>CM053792.1:949603275-952003275 GCA_028749045.1 Cupressus sempervirens | reverse complement strand
TTTAATTCCAAGTGGGATTAGGAAAGGGATTAATTAATTAAACAAAGTACTTAATTAAAGGGGATGGGTTAGGATTCAAATAAACCTTAGTTTATTTAAATCAAGGAATGGCTAGGATTTAGATAAACCTTAATTTATTTAAATCAAGAAAAGGTGAACATAATTAAATAAATATAAATTTATTTAATTAAAGGTAGGGGAATTAAATAAATAATAAATATCTATTTAATTGGCTAGGAAATGGGATTTGGACAATTTTAGGTGTCTACATTTTTCCCCTCTTTGATATAGCATTAGTAATGTTATATCAAAGAAGAATAAAATATAGTCGCTAGGAGGATAAGACTAGTAGCATGATGCCCCAGTCGTGGAAGGATGAAGAAGGATGACGAGGGTGGAAAGGTATGCCCCCTCGAGAGGACATGGAGGTTAGGAGAACACAGATGTTCTCTCAAAATGGATAGGAGATTGGAAGGGAGAGGAAAAGGTATGCTGCAATGGTGGGAACAACCTAAGTTTGATATTGTATTCAACACTATGCACCACGGTATGAGGAACCAAGATGACAATGTGTCAAGTACGTGATAAAAGGGGTCTAATACAACCATATGCCTTATGAAACCATGATATGGAAGACCATGATTCCTGGGGAAAATAGGATGCAAATACCATGATAAATGCAGAAAATACTAATGCAAACAAGTAACAAGCAATCATGCACAATAAACCAAAAGAAAACCAACATTTTTCCCCTAGTCAAGCTGAAAACCCATTAATGAATTGATTGATGATGATTGATTAAGGATGGCAAATCTAACAATAAGTTTAATGAACATCCAAGGATTGGGAAGGATTCATCCCATGATAATGATGTTTGAATATGGTTAATGCATTATCAGCTGATTGGGTCAAAGTGATGAATTGATTAAGGATTGATGTACAAGATTACTAGATTAGATTGATTGGATTAGTATTGATTGCACATTGATTGAAATTTTTTTATATATTTTTTATTTTATGGTTGATAGAAGAATGAACATGGATGAGATTGGAATAATGATGGTGATAGGATGAAGAATGATGAGAGTAGAATAGATTTTGATTTAATGTGATGTGAACATATTAGAAGAAGGGAAAATTGATTGAAATTAGAGGATAAATGAATTTGATTGAAAAGAGTGGAATAATTAGATTGAATGAATGTGGGATAAAATGGATTGGGACCAATGACAAGGGAGAGCTAAAGTAATGTAAATGGATGAAAAGCAATGTGAGCTGGTGGATGAAAGGAATGGGGGAAGAATATGAAGGGCCAAATGATATGGTAGCGAAAAATGGGGAGTCCGGGACCATGTTTCGAAGGAGTCCACATGCACCATACCAAGGATAGTAAAATGGAAGGAAATATGGTGGGAAAGGATGTGTGACAAATGGAAGGATGGAACAAAGGCTAGTGTATGGAGGAAAAGCAGGCATGTGCGCTTTCAAAGCATTTATGAACATTTTGTTGTTGTGCCTCTGGTGGTGATCATGAGCATGGGCATGAAAGGGGAATAAATAAGGGATACGAAGGGAGGGTATGAAAAATGGATAATCATATGAAGGGTATGGAGGAAATGTATGATATGAAGTGGATGAAAGGTATGGGATAACCAAGATCAAGGACATATGAAAGAAGGATGGAAGCATGTAGGAGTATGGATGGAAAATGGATGAAATGAACATGACAAGAACTATGGAATACAAGTTATGGATAGCATGTCAAGATCAAATCTATGAAAGAAGTATGGAAGTATGTAGGAAAATGTGTGGATAATGCACAAGGGATATGTCAAGTGAGCATATGGATGGATGAAAGGAAAGTGAAAGTCAAGATCAAAGATGGAAAAGGGCTAATGAACGGTAGAGGGAAGGAGGGAAGATATGTATGGAAGCTTCATATGGATGGAGCTTGCCCCCAATGTAGAGTGCAAGTGGAAGAAGGAAAAGTGAATGGATACATGATAGGAGAGTGAAGGGAGGACACAAGCATCTAGTTTCATGGATGGTATCCCTTGATATTTATGTCTCTTTCTTTTTTATTTTCAAGGAATTTTTACTATTTTCTCCTAGATGTTGGTAGGGTAGTGAAAAGAAGGATGAAGTGGATTGGGGAATGGAAGACAATGACTTATGAAAAGGTTTGGATTAAGGGGGTGGAGTGGCTGGGAGGAAGACATGGTTGATAGATGCTAGGTTGGAAGACTTGTGAAGGAAGTGGAAAGATCGTCATGGGCACACACCTTGAAGGGTGAGGGAAAGGAGGAAATTATGGAGGATATGTAGGAGAAAGTTTGAATTTTGGGATATAAGGACCCAAAATGGATGAAAGAGATGAGGGAATTAGGATGGTGGATTTAGGTATATAAAGACCCAAAATGGATGTGGAAGCCTTTGGATTAGCCAAATTGGATGTCATTTTAAATCTTTCTTTGAGATTCATTGCTACATTATGTAGCTTTGGTATCCACAAAATTTTTGCATTTTTGATTTTCAGCCTTTGTGGCCTTTTGATTTTTCTTTGGATCAGATTTTTCTTTTCTTGGACATATCTTTTAGAGGGGACATGTTGATCCTTGGGCTTTTTTGGATTTTTTGCTTTATGCTCCTTTTCTTTAGCATCCAATTTGCTTCCATTGGCCATTGTATGGGTGCATGAAGATAAATGCGATGGAGAGAGTAAGGATGGTGAATGTTGTAAGGAATTCAAGGATGTGTGCCTTTGTTGATCTATAATAGGAGCATGAGGGGATGAAGGTGAAAACATGGATATGGTGGATGGGTGTATGTAAGGACCCAAAATGGAAGGAAGGGATGAAGGATTTGGCAATGGAACATAAGGACCTAGAATGGATGGAAGTGAGGAAGCAATGGGAATATGGATATAAGGTCCTAAAATGGATGGAAATGAGGAAGGAATAATATTGGATTTGGAAGGAGTGGAAGGTGTACCAACATCTTCAGACATTATTTCTTCAATGGGATAGTTATCATTTTTAACACAAGATATGAGTCCATGTGTATGGGGTTCATGAGTGGATTGGATAGGTTTGATAGGGTCATGTGGATGATTAGGATCAGGAGGGGGATTATGAGGGATAATGGGCTCTTGAGATGGAGTGGGATCATGAAATGTAAATGGAGGGGTGCTTTGATCTTGCCTTAAAAAAGGATCGTGTAGTGGAATGAGTGGATCATGAGATGGAATAGAATCATATGGTGGAGTGGAGGGAATGGAACCATGAGATGGTGATTTGATCTTGACATGGAGGAGTGGTAGTGGTACTTTTGGCTTGACTTTGGTCCCACCAGGTGTGCCAAAATGTATTGCATAAAAATGGAATAAGAGGAATAAACACTAAGCAACTAATGCATATTCCTACATGACTATGCAAACCTCAAAATATGCAAGATAAACATGTAAATAAGCATAACATGAAATCACAAGAGCTTAATATAATCAAAATAGCACTAATGTAAACCTCATGAAATCACCATGTGGTTGATGATTTCATTTTTGTGGGATGTGGTTGTTCACTATTCCTATAGCATAACAATGGGGTAGATAGTGCTTGTGGAAATGATGAGAGGGCTCTCCTTTTATAGGAAAAGAGATGCAACAGACAACTAAGATTAAATGCAAGATGGAGGGCTAGGATCTCTCAGGATCAATGAGGTGTCCATGAAGTAGAGGCCAAGTAGACTCTAAGTGGATTAGGGTTTTGACCAATTCAAAGGGATCAATATTCTCACACATGTGTGAGCAACCTTTGATGGTGACATGATCAATGACAAGTGAAAGAGGTGTGAGAAGCATGGCTTCTCACACATGTGTAAGACACCTTGACTCTCATGCAAGAGGACAAGTGTGCAAGAGGTGTGAGAAGCATGGTCTCTCACACATGTGAGACACCTTGACTCTCATGCAAGAGGACAAGTGTGTAAGAAGCATGGAAGACATGAGGGGTATGTGAAGTGTGAACATCTCTCACACATGTGTGAGCACACACTTAGGATAAAGAGCAGATTAGCAAGGTGATTAGGAGAAGCAAACATGATTAAGGAAGTGGATAGGTTTAGCAAGATGGGTTAGGTTAGAGTAGTGAGGTTAGGTGAGGGTTAAAGTTAGGATCCATGTGCTCAAATAGGATTAAATTTAATATTTAATTCCAAGTGGGTTTAGGAAAGAGATTAATTAAGTAAACGAAGTACTTAATTAAAGTGAATGGGTTAGGATTTAAATATACCTTAGTTTATTTAAATTAAGAAAAGGAAAATATAATTAAATAAATGTAAAATTTATTTAATTAAAGGTGGGGGAATTAAATAAATAATAAATATTTATTTACTTGGTTAGGAAATGGGTTTTGGACGATTTTAGGTGTCTACATTTTGCCCCTCTTTGATATAGCAGGATTGATGTACAAGATTACCAGATTAGATTGATTGGATTAGTATTGATTGCACATTGATTGAGATTTTTTTCTTTTTTAAAATTTTATGGCAGATAGAAGAATGAACATGGATAAGATTGGAAGAATGATGGTGATAGGATGAAGAATGAATAGAGTAGAATTGATTTTGATTTGATGTGAAAGGATTAGAAGAAGGGAAAATTGATTGAATGAGAGGATACATGAATTTTATTGAAGTGAGTGGGAAGAATTAGGTTGAATGTGATATGAACAAATGAGGGAAAGAATGGATTGGGACCAATGACAAGGGAGAGCCAAGGCATGGTAAATGGATGGGAAGCAACGTGATTTGGTGGATGAAAGAAATGGTGGAAGGATATGAGGGGCCAAATGATATGGTGTTGGAAAATGCGGAGCCAAAGACCATGTTTCGAAGGAATCCAAATGCCCCATACCAAGGATAGGAAAATGGAAGGAAATATGGTGGGAAAGGATGAATGAAAATGGAAAGGTGGTATGAAGGCTAGTGTATGGAGGAAGAGAAGGCATGTTCTCTTCCAAAGCATGTATGAACCTTTTGGTATTGTGCCTCTAATAGTGATCACAAGCATGGGGATGAAAGCAGAATGGATAAGGGATATGGGAGCGAGGGTATAGAAAAGGGGTAATGATATGGATAAAATGTGGGATATGAAGTGGATGAAATGGAAGGGATAACAAAAACCAAGGACATATGAAAGGGGGATGGAAGTATGTAAGAGTATGGATGGAAAATGGATGAACATGAGAAGGACTATAGAATTCAAGATATGGAGAATATGTCAAGATCAAAGATGTGAAAGTGGATGGAAATATGTAGGATAATGGATGGAGGATGTGCAAGGGATATGGAAAGTGCATATGGATGGATGAAAGGAAAGTCAAAGTCAAGATCAAAGATGGAAATAGATGAATGGTAGATGAAAGTATGGAAGATGTGTAAGCGAGAGTGGTATGGATGGAGCTTGCCCCCAGTGTACAGTGCAAGTGGAAGAGGAAAAGTGAATGGATGGATAAGCAAAATCGGAAGGCAATGTATACATGATAGGAAAATGAAGGGAGGACTCAAGCATCTATTTATATGGATGGTATCCCTTGATATTTTTTTCCTTTCTTTTTATTTTCAAGGAATTTTTACTAGTTTCTCATTGATGTTGGTAGGAGAGTGAAAAGAAGGGTGAAGTGGAATGGGGAATGGAGGACAATGGCCTATGAAATAGTGTGGATTAAGGGGGGTGCAGTGGGTGGGAGAAAGACATTGTTGATGGATGCTAGGTTGGAAGACTTGTGAAGGAAGTGGAAATATTGTCATGGGCACACACCTTGAAGGGTGATGGAAAGGAGGAAATTGTGGATGATATGTAGGAGAAAGTTTGAATTTTGGGATATAAGGAACCAAAATGGATGAAGGAGATGATGGATTTGGCATGGTGGATTTGGGTATATAAGGACCCAAAATGGATGTGGAAGCCTTTGGATTAGCCAAATTGGATGTCATTTTGAATCTTTCTTTGAGATTCATTGCTACATTAAGTAGCTTTGGTATCCACAATTTTTTTTCATTTTTGATTTTCAGCCTTTGTGGCCTTTTGATTTTGTGTTAGATCATAGTTGTCCTTGCTTGGATATGTCATTTAGAGGGGACATGTTGATCCTTGGATTTTTGTGGATATTTGGCTTTATGCTCATTTTCTTCAGCATCCAATTTGCTTCCATTGGCCATGGTATGGGTGCATGAAGATAAATGAGATGGAGAGCATAAGGATGGTGAACGTTGTAAGGAATTCAAGGATGTGTTCCTTTGTTGATCTGTAATAGGACCATTAGGGGATGAAGTGGAAAACATGGATATGGTGGATGGATGTACATAAGGACCCAAAATGGAAGGAAGGGATGAAATATTTGGATGTGGAACATAAGGACCTAGAATGGATGGAAGGGAGGAAGGAATGGGAATATGGATATAGGGTCCTAAAATGGACTTGGAAGAGGAAGGGAGTGAATTTTTAGGTTTGGAAGGAGGAATTTGTGGTGTTGGAAGAAGTGGAAGGTGTACCAACATCTTGAAACATTATTTCTACAATGGGATACTTATTAGTTTCAACACAAGATACGAGTCCATGCATATGGGGTTCATGAGTGGATTGGATAGATGTGACAGGATCATGTGGAGGATTAGGATCGCAAGGGGGATCATGAAAGACTAATGAAGGGGCACTTTGGTCTTGACTTATAGGAGGATCATGGAGTGGATTGGTCCCCTCTGTGCTGCCACCACTGTTCTGCACATGCCAAAAGCCCCTCCAGTCTTCGTCCACTTCTGTTTCATCAGTCACTGTCCACTGCTCAGTCGTGGCCTGTTGCAACCTCCCCCACCTCATTGCCTTTGCCTCAGCAAGAACTCACCGCTCAACCATGATACCCAAATTTTTCCTTTACCATTTCAAACCCCCCGCACTCCTCTTTTCCCGCTCCCTGCGCAGTCTCCCCTCTGTGGCTGTCGCTCACATCGACCAAAAACACCATCGCTTTAGTCATCCTTGCCATTCACACCACCCACAACCTCCTCTATCACTAAGATCTTTGCAGCCCACTTGCCACCTATGGCTCCCTTTTTCCCTCCCTATAGTACCTCTCCTCTCACGCCTCTGATCCCATCACAACCACTGCTGTCTGCAACTCACACCGTAGCTACATCCCCCGTTGCCTCTGCTTTTGCCGCACCCTAAACCCCTGTGTAGCTACAACGTGCTCTCCATCATAGCTGTTGCTACTAGCCATAGCCCTTCCCACCACGCTCGGCACCCTCTGCCACCACCTGTTCATGTTGCTCCCCTTGCCTTGGGCTCCCAACCACTGCCCTTCCACCTCCACCACCTGCTCCCACCTTGCACAACCACCTGCTCTGCCTTCTAAAATCATTTCGCTCTACTGCCCCACTCAAACCCTCCCCTCTACCCTCTCACTACTCTTCCCTCCACTGACCTCCACCCATTTCCCTTTCCTAAACATAAATTTTAATATTATTATTTTTGTAATTTTATTTTTCTTATGTTAAAAACTCAAAAACCAAAAGAAAAAAAAAAACCATTTTCTTGACATGCTCCTAATCATCAAATTTAATCTCACAGGTTGCTGACATCAGCACTACATCAGCAATCCACATGCTCTTTTAGGCCATAAAGAGAAACCTTTAGTTTTTTTATCATAACTTGAGCATATGGACTTCGTTTTTGAAAAATGAAATATCGTCAAAAAGCTGATTCTGAGCTCGTCATCATGGTGTTGGTTTCATGAGATTTTGATGTTGTTTAGATCTCTATTTTTTTATCATAGTTTGAACTTTGTGCTAACACTTTCATTGCAGGGTTGTTTCATGTTTGTCATTAGTTTTCGATGCACTAACTTGTGTTTTTGCAGGGATATTTTGTTACTAACCATATCGCTTGCAGTTTTTTCTTTAAATTTGTTTGAGAATGAACTTGTATGATTAAACACTCATCTTTGAATGCATGATTAATGTTAAAACTCAATCTTGAATGCATGGTTAATTGAACACTTTTGCTTTGGAATGAATGATAACATAATCTTGCATGTCTAAAGATCAATGAACATTGCAATACACACTTCATTTTGGTGCATAAAATGAACAATCTTTCCTTATCAAATTTTCTTATGTGGATGATGCTTGCTTAACTTATGTTGGAAAACTCTCAATTTGTATGACATCAAATTGGAAAGAACATTGTATGCTATAATCACGTGTGTCTTTCATGTAGATTACACAACCTAAAGTTTCATTGGGAAAGAGTGTGTGTCTATTAAGCCCCAAGGCCACTTACGTATTCTCCCCCCTCGCGCCTTCGGGTGATCTTGGGTGCACAAGAAATAAGTGGTCTTGTTTTTCATTTTTTAGGAGGCCTACTTGGGGATTTCATCACCCCTTGGGATGACCTCAACTCCAGTGTTCTGGTGGAGTATAAATAGTGGGAGGTGAATTGAAAGACACCTCTCTTGGAAGCAAAATATTGTCACTTTTAGCTAAGCCCCAAATAAATTTATACCTTTGGGAAGTGAAGGAGGAGATTTGGGTTACCATCACCCCCTGGCTATGTGGTAGTATTTTCTTTCATCTACAAATTTGGGCCTCACATACCTTGTGTATATCAAGGACACATTCTAGTTGATCCTTGTACACCCTAGTTGTGACCTCATAGGATTGTTGGTGTGTTTGACGTTCTTGAGTATTTGAAACACACTTGACTTGTACACATTTCCTTGTTTGATTTTGCATCTTAAACCTAGAAATCCAAAAAAATCATAAAACATAAAATCCAAAAAAATTGTAAAAGTTCAAAAATCCAAAAAAATCAAAAAATTCAAAAACAATAAAAATAAGTTTTGGTTTAAGACTTCTCAGTCAAGTTGTCCACATCAATTCCACGTCACATCTTCTTTCCATCCAAGTAATCACCCTCATATGTCTCATCTTCACCATTCAAATCATCCCTTGATGTCTTAATCATCTCTATTCGTCCAAATCATTTCCTTGTCATTCAATCTCATCCATAATCTTCATCCTAATCATGGTTCATAATCCACATCAAGATCCAGTTCCCTCATTCAATGATTCTTCCTCATGATTCTTAATCCAATCCCTTGTCAAATTCATTCTTTTTTAATCAATTCCTAATTCGATCCATTTAAATATTCATCCATAATCAATCTTTCTAACTTCATCCATGTCTTCTTCTAATTCAACTTTGCATTACATCAAATCTTCTACTTTAGACATAGGAGCATTGTCATGACCATTGGACTTTAACTCAAATTTCACATTCACTTGTTTACAGTATCATAAGGTTTTTATCAAATCAAATCAAAACCTCATCTAATCATATCAATTCTAATCAAATCAAATCAAATCCAATATCCAATCAATATCATATCAATCAAATTTAATCAAATCAATATCAAGTCCAATCCAATTCAAATCCAATCAACACAAAGTCTAAAATTTCTCTTAGTCCTAGGTTCATATTGGATCCATCATCGAATCTTTTGTCACTCTTCCTCTAACATCTATGGATCCAAGTTGGCTTAATCAAATGGTTGATGATCTTCAAAGACAATATGGAGTCATACCTCCTATTCAACCTGCATATCAAATTCATCCTCAAACTTTCATATCCAACTCTAATCCATCTCATGTTCATTATTCTTCTACCTTTGACAAGGGAAATCCACTACATTATCCTTCAACTCTATACAATTCCATTCCTAGCCCACACACTTCCTCAAACACAAATGCCCTTGCAATGGAAATGGAACAATTAAAGAATTATCTCTTAGCAAGTCAGCAGAAAGAGTCCACCTTCCATGCCATGTGTCCTCTTCCCCCATGTTTTGAAGACCATAGTCCTCATGTCCCATCCAACCCCAACCCTCCATGCAATTCCCTTCACATTCCTAATCCTCCAAAAACATCATCCCCACCTCGTAAGGGGTTTTTCACATCACTCTTGGCTAAGTTTAAAGAACAAGATGAAAGGAGCCAATCACCTCACATCATACCCCCAATTTCATCTCAAGACCTTCCTCCAAAGCATGACATTATAGATTCCTCTTCTCCTCTAGACCCGAGCATTTCTTCATCCCATTGTTCCCTTATCCATCAAGATCCATTTATCCCTCCTAGTCCATCTCATGATCCCCTTCCTAATCAAGATCAAGACATTCCATGTACCACACATCTTACCATTTCTACTCCCTCTCAAGAGTTCGCATCCGAAGATCCTCCACTTCACACTAAAGTTCCTTCCACTTCATCCACTACCACTCCTCCATGTCAAGATCAAATCACTCCATCTCATGGTTCCATTCCCTCCACTCCAACATATGATTCTATTCCATCTCATGATCCACTCATTCAACTACACAATTCTCTTTTAAGTCAAGATCAAAGCACCCCTCCATTTACATTTCATGATCCCACTCCATCCCAAGATCCCATTATCCATACGAAGCTTCCATACATATCTTCCCTCCTTCCCTCTACCATTCATTAGCCCTTTTCCATCTTTGATCTTGACTTTCACTTTCCTTTCATCCATCCATATGCTCACTTGACATATCCCTTGTGCATCATCCACACATTTTCCTACGTACTTCCATACTTCTTTCATATATTTGATCTTGACATGTTATCCATATCTTGCATTCCATAGTCCCTGTCATGTTCATTCATCCATTTTCCATCCATACTCCTATATAATTCCATCCCTCTTTCATATGTCCTTGATCTTGGTTATCCCTTCCATTTCATCCACTTCATATCATTCATTTCCTCCATACCCTTCATATCATTATCCCTTTTTCATACCCTCCCTCCCATATCCCTTATTCACTCCCCTTTCATGCCCATGCTCATGATCACCACTAGAGGCACAACAACAAAATGTTCGTACATGCTTCGAAAGCGCACATGCCTTCTTTTCCTCCATATGCTAGCCTTTGTTTTATCCTTCCATTTTCCACACATCCTTTCCCACCATATTTCCTTCCATTTTCCTATCCTTCGTATGGGGCATTTGGACTCCTTTGAAACATGGTCCTTGGCTCCACATTTTTTGATACCATATCATTTGGCCCCTCATATCCTTTCACCATTCCTATCATCCACCAACTCACATTGCTTTTCCTCCATTTACCATGCCTTGGCTCTCCCTTGTCATTGGTCCCAATCCATTCTATACCACATTCATTCAATCAATTCATTTCTATCCATTATATGCATTCATTCATATCACATTCAATCTAATTCTTACAACTCACTTCAATCAACTTCGTTTATCCTCTAATTCAATCAATTTTCCCTTCTTCTAATTCTTTCACATCAAATCAATTCTACTCTAAGCATTCTTCATCCTATCAACATCATTCTTCCAATATTATCCACGTTCATTCTTCTATCTTTCATAAAATCAAAAAAATCAAAAAGTCACTATGCAATCAATACTAATTCAATCAATCTAATCTTGCAATCTTGTACATCAATCTTTAATCAATTCATCAATTTGACCCAATCAGCTGATAATCTGTTAACCATATTCAAACATTATCATGGGATGAATCCTTCCCAATCCTTGGATGTGCATTACACTTATCGTTAGCTTTGTCATCCTTAATCCATCATCATCAACCAATCCATTAATGGGTTTTCAGCTTGACTAGGGGCAAAATGTTGGTTTTCTTTTGGGTTATTGTGCATGATTGCTTGTTTCTTGTATGCATTAGTATTTTTTGCATTTATCATGGTCTTTGCATCCTATTGTCCCCAGGAATCATGGTCTTCCATATCATTGTTTCATAAGGCATATGGTTGTATTAGACCCCTATTTTCATGTACTTGACACATTGTCATCTTGGTTCCTCATACCTTGGTGCATAGTGTTAAGTACAATATCAAACTTAGGTTGTTCAAGCCATTGCAGCATAACTCCCTTCCATTTCGAGAGAACATCTGTGTTCTCCTAACCCGCATGTCCTCTCAAGGGGACATACCCTTCCACCCTCATCATCCTTCCATGACCGGGGCATCATGCTACTAGTCTTATCCTCCCAGCCACTATGTTTTATTCTTTTTTGATATAACATTACTAATTCTATATCAAAGAGGGGCAAAATGTAGACACTTAAAATTGTCCAAAAATCCATTTCCTAACCAATTAAATAAATATTTATTATTTATTTAATTCTCCTACCTTTAAGTAAATAAATTTGTATTTATTTAATTACATTTTCCTTACCTTGATTTAACTAAACTAAGGATTATTTAAATCCTAGCCATTCCTTAATTTAAATAAACTAAGGTTTATTTAAATCCTAACCCATTCACTTTAATTAAGTACTTCATTTACTTAATTTATCCCCTTCCTAATCCCACTGAATTAAATATTACATTTAATCCTATTTGAGCACATGGCTCCTACCTTTAACCCTCACCTAACCTCACTACTCTAACCTAACCCATCTTGCTAAACCTACCCACTTCCTTAATCACACTTCCTTTTCGTAATCACCTAGCTAATCTCATTTTAATCCTAAGTGTGTGCTCAAACATGTGTGAGGAATCCTCACACATGTGTGAGATATGTTCACACTTCCCATACCTCTCACGTCTTCCATGCCTCTTGCACACTTGTCCTCTTACATGAGAGTCAAGGTGTCTCACACATGTGTGAGAGACCATGCTTCTCACACCTCTTGCACACTTTTCCTCTTGCATGAGAATCAAGTTGCCTCACACATGTGTGAGAAGCCATCCTTCTCACACCTCTTGATCATGTCACCATCAAAGGTTGCTCACACATGTGTGAGCATCTTGCCCCCTTTGAATGGTCAAAAACCCTAATCCACATGGCGTCTACTTGGCCTCCACCTCATGGACACCTCATCAATCCTGAGAGATCCTAGCCCGTCATCTTGCATTTAATCTTAGTCATCTGTTGCATCTCATTTACTATAAAAGCAGATCCCTCTCCTCATTTCATCATCTACCATCTACCCCATTGTTATGCTGCAGGAATTGTGAGCAACCACATCCCATAAGCAAGGAAATCATCAACCACTTGGTGATTTGTGAGGTTTGCATGGTGCTACTTTGATGTTCATGTTATCTTTATTTTGCATGTTTTCTTGCATTATTTTGAGGTTTGCATGATCATGTAGGAATAGATGTTAGTTGCTTAGCATTTATTTCATTATTACATTTTTATGCAATACACACACCTAATGGATGGATTCAGAAGGCATCAAAACCCCTATTTCCATATAAAGTTCGTTCATTTTGGACAACATTGATTGGGGATGAAATTTTATTTTTCCCAGTAGACCATATGGCCTCCTACATGCACTCTGAGGTAGGTTTTTGCAAAAAAAAATTACAAAGAAAAATGTTTTTTGGCTACTGCAGTTTTATAAAAACCACTGGCAGTCACTAAAACCACTAGCAGTTGTGATAACTACCAACGATAACTGCTAGTGGTCCAATAGACTACTGCGGCTCCTGTGACCATTGTCGTAGCCGCCAGCAAAGCCACCGTCACTAGCAGATCTACCCTCCCTCCACCCAAGCTCCACTTTGCTCCTCCACTCCACTTGGGGGTGTTGAGAAGTTATTTATTTATTTATTTATTTATAAATTAATTCTTTTTATTGCATTCATGGCAGACCTATCCTTCTTTTTGTGATATCTTTAGGTTTACACATAAAATGACTAAGGACATTTGTAGCATAGCATATGTCGGGTCTGGAATTCACAAGATACATAAGAGATCCAATTATTTGTCTAAAGAGAGTAGGATCAATGTCCTTAGATTTTGATGCATCTTCTTTTAGCTTGTGTAAGTTTGTTTCCATCGAAGTAGATAAGGGCTTACTATCCATCATTCCAAATCTGGTCAGAATATCTTGAGTGTACTTTCCTTGATGTAAGAAAATGTAGTCTTCTTTCTGATTAACTTCTAATCCGAAGAAGTAGTGTAGTAACCCTAAATCTTTCATTTCAAATTCAACTATCAAATCTTGTTTACATTTTTCAATTAATTTATCATCACCTATTATTAACAAGTCGTCAACATATAGAACAAGTATTACCATTCCATCATTAGTGGTTTTGAAGTATATGTTAGAGTCGGCTTCATTTTTTGAGTATCCAAGTTTGGAAAGGTATTTATCTATCCTTTCATACCAAGCTCGAGGAGCCTGTTTGAGACCATAGAGTGCTTTCTTGAGTTTACATACATATAAATTTTTATCTTTTATGGTGAACCCTTCAGGTTGTTTTATGTAGACTTCTTCATTAATGACCCCATTTAAGAAAGCAGTTTTTACATCCATTTGATGAATCTTCCATCCTTTTGATGCTGCAATTGCAATAATTGTTCTTACAGAAGTGTAACAAGCTACTGGAGCAAAATTTTCTTCATAGTCAATGCCAACTTTTTGGGAGAATCCTCGAGCAACAAATCTAGCTTTATGTTTTTCAATGCTTCCATCAACGACATATTTGATTTTGTATAACCATTTTGAAGATACAACTATCTTGTCTTTAGACCTAGGTACAATATCCTAAACATCATTCTAAATTATGGAATTGTATTCTTCTACCATGGCATCTTTCCACTCTTGTGACTTTAGGGCTTCTTCAACTATAGATGGTTTGATTTTGCTTATCTCAGATATAAGAGAAGTATAACATGATTGATTTCGAGTTCTCTTATTTTCTTTTGAGATCTCATCTAGTTCCACATTGTTTTCTTCATGCATCTTCCTTGCCCATAATGGTCTTTTCTTTCCATTAGTTATATTTGGTTCTCTCTCTTCAGGTGTATACTCCCTCTGATTTTCAATTTGTATAATTTCCTCATCATCTGAGATTGGTTGATCTTCTATACTGGTTGAAAGTTTTAAAGCAGAATCCTTTTCAAAAATTACATCTCTACTTATTTCAACTGATCTTTGTCCAGGAATGTAAATTCTATAACCCTTGGAATTTTCACAATATCCTCTAAATATACCTCTCTTCCCAGAAGGTTCAAGTTTAGTCCTTTTTTCTTTCGGTATGTGAATGTATACTGGACATCCGAATATTCTAAGATGATTCAGATTTGGTTTGGTCCTTGAGAAGTCTTCTTCAGGTGTGGTATTCTTTAGAAATGAATGTGGACATCTATTTTGAATGTATACTGCAGTCTTAGAAGCTTCTGCCCAAAATGATGCATGCATATTTTGATCATGTAACATAGCTTTTGCAGCTTCAATGATGGTTCTATTTTTCCTTTCTACGACTCCATTTTGTTGAGGATTATAAGGTATTGTATAGTTGATTTTCATCTTCCTTTATTTCAGCAAGGGAGGCTAGAATTTTCTCTCTTTCTAGACAGTTTCTGAAGGTGTGTCCTATTTTCTCACACTTAAAACACTTAACATGAGAATGATCTTTATTGAACTTCTTTTTTTTATTATTATTAAATTTTCTTTTATTGAATTTCCTTTTCTTTTGTTTGAGACAGTGTGAAGAGCCTGATTTTCTCCTTCTTGATTTGAAGTGATCCCTCTGGAGATTAGCCTTGATTCTTCTGCTATGCATTCATTTTTTAATTGATCAAAAGTAGGAATTGAAGGTCTACTTACAACTTGTATGAAAGTATCCCAAGACATTGGAAGCCCTCTTAGAGCTATTAATGAGAGTTCTTGATCTTTGATTTTGTTTCCAATGGAAGATAATTGTTTCTTTGTTTCAGAAATCTTCTCAAAGAGTGAATAGAATCTCCTTTTTCCATTTTAGTATTCAGCAATTGGGATTTTAAGGTGATTAGTCTACTTAAGTTATTTATCTCAAATGTATTTTGTATGGTCTTGGATACTTCATATGCACTTTTGATCTCTGATATGGAAGGAAGGATGTGATCTTTAACTGAATCAACAATGATTTTCCTTGCTTTATTATTACGTCTTTTCCAAGTGAGTTTTTCGGTTTCATCTTGAGGTATTGGGATATCTTTTTCAATATATTCTTCAAGTTCCAATTCTTCCATAATCGTAATGATACGGGTTTTCCAAGAGAAGAAATTTGATGCACCTTCAAGTCTGTCTTCCACCCTGACGTTGTTTGCCATTATTTCTTCCTTCAAAAAAAAATTGAGATTTCTCTACCAATTTGGCTCCGATACCATGTAAAGTTTGTAATGCTGTGATCTTGATTGGTGTAAATATCAATTTTATAAGTCTTGATAATGCAGACGTTAAGATATTGTTATTTTATTTCTGAATGTTTATTGATGATTTAAATAATGTATTGAAACTGTATATATATATATATATATATATATATATATCAAAGTAAAGGTGCAGTGAGAAGACGTGATGAAAGGTCACGTACCAATAACCCAATGATCATGAGTCGGGTCACAAAAGTTTGAAATGGAAAGCAAGATTAGTTAGTATTCCTTTGTCAATGCTATGCACCATGTAATGTAATTAGCGATTTTTACGTAAGTATTATTTACCATCGACAGTATAAGGTAATAATGATTTACATGTGCATTATATGTAATCGCAGAATATAATAATTATGTGCTATCAACATTATTGATTACATTACATTGTATAAGTGTTTTAGTCTACTCTTGAGTATATATATATATATATATATATATATATATATATAATTACTGTAATCAGTTATGCAAAATTTATTTGAGTATAGTCATGAAAATTTCAGATTCAATTTCACACAAGCTAACATTCTTAACATAGCCCCCTTGTTAGTTCAATTGGTTGTGTAGATGTTTTAGTGGTGGTTGAGGGCTCTTCCTATGGGGGGCACTCCTTCCCCTCTTGTTCGCTCTCTTTTCCTCTTTTGGTTGTTTTGGTTTTTGCTACCTTTCTTTGGGCACCAATTGATTTTCTTGGTGGGCTCTTGCCCTTGTTGGGAATCCCTTGGACTTGCTTTGTGGTCTCTTTTATTGGACATTAATAGATTTATCTTATCTTGTCTACTGTATATTTTTACTATGAAATATCCATTGTTACCTATTCATGAAACGAATCCAATTTGGCCACGTGAATCGGATCCGTGGATTCGTGATTTTTTTTTTTTTTCCAATTATGATTCGTGGAAGATTCGTGTATATATATGTAAATATGTAGATATATGCATTATATATACTAATAAATGAGGGAAATATACATAGTTCTAAAACTAAATCATTTCATAGTATGAATTTGTGATTCTGGTATGAATCTATGAATCAAAGGCATTATGATTATAAGAATATAATCGGAAAAACAAAAAAATAAACAAAAAAATAAAAAATAAAAATCTGGACGAATCCAGGCACGGATCTGAATTCAGATCCAAAAAAAAAAAAAAAAGCAAAATAAATAAATAAAAATATGGACGAATCCGGCTCCAGGCTCTAGGGCACGAATCCGGTAACTAAGGAAATATCTCAATGTTAACAATATGAATTATACTTCATAATTTGAAATTATGGTTTTAAATTTCCAAGATTCGTTCCGAAACAAAATATTCAAGATTAACATATTCAGTTATTTTCTTCAGAATTCTACAGAAGAACAAATTACCGAACAAACAATTAATTTCTTACGTGTTCTGTTGAAGAACAAATAACTGAACAAATAATTATTTTCTTACATGTTGGGTTGAACGTATCTAATCTGATTTTTGGAACAGAACAAATAACCATTTGTGAAATAAAAGAGTATGTCAACCATTGGTAACGGGGAAAACAACTGATGTACCCAATTCTTCTGGTTGCTCTTCACAGACAATTTCTTCGTTTTATTCAGCAGCATCTCAGGCTATGCAAACTCGGGGCCATTTTGCTTTCAACTCCAGATTATTTCACTACTCTGCCCTACCATTTTAAACTGAACGAGTTTATGGATTTTTTCATAAACAAGTTTAATCAATATTTCTGCAGGTATAGTTTTGGCTTTCTTGTTTTGTTTTTTTACCTGAACAGGGTTGCCTATTTTGTACCTATTCACATTAATATGGACTGCCAATGAAAAATATAACTCAAGGAACAAAATGCATAACCCACAAACTTGCTATCTGATTATTGATTTAGATCTGTTCAGCACTTTTGATGCTGCAAAATTCTTGACCAATTTGACATTCTCATCAGCTACCGACAGGCTCTTCTTTATAATTTCTTTTTAATATAATTTATCTATATAGAAATCTTCAGGAAATCATACTTAACGCCAATATTACTTGCTCTCACAAATCTCATCCGATACCTGATATGGGCTCGGATGCACTTTCTTTTAGAAACCCACAATGAGTTCTGGTGCAACATTGATAAATTAGGAATGACAACACAATAAATAGATCCAGGGAAAGTACAGTTTTACGTTATATTGTGTCTACATTACATTTCTAGTGCTATTCAACTAAATTATGTAACTACCAAGTACCTCCTATTTGTCAACCAATTAATGACTATGTTCCTGCAAATGTCTGAGGGATGCAGCGACGCCTCAGGAACAACTCCCCACCATCCCTTACCAAAGTCCTTTTGGCCCTTGTATTCTGGAAATGTGGGGACTTAACATGGACAGCTGGGGATAAGAATAATGTTCCTTGACTGTCTCGGGGACAACCAGCCATTCCTTTGCAGATACACACTCTGCTTCCTGCAGCCACTGTTTCCAATCATATCCCAAGATTTTTCAGCATAAGAAAACACTTTTGATGAATTCAACAGCGCTCCATCTGCACAAATACTACCCTGGGATGATTTCGAAGTACCTTTTAATTTCAAGGAGAAATGTCTCCTAATATGCATTTGGAGTAGTTTTCGCTCAAAATTGTCATCATTTGCCAAACAAATTTCTTTAATTCAGCTAGCCAGCCTATGAACAATAATTGTATACGATTGTTCAAGTCTTTCCAGTTCAAAAGCCCTATTTTGTCTCCCATTCATTAGGAAGTTTGAATGACTCTGCTTGCTGCTAGTCAGCTTATAACCAATAATTGTATGCAAGGAAATCATATTCCTGGCAAGGACAATGAAATTCACTCAGGTGATAAACCTTAGTTTATTCAGACTCGGACTCAGAGTGTGCATTAGCTGAAGAGTATTCCTTAAACATTTCAAACTTTTCATCAAACAAAAACGAGGAAGTGCTAATTATGCAGTAAATTGTCTCAGTTGTATGTCCAAGCATACATTCTAACCATTCCCAGTACATATGATAATGACACTTCCCCACACAATTTGCATTTCTCTTCAATCCATGATTGTAGAAGACTCCAAGTTGGTGAAGGAATTGGCTATTTTCAAAATGTTATTTATCACCTTAAACACCTCAGTTTTCTGCAGTTCAGTAACAACCGAATTGATAAAGGAAGCTCATTTTTGCAAAGCCAATTATCATTTTGGGGTTACAAAGCTTTGCGGATATACCTCTGCCTAATTTACATAGTTACACCGCCCTAGGAGACGGGGGGATGGGGGGACAAGTTTTCGAGACGGGGGGACAGAGGGGCCTTGATTTGGGGACGACAAGGGGACGGCGGGGGGATGGCTGTGGAGGATAGGGGGGTGGTGGAAGGAGTAGGGGTGTATATACTATACATATGGTATAGCATATACCATATCAACTAGAATATCATGATTCATGATCAAATGACAAACAAACAATGAACATTAAACATTGAACATCAGAAAATAATAGATATTAGTCTAAACTCTATATATCAGCCTTCAAATCAATAGTATGAGTATCTAGATTCTACTATCTAATAGTAATCGATGATCATATGAGTCATGAGATAAAGATGATTACAATAAGTATCATGTGCCATGAATCATGATATCAAAATAAGTATATAATGCAAACAAAAACTACAAGTCTCCAAGAGTCCAAATCAAAATGTCAAATCAATGGAGAGTCCTTGGCGTCCCCCCACAATGAAGGAGACTTCTTGACGTCCCCCCTCAATGAAGGAGACTCCTTGGCGTCCCCCCGCACCCCCACACTCAAAGACCTCTAGCTGTCTCAGAGACCTCTAGCCATCTCAGAGACGTCTTGCCATCTCCAATGGCAGTGGCACTTTAAGTGGCGCCACCTGAAATGCCGAGACGCCGCCCCACCATCCTGGGGACGTCCCTGTCTCCGAAACAGCCTTTTTTTTTTTTGGTGGGGGGGGGGGGGGGTGGGGGAGGGGGGGACACATCCCCGTGTTAGACTGCTAATTTATTTATTGAAGTTGCAAAGGATATCTTACATATTGAATGGTACCAAGTATCAACACAATGAATGGCCATAAATTTGTCAGCTGAACTAATCCGTTAAATGGTTTATATGACCCAGACTGGAGAAAAATAAATGATGTAAACACACGATTCCTTATATGCTAAAGCCTAAACTTAAGATTAAAGCACTCAAAATTTGAGACCAATGCTTAACCAGTTGGTCAATGTTAAATCTTGCTAAAAACACAATATCTATAGATCAGAGTGTCTCAATAAATTTCCAGCATTTGAAATAGAACAATAAGATGTGGAAATGTGTCTAGTAGTCCATGTAAAGGACAAGAATACACCATGTAGGGATTAAAAGTTGTAATTTGGCAACTCTTTGTAGTTCTATGTTTGCTTGTTCTTTTTAGTTATTTGGGCTTGGTCAATGAATGTGTTTCTTGTCAAGAAAAGAAAAACTCATCTTTTTTTGACAAAACACAGTTTTTGTATCCAAAAGAGTATTATCAGAATAGGAAATGTTGGCTGAATATATCACATATTCATTGTGAAAAGTGACAAGTTTTCTACAAGATGAATGTGTAAATTATGGGTAAATCTGTCTGATTAGTGATGAGCTAGCTATAGGCCAAATGTTATAGTAACAAAACAATGAAGTAAAACTATAACAGAAGGGACAAAACATTTCAAATCCCCATTCAGTGTCTTTCTCAATCTTGAAAGACAAGTTTGTAAGTTAAATCCATGTGCTTGGCATGGATTCTGTTGTGCCCACCTGAAAAAAATGTATTGTATTGAATTTCAAGTAGTCTTAACTGCAAGGCCTTTAGTACTAATCTTGTTTGTTGTGTCTTTCTATTCTTTGTCCTCTTCTCAACTTTGTAAAATAGCGGATTTGAGTGTTTTGAATTTGATGAATGAAGATCTCAAGGGGGAACCATATTTTTGGTTAACCATTATAAGCAGGGGAACCATATTGTCCATAATAAGCAGGGTAACCATATTTTACATAATTTTCCATAATAAGCTGGTAACCATAATTCTACAATAAGCTGGTAACCATAATTTACATAATAAGCTGGTAACCATATTTATGAAGACAGGTTGATGAAAACTAGAGGCCAAGAGTGCACTTTAATCATAATAAAGTAAAAAGCTAATCCTTTGAGGAAGAATTTACAACATCATCCATAGGTGAATGTCTAGAAATGTACACCTAGCTAAAGAATGTTATTTTTCAAAGCATTAAGCCAATAAATTAAGGTGTTCAATAGGAGAACCAAGCACAATTGACAACGGAGCTACTTTACTCTCATTATCCATAGGTGTGAGTCAAGGTTCTTAGGTGTTGTGGTTAAAGGAGGATGGAACATGTCAAAAAAAATGGGGTCCGTAAGTGCAATATACAAATGTATGCCTAAAAGGCGAGGATGCGCCTAACTTAGGATTCTGACCTTCAAAATGAGAATTTAGAGGCATGTGCCTAGAGGGTAGGGAATGCCTAATAATGAAGTTAGGAAATTTTTGAAAGTGATACCATATATAGGCATGCGCCTCATCAAAATAGTGTGCCTTCATACAAGTTATAAAATTCTTAAACTTCTAACAATACAAGGACATGCATTAACCTCCTGGACAACTTGCAATGAAGCCAAAAAAATCAAATGTTTGTCAATACTATGTAAGCATGCATGTAAGAATTCAATCTCCCATCTTAAGGAAATTATTGCAAGAAGTGCTCGCATTCCAATATTTAGAAAGAGGCTTGTCTATAATGGATGAATGATATTGAATAAAGGTATAGTTGTGATATTGCTATTAGGATTTAATTGTGTGATTTTGTGTCAAACTCATTGACCCATGTTTCATGAGTAGTGATTCAACATGAATCCATCTCTCATGAGAATAAATGGAACACTTAGCACTCATTGGATGTAGGTGATGTTCACAGGGGTGAAGCACCAGGACTTCCCGAGAGATCACCCATCCTAGTACTACTCCAACCTGAGTGTGCTTAACTACAGAGTTTCCTCCATGGTTAAACCCAAAGCTTGCAATCCCATTTGAAAAACCTTCAAGTTTTGTGCCTTATGAACCATTCATTAGAAATCCCCTTAAGCTCATCAATTGATAAGTGAACTTGTGATATTGCTATATTGATAATGCTATTGCTACAACAAGTGAACTTGATATGCTATTGCTATAGTGATATTGCCACAACAAGTGAACTTGTGATATTGCTATCAAGATTTAATTGTGTGATTTCGAGTCAAATTATATAGTTGTACCCCTAAGATTGAGGGTGCATCTTTTAAAGAGAAAAGAGATTGGTGCTCAAATATTCATTGTTACACATGTTTGATATAGGGGATACATGTCATAAAGGAAGTGAGATCATTTTTAAAATTCAACATTCAATGTATAATTTATGTTTGTAGATAATTTTATAAATGTATAGTTTATGTTTTGAGGATAATTGCATCAATTCCTATATTAAATGATAAGTATTTTGAGACTTTACAGTTGGCTAATCAAAAGTTCGATTTTCATGCAAAATAAATTTTGCAACCTATGGCTCACAAGGAATTTCTAGAACTTGACAAGAGTCCAACATAGCTATAATACAATGTAAGGGCTTTTTTAATAGAACTATGTTTGATAACAACAAAAGATTGGATTAATTACAAGTTTATAAATAGAAAATGTAAAAACAAATTGTACTCATAAAACTAACTTCTATCTTGTAATGACTCATTACTTTTTCTGATTGGCCCAAAAATTCCGTCAACAACTTTTCTAAACAACCTATGCTAGCATACCAAAAAAAAAATTGATCCTTGTAGAAACCTTTGATAGTAAGAAAATTTTGTGAAATTCAACATAATGATATATTGAATTGATATGTAAGACCTCCAAAATTATTCAATATAGCAGCCATCTCAAAAAGCACCTTCGATGTGTTAGCCTTAGCAAAAGCTTTCACCAAGTTGCCCTTAAAATGATAGTTTGTTTCCCTTTAACAACATTTTATTTTCCAATCCACAATAATAGTATAGTAACCTTGAGTAGTGTACCCTGTCCACTTGAGCCATTCCATTGACCCTTTTCTTTAAAAATCTCAGTTGGTCCCATAGACAATGAGAGAGATAGCCTTTTTAAAAGCAACAATCAACCTTGTCAATTAGTCAATCACTTCTTTCAAGATTTACCCTTTTCAAAGCTTTGACACTCGAGTAGGCCATTCTTGGGGCTTCCTCGCTTTGATACCAAATGATGGATGCAAAGTTCAATAGAATTGGATGAGATACACTTCAAAAAGTGTGGCTTGTATTTATTTTTGAATGGACAAGTTTAATGGTGGTTGTAACTTAAGTGGATATGTAATAGCTTAAGAAGGTGTGTATGCCTTAGTGTGGTTCTATTTATTTATTTGTGCATTGGAGGAGTCCTAATACACCAACCAAATTGCTTATTTGTATTTGCTATAAAGGATAGTAATTTTCTTCATTTGTAGTATGAGGAATGCTATGGAATGATTATGTATGCAAGCCTTGATGCTGAAATATCAGAGCAAAGCTGAAAGATTATCAAAGAAGAGGTATGAGTGGAATCTATCATTCCTCGTGGACTTCAAAGGAATTATAAAGGCAAGTATGTTGTTTAGTTAATTCACGTGTATTGAATTTTTAGATCCTGAAGTTGGTTGTCTTTTCTTATTTAACTAACATAGTATGATTATATCAAAATAAGCTATAATTGCCTATGTATAAATATTTAAAATATTGCCTAACATTTTATTATATTATATTTAGTAGGGAGATTATGTTGAGACACTGCTAACTTTCTAGGTGATTGTCCATTGGTAAATGGAGATGTCATCTAGTTAGTTGAACCTTAAGGAGATAGAAAAATAAATTATTTCATCAACTATGGGAAAGAGTAGGTTGATGGCTGAAATAGGTTTTGTAATTCCCTTCATCATACTAGGTCTTTGTTTTTTGTCTCTGGAAATTTCTTTCTTGGCATAATTATCTATGATGTTTCCTATCAAGGTAAAATCGTTTCAAGAGGGGAATCCACATGAATTCCTTATTTCCAACAAGTATATAGGTCTTTTGTGGTTGGATTTAACTAAAATATTTTTTTGTCAAAGTTGACAAGGGTGTGCCCTAGTCTTTTAAAGAAATACTTTATGAATTTGAGATGAATTGAGGTTGCGAATGTCTTTGCATTAGACAAACTCTAATGATCCTTTTCACCATAAAATCCTTAAGATTTGGAAGAAGACATTTGAAAACAACAAGCTCATACACAATGAAGCTAGTAGAATGATCCTTTCCAAGGCCAATAAAAAATGATATTGGATCATGGTCTCAACCAAATCCCTTTGACATCAAATTCAATAGATCCCTTTTTCCTTTTAAGCCACATAACCAAGAAGAGCTAGTAGTCTAGTCTTTATGTAATTGTTGAGAAGCCCTTTCAACAATTATTCTTGTTCATCAATTTGAATTGGGTTTTGTATTCCCTATTTTGGGATTCTAGACTAAAAACATGAAACAAGTTTATCCATTTGCTAGATTTTCCAAGAATACATTCAACTCTTGCTAGATTTTCCACTTGAGAATGGAATTTCAAAACCTAAATATTGTTTACAATAAATAGAGGGATATTGTGTCTTTGGAGCTTCAATACAATCTCTCTCTTATTAGGTGCATATGGGCACCTACAAAATTAAGAGTATTACACCTACTCATACGACACCGAATTTCAAATGACAAACATGCTACACATCCACCTCTTGAGAGCTTTTGAATTCTTGAATAAAAATGATTTTTTGTTTTTTTATGTGGCATTTACATGTGTTCTCTTTTTGTGAGTTATGGCCCTAACATTTTACTTATGGGTATCACCCACACAATATCAATGAGGTTGTGAAACTAAAGCCAATACCTTCATTTTTTTCCACTTCATCTCTTTATGCTTTAGAGGGTTACCTTGTTTTGGTTAGGACACAAAAATGTCTAGGGCTACTTCCTAGTCTTTGATTGAGAGGGAATCAAAATGTGGTTGTTGGTTCTCCTTGGCAATGCTTTAGGATAAATGTCACTTAAGGTTCTACTACCACTCCCACTCTCATTGGATCTAATGTGGAATATTGAACATGTTTATTTAGGCTATAGGGGAACTATGCTAGATCCTTTAGAAGAGAAGAGGACTGCAATGGCTTTATTTTTCCTAATTGAAGGGAATTTGTTTGCTACATACTTTTTCTTTTCTATGATTTTCTACCTTAACCAATGAATGGATTTTTTTAGATTAGAGAGATTTTTCTAAGGGTATAGAATGTGGACACTCCTTAGATTAGCTTAGATTGAACCTAAGGCATCCATTCAACAATTTAAGCATGCGTGATCCAATTCCATCCATGGATCAGTGGTCTTCCACAATATAAGGTAGAGCGCCAATTAAAATACATTTGAGGGGTTTGCAAATCATTTGTAGGGAAGAAGGCTCTATCTAATGGATAAGTTTATGGTATTGAATTGAGAAAATTGGCAAGGTGGTTTCACAATCCTAGCCAAAGTGGGAGTGACTACATTCTCTTCATCTTCTTGAGGGTTTTCAAACCTTAATGGAAAGTGAGCTTGATCAAGTAGACGAGCTTTAGAAAAACATGCAAAACGATGCTCAAATAAGCATTGGATGTACCAAAAGGCATGGGTTAACCTTCACAACATTATGCATAACCAAACCCTTCCAATGTCACACCTATAATATTTTACCACATTTCAAGAAGGGACAATATTTATACCATTTTTGGTCTGCATAGGCAACAAAGTGTTTTCTTAGGTCAGGGTTTTCTCCCCATTGGTTTTGGATTAGACTCTAAGGTTCAACTCACTTGTTCCCCAACTTGGCTATATGAAAGACCAAGGTAAGGCAAGTTTGGCATTGGGCTAGGACATGAGGATACCTTAGAGCTAACCCAAAAAATAATATACAATTGTCATGAGACAAAACAATATTTTCTTGTGATGTATTAAATATCTTTGACCTTCAATGAATGCATTTACTTTTTTTTTGTATATATTAAATGATGAAGTATATTTAAATGTAGGATACATATTATTTTGATAACACAAAACTCTATCTATGACCCGCTAAGCATTAAATCTGTCAATAGGTGTTTTGAATTTGTCAATTCTAGTCTTTATTTACCCTTCTTTAATATATTGTGTCCTTCACTTTGCAAGGAAAAAGTGTTAGAATTTGAAAGATGCTATTTCAATTATGTGCATTTTCACATGCATTGATGGAAGAATAACTCTATTGTTTCATGTTCTCCTCTTAATATAGTTCACTCAATTATAGATCAATTATCTCTTTAACATAGGAATCTTGATAAGTCCAACTAATTAAGTTGTGGGATAGTTATACATCTTCGAGAAAACCTAAATGATGAAATACCAATGTATAAAATTTAAATGACCAATTGGGGAGGCACTATTATGACCTTCAAAATGTGCTATATATCTAGTTATATTCTTTTAGCATTATAGGGTGGTATATGTGTAGTGTCAAAAATTAAACCCCATGTAATTCCTATTACATGACACCCCTACCTTAGCTGAAAGACTAAAATTCCATGAAATACCCCATGTAATTCCTATTACATGACACACCTACCTTAGCTGAAAGACTAAAATTCCATGAAATACTTTGTTTCCCTCTATTTGCTTTGTCATTTTCATGTCCAAAACGTTGACCATGTGCTTTGTTTGGCTCTATACAGTGTGCACAAAGGCATTTACTCATTGCACATTCATCCTACATATCTTTTTATAGGTAGGTGATTGTTGGGAGGTTGCAACTGCCATCCATCTATGGAGTGTTATGCCTCTTCCTATTGCCATTGATTTCAAGAATCCTATTGCTACCTAAAACTTGACAATTTTGCTTCATTTGGTCTTCCTCACACACTTAAAGCTCCTTGCATATTTTTATCTTCCTCAAGCTCTCTTGGTTCTTTTTCTTGTCTTTTGGACAACTTATCAAAACATTTTGGCACTCCCATGTTGCATCTCCACCACCTTTGACATTATCTCCTTTTCATCCTATTGAATTCTAAGTTTGTGGCTTCTAAGGGGAGTTCACTTGTCTCACTTGATTTCCTTTTGTTTGAGCATATTGTGACATCTTTATCATATTCTTGTTATTTACATTATAATCATTCATTGTTTTCTATTGCTGACTTTATCAATCTATCTATTTGATTTTTGTGGAGATGGAAAAACCAAAATAGGGACTTGATTGAGGTATATCTCAAAACAACTCCCAACATTTTTCCTTTCTAGTTCCTATGCAAATTTTAGAAGAGGAAGAAGCAGATGTTATTGTAATTCTTTTGCCTCCTCTCACATACTTGGGTTGTGTTCTCATCTTGTATCTACATTGTAATCCTAGACTTGTGGTGACGTCTAGGATAGTGAGCTCATAGAGCTAGGTAGTTAATCTTCATAGGCTTCTCTTCTATTTGTAGTAGTTAGATTATCTTTATTTGTTAGTATAGTCTATTTATTTTTGTTTCATTGCATTCATTTAAGTTCTAATTTCAAGTTAATCAATCAAGTCTTCTTGATCACCCTACCTCACTAGAAGACTAGTATAAGTGAGGTAGCATTGAGTTGGTTTGTCCCTTGAGATTCTATCAATCTCGATGGTGGTGAATTCTCTTCTCCACAATATGGTAGTTCTATTGTTTTGCACTATGGTTCTTTTACCTTGGTTTTCTTGTGCAATCGGTTTCTTCACATGTTTATATTCATTGACAATTTCAAATATTCTTGAAGATACATGCATCTTTCTGTTTTGGAAAACATGTTTTAGATTTTGAGCTTCCACAATCTACAATAGTTTGGTTAAGCATCTTGAGAAATGTGTGATTTTTTTTCTTGGACACTTGAGACCCCTTTGTGATCGATTATCGAGTTAAAATAATGAGGCTAATTATAGATTGACTTGCAACACATTAAATAGATGACTTTCATGAGTACACCAAATATCAATGGTAGCTCACCAAGCTTGCCTTTTGAATTTGGTATTGGATATTCTTAGATATCTATCCTTCAAATAAATTTCTTATACATGTTAACCTTACATACCATTTCTAGTAAATTTGGTGACATTTGTTCTTAATTGAATTTATAGATCTTGCATCTTTATTTTTTTGGTACACCATGTGAAAAGTGAAGTGAAGTGCATACATATGGTAGTTGTCTTGCTCCATTAATATTTAAGATGGATATTTACCTAGCAACTATATAGAATTTGCTTCATATACTTTTTTTTTGAAGGAAAAGTAAAAAGATTTAACGAAAGAATTGAGAAATTATGAAGAAGCAAATATACCTGGTATGATAATTCTTGGGAAGATATACATCATTCATAGGTCCAAAGCTCTCAAAAGGAATGCGAAGATCCTTTGGCCTGTAAATAAAATCTGTATGTAAATCCAAAATGTGAAGGTGGTAGGAAGCACAACAATAACATTAAAGAATCTTACATCAAAGAGCATCATATTCATAATTACACTAGTACATTTGGGCTCATTTTTCGACCTTTATTGGTCAAAATTTTGACCCATTTTTTGACCAAACTTCAACCAAATTCAACCAATGAATTGGTCAATAAATTTTCGGTCAAAAATTTGACGAACCTACTAGATGGTCAAAATTTTGACCAATAAGTTGGTCGAAAAATGTTGAAGTTGCTAGGTCATTTTCTGCCATTCATTGGTCAAACTTTCGACCAATGCTTGGTAGAAATCTGTAGGACATTGGTCAAAATTTTGACCAATGCATGGTAGAAAACTATATGGCATTCGTCAAAAAATTTTTGGTCAAAAATTTGACCATCCAATAGGTTGGTCAAAATTTTGACCAATACGGTGGCCGAAAAATGTTGGAATTGTTAGCACATTTTCTGCCATTCATTGGTAGAACTTTCGACCAATGCTTGGTAGAAATCTACAAGGCCCATATCATGGACAATGATATCATGGACCTACTTCCCATGTACTAGGTAAAAATATTTTTGATTGTGAGATCAAGCTAGGATCAAATGGTGGCGTTGACTTGCTATGAAGAAGTGCTCGAAAGTTAAGTATAGCGAGTTAGCGAGTGTGGCCCACCATTTTTGAAGTAAAATTGTTATCCACAAGATCAAGTCCGGATCGACGACGCTCGTTGAATCGTTATAAAGAGATGTGCAAAAATTAGGTATAGTGAGTTAACGAGCAATGGAGCCACCATCGTGTTCTTCAAGGTTGTTTCAATTGTCTACCACACGATTAAAGTAAGATCAGTGATCATCACTAGCTCGCTGTGGAAAGGTGCTCGAGAATTATGTATAATGAGTTAGCGAGTTGATGACACGTGTTCGTAGTCATCCATGGGCCTAGTTTGAAGTGCCAGCCTTGAAGGAAAGGTACAAGTGGAGGTGTTTTATTGGCTTGACTGCCAATGTGTTAAGAAGAAAGCTGAGTCAGCTTAGTTGTCATTCCCAGATCGTAGGATTTTTCAAGGATCAAAGGCACAAGTTTAAAAAAGAAAGTGTGACGCCACTCTATTTTTCTGTTCAGTGCATTTATGATAAGCGAAAGCTTCGCGTGTGGGAGAAACAGAGTATAACACAGAGATTTTCATTAATTCCAGTCCCACACAAACAAAGATTGCAAATTTTCTGAGCACAAGAGCCTGATTGATTGTGTTGTGTTAAGGCTAGTAAAGATGTGAAACCATTCTTCTGTCGTTCGAGACAAATTTTAGAAGTTCAGAGAAGAACAAGTTCAGCAAGTCAAGTAAGTACTCATATTATAACCTCTGTGGAATTCCAATTCTCTCAATACTCTCAAAATACCTCCTAAGAAACCATTCTCTGGGAAAATTAATTATATGGATAGGAATGTCCACGATGATTTATTAGAATTACTCCTGGAATCTACTGTACAGCCTGCACAAGTTAAAAATTTAATTTCCTTAAACCCTAGGCTTAAAATTGGTGATGGCCTATATGACAAGGGGAACTAGGTTAGGTATGCAACAACTACTCAAACTGGCATTATCTTGTTTAAAAAGTGGTTTTCGAAAAGAAAGTTGTTTGCCCCGCATGCTAATGTATGGAATTTTGATTTGGGAAAGTTAGTAGTCCCAAGTGTTTTCATGGATTATGATTTTCTTGAAGCCATTGCTAAGAATTATGACCAAGCCATTAGGGTTGTAAGAAGAAAGGATGGTGTGCCTCTGGTCTCGATTACTCCTGAAGAAATTAGAGAGGTTTTTCACCTGGAACCATTATCAGACTACCATGTGCAAATCAATCTGCTAGAATTAGAGAATGAAGATAAAGCAAAGAAGGATATAATTAGGGGAGGTGCACTAAGGGCACATATTGGTACAATAAGAACTTTGACAGTAATTACTGCAGCCTCTAGAGAGCCTTTTAAGAAGAGTCTTTTCACTTCCCGGGCTATAGAGATATACAAGACCTTATGCCGAGTTTTTGGTGAAGATGAGCAAGAATTTATGCCCATTGGTTTCATGTACATGATGGTTTAGATTGCTTCCTTTAGTGTAGATGTTATTTTTGATTTTGCTTCCTTTTTGGCTGAAGAAATTCACATTGGTTTAGTTGGGATTGCGAAGGGCGAGGTGGAAAAAACTTTTGGTCACTACTCTCTATTAATGCATATGTTTTTGTTCAAAGGAGTGACATATTTTGGTAATGAGATGGAACTAAACAAAGAGGAGAATGGGGAGATACTGCCAGTCCAGTTGTGGAGTGCAGATATGACCTGGGATGCAAGTAATGCTAGTTTTGTCAGATTTGATAGATATTTTGCTGCTAAATTGAGATGCCTCATACTGAGTGACAATCCCATAATCCCTAGGGTACTAATGAGTCTCATCAGGCCTACGGATAACCCCCATGACTTGAAAGTTTCACATAATTGGGGAGATATCATCCCCTACCCTATTTCTACTATTTTTAGAATCTATGGTTTCAAGGGGAACCCTAATGTTTTGCCTTACCAAGTTCCTTTGAAGGTGGGAATGGCTGAAGTTTTATGGCAGTTAGGGGGAGTGGAAGAAATGTTTTTTTTGAAAAGGCAATTAGGGTCAATTTTCCCTACCTGCACAGTGGCCCATCAGTTTGTGATTACAAAAGGGGGATGGATCTTTTTGCATAAAATTTTGGAGTAGTATATGATGGCTGTCTCTCATCCCCGTTTTTGTGATTCTGAGGGATTTTTCAATCAGATGTTGAGGCATAGAATCAAGTTGGGACTGGTCCAGAATGATTCTTATTATCTAGAGGATATTATAAGGAATGAATTGTCATTGCAGGAGCAGGAAACTAAAAAGGAAAAATGGAGAGTTTATTCTTGGGTCTTAGAATTCATTCATTGTTTTGATAATAAATATGATCCTTTGGATAAAGCTATTACAAAGGCTGACAAAATAAGTAAGCTCATCAATACCTTCCCTGAAATAATGGAGGTCATGAATGAAAAGAAACAATTTTTTATTGATTCATATCCTGATAAGGCCAGAGAGGTCATGAGGAGGTTGGCTTTCACTCCAAATGTGAGAACTGATAAAATAATTGTACAAAAGAGGCTCAGATATACTATAATTCAGAATAAAAGGGTTCCTATAGACAAGGGCAAACAAATAATAGGATCTACCAATATAGCCCAAGAGAAGAGACTTGAAGAGCCTAGTCCTAAGAGGCAAAAGGTAATGATAGAAGAAAGGCCTCAAGATGAGGAATATTCACCCACCCAGTCCCCTTTGAGGATTGCAAAAGAGCAGCTCACTGGTGAACAGGTTGAACAAATGGGATCACAGGGAGATATTTTTATTACTCAAGCAGAATTAGATGAGGGTAACCCTACAGAACTTCCTCTCCCAAGTTTGGATCTAACAATAGCTAATTATAGAAACAGGGAGTTGGACCCTGTATTAGAGTAGGCAAGTCATCAATTTTGACTGATGACAATTTTGTGAAATCAAGGGCTTTTCAACAATTTGCATGGAGGAAAAACATGAACTTTTTCGAGGAGAAATGTAAAAAGATGAAAACAGAGCATCCAGAAATGGATGAAACTTCCATGCAAAACCAAATTAAGAAGAAATGATGAAGGAATTGCAAAATATAAGCCCTTAGGAGGGGACGAAAATGATAAAGGCATCTAACATTTTATTATTGCCCAATTGGGATATTGCAGATGCATTAATTTTCAATTTTGTTTCAAGTAGATTGGAGTTGCAAGACCCAAATAGAAGAGACTTCCAAGGCACTTCATTCATTGAAGATCAAGCTGCATTGGTCAGTTGGTCGTTGAGAAAGGGATCTAGAGCCACACCATCACAATCAGATGAGTCTGGGTTGATGGGAAATATACTTGTAAGAAGGGTTGCTGACACTTCACATGTACATGCAGCATATTGGAATGTGGATTTGTCTAAGTTTGTGTTGGCCACTGCTAAGAAGGAGGAACTGGTTATGTTTGAGTTACAGAATAAATATGAAACACTTCTTGAGGCCTATAATAGGGAGGTAAAAAGGAGAATTGAACTTGAAAACAAGGCAATGGGGAAATCCACAAGGCCAAGAATAACATACCCCCGTCCTCCAGTGGAACCTTTTAAATCCACCCCCCTTGTAGAGATACCAAACACACCTCAAAGGCCTCAATACTATACACCTAAGGAATTTGAAGAAGAGAAGAGAAAACTATGAGCCTTACATGTAGAGTTAAATACGCAGTATGAGGATAAGCTTAGAAAGGCTCTAATGTATTTAGTGGACAAAATTGAGTGGCCCTTATTCTTTGATCAATTGGTAAAAGTAATAGGTATATGGGAGGAATTGAAAACTCATGATGATACCCTAAAGCCTATTTTTAATAAATGGGGAAGAAGGGAAAAGGAAATCACCCTTCTATGTTATTTAGTTATAAAGTCTTCCAATGACCATGTTGAAAAATTGTATGATATTGCTAATGACCTGTCAGATTTTGATAACAGGAGAGTTGCTCTGCAACTGAAAATTGTTTCTTATTTAAATAAGTACAAGAATAAAAAATTTGATATATTTCCTTGTGCCTTGGATAGAAAGAAGAAATTGAAAAATAAGGAAGAGTGGAGTAAAGAATTGGATGACCTTTTCTGCACAAGGATAAATGAAGTTATTAATGAAAAGGGGTATGCCTAGTGGGCCACCACGACAGAGGAATTGGTTAAAGTCCAATTATTTTTTGATTCTTTGAAGCAAGAATTTGTTGGTTTTGAAAAGGAGGCTGGTTATATTTTAAAAAAGAAAAATGATATCTTATAGTTCAGCTGGCCGGATGATATACAATTTGACACTTGGATGGTAGATCTTCTGTTGGACAACCAGTTAGAGGAGGACAGTTCAGATGATGATGAGAAATAAGAAGGCCAGGTGCAGGTTATTCACACCTCTGCACCAGAACTAAAAAAAGAAGAAGGGGAAAAGGTAATAATGCCTGATCAGGGTGAAAGCAGTGAGAACCCGAGGAGAAAACCGATTTGGAGGTATCACAAGATAACCCTTCTTTGGCCAACTTGGTAGCCACGTATTCTGAGGAGCCGAAATAATGAGAGACAAATTAGAAGTTGATGATTCATAACAAAAATTGGAACAGGCCTACCTGAAGGAATATTTGATACGCCTGGCATTCTGTTGTGATTGTTTTTGTCTTTTGTATGATGCTTTGTTTCTTGGACACTTGTCAAATCACAATTTCCCTTTTCTTGTTGCAACTCATGCTATATAAATGAGTTTTCAAGGCATTGTGATGGTCCGAGACTTGTGCAATTTTTTGTTTCTTTCAAGAAGAGTACATATTTAGTCAGTCCAATAGTATGCAGAGGTTTTGAGTTTACTTCCATTGTACTTTCTGATAAGAAAATTGAAATGACAGAAATGGCAATCTATTCTGGGCATTCAATAGGTTTTCTATTGGTTATTGTATTAGTCATATGAAAAGGATAATACAAAGGGGTATTTACACTATATCTGTGTCATCAATTTCTGTCTTCAATTTATGGGTTTGCTTACTTTGAAGTCATTTAAATAAGGTTTATTTGGCTGAATGCATTCTGGATGGGTTGTATGCTGGTTTTATTGTTGCTTTTAATTCAAGCAATTATATAAATGCTTCAGTAAATCAGTAGGGTTTATGAGTTCATAAAAGGGATATTGCATAAGAATGGAGATGGGTGATTGCAATTGATTAATTCTTATACAATTTATTTGAATTAGATCTCTCGCCAATAGTCAATTTCTTGCCCAATGGATAAGGCATTGGTCCTATAAATCAAAAGTAAACAAGGATGAATTCTGATGCTGCATATCAAATCATCTTACAAAATCAAAATTATTTTCAATCCTGTTCAAGAATTATAAATGCTGGTCTCAACTCATTTATATCTAATTCCTGAGTCTTAGGTAGCTACTATTTCTAGGAATATTTGTAAATTTTAGGAGAATTATGACCAGATCTGCTGATAAGGGATGTGTATAAGTTTGAGAGCATTGAAGAATTGAAGTGAGCTGTGTATGTATGTGAGGGTAACAAATGAGAATTAGAATGAAACTAAGATAATTTCATTTTTGAATTCTACTGCACCGTGCACTTGTACAAATCCTTTCTTGTTCCTCTTTGTGCCCACCACTTAGCCCACATTATTGAGTGTCCTATACAAGAAAGTCTTATAGCAAGCAATTTACCCAAGATTCTTGGAGTTGTTCCACTATAAGATATGATGAAATCATGAACTAATTTCCCATTGTTTAAGAAAATGAGAAACACTATAAGACACTTTTTAGTGCTACAATAATAGCCAAATCACCAAAGTAGGCATGCTTTTTGGATCATATTCTCTCTCAGACATAGATGTAACATGCATTTTGGTTACAGGTGATTTCTAGGAGCTTGGGGTTGACTATCAATTCCAACACCTTTGACTAAAATTTTTGAACAAGTCAAAAGTTTATCATTAGCAAAAATGGTAGATAACTTTGTTCATGGTCTCAAGGAAAACAAATATTGCTTGACAATAGCAAGAAACAACATAGATGACCTAGAAATAGTCTATCACAATGAAAGACATATTTTGCCCATCATAACACTAGCAGTGCTCTACTGTCTCATTTTTGGTAACAGAGACACCCCCCAAACATGAAGGATTCACCCCCCAAACATCTTCAAACATGAAATGATCCACTGTCTATTAGACTAGTGTCTAATCTAGGCTAAACCTCCATCAGAAATTACCATCCAACACTGCACTTGCACCAAGTTTCCCCACTCTCTTGCATTTGGTTAATATAGTACAAATAAATTATCACAACCTCATTGTCTCCCACCAATAACAATGACTACAGGTGGTAGGAGAGAATCTACATTGGAAACTTCAGAATAAGTACAGTTGACTGTGCCTAACCAGTCATTGGTTTGAATGCACTAGTCCATTATTCCTTACTCAACCCCCAATGAAAATTAAAAGAATGCATTGACAAGATAACAAAAATAATAAAATGTTCTCACATTAAATATTAGTCAAAATGCATTTGATACATCATAAGAACTCATTGTTCCATGGGACAGAGACTGAATTGCAGAGAACAGGATTATTTTATTGATTATAATTTTTTCACAATGCCTTGTCTCACCACCCCAATTCTACTTATCCCCCAAACACTCGACAAATCCCTTCTAAATAACCAAACAATAGTAAACAACCACTGCTATCTAACTATCTGACGGTTACCAGTTAGTTATAAACTGAAATTTGTTGTCTAAGTTGACACAAAGTGTCAACTTTGACAACTTACAATTATATATGCCTTTAATATATTTCACTAACCTTTTCAAAGGTTTTATAACTTCACTAACCATTCCAAAGACACCTAAAACCCGTACAAGCTATACTAGGCCTAAAGACACCTAAAACCCTTACAAGCTTTTCTTTGCATTTTTTCTACATTTGATACTTTTCTTATAGGTGGACATGTCTATCACAAACATCCAACATGTCTGTCCTTAGACTTCATGGAAAAAACCCTACAAAAAACACAAAAAAAAAAGGACATGAACCATCCAAACATCTCTAATAGCTTGTGGATATCCCAAAGATGCATAAGTGCATGACTTGTGAAAACCAAAAAGATAAGACTAACTTGTATAACAAGAGAATAACCAAAATGATTTTATGTCTATGTTATGTTTGACAATGAAAATGATATTTGGATTCAAGTATGAGGAAATTTGTATCAATAAATTCATTAAATATCATTTGAATACAAAGAAGATTTTAAGAGATTCAAGAGCATAATTATAAGCCAAATTTGTGGAAGACCTAAATTAGACCTAAGTGAACAGACATGTGAAGGCTTATTTTAAATATGATGAGCAGATCTAAGGCAGAATTTTTATGAAGGTATATTCCAAGTTTAGAGCATTTATTGAAAAACAATATTTCAAATCTTGGTGGATTATTCATAAGTACAAGGAAATTTTTTTGAAGACCTCGAAGGAGATCTAAGGCAAATCTACGTACATTATAAACAATTTGCATTTCAAAGGTCAATTCCTTTTGCATCGCAGGATTTGAGGTTGGTGTCTCTTGCTAATTAAATCTACACATTGTTTGAAGTTATATACATACATACATATATGTTTGTGTGTGTGTGTACATACACACACAATTCACCTACAAGGATTTCCATTATCATCTAATTACATACTTCATTCATGCATTCATCCATTTATGAACTATAACATTCAATCAATACAATCACATAACATTTATTAATATGATATAAAATTCATTAATACACAATACTAATCAAAACTTCATTAACACATAACAATATTCATTAACATAAAATAAAAATTTGTATTAATACACATCATTCATACATAATTACTTAAAACAAAGTTCTTTCATTATCCAACAAGGTTTATCAAAGAAGATTTTTAAAACATCATTTCTTTTTTTTGTTTTTCTGAGCTCTCTTAGGAAAAGTGCTCATAGGGACATCCATATCTACTTCATTCTCCTCCTCTTTTGGCACTTGTAATGTCAAATTATGATGGCTCCTTCTCTTTGGAGGAGCAGGAGGTTACTGCACTAAAGGGGGCTCTGTTGCAAGAACAAGTGAATGCGATAAATTGGCATACTCTTTTTCTTTTTCTAACTGTTACAAGTTTGTAATTAAGTATGAGTACAACATAAAATGCATTTTTCTTACTTGATAATGCCACATCATGTACATTAACATTTTGATCTGCCACAACGTCAACATGTTGAACACTTGGAACATGGTCCAGTCCTTCAGCATGATGTTCAACATGCTTTGAAATATTCAAAAAAAGGATACATGTCAAATTCCAATTGAAGATGTTAAATTGTATTCAAATAGAAAATTAATACCTCCACCACTATAATGCACATCATGACCTTTGTCAGGAGCAGGTTCTGTGGTAGGATATGAAGGCAACAGTAAAATGTTATGCACATTGTTATGTAGTCAATTTACATTTAAAACTAATACCAAAAAAGAATCTTCTCAACAATTTAATTTCATTTACTTTTCATTTGACCAATTTACCTGTGAGATATCATTTGGTGCATTGGATTCTTGGGCAAGGCTTACAGATTCTTCATGTAGGCATGGAACCACAACTTTATAGCCTTCATTCAAGGCAATTTTTCTATCTTCATTTGTGACCTCCACATTGAAATCTGTGTCCTGTGGTTTTTGCTTGATAACGTTAGTTTTCCATGTATGGTTTCATTAAAAAAAACTATTTGCAACATTATATTTATAAAAAAAAACAAAATTCATTGCTTTACTTACAAGTCGAGACTATAGATTCATATAGCCACCAGAGCCAAGTTTGTGTTGGCCAACCTTTTCTATTCTCGCTTTTGTAGCCACAGATGTGTCCTGCAATCTATGAACAATTTCAAACATCTTAGATTATATATTTACAAATATCAATAATTAGTGCATGATTACAATGTACTTAATACTATAATGACATACCTCTTTTTGCCCTGTGCTGCTTCATTATCTCTATCTTCACATAGCCTTTTCTCCTTTGCATCTTCTATTATTTCATTCCACTCCATCGGTGGAATCATAGGAGGACGGTCATACTTTGGGTTATCCTTAAGACCCCTTCTATATTGATCCCTCGTAGTCTTTATATGCTTTGCTGCTCTTTTCAGAAGTAGGCCAGTGTCAAAAATATTTTTCCCAAATTTCTCCTCAATGGATGCAATCGGCTGATTTTTTAATTCCCTAGCTTGTAAATTCCACCTTTTTAAAAACAAATAGATTGTTAGATCAATAATTTTACTATATTACAATAAATAGAAGAAAAGAAAAAACTACGTACCTTTTACGTATGGTGGGTCCAAACAGTATCAATGTCATATAAAAAAGATGTTCAAAGAAAGCATTATTACCTACAAAAACATAAAGGATTTATCAGTCCAAAATGAGTAATGTAAAAGTAAACTAAATTTACACTTTAAATAATATTAATTTTTAAGCACCTAGAAGCTTTCGTTCTCTTAATCGAAACATAGTTTTCTTATTCAGCAACAATGTCCCTTCATATGAACTAGTACTAATCACACGAATTGCTCCAGGAAATGGATTAGCTTCAGTAGTATTGCTCTCTATTGCTCTATCAACTGAAACATCATAACAATTAAATGATAATTTTAGTACTGCTCTCTATTGGTCTACCTCCCTGCCTATGTCCATGTCTCTGTATGTGTGGCTATATGTATGTATGTATGTATGTATGTATGCATGGTGTGTGTATGCATGTGTTTGTGTGTATGCAAGCTTCTATAGACATCATTTAAGCACTAATGTGCTACTTCGTTGTTCATCAACTTGTATAAAGACATTACAAAATATATCAAAACAAAGTTTTACCAGTTCTACTGGGCATAGACAATGATGTTTGCATGGTCCTTGTTGCCGACAATGCAGCAGACAATAGTGAACCACCAACCAAAGAAGGAGTCCACACTTCATCATGACCTGAAGAATAGAATATTGTTAGAAAAGACATTTGCAATGGATAAAGATCAAATGGGATACTAGCGAGAAACGTCGACAAAAAAAAAGGTAAGTGTTATAATGTTGATCAAAACAAACAAAGTGTTACTTACACGAAGGTACTGTAAAACAACTCTGACCATGTTCATCATGTGATGTTGCAACTGGCACATATGTCTATACAAGAACACATAAAATCAAAGATCATGATCCATAAGATACTATAAAATATTAATATCTATTGAACTTCTATTACTGCTTTAGTCGAATTACTGCTTACTTTCAAAGATTGGATTCTACAGTCCAATTCTATTCTCAATGCCTCTTTCTCCTCACTTCTGTCACCCTTGATGATAATTTGAACAAGATCATCAGTGTATATTTGTGTAATTTTTTGGGTGATGAATACAAGGTCAGTACTAAGGCCAATGTCATGTAGATATGATGCCCGTATTTCAGATTGCATTTGATCAGCGATCATTGTAGCTTTTTCCTATCATTTGTGACATCAAATATTCGTATACTTTCATCAAAATAACTCCAAATCCATAAAGAAAATAACATAATAATAGGACATTTGTTTCTATATTAACATTAAAATTTACAATAATTAATGTTTACCTCTACTGAAGGTGTTTGACATGGTGCATCCATATCGCCCTGTGAAAAAATTAGTAAGTCTTAGAAATCAGTAGCGAAATTAAAGTAATAGACTTACCAAAAAAAACAATAATAATAAAGTAGATTGTATACGTAAATCATTTGTCTTAAGTTAAAAATTTAGCGTAACTAATTTTTATATCTAAAAAAATATTTTACATGTTCTACTTAATGTTTATATGTGCACATATGGTTTGGAAAGAAATATTTGGTCATATAAGACCCCATCATAGTTGACATTGATCGTACCTAAAGATTTCATTGATCATCATGATCGTCATCCATTTCATCATCATCATCACCATCATCGTACTCATCACTTTGATTGTCGTCGTTACCACCACCATCTCCATCACCATCATCATCCTCTTGATCACTATCATCATCATGACCATCATTGCCATGATCATCACCATCTTCGTCACCATGATCATGACCGTTATCAGCATCATCATCATCATTATCACCATTATCGTTAACATGACCAAAATTATCACCATCTTCTTCTTCTTCATCACTGGGTAATTGTCATTCCTGATAATCATTTACTTCCTCTTATGCTTCTTCAATATCTTCTTCTTCAATTACATTATACTTTACCGACCTTCCTCTTGGGTCATGTCTAACAACAAATGACCAACCTGGTTTGTCTGGAACACCAAAGTAAAACACTTTCTTGCATTGACTTAGAAGAACATAGGGCTCATCTTCGACTGGCTCAAATGACCTTGTATTAATCATAGTAAATCCACTGTCATGTTCAATAACAGTCCTATCGAGATCATTTCAATTCAATTGTAACCTAAACCATTTGATGACAAATAGAACTATTTTGAATGAATTAAAGTCGCACTCAAGTATATCATCCAAAATTCCATAGTATCGATTTTCAAATTGTTGAGGATGTATGTCAGTTCTAGATGAAATATTGTTGACTACGAAGACAACACTTATCCTGGAATCACACGTTTTCTTCGTTTCATCTAACTTTTTTGTGTGGAATTTATAGCCATGGTAGTACATAGATTTGTGGTGTTTGACCTATAATTATTCAAACATGTCAAGAATCTTCTCATTGATCTGTGAGTTGATATTAAACTTATGTCTCATGATTAGTAATCTTATGCATACCTTTGTATCTCTTAAGCCATATATTAGATCAAGTACCATTGGTGTAACATTGGGATCTCCATTACGATGAGCTTCTTTAACCAATGATGCAACACCATCTCATGTTAATGAGTGACCATTTTCTTGAGACTGTTCAATCCACACTGTCATCCAATCAAGATTGTTTGCAATATACAAGTGTAGTGCATCCCACTCACAACCAACTATAAAGAAGACAATTACACCAGTTAGAAACAACTTATATATATTGATGATGGATAAGAATTGTTAAATTATAAAAAAAAAACTTATAATTACCTCTCGCCCTCCTCAATCTACCTTTCCCCGTCAAGTACTCCCCTTTGAATTTGTCATTACAGTTGGGATCCCAAATGTGATCTAGATGGATACCTGCTGCAAACTTTAGAAGATATTCACTGATATACACCATGGTTTGGTATATCATATATCCCTCTATCATAGAGCCCTCAGGATGTGCTCTTTGTCAAACCAAGCCCTTCATAAATTTCAAATGCCTCTTAACCATCCACATTGATCTAGCTTGTACAAGTCCACACAATTCAATCTCCTCAACTTGATGTATGAGGTAGTGTTCTTGAGCATTGAAAAATGTTGGAGGTAAACACTTTTTCATTTCACACATAAGCTGTGGAATTTTTCTCTTCCAATATTTTATATATTTTTTATCAATTTCTTTAGATGATAACCACCTAAATGAGATTCAACATGCAAAAACACACAGAGGAGATTTCAAATAAAATAATACAATAGATTTCAGATAAAAAGCTACAAATCTAAGAAAAAACACTCTTCTAACCTCATGTATTTTCCAAGATCATATATAACTTGTTTAATTCTATTGTCAAACTGTTGTGGAAGGGATAGAGGTAGGACGAACTATAATCATTAAAAAATGATCATTTCAATATATTATTAAATAATGCAACTGGTACTACATTCAATCTTACAAATATACTGTAAATAGAAAACATGACTTACCTCGAGGAAGGTATGCCAATCATGTGTCTTCAGCCCTGGCCCAAAATCACCTTTCTTTGATAGAAGAGTGCTTATATTTGTAGCAAATCCTGTTGGAAATTTTGTTTTTTTATGACTTCTTTTAATGCATCACTTTGTTACTCTGTTAATAACCAAGGAACGACACTTGTATTTATGCAATCTCTATTCCTATTTGATTCAATGAAAACTTTTAGTGCATGATTAGATTCATGAATGTCAGTACAAATTTTAGCAATTTGTTTTCTATCATGCCTTCCATCCAACATTTTCCATAGTGTCTCTGTTACATTCTTTCCAATATGCATAGCATCAAACAAATGCGTAATTGGGAGATCCTTGTAGTATGGTAACCTACTAAATTGAGTAGGATAATTTTTCATTCATCTAGGAAGTTGGTCATTTATGCCTTGATGACCTTCACGAGCATTAGTTACAGCATTAGTAAATATAAGACAATATCAAAATACAAATTGTAAACTTCGGACGACAAATTGGACATTACCTCGATGATTTAGTCGATCGTATTCCAACTTCCATAAATGAGGTGTCATTCTTCGTGGCTTTGATGATGTCTCTTCTTTCCCATTGAAAAGATGTTTTTTGGCAATTCGATACCTATGATTATTGTGGAGAAAGTGTCTAAACTCATCAAACACCTGCTTTCCTAAACTTCTCGAATGACGACATTTCATCTTCGGACCACAAACTGGACATGCAAATTTTCCCTTTGCCTGAAGACCTAAAAGATCATGTATAATTAGATCATGTACAATTATCATGCGCACCTTAAGCATTCGATAGTAATGTGTAAGCATTATAACAAACCAAAAATATGTGATCTTAACAATATAACATATCGCAAAAATGAGTTAGCCCATGGGCATCATGTATTGTCCTTACAAGCATTGCATGGAATTGAAATTGTCGATGTCCTATCGGTCTAGAGATTTCATACATAGTCATGTCATTCCATAACTTCAACAACTCATCAATTAGGCACTCAATATACACATTCATATCTTTAACTTGGTATTTACCTAGCAATTGAATGAACATAAACATTACGTAATTATTATAACCATTTTCATGCACTATTTATAAATTAATTTAGATAACTATAAAAAAAAAAAAAAACCTGGCACAATCATTGACAACATTATGTGCTCCCTCTTTATGGACATCCAAGGAGGAATGTTATTGTTAATAACAAAAATAGGTGATACTGAGTAAATAGATCTCATATCTCCATATGGATTGACACCATCCACCACCAATGAAAGTTTTAGATTACGAGGTTCTTCTTCAAAGTGTGACCATGTTTCTTCTATCTCTTTAAATACAGAACCATCGGCAGGCATTCACATAATGTCATCCTGACTTCTATTGCATGCATGGTAATCCATAAATTGTGCCAAGCTAGCACACCTGAATAACCATTCCAGACGTGGAATAATGGGAATGTATCGAAGAACCTTGTGAGGCACTTTTTTTGTTATTTGATTTGATCGATATCTACTAACATGACAATTAGGACATTCTGTTGCAAATTCATGTTGTTTATGATATAGAATGTGATCATTGGGACATGCATGTATTGTCTGATACTTCATTCCAATCTAATCCATAATGTTAGATAATTCTCAGTACGAACGAGGCAAAATGTTTGATAGTGGTAACAAAAACTCACTAATCAACCTACAACAACAAATATGCATTGTTAATATAATGAATAGTAATTGTATGCTAACATTGAAGATGAAAAAATGACATACCTTAGCATACGTGACATTACTACATTGGATATCCTATTCATAACCTTTAAGTTCACCAACAACACTATAGCGGACAGTAGAGTTGTTTGGGAGCCTGGGTATAAGGGCTCGTGTGCCTTCTCAAGTAAAGGTATATCAAGACCATCTTCATCATTATTATCAGATTTTCTAGTACCGTCATTGTGAGCCTCTTCATCACTTGCCCCATTACCATCTTCTTCAATCATGTCCTCTAGCACATTATCATCTTCTTCCATGGGAGAGTTATTCTCAGCTTGGATAGTCACACCTCCATGTTCCTCTAGTAGGAAATCCAAATTTAGCAATGGATGAAAATCGTGGCCCCCTTCAACATGACCATATTGCCTACAATGAATTTGGGCTCTTGTGATTAGAATTCTTTGATTCTTTAAACCCTTACACTTTTTGCAAGGACAATAACATTTATCAGGTTTTCTTCAGAACTGAGCCCACAATGCAGCCATTGTCTCATTATTTTCTTCTAGATTCATATTGTTAGGCGTGGTCTTTCTTCACAAGAAAATATACCTACAAATAAATTGGACATGTTGTGATTAATGTTTATATCTGCACATATGGTTTTTTTTAATTAATGTTTTCAAATGTAACTAAAATGATTACAAACATATCAAAAAGGACCTTCACAGGGTCTTATTACATCAACTGTTCTAACATGGTCATGTTGGTTATCTTGATACCTTAATGTCTTCTCATGTCTTCAACCTTGACCTTGATTCTCCTGCATCATTCTCCCAAGGATCAAGGAAAGTTGGATCATCATGGAATTGAGTAGGCAGACCTTCTAGGAAGTTGCAATACTTCAACCTTGTAAGTGTCACGTCAATGCAATGGGTACTAAACAAACAATTTAAGTTGATGAGAAATGGTTGTTATGAATTCAAATTGTAAGCATCACCTCAATGCATTGGGTATTAAACAAACAATTCAAGCTGATGAGTATGGGTTTTTATGAACCACAACTCATGAAATATGCATTAAGTCCATACCTGCTGTTTACAATGAGTATGGGTTTTTTTTCTAAGAACATACCTGTTGTTTACAGTCAGTAAGTTTCTATATCCTCTAACAAATTTGAATCAATGAGCCAAAGTCACACGGTTGAAGATGATCATTGTCCCCTCAAAGCGCCATCGTTTGATAAATTGTTGCATTGAAATATGATCTAGAAAGGGCCTTTCCACGTAGTATGTTGGAACTATTTGGCAATCATTGATCATGTGGTTATTGCAAAGAGGCTAAGGACCAAACATGGAATCATGGAGATAGTGCACAGATGTACAAGGAAAATTTGTTGCTCTTTAGCTACTAATCTTGCTTTGTGCTTGTCAATTTAAACATTATTTTTAAACTTGATATTAATAATTTTTATAATCAATGGCTTTCTTTCCAATTTCTATCTCTCGACTCAACACATTTTTTCATTTTTCTTTCCTTCTTGCTTCATCATAAATACTTGGTTCACAAGCACTTATGGTATTCTTCTTGCTAAGATTATGAAGTGGACAATGACTTTCAATCTAGATAATCAAATGTTTGGCTCAACTTTTTTGGGTAAGTGTGATGATATGTAGTGCACTATAACTTTTATCTTCAATGAAAGGATTAGCACCTCTAATTTTCAAATGGTGATCAACTAGAACTAGCTGACAATCTAACCTAAAAAATACATTTTATGCCAAATTCCAATCATAGTTAAAGACATTTAGCTATTGGAAAATGGCAAGATTATGTCTTATTTTAGATATGCAATAAAATGGGCAAGAAATGTGGAAGAACTTAAGTTTTTATCCACCAAAACATGAGTAAAATTGTATAAACTGAATGTATTTTAAAAAATAATGTTAATTCCCTTCAAAAGAAATATTTTTCATGCAACTTACTTGCTGAAGATATTTCAAGTTCAGCAACTCTTTAATCATAGGATCCACAATAGTTGGAAGCTTTGACCTATCTGTTAGTTGTGGCTTGGCCTGCAGCAACGAAAAATTCTTAGTATATGCATCTCAACATTTAAAAAATACATCAAGCAATTCAGGTCAGTTACAGTCTGTAAATTAACTGGCATTTGTTTCTTCTTTAACATATTCGACAATCAAGTACAATTAATAGGAATACAAGAGCAAAACTTGGAATTGTACTAATGTCATCAATGTTAATCTTGGGTACTAGTACAAAGCCAATAAGAAATCTGCAGTTGTACCAACCAAGATATTTACAAGACTTGATCAAAAAAGGTTCATTTAGCACAAAACGACTTCAAAAATATTGTATATATACACTCTTTGATGCTATCAAAGGGAACAATTATTTTAATGATGTTTTACGTAAGAATTGCTAGAGGAAATGATAAGCATGAAATATATTCAAGTTTTGACACTAAGGAATTGAAACATCCACACTCAGGAATTGCTTGGAGTATTTAAATTCACTCGAATTATGCCTTACAGCTTCTTTGAAAAATAATGATTTAGATATTCAGTGGTATCTTAAGTACTATATACTAGTGCTTGCACCAAGCATAGGTGCAAGAGTATAGTCGATAGTGGCATGCAATTGATCATTTTAGAAATGTGGCAGCTAGTAGCATTGTTTTATAGAAAAGCCCTATACTATTATTTGGTAGTAAGATAATTAGAACCAAAGTAAACATGGTGTGCACAACTAGCATCATTTGATTATTTTCTATTTTGAGGTGTAGAATATTTGGTGGATCTTAATTTTTGTGGAAACTATTTTGAGCAAGGATATGCTAAAAATGAGTTCTTCTTCTACAGCCATAAAAACATTATCAGATTTAGCATCCAAACTATTGAGTTTCAACCAAATATCAATATGTAGTTTACGAATAGTTGGCCTAAATGGTTGTTGTTATAATTGAGAATAACACTGAGCTTGATTTGATGAGTTTTTTTTATTGACTCGTAAATTTTTGAATAATTCAATAGATTAACCCATTGATAAAAAAACATGGAAACTCATTAGCTATTATTGTGGAGTTATATCTCAACATTGGCTCTAGTATTTCTTTAGTTGGCAATCGCACATTGGTTACATTTGGATTATCACTAGCTATTGCAGATGATGGAAGTGATACTATGTATGAAGCTTCTAATATAGCAACTCCATGAGAAGCTAGAGATCATTTAATGGAGATTTGGTGATGAAAAATGGGATCTCTAAAGATGAATAGAACTCGTTGAAGTTAAGAGGGCTCGTCAAAGTGTTTGTTGAAGTGTCGTATGTGTTTTTTGACAAGTAGGATTGGTTATAAAGTGTAATGTCCTCATTTTAGCTCGCCATGGTTTATGTTTGGATTGATCTATTATTGGCCCTCGTAGGTTAAGGCTGATGGCTAGAGGGCCCCATTTGGCAAAACAAGATGATCTTTCCCTTCTATAGTACAGAAGTGCTTACAATTGCTCCTCGTTTGTTTCAGTTAGGTACACTTAAAATTTATAGTAAGTTATGTATCCAACATTTCTACATTTGGCAAGGCACCTGGACCGATCTCAATGCAGTGACGACCCTTGACACTACTAATTTTATCAAATATTCAGGGAATTACTAGTTATAGTAGGTTAGGAGTTAATAGAGAGAACCATTGATATTTTTAGTAAGGCAATTGGTTGTGTGATGGAAGCAATGGTTGACCAACTGGTTCAGATGAGACAAAGAGATGATGAGTAATCAATGAGATATTAAAATTATAGTAACAGTAATAAAGCTATTTATAATGGTTATATTGTAAATTTATTACTTATCTTCATAAAGTATTATTGAGGAGCCATTATATTTAATGGAAAAGTATGCCTTTAATAATGACATAACTTTATTCAAACACAAAAAACAATTATATAAGTCATTAAAGTGACATATTGGTGAAGCCTCATGAGTCAAACTTTATTGAGGAATTATAAAAACCCTAGAAATGAAATTGATTAACTTTTTGTTTATGAGTTTTGACTTTTATACTGGATGTTCCAGGGAAGAGTGCAATGTGACCTAGGGTTTTATATTGGATGTTCCAGGGAAGAGTGCAATTTTGAGTTACAAAACATTATATGACTACTCTGAGTCTTTACTGCATTCAAAGCATGAAATTTAGTACTAGTCCTAAGTTTTCATAGCAATCAAACCATGGATTTTGTATTGATTGATTCTAAGAATTTATATTATTCAAACCATGGATTCTAATGTTAATTCTACATTTTTATGGCATTCAAAACATGAACTGTAGAAGAATTTATATGGTCTAAAGGGATGTTGCCCCACACTTCTCGTCACCACCCTTGTCGTCAAATGTTGTTCTTGGACTCTTGGGATATTATTATTGGGTAAAGCTTAAATGGTCTTGAATTTGTTTGTTTGCTTTTTCTATTTGGGGTTCTTTGGAAATGGAGGAGATCCTAGCAGCGGCAAGCCCAAACTTTAGATTGTTGTTCCTTCTACAGCTTTTGGTGGAGCATTAATAAGTTTTGTACTATGCCCAACAGAGTTGATAAAGGTAACAAGAACTAGACTTTGTATCTATTGTATGTATATAAATTGAACTCTAGACTCCATACCATTGACTATTTGTTGTTTTACAATGTAGATTGCAAGTTCAGGAGAATGTATATGTGTATTTCAAAGTGAACTTGAATTTTTGTTGTCTCCAATGATAACATGGTAGTGTGGTATTTAATGGAAGGCATTTACAATTGATTGAATTGCCAGTGATTTGACATAAGTGGCTGAACATATTGTATTTATAAACAAATATTGTGTGTGCATGGAGTACTGTTCTAAGTAATATATGACAAGAGAGACTCAAGATTCGAGGTTGCCATAGAATTGTGCTGATGATTCGGTAATGGTATTGAAATTATTATTGAAAGTTTCTTATAATGGACACTTGAACAGAGCTGAAATTACTGAAACTTTCAAAGAATGAACATCAATTCTTTTAGTTTTGAGGAATTCTATGATTGGTATTTATATCGCTCGTTATAATGGTTCCACATAGTAATTCTTTAGCACTTCTTTTATTATCTTGTTGATCAATCAAATTATAATATTATTAATTAGATAAATATTAAATAACAATACATAAAAACATCAGAAAGCCCATCGCAAAGCCTCATGGCTTTGGTGAACCATCCGAAGGGAGACAGAACAATATGGGCATGTCGAATAGGGGTGACAGGACAGATCTGTTTACTCTTTCTGCTCATGCCTATTAACAAGAAAATGTCAAATACTACACAATATGCATGAAGATTCATGCTTTAGTTGATCTCAAATATAGTTTGAGATCAATTTCTAATTTAGGATCAAAATAGTGAGATTGCAAGATCTTCAACTGAATATTGACTTAAGATTCATGAAGGTAATGTTAATGATGTCAAGTTTCCACAACAAGACCAAATTGCTAAAACCCATTCAACCAATCTTTGGTAAGTTGTTATTTTCTCTTGGAAGCTTACCATCCCAGACAAATCACACAGTGTTAGTAACTCTCCTTGTGAAGATCAAGCCAAATTTTTAGGTCATCGATCCAAACCAAACCAAAGTTTGGAGTAATCTCCCTATAAATCTAATTGAACATTTGAGCTGTTACATCAATTTATCTTCAATGACTTTTTAAACTAATCAAAACTGAGTAAAAAATAAAGCTGTTTGTAAAAGGGGTGTTCAAAATTAAAACATCCAACTAATATTGCATTGAAATGTTTGTTGAAAAAGAAACTATAGAAGTATTAGCTAATTCTGATCTTCATGAATAGGTTTAGTTCTCATATTATATGTGTAAATCTAATACAATGCCTGCTTCTTTATGCATTGTGTGGGTGTTCATAATGTTAGTAGAAAATATAGCAACGTGGAAAGATGCTTAATGAATAGATTCCTCTATTACCAATGTGTGTTGTCCCCGGCTTGAATTTGTTAAGGAAATTAGGATCAGATTTAATACCTTCTTAAATTATATGAATACCCTTAATGCGATGGATCCACTAACTTGTATCTTCTTGATGATGTGATTAATCATTTTTTCTTGCAGGTTTTGCATATATAGTTTGACTGCTAGAACTGTAAGTATCTTCTTGAAATCACTTTTAATATTGTTTTCTACATTTTCCAATCGGCAAAAATCTTGATAGTATATATAAGATGCTATGTGGGTGAAGCCATGTAGGGACATGGCCCTACATGGGGCATGTCAGAAAGATATGATTATATTCTACTAAAATTTTGCAGTAAACGAAGTCTTTAATGTCATGGAGTTTAAAGCACATCTGCAACATGAAGATTATGGTAAAGATGATTATGACAAAGAAATATCTCCATGTGTGAAACGAGTCTTACATTGAAGGCAATATGTGGTGCATCAGATATGGATGAATGGAATCTACTTGCCACATTTATGTGGAAGAGGAGTAAAGATTCTACACAGCAATGAAGACATCAAATATAAATATACAACATAGATATAAGATGGTATGTAATCTAAGAAATGACATGGATTGAAAAGTAGGGTCCACTATTAGAGATGAAATATGCAGTGATAAAATAAGACAAATTGTTAAGCTAGAGATAAAATAATCATGTTGTACTATGATAGCATTTCTGATATAGCACAAGTTTATTAATAAGAAAATGATGCACTAGAATAGCAAGTCCTTCATGTCATAACATCACTAATAGTTGTGTCATTAAAATTCTAGATCATACCTGAAGCGAAGTCACAAGAAAAATTAACAAAATGCACTAATTTATTGATGCACTGTAATCTAGCTTTGTCAATGTTAGTATTATCTCTTTCAAAGGTTTCAAATTTTTTGAATATCTTTAAGAAAAAGGAGCCATGCTAGATCGTGAAACTCTAAGAGTCCTCGTATAATCACTGTCTCTTACAAGTTTAAGAAACTCAACCTGTATATCATAACTAGTAGTCTAAAAATATCATGATTGTGAACATAGAAATAATTGACCATCCTTTATATCAAATATACTAAAATTATAATCAATGAGAACATCTCAATACTTTCTTTAGTTGAAATAGTAACACAAGATTTTCCTCAAAGAAGTTTGAATTCCACTGCTTGATATTTTTAACAACCATAACAAAAATGCCTTTATTTACCAATTCTTGTATCTCCAATACAAATTCAATTTTATCAGCATAATTGTAATTCAAAATACACTAAATAAAAGATCAAAAAGAATTGAGGGTAAGTATCTAAGAAAACATGATCTCCTTAAGGGAAAATTGATCTTTTTTAGCTCACATGTACATGATCAAGAGTCTTACTACTGATTCCAGAAAGAAGTTGATTATGATCTCTATGTGTTTGGTAAAATCCACCATTAAATTCCCTTGTGATTCACTCTCATTATGTCTCCCTTTCCACCTAGGATGATTTTCTAGATGTACTCCTAATTTATTAGTATGACAAGTCTTGTTGGAGCTGCAAGCTTCACTACCATGAACATGTTTGATTGGAGATCTCAATTCAACATCTTAATCATGCTTATGTGAGAAATTTAATGGGAGTTCATACATCACCACGTCATTTGAAATGGTTTTAATAACTACCTAATCTTATCCACTCCTAATGTTAATAGTAGAAAATTCCTTTCAGCATATATTATCTGGATTGGTATCATCTGTAATTAGCTTCAATGATCTACTTGTGAGAGAGATGTCTAAACCTGTCAACAAAAGTCACAGATTATGACAATTTGAAGTAATATCTTGCTGGGGATAAATTATTTATTTCAATAATTATTGGTGTCTCAAAACTAACAAAAGACACCCTTTGAAAATGCATCTTGCATTTTCCTGAATCCATAAGTGACCTTATATGAGGGAGAAATTATACTAGAATGTACAAGGCCTCTATATACACAATATTCTTGAACCAGGTCATCAAGAATTCACATGTTTAGCTTCATTTTGCTAAGTTCATTCTATGAGAAGAAATACACATAAGAAAATAAATTCATTCAAAAAACTTGTGACAACTTATCATGACAGACAAAATGGAGATGATACCTTCTATTTGAAAAATAAGTAAATATCTCCAAGGAAATACCAAATTCAAACTCATGCTCAAGTTGCATGTGTCAACATTCCCCATCGACCTTAGTCGCAAGGCTAACTAACTTATCAAGAGTGTGTATCCCACAAATGAAATTGGTATAAATGTTACAACCACCAAATTTGGAGGGCATGGAAATTTAGTCATCACTATCATATGTAGTACACTTAATTTCATATGTTGGAATCATTTTGTGACTTGTACACATGATAGTCCAATAGTTTTTAATGTCATCTTCATCACAATTTTTCTATGATAGTCTAATAGTTGCAGGTGGCATCTTCGTCACAATTTTTCCATGATAGTTTTGTTGGTCTGAATTTTTGCATAATCAAATTCCTTTGCCAAAGGTATGGAAGAATTCAGATTGGGATCCACCTATGGTGAATAGGGTTTCTAGCCAAGTCATATTTTGTAGGTCTTTGAAGCAAATTTTTTTCAAAACCCTAGGTCTTGTTTTCTTTTAAAATTTTTGGGCACGAAACTAAAAATATGGGAAGATTCCCATCATTTTCAAACTTTTTGAACCCTGAGTCACATCTTTTCTTTTTTGTTTCTGATCACCCAATCCCTAAAAGATCTACGGCAATCGCTATCTCGCTATGAAAAGATACAAGTATTTTACCCTTAGCAACATAGCAATCACCGCTAAGTTGAAAAGCGTTATCGTCAAGTAGAAATATGGTGGCCGAAGATTGTATTGTTTCAGAGATATTTCATCATGTTTATAATAGACATGTCATAACCTGAAAAGGAATTACAACATTGAGGTACAAAAGGCATCAACAAAAATCTTAGCTTTTTCGATTAGTCGCTTTGTCGCTATCGAAGAAATTGGGCACTTCTCCGTTAGCGACATGATGTCTTCAACAAAAATAATGGCCGGTAGTCACCTTTAAATTTTTTGATGATCATAAGTTTTTTCAAGCTACGTGGTGTACGTGTTGTTTTATTATGTGTCAAATGCATTAACGAGGTGTTAGTGAACAGATTGTCCTTCGAGAAAACATGTGCAAATCTGACCCTGAATGCCCAAGTGAGAGGACAAACTAACACCAACAGTTGGATAGATTATCATGGATTGATAACCTTCCTCTGAATTTTTATCGGGTATAGCTCCCCGTGTGAAATATTCAATGAATCAATTGTGAATGCTTTTACCAAAAAGCATAAAAGGATATCAGACGTCTACTCGTAAATACAAAGTAGACGTGGAAAATTGGATGACTAAAAGAAAATAAGTAACAAATGACACAAAGTCCATTTACGTGCAGCGTTACAAGGAGAATGAGGCCTGAGAAAGAAAGAATCAAAGCTTTAAAGACATTTTGAAATCAAATATATTAAAAAATCCATGACATAAATGCATTTAGAGAAAACTAAAAGTCATACAAAGATAACACTCAGTGGAAAGAAAATTGCCCAAACTCAAAGTTCTGGTATGCAATTATCTTCCGAGTCTCCCTCCTCTAAAAATGCTGAAACAAAAAAGTTCTCATTACATCATACATCTAAATCACTAACTGAAAGGAAACCTAAATTCCCTCTCCCTGCATACATTCAAAATCAAAATATCCCCCATTTTCTAGCTCACAGTTTGGAAAATTAAACAAAACTCTGCTCTTTCTCTCCCAACAAATGAAACTTTCGATCCAACTCCTCTGTTCTACAGCCCAAAGTCTACAAACCCAGCAGAAAGTGGAACCCCCTTTCCCAATTGCTAAGATGTATTTATCTTTCTCTATTGTCGGTGGATGTTCAGTTTTCGTAACTCTTCCACTTCATAACTGATTCTTGGTAAAAAATTTGACCTTTGATATGCCCCCAATTATTTAAATAATGTTACATATCCTTTTATTAAGGAAAGGTAATGTATTGAAGACCAATATCATGTCGAATAAAATAGTATAGTATAGTTTGCTCCTCACTGTCTATTTCCATTCACGGGAACCTATCTGCATCTTACCAAGTCATCATTCAAATTTGGTCTTTATCATGCTTTAGCATTCCAAAGTAATCTCTACCCTCCTCTCGGTGACATAAATAAGAAGTCTTCCAAGCTCTACCATCGCATTTTCAAAAATTAGATGTGGGGTTAGCTTACTTCGAAGAACAGATACCCAGTGCTTCGATATCACAAAGATACACATGCATGCTTTCGTAGCTATCTTCTTTCTGTGCTTGGAGCCTTTATGTATTTGGCTTGCGGGTCTATTTCCATCAATCAAGAGAGGGCATAGTATGTGAAGGCATATTATAAAAAAAAATGAAGAGCTTTTTCCCAACCCAAGCTACATCTTTGGATGGTTATTGCAACATTCCCTTCATGTAATGGCCTTCCAAGAACACTTTGATATGATAGAGGTGCAGAGCAAGATTGTCTTAACACTGCCATGACAAGTTCCTGTCACATAAGTGTCTCTCTATTGAACTCCACATACTCCTAGACTTGAGAGAGATACATTGTGCTCACTGCTGTATCAACTGATGAACCAAAACCAAAGCTGCCACAGTCTCAACCACCAGCATGGCTTTAGATACTACACATGGATCGTGATGACCTTGTGTCTAAAGTTTAGCTTTCTTCCTATCTCTAGTGACAATCATTCATTCCTCCAACTGAGAGTGAATTTCACGATGGCATAAATCATGAGTCTTCTGCCAATGAGGGCTAAGTCTAGAAATTTACCATTTGGCATCAATTTTGAGAAATCCTGTGATCTACCATCTTCATGCTTGAGACCCCTTCATACCAGATAAGATAGGTAGAAGCGTGCCAATGGAGACCTTACTGGCACCACTATTTTCTTGAAAAGCTTTAATCTTTCAACTCAGGCAAGATATTAGATTGTTTGTTCTCGAGCTTTGTTTTATCCCTAATGATACTACAGGCTCCATGTGTCCATAGGAAAAATGTTGAAGACTATGCATATAGTGGTGCATTCCCATATCATCCATTCCATCGAGTTCTTCCTCTGTCTCATAGTATTTTTCACAGATCTGGAAATTAATGCACTGGTTGTAAACTCAATGTTTTCTTGACAATATGAACAGATGACAATGATTGCACGAATGATGTATATGAACCATGATGAACTCATCTTTCATTGCTAAGGTAGACTCATGTGGTTTTTCGCATTAGCAGAGCATCCTTGAAGAAATTGTTTGAAGCTAAAAAATCATATCCTCAATGGCACTGGCCGGTAGTCTCCATCAAAATAAGGTAGGCAAGTGATTGTGACCCATGTCAACCTATTTTTTTCTTCATGGTCCACTACTAACCGTCCATGCCTACACCAAAATTTATGTCTTCCCAATCCTTCTCTATAATTGATTTTAAGCTCTCCTCCATCTTTGACTTCACAAATTACAAACTTTTCTTGTTTTTGATTTCACCAACAAAAATATCATTCCTCCATTTTATTAGAAGCTCTCCTTTCAATATGGTGCTATTGATATGTTGTCTCTAATGGAAGATGTGAATGCAACGGCTCTCAAAAACCATCTCAAATTCATTGATTTTATGTCAAGTTCATATTTTTCTATGGGTGCTCAAAGAAAGCTTACCTTTCTATAAGTCTGCATATTATATAAAACCCTGGCAGCATCGATATCCCAAGGAGACCATTTGCTGTCACCTTTAATGTGCATCTACTCGTAACTGATTGTATTAATAACAACTTACTTTCAAAATATGATGTTGTGGAGTTGAATGGAATCCTGTGGCCACATGTCCAATAATGTTGAACTTCAGGCTTTCTGTCCTGAATTTGAACTGTTTGAAACTACAAATTGAAGTATTGAACTGTATCTCAAACTCAACACTATAAGCTCCTAAATCTGTTTATGTGATCTTGCAAATGTTGGACTTTCAAATGTCAAAATTTAATTTGTATGGGAAGCTAGGATCTACACTTCAACTTCCATCAATCATGAGCTCGCGAGATGAACATTTCTGAACCACCGAACCACTTTGAACTACTTCAAACTAAAGTTCGAAGTGGTTCAAAAACTCTGAACTTGAAGTTTTGAAATTGTGACCATATCGGGCACTAACACGAGGGTAGTTATGACTTCACTCACCTTTATCTTTTTGACCCTAAATTTTGATGAGTCAGCAGAAATTACTATGTCGCTATCGGAGAATTGGTGTCTCTCGCCATTAGTGACATAGCGCCCAAAAGGAAAGTAGTACTGCAAAAAATTTTCAAAGTAAGTGGGTCCCAGAAAGTACTCCATTAGATATCAATTATAAATTTTTGGAACAGGCTGGCATCTAATGGGCTACACATATATGCCGGGAAAGGCAAAGACACTGGGATTCATTATGTCGCTATCGGGAACTTGTTCTTCTCGCCATTAGCGACATAGCGCCTGACCGATAAATAAACAAATATGGGCCCCAAGAAGCATGGTAATATAGCCAGGTCTTCAAAAATTTGAATCCAAATGCCAGCGGGGCAGGATTTCATCATGTCATCAATGATTGGATGCACACCCTATTCACAAAATATATGAAAGACTTTGATCGTCAGATCTATCTCAGATCCATGATCGTCACTATCTCGCTATGGCGAGTTGCACGAAGGTTATGAGTAGCGACATGGCAAAAAGGGGCCCACCATATTTCTTTTGAGCAATGCATCAAATGTCATCCACATGATCAAATCAGGATCAATGATAGGTGCTATCTCGCTATGGCAAGGTGCTCACTCTTTATGTATAGCGAGATAGCGCCTAAGTGACACGTGTCCTCAGAGTTTTGTGGGTTTAGTTCAAAGGCACCAACAATGAAGGAAAGGTACACATGGAAAATTTTCATTGGGTTGACTGCCAACTTGTCAAGAGGAACATGAGTCGTCTTTGCTTGCATCCCTAGATCGTAGGATTTTTTGTAAATCCACAGTGTAAATTTGAATATAGAAGGTGATGCCACCCTATGCATTTATGAGAGATGAAAGCTTCACATGTGAAGAAAAATAGAGTATAACACAGAAGATTTTCTTAATTCCACCGTACTCGAACAATTATTCAAAGCATTTCTAAGAAAAAATAGTTGTTGAGAAGACCGTATTGGATTCAATAAGATTGTGAAGCAGTTTGTTCGCAGAAAGATTGCAGTAACACTGAGAAGAACTAGAGTGAAATTCAAAGTAAGTACTTGCATTATAATCCTTTTGTGGTTTCAATTCCTTCGAGAGTTAATTAAAATGGCTCCAAAACAGAAAGCATTTTCTAGTCAAGAGAACTATTTGGATAGGAATGTCCATGATGATTTTATTGAACTGCTCCCTTCTTCCATTGTTGAAACTGTAGAAGTTAAGAGGCTAACTTCATTAAACCCTAGGCTGAAAATAGCAGATGGGCTGTATGACAAAGGAAACTGGGTTAGGGATGCAACAACTTCACAGACTGGTCTTGTTTTATTCAAAAAATGGTTTTCAGAGAGAAACCTTTTTGCCCCACATGCCAACATCTGGAATTTTGGTCTAGGGAAATCGGTGGTTCCCCAATGTTTTTATGGATTATGATCTTTTGGAAGCTGTAGCTAAGAATTACGACCAAGCCCTTAGGGTAGTGAGGAGAACTGATGGTGAAATTTTGATTACGATTAGTGCAGAGGAGATTAGGGAAGTTTTTAGTTTAGGGGTTGTCATTGATTATCATGTGCCCATTGATTTGAAAGGGTTAGAAAATGAGTATATCTCTAAGAGAGATGCAATTAGGCAAGGAGTTTTGAGCGCACACATAGGTAGAATTGGAACACTGCCAGCAATAACAGCATCCTCCAGGGAGCCTTTCAAAAGGGCATACTTCAATTCTAGGGCTATAGAAATATATAGGTCCTTGTTTGAAGTTTTTGAGAGAGATGAAGAAGAGTTCATGCCTATGGATTTTATGTATATGATTACTCTGATTTTCTCTTTTGGTGTGGATATAATTTTTTATTTTGCTTCTTACTTAGCTGAGAAGAGTCACATTGGACTGATTGGAATTGCTAAGGGTAAGGTAGAACAAACTTTTGGCCATTATTCTCTGTTAATGCACGTGTTCTTATTCAAGGGAGTAACATATTTTAGTAAAGAAATAGAATTAGACAGAGAAGAGAGTGGGGAAGCATTACCAGTTCAATTGTGGAGTGCAAATATGAGTTGGGATGCAGAGAATGCCAATTTTGTCAGTTTTGATAGGTATTTCGCTTCAAAGCTGAGATGCCTCCTATTAAGGGACAATCCCAAAATCCCCAAAGCATTAATGAATCTCATTAGGCCTATGGACAACCCAAGTGATTTGAAAGTTTCACATAATTGGAGAGATGTCATTCCATATTTTGTTTCTATTGTATTTAGAATATATGGTTTTAAAGGAAGCCCTCACGTACTACCCTACCAAGTGCCTTTGAAGGTAGGAGTTGCTGAGATATTGTGGCAGCTGGGAGGAGTGGAGGAAACCCTTCTATTGAAAAGACAAAAGGGGTCAATTTTTCCTACTTGCACAATGGCTCATCATTTTGTTATCACAAAAGGAGGTTGGCTTTCTCTGCAAAAGATTTTGAATCCTTATAAGATGGCCACTTCCCATCCTCGTTTTTGTGATTCTGAAGGATTTTATCATTTGGCTCTGAGGCAGAGAATTAAGCTTGGTAAAATTGAGCATGAATTTTATTTTCCTGAAGACTTAATAAGGAATGAGTACTCCTTGCAGGAGCAAGAGACTAGGAAAGAAAAGTGAAAAGTCTTTTCTAAAATTTTGGATTTCATTCATTGTTTTGATCTAGATTATAGTCCTTTGGACGATGCAGTTACAAATGTAGATAAGATGAGAAAACTTATGAATAATTTTCTTGAAATAACAGAGGCAATGAATGAAAAGAAGCAATTCTTTATTAGGTTCTACTCGGATAAGGCCAGGGAAGTAATGGGAAGATTGGGTTTTACTCCCAATATAAGGGCAGGTCAATTAACTGTCCAAAAAAGGCCAAGATATACTATTGTTCAAAATAAAAAGAATACAGTGGACAAAGGAAAACAAATAATTGAGTCCACTAGTAGGGTTTTGGAAGAGAGGCCTACTGAGCCCTCCCTTAAGAGGAGGAAAATAATAAGAGAGGAGGATTCTCATGTTGAGGAGTATTCACCTTCACAAACCCCTTTGAGAATTGGGGAGGAGCAGCTCACTATTGAGAAAATTGAACAAATTCGATCACAAGGGCGAGTTTTTGTCACTCAAGCAGAGATCGATGAAGGGAACTCCCAGGAACCTCCTATGCCAAGCCTTGAGCTGACTGTAGCTGATTTTAAGGGAAGGGAATTGGACCCTATTTTAGAACAAGCCAGCCAACAATTTTTGTTAGATGACAGTTTTGTAAGGTCTAGGGCTTTCCATCAATTTGCTTGGAGGGAAAACATCCACAATTTTGAGGAAAGATGTAAGAACATGAAAACAGAGCATCTAGAAATGGATGAAGCCTCCATCCAAAACCACATAAAGGAGCAAATGATGCAAGAATTTTAGAACATTACCCCTGAGGAGGGAAGGCAAATGGTAAAAACTTCTAACATACTATTGTTGCCTAATTGGGATACTGCAGATGCATTGATTTTCAACTTGATTTCTAATAGACTGGAGTTACAAGACCCAAATAAAAAGGAATTTGTAGGGACTACTTTTACTGATGATCAATCTGCTCTTGTTATGTGGTCATTAAGAAGAGGATCCAGGATTGTATCGGTACAGAATGATGGTTTAGGACTGATAGGGAATATTATTGTGAGGAGAGTTGTTGATACCTCACACGTACAGGCAGGCCACATGAATGTGGATTATTCTTAGTTTGCCTTGGCTACTGCTAAAAGGGAGGAAAAGGAAATGTTTGAATTACAAAGTAAAAATGAGGTAGTTGTGGATGCCTACAATAAAGAGGTTAAAAGGAGAGTTGAGCTTGAAAACAAGCTACTGGGAAAATCCACCAGGCCTAAAATAACATACCCTCGCCCCCTGTTGAACCTTTCAAATCTACCCCCCTCATTGAAATACCAGACACACCCCAAGGGCCACAGTATTACACTGTTGAGGATTTTGAAGAAGAAAAGAGTAAACTATGGGCCTTACATGTAGAGCTGGAATCTAAATATGAAGATAAACTAAGAATAGCTCTTACATATCTAGGAGACAAGGTTGAATGGCCACTAATCCATGATTAATTGGCCAGGGTGATTAACATCTGGGAGGAGTTAAAAGCAGATGATGAGGCTCTAAAGCCTATTGTGAACAAATGGGTGAGAAGGGAGAAAGCAATAACCTTTTTGTGTCTATCTGTTATAAATAATTCTCGTGATCAGATTGATAAAACCTTTGACATTGTTTCTAATCTTGCTGATTTTGATAGCAAAAGGATACATTTACAGAAGATAATAATAGGCTACTTAGACAAATATAAGAGCCAAAAATTCAATTTATTTCCTCATGCCCTAGATAAGAAAATTAGTTTGAAAAGCAAAGAGGAATGGGTGAAGGAACTTGATGATTTATTTTGTTTAAGAATGAATCAAGTCATAAATGAAACAAGGCATGCACGGTGGGCCACCACAACAAAAGAAATGGTGAAAGCCAAAAATTCTTTGATTCTTTAAAATAGGAATTTTTTGATATTGATAATGAGGCTGATTATATAATAAAGAAACAAAAGGATATTTTGCAATTAAATTGGCTAGATGACACATTATTTGATAGGTGGATGGCAGAAATGGCTTCTAGTGAACAGTTTGATGTAGATAAAACTGACAGTGATGAGGTGCAGGGTGAGGAAGTCCAAATCATTGATACCATCACTACTCAAACCCAATAAGAAGAAGACAAGAAAAACCTGTCACTTTCAGTTGCAGAACCGGGACCACAAGATGCCAATACCATTAAAGAAAAGGAAAAGGTAGAAGTTGTCCTTACCATGCAGAGTGAAGGTGGTGGAAGCCTACAAGTGGAGGTTAATGTGCCCTCGTCAAAACAAGCTTCATCGTTGGCTAATTTAGCAGTTACATATGAAGATAAATCAGATCAATAGCCAACTTAGCAACATCAAAACATGTAACAGAAGCTGACCCACCGAAAGGAATGATTTGATTTTGATATCTTTTGTTACCCATAGTTTTGTCATTTTGTGATAGGTGTATGTAGATATTCCTTGTAAAAGAAACCTGTCAGTTTCTCTTAGGCTAAATCTTGTTGCATTTCACACTATATAAGTGAAATTCCATGGCAAGAGAAAAGGTCCGAATTCTATTTGCTAAGTGATACACTTAGTCTATTTTTGGTCCACCATTTTTGAGCAAAAATTCATGATGTATTTTCTTTGTCAGATCTTGAGAATACATGAATATAGAATGATCTATGTTTCTTTCTGAAGGTCATTCTGAGTCTATTGTAAATTGTATACAATTTTCAAGGAAAATGAATACAAATTATGAACTGTCCCCATATCAGTTCTTTATGAACTTTGTCTCCTTTTGATTACTTGGTTATCTTGATGTTGTATAAGTAAAGGCTTGTGCAATTGAATACAATTCAATTAAGTTGTATATCTATTTATCATGGCTGTTAATTCAATGGATTAAGTAAAATCTTTGATGAATTTGATAAGGTTGCTGTAGTAGTGGAAAGGATTTTGAATGACAATTTATGATAAGAATTGCTAATAAAATTTGTTATAAGGCAAAAAATTAGATCTAGAGATTTGTAGTAGACTCTAAACCCCAATGGATTAGATACTGATCAAATTTAATCCAGCTGAAAGAGAAATGTGTCACACATGATTGTCAAAATGCAGAATTATAATCAACTTTACTTTTATTTCTTGTAGACCTTCAAAGTTCAGAATGTTTTAGCTTTAGTTAGCCATTATTGCTGAGAACATCTGCAGACCTATAGAAGATTTTTGGCCATATCTGTTATATGGGATGTGTTTATTAAAGTATCAAGAATTGTACATGTATTGGAGAATTTGAGATGAGAATCAGAATGAAACTAAGATAATTCTCATATAGTTTTCCCAGTCTTGTATCATCCCTGGGTATACCCACCCTAGTTTTGCAAATCCAAAAGAGTAGAAAACCACCCTTGGTTTTGTAGAAGTTGGGCCCAAATGGTGTGCACATACAATTGATAATAAGAATTGGCTAGTCTTTAGACTGTGTGAGTATTGTCATCTTGGTATTAAGCATTTTGTTGCTTAGTAGTTTTAAAACACCAACAAGTTTGTTATTCATCCAAATGGAAACCCTTGTAGGAAGACCTAATTGCAATACAACAATTAAATGTAATGTTGAAATATAGGAGAGAGATTCTTTTGGTTGAACTAGAAGATAAATCATCTTCTAACAAAATGACAGAGACTTTCGGTGAAGGATCCAAAGTACATCAATTCAATTATAGTCTAGTAAATTTAGGTGCCATCTTCATCATAAGTTTTTGAAGATAGTCCAGTATTTGTAGGTTTCATCCTCATCAAAAAATTTCCATGATAGTCTATTAGTTTGAGGAGTCATCTCCATCACAATTTTTCCATGGCATACTTGTAGTTAGAGGTGCATTGAAGACCTTTTATCACTACATGAGCTAGTAGTAGATGATGATTCTTCATTATCATCATCATCATCTAACATAGAATCACATGAATATCATGTTTTATAGCCCACATGGCCTAGGTATTGAGGGTACAACTCCAAGCACTAAACACACCAAATTTCAAATTATTATCTTTATTTGTTGATGTTTAAGTTGAATGTTCTAGAGTTGAAGAGAGAAACACACTCAATTTTTTTTTCTTTTTGTTCTTTTTTTCAATATGAAACTATTGTCTAAGTGATACAATATAATTATGTATTATTAAAACAAAAATACAAGAAAAATATGATACCAACACAACTATATTTATAAAACAAAAAAATTTTCATTATTATTTCTTCTAAGATTTTACAACTATAGCTTCTGCATATACATCTCCTTTCTTTTCTTTCATTACTATAACAAAAAGTATAATAGTTGTTACAATAGACCAACATTCCAAATGATAAATCTGCATCTACATACTTTCAATAAAATGAAACAACAAGTACATTACATTCTTTTTGCAACTAGACTCTTTTTGACACTTATCATCAAAACATCACTGAGAAAAAAAACTTGAGCGGAGACTCTCCCATTTATATTACACAACAATGGCTGAACTTTGGCATAAAAAATAATAATGATAGTAATAGTATTCACTTCCATCTTCAATATTATCATAAAAACCTACAACAACAATACACATTTACCTATGGAAATATGCTCGAAGAGAAATCCCTCTCCTCAACCACCAGAGATGCAGGTGTGATTGGAGGTCGTGAATGGAAGAGCTTTTGAAGTCGAGCACATCAGGAAGAATGAAAGAAAGACAAATCGAGAGTTTCAAACTACTATTTCGCCCCCCCATATTGATGCAAATGCAAGGCCCCCTTTCATATTATTCCCAAGGCTAGCAAGCATAATTAATCAAGTGGGTGGAGAAAACTTGAAACGAAACTGGGCTTAGAGAAAACCATGCGAAAATGCAGAGATAACCATGTGAAAATGTAGAGATAAACATGCGAAAATGCTCCAAAAATGTCAAATGAAACCAGGCGCGAAAGACGTAATTGGGGAAAAAAAAATTTAACTTTGCGGATGTATAAGCCCTATGTTGGTCAAAATTTTGACCAATACAGGTCTTATATGTAAAAAAATGAAAGTTTTGCCTTTACATTTTGACCACCCTAAATTTATTTAGTTGATGGTCGAAATTTTGGTCAAAAAATGATGTTAAATGTAGTAATGTTATAATAAACCAGAATAAACTTGAACTTAATTGGATTAAGATCAAACAACAATACTTAATTTGTATTGAGATCAAATAAATTATTGCATTGAAAATTTTAGGCAATTAAATTTTGTTGTAGTCATGAAAGTTTTTGTCTCCAAATTGTTTGTTCATCAATAGAAACTGCTTGATAATAAATGAAAAACATTGATAATGTCTTCACATAAGGCATTGCTTAAGTGATGTATGAATAACAAAATATTGATAATTGTTTCACACAATGCTAAGGTAACATTTGTCCTATATATGTTATTTTAGAACTATTGATATGGGAGCTTGTTTGCATTTGAAAGTTGGTATTACCAACATAAAACTTAATGTTGTAAGAAAACTATAATGCTTAGCTTTTAAATGGTTTAGTTGAATATCAACTATGAATCATTTGATTTTTAAGATGTGATCTAGATAAAAGAGGAGATTTATTACTAATGTTTTCTCTTCTTCCATTGCTTAAGTGGTTATTGTTGCAATACTAGTATTCTTTTATATAATGAAGAAGTTCCAATTTTTTTCGTCATCAACTCTTTTTATGGTGGCTTCAATGTTTTCCACAGGAATCAATTTTTGAAACTTGTGTAGAGTTTTCTCCTAGATGTGGGTGTCATTCCAATTATTGTTGTCTATAATATTCCCACATCTCTTATGATGACGGCTTCAATGTTTTCCATAGGAATCAATTTTTAAAACTCATGTAAAGTTTTCTCCTAGTGGGTGGTATTCCAATGATTCTTGTCCATAATATTCCCACACCTATAGCTTTATGCTTCCACCTCTTTGTCAACTAGACTTCATCATTTGTTGATAGATAAGTGCCCACAATGTTGAAATTTTTGGCAATCTATATAAGAAAGTTATCATATTTTGACATTCAACACTACCAATATCAAAATGTTAGTATTGTGTCTTTCTAATACTTATCATCATTTTGAAATAATTTGATCTAGTTTGACTTTGCATTCATCCATCACAAAACATAATTTAAGATAAGGAGATTTGACAATGAAAATCTAATCAAAGCTTCAAAATCCTTATTCAAAAATATATTGTGGATTCTATTACCCCTTTCTTAGTTTTTAATGACAAAAATATTGTTGTTGATATTCACCAAGTTTTGAAATAATAAAACTTGATTTCTTGGTCATAGATTAGATGAATACAATTTTTTAGGTTGATTGGGCTTATGCTACTTACAAATATGTTTTCTTTATGTTCTATGCTCTTTATTGGCATGAAGAGGCTCTAAATTAGTTCATAAAATTTTAAATAGTCAAGTACTTTATGCACTTTATTTCTTACCATCATCATATGTAGCTGCTTTGAAAAATATGTAAGGATTTCATAAGATATTAGCATGATTAGGGATCTTCCCTATATAACACTAATCACATAAAAAAATTATTAGTAATTAAAAAAATACTTAGAGATTAAAACTTAAAAGCCATACTTTTGAAGAGTAAAATATGTTTTATAGTGATTTATCTCTTATGTTAAGGAGGTTTTACGAACCTACTTTAAGCATGCATCACACCTTATAATAATTTCAAAATCTTAACCTCTCATCTTTGACTTTCTAGAATTCTCTATATATGAAGTGTCTCCAAGTTGACATGCTTTTTTTATTTCATTCAAATAAAAATCCTCATTTACATCCAAAGTTCCAAACTTATTATAACTACAACAAAAATAACATTGGGCATCACTTTTAATATCCCATATTTTTAGCAAAAAATGATTTTGTATTCTTCCAAGAAATAATAATGTGATGCTATAATTTCATAACACTGATATGATGTTACACATGCATATATTTAGTTTTGTTGATCTATGTTTTGTTATGTATGAACCTAAATATAATTTGTTAAAAACTTTTTTCAATGATGAAAACAAGTGAATCTAAATCTACAAGTTGTGTTGAACTTTCAAAATCACATGGACAATTTGAATTACACATTTATTTGAATGTTGTAAACAAAAGTAACAATCAAACTAGATTCAACTATCCAATGTGGGTATTTGTATTAGATTGGGAAATGAATTGTTGCAATCTATCTTAAATGAATTATCATAATTAAAATAATTAAATTCTACTATTCAAAATAAAATAGTCAGTGTAATGAACAATTTGAAGCTAACTATTGATGGAAACTTGTAAACCATTTGTTGGAACCCACAAATTGCATCTTGAATTTTAAGTAAGGAATAACATGAAAACTTTCCATAATATGATTACCCAACATCCCTTACCTAGAAATAAAACAAAACCTCAATTGTCAAAATTTTGAAATTTTTTAAATAAATATTTGATGTTTAAATGAATATAATTATAACAATTATTTATATATGGATGATAGAGTTCATTCGTCCCACTTATAAATTGAATCATTCATTAATAGCACAACTCAAGCTGATCTAAATTTTGAATTAGTGTTGTCTTTAGCACCATTCTTGTAGTACCTTTTTTATGAACTATTTTTGAGTCAATCTCATTGAACCATATTTCATGAGTAGGTATTCCCAAGAACCCATCTCATGAGTGTGAATGGTTCATTTGGCACTAATCTATCTAGGTGATACCCATAGTCGTGAAAAATCAAGAGTTCACAAAATGTCACTCCATAGTGAAACCCATAGGAGTGAAAAATCAAGACTTTCTAGAATGTCAATCATCTTACTACAACTCTTAGGTGCAATCAATAATGTGGATAATTATACACTTAGGGCAACTTATCTTGCTACTCAATTTCTTAGATTTTTGACACTCCTTATGTCTAACACTATTCTTAAGTGTTTCAAGTTCTTGCATTATATGTAATCTGAATATAGAATTAAGTGCAAATGAAACTATTCAATATCCAATGTCATTGAACAAAAATTGATGCAAGGTGTCTTTATAATAACCTATTTCATGAACTTTAATTGTGTAGTTAGCACGCATTGCATCTAGGTGATACATATGAGCATGAACACTCATAACATTTGCGAGGCCATTCATTTTAGTTCATCTTTTATAATGTTTAATAATACTTTACCAAATAGTTTGAAATATATAAACCATGTATGACCAAAAGAATGATTGCTAACAATATCCCTAATAGGATATCACCCATAAAAGCTTAAAATTCCATTATCAAATAACAATTGGAAGTTAGCAAGAACAACTAAAGCAAAGACCATAAGCCTATTATCTCATTCATTTTTGCCACTTTAACGTTTACATTAAATATGATTTAAAATAATGATTGATATTATTAAGTTCTTCAAACAAATAATAAATAATACTTTGACCTTCATATTGGGTGGTTTAGCACTTATTAAGTACAAAGTATTGGGAAAAATATATATTTGTTGCATTAGCCAATGAAATATCTCGAGCATTGGAAAGACAAATTTCTCCATTATTCACAATAAATTCTATATAAGCATACCAATGACTATGTTTTCATATTGGGTATCTCCATTTGTTTCACAGTCATTATCTCATACTCTATAATAGCTCTCTATATTTGGTCATCATTTTGCATGCACAATGTCAAATTTATGAAAATTATCCTCTACTATCTTCGTAATACACAAAATTGTGAAATAATGAAAATAAGGTACCTTCTTTTGACTTAAAATGCATTATCATTTCTAGCTCCCCATTTAGGTATTCTAATTTGATGAGCCAAATATATTTTTATTTAACTTTTTGGGTTGAATATTTCAACAAAACTAAAAATGATACCAAGTTATACTATATGATTCCTCTATCTCTTATATATACAAAAAGGGGCTAAACATTTGTGGAAAAATTACATTTTGAAATCAAATACCATAGATACGATAAACATAAGGATTAAGCCTTCAAGCTTCAAATTAATGGCACAACAATTCTTATTAGAATTCATAATTTTTAAAACAAAAGTTCTTAGGTTCAAACAAGGACCACATATCCCAAAATATGTTTCCTTAACTAGATAGGTATAGTCTTCACAATGTACTTAGCATATTAAAATAACGGGTATTAGTGAACACATAATATATCAAGTGTTACTTGAGGACATTGTCCGCAACATAATTTGATCCATTTTGGAAATAGGGATGTGTCCAATATTTGGAAACATGTCCCTTAGTTGTCCCATAATATAATTTTTTTGAGTTTTGGTAATTTGTTTGACTTTGACTCTCATGTGAACTTTCAATTTGAATTATTTAACACCAATGTTGTATGTTGAGGTTCTCTAATGTATATGAGTGTGCTTTATCCATGTTTTCATATAAATATTTCAAAATTTCTCCATTTATGTTGTCCCCTCTATCCCCCAAAATGGTTAAGAAAACCATCCCAAAAACTTGTTTCCCCATTTCAGAAACCCAGGGTAACATAGAATATATCCCTTTAGCCTTTAGGGGATTTTAGGGAGTTAGTGGGTTCACTACCAACTCCAACATGGTATAAGAGCACTATTTGTGTAACATCTTGTAAAAACTCTAAAGTATTTTGATATTGAAGAAAAAATAATTCATCTTGAAGTGAAATGAGCATCACCATAGGATTTAGGATGACCCAAAACTTAGCAAGTGCATGTTTAAATGCTTAAATATTAGTAAATTTACTTTGGGGTTTTACGAATGCCAAGATGAAATTTGTATGGATGACATGTAGGGCCATAAGACTTATGCAAGAAATGCATCAACTTCAACATCACCATAAGATCTAGAATGACCTAGAACTCTAAAAATGAAATAAGATTTAAAATGACCCAAAACAAAAATGAAAGAAGCATCACCATAGGATCTAGAATGACCCACAACACTAAAAATATATGTTTAAATGCTCAAATGTCAATAGTAAATTTATTTCAGGGCTTTACATTTGTTAAGATAAAATTTGTGTGGTCATACAATTGGCATAAGACTTGTGCAATCAATGCATCAACTTTTTGTTGCTATATGAGATTATTTGTTTTTGGTTTTCTAATTATATTGTTAAAAAATGATTTTTAAAAAGCTAAAAGTTCAAAAGAAAATGAGAAATGAAAGAGGTGTTTTTTCAAGAATTAGGTATAGACTCCATACAAACACTTTAATCCATTGACAACATGGACTTCAAAATGACAACTTTCTAGTCTAGGGTGGGCTTACATTACAAGTGAGAACATGATTTTATCCCCAATCTAGTCTAACAAATTAGTTGACTACACCTGAAAATAAAACAAGTTCATGGCATCCAAATCTAGTCAACAAGCTTTTTTATGACACCTCTAAAACATTTGATCGCAACCACCAATTCAATGTCAAAAAGTATATCCTAGGAATCTTGAAAAAGATTGACACCTTCACACCACATAATATTTCATCAATATTTTGTCCCTATTAGTAAGGAATATTCTTTTGGCAAAATAAATTTAGTCCTAGTGATAGTGATGCCTAGCAGGCTCCTACTTGCCCATATTTGGTCCTAAAGAAACATTTTTTTTTGGCCATACCTAAATATATGGTTTTGCAAATGGACACACAAGGTATCATCGTAGAGTTGGTTTGAGCACATTATTTGGCCATACCTTAATATAGGGTTTTGCAAATGAACACACAATATCATCAGAGAGTTGGTTTGAGGACATTCTAAAGTGCATATTGTGGTTATCAATATTTTTTCTCTAAGGAGGGAATAGTAGAAAATATTCCTTTGGAAAAATAAATTAAGTCATAGTCATAGCAATGCATAACAAGCCTCTACTAACCATCACTTGGCCACAAGGGAACAATTTATTATTATTTGACCATACTTTGACATTTGGGGCCAAAATAGGGCATACAAGATATCATCATAGAGTTGGTTTGAGCACCTTTCAATGTGTGTATCTAATTTAGCTAATAATCTTATTCATATAAGCTCATAAATATTCACTACTATCTATGATTTTCATGATTCTTGTGGTATTGGAAGATATGTTAGAGCTCTTTGCTCAAGTACATTTTATGAACAATATTTTGTGATTTTAGCTTCTAATTAGTTACTTGGCTATAACACTTGCAAATGATCTACTTTTGCATGAAAATAATTCGTTTGATTGACTTTACATGAGGTTATTGGTCTTTTATAATTTTCATTTTGAGTAAGCTTCCCCAAGCTTTTATAGTTATCTTACAAAGGTATAGTTGACACATCTAAGGTGGCTTGATCTCTTTCCTTGTACATATGGACTCATACCATAAACAACCATGCCAAGGGGTATATTTGGGTTGGGTAATATCATTGATCATGTTGTAGGGTTGTTTTTTATAATGATGAACATGGCATTATGTGTGTTGTATCAAACATTGATTGTCCCCACACAATTTGGATTAGATTTTGAGTGATCCAAGGGACCTTTAGATTTCTCCATTCTAGTGAATGTAGATTGTATACCCTTTCACAACAAATTGCTTCATTTCTAGTAAATGTAGATTGCATACCCTTTCACAATTTTGAATTAGAAGAGCTTGAGCATATCATAGGTCTTGTATGCTCAAATGGTTCAAAGGCTTTTCTCCTTGATTCTCTTGATATTGAGACCTAATCTACACCTTTTGTTCCTTCTTAGATTAATATTCCAAACATATTCCAAACATAGCTACTTGGGATCCATTTATTACATATGTATCATCCTTCTTTATGGAGTTTTAGATTTCAAAATCCTTTATATCTTTACAATGTTGTATGAATCACAAAAATTTAAGCTTGTGGTAAAATGTTGCTTAGGAGCTAGAAATGAAGATTTGACTCTAATAGGAAAGAGATGACACCAAAATAGAAGATATACATGATCCACTAAAAACATCAAACCAACTTAGTCACATTTTCAAAAAAAACAATGTTTAAAAAAGTTATTGCAATTATCTAAAGTGGATAAAATTTCAAAAAAGGAAAAATAATTAGCACCCAACAACTACCCCCCATTGCAATTATGTGACTCTAGCTGACATTGGATGAAAAAGGCATTGTCAATCCACCACCAATAAAGCAACATGTGAAGGTAGAGTGTTTAACATTGAGTAAATTTGTTTATTTTTCTTTTGACTATTGTTGTGTGCTAAATACATTTTACTTTTTTGTATTAGGCTCGAGAGATTAAGGAGCCTTTGAATTTGGACTAGAACAGAAGCCAAATTTCTTTCCAATTAGGTTTATTTGCACCAAACTTATCATATTTAATATAGATTTTTTAAAATATTGTATGACATCCCTCTCCAAAGTTTCCATCTCTCTCTCTCTCTCTCTCTCTCTCTCTCTCTCTCTCTCTCTCTCTCTCTCTCTCTCTCTCTCTCCCCCTCTACATTGACAAGTGAAATACAAATTTGTTTACTTCATCTCAATGTCAATCTATTCAACTCTATTACAAGGTGAGAACTCATAATAAGCTATCAAAGGGGGCTATTTGGGGATAACCATGATAGAAACATTTCCCTTTTCATGATTTAAAAAGAAGAATTTTGATTCATTCAACCAAATTTTAGTCTATGTTATAAAATTAAAAAGTGGCTTTAACTTCCTAAAGTAGAAAACAATTTAAATCCATATATCATATGATAAAGGAGGACTTGGATCCTTTATATTATGTCTTGAATAGCTTGGGATTTTCTCTTCTTTCTCTCTTTTTGTTACGTTGGATTACCAAGGGAGTGCCTATTTAAATCCCTTTTGGAAAGTCATTTACTATTTTACTTATCAAATTGTTCCCTTTATTCGTGTATCCCATTTGTGTAGTCAAGAAAAGCATTTTACTTTTAAACCTTCCCACAAGATATCCAATAGAGATTTGTCTCTTTGAACCCCCTATAAAAAATCATATGATTTTCTTCACTCTGCCTAACAAACTTAATTTTCTACATTACCTAAATTAATTGGAAGCATTCAAGAATAATATTCACTTCTATGTTTTAACCAATATCAATTGACCATGCATACATTTTTCATTTTGATTCTTACAATATTTATAACGGAAGGCTCAACTAGAACTATAATATATTTTCCAATTTGTTATCTTCAATAAATAAAAATTAATTTCCTTAGTAACATTAACAACTCTATCAAAAAGTTTTACTAATGAAGCTCAAATGTCAACTCCTACAATCCTAGATCTACCTTAAAATTATTTTACCCAATGCTCTTAGATGTCTCTTGTGTAATTGTTAATGATGATTGCATCTACCTTAGCTTTGGAGACATCCTCTATTATTGTGTGCCTTTATCTATTGGTTTGAGTGTTTGCATTGATTCCCTGATTTATGATGGGTCAAAATGTTGTCATGCGAGCCTTCCCACTAGGTCTAATATTGGAACCCTCAGTGGTGTGCTCGACTTTAGAATCTTAACCCTATAAATAATTTTAGTCCTTTCATTGACCCCTAACCCAAGTTGAGGCATATTTTATGGCATAGGTGACGACAATGTTCCTAGGTCATTTGACTTTTGTAGTGCTTTAACCTCACTTGTGATTCCTCATTGTCCTTCACAATCATAGCTAGTTTGGGGGTCCATGTATGCCATTCTTAGTACTAAAACATTATCCCTTTCCCTATCCACAATATTCCTCCATCATGGTCTATATATAGGAAATGATTAAAGTTGACAATGCATATCATCATAATAGTTTTTTCCAAAAATTAAACAATTTGTAATCTTCTTTTCTTGATTTACACAACCAAATTCTAAAATTTTGGAAGCATCTCATTTATGGTAAGATTAAGTTGGTTCTTCTGTTGTAGGCTTCTTTATGAAACTTTTACTTCTTCAATGGATAGGGCCTTGGTGCTTAACAATATGTTATGAATGTAGAGAGCATTCACTCTCAATCAAGAAAGTTGGTCTATTACTTCAACCTCTTCTTTAATCTCTCAAAATCACAACAATTTAGGTTAGGCTATTACATCCACCTCTCCAATTTTGAAAACATCTTGCTATGAGGCTATTGGCAATGCAACTGGTTTCTTCTTGATGGTTGACTATACTACCTACATGGGCACCGACTCTATTTATGCTCATATTTTTATGGGTGTAGATATCTTTATTGCTATTTAGTGTTTTAATGATGGGGGATATGCCTTGGACTCAATCATTTATCTATGAGGGTCACCTTTCTAAATGTACATGATATCTATTTTTAAATCTTCCTTCTAGCATTTGTTTGTTTGCTCTCTTGATGGAATGGTGTAGCTACATGATAGATGAATGCTCACAACAATCCCACAACTATTAAAGCTTTTACTCTATGGTTGACAGTTACTATTATATGGTGAATCTTCTCCAAATGTTGGGTCTTCTCTTATTCCTTATGTTGTGAGACACATATGCAATGGGGTTGCTCATGTTGTTGGTGGGAATTTGAAGAGTATCACTCCTACTCTACCTCCTTTTCATGTGCCCCATCTAACTACTTATCAAGATCCTCATCTTCATGTTTGCATTGTTGATGTTCTTTACTTGGCTTTGATGTAACACTCATATGCTCATGAGGTTATTGATCACTAGTTAACATCACTTGCTAGATGTTTCTTTGTTTGTGTTGTACCTCTAGATGATCCCAATAAGGGGTATCCTCGCTTTCTCTTAGGATTGCAAATTGAGAAGATGGTGATTCTTGAAAATGGTTTAAAGGAAAAAGAAAGGACTTAAAAAATTTGTTTAACTATCACACACCGAGTCAAGAGATTGGGGCTGAAAAAAATAGGGTATGACATTTTTAAAGCTAGATAATTGGGTACCAATTTTACCTTGGCATCTAGGTTACAATTGTGTTATAACTTGTTTGGCAACGTTGTTACAATCATAACGTTTATGTCCCCACCTATGAAATTTTTGTGTAGGCCTTAAGTTGTTTATTTATATAAAGGATATAGGCCCTATCAAAACCTTATTTTACCTTAAAAGGAACAATGCATTCTCCTAGAGAGGAATACCCATGTTTTTTTAGTTAGAATTTCCTCAATATCTACGATTAATATTTTCAATGTTTACTTGAAATATAGGGGGAGTCTTAAAAGCTATATAGAAAATAAATTTTTCTAAGAATTTTGTTTTATATTTTCTTAAATGGTCATCAAATTTACAAAAATATAGGAATTTAATTATTCTAATTGGCAATGTACACCTAATGTCTTCCAGTTGTAGTGCATATACAAAGGTTTTAAGAAACAAGAATTGAAGGTCTGTAATTAAGATATATATTTATAGGAATGCTCAAAATGATCACGTAACTATTAAAGTTTCAAGAAATCCTTGTTAGCTAAGACCTTATCAGTATTACAAATAGTCTTTGTTGTTAAGTATTTGGGAAATGTAAGAGCCTTAGAAGTTGTGGAGCACATTCAATAGTGACTTATTATTCAATTATTAGTGAAAAAATGCTTTAAAACCATCAAAAACCACTTTTCGTTGTAAACCTCTATTGAAAGTTTTAGAAAGGTGACTACTCAACTATTGCCTCTAAGTAAAGTGTAATGTCATAAATTGCACCCCATGTAATCTCATAACCCATATAGGCCAACATTGACCACTTTTGCCAATCTTCATTATCATCTACCACCTTGTTTTTTGACTATTTGGACTAGATCATTCTTGATACATGCTTGCTACAATGACGTCCATTCATCGTGCATTTATTCTATGAATCTATGAGATTCAGTTGGGTGTTGCAAGGTAATGATCATATATATTTTGCTTGCGCTGACAACAAAATGATGTCCAACCCTTCATATCTTCACAATTTGAGTTATTTTCACCATGATTTGCTTTGATTTAGCTCTCTAAAGTTCATATTCTCATTTCTCACAACTTCTTCCACTTTTCTAGTCCATTTCATCTCCATATTTTCTCATAGAAAATTTCTACCAACTTGGGAAGCCCATATTCTTCCTCACTTTGACAAGCTCTTCAGTTTTTGCGTTGAAGGAAAGTGTTTGCTTCCCAACTTGCCTCATTTACATTATTTTAGCATATCTTTCATAGCATCATTTCCACTTATTCATATAATTTCATCTACTTTTATCAATATTTATTTGTGGCCATTCATGGAGGTGGAAACACCAAAACAAGGGTTTGACTCTGACAAATACCTTATCACATTCACTACAACATTTCATCCTTGCTTGTATGGGTGCATGTATAGTGAAGGAAAGTCAAATGTGATGAAAACTTCATTAGTTGGACCCGTTGTAAGTATCTTTATCTCTTCTTTCATCATTTCAATTATCCCTTTGTTGTTTTATCTTGTATCACATTCTAGTTTATAGAATTTAGGTAGTAGAACAAAATTATCATATTTAAGAGCTTTCTAGTATGGATTTCTATACTTTTTCTGTACAAGAAATTTAAGCACTACACAATTGTCCATAACCCGTGTGTGTGTCCTAGATAGAGTTATGCATACATTACCCATGCATAGAGTAAACTTGCAGGTTGAATTTCCCTTGACATTACTCAAGGTGGAGAGCGAGATACTAAATTTTTGAGCAATCTAATCACTATCCACAAAGGTTCAACTTCTTCTACATTTGGTGAACACAACATGAACTTGCCTCTTGGTTAAAAAATCCCATTTCAAACATTTTCAAGTTCATGACTAGTCTATCTTGTCATCGCTTGCTCCTTCTCAAGGTTGCTTAGGCATTGCAAAGTTTGTCTATGAGTTTCACAACCCAAACAATTAGTCTCGGAAATCATAGAAAGGAGTTCAAGACCCCCAAATGTTCCTACTAAGCAATATGGTTCCACAAGGCTTGGTCCTATAATTTTTGGAAATACATCCTTTTGGTCCTCATTCTTTTCATCATAGATTTGGGCCCCATTTACATTAGATTCTCAACTAAATTATCAAATAGCATACAAAAAAATACCCCTATTGGATCCTTCCCATGAACCATGATTCTACTCTTATGAATTGGTTTGATCTTGTCTAATCTGATGAGCAAATGTTGAGGGACCTTGACCAGTCCTTAATCACGAGAATGCCCTTCCCTAGGTTGGATCCATTGTTCGTAATTTGAGAGATGCTCATCTTAGACTGAAGGGGAACCTTAGGGACCTTGAGCATATCCTTAATTATGAGAATGTCCTTCCCTAGGTTGGATGCATTGTCAATAATCTGGAGAGATACTCATCTCAAATCTAAAAGGTTTTGAGTTGCATTGGGTTGTTACCAAGATAATAGAGACAAGTGTACCCACTCTTTTGTCTATACCTTGGAATTCACAATCAAACATCCTTGGTCCATAATTGGGCATCGTGATGCCTTGAAGACTTGTTCACATGATGGATACATGCCCTATAGTCAATCCCTTAGTAGACAATTTACTTAAAGGTATTGTCAAGCCTACTCTTAATGTTTCTCAAACTCACTTAAGGTATAACAACATACCACCACCAATCTTTGCTATAACTTCTTGTACCACTCATGTTGTAAGTAGTGTAACTATAGCTATAGCTGGTGTTGTTGTCATCAATTTTTCCATTGGCACGAGTGTCACACCTCCATCTCTACCTCCTCCAACTTATGGCCCAATTATAAATACCATATTGCAGAATATGGATTTGATCTAGTTGCAACTAGACAATCAGTCTTTACTTCCATAATATTATTGCCACAGTAGACCTACTTACCGCATCCTTGATACTCTCCTACCCCAAGGGGTTGAGATGCCAAAGTTCAACAAAATTAATTGTGATGGTGATTCGTAGTTGTACGTAAATTCTTTCACTTCTCTTGGCGTAAATTTTCACTACCAAGTCTATTTGTTGACCTAGTTATTCTCTCAATCTCTCAAAGGGGACCATGTTAGAATGGTATTTATCTCTTCCTCGTAACTCCATCTTTTCCTTTGATTAGTTGATGGATAATTTTCTCCAATAGTTTCAAGAAAACATCAGTAGTCAAGTCACTATCATTGACATGTTCATTGCAAGAAAGGATCTAATGAGAAAATCAATGACTTCATTGCAAGGTATTAATCTATTTCCTCTAAGGTTCTTAATGATCTACTTGGTAGTGACCTACAAAGGATGTTCATTAATAGTTAGTTTCTAGTTCTCAGGGAGAATGTTCCCATCCACAGTATCCTACCTTTTTTAATTTATATACTACAACTCAAGGATTGCCAACATACGATGACTCAATTTGAAGCTTCTACTTGTATCTCTCATAATGATAATTATGGATGTGTTCTTCCTCGAGTGGGTCCATGAAGAACAAAGTAGTATCCAATGCTATAAACATCCCTCAAGAAACTAGGGAGAACACACATTGAGCTTCATGAGATCAAGTGTTTGCTAACTTGTTTGAATTTGTTGCAAAAACTATTGAAGGACGACTTAATAACTCTTCTAGAGATCTAACTACTACTAGACAACAAGCCATACCATTTTTGGTATGATACAAGAAAATTCTACGAATATCAATGAACTTTTGGATATGATTCAAATGTTGTGTTCATCTTACACATATTGTTCAGGATCACATACACAATGATACTATCTAGATCAAAGATACAGCAAGTTTGTTGGTAAGACCAACAAGAAGTTGTAGATTTGTGTCTATCCCTTTCCTTTACACTCATCAAACTTTCTCTCTTCATCTACTCCTCCATATAGTGATTTTGTGTATGTGAATATGGTCACTAGCTCTCCTATCTCTCCTCCAAGTTTGGAGGGGACAAGCCCAAATATCACATTCATAGGTCTAATGACTCATCATTCCATTGAGAGCCCTCTTCTCTCTGCATCCCTACAAAGATCAATAGTAAGAACAACACAAGTGTGAGGGTTGATCATTCTAATAGGGTTAATGTAATCATAAAGGAGGCCCTTTTAATCAATGGATTGTGCATGAAGAGGTACAATGAGATCATGGGTAATATTTTGTTTGTATAAGGGTCTTTTTTCCACCTATGGAGTCAACCACCTTATCGATCCATGTGTGACCCACGTTAGTTTACATTTGTTGTTATCCTAAGTCTAACTTATTCCAAGTGAAGTTGGGCATCCCCTAGTTGATCTCTATGGATATCACCTCAGTACTGATACACAAATGCTTGAAGTTTCCTTGTAAGGACATTGTGCATACTATACAAGACACTAGATATAAGCCTTTGGTGTCATGAGGGGGCTTTTACCTCAACTTTTTTTGCTAGCTATGATTGGACCCATTCTACTTTGTGGAGATCTAATGTATAAAGCTTACTTTAAATACAAAATTGAAAAGCTAGCATCAACATCAATCCAACATGTTTCTTTGTTAGCTCCTCCTATCATCCATTATTCTCATCTTAGTTTTTTCCTACATTGCAATGCACTTCATCCTCTACAAAGGGAAAGTCTCTTCCTTAGGTTTAGACCTCCTTACCCACTCAAGACCATGTAGCCTCTAGTAGTACCAATTATTTCCTCTACAGTGCCCTATACAGGAAAGGGAAATGCACCTTTGTTGTGAATGCCAAATTCCCATGTCTTTGACCTTCTCATATTCCTTGGCATCGCTCATCTTACTATGTATGGCAAGTGTAATTGGTGTCCTCATACTTGCCCCTCACTAGTAGAACTTGTCTCTTAGCCTCTGAGGGTCCCTCGTGTTTCCCTGACTACCTCCAGAGGAAAACAAGGAAAGGCTCCCACTATTGACACTACAATTTTTGCTTCAATGGAAACTTTTGTTTCATTGACTAGTCCTTCACTGCAACTAATTGAAGCATAGATGGATCTGCCTATGGCATAGGATGTTTGATAGTCTGCTCAAGTCTCTACTCTCAATGCAAATCTATGTTGGTACAAGTTTTTGCATAAGCAATGACTAGGGAGCATGATCGTGCATTAAAAGTTGAGGGTTATTCTTCCTTTGTTCATGCTCCCATTCTCCTTGTTCTTGTTTCCACTCCAAAATTTGTCTTTCACTTGACTTCCTCAAAAGGTGTAAGTGAGCCTCACCCAATGAGGGTGCAAATATTCATTGCTCCCTCCCTTGAGCTACCCCGTATCTCCTCTCTCTTGAAGATACCTTATTTATGTGGCCCATATACATGTTGTATACGAAAGTAATGTCTAGTGTGGCCTTGTCCTATTGCCAAATTCTCTTTGTTTCTTCATTGTAGCTTTCTCGAGGTCCTCCACCTTGCTATGATGTATGTGAAGGTTAAACCTTTTCCACCCATGCATAAGCTTGAGTAGGTCCCTACCCCCAAGTTTTGTTGTAGGAAGTCAACTCATGCAATCACTTTTTTATTTGCTTCTTTTCGTTGAAGAGGTTCCACCTTCCTCAGAGCTTGTTACCAACTCTTTTCTAAAGGTTGGTAATGCAGCTACCATTGATGATCCTTTGATTGAGTCATGTTTCTCCTCTATGAAGTGTATATTAGACTCACTAGTGAATATTTTAGCACAATTGACTATCTTTCAGAAATTGTTAACCCTTGTTTCACATTAGCTATTAGATGAGAATCTTGAAGCAACATGATCCTTAGCTCTCGTTGTAGGTGAGCCATGTCACATTACTTTGGTCTTGATGCCTATTTAGGCCAATCTTTACTCCCCATATGATTAAATATTGTGAGAACAATAATCTAATAGTAGATGATTGTGGAGTTGTGCCTTTTTGTATTTAGATTATATTACATTTGATTGTTTTCTTGTGATCTCCAACTTGTCTTTATATGCATGTGCTCTCTTGAAGGACACTAGTACTCTGTAGCACTTGGAAATAGGAGATAATATTTGTTGTACACTTTTTCTTTCTGTATCATCATTTTTCTCTTTGTTGTACATTGATTTTTAACATTTAGGCACAATATAAAGTGTCGTAGGCATTCAGACCCCTTCTTGATTGACCCAGTTGTTTATTCTTTTTTAGTTTTCATGTGCTCTTCTTTACATGGTCCAAAAACCTTAGGAACATGACAAGTAATTCATATGCACCTAATATATGTCATCGCTATGAGTTTTTCTAACCTTGACTAATAAATTCCCATGATCTATAGTCTAATGTCGTGAGTGTTATTGTGGGTGTTATGTGCTATTAGTAGCAAGGTGGTATTTTGTGGATACATCATGTTGTGTTTCCATGAAATAACATCCTTTTCTCCTTATAACTACTTGTGTTCTTTGTGCAACCCAATCCTTCTAAGGGGAGGCTATCTACCTCTTTATCTTATGATATGTCAATAAAATATTTCTAGTTTTAATAATCTAATGACCATTTATCAATGACAGATAGTATGGGGGCCAAAACACTGTATTTTGTCTACGTCACCTAACATGGGGACCAAACCACTACACCTTGTTGGTAATCAAGTATCCTTTATGTGACATAACACAACCTATCACAAGCCAATATAATGATCATATGGCCCTTGACATAACATAACTTGCCACCCATACATATCAGTTTTAACTTTTCATCGTGTTAATCTTTGTCTTGACCATTTTTTGCATTTTGTCATTTTCTTCTTCCTTTAACATGTTTGTCTAAACCTAACATGTTGTGATGATGTAGCTTGGTGTTATCTCCCCAAGGCTTGACTCAAGTCTCCTCCCTTGGGAAAACTCTACACGGGTAGAAGACACTGCTTACCCATTGCATCTTGGGTATCTCTCTTAATCCTATCTCTACTATAGCTTGCATCTCCTTAATATATGCTCACTAAAGTGGACATAAAATGAAACATCATAAATTGCACCTCATACTCTTCATCTTCTACCAACCTACCTTATTATTTGCCACCTCATCGTTCTAGCCATTTGGCCTACATTATTATTGAACAAATTTGTGCTACTGAAGCTTTTGTGTTGTGCATTCTCTCGTCTCTATAAGTGAGTTTATTGTTGGACTATTACATTGTCTAAATCTTGGTAGTGTAACACCCCATGGACTTGGCACTCTAAAGTTCAAAATCTCATTCCTCACAACTTCAAATTTTTTGGTTCACCTTGTCTTCATTGTTTCTCACAATGAAGTTATGCCAACTTGGGAGGCCCATACTCTCCCTCAATCCAACAGGCTCTTTGTTTCTAGTTTTGAAGGGAAGAGTCTTCTTCCCAAGTTGTCTCGTTTACATTGTTTTGGCATAGCTTTTGTATCTTTATCATTTTCTCTCTATTGTATTGTTTTATCTACTTTGATCGATATTCATCTATATGGTTGTTCGTGGAGGTGGGAACACCAATACAGGGGTTTGATTGTGACAAACCTCTTACCATAGCCACCCCAATGTTCTATCCTTGGTAACTAGAGTGGTTTTTGAGTTTCACATGTTAGGTTCCGATCTACAAGTATTGGGATGTCCCAAACACTTATTGTTGGAATTCTTCCAAGTCCTCTTTAACTTGCTACCCACGTACAATGTTACAATTGTTCTATTCACACACAGTATGAAAGTGAGTCTTAAAAAGCTTTCAAAAGGGTTCCTCACTCCGCCTTTTTATCTAATTATTAGATGAAAAAGATTGCACTCCAATTTTTAATTTAATTATAAAGGAAACAAACATGGTAAACGTCCAGGGGAAGAGTAGCAATAGTCCAGGTGCGCTCCAATAATCTAATTGTGCACTGCTTGTACTACCCAACTAAAAGTTCAATAATACGTTAGTTTAAGCTCTACAAGTGGTCTAAATTAGCCAAAACATGTCATCTGACCAAATCAGATGTTGGCTGGGACATTTTCTCTTTGACAGGAAAAGTCATGCGTATCATCAGTACCAGTAGCAGAACCGATGCAGGTCCACATTCTTTAATAATTCATCTCGGAAAAGCGAATAATCATGTGAGTTGTTTATTTATTGATCTACCAGATTCCCACCACTCCTGTGCCGTTGGCGTCATGTTATGAAAACATTTAATCAGAAACGAATCGAATCGAGATGTTCAGAGGCTGAGAATGCTCCGTTTTCGGTATTGGCTAAACTAAAACGTAAATCTTACGAAGGAGGAGGGATATTTGCAAATTTTACGAAGGAGGAGGGATATATGCAAGTTTTTTAAAAAAAAAAGTCCCCGTTGAAAAATCTACGATTTAGAGAAAATGTTCTCTGTAGACAGTTTTTGCGTTCCTGTGATTTCTAATCTCACAATTTCAATTCACAGAGAATTCCGGCCGAGACATGAGAACAGCGCTCTCTCTCTCTCTCGGTGTAATAGAAATCCCTAATTGCACTGAACCAGACATATAAAAGCTCTGCACGCCGACCTTTGAAATCTACTTTGACTGAATTATTACAAAGGTTTATTGAATTATTTGATCACAGAGTGTGATTCAAATATTGTTGCAGTTGACTTCAAAAGCAACATTTCATATTGTTTATACTTGCAAGAAAACACGAGAGATTATCTGCGAACAGTCCATTCCACTCGGAAAGGAGGGAATTTGTCGGAACAAATATAAATACAACTGGAACAAAATAAATTCATCTGTAAAAACCCGCACACAGAAAAGAGGGCAAATATCTGTATAAAAACAAAAGTAGAGAGAAAGATAGCTACGAACTTTATCCGCACAATAGTGCACATGAATGAAGATCAAGAAAGATGTACATATTTCCAAAAAGGATTCTTGATTTATACAGTAAAGGCAGAGATACAGAGTATTCCAGAAGACTAAAACGACGGCTACAGAGAGAAATGAAGGAATGAAGGAACGATTTCGCCTTGTCTGCAAGAAGAAATTGTTAAAACAAATGAAATCAAAACTTTCAGTCAGTGCAAAATCAGAACCTTGTGTTTTGAGAGAGGTTTCTAACTAGCAAAGTTGTGTAACGAGGCGCAGAGGCGGAATCGGGGGCGTTTCCGTCGTCTTCGTCTTCGATTTGTCGCTTGGAAGAAGAAGATTTTTCCCCTCTTTCACGCCGACGAGGAAGAGGAAGAGGCGGGCTCGGCGTTCGCCCCTTCAATTTCGGATTGCGATTTCTGCTGCTGCTGCTCATCTCTCTTACTTTCAACTTCACTGAGCTTCTCTTTTCTCTCGTCTTCTTTTCTTCTGTTTGAACTATTTGCTTGGTGACCGCTAAAAGCTAACAGATTCTATGCCTCTGCCTCTTCTTACAAATTACTCTATCTCTTCCTCTTTTTCTTCTACTCTCATTGGCCAAAAGTGAAGGTCGGTCAGGCTCTCTAAACAGTTGTATTGCTTTTCCCTTGTTCCCCTTATGGTGAAATCAAATACTGCTTTTTCCCTATGATGAAATCAAATATGTCGCGTAAATACTGCTGACTAGACTACACAAGGTCGGTCAGGCTCTCTAGACATTCCTTTTGCTTTTCGCAATGATAAGTGGAAAAAAATCTAGTGCTCACTATTGTTGTTGTTATTATTATTATTATGTTTTTATTATTTAAATCATAAGCAATACGTACACTCGACTAAAACCCAAAAAAATGATAGAAAGCCAAGGAAAAGTACCTCCATACTCTATGTTGATGAACAAAGAGCTGTTTAAGAAGACCTCAGCCAAATCGCTGCTAGTGATGAAAACAGGACCCCAAAATCTTTTGAAAGAAATCAATTTGAACCCATGTTGCTTTCCATATAAACCAAGTGGATCGGATGACCAGTTCAGAAAATCACCAGCGAGCTAAATAGCTGAGCAGCGAATAGAGGTAGAGAGACAACAACAGGAAACGACCAGAATAATCACTCAACCAACAGCCAGCTAGAACAGTTCTATTAAAGGAAAAATAAAAATCAATAAGAAGCTTTCGATTAAAAAAAGTAGTTGTCTTGTATCGCAGGCCTGGAAATTGATGGCTGTATTGGCCATTTTTCGATATTTTAACCGTATATGATAGGCTAATTTTTGTAAAGACCGTAAATTTGACAATTAGATTTCTTAATAAACTGTCAAAATTTCTTATAAGATAATATAATACTTCACTTACTAATATAGATATAACATTATTAAAATATATGTATAATAAAATATGAGATATTTTAATTAATATATAATATATATTTTGTATATTAATAGTAATATAGAATCTAAAATATATGAATTTTAGAAACTCAACTTACTAATAAATAATACTATGATTTAATTGTTAACATATTTTATATTATTAATTATATATTTCTATTTCTATATTTTTAGCTTAATTCATTGTAATTTGTAATCATTATTATTTTAGAATCTTTTTTTATAAAGCATGTGATTTTAGAAACTTGTTAATATTTATATTGATTTAACATTTTTTTAAATTAAATATATTAATTTTAGAAAGTTGCCAAGTTTATTTAATATTTTTATGATTTAATATTTTTAATCTTATAAATTAAATCTTCTATGTGTTAACATTTTTTTATATTAATTTAGAAACATTTATGTTTTGTTAATATATGATTGACTTGTACTTATTTTTTATTATTGTTTTTAGAATTGTTTTCAAAACAAATATGAAAAAATTAGAAGCTTTTTGTAAATATGAGATTTCTTTATTTGTTACTAAATTATACTTATTCCAATTTTTATCTATATAATCATATCACCAAAAACATTATTTTTTGTCAAACAGTTGTATTTCTGTTTTATTTGTAGCATCAAAATTCTTCATCATCAATTGAATCACATAAGGTAAATTTATGTAGTTTTCAAAATTCTTCTCTTCATTATGTTGAATCACATAAGATAAATTGTATGTAGTTTTCAGAACTCTTATCTTCATACGTAGTTACTAATGTTATATTCATTTTTGCAAGTATATAAATGATGTAAACTGGGATGAAATATATCAAATATGGAAGAACACAAAGTCGAGAAGAGTTCTTGACCTTTGATTAATTTGTTTTTATTAGTCTATATTTTGTATCCCAATTTTAATCAAGACTTTTTTTTCTTATAGATTGGAATATTAGATGGTTTACTTTTGAGTATATTTTTTTTATTTAATATGTTGCAAATTATAGTGAAAATTATTAAAATTTAAAAATAATTTATTAACTTATTCATATAAAAAAATTTGACAATCAATAATTTTTTTTGAACGTAAAATGAAAGGCACTAAAATGACTCAACCGTCATCAAAAATTCATATGACAGGCAGAGGTGACCGTTGAATTCTAGGCTTGCTCGTATGTATAACCTCATAGGCAACAAAATCAACAATATGATTAAAATAGCAGAAGGAATGAAATCTAACAGGAGCACTATATATAAGAATTGATTGGCATGTATTTATGACTATGGATTTTGTGCCCATTAGAGGATTTGATACAATATAAGAAGACACAATCACTTGGTCTCTATGTTATGCTAGAGATCAGAGACACCCACCTTGAGAGCCCAACAATAGTTTTCATATGCACATGCGAGTTCCAAGCCCTCCTTTTAGTCTTGGAAGAGTTAAGAATCTTCTTAGCAAGTGTTCTCTCATTTAGCATTGTTGGAATTATGATATATTTGTCATCAGTGACAATATTTATTCGATTTTGAATGCTTACCAAGCTACTCACCTAATCTACAGTTGATACCGAGCATTCCTTTGGAAATCGAGCATATGGGAAGTTCAGCAGTATTTACCGAGTTCACAATAGTTACCAAGCATAACAGTGTTCTCCAAGCAGTTAGTGATTACCGAGCTTCACAATTTTTACCAAGCAGACAGTGCTCACCGAGTCATCAAAGATCTCAGTATTTACCGAGTAAAACAAGGTAAATGAAGGAATTAGTGTTTACTGAGTAAACAAGGTAAATGAAGGAATCAGTGTTTACCGAGTAAACAAGGTAAATGAAGGAATCAGTGTTTACCGAGTAAACAAGGTAAATGAAGGAATCAATGTTACCGAGTAAACAAGGGAATCAATATTTACCAAGTAAAGAAGGTTATCAATGGATTCAATTTCTACCGAGTGACACAACATTCACCGAGTCACCAATGGTTACCGAGTTTCGAGCTACTTAGAATGATTAATGTGGACCGTGCCTCTACTCTTACCAAGTGCATGATGATGCAGAGTATTGAAGTGGATGCCGAGTATCAAAAGGTCACCGAGTCAGTTTGTGGAACCCAAGTTTTCTACCACCTGGTCGACTCAATAATGTTTGTTCACTTGTGTTTTTGGCCGACCTTGTCAGTGTAAATATTGGAATGGTATATATCATTTGAAAAAATGAGATGCTAAAGAGAAATCATCGTTGGTTGTGGTGTGTTGCAATATTTTGAGAAGAAGGAAATCGAATTACCAGTAGAACAGAGGAATACAACAAGGTCAACATTGGTACAGAAAAGCTATATCCATCACATCAGGTGATCAGAGCACAAAGAATCTTATCCGCAAATAGTTGTAATCAAATTCACTGCTTCATCCTAACAGGTGAATCAGTTTTCTAAATCCTTTAACCAGGTAGACTTAACAGCCTTTTGTAAATCTCCTAACAGAGTGCATACTTCATTGTATGTTTGTAAATCCTTTAACAAGGTGGATCTAGCAATCCTACTTGCTCCTAATAGGGCAGATCATCAGAAGTGATCATTGTAAGCCTTAACTAGCCAACTTTATACTGCAGTATTGAAGTTTTGTGGGTATCATCCCCACCCTAGTTTTACTTTCTAATTGGAAGGTTTCTGGGTCACCAAATCTGTGTGTTTATGTGTTACAAATGTTTATCTTTTCATGCATACAATAGTTTAGAAGGATAAATGGTAAAAATATTATTATGCAGAATAGAGTTAAAGTTTTAGGGTTACTGATTCACCCCTCCCCTCTCAGTAACCTTGTTAGTCTTGATTATTTCCAACAATTGGTATCAGAGCATTATGGTTCTCAGGATAAAGTTTGACAACTTGAGCAAAGATCAAGAACAATGGAGATATTCAGACTTGACAAATCTATTGAGAATGAAAAGCTAGATCTAGAAATGGCCATGACCCAACTCAAAGAAGCAAAAGAGCATCTTTCTCAATCTCTGAAAAGAAGAAAGGAACTTGCAAGAAAAATGAATGATCATCAGTATATTAAAGAAAGGATTGAAGACCTTTTACCATCAAGTAGTTCAAATGAAGCTAATGAAGCAATCAAGGAACTCCTAGCAAAGAATGGTTCTCTGCAGGAAGAAGTAAGAAAACTCAGAAGAGAACAAGAAATCCAATCCATCAGGCTATGTGAAGTTTTGGAACAGATAAACAAAGCAAATGAAGACTTAGAGGTAAGAAATAATCTATCCCTTCAGCATGAAGATCTTATAGGACAACTATCTAATGCAAATGAAGAAATTATGAATCTAAGATCTGAGAATGAAAGTTTGAGAAATGATTTAATCACTGAAAGACAAATCAATACAAGTTTGCAAAGTGATCTGAGATCTGAAAGACAAATCAATGAAAGTTTGAAAAATCACTTAAATGTTGAAAAACAAGTCAATGAAAAGATGATAAAATCTCAAGCAGATATGGATCAATTGAATTTGCAAAATGAGCAGAATCTTCATAGACAAAAAGGCAAAGCAGGCCTTGGATACAATGAAGAAGGTGAATCTTCCAAACAAGGTACCCAAAAGAATCAAAGACCTACTTGCAATCACTGTGAAAAGTTAGGTCATACATCCAATAGATGTTGGAGCAATGGTAAAAGAAAATTCAATGGTAAATGCTACAATTGCAATCAACATGGTCACAAAGCAAATGAATGCAAGGAAAAACCAAAGTTTGAGGGCAAATGTCACAAATGCAAGAAACAAGGTCACAAGGCATCTGAATGTAGATCAAAATCATTCAATCCAGCAGAACAGGTTATCAAAGCATTATTTGGTTGGGACTACAATACTTGGTGCAGATGTCACTATTGTGGAGAATATGGACACATTGGAATAAACTGTGCAAGGCATCACCTAAGGAAGAAAAATACTACTATAAGATGTTATACATGTATCGAACTTGGTCATATATCCAAAAATTGCATGAATATAGGAAGAATTGAAGATGAAAAGAAAGTCAGAGCTGACAACATTCAAAAGCAGATGAGACAACAGTGGATTCCAAAATCTACCGAGCCAGAAAATTCAAACAATGGCTATGTCACTCAAGAAGTGGGTGACTCCACCATTTCTAATTAGACTTATCAAAAAATCAGGGAATGCATCTTCAAGCAATATCCTAAGTAGTTCAAGAATATAGAAGTGCAAAAGACAAATCAGTATTTCAGATACTAGACATATTTCACTGTGATGCATCTACCGAGCAAGGTTGATTTCAGACTTAACCGAGCTAGGTTAGTAATGTGAAAGGTTTTTGTTTGTTTATCGAGTTGCAAGGTTTATCGAGTAAGTCAGTGACTATCTAACAAACCCTAGGTCATCTCAGCTACCTTCGTACCCGAGCATTAATGGTAGATTTTTTATCAAAAAGGTAAAATTTGATCTCATTTTTCACCGTGAATTTAGAATATACAGAGCAAAGAAATTTCCAGGAGTGTGAAAGAGAGTCCAAGCGATTTGAAGATTTTCTAGTGAAGAATTTGTTTAACAAAATCATTCATTTACCAAGCAGCAATGGCATCCATAAGCACCAGTAGCAACAAGGAAAAAAGAGGTTCTGAAATTCTTGTGAAGGGAGTAGAATGGAAAGCACCCAGCTTCAAACTTGTTCCTGCCATAGCTGAATCGCTCGACCCACATGGAGCCCAATCGAAGATTCCACCAAAGGTACTACTTATAAACGACATTCGTACTCATTTCAAATGCACTATTCAAGAAATAGGGACACTAGACATGGATAATGCCCTAGCTGAGTTGTGTGTGAACGGAACCCTAAAACCCAAGCACAAACATCTGGAAACCAAAGGTTTGACCCATATCCCGCATTTTCCAAGGAACTTTCAAATGAAATGGATAAGATACATTTTAAGCCGTGTGCATAATGGACAGTTGTGGTTAGAGCAACCCGTCCTGATAACAAAGAAGATGATTCATAAGATCACGGGTTTGCCAATGTTAAGCAAATCAAAAATAACTAAAACCCTAAGTCGGGATGAACTTCAGAGGTTAACCCTAGCCAAATGGGATGGCAAAGGATTGAAACCTAACAATGTATCCGATGCAGAATTAAGGTTTAGAATCTATTTGATTGCATATAAGATGCATAGTTCTAGCAGATTGAATAGCGTGCCCTATGAGACTGTAGATTTAGCTAATAAGGTTGTCAAGAAAAACATGGAGTTTGACCTAGCAGATGTGTTGCTTAAACAATTTAATAAAAACATGGACAGTATAAGGACCTCAAAAACCAACTCTTGTAAATTTGGTTCTTTGTTAATTTGTTTATTTTTCTTTGTACAAAATTTTTTCCCTTCAAAAGGTACAGTAGTATGGAGGAAAGACATTCCAATTTTGTATCAAATAAACGAATTTGTAGCAGAAATGGGTGAAAATTTTGATAGTATAATGGATAATTATTTTGAAGACTTCAAGGAAAGAATGAATAACAGATTTAGAATCCCTCCTAAGCTTGTTGAGGACTACAAAGATGATGTGTGCTTCATGGTTGACTGTGACAAGGTATACATTCAGGCAGTCAGATCCCGAGTTGCATGGGTAAAACCTCTTCCTTATGAGGTAAATATTGATGAAACTAGAGACATCATAGAGGCACTAGTAAATGAGCCAGTAGACCCAAGGCAACCAATTTTTGGAACCTATGAAGAAGCTAAGGCTAGAATTGAGCTTGAAATCAAGCTACCATAGGCCATAAGCAAGGGCAAGAGGAAAATAGCAAAATTGAAAACTTCTACCGGTTCTCTTATGCTCGCCAAGGGAAAAGGTGAAGATGAAGAAGGTGAAGAAGAAGAAGGAGGAGAAGAAGAAGAAGGTGAAGAAGAAGGAGAAAAAGAATCTGCAGAGGAACAACCAAAGAAGAAAGGTAAGGTAATCATTACCAAACCCAAAAAGAAGCCTACTGTAGTATTCACTAGAAGAACCAGGAAAGGTAAGCAGGAACCTATACTAGTTAGGCTTGCACCCACATTCGAGAAAAGGCTCAAACAATTGGAGGAAGGAGCTGGCATCACAAATTTCAAAGCATTGAAATTTGAAACTAGAACTGATGTGGAGAAAATGCAGATTGAGGAACTGGTACTCAGCAAGATGGGTAAATGGAAATACTCCCCAGACCAGATTGCCCCTCAAATCTCAAAAGAACTACTGGAGAGATTGCAACCGAGATGGGAGTTAGCCACCCAAACAGTAAAAGATATTTATGAGCAATCTCTGAGGAATCTCCGACCAAGTCTCACTGGAGCAAAAGTAAAAACTAAAATGAAAAACCATGAAGTTAAAATGATGATCAGATTCCATACTTGTTTGATTTTGATCAAAGACATTGAACGTGTTGTAAATGATGCTACAAACATGTGAAAAAATATCTATCATCTACATAAGCCCAGTGAAGATCCATTAGAAATCAAAGATGATGATAGCAGAAATGATGATGAGGTTGATAACACTCCATCTATCACAATCTCACCAAGAGAGCTACATGCACTGATGGAAGATAAAGAGGAAGAAGACAAGGAAGAAGAAGCTGAAGAGGTAGATAAGGAGGAAGACGATCTGGTGAAAATTGCAGTAGCAGTTATTGCATCACTTCCTCACTCTCCACCTAAAACTGTAGCATCATCAAGGTTGGAGTTAGCTTCAATAGGTTTGGTCACATCTACATCAGATATATCATCAGCACCTGCCACATCTCAGCTCTAGGTATCATCAATGGAAGTGTCTACCACTTCATCTACCAAGCTGCATTCCTTTTTTTCAGTTACCGAGCAAGCCTTCTTAGCTCCATCATCACCAACCGTAATAACAGTAAGTTTCGCAATTTTGTCAATTCCAATTTGTTCTACAATTTTTTCAGCAATATCTATATCTACTTCAAACCCAGTTAGTTCAGATACTACATCATCGAGTGTATCACCATTTGCGGCAAGTACTTTAGTTTTTGACCTGGCATATACTCTTATTGGCACTCCACCCTCAAGTATCCCAATTTTTGCTGCTAGTCCTTCCATCTCTACCATTTTGTCTTTTCCCAAGGTCAAACTAGTCATCACAGAAGTCAAACAAAAGAAACCATTAAGACTTATGATCATTGGAAAGGAAATTCCTGAAACCATCGACCTAGACTCTAAGATAGTAATTCTAAAGATTGACTATGAAAATGCTACCATTGAAGAAATGAGGTATGCTAGTCAACTAATTGAGATGAAGGCTACGCGGAAGAAGCTAAGGTCTGAAAGGGATAAGGAATATAAAATAATTGAGAATGCCCGGAATATAATTACAGAGGCTATAGGTGTTGATGTAGATTCTACTCAACACATTTTGATCTAGTTAGAAGAGGCAGTCAATAAATTCAATGAGGATACCTCCGGTCAAGAAAAGTTGATGGAGAAGGTAGAAAATAAATTTGATAACAGCACATAGCAATGAAACATGTTGAATTAACCTCAATTTTGGCTAATATTGAAAATTCTTTTAATAATGTAACATCTCTCTTTTTGCTAAGCTTTGTGATGTTACCGAGTATACTAAGGAGATAAGAGAGCAATTAAATAAGATAGATGAGGATTTGAAGGCAAGCGCACAAAATCTGAAGCTTGACCCCAGTTCAACCTCATCTCATCACCTCAGGATAAATTTTTTGACAAAAAAAAAGTAGAATTGCTGAAAGAAGAGTCAAGGATCAGATCTACATTGATAGATATTCAAAATATGATCCTTCCCATCCTGGACACAATGCAAAAGCACATTGCCCACTCAAAAACATTGATCCATGACAACAATTTCTCCATTGCAGACCATGTGATTGAACTCTCTGCAGAAGTTCAAATTGCTCTATCCACATGCAAAATCCTGCAAGAGAATTGGGATAAGACTCTACAACTCATTCTTCAGGTACATTCAGAGTTTATCTCACATTTTGGCATTTCTATGTAAATACATTCTTTTATTATTTTTTTGGTATTATTGTCAAAAAGGGGGAGAAAGAGATACTCAGATAGAGTTATTGGTGAGATAAATGTACAAAAAGGGACAAAGAGATATTGTAAATAAAAGTCATATAAATCATGCAAATACCTTGTGTATATTGTATGGGGGAGTCATATGTAAGGAAGCCATGAATATTCAGCGGAATCAGTTGTCAATATGTCAGATATTGTATATAATTGTTGGCTCACAAGTGTTTTTGTCACTAATGCCAAAGGGGGAGATTGTTGGAATTATGATATATTTGTCATCAGTAACAACACTTATTCGATTTTGAATGCTTACCGAGCTACTCACCTAATCTACAATTGATACCAAGCATTCCTTTGGAAACCAAGCATATGGGAAGTTTAGCAGTATTTATCGAGTTCACAGTAGTTACCGAGCAGAATAGTGTTCTCCAAGCAGTTAGTGATTACCGAGCTTCGCAGTGTTTACCAAGCAGACAGTGCTCACCGAGTCATCAAAGATCTCATTATTTACAGAGTAAAACAAGGTAAATGAAGGAATTAGTGTTTACCGAGTAAACAAGGTAAATGAAGGAATCAATGTTTACCAAGTAAATAAGGTAAATGAAGGAATCAGTGTTTACCGAGTGAACAAAGTAAATGAAGGAATCAGTGTTTACCGAGTAAACAAGGGAATTAGTATTTACCAAGTAAAGAAGGTTATCAATGGATTTAGTTTCTACCGAGTGACACAACATTCACCGAGTCACCAATGGTTACCGAGTTTCGAGCTACTCAAAATTATTAGTATGGACCGTGCCTCTACTCTTACCAAGTGCATGACGATGCAGAGTATTGAAGTGGATGCCGAGTATCAGAAGGTCACCGAGTCAGTTTGTGGAACCCAAGTTTTCTACCACCTAGCTGACTCAGTAATGTTTGTTCACTTGTGTTTTTGGTCGACCTTGTCAGTGTAAATTTTGGAATGGTATATATCATTTGAAACAATGAGATGCTAAAGTGAAATCATCGTTGGTTGTGGTATGTTGCAATATTTTGAGAAGAAGGAAAGTGAATTACCAGCAGAACAGAGGAATACAGCAAGGTCAACATTGGTACAGAAAAGCTATATCCATCACATCAGGTGATCAAAGCACAAAGAATCTTATCCGCAAACAGTTGTAATCAGATTCACTGCTTCATCCTAACAAGTGAATCAATTTTCTAAATCCTTTAACCAGGTAGACTTAACAATCTTTTGTAAATCTCCTAATAGAGTGCATACTTCATTGTATGTTTGTAAATCCTTTAACAAGGTGGATCTAGCAATCCTACTTGCTCTTAACAGAGCAGATCATCAGAAGTGATCATTGTAAGCCTTAACCGGAAAACTTTATATTGTAGTATTGAAGTTTTGTGGGTATCATCCCACCCCAGTTTTACTTTCTAATTGGAAGGTTTTTGGGTCACCAAATCTGTGTGTTTATGTGTTACAAATGTTTATCTTTTCATGCATACAATAGTTTAGATGGATGAATGGTAAAAATATTATTATGCAGAATAGAGTTAAAGTTTTAGGGTTACTGATTCACCCCTCCCCTCTCAGTAACCTTGTTAGTCTTGATTATTTCCAACAAACATAGGATTGATTAGATAACAATTAATATGCAATTGACAAGTTCCTTGAAGGTGCATGTTAGTAGATTTGATGTATGATTGAGAATACAACTGAACACAAATGAAGTAATGTCTATATTGCAATAATCTTCTTTAATAATTTGAATGATTAATTAAAGAATATTTGATTATTGACGATTGAGTGTGGATTATTTATGCAATTAAATTGATCTAATCCAACTACACAACCATTCTTGAGATTAGCTTGATTTTCTTTCCGTTGCCCTATCTACTACGAGATCAGGAGGAGGTTTTACTGCTTATTTAGGACTATTGGTCCTTTTCTTCATTTATCAAATATACTGACCAGTAATGCCTTGCGACTTCGTGATCACAGTCTACAACTCATGTTCCCTTCGAGGAAAACTTCAAACCAACCTATCACCTCCTCCTTCATGCTTGTGCCTCTTGCCTAGGTGACAAAGCAGTCTCTTGGCACTCCCTTGAGTCACAACAGATCTATGAGCACTCATGAAGGACACACTCGGCAGCATCACCCTATCCCCAATAGCTCTCAGAGGCAAAAACCTGAGGCACACCCTTGCCCCAGACTATATCCTTAGGTTTTGAACTACTTCTAGTCTCTAAAGAGTATTTAGTTATTAGTTTTTCTCTTCCTTTTCTTGTTTTTGTTCATTCCTTGGACACTATTTGGTGCCCCCTTTTTTGGTGTTTTCCCTGGTCTCTTATTGGACATTAATAAATTTAATTTCTTATCTTATCTTTTTGATAATATGTTGAATGCAGTTTTGTTTTGATTTTGCTAGGACTTGAAGGATTTCCCATAGTATATCTTAAGCTCATGTCTATTTGACATTACACTTCTCTCCATTCTATTGTAATCAAAGAACCAAAAATTGGAATAAGATCATAATTGACAAGGCCTACTCGAATTGTGAATCGCTTATGAATCAACTATGAATTGGCAAGGTGAAAAAAATCTTAAAATTAAAAGATTTAAAATTGGTGATTTTTGGCGATCTTTGGGCCAATTTTGTCGATTTCTAGCAATTTTTGGCACAAAAATTGGCGACCCGATTCACTAACTCACCATGAAACACATGCCTTAAGTCAAATCATAAAACCACATGAATCACCTGAATCGTGACAATTCATGTTACTCTGATTGTAATAGTTAGGCTTATATAGTCAATTTAGTACGACTTCTTTATAATCTAATATATTTCCTTACATTTGGTATCTAAGTTGTGGGTGATTGTTGTTATCCACTTCAAATGTCTAAGGTCTCCTAATCTTCCAAGTGTTAGGATTTTGTTTGGGGTTTCAAACCTAGCAATTCACCACAAACCTATCCTCAATTTGGGCAACTAAGTACCAATTGCTAAGATGGGTAAGACTCTTTTCACTTCTAACTCATTCATTGATTATTGAATGATCCGAGGGATATTTTCACCAAAAATTGAAGTATCTCCAAAACTCCAACAATCAACATCATTTTAAAGTCTTCAAAATTTTGCACCCAACGCAATTTGAAAGGGCAAAAAAGGAGTTCATATGCTCGAGATATGGCTAGTCAAAGTTGGGTCAAACCTTGGGCAGAGGTCATCAAAAAGGAAAAATTTCAAACTCTCCAAAATTTGTTGAAGTTGGTGCCAAATCAAAGGTCACTTTGAGAGCTTTTCGAAAATGTTCGTTTTGTCAAAATTGGACTCCGTATGTAAAAGTTATGTGCGGTCAAAGGTGGTTGACCAAAAGGATTGATGATGGTGATGTGGCAGATTATGGAGGTGACACGTGTCACCAACATGGCATTAATTAATAAAAAAATTAGGTGCCACGCATATGGAAAGGAAGCCACGTGGCACCTTCGGGATCGTTGGCATTATATATACATGGCTTCATTTAGTTTTAACAATGACAAATGGATGGTGGGGGTTGACCCCTTGACCACTGGGCATCAAAACAGAGCCGGTGGCCATTACGCCACCGACCGCCTTCAATAACATATGGCACAATATTATTAATAACCAACAACCGATCCCATTTTGGGTTAAAGGGCGGTGCGCTGGTTGGAACCATCGACCTCCCTCCATTTTGCATTTTTTTCAAAATCTTCATTGCCATTGCACCACGTGAGTGGCTTATAATATTATTAGCATAGATTTTATTTAAAGTTTAGCAAAGCCCTATTTCCACTTGCCTAAATAAGAGCAATTAGTAAATAAGGACAAATTTATAAAATAGAAATGAGTCTCATTCCGAGGAGGGACTGTTGTAAGGGTCTAAATATATTTTGCCCTATTATTAGACATTGTTTTGTATAAAAAGAGGGGTTAGGGGCCTTTTGAAGGAGAAAAAAATGAAGGGAGAAATGATGCAAATGGTGAGAGAGATTTTATGTATCTGGAGACTTAGTGATTTTCCTGCACATAGAGAAATTTTTGCTACATGTGCTTGAAGGGAATTGTCACAGATAACTTGTATTGATTTATTGGAGTTAATCGGATCGGTCTCCCTATTGGAGCTGGACCCAGAGACGTATTCCTTCCCAAACGAACTCTGAAATCAAACGTGTTCTCTCTCTATCTCTCTTTCTATCATTTCATTTTGTGTTTTTCTTATTTGCAATTACGTTAATTTTCTTTATTAAAGCTTTAAAATTAACTTTATCTAATTGATTAACATTATCTGTAATAATCCTATAGATCCTAGAAATCAGATCATTGAAAGATTGAACACTTCCTCATGTCAAACTATACTTCCTGCATAGTGTATTCCAATACTCGTATAACAATATTTACCTATGTGTTGGTTTGAATCATTACTAAGGTAGCACCTTATTAATAGATAACCTGACATATAAGTATCTACGAATGTATTTTATGCTAGCCCCAGAGATGTTATGCATATTCAAACATGGTAGTATGGATACAAAAACTATAGAAACTAAAGATACCAAGATTTATGAATATTGAATGTATTCAAGATGGTGGAGGAGAGAACCAATAACAAATTAATGTAGATATCTAATTGAACAACGAATTCCTAAATGTAATCATTTATGCAATAACTAGAACTAAGGTGATCCATTAATCAACATACCATAAAAGACTATGTTCTCTAGGATACACGACCAAATTTGTCCATATATAAAATTCAATTCATAAATAGTTGTCCAATATCAAATAAGTCTACTCAATAATCTTTACACATACCCATACATCTCTTGTATTGTTCTAAAATGATATCTTGTAAAAGTTTTACAAAAAATGTACAACCATTTGGTTTGCTAACTTATCAGAAATACAACCAAAACATACACGATTCACAAGTAGATACTCAGTCAAGGATAAATTTGGAATTAATCATATGCCATCTACAATAGTTACACAAAAGAAAAAGACAATTCACAAGGAGATACTCAGTAAAGGTTAAATTTGGATTTAATTGTACACCATCTACAATAGTTACACAAAAGAAAAAGATAATCTTAGCATTCATATAAAGTTATATATTTGACATATAATCAAATAATTTTAATACAAAAATATCAACACCCAAACTAGAGTTGTAAACTTTTTGGCTTTGCTGCATGTATTCTTCTCTATTATACTCTCTCGCAGACCCCCCAAAAAATAAAGGTTATCCTTCAAATTGAATGTCCATCAACATCGATATACTCAGCAGTGAGATGTTAGGTTGTTAGGGAATTAAACTACACACACCAACACCAACCACTATCTTCCCCAGTGCTCAACAAATGCCTATGCATAGGAAATCTAATCTTATCAATACCTGAGGCATGAAAATGCATCCTATGACTGGAGCCATACTTAGATCATTGAGGGTGGTTTACTTGACTGCAAGAGACCAGATAATCACCCATAAAATAAGCTGGAAATTATGATTAAGAGAGTCGCTTCCTAGAGATAGAATATAATGAAACAAGGGTGCTGAAAGATTTCCCGTTGGTACCTTTGGAAGCTTACTACAACTCATTAACATCCTTCAATGAGGCCAAACACATTTAAACTTGAACGACGCAATACTGGGCTTCAAAAAAACTTCAACATAAAAAATAGTGAAACCACTACAAAATGAGCTACTGAGGATTCATCCTCCAGGTCTAAGCCCTATACCCTTTTCAAAACACTATCAAGAGCTATAGAGATCATGAAAGGTTTTGACCTCTCGACCAACAACCCTTAGATCTACCCTCAACCACATGTGAAATCAAGAAAACCAGTGGAGAGTCGATGCAGCTTCGACTCATGTCACAATCTTTGGGGATACCCTCGTACTGCATCTTTTAACTTGGTCAGAATGTTTTGAGCCTCTACAAGAATGCACGAGCTCTTTTCTCTCGAGTCATCAACGTTAACATGTTCATGGTAATCTCACACTTTGATGTTCACTTGTGGAGGTTAGCATCCTTGCTAGGAGCTTGGTGCCTTACTCTTTCATGCGTTTCTCATCAAAGTTCTATCCACGTCACTTGTTTGAATTGAAACTTTTTACTTTTCTCCTTTTATTATTATCATTTTGTCTCTTGGTTGGGACTTCTAAGCTAACTGAAAACTCTCCAAACTCTAACCTATATTAAGGGTTCTAACCTTAGTAGGAACTAGGAGCTGCACCAAAACTCTTGTTCTGTTAACTCCACCCTTATGTTGAGGTTTTGGATGTCGAAAACCAATTTTGTTGCTTTTATTAGAGGCAAGATAGGGATAAGAAACTAGTTGGATGTTCAAGGGAACCCATTCAATCTCCAACCCTAAGCCTTAATCATGTGGTTTTCTGATCCACCACAAACTTTGCTATCATTTGGAACTCCATGAGCATCTAAGTGTTGAGACACTTAGTGAAGAGAAGTAGAATAGGGAGTATTTTGGCCCATTGTTGGAACTAGAATCAAGCCAGAGGTTCTATTGGTTTCTCTATTGGTTTCTAGAACCACTAAAATCTCTAACTCATCATAACTTGGCCAAAAATGCCCAAAAACTTCACAAATTGGATGAGAACACCCACTAAAATCTTCTTCATGGTAAACATCACAAATAAATGTACCAAGCTTCTTTTACCCAACTTGTGCTTCCTACCCAATCATAAACAAAGATAATGGTAGGTATGGTTCCAAGAACCACATCAACAACTAAGAAAAGTTCAAGAACTAGAATCAAGCTCCAAAAAACCTCACTTAAAATTCGTCTTTACTGAAAATTTGACTAGGGTAAGGGAATAGTTGGATTAAGGTTGAGACACCTTAATCCCAACATAGACTTCTTGCCAAAATAGCAATGGGAAGATAGATAATATGTTGGAGTTAAACAGTTTATTCATTGATTGAAGTTAAAAAATTTCCCAACTACCTCCACGGATATAAGGGAAGTTTGTTAGATTTGGATGGTTAGTTGGTTTTTACTTGAGAAGAAAGGAAACCATTGTCAAGGAAGAAAGTCATTTGTAAGAGAAGGTTATGCATATTGACAATGAATACAAAGATTATTTGTATAAGGAGTGTTGAATGTTTGTAGACTCGTAGTGTGAATAAATTTATGAAGACATTGTCATGATCTAATAAATTAATCTTTGACAGTTTGGTTGACAAAAATATATTTGTTTAAGTTTTGATCTATCGTTTTATGGTCTTTTGTGTTATCTCATTCTTTGTGAGTTTATGACACACTTTTGTTAGGCAAGGTGCTTCATGTACTAGTATTGGGTGTCATCAAATCATGGTCATCTCACATGTGTGTGGTTTAACTTGCACATTGACAATTGCAACTTAACTTTGTCATGTATTGATGCACCCTTGATCTAGGTCAAAATATCTACCTCCAATATATTGGTGGTAGCATCCCTTACTGGAAAGTCATTCCCTCTTCTTCCTCTATGCACTTGCAAACAACTAAAAATTTTATTGTCATATCTTGTTAGCTCAACATTGTGATGAAATGTGTGTGTGTGTGTGTGTGTGTGTGTGAGAGAGAGAGAGAGAGCCTTACTTAATCAAAGCTTCCATTGGTTCAAAGCTTTGCTTCTATCAATGAGATTTTCTGAGAAGTCATCATCCTTGGGATATTTTGAGATTATTGCACATTTCGAAGGATTTTGCGTCGGTCAATCATGCTTTATGTTTCAATTAAAATTGGGGGTTTTGGAGCAAAGAGTCCACCCAAGAAGAATGCCCTTATTGTGTAGTCAAGTTTGAACTAGTCCTTCACATCACTTAAGATGAATGATTGCTGATCTTTGTCTCTTTCTCAATTTGCTAATTGGTATGTTACTTTTTAGCTTCACAATATATGTGTGATTATGAGATTTGGTATTGATTTAATAGTAGGGTGATTTTTTCAATCTATTTTGTTGTTTTCCAGCTCTATGAATTTTTTTTGGAGATGGTGCTAGTTATGATTGATGGATCCCCTTCAATGTGAGTAATGTTGCATATTTAGCTTGATTATTTGTACCTTCCAAGATTTTAACTGATCCCATCTATGTTATATTTTTATTCTCATCTCTAATAACAAATCTTGCTCATGATAACCCTATATTGCCTATTGAGGTGCCATCAAAATTTAGTTTTAATATTCTTTTAAGTGGTCACTTCCATTTTCCTTTACCTTTTTTTGATTTGTCCTTGATGAAATTTCTTTTAGGAATTATTAGATGTGTCATTTATGTGTAATCTGATCATCCAATTCCATGTATTGTTTGAATTGTTTTTTTATTACTTTGGTATTTATATAATTTTGGATATAATTTTATCAATGGGGAATTCTTTTTGTTTGAATATAATTTGATTGCATTCCTTTCATAAGTTCAAAACGATCTATGCTAATGTATCTTGCCAAAGTCCTTTCCAAAGATCTCCCTTGTGTAGATTGGACCTTTCTTTGAATATTCTCATTTAATCAATTTGTGATGATCCACTCCAACCTAGTTTATTACAAAAATGCGTCCAACATTATTGCCCTAATTTGCAATTAACCAAGAGATGGTCTATGATTTCTTCTTCTTTACAAAGTGAGCCCTTGTGAGGTTGAATTATTCCAATCTTTTGGACCCTTTCACATTTAAGTATATTCTTGTGTAAAGGTGTCCATCTAAAGACCTAGCTTTGGGTAAAATAATAATTCCCCAACATAGTTTGATTAGTCAATCCTTAATTGAGTTGTCATCCTTTGTTACAATGTATCTTGATTTCATTGTGCAGTTTCCTAATTTTTCCACACATCAAATTAACTCATCTTCCTTATCTAATAATATAACGTATTTTTTCTTATTCTTTGGGCATTAGTGTTGTTATGTTTGGTTAGAGTAAATCTATTATTTTCCATTGTTGATAAAGATTCCATTTTTATTGGTAGGGTCTAGGCAATTATTGAGCATACTCCCATATTTTTTTTCTAATTGTGGTTTTATTTGGGTGAATTGCTAGATAAATTCGCACGGATTATACTCAATCCACAAATCTTCCTATAATAGAGTTAAGTGTGTATTGCCTATTTTCCAACTTATATGATTTGCAATTAAATTCCTACTTGCACTTATAAAATTCCATATGTTGATCCACGAGAGGTGATGTGCAGGTGATCGAAAGCCTCATAACATGCATTATTATTAGTTTTGGTTTCTAGGCCATTTAAGACCATTTGGGATCATGTTGATCCATTTATAGGTCCAAGGGTCAAAAAAATTAAAAGTTGCAAAAAATTTTCAAGCAATTTTACTAAATGTTGTCATATGAGACCCCACGGAGATTACACTTGGCAACATCCCTCTAGTAGACCTCAGAGGTGACCTTCCAGAGTACCTGATTGCCCTAATGTCCACCTTTCCATTCTGAACTACTTCTTGCCTATGAGGAGTTCTTAGCTGTTGTTATTCCTTTTTCTTGGTTCTTTTGTTTTTTTTCTTTCACGTTCTTTTTGTGGACATCATTTGGTGTTCCCTCTGCTGATGTTTGCCCTTTGTACTGTTTCTAGTTCCTTAGACCCTCATTGGTCTCTTGTTGGACATTAATAAATTTATCTTATCTTATAATCCTTAATAACTTGGTTGGTTGGTTGGTTGGTTGGGTAGTTGGGAAAGGTTGTTAATGCCTATTTATGTGATGCCAACTCAAATGGAGGGCTAAAGACATTGTTGTTGGCGATTTGGTGATTCTCACATTGCAATATGTTACTTCATCGCATACATATTATACGTTCCATTAAATGTGTTGAGACAAATTGGAGATGGATGTCCTGTGAGTCTATTTTCTTTACTTTTGGTTTCATCAATTTTCATCAAGTATTTTGAGAGCTACTATGTTTTCTTTGAAAACTAGTAAAAATCTTACCTAGGGTATCTAGTGAGTTAGATAATGATATAAATTCGACCCTCCACTAGTGAAAAGTTTTGAAAATGAGTAGAGATTCTTGTAATTATGTATTTTATCCTATCATAAAGTTGCAAGTTTTGAAACTTAAGTTTATACATGCTACAAGGTAATTATTGGTCTGATATCTAGCTATATGAAATTGTTAAGGAAATGAAGGGCAAATTTGAACATGATGGTGCATAGTTTGGGCTTCTTGCGATAGGAAAAGGAGAGTGGTATTTGAAGGTCTTGCAGACTAATCTCAATGTGTTGTTGATAATTTGTGATAACCTTATGCTAATATGTAATGATTGTCCCAAGGGATTATATGTATCAGTGAAACTCGTAGTAACTGACAAATTAAGATAGAGTTCTTTCTTGTGTGTAAACATTCAAAAATCCATGAAAGGACTTTGAGTATGAGTTGTAAGGTATTTTACATCAATCATTTGGGGTTTGAAACAATTTGTCTTTTTTTGGCCTACTCCACTTAACACTTTAAGTTTCAACAAAACAATAAGTTTAAAACCTGAGAATCATTGCATTGTTGAAAGTCTTCATATGAAGTTTGTTCATTGTCCATTATGCGACATCACAAGGTCTATCCATGGCATTGGGGAGATTAATTATAATAAGGTCCAAATGTTCTAAGCTAAGTCCAAAGACAAGGGTCTAGAGGAAAGCCCATGAGTCAAACTACATTTGAGTTGGATAAAGACTATCATTTGTGAGTGGATGTCCCATACCTATGCATCAAGAGAGATAGCCTATAGTTAATATTTTGTCAAGTTCATTTGAATCCAAATATCTATATCACATTAATTTACTCCACAAAGAATTTGGGTTCTTGTACATACACATTGGTAGTTTTGTCACAAGAGCCAAACTTTGTAGTTTGTGGTCTTTAATAATGGATCCTCCCTCTTTTGTGTCTTGTGTAACTTTGTTCCATGAGATTAATGGAGTTTACTTTTCCTCATTAGATCCTTGTCATATAAATTTCCTATGTGTTGCAATTAGTTAAATGTTGTGTGCTCTTTGGAAGTTATAGGCATGACAACATATATATTGGTATTGTTACTAATATTGATTTTAGCATTGAAATGCATCCTACTATAGTTGCTTATTTACCTTTCCAATTTGTCATTTTTGTAGTGCATTTTTCTAATGTTGTGTTGCACAATCTACCTTTAATAGCTCCATTGAATAATGAAATGCCTAGATATTTTGAAGGAAGTTTTTCTTCATTGAATCTAAGCACTAGTTTGATTCATGCATTGGAATTGTTTTGATGTATTAGAGAAAAATATGCTTGTCTTATTTGCATTTATAGTTTGACCCAATGTTTATGAGTTATCATTCAATAGTTATTTTATTATTTCTACCCCTCTATGATAGTGTATAGTCCATATAACAAAATGTCATTTGTAAAAATTTTGCATATCAAAGGTGGTAGCTCTTCTAGTATTTTAATTCATTTCCATGAGATTTTCTCTTTAAGTCTCGTTATTTCTCTACTTAGCACATTAGCCATAATGAAAAATAATAATGGGAAAGTGGGACCCTTGTCTTCCTCCTTTGGCTCCTTGGAAAATTCCATGAGGGAGTCATCTGTGATAATAAAATATTTAGGCATTAAAATGCAAAACTATATATCCATTTTAACCATTCTAATCTAAAACCAAAATTTATCCATTACGTGAATAAGAACTTGTCACTTTAAACCTTATCCCATGCTTTGTTTATTTATAATTTGAGAGGCATGACATTAAGTTTCACATTCTGAATTGAATTAAGTACTTCACACTATTGTAATACCATTTGAGATGTTTCTTCTAGGAACAAAGTCATACTATTCTTTGGATATAATCTTTAAAAGTATTGTTTTAGTTGATTTTCCATCACTTCAGATATGATTTTATAACTTGTGTTGCAAAATAATACTGGTCTATAGTCTACAAAAGATTTCTCATCTAGTGCTTTTGTTATTAGTTCCTGCCGGCGGCAGGAATACTAATGCAATCTTTCAGTCCACTAAAAAACTAATAAAAACGATTGCTAAACCAATAAGATTTAAGTATTTTTTAAGACTTCAATTTATGATAAAGTTTGAAACTTTAGACATTTTCTTAAAAAATAAAAAATGTCATTTATCTGACATCTTATTGGTTCTATTGAAAAATAGCAAGGGAGAAAATTATTTTTCCAAAACAAAAATTACTGAAAAAAAATTTATCCATGCTTTGGCAATAATATAATTGATGTTGCTTCGATCAACATGGAAAACTCCAGAAGTTTCCAGGTTTTTACCATGGCAGCTTCATTTTTCCCCAATCTGACGCTAGAAAAAATAGAAAAACATTGGGGCAGCTTCATTTTCCACCAGTCTGTCACTAGAAAAAAATGGGGCAGCTTCATTTTTTACAAGTCTGCTGCTGGGAAAAACTGGATACCACTAAGAATTGCCACTGTCTACAAGGTAATCTTTTAGCAAACATGCTCGAGGATTTCAGGTCCAAAACCTTCTACAACACACTGGTATGCTCTCTGCAGCCATCTTGTTTTTTAATTTCTGGTTCTGTTTGTAGGGAAGAATATTTTTAATCATTTCCTTATCTCCATGTTTTTGTTTAGATTTTCTGCTCTCGCCTTTTTGGGGTTCGATTCCAAGCATTTTGAGAGCTAAACCCTTGCAAACCCAAATAAGTTTGGACTTTATCCGTCAACTGGTTTTATGTTTTAGACATTTCTTCAACCTCCATAGATTTCTGGTATTATGAATACATCAAACTCATTTATGTTTGTAGTGTGTGCTTCGTACGGCTCCACCTTAATTGTCCTCTTTTTAGCATCTCTAGCAGAAGCTTTGTCATATATCTCTAACAATTTTAGGAGATCTTTCTCCCTGTTAGATTTTCTAATTTTTGATAGCTCAAAAGTCATCCCGACTTCAACGTCATCTAACACTTCTTGACAGTTTCCTTTTAATTCACAATTCCATCTTCTGAATAAAAAATGAATTTCGTTTCAGTTTCTTCATCATTTCCTGAAAATTACCCTTGCTTACACTCGACCATTGGTCTTTGGAACTTAATTATTAGTGAGAGTGTTGTATCTTTGTGGCTCCGACTGTTCACGTATGCGTAATCAGCAACCAATTTTATATATCTTATTCAGAATAAGAGGAAGTAGTTAGATTTCATTTTCAACATATGTGACTACACAGAAGCCTAGAAATGCTTTTTAGTTGCATTAGGCAACAACACATCTCTCTATCTTTAATGCTCGAAGTTTTAAATTCAAATTGGAGCACAGTCGTTGATTATAAATTGTCTACTTTGTCTCCTTATATGGACAAAAGAATAAGTAGTTCCCTAATCTCCAAATTTGCTTTAGGGTGAAGATCTTCAATTTATAGATTCAGTGTATGTATTCTATACTCTCATTTCTTTATTATGGCAATTCAGGGATTAGAGTAAAATCTTTCAACCTATTCACATTACCTATTCACATTAGGTAGGAACTATGACGCTTTGTGTCTCTTGTTTGTACTATATTTGTGGTATCCACGTGTCTTAGCATTGTAGCTTTCTTGGTGGATTCTTCCACCATAAGTCTGTATATTTATTCCAATAAATTGTATCATTCTTGAAATACCATCACTATGAATCCATCTGGCCCTTGTGCTTTATCGAGATGTAATCAAAAGGTAGCTTTCTTGATTTCTTCGATTAGAGTTGGTCTCATTGAGGATATGTTGTCTTATTCTATAACAATTGTTGCTATGTTTTGAATAAAATTTTTGTGTCGCATATTTGATTCCCCATAGCCTTGTAGGAGGTTTTGAAAATATTCTACAACCACCTTTTGTATTTCTTGGGGATTGGTAGTAATGCTCTCATTGGTGTGTTCAATCTAGATGAATTTGTTATGGTTTTGACTTAGTTTGAGATATCGTGAAAAAATCTAGTATTAAGACCCCCCTCATTTACACAAACTTTTCTGGATATTGATATCCAATACATTTCCTCTCTTGCCAAAATTTCTTTATATTTAACCATTAGAGAGTTTTATTCATCTTCAAGTTTTGTGCATCATTCAATTTTGTATTACTATGTTGATTCGATTATCTCTTTTTCCAATTTTATTTTGTTTAAAGATATTTTTGAAAATTGATTTGTTTCACAACTTCAATTTCTTTTAAGAGTTGAGTTTTTACGGACAACATACACTTGAGTTTCCCTTTTGTTAATGGGCTCTTTCTACAATTTTCTCATATTTAATAGTAATTTTGGATGTTTGAACCACATTCGCTTAGAACGAAACTAAAATGTTGGTCTGTAAAAATATTCAAGGATACCTAATTCCATTGGGTAGTGGTCTAAAATGGGGGTTGGATGAAATAATGATGTTGGAAGACTAGATCTTTTAATCTAAAATTGTGATAAAAGAAAACAATCTCATCTTTTTTGCTATATTTGTAAATTTGATTCTCCTATTGTTCCATTGAAAGTTACCGTTTGTCAGTTGATAGATTGAGTTTAGTGTTTTGTACAAACATTTGACAATCTATTTGGACTTGAATTACATGTCTTATTCCTCTTGATTTCTCTTGCAAATTCAAAATTGTGTTGAAATCTCCTAATATGTCATTGTCTTGGATTTTAATGCAGGTCAAAGACCTAAGTTCTCTCTATGATTTGTTCTTATCTTTAATTTTCACTGAGCCATATAAATTGATTATAGTAAAGCAATAAGATGTTTTGAAGCATTTAAATTTTGCTAATTATCAATAATTTAAAAAAATAAATCTATTTCAATGTGTACTTGTTTCTCGATGCTCCATTAGCTTCTACAAAATAGTCTTTCCATTGCTTGAAATGTTTGAGAAATTGATTTCCTTCTCTTCTTGTTAGCTTATTTTCTTGAGTTATAACAATATTGGTAGGGTCTTTTTTCCAAACGACACTTCCCCAAGCATCTTTTGTCAAGGGAGTTTAGGCCTCTTAACATTCCATGTGAGAATCTTATTGCTTTTGAAGGGAAGACATCCCTCCTTTAGTTCTAGACCTAAGGAGATAAGTTTTGATTGATGTCTACTCTTTTAAGTACTTCCTCTTCCATTTTCTTCTTATTTGCTTTCGACCGTTTACCATTTATGTATGGATCACTCACTAAAATGTTTGCAACAGTCAAGTTTATGAACTGTGGCCCCAATATGTCCAATCCATCTACAAGTTCATCTTCATTATCCTCGAGATCTTCCTTTGGTAGCTTGAAGTATGACTTCTTTGCCTGATATTTTTTCCTTGCTCATTAAGGTTTTCCAATTTTGCTTGTTTAATCACAATCTCTCCTTCAAATGCCTTATTTGTTCTTCCTTTGAGCACTTCCTCAAAAGCGTTGTCTTCTCATTTTTCTTTACCGCATCTTTTAATTCTTGGTTTCCTATAATCATTTTGGTTGTTCGAGAATTATTGTTCTCTTTCTACGATTCTTCATTAATGGAAATTTACAATTTTAGTTCTTATCTTTATACTACCTTTTAGGGTATAATAATTTTATCAAGCTTTTTAGCCTTAGGACTAGAGACCATTGGATGATTTTGTTTATTACGGTTTAGACAATAGAATTTTGGTTCTTCTATTTCAATGATTTGTGTCCATAATCTCATGCTTGTAGTTGGATGAATTTGACTTGATATTATTTTAATTGAGATTAATTTCATGCAAGAAAATAAAGTTGAATCATCTCTTTCTATTTCTACTCTTAGTACCATTTTAAGTTTTGATCCCAATTAGATGGAGGCGATCCCCTATCGAATACTTCAAAGGGATATTATTTAGCCGAATCCAAAATGCTCACTATGTTGGTGCCACCAATTGGGGATTAAGATTTATTTCCCATTTTTTAACATATACTAATTTGATCTCAAACCACTATGGTACTATTTCCACAATTTTGTTTTTATAATTCATAGTTGCATGAGTATGTGTATCCACACCCTTGGGATGTATATCCATGTGTACCCAAGTACAGGGTACTCAGTGGAGAGCATTATAACTAAGGACCTTGATTAAGATTTTTGATGTTTCAATTTTTTGTTTGCATATCAACTTGTTGTTTATCAAGCTTACTTAAATATCCACAATTTTGTTTCTATGATTCATAGTTGCATGAGTATGTGTACCCACACCCATGGGGCACATATCCATGTGTACCCAAGTACAAGGTACTTAGTGGAGAGCACTAAGGACCTTGATTAAGATTTTTGATGCTTCAATTTTTGGTTTGCATATCAACTTGTTGTTTATCAAGCTTACTTCAATACTTAACCAATTTGAAACTTTGATAGAATACTGATTAACAATAAACTTTATCATTATTCAAGTAAGAAGTTTATTATTTGCTATATGCAATTGGTATATGATTTTTGATGTTCTTGTTCATGTTTAAAGGTCAACTTTCTTTGTTATGCATCTAAACATTTAGCATATATTATTATTACAAACATAGCATAAATTTGAAATTGAAAACAATGCATTACAATTGCAAACTTTTTCAATGTTCTTGTTTTGGAAAACCATTGTGACTAATATTTTTAGATTTTCTATAAATATTAAATTAAATTAAAACTTTGATGTACCCAAGTACCTCTTATTGAGTGTATACCAAAGGAGTAGATTGTTGAGTGGCCGACACTTGGTTTGGATGCTTATATGTTGCACACATGACTTGTTTGTCATTGATGTCAACATATATGTGATTTGGTATGTGACAGAAAAGGTTTCAGCACATTGTAACAGTAGATTTGATCAGCGAGGTTTGGATATGAAGAGTCAAACTATGCAGGCTTAGATTCATATTCAGGGATGTGTTCAAATGCTACATCTGTGATTTCCCAAGTTAATATGAAGGATTGGATCAATTGCAATTTATTTAGTGAAGATTAGTTGTAGGTCAGTGTGCAACAAAATGGTTTACTAGTAATTCAGTTGTATTTAATAAGCAAGATGGAACGAAGATAAGCGAGCTTAGATCGTGGTTGAAGACACGTTTGTGATGCTATGTTTGTGTTAGCAAATGTTGCAGTTTATTCTCTGAAGGTTGTTGAAATGTAACACGTGATGTGTTCATTAGCAGTCGACTCTTGTAATGAGACTTATTTTGGAAGTTGTAAAGTATGTTGTAGCGTGTGGAACCTAATTGTAATATCTTACTAAGGTCTTATATTACTCCTTGTATATTGGGAAAGCCCTCACAGGACGACTCAATTAGTCATTACGACAATGTATAAAGGAAATGTTGTTTCCTTGATTGTAAGTATCATATTATATTTTATTGATGTGGATGTGGTTAGAAGACGTGAGTTTAATAAGAGTAGAGCAGAGAATGATGTTGAGATTGAATTGAGAACTTCAAAGGAACTGTATTGGCCAAGAGATTGATGTATTGGTCAGTTCACTACTTGGATATGTTCTCTTAGAGATTTTCTTTGTGTAACAATTCTAAAGCAATTTGGACAGTGAATTCAATTGTCTTCTTTATTGCTCTTAAGAGGGCTAGAATCTTTTGATAGAGATTCAAAACCTCTTAGTAGGGGCTCATATGTACTGACTGTACCGAATTGGCTCCTAACAAGTTGATATCCTGTTACAAGGAACTTTTATATTAGTGCATCATATTGTGAGTATCATCCTCACTTCAATTTTACCTTTGGTCAAAGGTTTTCCTAATTAACAAATCATTATTCTATTGTGTATGTTCTATCTCTTGACATTGTTCACTTTATTGATTATTGAAGTTGAATCTAATAAGTTAAATTTAAGTTTGATTAAGCATAAAAGTGATTCATCTCTCCCATGCCCTATTAAAAAAAAAATTGTGCCCATACCCATTTCTATACATGTACATGTACCCTAAGTACCCATCTATGTTGCCAGAAACGTGACGGGAGATCCCCGTTCCCCGTTGTGACGGACGAAACGGGTTTCTCGTCACGAAACCTGCGTTTCTCTCAATGATTTTTTTAATAGATTTTTTTAGTATTTTATTAAAAAGTGCAGTTTTAAATACGTAGTTCAGCGCATTAAATTATATATTCCTGTTTTGAAAGTGAAGTTAAAAAATGATTAAATATGCATGGCTTTAATTAGATATTTCTAGATATTTCTTTTTGAAAGTGAAGTTTAAAAAGGATTAAATATGCATGGCTTAAATTAGATATTTCTATTTTTGAAAGTGAAGTTAAAAAAATTAAATAGTGAATTATTTATAAATATTAAATTTTAGTTGTATTGCATCTGTATTAAAAGTTTAAGTTTAAATATTTTTTGAAAAATGAAATGGATTTTTTTTCTACATATTCATTAAATGACCATGTCTTTTTAAAACAATCAATGTTAGAGATATATTTTATTTTTAGAGAATGCCTTTGTAATATTGCATGGTATATTGCTTATTTTTATAAAATATATTTAAAAGATTTTTCTATACACACAAATATATAGATACGCACACGTTTCTTTTGCGCAACCTTTAGAAAACATTGTTTCTCGTCACGTTGCCGTTGCCGTTACGTTTCTCGTTTCTCGTTTCTGGTAACTATGGTACCCATACTACCTTGCTATAATCTTATCATCGAGAGTTACTACGATAAAATAATTTGGAAGGAAACTCTTTTTTTGGTTTATAGCCCCAATATTTGTCAATCCACTCTTTGATTTCTCTTCTACTCCGCTTGTCCGTGATATGTTTTGTTATTAGTTCATGTGTCTTCAAAAAATCAACTTCTTTATCTTCTACTGTTGTTAAATTGATTCCAATGGACCATCTGGTTTATGGAGTAGAGACTATTGAATTCTTTCGTGTTTTATTTTCCTTTTGATTGTGTTGTGCACCTAAGGGGATACAATTTCCCCTGGACAAATTCGGGTAGGTGTTCTTTTGAAAAGGAAAATTCATTTTGTCATTTTAACTTTTTTTAAGAGATCCGTCGTTCGGATGAAAAACATCCGCTTCGGAAAGAGTAGAAGACTTTTAACTTTTTCCATTCACTTCACATCTTATGAGACAAATGTCGCAAGCCTTTCACCTTAAATATATTAAAACAAAACAACGTACAATTTTCGTGCCTTATGAAAGTAGAAGTTATTATTTATTTATTAAAACATGTTCAAATTAGTCACTGACATGAAAAGTTACTTTAAGATTTGGAAAAAAAAAAAGAGTATAAATTTATATGAGAGAATTAGGGAACGCTATAATGCTAGTGTACAATTTGCATGTGAAATTTCTTATATTTAGATGTGATAAAAAATTAAATTAAAACTTAGATGTGTAGTTTAAAAGAAAGTTCATATTGTGGTTGAAGTTTTTGAGATATTTTTATATCAAATAAAATGTGTTTTTCTGAGATATATAGTAAATATCATTCTAGCAATAGTATTATGTTTTACTTGTAGATTGGGAAATGAAATAGTTGAGCAATCAAATAAAAAGTAATATTGGTAGTAGAATTGATAAGTCGATTATTATTTTATCATGACCATGTAGTTGCATATTCTTGTCAGCATTGCATTACAAAAAATAGAAACTTAAAAATCTTCAACAAAAGAGAATATATTAGGCATATTTTTTTTACTTGCCAACCCAAATGAGCCTCAAAAAAATTCTAAAATTCAAATTGTATTGTATTAGGATGATCTATGCCAATAGAGATAGCATGCATTATTATTAGAATGGTTTTAAATACTCTTTATAAGAATCTTTCTTATGCTTAACCAATTGTAGTGTCATAAATTGCATACCAATACAATTTCACAATATGCAAAACCTCTCTTTAGCAATGGAAAAGACAACTTTGTAATTTGTCATTATCACTCCCAAAATGCTATTATTTTAGTAATTTTGTAATGTTTTATGTTTTATGTGTTTAATTTCCTAGTCATTTGTGTGATGCAATATTATCCCTAAAAAAAATGTGATTCAATAGACCATTTGAGCATTACAATTTGTGGAATTCATAATTGCAACACAATTGTTAACAAGGTCAAATCTCACAAACAATCCTGACTTTCTATTTTAGGCAAAAACCTTTCATTTAAAAAAAGAAAGAATTGATTCATTCAACATAGTGAAATAAGCAATCTCTCTTTGTTGTATACTCATGCATGCCATCTTTTTGCATTTCGAAGCTTTGGGGGAGAAAATATTGAGTATTGCAATCATCTCAAGCTTTGACATGCATATTCTTCACAATATTATGGTGTAGCACAATCCTTTGACATTGGATGGATCATATCTAGAAGAATGTGGAAATTTTTACAAAGGGTTCTCGTCACTAGTTCAATTGTCTCCCTCACTTTAGAGTTCATTATATTTAATTAAGTTTTTATTACATACCTACTTTGTATTTATTATCTTTCTTCGATATCCACTATTTGTCTTAGATATGTGTGGAGGTAGGAAGACCAAAATAAGAGTTTTATTGAGGCAAACTACTTAACCACCCCAACCCTTTCTCCATGTATTTTGTGTATAAGTTCTCTAAGAGTCTTCTTGATTTTCTCATGTCCTTGGTCATTTTAATATATTGCTATTTTTTTTGTGCTTAATTATGTTGCTTCCTTCACTCTTCTTATCTTCAAATTTGTGCAAGTATATATTTAATGTAAAGTTGTGGAATCTTGTTGCCTATCCATATGAGACAACAATTTATCTCATTGTAGCTTGTGCATGACACTGGCATTTGAGATAGAGCGCTCATATAATCTACAAAATCCTCTTACTTTTCTATATATTTTTATTTTTGTAGTAATAGATTTCATTTCTATAAACAAAAGTAGATAATTGTACTTAATTAAAGTTAACTTATTCAAAATATAAACCAAGGTGTTGTTACACTTTTGATCTATCTTGCTGTAGTAGAAAATCAAACTCTCAAAGGAAACATTCTATCATAGAATTTTTTTTCCCCATTGCATTAGTCAAACTAAGCAAAAATTAGTCAATTGTAAATTAAATATGGTTTTCAAAAGTATCTTTTAGATCAATTGATGGGTTGATTGGAAGTAATTCATGATCAAAGGTCATGCACACCTTATTGCTTTGATAAAACTACAAGTGTTAGGAACAATGCAATTGTTGTAGGAGAAATTTAGATAGAAGAAAACTTGACTTGGGTCATCTCATGAATGCCTTTTTTTCTTGTTACAACCATCTTCAATGAGAATTAAACTAGATCCTAAGAATGATGAATAATTCCTCAAGGCCTTTGGTCAATGTTTTAAGGCCCTTTGAGTCACTCAACAACATTTTTAGCTATCCAATATATTACATGAGAACATTTATCTTAACATTTTTAATTAATGGAAAACAAGTTTTAAAGGAACCCTAAAACCTGAGTACAAAGTAGGAGCAAAAAAAAACAACCGACAATCCAAATCGAAAGATATATAATACGCTCCACAAAGAGAAACATGGTAGAGACACAATAGAACAAAGACAAATAAGGGGGTGCCAAATATATCACAACCCCCACCAACACAAATTGGTGGTCAAGGAATGGATAAATACTAAAAAATCAGGCCACCCTACAAAAAGAACAAGTGAACAAAATTAAGATTTCCCCTAAATTCCCATTTCGTGGGAGTTCAAGGAAATGTCGAATGAATAAGGGGGGAATTTATTTGAACATTTTCCTTTAACTATAATCCACCCCTCTTCAATCTTGGCTACCATAGAGTGTCGAGCCAACGAAACAACAGATTTGTTTGTACCGAAAAAACCAACACCATTAGTAACATGACCTGCATGGTTACAATGAACAACACAAGATCCACCCATCAAAAAACCATTTTGGATAGGACCAACATCATTATCCTTTTCCATAGAAGCCTCATTGCTTTTACACTGGTCACTTTCAACCACTACAGACTCAACAACAACATGCTAGATTGAACCAACAGCACCAATCATTTGGTATTCATCAACAACAACTAAAGTATCACCAAAAGCTCTATGAACAAAGCCAACCATAGGAGAGACCGCAAATACTACATCCATCTGACCAGAACCAACTACCAACAAATGAGCAAGAGAAAGGACAATATCACCTTCCTTTCGTTGATCAACATCGGTAGCATCTAAGGGAACTTCCACTTCAGTTGCAAGTCTTTTCACGATCATATAATGCTGCAACAAAGCACCCTTCCACTATGAGGAGGATTTCTTGGATTTGATTTTTCTGTCTCACACTTTGTCACAACATGTTCAGTTTTAAAGCATTTTTGTGCATCTAAAAAAAAGCCCTTCATAGTCTAAAGATTGGATCTGAGAGTTGTTAAGACTATAGAGTTTAATCTCAGCTAGAAGGCCTTTAGAAGCATCTATCTCAACAAGAATACATGCAAAGGTAGAATGTAATATATCAAAGGATTCTAAATCCACCATTAAGAAATTACTAAAGCCTCTCCAACTACCTCAAGAACATAATCTTTCCAAAGATGAAGAGGCAGGTTAGGAAGTCATACCCAAATAAGCAATTTGTAACAAGATTTTGTAGTAGGGCTAAAGTGATTATGCCAAGGTTTAACCATTACAGGGAAACAATTTTCTCAAATGAAGAAATGATCACATAGAATGGCTCTCCTATCCTTCAAATTATCAAATCTAGCAATACAAAAAAAATTTACCAGAGAAAAGATCTAAATAGAATAAGTAAGATGTGAATCCTAGTGGTCATAGATCCAAGCATGGATCCCCTTTAGAGTGGGCCAAAAGCCCCTAAATTGACAAACAACTGCATCCTCCTCAAGGGCTGCAGTTTGTTGCTTAATCACTTTAACATTGTTTCTTTATCCAAGTTGACTATAATTGTTTCTTTTATCCGAGTTCAACATTTATGAAGGGCCTCCTTGAGAAGATCAAACTTGAGGTCCCTAATGGTTCTTGGATTCAGACTCTAGATTGTGAAGGTATTCCTTTCCGTTGTAGGGTCTGCTCTAGAACTAGACATGTGGTTGCACGTTGCCCTGTGGAGCAAAAGAAATGAAAGAAAAGACCACCTCAGTGGGCTAGGGCTTTGGATCAGCATTACTCTATCCTTAAAGTCCCCACTTCTTTGGTTTTTGCTGTACCTGTGGTTGCTTCAGGTGCCTATGTTTCTTCCCCGTCTAACCAGGCTTCTGGTTCATTGTTGAATATAGAGGTAGTGGTTTCCCCTCCCTTTGTGGGTCAAGATCTTGTGAATAATCTTTCTAGTATGTTATTGCCTATTTCTCTAGATGGGCTTGATGTCGATACTTTGGTTTGGGAGAAGGAGGCTTCTTTGGTGGAGGAAGGTTGGACAAAGGTTAATGAAAAAAAATACAAACAATCCCAACAATCCTCTAATCGACATCTTCGTTCTCACTCTTTTGGGACTAAAGGGTCCTAAATGGTTTTATGAAGTTGTAATTTGGTGGCAGAAGTGAACTGTGTTATCTATGAGGCCACCTTGGTCACTTTTTTGGGTTGGTGACCTGTTTCTCCTCTGGTCTGTTGTATTTATTATTTGGGCTCCATTGAATTTTTTTTTATGTGTAAAGGGTTTCAAGCACCCTTCAAAACCTGTTTTACTTAATCAAAAACATTTATCTTAATTTTTAAGATTATTTGGATAAATATTTTTTCATTAATTAGATTAAGAATTTATGTCATTTTGGTGCAAAGAGGCAATTACAAAAAATAGTGCACTTTGTAACAATCGTAGAGATGATTGGTAGCAAGGAGTATATTAATGGTGTAATAAGACATAAATATTTGGGATAATATCATTTTATTAAATGATATAAGACATACATATCTGGGATTACATCATTCAACTTACTATGGAGAGTATGTTGTCTTTATATTTAGAAATTAATGACCGTGATGATAAATCACATGAAAACCAAAGTGTCAATCCCAAAATTCTAGTTGATTTTCTCCCAGTCTTCGAGGAGGTTGGCTAAAATTGCAATTGTTATCTAAACCATGTGGATGGATCTTCTTTCAATCTAGAAAGAGAAAAATTATAAAGATGGGATTTCCTTCTAGTATCATACAAAATTTCCAAATGAATTTCATCGTTCATCTCTACATCTTTGAATTCCATGAAGTTTGCATCACTTAGTTCATCAAGCTTTGGTCAATGATTTTCCTAGGATGCACTGTTGTAAAACACTGCATCACGATGTTTTCTCTTTGAAAAACATGTTTTTGAATTCTTACATGTGAAAGAGTTATATCTCTTGCTAACATTGCCCTTTTGTAATCTCAATAGCACAAATATATTATATGTATTGTTTGTCTTTTATATTTATCTTGCAATTTTTAAAAAATAATAGTTATACACTTACAAATGCAAATATAACTTTCTTCTTTCAATCTTCTAACTTTATGTCATTCTTCAAGCTAATAGTATCACTCTTGATATTGAACTATCCATGACCTAAAGTATTAGATACATTTCAATTCATTCTTCACGAGGATTATGTTGAAGTCTATAATTATTTCATTTCAGTCACATTTGAACTTAGACATTCTTAACTATACCGAATGATGAACCACTCATATGGAAAATTTCCTTCTACAATAAATGTACACAGAGAAAGGGAAGTCAACCTTGAGCCAACTAATCTAACTTGAAAAGAATGTTAATGATTAAAACAAATTTAACAAATCATCCTCAAATTTTCAAACCCAAGACAAACAACTTATCAGTAATCTTATTATATAAATATAACATATGTATTCATGTCTCCCTTTATGTTGATGATCATAGCACTATATATAATGATTTTCTAAGGAGTTATATTATTAATGCCAAAAATACCATCAAAAGTATCTTTATTATTTAGAGAACAAACAATTTATATTATTTTATTAGGGTAAAATGGTAATGTATAATGGTAATCTTTATTATTAGGGTAATATGTTAAATCATCAACTCTCAAATGGTGCCAACTAAACAAACTAGAAAAATAATAAAATAAACATGAATTTCAAAAGTAGATGGTCCGATTCATAATTTAATGCATTCTCTTTCAACTTTCACACCTCATTCTATAACTCAATCTACCAGCATAATTACCATCCATATATGTTCTACGAGATCTCAAAATGGTCAGCTTCTATATTATTTATGTAATGATATTATTTTGTTTTAGTCATTGTACTACCTCATCCTTAGTAATTGTACAATTTGTGTTGATTCCCCTTTCGCCTAAAACATTTTGCATTCATTTTTCTTAGCCAATCTTATGCTTTTTGAGAAAGTCATTTATTTTTTCTAGACTAAATATCCCACCATAGGACTAAATGTATACATTTGTAACTTTATAAATGTGAGTTCAACCTATTCTCTACAAAACTTATTCTGCATTTTGTTATGTTTTTAAAATTTAGCCCATATATAGATCACTATCATGTATCTCAATTGAATTTGACCAATCTGAAATTTCCTTATCTACTTGAGATGGACAACTTGATTCATGAACACATATGTATCGACCAATTTTAGCATGAAAAACTCACCTTCTACATAATCTTGACACTAATTCATTCCCTATCAACATAGAAGTGTATTAACCATGTAATTCAATGAGATCAAATAGTGCATAGATCACACTTCCCCTCCATGTTTTGCACGTGCTTTAAAATTCGTCAACAATAAACACTCCACCTCAACTTGACCATTATTAGGTCTAAATCACCCAAAAACACTATGTGCACCCAAAAAACAAGCATTGCTTCTAATAACTCCTCGATCCACCATGTTTGCATCACTATCATGTAGACGCCAACACATCGATGCTAGTGTTCCTAATGCTTTTGAATCTACAACCAAATGTCTATGCTAATTTATATTAGAAAACTTCACAACATTTGGAAGAATCCTAATTCATTCTTCCTCCACTCTCTTGCACCTACACACCTTTTCAACTTTAAAACTCCTCAACTAAACATGTGTGCCACCCATACATACTACTTTAGTTGTCCTTCCCCTACACATTTGATTACATACACCTTTGATGCCCTCTACATCTTGGTCAAATATGCATATCCTCATATCAACACTTTTGCAACAATACAAACAATGGCTACTAGGTGCAATAAAGTACAAGTGACACAAAGATCAGATGCTACTACCTAAAATGTCATAAATGTGCACTCTAGAAAGCAATACTAAATGAGGTCACCAACACCCAATGGAGATCATTTATGGCCCCTTTAGACACAAATTTCTAGAACAAGTCACCGACTTGCACAACAAGATGCTATCCCTAGCTTATTTTCACAAAAAGTTGTATATGTAAAAAAAACTCCTTTACACAACTTTCTAGCCTTCCACAACTTCTAGATTTTAACCCATTAAAAATAAATATTGTCTAATAATATTCTCTTATTTTATGTTTCTTACTGAAAAAAAAATATAATTGGAAATATTCTATGAACTAACTAATTAGTATGGATTTTTAAGTAGTAGTGTTTTATTTTTGTCACAGTTTCAAATTATAATAATTGAACTTTACATGATCATCATACTCTTATCAATTTTTGTTGTAAAATTTACCATCCTAGTTCTATTTTAATAAGCATCATGTCCTTAAGATCCTAATCCATCGTACAATGCATAGGCATATTATCCTTGTCATTTTAACATATTTTTATTATTAAAAAAATCTCATTAAATCATTAAGTGAGTGTCATATCACAATGCTTTTCATGAATATTATAGTGATAAAAAAAAAGAAGAAGAAGACTAAAAGTTAAAAAATCCCTTCAAATTTCATACTTGATTAGCACATCACTTCCCCTTTAGTGTTTTGCAAGAATTCTTTGTATGCATACTTAACTAAAATGTCCCATGATTCTCACACATCACTTAGGTTACCATTTAAAATATTTTCTAGAAGTTAAAGTTTACCCTAAACATAATTAGAGTGTTTCTTACCCTGTCACACCATGTCCTTTTTGAAGAAACCTTTAGATCAACAAGCTCTTCATTTTGACCTTAAGCAAACATATTTCTTTAAACTTTAAAGGTTATCCAAAAAAGTCTCAACTAATATAACTAAAAAGGGTCTATGAGCTAATACACTATTATTCAATTGAAATATAATTCATTAAAACACATTTCATGATAAATTTAAGGGAAAAATATGATCTCGTATAATGTCTTCCTAAAACAAAAAATCCCTAAAAGAAATTATTTTATACTTAAATTTGAATTTATTTCCCTATATTTTATAAAGTATAGGGAAAATATATTATTGAATGTAAGAATTGGTTTGTGTAATTTAAATAAATTACGACCTTTTTATTTTGGATCAAAGCTAGCAAAGTACTCTCTCTTTTTGAAATTTATTACCCCAAAATATTCGTGTACTGCTTCTGTTCATCTAAGCTCTAAATATGCCAAACATATAGAAAAACCAATATTCTCCCTAGTATAATGACCAAATCAACTGTGTTCAAACTTCTTTACTTTAAAATTACTTTTAAAAGATTCTTGAATGTTCTTTTTCTCTATCTTATTTTTCTTTTCTTTTCATATATCAATCTTCTATTACTATTTATAACATTTGGTGTTAGCATACACATTTTCTATCATTTTTTAATTTGTCTCCAAACTCAAATTGTGTATTCATGTGATCTCAAACCTATAAAATAATAATGTTGTGTTATCATCATCTTGAATTTTTTTGACATGTTTTGGACTTTAAAAAGGTTTTGAGCTTACTTTTTTGTGTTACTACAAAACACTTTTTGGTTTATGATAGATAATATTCTTATGTTTCCATCAATCATATATTGTGTTGAACCAGTTTGTCCACTCACATTTGGTGGGTGGTGTGCTCCTCTTTAAAAAGGTCATTATAATAGTTTATGCATCCATTACTTTTTTGAAACTGGAGTTGCTAGTGATGATCATGGCTCACAAAAAGAGTTTGCACATTCATGCTAAAAATGTTTCAAAAGGTGGGGAATCTCCCTTTCAAGATTCTATCTTGATATTATTTTATGAAATTTTTAATTTAATAAATTATTATACTTGGATTGACAATGTGTGAGACACGGTTCTTAGGAAGAAAATGTTTAAAATGGAGCTCAATCCAATCAACAACCTCAATGCATCAAGCTAGAAGCATGGAAATATATGACAAAGGATTTGTTTTTATTTAGCTTTGCTAACATGGAACATTCTTTATTTACAATACTTTTGTTTTGTTTTGTACCAATCACAGGATTTTATGTGGCTTCTAAAATATCATGAATCCTCATTTGGATTAAGTTTCTTAGCTTTGTGATTATAGATCATTGAAGGTTTTTCCAATTACCTCGATAAACCTTGAGGTCACTTTGTATACCATGACCAAAATAAGTTGCCCAGTTGTAAAAATAGGTTTGGGTCAAAGTTAACCTCTCTCCATGGCTTTAGAAAATTAATTCACTTAGCAAGTACTTCACATTAAATCTAGCTAACACATGCTTTTATGCTAATCTATTGAACACAAGATTTATGCTAATCTATTGAACACAAGATTTAGGATCACTCTCTAATTCATAAAAACCTATTTGATTACACGACCTATAGTGAATAACAACAAATCAATTTTGAAAGCCTCAAATGGTTGTATTTGGGTAGGCAAAAAGAAGGCTACTCAATCAAACCTCTACTAGCCATGTCCACTTTTCAAGTTACACCTATGATATTTTATGCTCCATAAGAAGCCATTGTTGATTCTAGCTTAGAAAAGACAATTGTAGTGTGTCAACCTTAAAGGTAGGATATTTGATTGAATTATTAGCCTCTTTCCCACAAATTTGTTACTTGCCACTCACAAAATCCATCACCAACAACAAAAGGTTGTAAATCATACTAGGGCTATAGTGGCAAAGAGTTGTGACCCTCAAACATAAGGTATAAAGGATAAATCATCTCATTTGAGGATAGGATCATCCAATCATCAAATAACCAAGCAATCTATCAATAAGGAAAGATAAAATTAAACCATCAACAATAAATCTACTAATCCAACAAGAGCTCTGGCTAAGCATGAGTCCCTACCTATTGTCAAAAGAGCAAGGTGGAAAATTATTTTAATGTTTGTTAAACACTAAATTTGCAATTAGTTTAAAGTAGAAGTAAAATAATACAAATGTTAAATAAATGAGAAGTGAATAATTGGTTCAAATATTTGAGGAGTAATAATTTTGAATATTTTGTTTAGTTAAAAATTAATTTATTAGTAAGTATAAAAAATTATAATATTCTTTTTTAATGAAAAAGGTTTTATATTATTTTTTAGATGAGTAAATGTTTGAATTTATAGATTCGACAGGTAACATTTTTAATGTATTTATCTATATAATTTTTTATAGTAAAATTTTGATAGTAAAAATAATAATGATATCATGGAAAAATAATGGAACATAGATATCAAAAATCATTTTAAATATGACAAAATTTTCAATATGTAATGAAATAATAAATATTTAATAAATAAAATAAATAGTTGTAAAGAAAATATAAAAATATACTTTGTAAAATAGATATCATTTTTATAAAGATATAGTTATAGTTCAAATTGTTTACTTTTTTTAAAACGAGATTATTTTTGTTTAATTATTATTTTAAAAAAATTTAACTACACATTTTCTTACACTTACATATCAATTTGTAATACAAGTTTTAATGATTTAAGTATAATATAATAATAAAATTGAAAACTATTCTTTTAAAAATAACATAAAATAATGTAGCCAATAGCCATTGTTTGAAAATATAGAACTTAATGTAATGCATTGTAAAATCATGACATTTGAACCAATAGATTTTTAACCAAGAAATTTAAGATTTTTAGAATTTTATTACCTAAGTTAGAATTTAGAATTTTTTTTTTTTTTTTAACAAAATTTTATTAATATATACTTGTATGCGTGAATATGTGGCCTTGGCTAACACACACACTTCAACACGATCTTTATATGCGGATTCATCCCAGAATGAACATTGGATTGTTCATCCGAAAATCAGCCGACAAAGCAACCTGTTGCCTTCTATCTAAAGGGATTTTGCTTGTTAGATATCCTCAGATTTGAGGTGTTAAGCAACCAGACTCTCTAAGAATGAAGGATTTAAGAAATGAAATTAATCTATATGATTATGTAGATTAATCTAGAATGAGAAATGCATTCTAATCTAAGAACAAGTAAAGGAAACTAGATTAATCATATGCATATTATGCTAAATGAAATTAAGCTAAGGATGCAAATGTAAAATATGAGCAAATGTGAGCAAATGTGAGTATGAATTTTAGCAACAATTCGATGCAAATTTCCAAATTCATCCTCTAAAAATGAAGAGATGAGGGTCTCTTAAATAGACTTTCTTGGAATCTATCAATGGTTGAGATTGATTCCAATCAATCGTCAGGATTAAAGGTGAGGTTTAGTCATAAAGGAAGATTCCCAAATTAAAGGGAGTTAACTAACTCAGATATGAGTGTAAGAGTTAGTCAACTCAGATAGACTTTAGTGTAAAAGCAAGTGATCTGGGTCATTTCTAATTTGACTAGTAGTGAATTGGAAATTTCCCTTTTTGAACTGAAGAGAGATTTTGGAGAGATATTTAATTTAATAAAATGAAATATGCTCTCATAATTACCTTTTCTTATTAATTAAATAATTCTATTTAATTGATTAGAGACACTTTTCTTATTTAATTAAATAACTTCATTTAATTAATTAGGAATGGCTTCCCATTTAATTAAATAATTTTGCTTGATTAATTATAAGTAGCTTCTCTATTTAATTAAATAATTTTGTTTAATTAATTAAAATAAATTTAATTCCATAGTACATTAGCCTATAATTTAATTTAATTAAAGTGTAAATACTTTAAATTAAATTAAATTGTAATCAATAGGTTTAATGTGACTAATATGAGTCAATACTTCAGGAATTAAATAAAGAGTATGATGAATGCAGATTTAGGTTTTCTGCATTTGACAATTAAGTCAAGTAGCGAGTAGCAAAATAAGAATTGCCTAGTGACATAGGACTTTAGAAATCAATCAAAAATAGACCAGAATTGGTTGAGATGGCAATGAGCCAATTTTGGGGTATTACATTTTGCCCCTCTTTGAATGAATGTGCGAATAGCACGTTCAATTCAAAGAAAATCAGAAAGTCTGATGCGAAGATGAGATTGGTTTCGAAGTTGATGACATAGAGACCAATTGATAAGGTTTTAAGGATTATCTCGAGAACAGAGCTTAATCCCAAGGAATCCAAGCAGAATACCTAGATACCTAAAATTGATAGCATTTAGAAGATCGTCTCGAGAACAGAGCTTAACCTTCAAGGATCCAGATAGAACACCTAGATACCTGAAATTGATAGCATTTAGAAGATCATCTCTAGAATGAAGCTTAACCTTCAAGGATCTAGATAGAACACCTAGATACCTAAAATTGATAGCATTTAGAAGATCATCTCCAGAACAGAGCTTAACCTTCAAGGATCTAGATAGAAGAACACCTAGATACCTGAAATTGATAGCATTTAGAAGATCATCTCTAGAACGGAGCTTAACCTGCAAGGATCTAGATAGAATACCTAGATACTTGAAATCGAGAGCATTTAGAAGATCATCTCAAGAACGGAGCTTAACCTTCAAGGATCCAGATAGAACACCTAGATACCTAAAATTGATAAAAGATAACAAGGTCTAATCATGAGTTGTAGAATCATCCCCAAAACAAGGGTTGATCCTCAGGAGTCGGGGTTTAGACTGCCCCAATACTTGTCCATCGAACTCTGAGAAGAGCTGTTATAAGGTTGATCCATTTGATGAAAAGATAAGATAGATGGCAAAGATGCTAGATAAGAGGGAGCAAGATGCCCTAAGTGATAAGGACATAAGATGGGAACCAGATGCCCCAAGCAATAAGATTGAGATTGAGTTACATTTAGTTCAATGATGTAATCATCCTGCCCCCTCGGGAGCGAAATCGGAAGATGACACACCGAAAATATGATGTGAAGCAGTATATCATGAGATATAGAAGAAATCTGAGATTCAACAAAACGTAGAAGAGATTAGAATGATCTGAACAATAAAGAAGAGATCAGAACGATCAAAAGAAATATGAAGAGATCAGAATGATCTTAAGAAATATGAAGAGATCATAATGATCAGAAGAAATATAAAGAGATCAAAACGATCTAAAGAAATATGAAGAGATCAGAATGATCTAAAGAAATTTGAAGAGATCGGAATGATCTGAAGAAATATGAAGAGATCAGAATGATTTGAAGAAATTTGGAGAGATCAGAATGATCTAAAGAAATATGAAGAGATCAGAACGATCTAGAGGTCCAAAAGACCAAGTTTGTGTTGAAAAGATTCCAAGAATTGCAAAGTATTAGAAAAATTTGGATTGCACAAAATTTTTTAAAATGCATTTTTGAGCCACTTAAGTGTGTCAAATTTTGAATTTGATCTCGAAAAAATGGGTTCAAAGAAACCAAAGTAGCCAAGAGGGTGATTAATCAATCATTTGTGCAATTCATGAAAGAACATGATTATTTTGAAGAAGCCAACAATTCCTCATCATGAAGGATGGAAGTAGTTCTACAATTGAATCATTTTCATATGCAAGTGAAGTATCTAATGCAAGACTATACTAAATGCAACCCTAGGTCTGGTTACCAAGCCTCAACAATTTATCATCACTGGATATAGAACAAAGCTCATATGTTATACAATTCTTACTGACATTGCAATCATGGGAATATGAATAGAACATACGTTATAGGTTTGTCGGGATTAAATATAAGCATTCGAGGCACAAGAAGCCAAAATGACCAGAACATTTGTCCCTTTTAATATAGCAAGTTAACATAAGCATCAAAGCATAGATGCTAGGATGACTAGAATGTTGTTTGCATGACAGACACACCAAACACATGGGAGATCCATCTTATGCTAAGTATTCAGTATTTATTCTGTCCGCAACAACGCTTGTGTTCGTAACCTGAGACAGAAGTGTGCTAGATATACTCGCAGTGACCCATACATTCACTTAATTGAATGAGTATCAGTATGTACTGTAGCATGAAGAATTCAGTCCAACAAACAAGGAGAAGAACCAATGTTATTGAAGTATCTATATAAAAGGAGTCGAGGTACACATGGCCATCTAATACGAGATGGAGGCTCTTATAGTGGGTACCCCTTTTATAGGAATGTATCAACTTGTTGGAACTAAACCATAGATAGAAAGCCAAGAAAAGATCATGCCCCCAATCATTACTTCTCTAGTCGAAGATGATATCATCGAGTTGCTCGAGGAGACACGATGAAAGAAAAAAAACAAAGCAAACAAAGAAAATGCTCAGTATATCCAAACAAGTATGTCCTTTTTGAGTTCAATGTTTTGGGATTGATGTCAAGTGTCAGTGTCCAAAATACATTTGAAAGAAATCTCTTAAGTAAGGTGACGACAGTAGGTAGATGTAGTCAGAACGATTGGTGACTAAGGTCAAAGAGGAATCTTCACGATGAAGAACCTAAGAAGGACTGAGCGATAGTAGACAGACACAGCCAGGATGACTGGTGATTGATGCAAGAGAGATCTTCCATAAAGGAAGTTGGAGACATAAGTCGAGCAATAATAGGTAGACACAGCTGAAACAATTGGTGACTGTTGTAAAAGAGATTCTATGAGGAGAATCTTGAAGAGAGTGACACTAGCGATAGTAGGCAGACACAGTGAGAACCACTGGTGATTGTCGCGAAGTAGATTCTATGAGGATAATTTTGAAAATAGTGACACTAGCGACAATAGGCAAACATAGTGAGGACCACTGGTGACTGTCGCAAAGGAGATTCTATGAGGAGAATCTCAAAAATAGTGACACTAGCAACAGTAGGCAAATGCAGTGAGAATCATTGGTGACTGTCGCGAAGGAGATTCTATGAGGAGAATCTTGAAAATAGTGACACTGGCAATAGTAGGCAAATGCAGTGAGGACCACTGGTGATTGTCGCAAAGGAGATTCTATGAGGAGAATCTCAAAAATAGTGACACTAGCAACAGTATGCAGATGCAGCTGAAACAACTGGTGACTGTTGCGAAAGAGATTCTATGAGGAGAATCTTGAAGAGAGTGACACTAGCCACAGTAGGTAGACGCAGTGAGGACCACTGGTGACTGTCACAAAGGAGATTCTATAAGGAGAATCTTGAAATGAGTGACACTAGAGGGGAATGCCCCCGAGCTGTGACAAGACTCAATCCATGAATACATGAGTTGAAAGCAGCAAAAACAGGAAAATGAAAGCATGAAAGCGACTATACAGAAAGCCAAAAGATGTGCTACAAGATGGAACATTGGAAACAAGAGGCGCTTGTTTACCAAGTTTTCACCTTCTCGACAGGATTCTCCTTTTTTGCTACCATGATGCCTATTTCTAGGTTTTCACCAATGGCACTTTTCTTGTTTTTCAATTTTTTTATATTTTTCTCTTTTTGAATTTTTTTTGGTGTTACCAAGGTGCCTATTGCTAGGTTTTTACTAGGGTAACAATTTTTCAGGACTTTTTCTGATTTTTAGGTTTTTTTTAGAGATTACTAGCTCTCAAGAAGGATTACCTTGATTTTGTTCCAGTGTCTAGCAAGGTTTAGGATGAGATGTAGTAGCAAGCAAGTGGATAAGAAAAGATGGAAAGGCAAGGAGTATGAAGCAATGAATGTTACCCTCAAGGAAAGCCTTCACAAGATTACCTAAGCTAGGGAAAAGATATAACAATATAAGCTCATGGTGTAATGAAGGGTGTCACGTAAGTAATCCAAGAAAATGACCATGTCAAGAGATTGCTAAGAACTGAGTTTTGTTCTTTCTTTCGTTGATCAAAAACAAAGGGTTAACTGAATAGGATAGAAAAGTTTGTTATGGAGGTTATGAGTGAATGACTTCAGACATGAGGATGTCTGAAGGATAAGCAAGATCATGATAGGATGTCATGGATGGAAGAATTACGCATGACACTTGTTTACCAGGTTTTCATCATGGTACTTATCCAAGGTGCCACAACAAGTGGTCTTCACCATAGGACGGATTTATTTTTCTTTACTTTTGATACCAAGGCGCCTGTTTCCAGGTTTTCACCGAGGCACTTTTTTTTTTTTTGAATTTTTAGAGTTTTTGGAAAGAATTCAAACCTTCTTCAATTTGACTAGTGCTCCTATTGGAAGGATAAATTATGATAAGCCAAGATCATAGAAAGGTATGCTCAAAGATGCTGATAGGATAATGGAGGGAAGATGATAGGAAAATGAGAGGTAGATGGAGGATAAGGTTGTTGGTTTTGGAAGACTGAAACAAGCAAGGATGGCAAGCAGGCATACAATTTAGAGGATCTCATGAGGGTGGATGAGATAGTAGGCAAGATCAACATTGACACACACCTTGAAGGGTAGTGGAATGATGGAGGAAATATGGATGAAATAGATTGAGGCTTAGATATATGAGGTAGCAAAGCCATTTTAGAGAGGGGTGGAGTAGAAGGTTTTGAAACCTTTTTAGGAAGATGTTGGGAAGGAGATGGAGTGGAAACCTTTGGAAGCTTGAATGTCAACTTTGATTTCTTTTCAATATTCAAGTTCTTCAAAAGAGACTTGGGAATCCATATAGCTTTTGATTTTTCATTAGATGCTTTGGAATGCATTTCTTCAATAACATATTTAAGAACCCGTACTTTCTTTGGTTGAGCTCTTTGAATAGTGGACCTTTGTGGTCTCTTTTTTGTTTTTTCCTTCTTGACATTCAGATGTCGATTAGAGGAGACATAGTGAACTTTTGAGGATGGATTCAGGCACTTGTGTTTGAGTTGATCATCCAAATTGCTTCCAAAGGACTTGGGATTTATGGATGAATGAGGCCAATATGACTGGTTTAGATGGAAAGATCGATGTGAAGAGTTCAAGTATGTGCATCTTTGTTGATCTTGGGGTAGGGTGGGAGGAATGTATAATGAGCTAAGAGTGGAAGTAGGAGATGGAGGAACATAAGGTCCCAATATGGATGGAAGACTTGAAGGTTTTAGCTTAGATGGATAGGGACCAAGGATAGATTTAGAAGATGTGAATGGACCATGAGTAGGGATATCAACATCTTTAGAGTGAGCAACATGACCAAAGCCATCAATAGTTTTATGAGTAACTATTATAGGAGCAATACCTTTGATAGGAATATTTTTAAAGCTTGAGCATGGTTTGGAAGTGAATGTAGTGAGGTAGAATAAGAGGGTGAGGGAACACTTTTCTCTTCAAAAAGAATCTTAGGTAGTAGAGGAAAATTATTCTTCTCTTGGTCTTTAATAGTCTCCTTAGGGATGGTGGAAGGAATATCATGATCTTTCTTAGTAGAGGTGCATGCCATGGGAGATGGAGGACTATGTGGCTCTTGAGATGGAGGCACGAGATCTTGAAAGACTTGAAAGGGGATGAAGTAATCTTGATCTTGATCAACACTTGTTTCTTCATCATTTAAGTGGTCCTCTTGACATGAAACCAATTCCAAGGATAAGGGAGTATCTGAATCTGTATTCAAATATATTTCTGGAGTTTGCATAATAGGCTCTTGAAGGGACAATGGAGGAATAGCTGGAGTGGGTATAGTAGGAGGAGCAACACATCAACAAGTCGAAGATTCATCTATCTACGAGATACTCAAAGTATCCTCCCCACCTACAAGGAATTCGTTGTAGAGAGGAGTTTCACTAGGAACCCACTCTCTCAAGATCCATGAATAGTGATCATGGGGGTTTAATTACTATATGTGTATAGATGTTAATTCCTGAAAGCAAATATATCCAAAAGTAGTCAAAGAGCACAAGGTGGTATACTTAACGCTTTAACTAATGCGAGGTGAGTCCAAAGATGTGGAACATTTAACCCCTCACACAAGCCAAAACGAGTCCACAACTCAAAAACTAGTGAGTTCTAGAAAGCACAAAAGGGTTGCCTAGTGGAGCATTTAACACTTCTTTCTTGTAGACCCCTCCCCTTTAACGTGGTGCTGATCTTGCAATCATAGGGTGAAATGAGGGGCCGGTGGATTAGCGAGTCCAATAACCCAAGATAGCTAATTAGATCTATCACTAGTAACTAAGCCTACTAAATGAAAACTAATGGAGATCACAACCTAGTATCAAATTATGCATGTGTTGTAGAATGATCGAACATGGAAGGAAACACACACAAGCTTGACATGAGAGATGTTCATTTTAGGTCCAAATGAAGTGTTATCAGTCGAAAAGAATTACCTGGTAATTCTCGCAACGTGCTTAGTAGATGTTTTACCTATTTTTCGCAATTTTATCACGCTTTTCTAATTGTCCTGCAAACCGTTGTTATGCTGTTCTTAAAAAATTAGAAAACACAAAAAAAACCAGAAACAGTGAGCAGTTAGTAGAAAAACCAGAAAACATGAAAATCAATGCAAAAAAAAAGGCCTGTCAGCAGAGTCTTGCGTGAAATTCCCGACAGAGTCATGCAAAATTGTTTTGGGCTCGCACGAAGAAGTTTTACGGCTCACGCAAAGAAATAGGTTCCGCACAAAGTTTCACACGCTCAGGAACTTTCTCGCGCGATGCGGAGAGAATCTTCACACGAAGATTGTGGATCCTCGCGCGAAAACGAATAGTTTCGAGCGAAGATTCTCGAATCTGTATGGAATAGTACAGATAGAGAACCAAAAAAATGATTTTAAAAATGCAGAAAGAGGCCAGAAAAATTAATTTTCGTGGCCCCACGGTGGGCGCCAGAAATGTATGCATGAATATGTGGCCACTGCTAACACACACACTTCAACACGGTCTTTATATGCAGATTCATCCTGGAATAAACATTGGATTGTTCATCCAGAAATCAGCCGGCAAGGCAACCTGTTGCCTTCTATCTAAAGGGATTTTGCTTGCTAGATATCCTCAGATTTAAGGTGTTAAGCAACCAGACTCTCTAAGAACGAAAGATTTAAGAAATGAAATTAATCTATATGATTATGCAGATTAATCTAGAATGAGAAATGCATTCTAATCTAAGAACAAGTAAAGGAAACTAGATTAATCATATGCATATTATGCTAAATGAAATTAAGCTAAGGATGCAAATGTAAAATATGGGCAAATGTGAGCAAATGTGAGTATGAATTCCAATAGCAATTCGATGAAAATTCCCAAATTCATCCTCTAAAAATGAAGAGATGAGGGTCTCTTAAATAGACTTTCCTGGAATCCATCAATGGTTGAGATTGATTCTAATCAACGATCAGGATTAAAGGTGAGGTTCAGTCATAAAGGAAGATTCTCAAATTAAACGGAGTTAACTAACTTAGATCTGAGTGTAAGAGTTAGTCAACTCAGATAGACTTTAGTGTAAAAGCAAGTGATCTAGGTCATTTCTAATTTGAATAGTAGTGAACTGAAAATTTTCCTTTTTGAACTGAAGAGAGATTTTGGAGAGATATTTAATTTAATAAAATGAAATATGCTCTCATAATTACCTTTTCTTATTAATTAAATAATTCTATTTAATTGATTAGAGACACTTTTCTTATTTAATTAAATAACTTCATTTAATTAATTAGGAATGGCTTCCCATTTAATTAAATAATTTTGCTTAATTAATTATAAGTAGATTCTCTATTTAATTAAATAATTTTGTTTAATTAATTAAAATAGGCATATTTATTAAATTAAATAAATTTAATTCCATAGTACATTAGCCTTAGGACATAATTTAATTTAATTAAAGTGTAAATACTTTAAATTAAATTAAATTGTAATCAATAGGTTTAATGTGACTAATATGAGTCAATACTTCAGGAATTAAATAAAGAGTATGATGAATGCAGATTTAAGTTTTTTGCATTTGACAATTAAATCAAGTAGCGAGTAGCAAAATAAGAATTGCCTAGTGACATAAGACTTTAAAAATCAATCAAAAATAGACTAGAATTGGTTGAGATGACAATGAGCCAATTTTGGGGTATTACATTTTGCCCCTCTTTGAATGAATGTGCGAACAACACATTCAATTCAAAGACAATCAAAAAGCCTGATGCGAAGATGAGATTGGTTCCGAAGTTGATGACACGAAGACCAATTGATAAGCTTTTAAGGATTATCTCGAGAATAGAGCTTAATCCCAAGGAATCCAAGCAGAATACCTAGATACCTAAAATTGATAGCATTTAAAAGATCGTCTTGAGAATGGAGCTTAACCTTCAAGGATCCAGATAGAACACCTAGATACCTGAAATTGATAGCATTTAGAAGATCATCTCCAGAATGGAGCTTAACCTTCAAGGATCCAGATAGAACACCTAGATACCTAAAATTGATAGCATTTAGAAGATCATCTCCAGAACAGAGCTTAACCTTCAAGGATCCAGATAGAAGAACACCTAGATACCTGAAATTGATAGCATTTAGAAGATCATTTCCAGAACGGAGCTTAACCTTCAAGGATCTAGATAGAATACCTAGATACCTGAAATTGAGAGCATTTAGAAGATCATCTCCAGAACGGAGCTTAACCTTCAAGGATCTAGATAGAACACCTAGATACCTGAAATTGATAAAAGATAACAAGGTCTAATCATGAGTCGTAGAATCATCCCCAGAACAAGGCTTGATCCTCAGGAGTCGAGGTTTAGACTGCCCCAATACTTGTCCATCGAACTCTGAGAATAGCTGTTATAAGGTTGATCCATTTGATGAAAAGATAAGATAGATGGCAAAGATGCCAAATAAGAGGGAGCAAGATGCCCCGAGTGATGAGATGCCCCAAGTGATAAGGACATAAGATGGGAACCAGATGCCCCAAGCAATAAGATTGAGATTGAGTTACATTTAGTTCAATGGTGTAATCATCCTGGAGACACTTTTCGTATTTAATTAAATAACTTCATTTAATTAATTAGGAATGGCTTCCCATTTAATTAAATAATTTTTCTTAATTAATTATAAGTAGCTTCTCTATTTAATTAAATAATTTTGTTTAATTAATTAAAATAGGCATATTTATTAAATTAAATAAATTTAATTCCATAGTACATTAGCCTTAGGACATAATTTAATTTAATTAAAGTGTAAATACTTTAAATTAAATTAAATTATAATCAGTAGGTTTAATGTGACTTATATGAGTCAATACTTCAGAAATTAAATAAAGAGTATGATGAATGCATATTTAGGTTTTCTGCATTTGACAATTAAGTCAAGTAACGAGTAGCAAAATAAGAATTGCCTAGTGACATAGGACTTTAGAAATTAATCAGAAATAGACCAGAATTGGTTGAGATGGCAATGAGCCAATTTTTGGGTATTACAATACTAAAGTCTATATATATAAAAGCAATACAACTCTTAATGACAATAATATATTTTAATAAAAAATCAAATTTAATAATTTACAATGATTATTTATTTATATAAAACTAATTTAAAAAAAATATTGATTTCTATAAAACTAATTTTTAAAAACAATTAAAATATATTAACATTTTTAAAACTATTTTCAAAATTTTTTTTTTTTTTAAATGTTGATATATAATCAACAAATTAGTTTTTAAATTCTATTATCTCAAGTTTTTAATGATATTTTAGATCCAAATAAATACACTAACTACATTAACTTCTGTACTTAATATTATGATTATTGCGACAACTCATAGTTGGTGCTTTTAAGATAATGTTGTTTTGTTTTGTCTTAAAAAAGCTGTACATTAATTTCGATGTTCATTATTGGTGTTCTCTAAATTATAGAGGCGAGATGGAATTGCTCACCGATCGTACCCTGCACTTCTGCCCGCAACACTGTCCATTTGCCTGTCTCCTTTACTTTGCAGACCACGACATGGCATTCAATATTTTTGTCAATTTTACTATTTACAAAAATGGACATAAACCCAGGAAATTTGGTTTGACCAATCAAAAATTGAGAAAAAGCTTATCACATTTGATTTATTAAATTCTTGTTTTCAAAACTTTAATCTTTTGCATTAAAACCTGCACAAAAATAAAATAAGAGGGATAAACAAAAACATAAGTACCTTGTATATAAGGAGGGACTAACAAGCAATCAGTCTTAAATTCAAGAAAGCGGCTTGCAATTGGAGAATGAAACCCCTCCCAAGTTCATGAAAAGATTTGAGGACGAAAACCCTTATTTCTCTTTATCAAATTTGAACATAAACCAAAATCTTGTTAAAGCCTTGGAGGGCAAAAACCCTTGTAAACCCTTTTCTCTTATTAAGTTTGGATGAAAACCTAAATCTTGATTTTGAGGGCAAGAACCTTCAAAGGTGAACATAGAGAGCAAAAATCCCTTGATCTTCTAACTTCTGAGTTAGCGATGAAAACCTTAGATTGATAAGATTTTAAAGCATTTCCAAAGAATTCAGATTATCTTTCAGAAGTATGTCATTTTCTATTGATCTGAATATTATAATAAATTTATAATTTTTTACAGCCCTTATCATTTTGAGTAAGGATTAATATTTTTAGACAAATCTCGGGAATATCCTGAGAAGGGACATTACACATCAAATATCCATAATCCTCAGCAAAATCCTATCGCTGAGCAAATAAATAGAAAAGTTGCTGAGAATGTTAGACAATGTTGAAAGACAGAAAATGTGCAAGAAAGAAGCTAGATTCGAGGTGTTTCCAATATATTTTACTTGGTCGCAGTTTGGAGTAAACAGGTTTTCAGTTTTTAAAACCATTTATTAATATAAAAAATCTCAGTAAAGATGTAATGATTGATACAACCTAACATCAATACCATTTAACACATCACAGGGATCTACTTCAATTGACATGCAGTATGAAGTGGAGCTTCCTAATGATACTCGAAACACAAAAAATGAAGAGCAATCCCTACCAAACGAAAACGGGAATCCACTGCAGATCGACGAGGTGCAAGTTGCAAGCATTACACATATTCAGGCATATCAATAGAACCTGAAAGTTCCAATATGCCCCCCAATCCATTCATGCAGCGTGGAAGATACACATTCAAAAAAAGATTTGTTGAAGAAACAGAAAAAAACTTGGAAATAACTTATTCACCAGGGAAAGCTACTGACAGTTAATGGATGGTGTCAACTATTTTGACACATTCTCTACTATAGCAAAAATGCCTTCTGTAAGAATTGCTGGGCACTACTGCAAAACTCGATTCAGATATTCATCAATGAGACATTAAACTTAAATTTCCAAATAATAATTTGAATCAAAACTCTTACATTAAGAAGCCAGACGGGTTCACTGCTGTTGAAAATGAGAATAAGGTCTTCTACACCCAAGGAGGCAGCCTTAGATTATTTCTAAGTTGTCTCCAATTGCCAATCACCAAAATCAGGAAATGCATTTTGTTCCACATGAAAATTTTAATGTTCCGATTGTGTGCATTTGGTATTATATTGGGCTGCTTAAGATGATAAAAGATTCTACGATAAATCAGAGCCAGCGTAAGAGAAAGATCTGATTTATATAGAGACATACCTCTGCTATAATGGCAGGTTCCGTGCTCCTTGAATTTTGAAAGGATGTCGAAGGGTGTAATCATACCAGCGGTTGAGTGCGAGCAGTGGAGAACCAAAGGGAGGTCCGCTTACATGTGAGTGTATGATGCATTTAACCTCAAATAAGAGACCGCAGCTTGCTAATCTTATGTGTCAAGGGTGTTACTTGGCGGCAATGGTGGGAGACCATTGTAGAAAGGTTGATCTTCCAGATGTTGAACTACAAGTTGCACTGATTGGTGAGAATCGATTCAAATATATATTTCAAACAATTTTATGACTAAAAAGGGGAGACGTCAATATATTTCACCACTGGAATCGGAGGACATCAAGATGAGGAGTATAGGAGGATTTATACTATTTTTTCATGTCCTTTGATTGGCATCCAAAAGAAATGAAATATAGTTTCTATGAAGGCATGTAAACTTATTAAAGATAAACAACAAATCTTCCATGTATACTTGTAGCGATGCGTGAGACAAGTCTACCATATATAACAACCATCTCAATTTAAATTATGCAAGCCAGAATTATATGCGTGGCGAAATTTCCTGATTTATACAGCCATGTCAGCAAGACTGCAGGACGTCGCTGATCACATATTACTGTTGAAATAATATGAATCACAACACTATACAACTAATTGTCAATCTAAAATCACTGAATTGGCGAGTCGCAAATTTTTCGTGAATATGTGAGATCTGGTATCTCTACACAAAATAGATGTTATCACAGCTCCTTGCAATGATGGAATCTCGGTGCAAATTATTTTTCATACAAGTGTTCAATGGTAGTTATGGGTGAGCATTTCAAAGGTAAGTAATTGATATTGCAATCTTCAAACCATTGTGAATGTCAGTCCCTTGACAGTGCCACGAGTGGTATGATATGTGTAATATCAATCGCGATTTTGAGGTACCAAGGATGAGTATTGAGCATGAAATCTATGTGATTTCTGGTTGTCAATCATGAATCAAGTTCTTATATCACTTCTCAGTTATAGTTGCCAATCTGCAAATAATGACTACTCTGTAAATGTCAAATCGGCCATGAAGTGAATGATGATGTTTGATATTAATAATCTACAAACATAATTACTCAGCAAGTTGGGTCAATCGATGAGTCACTCATTTCAGAAAGGAACATATGGTGGAGTTCCTTAACAAAATATTTGTTTTGTGTAGTGTATCTTATGGCTATAGATGAAGATGGGAATATTCGAGCAGTATTCAAACAATCCTTAATTATTACAACACTCCGTTCTGATATCAGTATTCCTTGGCAAACTCCTATCTATGCATATACCAATATTGATGGACTTAGTGAAATTGAAGAATTCGGCTTGACATCAAATTTTGCCAAATCTTCAAAGTGTGGAAGATCGTCTATTGGATGAAGCTTTATATGAGGCTACTAAGTTAACTTTTAAACGTTCTCCACAGTTGGGCAGTATTGTGGCCTCCATATTTTGGAAGTGAAGCAATACACATTGGAGGCAAACGTTAATGGTCATAGTGCATGATTTAGTTCAGATCTGGTATGGCAGTGAAATAGGTCAAATTCACATCAATATTGGTAATATATATTGCTCAAAAGTTCATGGTGGCTGTGAGGATGGAACTCCTAGGTCAATAATCTAAATCGAATTAAAACTGTGCATGGACAAAGGAACTATGAAGCCACTTTATTTTTTCATGGGCATATGCAAAAGCTTTGTGTGAAAACTAATCACTTAAGGAAGTATACATAAGGCATGCGCTACAGTTAGGAAACTGGAGTACAGATTCACAGTTATATTGCTCAAAACGGAATAATATATTCAATAGAATTTGGATGCTGGTGAGGAGCACTTCAATCAACCTTCAACAAAGGAGTGGGAGAAATCTGATGAAGAAAAGACCATGGAAGAAAGTCCTGTTAATAATTGTTGAGATAATCCTCACTGTAAGGCATCATTATTGTGTTCTTGAGGACTAAGTCTAATGTCCTTGAGGACTAAGTCAAGACATCTCTTGAGGAGAAAGAATCTTTTAAATTGTTCAATGGCATAAGAGTGAGAATTTTATATTGTAGGGGGAAATATAATAAACAATGTTTCGTTCTCACTTGAACCATCCTTAGTGAGGAGCTGATTCAAAAGAGGATCTAAGAAGACATTTTTAGATATGGACCTTCATGTATCGAGGATGCGTAGATATGTATTTATTATCCTTAAGTATTACACTTATCTACTCATTGTAGTCTCTCTCTTATTTGTCCTTCTATATGTGCTATAGAGAGTCATTTGCCTTAATTTTTCCTTTGTCTTTGAGGATGCCCTTGCAGGAAAGAAGATTGGAACATTAAGCATGCTACCAAATATTGTGCAGACTCAATCGTATGATATTAGCTCCAAAGAAGCTGTGATTTAGGATTTACGAATCATCTGATGATTAGAGTTTCTTGAAGCAAATATTCTTGATGATTGAAATTATGAGAGGGATTCTGACAGTTCATTAGAGGCAACCTTGGAGAAAGAGACGGAGCAAAAATAAAAAAATGCTTTAATCAAACTTTTGATGATATTGGTTTAGAAGGAGTAGACCTTGTTGATGGATTCAATACTAGTCAGAAACTATAATAGCTAAAGGACTATGGTTCATGGGATAAAATCTCATGTATGTAGGCTAGAAGGTTTTATGCTATTAGGATACACATTGAACTAGGGCAGCATGACATGACCTGCTTCCAAGAGGTTAGAAAGATGATAACAGATTCAGAGGAAGTCTGACACTTCATCAGAGAGAACCTTGTGCTAAGAGGTTAGAAAATTTGATATCAAACTAAGAAAGAGAAACCTTATTCTCTGATATGTTTATGGTGAATGTTGTGACAACACCACATGACAGTATTCATAGAGACTTCATGTGAACTTTTGATGTCATTCATGTATGAGCTTGTCCCCTGTGTACATCATGAAGAAGTGATGGCTTCTAAATGATTATCACTTGTATAGGAGAAGTTGTTGTAAAGTGACGTCCTTACAATAACTTGTAGCATGATTCATTTTGTGAAATTGTTTCATTTAAAGGCTTTATCTTATAAATCAACAACTAGGCATTTGATATCATTAATTTGATTATCTACAAGTTGCTTGTATAGATATTATTTCAGTACTTGGTGAATATCTTGACTTGATATTCTGATAGGCCAATACCACACTGAGTACTTGGTGATCATCATTCAATTGATGTTTCTGATAGGCTATTACTCTTGAGAGCTTGGTGAATATCATATTGTTGATATTCTAATAGACCAATTCTCATGTTACCAAATATGATATCAAATAGTAATTGGTGAATATCATATGTTGATATTCTGATAGGCCAATACTTACTTGATATCATATACTAGAAATCTTCTGATCAAAGATTTCCTATATGTATTTGTTGGTGTAAATAAGTATTTACTTATTACACTTACTTAAGTTTACTTAAGTTAATGCATTATTTTATTTATTAGTCACTTAGGAGCATGTGCACTCTTGTGAGTTGTCATGACATCACAGGGATCCACACCTCTTTTAAGCACATGGTGTCTACAACATAAGAATCTTCTACACACATATGACACTTAGTCATTCTTATCCATTCATCTAGAATGTTGGATAAGGTGCTTAGTTGTCTTATCTTCTGGTTGTTTCTACAGACATTTTAGGTGCTTCTTGAGAGGCCTTTATATATAGGCACTCCTAGTGTGTTTTTACAATCACATTCTAAATAGAGCAATGTATTCAGACATACTCTGATTAATTGATCATATCTATTTTTGGTCTATAGTTGTGCTTGTGTTTGAGTTCTTAATTCCTGGGTGAATTTTGCCCTTAGGCAAATTCTTACAGTATTATTTTTGAAATATTACCTATGGTGTAATATCTGTGTGTTTTATCCTTCTTCATTAAGAAGGAGTGTTAATGTTATAATTTTGTCGGATAAATTATATTATATATATGAAATATAATATATGACAAATGTTATAATTAACTTATATTAAGAGTGATATATATATATATATATAATCATAATCTTATTATATAACCATTATAATATGTTAAGGATATATAATTTGTGTTATAACTAATGTAAGTTAATATGTTAAAGAGACAAGAGACATGCCTCTTTATTTCACATATATATTCATTCATATAGTAATTTGGAAAACGCATAAATATCTACAAGTGCTATTACAAGTTACAGATCTTATTTCACTAACATACTAATAACAAAGATAATGATAAAAAGAGTTTTTGTTCCATGAAAGCTCATTCATCAAAGTATGAAGATAGAAATGATTCAAATGATGTACTAATTTTTTGCTATCAAGGAGTATAATGGCAACAGAACCAAAAGTTAGAATGTCAAGACTGCCTTACACGCAAGAGAAGAATCTAGAGCCTGGATTATTGATTCTGGATATTCAAATCATATGACCGGTGACAAAAGAGAGTTTATTAAGCCTGAAAAGTATGATGGAGAATCAGTTTCATTTGCTAGCAAAGGCTCTACACCTATATGTGATAAGGGAACTGTATCTATTGATGGAAAACACAAGACCAGTGATCTCCATTACGTTATTAAGGCAAAATCTGTTAAATGTAAGTCAGTTGTGCGGTAAAGGACTTTCATAGATCTAGATGTGAAATTAGAATAGATTCCAGAAGATTAATTGCTGAAGGCATGAGAAATAACAATGTCTACTAGCTTAAAGAGAAGAGTCAAGGTAGTTGATCTTTGACACAGAGCAGTGAGTGTTGGTTATGGGAAAGAAGAATGGGACATATTAACTTTGACAGCATGAGAAAGATTTGTTCTCCCAAGGTGGTGAGAGATTCGCCCAAAATCATCAAGCTTGCTAATACTATATGTAGAGAATGTCAGATAAGAAAGCAAATAAAAAATAAATACAAGAAAAAGAGTTCTCAATTGCAAGACCTTCGAAAGCTAATACGTACAAATCTAGCGAACCCACAAGAACAAGAAGATTGAACATTGAAAGGTACTTAAAGTTACTTATTGATGATTATTCTTGGATGACTTAAGGTCACTTTAAAAAAAGAAAAAATAGAAGCATTGGATATGTTTAAAACATTTAAGAATTTGGTTGAGAATCAAATTAGATCTGTGACTTTTATAGTTATTGTGAAGAAGATAGAATTAGGAGGCAATTGTCTACTAGAACACAGCAACAGAATGGAATCGTTGAAAGGAAAAATAGAACTAATGTAGAAATGGCTAGGACCATGTTAAAAGATGCAAATTACTTAACATGTACTAGAGAGATGTTGTCCACACCCTTGATTATCTTCTTTAATAAGGTGCAGGTGAGAGTAAATCATACCAAAACACCATATGAGTTGTGGTACCAACTGTGAAATACTTTATAGAATCTTTTGGAGCAAATGCTATATCAGGAGAGATGATGAGAATCTTGGGAAGTTTGATACAAAATCAGACAAAGGTATATTCTTGAAATACACTACAAAAAGAAAGGCGTACAGATGCTATAACCTGAGACTATAAAGGATTGTTGAAAACACTTATATTCGAGTGAGTGAAGAATGGAATCAGGTTGTTCTGGAGCCTGAGTTGGACTTTTAAGACATCCCTGTTACCCTTGCAGAAGAAAGAAATGCTTCGAGATACAAAGAAGAGTCAGAAAAAGAAGAGGAAAAGGAACCAGAACAAACATTGAAGACCCTGGTAAATATGGACAAAGACATCATTCTGAAGATTAGATAATTGAAGACAAAGAAAAATGTGTACTGACGACGAGAAAGGCAAAGATGAATGAACAGGTAAACTTTTGTTTCTTATACCAGGGAGAATCAAAGAGTTATGCAAAAGCCCACAAAGAGGAAAACTGGATGATAGCTACGAAAGATGAGTTGGATCAAATATAGACGAATCATACATGGGAACTGGAACCTAAACCAATGGAGAAGAATTTAATTGGAAACAAATGGGTGTTCTGAAACAAATTTAATGAGGATGGTGAGGTCACAAGAAACAAAGCAAAATTGGTATGTAAAGGCTACATGAAAGCTAAAGGTAAAGATTTTGAAGAAGCCTTTGCTTTACTAGCTAGAATGGAAGTTATTAGAATATTTCTTGCTTTTGCTGCTAGTAAGAACTTTGAAGTATATTAGATGGTGTCAAGTCTGCCAATGGGGAGTTGGAAGAGGGAGTTTACATTTAGCAACCAAATGGCTTTCAAATGTCAAATGATCTGGATATGATCTATAGGCTCAGAAAGGCACTTTATGGATTCAAGCAAGCTCCTAGAGCTTGGTATGCTAGATTGGACAGGCATCTGCTGCAACAAAACTTCAAGAAAGGTACCACAGATAGCAATCTCTATTTTAGAGGTGAAATGATAAATTGCTGATAGTTGATTGACCTGAGAAAACAATAAAAAATTATTATTTGCAAAATAGGGAAATTGTTTCATAGAGAAGCAAACTGCTACAACCCTTTCAAATACTGTAGCAGAATACCTGGCTGCCTCACGTGCTGCAAAACAGGTAATTTGGCTTGGGAGATTGATGAGAAATTAAGACTTCAAGCTAAGGAAGCCTCCACAACTGTTTTGTGATAGTCAAATCCCTGTGCAATCGCCAATGTTTAAAAAGTTTTCATAGAAGAATAAAGCACATTGCTCTAGAATACCATTTCATTGGCGATGAAGTTCCTGAGAATGAAATCAAGATGGACTATTGTTGTACGGTAAATATGATTGTCGGTATCTTTTACTAAACCTCTACATCAAATCAAATTCAAATTTCATAGAACAGAGCCACAAGTGTTGGCATAAAACTACAAGAAGATATCAAGAAGGATCATGCCAGTGGAATATTGGATTAGGCTGTCAACACGTCTTTTAGTTAAATGTAGCTTTTGCAGTTTTCAGTTCAATAAATGAAACTAGAAGATGTACCCAATCAAAGTTGAAGACAAGATCATAACTGTTATGAACATTTATATTATGCCAGTCAGATCTTCAGTTAGACATGGGAAATAACAAATTAGGCAGCATTACTTTTATGTCTGCCTCTAGTTTTCTGCATGAAGATGTTGTAGACTGTCCAAAAATAAAATCAAAGAAAAATGCAACGGTACGTTTCCAGCTCTCTGCTGAGCGTATGCATATGCATTGCTGTTGTCTTTGTTGTTAATCAAAATTTAACATGGTACCAGAGCTTGAGGTTTTATGCACTTCCACAAATAAAGTATGCAACATAAGAGTTATTTTTCATTCTTCAGTTAAAAACATAAAATCAATTATGGTTGGGTCTCTGGCCAATTGACTCATATCTGAGAGAGTAATTTAAATTTGATTATTCTAGCTTAGGAAGCTACAAGCTCACAGTGATGCTGAATGACAAAGGGGTGGGGAGTATAACAAATGGTATTGTAGCCGAATGTAAACAACCAATACAAGCTATGCATAAGTGGATTATTAGAAATAGAAAACAGTCAGAAAGCTATTGTATCGAACCTGAAGAGCTCAGTAGCTGTTCAAGTGGAAGAGGATAAACTCGAAAAAGAATAATTCAACAAGCTAAAGGAGCCAAATGTTAGGAAAAAAATCATGACCGCAAAGCCATCTCTCCAAACTTTAATGCAAGAACGAGGGAGCTTGTCAGTATAGGTCAACCGAAGAAAAAGCATTGTATTTTCAAGGTTGCAGAAGCTGGGTCGAAATTTTAGGAAAAGAAAAATTGATTGGCACGAGAGCTTGTTTCGAATAACCCTTTGGGGGTGTTTCACAGATAAATATCTAGTGTGCCAATTCTTACATTTGCTTCCATTGAGATTGTTTATGTTTTCTTTTAAAACACAACACTAGTAGATATCATTAAATTACATGGTAACAATTCTGTGTTTCAGCAGACCTTGCAACTGTCAAAGAAACCAAATCACAGGTCCACAATACCCAAAGAGTTATTTGAAACAGGCTATGATACCAACACGATCTCTATACTTTCAAGTTACCTACTAGTATATTTTACAAGATCGCGATAACTCTTGCCCCTACTTGATAATAACTTCTAATGAGAGCTTAGTATGTATGTTTGATGTCTAAGAGAACTGAGCAAGGAGGTGGAGCCAATTGGCGAGAAAGAGTACAAAGGAAAGTTGAGATGATTTTGCTAAGAGAATAGCTGCACCAAAGAATAATATGGAAACAGTGATCTGACAAAAAGTGATATAATCACAAGAGAACATCATCTAACAGCAGGAGCTTGCAGATAGAAACCTAGATATAGCAGTTCTTTCTCTGGTCAAGAAGTCTGGTATCAGCAAAGAACCCCAAGATTAAGAAGAAACAGAAGAAATAATGTGTTAGCTGCAAACTCTGTTTATTTGCGTTATCTATTTCCTCCTCATGCCTTCTGCAATTGTAATCTCCCCTGCTCGAAGTAAACTCAATCCGCCCTGAAATTCTTTTTTAACGGTTTGAATAATGCTTGGAAATGAGAATTGTTGCTTTAGAATCCTAATGTAGGTCATATGGGATTCCTTTAAAGTTCTATCAACCAGACTCATTGTCATTATGGAGCACCAGTTGGGAGATCGTACAAGGTGCCTCAAGCCGTTCCACCTAGCTTGGGAGCATGGAATGACAACCTTCATCCAACCTCCCAGCCGCACTTGGGTGTATCTACTGGCATGGCTTCCTAGCAATTTACATCCTTCATATGTACTATATCTCCCCTCCAACATGAGATGACGCAATGGATGAAAATTCTTAAAGGAATCTTTAAAAGTGTCACATTATACATAGGCAGAGATATAGCCATGATAACAACAAATAATATGCACATTGACAGCAAGGTAGAATATTCTATCTTCACTCAGATGCAAGTCCAATGATTATCATACAATTCATTACACAATATACATTATACCAACAAACTGAATAAGTGTAGAAGCTGCAGTTTAATATACGTGTTTTCTGAAGTTTATCCTTATCAGATTTATTGCTCAGTATTTCTGATGTTCTTTTTCTGGTTCGATGTTTCTTGCCTCCCCTCCTTAAATGAAGCCTTATAACCTTTATATCTAACAATGTAAGGCAGATGTCACATCTCTTCATCATGTCTGCCAATTTAAAGGTCACAAGTTATAACCTTTCACACTTACCACCTTTCAAAAAAGTCATACGCCTTCATCATCTCTATCTCTTGAGAGAGTCACAACTTTTCATAATTACAACCTTTCGAAATGGTCACAACCCTTCATAACTTTGTCCCTCTGTAGGAGTTACTTGTTTAATTTTCTATGTTTCTTTCTTGATTCAACCCTTCCCTTTTCTCTTCCTTCCTCCCCAACTTTCAAATGAAGTTCTCTTCTCCCTTTTATATCTCATGATTGAGGTAGACACAACTTTTCATCTCATGCTTTTTGGCCATTCATTAAGGATAAATAAATTTTAGTTATGGCTATGTTTAATTTTGTTCTTTGTATTTATAATTAAAATTTTAGTTTTTAATGATTTTGCATTTTAGTTTGAATATCATTGTTTATTAATCAATCACATTCCAAAAAGGGGACATGACATGAATGGTTATAAAGAGTAGCTATAACAAATTTGAAAGATGTCCCAAGTCCCACTGTGTTGCTCCTTTTGAGGTTCACTGCAAATGTACTAAGCACAACCATGTATTTGGTATGTGCATTTCAACTACAGCTTCCCCAGAGTGAGAGAATATGCATGTCCCTTTATGAGACATGTCTGTTCATTATCGTAATTAAACTCTTACACACACACACACACACACACACACACACACACACACACACATTACATATATATACATATACATACATACATATAATGCATCTGAGTAAAGCTACAAAACATCAACACATAGTAAGCTAGTAATTAGTACACTTTTTTATGAAATAAGATGTACCGAAGAGTCACAACGGTTGGTATTCTTAACCAACTCTAGTGCCATATGTAGGGGTTGTTCAAAACAATGACATGTTGGTATGGTTAGTATGTAATACTTGGTACAATCTCTACCATTGTCGTGTGTTTTCAATGCCATTGTTGTTCGTGTTGTTCTTTTGTTAATCCCACACTAGTTGCATCAATATGTAGTTTTGTGCTATAGCCACTTCCATATTTGGCATAGGAAGACTTCCATATTTGGCACATAACATTTTTTTCATTGTTGCCTAGTACGAATGTGGAGGCCTCAAGGTGACAGGTGAAAAGATAGAGGTATAATGGGTCATACTTTCAACCATCAAATATTGATAATAGATAGTGACATTAAGGTGGAGGAAGTGCCCTAGGAAGATCTATTGACACACGACCTCATTCAAGCGTGGGACATAGTAGTAGACCAATACATACAAAAAGAGGTGGAGCAAAGGAATTTTCCCACCAATACTGTATAGACCAAACTTACGGTGAACAAAGTAGTGTATGATCTCCTAGGGAGCCTTATGAGGATACTGGTTCATAGACTAGTAGAAGTAGAAGAAGAAAGAGAGGCTACTCAAAGGGAATAATGAAGGCAAAAAATACTGCAATGTTTCCATGAAAGGAACTGGTGAGAGGAGGAACTCCAGGAGACAAACAAACGCTACACATCCAATAATCCCTAAAATTAATGCCCCTCTTGTCAAATATGGACAGGAGGAGTCATAAGAAGACACAACTAGAGGAAAAAAAATTTGAAGTGCAACAATCCTTATGAAGCCAACAACAAATAGAAATATGATGAAGGTTGCAATGCCTTGCAGAAGAGCCCCACAGTCCTCACAAACCCAATAAGAACCATAAGGAGGGATCCCCACTTGGTAGTGTCACAGGGGCAAAATTAATACTTAGTAATACCCCAAACGAGGTAGACACAAATAGTCGGGGAAGCGAGTTGAGTGGAACACTACCATCTATGCATTCCAAAACTAGTGACGAAGAAAGAAGTTTGGAAGGAGAGGTAGCCTTCTTGTTTGAAAATACAATATGTCAAGTAATGGGGTTGGCCATATCTGACGAAGTACAAATAGGGTAAACAAAGCCTGAGACCCCAAGAAGGAGAAAGTATTGGTACCACCAAGGTATATATGAGGATGGTGGGAGAAGAGAAGTCTCACAACCTAACACTACAAGAGGCATGGAGGAACAATTGATCCACCAAATTTTTAGAGCACATGAGATATTGATCAGGAAGAGAAATGTCAAACACTCCAGAAAAATAGAAGCTTCACAAGTTTAATGGCGATGGGTCAGTAGACCTAGCACAACATTGTAAGACATGCGTGACAATTTGGGAAGAAACCAATCAAGAAGATGAAGATTATTGGGTAAAGGCCTTCCAAGCCACCCTACAAAGTATAATCATTGATTGGTACACTTATCTTCTAGCCACCCAATAACCTAGAATAATTTGAAGAAAGCTTTTGAAGTAGAATTTAGGTTGTTGCAATGATGCAGGAGTCGTAGAAATATAAAACACATGTCAAGGGAAGAGCAAGGGTGTTCAGGCCTACCATCACAGGCTGAAGGAGCTAATAGATAAGTTGGAGAGTAAACCATCAGATGATTTTATGTAATGTCCCCATCTTTTTAGCATCTCAATGGAGTTCTTAGCCTTTACATTCTCTGAAGGCTAAGTGGAGAAATATAGAGAAATTGATTAAATTAATTTCTTATAAGGTCATTAAATAAATTAAAATAAAAGGTGACTTTATATTTAATTAGTTTAATTTTCTAGGAGCACAATTAATTATTGTATTGCAAGGGAGAAGCTTCTAGAGAGTGCATTTTCTAGAAATACAACTAATTATTGTATTGGAAAGGGGGAAACTTCTAGAGAATGCAATTAAATAATATTTTATTTCCTTCTAGAAGGGTGAAGGAAAAGAATAAATAGAGATGAGAGCTTCATTGTTTATCATCTGATTATTGTGAATTGCATTTGATATAAAATTGGGAGAAGAAACTAAGGTTTTTGATTTCAGTCAGCCATTGAAGAATGTCAACTCTTCAGTGTTACAGCCATTTGAGGTGGTGAAATATCCTCTAAATTTGGCATTCGGGAGAGCTTCATTCTGGAGTTCTATTTGTGCTTAAATTGGAGAATACATTTTGGCTGCTACAGTATGAATGCACGATGCCACACTACAGTATTTATGTTTGATTCATTTCCATTCTTGGACATCACTATTATCGGGTGCCTCTTGCAACTGTTAGTAGTTAGCATTGTAATTTTTAAGCATATGATTTTGCTGTGATAATTCAAAATCAGATTTTGGCATTACTGTAGCCATTATTGTAAACCCATGAGAATGAATTCAATAAAGGAGATACATGTTGCATACCATTTGTTTGACGAAATGTCCATCTAATAGCATATATGATCAGCATAATAGTTGTATGTCAATTGTTTGTCAAAATGTCAATTGGTTGTAGGTATGCATTTCATATCTAGTTTTCATGTATATGCATTGAAAATAACAAAAGAACTGCACTTGCATATTAGTTCATTGTAAAAGGCATTGTAATATCATTTGCGAACATTCTAAATTTCTTAGCATAGAGAAGCAACATACAAGTGTTTGACAATATTCTTTGAGCTAAAATCAGTTAGTTTGGGCAAAGGATATTACATTGGTATCAGAGTTAAATCCTGCCATACTGAGGGTTTAGTAGTCACATGCAACCACCTGGGGTTGGCTCTCACATATTTTCCACTCACAGGCAAGCTTTGTTTGATAGGGAACAAGATTTTGACAGGCAGCCAGACACCATGGGTGACAGGCAAGAGCATAGCCCACCAAGAGACAATAGAAATGAGGATCAGGAAATAAGGAAATTTTTCAGAGCAATGGTTATAGGACAAGAGCAGATGGCTCAGGCTTTGCAGACACTCACCACCATGCTTGAGCGCATGAACCCACAAGACAGACGGAATCAGGAATTAGGGGATAATAGGAGTGCGGTGGGATCACCTAGAACTCATAGAACTCTTTCTAGAACAACAGATAGGTCCACACGTTGTACCTTTGTTAGAGATGAAGCTAAGGATGAGACATTTGTAGATATCCTTATGGCTGCAAATGATGAATGAGAATAATTAGTTCCTCAAGTTTGGGAGAGGATGACTTTTGAATGCTTTGCAAATCAGAGGAGAGAACATTATAGGTCACTCAGATAGGATAGGAGGCATAGGGGTCAAAATAAGCAGCTGAAGAGGGCTATAGGCAAGCGTACTATGCCTACATTTGATGGGAGTGGTAAGATGACAGCTCAAGCTTGGATTCATAAGCTTGACACATTCTTGGCACTAAGGCCAATGATAGAGATTGAAGCTATCAAATATGCCACTTTGCATTTGGAGGGATTATCACATGATTGGTGGTACCATGTTATGGTAACACTTCCACATAATTAGGTGAAAGAGTACCAGGACTTTGAGGATAGGTTGGTTGAAAGATTTGACAAGAAAGATCCAAAGGTTTATTTCTGGGAATTAGCATATTTGAAACAAATAAGCAACTTGGAGTATTTCATTGGTGAATTTCAGTGGTTGGAAGTCATGGTGCCAAACATTTCAGAGCGTAGATTGATAGTTCTTTTCATTGAAGGCCTATCTGAACCACTGAGAGGTTGATAAAGACATTTGATCCCATTTCTTTACAGGAAGCTATGAAAAAGGCAAGAAGTATGGAACATATAGTCCCAACAAAAAAATTTCAGTCCAAAGGAGCATCTTTTAGTAAGGATAACAAACCATTTTATAAAAAACCATAGAGAATTGATGATTCTAAAGATAAAACTCTAGCACCTTTTGACAGAGAAACATTAAATGATTTGAGGAAGAAAACATTATGTTTCTACTGTAAGGTACCCTATGATGCAAACCATGACTGTCCTCTTATACAAAAGGGCAAAGCTAACAGAGTTATGTGGGCATACTATGAGGAATCAAAATCAAATAATTTAGACCAGCAGTTTGATATAGAATAAATAGACGGTGAAAAAAAAAAGACAAGGCTGAAAACTTGTCTAAAATGGAGTCCAAGGATGGGGAAGGAGATGGGCAACCTAGGGAAGCTCATATCACTAGTATTAAGTAGGAAGAATTATTTCGAATGAGAGGAGTACTTGTTGGACAATGAATTATAACTTTGGTTGATATCGGTGCCATTCATAATTTCATTGATGCTAGATTGGTGGAGAAGCGTGACATACAAACAGAGGAGTTTGGGAGAATTAGAGTGAGGATAGCTGATGGCTATGTCCTCAATTGTGATTGTAAGATCACTGGACTCCCATTGGAAGTTAATAATTATGCCTTTAAGGCAGATTTCTATGTTGTGCCTATGGGAGATATAGATATAGTCCTTGGGATGAGTTGGTTGCCCGATATTGGTGAGTTCACTCTTAATCTCAAGGAGATGGAGATGAGGTTTAAAGTGAATGGGAAGACACATATTCTTAAGACAATCAAGGATAGTGATTTTAGAATGGTCTCTTTCTAGAGGATGGCTAGATTGATTTGACATGATCAGGTAGAGTGGGTAGCAAAGTGCATGTTAATGCCATCACAGGAGGGACAATAGAAGACTGGATATCCTCTTGATATTCAAAAGCTTAGAATTAAACACTCTAAGGTGTTCAGTGACATTCCACCAAGTAGACCACCAAATGGGGGTATTGAGCACATCATTGAGTTAGAGGAGGGGGCTAAGCCCATCATGATTACACCTTACAGGTATCCAAAGAGGTTGAAGGATGAAATTGAAAAAACCATAAAGGAGTTACTTGCTATGGGCCACATTAGACCAAGTAAGTCTCCTTTCATTTCTTTAGCAGTGTTGGTGAAGAAGAAGGATGAGACATTGAGGATGTGCATTGATTATAGGGTGCTTAACAGGAAGACAATTAAAAATAGGTACCCCATTCCTAGGATTGATGAGTTGATAGATGAGCTTCATGGAGCTTGCTTCTTCTCAAAAATAGATTTGAGATCAGGCTATCACTAGATCAGAGTTAGAGAGCAAGACATCCAGAAGACAACCTTTAGATGTCATTGTGGCCATTTTGAGTTCATAGTTATGCCATTTGGGCTAACTAACACACCTACTACTTTTCAGGCAACAATGAATATGGTTTTCCATCCTTAGTTGAGGAAATTTGTACTAGTCTTCTTCGATGATATCTTGGTGTACAGTAGATCTTGGGAGGAGCATTTGGTTCACATTGACATGGTGTTGGATATATTGGGCAGAGAGTCCTTGTATGCAAAGGAGTCGAAATGTTATTTGGGTATGACAGAGTTGTTGTATTTGGGTCACATCATCAACATAGAAGGCATACGCATGGATCCTGAAAATATTCGTGCCATTGTGGAGTGGCCTTCACCAGTGAACCTTACACAATTGAGGGGCTTTCTAGGATTATGTGGTTTCTACAAGACGTTTGTGGATGGATATTCTAGGTATGCAGCACCCTTAACATATTTGATGAGAAAGGGAGCTTTCTTGTGGACTCCTAAGGCACAAGAGTATTTTGAGAAATTTAAGGACTTGCTGACTTCCTGTCCAATGTTAGCGTTACTAGATTTCAGAAAACCTTTTGAGCTACACTATGATGCTTCTAGAGAGGGAATTGGAGTGGTGCTTATGTAGGAGAAGCACCTTATTGCTTATGAGAGCAAGAAATTAAGAGGGCCACAACAAAGCTTTAGCATATATGATAAGGAGATGTTAGCCATTATGCATGCTTTGGCTAAATTTAGGCATTATTTGGTAGGTAGCAAATTTTGTATCAAAACTAACCATAATAGCCTAAAATACTTTTTGGAGCAGTGAAATCTCAATGATAGGCAACAAATGTGGGTGAGCAAGTTACAGTCCTATGACTTTGATATTACATATTTTAAGGGGACACATAATGTAGTTGCTGATACTTTATCACATAGGCCCCATTTGAGCTTATTGACAGATATATCAGAGGATTGGAGACACTTGATCCTTGCAGAGTATGCAAGGGATGCGTGGACAATCGGATTCATAGATGGAACTATTCAAGACAATAGATACACCCTTGTGAATGATCTCATCATTTACAAAGGGTGAATATTTTTTGTTCTAGGCTCAACAATGAGGAGGCTGGTTCTGGAATCTTTTCATGATTCACCTATGGTAGGACATCCTAGTTTCTACAAGACATACCGATAGATTAAAGAGCACTTCACATGGAAAGGGCTCAAAGCAGAGGTACTTCAGTATGTTAGGGAGTGTCTCACCTACCAGCAAAATAAGTAGGAGCACTCCTATCCAGCTGGTTTACTTCAGCCACTTTCGATTCTTGATAGGAAGTGGGAGTGTTTATCTGTGGACTTCATCATAGGACTACCTAGAGCCCAAGGTAGGGACTGCATATATGTGGTTATGGATCGCCTTACAAAGTTTGCAGACTTCTTTTCGATCACTGCTACATAGGTGGTAGCATTGTTCTTCAAGGAGATATTCAAATTACATGGCTTACCTCAGAGAATTGTGAGTGAAAGAGACAACATATTTATGAGTCATTTTTGGCAGGAGCTATTCAGGTTGTGTGCGACAGAGCTCACTCCAAGTACTAGTTACCACGCTCAGACAGATGGTTAGACAAAGATAGTGAATAAATGGGTGGAGGGATATCTTAGAAAAAATATAGCAGTGCAACAAAAGGCATGGGTAAAGTGAATTTATCTTTGTGAGTATTGCTACAATACCACTTATCACATGTCTATTCAGATGTCACCCTTTATGGCCCTATATGGGTATGAAGCACCCAATTTTATGGATCTGCTTTTGAGTGACAGTAGAGTGCCCAATGTATGGATTTTTTATAGGAGAGTCAAGACATTGTTAAGACTCTAAAGGATAGTATAACCAAGGCACATAATCAAAAGAAGCAGTATGCAGATCAGAAGAGGAATAAGCAGATTTTTAAGGTTGGAGATATGGTGTATCTTATGTTGCAACCTTACCATCAATCCACCCTCAAGAAGAGTGGTGCCGAGAAACTTAAGCCACAATACTATGGTCCATTCAAGATTATCAAGAAAGTGGGAGAGGTGGCTTATGAGTTAGATTTGTCAGCGGAGAGCAAGGTGCACAATGTTTTTCATGTGTCACACCTCAAGAAGGCGCTAGGACATCATATTGTCCCTTCTATAGTGCTTCCACCCTTGGATGATGAGGGAAAATTGGTATTGGTGCCCGAGGCTATCATTGATTTTAGGGAAAGGAACTTGAGGCGGCACACTATAAGGGAGTATTTGGTGAAATGGAAGGACTTGCCAGTAGCGGATGCGACATGAGAGAATGAGGAGATTTTGTAGCATCTGGACTTGAAGTTGCTTGAGGACAAGCAATTTCAAGGAGGGCAGACTGTAATGTCCCCATATTTTTAGTGTCTCAGTGGAGTTCTTAGCCTTTACATTCTCCGAAGGCTAAGTGGAGAAATAAGGAGAAATTGATTACATTAATTTCTTATAAAGTCATTAAATAAATTAAAATAAAAGGTGACTTTATATTTAATTAATTTACTTTTCTAGGAGCACAATTAATTATTGTATTGCAAGGGAGAAGCTTTTAGGGAGTGCATTTTCTAGAAATACAAATAATTATTGTATTGGAAAGAGGGAAGCTTCTAGAGAATGCAATTAAATAATATTTTATTTCTTTCTAAAAGGGTGAAGGAAAAGAATAAATAGGGGTGAGATCTTCATTGTTTATCATCCAATTGCATTTGATATAAACTTGGGAGAAGAAACTAAGGTTTCTAATTTTAGTCAACCATTGGAGAATGTTAACTCTTTAGTGTTGTAGCCATTTGAGGTGGTGAAATATCCACTAAATTTGGCATTTAGGAGAGCTTCATTTTGGAGTTCTATTTGTGCTTAAATTGGAGAATACATTTTGGAGAATACATTAACATCTGCAACTTGTCTACATATTTTAATCAAAACACATTTGTCTTTTGCATACTTTGGTGTGGAGCAATCTATCATAACCTCCCACTATTAGTTGAGAACATGTCCCTAACCTAAAAACCCCAATCCACATATGAAGGACCTTTTTGAGATGGGGGATGGCCGGGGTATGTCCCCACACTATTCTCTTTTTCAAAATTTTGCAAGGGACATCCCAAAAACAAAAGGATGTCAAGATATTTTGGGGAATGGTGCTACATCCTAAGGAGGGTGGGAGTCACCTCTAGGATTCCTTGGAAGTCCCTAGGATGAATGGGTGTCCCTAATGGGATAGGAAACATTAGCACTTTACAGAAGACATTTTTATTTTATAAAACTTCCTTATTTAATTTCAAAATGGGCCCCTCCTTCCAAAGTCACCCTAACATACTTATTACTTTTTTGGTAGTTAATTCTTGCTAATTGGGGTCCTTTGATTAGTACTTGTCAACATTACATTAAGAATCTTCAAATTAATAATGTTATTGCACTCATGCTACACATTGAGAATCATATAGGTGTTGGAAACAATTCTTCAAATTTATGTTGTCATTGATGTTACACAAATGTCAATATTAACCAAGAATATTTTAGTATTGACCGAGCAGTCGAGTAATGAAGACATTCAGTGTTAATTGAGCAGTTGGTTAAAGAAGGATGTCCTTCTTGTAGTGTTAACCAAGTGGTCGAGTTTCGAAGGACTTCTAGTGTTAACTGAGTGTTCAATCCTAGGATTGACCAAGTGACAACATAATGCAATTATCTAATAATTAATTGATTGAGACTGAGTACTTGGATATTTATTGATTATTTGAAAGGGTATTCAAGCCGACTTGACAAAGCTTATGATATATATGAAAGGTCAAGTTGTGAGGATAAAATGTAGAAGTGAAATATGGAATAAAATGGATATGTAGCAAAGAAAAAGTCAAAGAAAGAAAGTGTGGAAGATAAGTTGCAAAGAAAATCTAATTAGTAAGGATCCAGAAGTCAAGCCATAATAGAGATTTGAATCTGCAAAAATAGTTGCTTCATAAATTAGGTCAAATTGTTGTTACCTTCTAACCATTGTAGCAGTAAAGACATCTCTTAAATGGAGTTGAATTAATAGTCATTGTAAATCCTTTAACAAGGTGGCATTTCAAGATTGAAGTGTTGAAGACCTCTAACCAAGCCACTCCTAACAGGGTGATCTAAATCCTTGAACAAGGCCATACTTAAAAGTATGTATTGTAACCTTTAACAGGGTTAGCTCCTAACAGAGCTCACTTCAGAAGATTGAAAAATATTGTGACTAGTTGCATGGTGTTTTTCCCAAGTTGGGTTTCCATGTTAAATCTTGGTGTCATCTGTGTTCATGTTATTTACTTAATTCTTTATGTTTTTTCAACCAAGTTACTAAAGGTTAAAATAGATTAATAATCACAAGAATTTTTTTTTAACCAAGTGATAGTAATATCCTAGTTATAATCGAGTTGGACAGTATTGCATGATTAGTGAAAAGTTTGATTTGACATCTAGGGACAAGGAATTGTTTTTGTGGTAACTGATACACCCCTCCCCTCTCAGTTACTCTCTTCATTTCCAACAATTAGTATTAGAGCATTTGGTGCTCACAGGGAAGTTTTCAAGGACCTAAGCTAAAGATCAAGATATCTTATAGAAGGGAGATTCCTAAGCTTAACAAAGACAATTTTTTAGCATGATAGGAATTGATGAAGTTGCATCTATCAAGCATCAGTGATGCTAGTCTATTCTACTTGGAAAACAAATATGTGCCACCACCTAAACCTATGACTGTGGAACAAATGAAAGAAGCAAAGAATCAAATTATAATGATGATTGATATAGCTACCTCTCTAAACTATTCTGAATTTGATGAGATTAATCATTGTCCTACTTCATTTGATATGTGGGAAACTTTGCAGAAAGTCTATGGAGGTGATAAGAATGTGCAAAGAGCCAAGGCAAAAAGCATAAGAGGCAAGTTTGATTGAATGAAAATGAAAGAAGGTGAGAACATTGTTCAATACAGTGAAAGAATCAAAGAAAGTGTGTGTGTAATTAGAGCTACAGGAGTTAAAATAACTAATGAAACAATGATGAACAAGATACTAAGAACTCTTCTTCCTATTTATGCAATTAGAGTTTCAGTAATTCAAGAGATGAGATGCAATCCTGCAAATGATATAACCTTAGATGCACTTGTGGGAAGATTAACTACTTTTGAGTTGGATAACTTTGATAACTATGCTCCTAATCCTAGCAACTTTGAATCTGCATTCAAAGCCAAACTAACTCTTAGTAGAAAAGGAGGAAATGCAAAAGGAAAATAGGTTGATAGTGAAGAAGATGAATCAGATGAAGAACTTGAAGTCATTGAAGCCATACTTGAAAAAAGAGTATCAAAAGGGAAAGGAAAATTCAGAGGCAAAATTCCATTGATTTGTTTCTCATGTGAAGAGGTTGGCCATATTGTTGCAAGATGTCCAACAAAAGAAGATAAAGATGAGAAAAGAAATAACAGGTTCAAAGGCAAGAAATACTTCAAGAGCTACAAGGGTGACAAAGAAAAAGGTAAGCACTCTTGTTACATTGCTAAAGATTCTGATAATGGAGAAGTAGTTTACATTATTGTTAAGGATGAATCTGATAATGAGGAAAATGAGAAGATGACACTTATTTTTCATGTTAGCAAAAATGATACATGGATCATAGATAGTGGTAGTTCTCATCACATGACTCATGAAAAAACTAAGTTTGAACATTTACAACCCTATGATGGTGGAAGTGTTAGATTTGGAAACAATGAACCATGTTATGTGAAAGGAAAAAGATTCATAGATTTAACTGAAGGAATCAAATGTGAAAATGCCTACTGGGTTGAAGGATTAAGACATAATCTACTCAGTGTGGCACATCTGAACAATATATGATATAAGGTAAAATTTATGAATGGTAGAGCTAAACTATTGGACGGAAAATGAAACCTAGTTGGTATTGGTAATCAGACAAAAGGTGACTTTTTTTACCTAGATCTCACTAAAAGTACATGCTTACTAGCTCAACTAGAGGAAATTTGGCTATGACATAAAATGATGTGTCATGTTAACTTTGATAACTTAGTTACCATAAGCAAGAACAAAATATTAAGAGGCATACCTTATCTGAAACAACCTGAGATGGGCATGTGCAAATAATGTCAAATTGGAAAGATGAGTAAAAGAAGTTTTAGAAGTCTTACAATTCTGAAGAAGTTTTGGAACTAGTTTATATAGATCTTTGTGGATGAATAGGTATAGAAAGCTACTGTGGAGACATATACTTCATTCTATTTGTTGATGATTATTCTAGGATGATGACTATAATGTTTTTGAAAAATAAATCTAATGATTTTCAAAAGTTCAAATATTATTTGGCAAGAGTTGAGAAAGAAATAGGGAAGAATCTAAAATGCTTGAGATTAGATAGAGGAGGTGAATTCATCTCAAATGAATTCAATGAATTCTGCAACGAATGAGGGATCAAAAGATAGGTATCAACACTCAGAACTCCAGAGCAGAATGGTATAAGCAGAAAGAAGGAATAGACCCATCATGGAATGTGCAAGAACACTAATGACTGAGAAGAATGTTCCACCAAAATACTAGAGAGAAGCAATTGGCACAAAAATTCATACACTAAATTGATTTCAACTGAAGAAAGGTACAAACAAAACACCTTAAGAAATATGGTATGGGTACAAGCCAAATGTTTGTTATCTCAAAGTATTTGGAAGAAAATTCTATATCTTGAAAGATGTAAGGAAAGGAAAACTTGACAACAATGCCAAATACATCAATCAGTCATGTTGTGTACCCTATACACATCATCCTTATGTTACCGCTCTAACTTATATATAAATATCACTTCCACTTATTTACCTTGACTCCTTAAAGTCTCATTCACTCCATGCTTCATTCCTTCTTTTCACAATCTTTAGGTAACTCATAAAGTGTGGTCTCCTATGTCAAATTTGTAAGATATGTTGATCATAACAATTTATGCAATAGTGCATCTCTTCTTAGTTTTCTTCAGGTAGGTTAATAATCCCTAACTTTCCTCTTAGATAATCAAAAACATCCTTAGATAGTGCCTTTATGAATATGTTAGCTATCTTTTCTTTTGTGTTCACATATTCCAATCTCACTTCTTTGTCTTACACTAACTCTCTTAAAAAATTATACTTGATCTCAATATGTTTAGTCTTTGTGTTCATCACAAGGTTCTTTGATATGTTTATAGTACTTGTGTTATCACAATATATCACCATAGGTTCAGTGATCTCTTCCTTCATACCTTTCAACAATTGCTTGATCCATACAATGTTTGAATAATTGATTACTGCAACAATATACTCAAATTTTTGTTGTGGATTGAGAAATACAGTTCATCTTCTTGCTTTTCCATGAAATCAGTCTGTTCCCTATAAAGAAAGCTCCTCCACTTGTACTCTTTCTATCATCAACATTTCCAACACAATCTGCATCAGTGAAAACCTTCAACTCAAACTTGTCATTTTTCTTGTACCATAATCCATAGTCTTTTTTTCCTTTCACATATCTCAATATCCTTTTCAATGCCATCATATGATTTTCTCTAGGATTAGCAAAAAATCTAGCAACAATTCCAACTACTAATGTAATACAAAGTCTATTATGTACAACATAGTGCAGCTTTCAATCATTGACATGTGTAGTGTTTGATTCACCTCAGTAGAATCATCATTCTTTGACAATTTATGACCAATAACCATATGTGTTTGAACTGGTCTTGAATCTTCCATTCCAAAAGTCTTCAATATCTCCTTGATATACTTTGATTGTGTGAAGTATGTACCACCTTTCATTTGATAGAATTGCAACCCAAAAAAGAATTTTATCTCTCCAAACATTGACATCTCAAATTACTTCTTCATTTCATTGGAAAATGACTTACACATTGAATCTTTTCCTCGAAATATGATATCATCAACAAAAAATTTAGTTAGCAATATCTTGCTTTCATATTCACTTTTCAACTACAGATTGTTATTGTCATTAGTTCTTGCAAAACCACTTTTCACCAAATAATTATGTAACCCTTTATACCATTATCAAGGGGCTTTCTTCAAACCATATAATTATTTGTGTAACTTACATACCATGTTCCTCTTGCTAGGATCAACAAATTCTTCAAGTTGTTCAATGTAGACTTCTTCCTCAAAGATTCCATTCAAAAATGCAGATTTGATATACTTTGAATCCTTTGTATTAAGCATATGCAAGTAAAGTTCTCACTCCCCAACCTTGCAATTGAGGAAAATGTATCACTATAGTCAACTCCTTCTTGTGCATATCCCTTACAAACTAGTATTGCCTTATTCCTTGGGATTTCACCTTTCTCATTAAGCTTGTTTCTAAAAACCCACCTAGTTCCAATCACATTCTTATCCTTCGGCCTTGGTACCAATGTCCATGTATTTTTCTTCTCTATTTTCTCAATCTCTTCATTCATTTCTCCTATCCAATCTTCATTCTTGAAAGCATCTTTAACTGACTTGGGCTCAAACTCACAGAATAAACATGTATCATTCTTCAATCTTATTCTTGTCACGAGTCCTGAATATTTGTCTCTAATGACTTGATGTGTTGTATGATGTATTCTCACATACTTTACCAATACAGGTTCATGTCTTCTTTCTTCTTGTTGTAGTGCACTTGGTTCTATTTGTTCACTTGCATATATTGTACTCTCCTATGATTTGGCTTCCTCTATCTAATGGTTGACACTCTTTTTCTATAACTCAGTTCCTATAGCCTGAGACTAAATAGTCTGTCAATGCTTAGCATGACTCTTCTGCTAAACCTTGGTAGTGCCTAGCTGCTGATTCTCAGTAGCCATCTTTTGTGGTTCAAGTGTTAAGTTCACCTTCATAAACATAGACAAAATTCCTATAGTCTTTAGGTTCTTTCTTGTATTCTTCTTCATTATACAAATTCATCAACTCTAAAATTTGTACTTTCCATAATTTTTTTAGTGTTATAATTCAAACACTTATAAGCCTTGCTTTTAGTGGAATAACCTAGAAATATTCCTTCATCACTCTTTGCAACAACTTTTCCTTTCCTTGTATCTTTCAATATGTAACACTTTCTTCCAAAAACTTTGAAATAATTCACATTAAGTGCATAGCCATACCAAACCTCAAAAGGTTTTTTATTTGTACCTTTATTCACTTGAAATCAGTTTAGAGTATAGACTGCAATACTTACAACTTCTCTCCAGTACTTTTGTGAAACATTATTCTCCATCATTAGTGTTCTTGCATAGTCCATTATTGATCTATTCCTTCTCTCAACTATACCATTTTGTGGTGGAGTTCTTGGTGCACTCATTTGCCTCTTGATTCCTTTGTCGTTGCAAAATATGTTGAACTCATCTAATATGAATTCATCTCCTCTACCTAATCTCAAGCACTTAAAACTCTTTCTTGTTTCCTTTTCAACTCTAGCCAAATACCACTTATACATTTGAAATGCATTAGATTTTTCTTTAAGAAACATCAGAGTCATTATTCTAGAAAAATCATAAACAAATAGAATGAAATATTTGTCACCATAATAGCTTTGCACTCCAATAGGACCACATAAATCAATATCAACCAATTCCAAAATATCATCACAGGAATAGGTCTTTCTCTTGAAACTAGACTTTATCATTTTACCCATTTGACATTGCTTGCACATCACCTTATCATGTTTGCTTAATCTTGGTAACCCTCTAAGTCATTTCATCTTATTGATGCTTACCAAATTATCAAAGTTCACATGATATGGCCTCTTATGCCATAACCAAAAATCCTCAACTTGTGCAAATAAACATGTATCTTTAGATAGGTCTAGGTAGAACAAGTTACCTCTTGTTCGCTCTCCACATCCAATTAGTTCACCAGTAGCATCATATATCTTGGCCTTCTTGTTTTGGAGTTCAACTCGGTAGCTTACATTGTTCAATTGTGCCATACTCAACAAATTGTACTTTAGTCCATCAACCCAATATGCATTGTCACATATGATCTTATCATTCAGTATAATTTATCCTTTACCTCTCACATAACATGGTGCATCATTTCCAAACTTAACACTACTTCCATTATAATGTTCTAACTTCTCAAACTTACTTGTATCACAAGTCATATAACGTGAGAAACCCCTATCAATTATCCATTTATCATTCTTACTCATATGTGAAATTAATGTAGTTTTCTCATTTTCATCAAAATCATCTTTCATTGCAACATAAACAACTTCTTCATCATGATCATCAGGATCACTACCGAAACCATCTTCTTCATAAATGTAGCAAGATTTCTTACCTTTATCTTTGTAGTATTTGTTACCTCAATTGTCTCTATTGTCTCTCCTTCCTTGACACTTGAAGTCTTTCCCTTCATCCTTCTCATCTCTTTTAGGATATCTTACAGCAATATAACCAACTTTGTTTCATGTAAAATAGATTATAGGAAGCTTACTTTTGTATTTTTCTTTTCCTATTGGTAGCCTCCTATCTAATAATTCTTTAAGTTCATCAAGATCATCATTAGATTCATTGTCACTTTCCACATGTTTACTCTTCTTCTTTCTTCTAGATCCATCAAGGGTTTATTGAGCCTTAAAATCATATTCAACACTAGTAGGGGAATATCACCATTACCCAAGGAGATTTGAACCTATGACCAAGCTCTGATACCACTTGCTAGAGTGGGATTGTCATTGCACCAAAAGATCGATCTTTCAATGCCCGATACAACCACTCAACTTATAGTACACAAGAGGTAGTTAAGCCCTTGTCACGAATCCTGAGGGCAACACTAATTTTTTTTTTGACAATCTCCCCCTCAACACGTTATGTGAGGGTCTAAGGACTCTAACAAGTGGTTTTAGAGCTTGGCCACAGGTTCAAATCATTAGACCCTCGAGTAAGGTTGAGGGAGAGATTATTGAAAATTTGTTCGGTGCTCCCCTCAAGATTCATGACAAGGGCTTAACCTCCTCTTGTGTACTATAAGTTGAGTGGTTGTATCGAGCACCATTGAAAGATCAATCTTTTGGTGCAATGGAAATCTCACTCTACCAATATCATCAAAATTTGATAGTTTAAATGCATTGAGTCTACCAACTAGACTGTCTAAGGTCAAATCATTACTAGGTGTACATCTCAGTTCTTCAATTATAGATACTCTAATAGAATAAATAGGAAGTAATGTACTCAATACCTTATCAAAAACTCTTCAGTTATGTCTCCTCCAACACCTCTGATATCATTCACCACCTCTTTGATTCAGCCACAATATTGTGCAATAGTCTCACCTTCTTTTATTCTCATATCATCAAACTTGTCTCTCAAGCTTTCTGCCTTAGCCCTCAATACATTCTTCTCTCCTCCATGGATTTTTGCTAACTTATCCCACATTTTCTTTGCAATAGTGCATTCCTTTACATCATCAAATTCAACATAACTTAGGGTTGTTTCCAATTCAATCATCATTTAGTTTTGCTCCTACTTCTTTTTCATTTGTTCAAGAGTCATGGGTCTAGGTACCTTAATGTACTCATTGTCTAGGTAATATGATGTAGAATCTCCAATACCAAATAAGTGTAATCTCATCAAGTGTTTCCAGGTTGAGAATTTCTCCTTGTTTAGCTTGGGTATCTCTCTCTTGTACATCTTTATATTTAGCTATAAACCCCTTCAAATTTTCCTTGCAAGCACCAAAGCTCTGATACCAATTTTTAGAATGATTAGAATAATAGATAGGGGGGTGAATAAGTTATCCTTTGGTCTAGATGTACTAATTCAAATTTTAACATCTTTAAATAATCTCATTAAACAACTTAGTCCATATAGAAACATATCACCAACTTAAATTTATGTTCATTACTTAACTCATTGTTTCGATGTATGCTGACTAACAATAACATAAATTAGTTAATAACATGCAAACAACATTCATACACATAACACTTTGACACCAATATTTAATGTGGAACCCCAATTTGGGAAAATCACCAAGTAACATGCTATCACTTTTTCACTCTTTTGAAGTGAGCTCGGTTAAGAGCCAACGCTATTAAAGGTTGCAAAACACACTGTTAGATGTGACCCTTTAAAAGGATTTAATCACCCTATTAGGAGTGGCATTTTAGAGGACTTTAGATCATTCCATTAGAATTTCACCTTGATTAAAGTATTTACAAAATTACCATTAGGCTAACCTTTATTAAAGAATTTTGACTACCATAATGGTTAGAAAGTAATAGTAGGTTTGATCTATAAAACACAACTCACTTTTCAAATTTAGATTTCCATTTTCTTATATGTTGATTCATTGACTGGACTTCATTAACATCTCCATCACTGATCTTCTTGACATCCCTTCATGAAATCACACTTCACTAATCTCTTCACTTCTTCTATGCTACTCTAGTCTACAAAATTTCTCCTTAGGATCACCAATCAACAACAAACCAACCTTAGAAAACATCTCTTATGCCTCCTTAAATAGGTAATTTTGATTTTTTTTTTCACTTAAACATCACCGTAAATCTTAGGGTGAGGTCATATTCATCGAATCTTTCCATCATTTTGTTCTCCTTCTCCTTTCTAGAAACTTCTCATCAAATCCTTTCCATAAATTAGTTTAAAAACTCACATCATGCATTAAATATGCCAACTCATCAATCCTTATCATCCAAGCATTTTGACTAATCCAAAAATTTAACTATGTTAAACTCAAAATCGATTCTTTTACCAATTGTAACTTTTGTTGTCAGTCAGAAATCACTAAGTTCTTCTGCCCGATCATCACTATATAGCTCAAAAATCACTATCCTACTCGATTGTTACTGACGCTTGGTCAATATTTCAACTTGCTTGGCCATAACTATCACTCAACTTATACTATTAGTTTGGCTTCTTTTTTGTTGATCTTTAAGCCTAGTTGCCTATTAGTGTCCAAAACTTAGTCATTCTCTAAGAAACATTGGTTAGTCATCACTGTGACTGAGCCATTCAGAGAAGGTCGAGCTACAAGAACTTGTTCATATATCACTACATGTCAAGCAAGTCAGAGATTGTCGGGCACCCCACTAGAGATAGGGCCAGTATACATGCCGAGTAAAACAATGGAGACATAGTGATGAAACTTTAACTCATGCCAAGTGAGTCAATATATGTCAAGCCTATAGAAGCTAAGAGACAACATGAATGTTAGTTATGAAAAAGTGTCAAAACATTCAATTGCTGAGTAAACCAGTTTTCGCATATGTGTTTGTAATGGCACAACAACTTATGTAAATTTTTTTAGTTGACTTCTATACGACATTTAAAGATTGTAGAGACAGTCAAGGAGAAAATTAAATTCTTTTCAAAAGGCATTAATCCCAAGAAAAGAAAATTAACCAATCAGAAAATAAAAAGGGATAAACAACAAAAGGATGAAATATGGATCATTGATTATGATCTAGAAATTTCTACAATTATCTATTTAAGAAGGGATCTAAGCCTAAATCATGATGGATTATGAAAATAAAGAATAAGAGTAATGGGAATGAGATGATAGCATGAAGGAGCAAACAAGTTAAGGACAGAGCAAGGAAGGTTAAGTTTGATAGGAAGATCAGACAGATCAACCTACCAGTGAAGGGCAGAACATAGTAGTTCAGATAAGGAGATTAGTTTTAGATATTGAAGAGAATAAATTTGTAAATTTTTTATAGAGAAAACTAAAGGATCAGGTACTGAGACATTTTAACACATGTATTAGGGAAAATCTCTTAACAAAGTGGTTTTAATAGACCTTGTGCAAATCTCCTAACAAAGTTCTTACTTTATTGTGAGTTAAATCCTTTAATCAAGGTAGACCTCACAATCTTGTAAAACTCTTAACAGAGAAAACTCCTCATGGCGTAGATCATCGGAAGTGATCAAATTGCAGCCCTAATAGGAAAACTTTGTTGTTGCAACAATAAATATTTGTGGGTTTCATCCCCACCCCAGTTTTACCTTCACCTTGGAGGATTTTTGGGTTACCAAAATCTTTGCATTATGTGTTTATATTTTCGTAGATGTTATGCTTAGATAGATTTCATTTCAACATTAAAGTTTATGATTATATGGTATGAAATCTAAGATATGAGATGGATTAGGAGTTAATGCAATCAATCTGTTATATTGTTCAATAGAGAAAAGTTTTATAGATCCTGATTCACCCCCTCTTCTAAGTATCTTGTTTCCCGATAAGAATTCCAAAAATTGTTATCAGAGCTTTGTTCTCTTGAAAGAAGTCTAACAACTTGAGAGTTTAGATCTTGGAGATGGAGGCTTACAAATTGGGAAAGATCATTGAGAACAAGATGTTTGAAATCTAGATCATACTGCAACAACTTGAAGCAACAAAATAAGAGTTGAGGAAATCCTTAAAGAAAAGGAAAGATATGGTCATTCAGTAGAATGAAACTCTATATAAGGAAGTTGATACCAAAGAATTTATTAACAGTGGGAATTCTAGTGATAATGATGTAGTAATAGCAGATCTATTGGAGAAGAATGACATTATAAGTGAAGAAGTTAGAGGACTAAAGAGAGAGCATGAAATTCAATCAGTAAGACTATATGAAGTGACTGAGCAAAAGAAGAAAACCAAAGAAGATAAAATCATGGTTGAAGAAGACAAAAGACAATTGGCTACTAGACTTGGAGAAAGGTCATTTGATGTGTAGAAGCTTACAAAAAATCAATAGACATGATGAATCAGTTGTTGCTTGCAAATTAGGAATTGAATAGAAAGGACATGGAGATCACAAATTTGAGATCATAGAGTGAGCAACTAAGGAATGAGTTGAGATCTGAGAAAGAACTTCTGGAAAGAATGAATAAGCCAAGTGAAGCTATAAGGTACTTTGAAGAATTGATGAGATCACCAAGGTCATCCAATGATACTTCTGGTCTAAGACATATTAAGCACTCTTCATTGACTGAGTAGGCAAGTTATCCAAGAGTGGAGAACAAAGAAATGAAAAACCTAAAGGAAAACCTACATGATATCATTGTGGAAAAGGACACACAACACATATTTGTAGAAGCAAGAATGGTATGCAAAATCCTAAACTTAAGTTTATTCGTAAGTATTTTAATTACAAGTAACAAGGACACCAAGCAAATGAATGTAGGTTAAAAGCAAGTGATGCACCTACTACACCTAGATTTGAAGGACATTATTACATTTGTTAGAAATATGGACATAGAGCTCAAGAATGCAAATTGAAAGAAAAATCCAACTGGACATCTAAAAGGCAAGTTCACACACCTAAGCAAGGTAACTCTTATAATTGAGATTACAACATGTGGTATAATTGTCATTATTGTGGAGAGTATGGGCACATTCCAAAAAATTACATCAAGACACATTCAGAGGTAACTACAATAAATGGTTGAATGGAAACCTAGTTTGTTTCAGCTATCTCAAGGTTGGACATGTTAGTGAAAATTGCAGGACCTGAGCACCAGCACCAAATAATGAAAACAACAATGGAAAAGGAAAAGTTGAGATGAAAAAATCATGGAAAAAGATAGTAGAGGTGGGAGGTAATGGATCAAGCGAATCTAAGTTTGCCCAATCTAATGGATTAGGTGATCACACCACATCCAACTAAGTAAAGAAGGTATGTAAGGGAGTATATACTTGAACGATATATTATACACCTATTCCTAACAAGAAATGTGATTAAAAGTCCTTATCAACATGAATCAAGATGCACTAAGACAAATATGAGGAAATAATTTGGAAATAGAATGAATCACACTATCAAGTGTCAAGCATCAGTAATATTGTCTGTATTGACCAAGCATTGCAATGTAGACAGAGAGTTTACATTAACCAAGCTAATGTATTGGCCGAACTAAAAGGTATTGACCAAGCAAAGTAATAGTGACCAGGTATTTGAATGGAAAGAAGTATGAATAAAATGTTTGCAGGCTGAGATAGTTGTTATGCACCTACCATAGTACACCACATTTATTGCATACTAAATGAATAGATTAAGGTGTATATCAAATTTTTTAAGTTCATTTTCATTTACCAAGCAATTTTAGTGCACAAGTGATTCAAAGGTGATGAAAGTGATTTCAACGATATAACAAGAGAACCATAGCGTGCCATTGGGAAATTTTGAAGAATTCAGTAAGTAAATTTTTAGAGCCAAGTTAAGTTGATTTTGAAATTGTTGAAGTAATGTTTTTCAAACCCTAGTTTCAAAATGGCATCCATATCTGGAAATGAAATGTTGAAGGAGAGTAATGCACAAATTGTGAGGAACGATCAGTGTCCTCCACCTAAATTCAAGGAGTACCCTAACATTGAGATGAGTGGAGACACATTTGGCACCCTGTCGTCGATTCCACCAAGAGTGTTAATGGTTCACAATGTGCGATCATGTTACATGTGTAAAATTGTGGAAATTGGAGACTATGAACTACGAGCAGCTTCTGATAAGTTGTGTGACAATGGAGTTCTGAGAGACAAAAATAAGATTATTGTCAAGAAAGAGCTTACCTGTGCTCTAGTGTTTCCAAAGGTATTCAAGGTAGAATGGATCAAGATTGTGTTAAGCAGAGTTTGTGACATGAAAATATGGTTAGAAGGTGGATCAATAAAGATTAACAAGACAATAATTCTCTCAGTGATTGGTTATCCCACCTTGGATAGACCAAAGATAATGATGTGTGCCACAAATGATGTTGTTGAGAAATAGACAAAGGCTAACTGGAATGATCATGGTATGTCAATCGATGTGATTGAAGATCTAGTTATTGAGTTTGGAATGTGTACAATTGCACACAAATTCCATCATTCAAGTTGATTGAACAATGTTCCTTGCTTTGTAGTCAACCTAGGTTATAAGATAGTAAAGAAAGATCATAGGTATGGTCTAACCAAACTACAATTGCAACAACTATCAGAAAATCTAGGAGAAATAAGGAAGGTAGAGAACACTTCTTGTAAGTTTGGATCTTTACTTTTTGTATATTTTTCTATGTAAAAAATTCATTTCCTACTGTAGGTACAATTGCATGGGATAGGAGTAGACCAGCTATTGAGTAGATGAATAATCCTATCAAACATTTGGGAGAAACTTTTGAGGCTATCATGGATAATTGTTTTGATGAATTCAAAAATAAGATGAAGAACATGATGAGGATACCAAAATCAATGGTAGATCATTAATTTGATGATATATGCTTCATGGTGGACATTGATTTCACCTATGCCCTGACAGTACTACCAAGAGTTGCATAGCTAAGGCTAATGCAATATGAAGTTAATGTAAATGAAGTTACTATAGAAATTAATGCATTGTTATCTAAGGAGATAGACAAAAATGTCAAGGTCTTCAGCAATTATGAGACATCCAAGATTAAAATGTTAATGAAAACAAAAGTGCCCAAGATAGATAGAAAACAAAAGAAGATTATTAAAGATCTTGAGGGAAAGCTTGCCACTGATCAACTTTAGATAACTGAAGCCAAATGAGACGATAAAAAATTAGATGAAGAAGAAGAAGACAAAGAATCAAAAGGTAAGGAGCTATTTTTTGTCGAGCCCAAGACAACTAAGCAAAATAAAGTGGTGATTGTTGATCCTAAGGTGAAGGAGGACTTGAAGAAAAATGTGAAGAAAGTAGTCACACCTCTGGAGCTTGAGCCAAAGGGGAGAATGACTACTAGATCTGAGGAAGCTTAATCCCCAACTAAAAAGATAGAGAGAATCCCAACAAAGAGGAAACATGCCAAAGAAGCCAACCAGAGCCTACCTAAGAGGCCAAGAAGAAAACTAGTTGTTACACCTAATGAGGAGGAGGAAGATGATGAAGAAATTGAGTCTAACGATCTAAGAAAACTTCAGATTATACCTAGACTACCTCCAATGACTATTGATCAGGTATGTGCAAAGATTAGAGAATTCACTAGTATGGAAGCTTTTAAAAAGATTAATTATGATTCTTTAAATAAAGATGAGCAAGAGAAGCTCTAAAAAACTATAATGGATATGATGGTAAAATTTGGATATACAGCTATAGAATTAGGTGAAGGCATCCCTGAATATTTGTACAATAAATTCGATGATAAATGGAAGTGGGCATTATCCACTGAAAGACAAATAAGGGAGACCACCTTACCAGAAACAATGCCTGACTTGGGAAAGACACATACGTATATAACCCTAAAAGATTTTGTAAAAGAATTTCTACCTAAAGAGAGGGCATACAAAATTTTGAAGAATAAAGATCATGAAGTAGAAAAAGAGAGCATAATTATATGGAAGGAAGTGTTTGGATTTCTTGTTCCATCAGCTAATGAAGAAGAAGAGGAAGAAGGAAGAGATGTTGTAGAGTTAGAAGAGCAAGATGACGAAGAATAAATTGCAAAGTTAGAAGAAGAAGTGAGACAATTAATAGGAGTGAACAACAAGATGTTGTCACCATTGAGGACATTCCTTATTCATCACCACTAAATCAAAATGTATTAACTGAGGATGATTTGAAAAATGCCCAATTAGATGCCTCAGACACCTCTCTCCCATGCACCAATCCAGTTTTGCTACAAATACAAGACTATCCACAGATTTAAAGTGCACAAACTAAAGGCTTTCAAGTTACATCAGTTACAGTGGTTCCTGACATGAGTTTTGAGCAACAACACAAGGCAATTATTATGTTTCCACAATTCACTCATGTCACATATGGTAATACATATGAGAGAGAGGTAGAAGAGGAGAAAGAGTCAGCAGAGCCAGAGAAATTGAAAGAACAAGAGACTATTCAAGCTCTTATACAGTTGATGAGTGTTGTGCCAACAAATACATTAAATTTTACACCTATACAATAGGTTATATCAACTCGACAAAAGCCGAGATAGACACCTTAGCTGAGTGCATAGGGAAAAAACTGCAGGTATCACTACCTAGTGATAGTACCCCTCAATCACAGATAGTAACACATAAAGATGATACACTAGAGGAGATGGTAAGTCTAGATGAGGTCATCATATTGCCCATGTATGACCTAAACAATATGAATTTGGAGTAGATGCAAAATCTACAAACTTTGTTGAGTCACAAGACAAAGAAAGAGCAATTAAGGAGAGAACTCAAGCAAAAGTAGGCATTACATTATATTAAGGACATTTTTGTTTATGCTTTTGAAATTCATGATGTTAATGAGAAACATCAAATTTTGGATCAACTCGTGTATATTTTTGATAAGGTACAAACAAAGGATATAGAGACTAGTGATAAAATGTTGAGATGGTCTAAGAAGAGATTTGAGCACAAAGTTTTGGAGAAAGTCTCAACTGAACTTGAAATTAGGCAAGTTGAGCTTTCTACCCTTACCATTAGTTTGGAAGGAATTTTGAAAGTAATTCATTCTTTGTATATGAAACTTTGTGGTGTTGATTTCTTCACATTGGAGAATCAACACTCTATTAATCAAATATAGGAAGACATGAAGGCTTGTACTATTTCTTTGGGAAAGAACACAAGTTCAAGCTTGTTTTTATAATAAATTGACATTTGATCAAGGAAGATTAGTCAAATTGATGGCTAGAGACAATAGCATAAGAAATAATTTGATTTCTATAGAATTCATGCTACTTCCCCATTTTGAGAGAATCCAAAAGGAATTATCTATGACTCAGAACATAACAAGGAGAGATCTACATCTTTCAATAATAGAGAGCCTAATTGATCTAGTTACTTAGCTAGAAATTCACATTCAAGTCATGGAACCAATAAGAGATAGATGACATCAAGGACTTTAAGAGATTTTGGCAAGTCACAAAATATTTTTACATAAACACCAATCGACCCCTGCAAACCCCAAGCCATAAGTGTCAAAAGAAAGGGGGAAATATCATCATGACATAAATAAAGCGGGAAAAATACATGTAGACACAAGGAGAAAATGTAAATCATTGCAAAAAGGGATAATGGAGAAGTCATAAGATCAAATTAGAAACAAAGTTATCAGATGAGTGAGCATCAAAGTTTATAGACATGTATATATTGTATAGCAGAGAATTTTTTGAAGACCGAATCACAATCTTAGGGGGAGTGCTATTTTTGATATCTATTTTTTGATATTTTGAATGAATTGCTAAGTCATGACAAAGTGTTTTTGTCACTAATGTCAACAGGGGATATTGTTGATCTCTAGGCCTAGTTGCCTATTAGTGTCCAACACTTAGTCATTCTCTAGGTAATATTGGTTGGTCATCAATACAACTGAGCCATCTAGAAAAGGCTGAGCTACAAGAACTTGTTCATATATCACTAAACATCAAGCAAGTTAGAGGTTGCCGAGCACCCCAATAGAGACCGAGCCAGTATACATGGCGAGTAAAACAATGGAGACTAAGAGATGAAAATTTAACTCATGTCAAGTGAGTCATTATATACCAAGCCTATAGAAGGTAAGAGATAACATGAATGTTAGTTATGACCAAGTGTCAAAACATTCAATTGACAAGTAGACCAGTTTTGACATATGTGTTTGTAATGGCACAAACACTTATGTAAACCATTTTACTCAACTTTTATATGACATTTAAAGATTTTAGAGACATTCAAGGAGAAAATTATGCATTTTATTAGAATGCATTAATCCCAAGAAAAGAAGATTAACCAATTAGAAAATTAGAAGGGATAAACAATAAAAAGATGAAATATGGATCGTTGATTATGATATGGAACTTTCTAAGATTATCTATTTAAAAAGTGATCTAACCCTAAATCATGATGGATTATAAAAATGAAGAATGAGATTAAGGGGAGTGAGATGAAAGCATGAAGGAGTGAACAAGCTAATGACATAGCAAGGAAGGTTAAGTTTGATAGGGAAATCAGATAGAGCAACTTAGCAGTGAAGGGCAGAACATAGCAAATCAGATAAGGATACCAATTTTAGACATTGAAGGGAGGAGATTTGTAAACAAATTTTAGAGAAAATTGAAGGATCAGGTACTGAGACATTCTAACAATTGTATCAGGGAAAATCTCTTAAGAAAGTGGTTTTAACAGACCTTGTTCAAATCTCCCAACATAGTGCTTACTTTATTGTGAGTTTAAATCCTTTAATCAAGGTAGACCTAACAATCTTGTAAAGCTCTTAATAGGGCAGACCCCTCATAAGGTAGATCATCAAAAGTGATCAAATTGTAGCCTTAACAAGCAGACTTTTTTATTGCAACAGTAAAGATTTGTGGGTTTCATCCCCACCCTAGTTTTACCTTCACCTTGGAGGGTTTTTGGGTTACCAAAATCTGTGTTATGTGTTTGTATTTTCATGGATGTTATGCTTAGATAGATTTCATTTCAACATTATAGTTTATAATGATATGACATGAAATCTAAGATATGAAATGGATTAGGAGTGAATGTAGCTCAATCTATTATATTGTTCAAGTAGAGAATTCTTTTGTAGATCTTGATTCACACCCCCCCCCCCCCCCCCCCGCTCTAAGTATCTTGTTTCCCAATAAGACTTCCAACACTTTTTAAGTTCCTTAATCTTCTGTTTCAACTCCTTCATTGACCAACCAACATTGGTGATCAATGAAGCTAAGAGTTCTAGTCAACTTCTTGTCACCTAAATCATACATCACTTTAATTTTCTTCTTTACTTTGTATAATGATTAAACAACACATTATCTTGTCAATGACCAACTTATCAAGTGACCAATGTAATTCCATGTACTTAACTTCTTTCTTCTCAACAACTTGACTAGCTCACCTTGCTATCTCCTCTTTTCAAGTCATCTTCATCAATCAAATGATATGGAAATCTACACTATTAGTAAATGTCTCTCCATTAGGTTTGACATAAATGACAACATAACAATTGTTCTAATAGTGATTTCCAACAAAAACATGTATGTTCCTCTAAACTGAGCTTTGGTGTTACTTTTTAAGTCTATTGGCTAGTGCTTTTGAGAGTATTTTTTAGATTGTATTACATAAGGCTACAAACCTAAAATCTCCTCGGTCCATATGTTAATTTTTCTTTGGAATTAAAGCTAGGAATGTATTGTTAATTTCAATTAGAAGGGATCCAAAAATTTTGGTTGCCTCAATTGCCTTCCAAAGGTCATCTCCCAGAATATCCCTACATCTTTAAAAGAAAAAATCTTGAAATCCTTCAAGGCTTGAAGATTTATCAGGATTAAGTTGAAAAAGGGCTTCTTTAATTTCTTCTTTGGTAAATTTCCTATGAAATTTTTTACTATCTTCTATAGTTATTATTTTTTGAATAGACTCTAACATCTTATTGTCAACTATTAAAGTTAATGATTCAAAATTATTAAGGATATCTACATAATAATTCAGAAAGTTTTCCACTATCTCATTTGGACTTTCAATATCCCTTCCTAAATTATCCTTGATTTTTGTTATTCTATTAATATTTCTCCTATTAATAGCACTATTATGAAAAAAATTGTATTTCTATCACCTTCTAACAACCATGTTTCTCTTGCTTTTTGTTTTCTGAATATTTCTTCTTTTGCTAATATATTTTATTGTTTATCTAGAAGTTCTTTCTCTTTGGTATTTTTTTCTTTATCCATTCCTACCCTAATGATTTCTTCATTAAAATTTTTCAATTCTTCTTCATTCTCTATTTTTTCTTTAAATATGTTATTAAAATGATATTTATTCCATTTATTTATTTATTTATTTAATTATTTCAATTTGGCTATCAAACAAAATATCATCGATCCTTAAATTTTCTCTTAGTGCCACCATTGATATATATTATTAAGAAATTCTTTATCTAAAAACCACATTTATTGACACAATGCACAACAAGAGAATCCCCAAGAGAGATGTCCTAGCCCCCAACAAAGAACAACATAGTGGAATATAAACCATAACATAGATATTTAGATTGAAAACAACACCAATTCTTATAATAGAATCATAAGATTTACATTCAACATGCCCAGGTGTAAGGTCTGTTGGGTTATGGCCAAATACAAAAGAAATTACAATAGCAATTTTGCAAGACCTTGCAAGATCCAACTACTAGCTAGCCTAGAACCACAATCCCATAGAAAACCCCAAGAAGAATCTAAACTTATGATCACAAGCCACCAAGAAATCTTCTTATTTTCCAAGCCCATACTTAGCTACTAACTTGGCTACTTCACTCTTTTTAGCTACTCCATGTTGAACTCATTACTCACTGATGTATCAAGACAAAACAAGACCCCCTTACTTATACTAAAACAAGCCACAAGTTAACCTAGAAATCCTTACATTTAATAAACACTCACATTAAATACACACTTAAGCCACAAGTTGGCTTGGAAACACACATTAAATACATGAAATAACTAAATACTAATGACAAGCACCATGTTTACAAAGCACAACTAACTCAAATGACCACATAAGAGTACGCACACTTGGACATAGGTTTATTTGCTATCCAATGATCCAAATACAAGAGTGCACACACCAACTCTGTTAGATCAAAACTCATGAATACAATCTCCAAAGTCCGCTAGTAAATAAAGAACACATTACCAACATCCACAAAAATGACTCTAATTCAAAGATGGTAACTCCAAACATCATGCTCACTTAGGACAAGGTTCCCTAATCTGCCTCAAACACATCCCCAATTGCACAAACCATAGGTCCACAAAATTTGAGCTCAATGCTCCTACATCATTTTTTCACACTTAAATGGATTTCTTGATGGTTTTTGTGATTCACTTATTTCTAGTCTAACTGGATAGTGATCAAATCCTCCATTAGGTAGAATGACTGTATTGAAAGGATGATTAAAATATATTAAATTTCTTTTATAAATAAATTTGTTTAATCTTTTTTCTATATTACAAGAGCCATCTCATCTATTATTCCATGTGAAGACCCCATTAGATGTTGAAATATCAAAAAGGTTATATTTTATGAACCATGCTTTAAAATCTAACATAACCTAGTTAATGGTCGTGGTTCCACCCACTTTTTCTCCTAAATCTAGAATTGCATTAAAATGTCCTCCAATAAAAACAATTCCATGTGGATTTAACTCTAAATAATTGCTAATCTCATTCCAAATTTCTTTCTTATTCATTGTTGGCATTGGCCCACACACATTGAAAAGTAGGAATTGAATTTTGTTTCTGAAGCTTTTCACTCTACCCCCAATCCAATTGTTATTGGATACAAGTGGATTGAAATCTACCCTCCTTGGGTCCCATATAATACCAATCCCACCTAAGGCCCCTACTGAATCAAGTAGTTTCATTTTCCCAGAACCCAATTTACTTCTAAATTTTTCTCCTTCCTCTTTGTTAAGTTTCAATTCTTGTATTAGTAATACATGTGATTCAAACAATGTTAAATTGTGCTTGAGTAAGAGATTTTTTTAAAGGGCATTTAGGCCCCTAACATTCCATGTTGTTATCTTCATAGCTCTATGTGAAGGAACTTTCCCTTCCCTACCTTCATAAGAACATTAATCTTTTTCTAGTTTCTAGCCAATCCTATAGCTACTCTAGGTTCAACTAAATATTTCCTCCCTCTTTTTCTACTTTGTTTTCCACATATTGGATGTTCTACACCTTGTAAGTTTTCCAAGATACTGAGATTTTCTAGATTGTTACTAGTTTTCTACACACTTGCAGCAATAGATGTTGGCATTAAGTCATGTTTGTTATTAGTGACAACACTTATTCAGACTTTGTATGGTTACCAAGCTCTTCAATCAGTCTCCAGTGTTTACCGAGCAATCCAGTGGTTACCAAGTTTCACAATTCATACCAAGCATACCAAGTGGTTACTGAGTGAATACAGGCAGTGTGAAGTCCAACAGTTCAAACTGAATAATTTAGCTCTTGTCGAGCAGTTCAGTGGTTACCGAGCTTCGCAATGTCTACCGAGTCATCAGTTCTTGTGATGTGAAGTTAGTGTTAACCGAGTGATGGGATGAGTAGTGTTTATCGAGTGTAGGCATGGTAAACATGGAATTCAATTTACCGACTAATACAGTATCTATTGAGTCTCCAGTGTATACCGAGTTTGAAGCAATGTTGAGTGATTAGTATGGACTGAGCCTCTACTTCTACCGAGTGCATGACAATGCCAAGTAATGCAGTGGACACCGTGTATCAGAAAGTCACCAAGTCAGCTTTTAGAACCTGAGTTTCCACATTTGGATCGACTCAATAATATTGGTGTTAACTTGTGTTTTAGTTGACCTTGTAATTATGAGAATTGGGTTGGTATATATGTAATATATTGTATCATATCCAATTGTAATAACAGTAATGTTTGATGCATGAGAATGCAAATGTGAATCAACAACAAAGCAAAGTGTTTAGCAAGGTCAAATTAGGAGTAGTCAAGTTACATCTATCACATAGAGGTGATCAATACTTCAAAGATCTTAATAAAAAATTTAGTTGTAAGTCAAATTTACTATTTCATCCTAACAGGTGAATCAACTTCAAATCCTTTAACAGCGTAAACTTAATAGTCTTTTCTTAAATCTCTTTACCGAGTGCATACTTGATTGTATATTTGTAAAACCTCTAACAAGGTGGACCTAGCAGTCCTAATTGCTCCTAACAGGGAAAATCATCAAAAGTGATCATTTTAAGCCTTAACAGGCCAACTTTACACTGTAGCATTGAAGTTTTGTGGGTATCATCCCCACGCTAGTTTTACTTTCTATTTGGAAGGTTTTTGGGTCACCAAATATTGTGTTCAAAGTTTTTTATGCTTTCATTTTCTCATGCATGCAGTAGATTAGATCTATTAATGGTAAATGGATTATATTATTAAGTATTGAATTTGTCAAAAGTTTTGAGGTTACTAATTTACCCCTGCCCTCTCAGTACGCTAGCTAGTCTTGATTATTTCCAACAATTGGTATTAGAGCTTTGTGGTTCTCAAGATAAAGTTTGACAGCTTGAGCAAAGATCAAGGACAATAAAATATTCAGACTTGACAAAGCTATCGATAATGAAAAGCTAGATCGGGAGATGGCCATAGCTCAACTCAAGGAAGAAAAAGAGCATCTTTCCCAATCCCTAAAAGAAGGAAGGAACTTGCAAAATAGATGAATGATCACCAGTATGTTGAAGAGAAGATTGAAGAATTTTTTCCCTCAAGCAGTTCAGATGAAGCAAATGATGCAATCAAAGAAATCCTAGAAAAGAACACCTTCCTACAAGAAGAGATAAGAAAATTGAAAAGAGAACAAGAAATTCAGACAATAAGATTGTGTGAAATTTTGGAACAGATAAATAAGGAAAAAGAAGACTTGGAGGCAAGGAACAGTGAAATTCAAAATCAATCCCTTCAGCAAGAAAGTCTTATCAATCAGCTCTCCAATGCAAATGAAGAAATCATGAGTCTGAGATCTGAAAATGAAAGGCTAAAGAATGATTTAAGCACTGAAAAGAAAATCAATGAAAGGATGAAAGTTGATCTAAATTCTAAGAAGCAACTCAATGAAAGAATAATGAAATCCTAAGCAGATATGGATCAATTGAATCAACAAAATGAGCAGAATCTTTATAGGAAAAAGGGAAAAGCAGGACTTGGATACAAAGAAGAAGGTGAATCTTCCAAACAAGGTGCTAAAAGGAATCAAAGACCTACTTGCAATTACTGTGCTAAGATAGCTTATACATCAAACAAATGTTGGAGTAATGGAAAGGCAAAATTCAATGGAAAATGCTACAATTGTAGTCAACATGGTCATAAAGCTAATGAATGCAAGGAGAAACCAAAATTTGAAGGCAAATGTCACAAATGCAAGAAACAAGGTCACAAGGCATCTAAATGTAGGATCTAAACCATTCAATCCAGCTGAACAATTTGTAAAGGCAATATTTGGTTAGGACTACAATACTTGGTGTAGATGCCATTACTATGGAGAATATGGACACATTGGGATAAACTATGCTAGGCATCACTTGAGAAGAAAAGATACTACAATAAGATGTTACACATGTACTGAACTTGGTCATATAGCTAAGAATTGCATGAATATAGGTAGAGTCAAAGATGAAAAGAAAGCAAAAGATGATAACATTAGGAAGCAGATGAGACAATAGTGGATTCCTAAATCTACCGAGCAAGCTAGTTCAAGTGATGATAGTTAAGTCACTCAAGAAGTGGGTGACTCCACCATTTCCAATTAAGTTCTTAAGGAAGAACTAGAACTATATTCTCAAGGTCACATATTAAAAAGTTCCAATTGGAAGGAAGCAAAAGATCCAAATCAGTATTCCAGATATAGAGGGATCACAAAATTTCAGCATCAGTAATCATCGAGTAAAGTTGGGTCATATCGAGCGAAGTCAGAAGTAACAAGGTTTTGTTTGGTTACTGAGTTACAAGCTTCTATTGAGCGATCTATGTAGATAGTGGATGACAGGGTGTCACGCACTATGTCATTATGGCTCTCATCATATCGAGCATTAATGGAAATTTTTTATCAAAAGGTAGGAATTCGACTTCATTTCAACTATGAATTTAGCATATTGAGAACAAAGTGATTTCTAGAAGCATTCCAGCGATCTTGAGTAGTATTTGCCGCCAAATTTTTTCAAAGAATTCTTAGTTTATTGAGTGATCATGGCATCTAGTAGTAGTAGCAAGGAAAAGAAAGGGTCTGAAATGTTGGTGCAAGGTGTTGAGTGGAAAGCTCCGAATTTCAAGTTGGTGCTAGCAATCACAGAATTCCTCAACCCGAATGGAGCTCAATCGCAAATTCTACCAAGGGTACTTCTTATCAATGATATTCAAACTCATTTCAAATGTGTTGTATGGGAGATAGGAACACTAGAAATGGATAGTGCCCTAGGTGAACTCTGTGTGGATGGAACTCTTAAACCTGAGCATAAACACGTAAAAGAGAAAGGCTTAACCCATATTCCTCACTTGCCACGAAACTTTTAGATTAAATGGATTAAATATATTTTGAGCCGAGTCCATAATGGTCAATTATGGTTAGAATAACTAGTTTTGATTACAAAGAAAATGATTCATCGCATTACTGGTCTCCCTATGCTTAACAAGGCTAAAGTCACAAAAACCCTAGGTTAGGATGAGCTTCAGCAGAATACCCTAGCTGAGTGGGATGACAAAGGAATGAAAATGAGCAATGTATCTTATTTGGAACTCAAATTTGGCATTCATATCATAGCTCATAATATTTACAACTCAATGTATCACTAATGGAAGTGTCTACCACTTCATCTACCGAGCTATAGCCTTCTATTTCTTCAGTGCCTGAGTGTGGTTCTTCAGTAGTAAGTACAGTTTCATGTTCTATAGTTTTGGCTACTTCAGGTGTGTCATGCCCAAAATCTAGGGCAAAACACATACAATTTTTTTTTAATTTAAGAACAATGATTAAATAAGATAACATGGAGGTAAAATATTTTAAAAGTTTAACTATAATGGAATTAATTATTCGAGTGGTTTTAAATTCGGATTACCAAAGATACTTTGGAGATAGATACAAGTTCCCATCGATATAGAAGGTTACAACTCAGTGAACATTTCATAAGAAGGGTTATATATAGACTTAACTGAAAGTTTCTAATAAATCAATTAATTAAATAAAATGACTAATTCCATTTAACTAAAGTCCTAATCCATTAGTTTGTTTTAATAATTCCTTAAATATAACATCCTAACGATGACAAAGAATTAACACCCAACTTATTCAACACGTCAAATGACCTACTGACTAAAAGGACATCTATCTCTTAATTACATAACTTGTTTAGCATCGATTTAAATATGATCAAATACCACTAACCTAAAATGAGCCAAATAACTAGACCCTCCTATCAGCTTAATAAATTGATCAACATTATAATTTAATCATTTACTTTAGGCTTAATGTAATTAATTAAATCCTTTCCACTTCGTTCTACGATAATCCCATCCCGATCCATAAACTGACCTTAGCAAAGCTTATCAATTTCTAGAATACTATCGTTAAGAGAATTTAGGACTCTAAAAGATCAATCAAATTTAACTATCCAACCCATACTAATTACATTATAAACCTTAATCAAAATCTAAGCTATTCTTTAATATACATACAATAGAGATACACGTTATTATCAATTATACTACCTACGCTTTAATCTCAAATTATTTCCTACGTTCTTATAACAATTTAATTTATATTAATCTATTATTTATAATTAAAATTGAAACTAGAATCAATTCAAATAAATCTATAAGTTAAACTAAGCTTTATTTAAAATTTATTCAACTTGCAACTTTATTTAATCTATAATTCTATAAGAAATATAACATCTCTAAGGAAACTAACCATATAAATTAGGGTATAATTTAGTGGCTAATATTCGTAAATTGGCTAATTTTAGAATTTTTTGGCTAGTAATTTGGCTAATAATTTAAGATTTGATACAACCTAAATCGTCATAATTTTATAAAATTTAGTTATAGAATACTTAAAATCGCTCAATAATTTATTTTATTAAAAAATTTAAGTCAAATATTCGCCACAATATTCATTACATGATATATTTGAGTTACATAAATAAAATATGTTATTGGAGAAATTAAATTGAACTAACCAATAGTTATCATAATTATTAGTTACTTTAGGGAAATATCACCAATATTTATTTTTCACTATTGATTTAAAGTATATGTAATGATTCTCATAATACTCCACAAGGTAAAAAAATGTTTAATTTTGATTTGTAATACTCCATGGTGATTAATGAACTTCCTATTATTATTGAGATTCATCAATATTTTATACAAAAAAAAAAATTATGATTCAAAAATAATCGCCAATATTAATCATATTTAGAATAAAAAATTGAGAGATTCACCAATAGAAATAATTTTGTTTTTTCAAAATAATGAAAGATTCGCCAATATTTTATTTCTTTATTTGGAGGCGGCTTTCTTAAAGTTTACCCTGATATAAATTAAAATCAACTTCGATTAGATACTAAAATAAAGAAAGCTTTCATAATTTACCAATCTAACAATTGACCTAATAGCATTATTAACATCATAAGATAACTTGTATTACAACATATAATTCCCTTCTAACTAAATCTAAAATTTAACTTTTCTAATTCAAACTACACTATCCCTTTTTTTAACTAAGCTAACTTTAATATTAAAGCAACATTTGCAGAGTAATCAAAAACTAAAATACAACCTATTTTAAATACTACTAACCTCTAAATTAAATCTAATATTAATAATAAAACAAATCCTAAAGCTAATACTAACCCTTAACCATACTAACATCCTACTAACTAAACCACATACTAATCTAGAAACTTTATTCAAATAAACTCTAGCCTAAACTAACCTAACAACCAACCCTTAAAATCTTATATTAACCTAAACTTCATACTGACTAAGCTTTTACAACATATACTAACCTTCAAACAAAAATCCTCTAACATCATTACTACCCCCCCTACCTACTAACCTAGCTCCACATCCCCACACCCAACAATCTTGGGTAGCCTCCCAATAGGCTATGCACTGTCCCAAGGGAAATATACACTGCCCAAGGTAGCTCTTCCTTGTAAGATGCGCTTAGTCACAATCATGGCAAGGGGGAGAATAAATTGTGGAGTATAAGGTTTGGGATCTTCTATCATCATCAAGCATACAAATCCCTTAAATGCTCAAGGACCCACGTACCCCCAAAAGGGCTTAGCACGTGATCCAAGACCTGCACTTGTCTTGTCTTCCTCCCAAGAAGATGCATGCCTAGCAAGACAAGGGGAGGTATAAGGAAGAAAAAACTAGGTGATAATATAAATATGAAGGGGGAAAACTTTAATGTATCCCTTCCCTGATCAAATTTTCTCAAAATACATCTGCCAACTTTATTGACATGGTAGATTTCATGGGTATGCGCAACACTCCAAGTCAACCCATGAAGGCTTGTCAAATTGCCTAGGGTGGAGGAGGTAAAATAGGAGTTAAGTGCATAAAGTTTTCTAGGTAAGAGTATGAGTTATGTTTTTAAGTTATGTAGATAGTCTTCTAGGATATATATTTAATTGCTCATAACTCATTTAGATATTATTTAAATTGAGAAATAAATTATATTTTATTTTCCTAAAGAATCAAAAAGGAATATTCTCTGTCTCAGCAAGGGAATAATTTATTTCTCCCATACAATTTCCAACATCCTGTAGGTGGGTGTTTTGGAAATTTTCTTGTTCTCTTTTTTTTTTTTTGTGTATGAATTTTCTCTTTGGGGTGGTATGTAAAGGTAGATTAATCTTCTTTAAGTTGGATCATAATTTGAAAAGCTAATATATTGCTAATATTAGCCTAGAATTTTAATTCCTAAAGTTTCATATGGCTTACAAAACTAATAGTGAATCTCTTAAATCTATTAGATGATTAAGGTAGGATTCAATGCAATTTCTATCACATCTAAAGTAGATTAATCCAAGGACTAAATTCGTCATTCAATTCACACCTGAACTCATGTAGGAGCATTCACAGATCATACTTTGAGTAATATCCTTCCATCATTTATACAAGGGAGTAGAATTTTCTCTCTTTTTTTACCATAATATAAATCAACCTTTTAAACAACCATGTGATTCATTCCCAATTTGAGATCGAAATTACAATGAAATAACTTATTGAAACCACACTTTAATGATACAATGAAACTTCTCTTATGCAAGGACAATACTGAAATCTTTTTTTTTCCTTTTCCATTACTCAACTTGGTTCAAGGCTCCATCGGGAAAGAACTAGTAAGAAAACCCAATGTCTTTGCCTATACGTCAAAATTCAAATACATTTTACATAATATTACAATTCAAAGGAAATCTCTTCAAAATCCTTCACAAGTACTCTCTTCCAATACCTTCAAAACTTCAAGGAAACACAAGGAGAAGACAAGAGCTGACCTGGGGTGAATCATCACAACATCAAGAACAATTCAAGCATGCACCCTGACCTAGTTTTGCACAATAGGTCCAAACATGGAACCTGGCTAGGGGGGAGGTGGATTTTCCCAATGGGAGACGTCAATCACCATGCCATAACATAGCCCTTTCGGGGCTAAAACTTTAAGAACTTTTGTTCTTCTACAAGGCCCTTTCGAGGCTAACACCACAAGGATTTTCATTCCTTTCCATATTCAAGAATTCACAATATCAAACAAGGCATGTGATGACAAGTAGGGGCCCATACACCCTACCCTCTTTCCCTCTTCTCACCATGAGAGGAGACTCTACACCATTGAGGTCCAACTAAGGCCCTACCCCGTACATGGCCACTTCTTCCCTATCCAAGGGTGAGTAATGCCAAAACAATCCCCATGAAAACCCCTCAAAAACATTTCATCAAGACAAGCATAAAAATGCATCAAGAACAAACAAAAATCCCTCCAAATCCATCCCAACACACAAGCAAGCAAAAACAAGAACAACACAATACTTTGTGCAAGATTCAAGCATGAAAGATATGAAGAACAAAACCGAAAGAGTGAAGAACTCCTACCTTTACCAAAAGAGTTATGGCAAAAATGGTGGGTTGAGAAGAGCTTTTCCCTTTCTTCCTTCAATCTTCCAACTTTCTCCAAATCTAGAGATTGGGTAACAATCCCAAAACTACTCCAAAATCCTCTAAGTATCATCCCTAACTCAACTAGACTTCAAGCAAACTCAAGATGGAGTTTGAGTCACCAACACATGTAGATGACAATCAATTTTCGCAATCCATAAAAAATAGGGTTTTTGAGTGACCCTAAAAGTCAAACAAGGAGGCTAAGGGGGTGGAAAGTACTCCCCACCCATACCCTTACCCCTACCACACTTAAATTTGATGTTTTAAAGCCTTAAAGACATAATAGGAACAATTAAAAGCTAGGAGAATAATAAAATCAAATAACAACATTTTAAAGATAAACAATGCAAAGATAGCACAAAATAGACAAGGGGTTCAGCTTTGGCTTTCCATTGGATTTCTCGGCTAAACTTCCTACACACTCATTGCACCCATCAATAGGTTCAAGAAATCACATGCATTATGAAATTTACATATCAAAAAAATCATATAAATTAAAACATCCATTTTTTTTAATGATCAATCATTTATCTAATTCTACTCATATTTTCAATTGTTAAAATTGCATAATCAAAATGTTATTTTTGCATTCATTTACTTCATCATCGCACATGTTCATAAAGCATTAAATGACGGAATCAACTATTTGAAAGAAAAGCATCACACATCATAAATAGCATAATAATGTTCAGTGCATCAAACAATGTTTTGATATATCGAGTCATGAGTATCAAAATAATAATGTATCATCGATGCTAGGATGGGTCAGGGAGAGGTCTCACAAGGTGTACATATTCTAGTAAGTTCTTCAATTGTGCATACTTATGTCAATATTCCACCTATAAATACTTCAATTTTGGGAAGTTTTGCAAATACACCAATTTTGAATTCTTCAAGTACTCCAGTAAGTATTCCATCAGTAGGCACTATACAAGTTTTTATTGCAAGCCCTACTATTTCCACTATTATTTCTATTTCAAAATCCAAAGCATTAGTATCAAAAGTTGAACCAAAGACATCACTAAGACAAGGAGATTGAAATTCCCAAGTTAGATTTTGACAATGCTACTATAGAGAAAATGAGATTAGTTAGTCAGCTTCTTGAACAGAAAGCTAAATAGAAGTAGCTAAGAGAAGAGAGAGACAGGGAAATTAGAATTATAAAGAGTGCTAAGAATATTTTGATAGAGGCTATAGGTGTTGATGTAGATCTTTAACTGACAACAATTTTTGAATTGTAGATCATATGATTGAACTCTCTACAGAAGTCCAAGTTGCACTTCAAACCTGCAAAATTTTGCAAGAAAACTAGGACAAGCCCTTAACTCTTATTCTTAAGGTACATTTTGAGTTTCTCTCACATTTTGGTATCTCTATAAAAGTAGATTTTAAATCTTTGGCATTATTGTCAAAAAGGGGGAGAGAGAGAGACATGTACTTAATAAAAAGGGAGAGAGACATGCATATATTTAAGAAGGAAAGATATTTGTATATACACTCAGTATGATATTATGCTTGATATGATATGTACATTGTATGGGGGAGATATATGCAAAATGTATATACAACAATATTATAAAGACAAATTTTGAAAAATCAAAAATCAAAATCAGCATGACATTGTACATAAGTTTTGGCTAATAAGTGTTTTTGTCACTAATGCCAAAGGGGGAGATTGTTGGCATTAAGTCATGTTTGTTATTAGTGACAACACCTATTCAGATTTTGTATGGTTACTAAGCTCTTCGATCAGTCTCCAGTGTTTACAGAGTAATTCAGTGGTTATGAGGTTTCATAGTTCATATCGAGCATTCCAAGTGGTTACCAAGTAAATATAGGCAGTGCGAAGTCCAGCAGTTCAGACCGAATAGTTCAGTTCTTGCCGAGTAGTTTAGTGGTTATCGAGCTTCGCAGTGTCTACCAAGTCATCAATTCTTGTGATGTGAAGTTAGTGTTAACTGAGTGATGGGATGAGTAGTGTTTACTAAGTGCAGGCATGGTAAACATGGAATTCAATTTCTACCTAGTGACATAGTATCTTCTGAGTCTCCAGTGTATACCGAGTTTGAAGCAATGTTGAGTGATTAGTATGGAGTGAGCCTCTACTTCTACTGAGTGCATGATGATGCTGAGTAATGCAGTGGACACTGTGTATTAGAAAGTCACCAAGTCAGCTTTTAGAACCCGAGTTTCTACATTTGGGCCGACTCAGTAATATTGGTGTTAACTTGTGTTTTGGCTGACCTTGTAATTATGAGAATTGGGTTGGTATATATGTAATGATTGTATCATATCCAATTGTAATAGCAGTAATGTTTGATGCATGAGAATACGAATGTGAATCAGCAGTAGAGCAAAGTGTTTAGTAAGGTCAAATCATGAGCAGTCAAGTTACATCTATCACATAGAGGTGATCAGTACTTCAAAGATCTTAATCAGAAATTCAGTTGTAATTCAGATTTACCATTTCATCCTAACAGGTGAATCAACTTCAAATCCTTTAACAGGGTAGACTTAACAATCTTTTCTTAAATCTCTTTACCGAGTGCATACTTGATTGTATGTTTGTAAAACCTCTAACAAGGTGGACCTAGAAGTCCTAATTGCTCCTAATAGGGCAGATCATCAAAAGTGATCATTGTAAACCTTAACAGACCAACTTTATACTACAGAATTGAAGTTTTGTGGGTATCATCCCCACCCTAGTTTTACTTTCTATTTGGAAGGTTTTTGGGTCACCAAATATTGTGTTCAAAGTGTTTTATGCTTTTAGTTTCTCATGCATGCAGTAGATTAGATCTATTAATGGTGAATGGATTATATTATTAAGTGTTGAACTTGTCAAAAGTTTTGAGGTTACTGATTCACCCCTCCCCTCTCAGTAACCTAGCTAGTCTTGATTATTTCCAACAATAGATTCATCTTCCATTTTATTAGAATGTTCTTTTTCTAATTCTTTCATAATTTGGTTACTAAATCCTCTATCATCCTTATTCATTTATGTGCTTATTGTTTTGTTAATTTGACTATTTTATCCATTAATTTTATCTATATCTTTCTAAAATTCTTCTAATTCTTGGCTCCCGAACTCCTCCCAATTTTAGAATTTTCCTGCTTTGTTCCTATCTAGATTATCCAAGCCCCATTTATCTAGTATATCTTCTTGATTTGTCAACTTAGATTCCCCTACAAATGTCTCCACCTCAATAGGAAAACATCTACAATCAGCTTCACTTTTCTCTACTTTTTTTTGGGAGGGTGAATTAGATTTCATTTCCTTTTTGTTTACATTATTAGATTCTTTTATTATCATTATATCCGATTGATTATCTTCTATTTCTTCCTACTGAAGTGCCTAAGACTATTTTTTTCTTGATACCGATTCACTATTTCCCTTGGTATCTATTAAATTGTTTTTTTCTATATTATCCTCTAAATCGTCTTCTTCTAATTCTTCTTTACTTATTTCCATGATTCTTTCAAGTAACCATCTTTTTTCCTTCACCACTTCTTCACTTTCTTCATCTACTTCTTCAACGATGAGATCCTCAAGGGAGTCTTCTTCATTTAAGTTAACTACATCCAAAGGAATGGAGGATTCAAGTCGATCCTCTATATTTATTTTGTTCAATGTTGTTTCCTCGACATCTATTAATTGATTTTGAACATCGTTTGTTCTAACTTCACTCTGTTCAAGATTAGAAATGAAATTTTGCTCCTTTTTTCTTTCTTTTCCATACTAGTTACCAATCATATTTTCTTCTTTGAGGAAATGTCTTCCTCCTATTGGTGTTTGCCAAAACTTATATAACTTTCTAAGTTAGTAGCCTCATTATCTTGTTGTCTTTCTATTTCCTGAGTTTCCTTTCCTGCATTCTCTACTTCTACATTTTTTAACAATGGATTGATATCTTCTATACTGATCTCCTTTTATAACACCCTAGGTTGTTTTTGAAGGATTTGATCAATACAAATCCACAAAACCCAAAGAACACCAGCATGCAAGAACCTAGCATAGAGAAGAAAAAGCAAAGAAGAGGCAAGGGTTTTGCTTTGAATATATGAGAACTATATATATATATATATATATATATATATATATATCGATAATAAGAGTTTATTGAGAGATAAAAATTGGGTTAACCTTGGCCTGAACCAGTAACAAAAAGGAGATACAAACAACTAGAAAAAAGACAAAACATCAGGAAGAGCCATAAACACATAAGGGCCACAAATTATGTCTTTCCTTTGTCCTGAGACTAAGATCAAAGAATCATATCAAATGATTCTTTTACCCCGCACTTCTCCTTTTTACCCTTCACAACCTACCATCCATCCTCCACCTTTGCAACTTTCGTCTAGCAAACTGGCACCTTCTGAGAAAGGAAAGCTCCATCATTATCCTTCCTTTGTATTGTCTCTTGTGCAACAAGATTATCATAGTTTTTTCGCTTCTCCCATCCAATTGGAGTATCCATGCCTACATGATACTGTTGCATGCCTTTTCCTCCCTCTATTGGCAGGTTCCCATTCAATTTTGGGGTCTCCTTCATGGCTGCAAGAGGTATCCTTTGTGGGGATTCTATAACAACTTGTGAAAAAACTCTTTTGATTCTCACCTCCTTCCGCATTCTTCATAACCATGTAGTATTGTTCCTTGCTATCTTTCCACCAAGAAGCTTCCCACTAGATTCTCACTTTTGAGCATTTTGAAGCCATATGTCCAACTTGGTGACATCTCCTGCATCTAAATGGGATGCCTTCATAATCCAAGGGTTGAGTCCAACATCCTTTTGAGGTTTTGATCTTAATTTTTTTGGTAGCCCATTTGAAATATTCATTTCAACTAAAACTTGGGCATAGGTGGAATGTAAAAGGTTTGAGGAGCTTTCATCCACCATTAAAAAATCACCTAACATATTTTCAATTGCTTCCAAACAAGAATTAAACCATAAGTGTAAAGGGAAATATGGAAGTCTTACCCAGATTGGGACTCTATCAAAACTTTCCGAATCTGGACAGAAATTAAGGTGCCATGGTTTTAGCATCAGGGCATATTGACCCTCTCAACACCAAAAATTCTCGTACAGGACCATCTTTCTATCCTGGGTATTTTCAAATACTATAGTAAAAAAACCCTTTAGCTGTTGGGTAAATCTAGACTATCCCTATTAACAAAGGTCCCCAATTCTCTGAGATCCATTTATGCAGCTCACTCAAGCTTGGCCACAACCCACTAAACCTTCCTATTAGTCCATATTCAAAGAAGACTAAAACATTATGCATAACCTCCTCATCTGCACATGTGTCTAAAACTACAGACAAACCCCCATCTTTTTGTTGTACAGGGGGTCTTCCATGGTGGTTGTTACATGTAGCTTCATCCATCTCTCCTCCCTCATTGATTCCTCTCACATATTTCTTGTCGTCTCCAATAAATCCACCCCCATTTGAGAAGATTTCATTCACACTTTCACCTTTGCCTCCTTTGCATTTAAAAACTCTATCATTTTTACTACTACCTCCACTAAAAAAACCTACCCGTCCAAGGTCTCTATTCCCTCCGTTACTTTTTCCATATTCATTCTGATCAAGGTTAGTCTTCTTATTCTGTCCAATCCTTTTGTCTCTAGCCACTCCAAAACTAGCACGATATTTCCCAAACCCTCCGTTATTTAAGCTTTCATTGTTATGAAAGCACTGGTCTCCCTGTTCCTTGCAAAATAACTAGTCCATGATTTTGCCTGCGCAAATCTTACTATCCCATCTATCGTGCCTAGTTGATCCTGAGAGCAGACAAACTTTTGAAGATGTCCATCACCATTCCACATGTAGGAAAATGAAACCCTAGTCGCAACGACCATTGCAGAGCTCGGGAGCACCATAACCTCTTAAATTGTAGCGTTTATTATTATTATATGAGAACTATATTATTAGACTGAAAAGATGAGAGATAATTACAAAAGATCAATCCTTATAGAAGGAGATCAAAAACCTAAAAAGGAAACCCTAAGAGGTAAATGACATTCACTAATTACTAATTAATTATTAAATGGAAATGCAAAGTGCATAAAGTGAAATCTTAACAAGGGAGTAAAGGTAATTTAATAAATTAAATTAAATTAACGCTTTACTCTAACAATTTTCTCTTTTTTGGCCTTTTATGTCTTATTCATTCCCCTCTTACCATCTCTATTTTAGATGAGTTTATGATTTTACCCCCATTTAAATTATTTTCTTGTGTGCCTTCTTAGGCTGCTAGATGCTTGGTTTTTCTAATATCTCTATTAATAGCTTCCTCTTGTATTAGTGAATTTAAAGGAAGAACATTGTCTAGTCTTGGTTCAAAATTAGTTTTAGTATTGTTGTACAATGTTATTTTCAGAGGTCCCTTCAAATTCTCTCTATACATCTAGTTGTTAGAAAGTAGAAATTGATTATCTATACTCGATATTAGATTTATGTCTAATCGATCATCATCTATTTTTTTGACTATCATGGATTGTAACCCCCCAATGGTGATGTTTCTAGATTTAACCTCATATCATTTTCCAAAAGTTGATCCTTTATGTTTATGTGGGGGTTATGAGCATCTTCCCATAGAATAAGTTGATCACAAATGTCATTATGTGTCAACATTATGTACTTTATCAACTTATTGTATAATATGATGTTTTCTATTATGTCTTCACTAAATATATTTTGTTTCATACATATTTTACATTGTTCCAACATCATAATCTTATCTGTTATGGTTGATTTATCTGGGCAACATCTTTCATTCTCTATTGTATCCTTCCCCTTCTCTATTAAGTCACATATTTTATTATCTTGATAGTTTCCTTTTCCTCTTCTCTCTTGTGAGTAATCCTCTTCTTGTTTGTTTGTTCCTAAATAATATTGATCTAGATTAATTTCAGGGTTTAGGGTTGCATCCACCTCCACTATCTCTCCTTCAATATTTGGTTATGGAGATTGGATCATGCTTACTAGGAATTTACCTGTTCTGTCTGGATCTCCTAGAATATGATATCCTTCTTCCCTTGAATTTTTACAAATAATCCCTAGTTCTTTTTTCTTTTTACCATTGAGACATAATTGCATCAAATTTGATGTTGGTTGCACAATTGAGTAAAAATTGTAATAATGATATCTAGATTCTAGATCAAACAACATTATTTCTTGAATTTGTTTTTTGTTGATTTCTTTAGTTTTGTTGTCTATTAGTGTCAAACACTTAGTCATTTAGAAGGTAGAGTTGGTCATTTAGAAGGAAAAGTTGGTCGCTAATCACTGCAATCGAGTCACTTGGTATAGGCCAATTTATATATTTGTTAGACTTGTAAATAATCATGTATATGTTGAGCTCTATAGGAGCCGAGAAAGTTTATGATCGTTGAGTATCCCTATGGAAGTCAAGTTATCTAGTATACAGTGAATGCTAAATAAAATAGAGTTAGTATGTGTCCAGTCATACAAAAGAAGTCGAGCTAGTAGAGGTCGAGCATTAATAAACAAAATAATTATGACTGAGCATTAGGAACCATATGTGTCGAATAACACTATTTGAACAAAGAATGTTTAGAAGGCATAAGATATGAGGTAAACCCTTTTGGCCGACATGAAGATGACATTTAATGATTATGGAGTTTTTTACAAAGGTGATTACACATTTTGGCATGGATCACTAACCCCTATGAAGGAAAGTTAGCCAATCATATTAAGAGGCAAAAAGAGAAGCATCTAGATCATTGATTATGTTCTATAAAACTCTATAGATAGTTATTTAAGGTCAGATCCAAACCTTATTCCATGTGATGCAATGTAATGTCAAAAGTGTATGCAAAGGGATTGTGTTTTCAATGTTGCAAGCGATGTTTTGAAGAAAATAGTGTAGCAACCGAGAGGAGTAGTGAAGAGCAGAGAAGAGATATATCAGATAGGAGATCAAAATAGAGATTGGAAAGAGAAGATCTGTAATCAGCATTGTAAGTGCAAACCAAAGGATTGGGTACTGATACATTCTAGCAAGTGGATCAAGGTGAATCTCTTAACAAAATGGTCCTAACAGACCTAGGTAAATTTCCTAACAGAGTGCTTACTTCATTGTAAGAGGTACAACTGACAATATTGTAAGCTCCTAACAGAGTAGACCCCTCACAGGGTAGATCATCAGAATTTATCAATATTGTAGCCCTAAGAAGTGAACTGTTACTGCAACAATGAATATTTGTGGGTGTCATCCCCACTTGAGTTTTACTTTCACCTTGAATGATCTCTCGATAACCAAATATTTTGTGTTATGTGTTTACACTTATGCTTATGGATGTGATGCATAATTAGATCTATTTCAACATTTCAAGCTTAAGGTTATATTGTTCATCATCTAGATATGAGATGAATGTAGTTAATTTGTTATTTTCTTTAAAGGATAAAAGTTTTAGTGATCTTGATTCACCCCGCCCGCTCCCCTCAATATCTCACTTTCCCAATGAACTTCCAAAAAAAATTGGCATAAAGTAGGTTGTAGTTTGTAAACAGGTCTATTGGTGATGATTTTAATTGGATCTAAATCCTGAATTTTAGTTCTCATACTAACTAGGATTGTGGTATCACTACATTTTGTATAGCTAGATTCCTATCCTTGAAATTCACCTAAATAATTGCCAATTCTTTTAAGTATCTAAATATGATTAAGTTCCCCTAGCAATTTTACAATTATAATCCAAGTTGAGTTTTTTATTTTACTTATGTGAGTTTCATCAAAATTGGGATACTAATTATAGAATGTTATGTTATATCCTTTAAGAAAATGTTGAGAATCTAGTAGTACATCTTTTATTTGCTTATTATTACAATGGAAGTATGCTAAATAATTAGAGAGAGATAGAATACTTACCTAGCCCTCGCAACCTACCTTCAACCATTCTGTTAGAGTGTATTTTTTTGGATTTGGATTATTCCAAACTGCAAAAATCCCTATGGATTTACATTCAAACCATTGGTTTTTTGAGAAATAATTGCTTATGATCGTGAATTTCTCTCTTCTTTCCCTAGTTTCTTTGTGATAGGCATGATAATCATCTTTGTTTTTCTTATTCCATTGATTACTATTGGTTTGCAAAGATCTTTGATTTGAATGATTTTCCAACCTTGACCCACTCCTTTGTCACCATTGAATCATGTTTCTTTGCCTATTTTTCTTTTGCCTTTGGTCTAGATCTTATTTTTTATGGAATTTGTTGTCGTTGTGATGCAGATGTAGGATTTCTATGGTGGAATATGGATCCCCCTTCTATAAGGCGAGATGTATTTATCTTTCGAATCACCATTCATTTCAATAAGCATTAATTTGCATGGTGAAACCCTGGCTAGGGCTTGGAAACTATTTTTGTAAGGTAAATTAGTAGCGCTTTTGTTTGCCAGATTTTAAATATCTTTTCTTCACAAAGTGCAAAACATGTTTTGCATATCTGAGGTTGTAAGGGTTAACACCAAAGCCATTCACTAACTTTGCTAAGTGATTCATACTAATTTGTGTAGATGACTCTTCTGATTCTATGTAGATGGATGTTATTGTTGTTGTCAAAGTGTGGTTATCATATCTTTGTCTCTTGCGTAAGCTAGAGTATTTATCTAACTAGCTTTGAATTGGATATGGACTAGCATCTCCATTAAAAATAAGAACCATCATCGGTATATCCTCTGTAGGCCAATTGACAGAGGAGAATAAGTGGGTATTATTATTGTTATTTTTTATATTGAGAATGACTTTCTCTTGATTCTACCCTAGATCCGATCCATTTCCTTCGATCGCCATGCAATAGTGGTCTCCTCTCAGCAAACAAATTCACTTCTTTGAACTCAAATTAGAAAGAAGACCTTCTCAAAGATTAAAACCATCAACTTTGAATTTTTTCACTTTTAGATGATTCATCAAAAATATTTGTGATTCAACCAAGAAAGATTTTGTAGGAAACACATAATGAGACCTATAGAATAAAATAATCTATGGGGAAGCAAAGGAAAAATGGGGACCATAGGAGAAAATTGGCAACAATGAGAAAATGTTTGTAGGTTGTCAATCTTGGAAGTCAGCCGATCCGGAAGTCAGACAAATTTTCTTCTTAGAAGGCTATCGATCTTGGAAGTCAGACAAAGTCACTTCTTCGAACTCAAATTCGTGAGCTCTCTTTTTCTGATGATTAACACATTTTTCCAATGACTTATAAATCTTAATTTATTTTTTTAGCTTTCTTATCCCCCAATATGCACTGAAAGAATTCCCTCTAGCCTCTATGATACTTATCGCTCTATGTCCTTTCATATTTTGTTTTTGTTTTAAATGGCTCACTATAATAGTAGGGATTCACAATGAATAAATTAACAACATAAGAAAACTCTCAACTAACCTTCAATATGGGATTGTCGAATATGTTTTAATAATGGAAAGAAATAGAATATATTATTCTTGAGGCTCCAATGTTTTTGCAATTGCAATCTAATTTCCAATTTTTAGTTCGTCAGCTGATGAGAGACCAATACAACTTTGTGAAAAATGTATTCACATTCCACAAATAGGGAGGTTAGAAGTTCAATTCTTGTGAATCCACTCTCTTGCTTTGCTTTCACACTAAATTTATTTAAATTATATTTTTCAATGGAAGCTAATTTTTTATGATACACTGAAAATATTCCAAATTCTTATTAAAAGGGAAAAAACCATTTATAGGATTTTCAAATTACCTTCAATCTTTACAATTTAAAAATATGAATTATTAAAGTAGATCATTAAATAAAATGTGAATTTAAACTAGTATTATAAAAATCAATATCCATCTAAAATTTATTTCTTACTGCAAGAAGACAAGAGAATACTAGAATATTTTATTTTTTAACAATATTGTTTTAAAATAGAACAAAATTAACAACGTAACATTAGAATTCTAAAAATTAGAATATAAATAGAAGATTAAGTATTACATATAGAATTTTGTTTACATTTAAATTAAAATTATACATTGAAAAAAACACTTGATTTTTTTTAATAATTAATATCATATTCAATTTCAATAGTTAATTAATTTTTAAACTTAAAGGCAAGTACTATCACTATTGTCACTTGGTTTGTATTGAAATAATGAAAGATAATACAAATAGAATATAAAAAAAGGAGTTTAGAAAGACAATAGAGGAACTCACAAAATTGCAAATTGCAAAAATTTACATGCCTAAACAACAACTTACAAATTAAAAAGTTTTATATGTCAAACCAATTACAACTTAACCAAACTTGAACATGAATTAGTTTCTTTATCAAAACTATCTAATCCGTTCCAACTTATAATTGGCTACTCCATATAAAAAGACACATTATTGAGTGTGAGTTGTCCATAATTCAATCAATGTTGAGAACAAGATCTTGGACCATGTGTCATGACCACCTTTATTTTGTTGAGGAGAAAGTGAAGTTAGAGTTCTAGGGGTAACTTTAAGATCCCCCCAATGACAAAGGCGTAAAATATTTGAGAATCCTACATTATTTTGGGGATAAAATATTAATATGGTTGGTGAAATTATTTTCTATTGATTATAATTTAGGAACATGTATTGCTTATGGGGAGGAGGAAATAATGCACCAACCTAAAGATTAGTTAAAAAGCCAAGGGATACATGTTTCTCATCTAACCACTTTAATTAGTCGACTAGGAGTACTAGGAGATCATACCCAAATTAGAGGATAGTTATTTAATTTGATGGGTAATGTTCGTTGAAGTGTGGTCAAGAGGTTGTGAGTCTAATCAATATAAAAAATATAAGAGCTGATGAAAAAATCAACTCCATGACTCACAAGAATCACCTGCATGCAACCTATCATAGAAAGAAAGAACCAAAAAAGCTAAAGAGGTCAGAATTCCATGATCCATGAAAGAGGAGACATTTTGAAATGAAAAATAAATAATGCAATAGAATTTTATAAGTACAAGAGAAATCAAACCTAATATAGGTGATCAAAACCTTAAAAGGAAACCTAGGTTGCATAATAATAATTAATAAAATAATTATTTATTATATCCGTAAAGTTTAACTTAAGCAATACAAGAGATAATAAGTGACTTAATAATTAAATCAATATAAAGGCTGAACAATGGAGAGCAAAGTTTTTGAGCAGGAATGAGGGCAGTTTCGTGAAGCAAGGCCAAAATTTCTAGCAACCTCGAAGGTTTGAACCTTTTAGAAGGCATGAAGGTCTAAACTACTGGGGTAACAGAAATGGGAGATGGTAGGGGAAATATAGAAATTTTCAAAAGTGGGTTCAATGGAAAAAAGTGGGGTTGCAAGGCAAGGGGTTTTAGCAAAATGATGGAGAAAGGACCAGTTATAATGGACACAAAATCCGCCCAATGTAGAGATTCACATCCTTTAATTTGGGGGGGGGGAAGTGGACTTTGGAGAGATTGAAAAATGAATGAGGAAACCTCAAACAGTGGAAAACTAGGAAAAGTAGTAGATTGAGGACCAGAAAACAGTAAGATGCATAGTGGAAAGGGTAGCTTTAGAACAAGGCCCTATGAAGGTGAAGAGGGATTTACTGGAAAGTAATGCTTTCTTTTTAAAATGGGGAGGACCATGACCGACAATAGGGAAGCTAAAAAATTGGTGTGATGAAAAATGAAGAAAGGTAAAAGACTTTAAAACTCTGGAGAATGGGTTTTGCATGGTAATGGTGGAGTTGGCACAAGATAGTGACTAGATTTTGAATGAAGGGCCATGTTTTTTAGAAGGTTTTGGTTTTTATATGAAAGCATGGGTACCAAACTTTGACCCCACAAAGGAAATAATAAAACAATTTTCTATCTAGGTGGGTTTGCGAAACCTCCCTCGAGAATACTAGAATGAACATTGTTATAGGATGATAGGTAATAAATTGGGTAAATTGGGTACATATTTTAAGGATGTGGAAATGGTTGATGTGGAGACTTTACAAATATTTCTAAGAATCTATATAATGTGGAATGATTGTCATCCTATACCATAAATGATTGAGGTTTTCTTAGAAGGAGAAGTCTGGAGGCAACCTCTATCAATAGAGGAAGGACTAATGGTGTGTGAGCATTTTCTAAGTGAGGACCATGAGTCAAGAAAATGTAAGCAAGAGGGACGATGAAAGGGGAAGGTGGATGAAAAGTTACTAAATAGGGCGGTAGAGTTGGCTGAAGCAAAAGCAGGGATGCAGAAAAGGAGAGAGGAAAGTTCAAGAGGGATGGCTTCTGAAATAGACAACATTATGAGATGGAAAACCAGAGAAAATAATGTAAGAGATTGTGAGAAGGAAGGGGGAAAGAAATGGTGAATGAGCAGGATGGGTATTTAGGTGAGGGAAGGTCTTGGAAGGTGCATCAAGAAAGAGATAGTGAGAAGGAAGAGGGGAAATAATTGGTGATGGAGCAAGTTGTGTGTTTAGAAGAGGAATAGTCTTTGAAGGTACAAGAGGAAAGTTGGGAAGAGATGGGAGTTGAAGCTGAAGTTCAAATCAAAGATCTAGGAGGAAAAGTGGACAATATGGAGGTACAGAGGATGGTTGGGGATAGGGTACAGAAGGGAGTTCTTAGGATAAGAGAAGATCCTATGGACTTAGTTAGTAGAGAGGAATCCCAAAATAATAGAAGGGAGGTTTGTAATGAAGAAGATGGGGTAGAGAATGGTATAGTGGTGGAAAGGGCCAATGAGGAAGAGGAAGATGAGAGGTTTGTAACATAAGGGGAAGAAGATAGAGGTGATGTGGAGGTCTTTAAAGACATCGAGATCTTCCCAATTAGAAACTTGAAAGGGTGTTCTGGAACTTCTAGCTCTAATGAAAGCTCTAATGAGGAAGAAATGGGTAGGGAGGAGATGTTGGAGGAGGATTACCTTGATTCGGAGGAGATGATAGATCTAAAAGAAAAAAGGACCTTAGCAAAATCATAAAGAAAGTGTCACAAAGTTCAGGTGGGGGAAAGTCAAAAGAGAGGAAGGAGAACACTCAATGCCTTAATTCAAATAGCAGGGAGTGATAGAGGCCAAAGCAAGCTAAAGACAAGAAGGGGGAAAAATCCCTCCCGAAAGGGATGAAGATCCTTTCATGGAATGTTAGGGGTTGTAATGCCCCTAAAAATATTCACTTGATCAAGAGAGACCTTGATCAAACAAGACCAGAGGTAGTTCTTTTTTCAGGAAACAAAGATATAAGAGGAATATGTAGCAGGAGTTAAAAGGAAATTTGGGAAATGGAAAAGTGAGTGGGTAGCAGTGGAAGGAGCTTCTGATGGAGTTTGTGTGCTATGGAAGGAAGAATCGGTAAGTGTAGTGGTGATGTAGATGGAAGAGAATTGGCAATGGCTCAAGGTAAGATCAAAGAAACTTGGGTCAAAATTTAATGTAATCAACGTGTATGGGTCAGTTCAGTGTAGGTAAAAAAGGTGTTATGGAAATCTTTAACCTCCAATACCTTAAGCTATTGGAGGTCTTACAAGATGAGATTACAGTTTTGGGTGGTGATTACAATGACATTCTCTATCTCGGGAAGAAAAAAAGGGGAAGAGAATGGAGATCGGGTAAGCATGAAGAATTTTCAACCTTTGTGACAAATAATGGGCTCGTGAACATCCCCTTTAAACAAGATGAATTCACATGGAATAATAGAAGACTAGGGTTTGTGAATATTGCAGAAAAGTTGAATAGATTTCTCTTAGGGGGGATTGGACACAAGTGGAATGGATGACAAAAGCTGAAATATTACCTATTCATGGACCAGATCATTTCAAATTAGTTTGAGAATTTAGGAAGATTGTTCCCCAAATAGATGCCCATTCAAATTTTAAGCAATGTGGTTAAAGGGATATGGATTTAAGGATTTGGTTGAATAGTGGTGGAAAAATGCCCTAAAATATGAAGGGAATAAAGCTTTTATCATGTTTAAAAAGTTACAATATATTAAGGGGAATTTGAAGGTCTCAAATAGGGAATCCTTTCAAAACATTTTTAAAAGGAAAGAGGAGCTGGAACTTTAAAAGATTTAAATGAAAGAATACTCCTACAAGGAATGCATGAAGAGGACTTCTTAGAGGAAAATAAGTTGAATAAGGAGTATGAGGAAATATTATCTAGAGAGGAGGTGTATTGGTGGTAGAAATCTAGGGAAACATGGTTAAAGGAAGGTGACAAGAACACAAAAAAAATTCACCACTCAATCAAAGTGAGAAGAGCACCTAATAAGATTTTCTCAATAGTAAATTATGAAAGGATGATGGTTAATGACCCAGAGGAGATAAAGAGGGAGGCCATATCCTTTTTTAAAGGTAGGGGAAGGTTAGAGGAATAAGGTGGGGGGATAGAAGATGAGGCCTTGGACTATATTCCTCATTTTGTTTCAGAGATGCATAATAGAATGTTCTGTGCAGAAGTTACTAAAGAAGAGATAAAGACAACTTTATGGGGTTTGGGCAAGGATAAAATCCCAGGACCAGATGGGTTTATGGGAAGCTTTCTCAGATTCTTATGGGACTAGTTGGGGGATGAAGTATGGGAGGTAGTGGAGGAATCTAAACAGGGAGGTTTTGTTTTAAAAGACCTAAATAATACCTTCATAGCTTTAGTGACAAAGAAGGAAGCATGTAGGACCTTTGAAGATTTTAGGCCTATCTCTTTATGTAATATTGTGTATAAAATCATCTCCAAAATGATTGCAAATAGATTAAAGTTTCTTTTAAGTGAGGTAATTTTGAAGGAACAAAGTGGGTTTGCACCAGGGAGATCTATCTTTGAGGGTGTCATAATAGCTCATGTAATGATTCACTCTATCAGACTAAAGAAGCTTTGTAAAATAATAGTGAAACTAGATATAAGAAGAGCCTATGATGAAGTGAATAGGGGGTTTCTTTATAAAGTGCTGAAAAAGTTTGGTTTTAATGAATTTTGGATAAGATGGGTAAAAGGTTGCCTGAGTTCTGTTAGGTTCTTGGTGTTGGTTAATGACAACCCTCAGGGTTTTTTTGAGCTAGAAAAAGGATTAGACAAGGGGATCCTTTATCTTCCTTTCTCTTTATTATTTTAGTTAAAATTTTGGGGAGATTGATTAGTGTAAAGAAAAATAGAGGCCTTTGGAAAGGTGTGAAAGTGGCTAGAGGTGTGGAAGCCATTTCCCACCTTTAGTCTATAGATGACACCTTCTTAATAGGGGAAGCTTTAGAGCCGGAAGCCAGATTAATGAAGAAGACATTGGAGATGTATGGGAAATTTTTGAGACATAATATTAACTAGGCAAAATCAAAGATTTTTTATCTTTAATACCCCTATAAGCAAAAAGATGGCAATATGTAGAATTTTAAATATAAAGCAAGGGTTACTACCAAGTAGATATTTAGGGATCCCACTGTTCCAAGGCAGAAATAAAAGTGAAGTCTGGAAGAGTTTTGTAGAAAAGTGTTTCAAAAAGATGGAATGATGGAAGGGTAAGTAGTTGTCATCAGCTGGAAGAATTTTAATGTTAAAATTAGTAGTTTTTGCAATCCTAATTTTCTCAATGATGTGTCTTAAGATCCCAAAGAAGGTAATATGCAGTGTGGAAAAAAATATGCATAGGTTCTTTTGGAGTGGAACAGGAGAATGTAAGAAAATTTTATCATTAAAATGGGAGAAAATATGCAGACCAAAAAAGAATAGGGGAGCTATAGAGATTACAATCCTATGAATATAGCTTTAGGAGCTAAGCTACTGTAGCAAATAGCCACAGATAAGGATCAAATATGGATAAAGATATTAAGGGCAAAATATTTGGATTCTAATGATGAAACAAGGATTTTAACAGTCCAAAATACCTTAAGAGGATTGGCCATTTGGAACTTTATTGTTTCTTGTCATCATTTCATAATAGATCACATTTCATGGGTGATATGTGATGGTAACCAAGCAAATTTCTAGGCAGATTCATGGCATGGTTACAAGGCTCTGGATGAAGAATGCCAAGATGGAGATTTGAAACAAAAATTATGTGGCTTGTGGGGGGGAAAAGTTAGAGATTACTTAATTCAAAAGGAAGGATGGAGGGCCTCTCATAGGGGCAACAACAAACCCTTAAAAATATTTTGTCTCGAAGGAAAGTCTATGTAATTGCTAGAAAGGACAAGATTAGGTGGTGTGTTGCAGCTTCAAGAAAGTTTTATGTAAAGCTAGGCTATGAGTTAATTGCAAATAAAGAGGATGTTAGTTTTGAGGCAGTTGATTTATGTTGGCATAAGGAGATTTTGCCTAAGGCAAGGACATTTTCCTAGTTTTCTATTCAAAGTAGAATATTTATTGGGGAAAGAAGGAAAAAATTAGGATTTCAAGGCCCAACTAAATGTGTGATGTGTGGTAAAGAAGAAGAAATGTTGGATCATCTATTGTTACAATGTGAGTTTGCTTCGAAATGCTGGAGTTATGTTCAAGGCAAGTTGGGATGGATAGGATCATGGAGTCTCTCTTTAGTTGATTTCTTTATATCTTGGCCAAGAATAAGTAAAATAAATGTGTTGGAAAGTGTGTGGAGGATTAGTCCATCAATTATAATATGGGAGGTGTGGAAGGAGCGAAATAGGAGAATGTTTCAGGAGGTGACAGAATCTATGGAACAACTCTTGAGAAGGATTGATCACTCTATTGAAGAAGTGGTAGGTGTAGTGGTTTTTAAAAACGATTTGTTAAGGTGTGTGTTTTTGAGAGAAGATTAAGAGATCCAGAAGAAATGGCCAGGGATTAAAATCAAATAGGTTGGAGCTTTAGGGAGGGGTAATTCAAAGGAAGATCAAAGAAAAAATGCAATGTGGAAAGCTCCTGAGGAAGGATGGTTAAAATTAAATTTTGATGGTGTTGCTAGGAGTAACCTGGACAAATTAGGGGTGGGTTGCATAGTGAGAGATCATAATGGTGAGATTGTGGAGATAGGGGAAAATAGATTGTAGGATGGCACTAATAATGAAGTTGAATTCCAAGCAGTGCTTTTGGCAATTCTATGTGCTAAGAAGGTGGGGGAGGGGTTAAATTTATTGTGGAAGGAGATCCAATGGTGGTGGTGCAAGCGATAAGAAAAAATTAGATTGTAGCGTGGCATTTAGAAAATTTTTAATAGCTATTAATGAGGAGTTGAAAATGCTGGAGGATTTTAAAGTGTTTCATGTGTTTTGAGAGGCAAATGGGGAAGCTGATCAGCTTTCAAATGGAAAGTAAATTGTTTGGTGGAGGGATCAGAAAGTTTTGAATGGTGTAGCTGTTGGGAGGGGGTGGTGTGTGATGATTGAAGGGAATACAAAATCCAAATTAAAAATTGTGTGTGAAATGACTAAGTGGAGGATGTCGATCAAAAGGATAGTCTGAATGGATTAAGGTGAAAAGATATGGGTGATTGGCAATAAATGCCCACATAATGAAAAGATGGGCTAAATAGAAAAGGAAAAAATGATTAAATAATGTGATGAATTGAATAGAGTGCAAAAATTGAGAAAAACAAAATGTTATAAAAATGCAGCTAAAAAGGTAAATTTTAATAGACTTGAACAGTAAAGTGTAGATTTGGTGAAAGCGATTGAAAAGGAAATTTAGCAAGTGGATATGGAAGCTACCTTCACCTTTAGGATGGCTAGACAGTAGAAGACACTTTTTGACCCAATTCAGAATCAATGACTGTGACTGCTGCTTCAATGTCCATCACAAGGTGTTTTGGAGGGGGTTAAGGGAATGGTGGGGGAATTGTTCCAAAATTCAACCCACCACTGGAAAATGAATGTGGACATTGTAGCAATGGTGATGGCATGGGGACTAGAATTTGTGTTCTCAAAAGAAGTGGAATGGGTGATGAAGTTATTATTCCCAAAAGATTTGATAGTTGGAATTGAGTCCTTGTTGGAATGGGCATGGCTAGGGTAGGGTTTCAACGATAGCGAGTGCTATGCAAATGAAGAGGAAGGAAAAGCACAAGGTGAATTTAGCTTTATTTGGTGGCCAACAGGGGTGGACAAGGAAGCTTATAGGAAAATAATAAGAGTGGAGTGGCTCAGGTTGATGGAGGAGATTCACATTTCCAAGGAAAGGGAAGGACAAAAGGTTAGAGGGTTCTTGGTCTCCCAACTGTTGGCTCCTGAATTGATAGGTTTTGAATAACCCAATGATAGAAACAAATACATCTAGGGGTAGCTAATTCCCATGTTCACCATACTGATTCAGAGACCAAGGCCAACTATAAGGCTATACTCCTTCTTCTTCTTCTTAAGGCTCTATAAGACCTAGGTAGGTGAACCTCATATTCATTCATATGGTACCAGTTTCCAAAACATACACTTGAATTTGGATAAAGCAGATAAAACCCATTATTTATCCTATACTTATGCAATGACAAAGGTATGCAGTAGCTAGTTACAAAACCTATGAAATCCACAAGCTGGGTGAGGGCATCCTTTCAGCTCCTAAATAGAAAGGGAAAAGGATAATTAATTTAAGTTTGATATCAAAAAAATCCAAAATTGCAACAGAAAGAACATGTTGATCCTGTAACTGATTAGTGCCTTATCTATTGGGTAATTCCACAAATTACTAACACACATCCTTGGAAATCATTGATACATCTCATTTATCAAGACTCCAGATCTATCCTATCACTTTGTGAATTAGACATCATTGTTCATAAAAACCCTCATACTCATACAATATCCTTCTCATGAAACCTACAACCCTATCAAGATAAGTAATCATTTACTTGCCTATTTGTTCCAATAGCAATACCTAACAAGACATACAACTTTAAGGGGCTACAAATAGGTTTAAGCTCTTTGTTCCTAAACCACAAAACATTGTAGACAATAGAGACAGGAGACGAGAATTAGAATGAAACTAAGAAGTTTGTTGTTCCTTTTATTCATTTCTTTGAAATAGTACATTCAATATGCATCTAGATAACTCATGAAACTACTGAATAGACCAGAACTGTCTATATTAACTTTATTACTATTGTTCATATATAGAGAGAAAATGTTGGGTTTGAATGGTGGGATCACAACTAGAGATTAGCTCAATAGTCTAGAAACAACCAACCATCAACCTAGTATCATAGCTCTGGAAACCTTCCAAAAAACTAGAACCAACCATTTGGTATCACAACAATGGAAAAACTATTCAAGAACTAGAACCCCTCACTCCACATCATGGAAGTCCTTTTATAGAGAAGGATTGTAAAAAGATTTAGATGGGAGGACACACATCAAAATCTTACTGGAAAACAAATACAGAGATATTTCTATAATGTTACATTTAAAACATTCTCTATATTCAGACAAAATGGGGGAAGTAGTTGAAAAATTGGTAGGTGGCACTTACTGCAGGAGTCTTCAATTTAATTATGTTTGTCTTCTAACTGCCTGTCGCTTTCCTTGCCTTTTCTTTATCTTTTTGCCTCTTCTACTTTTAACTACATCTTTAAAATAACTAATCACTTTCCCTGGATGGTAGGGCCTTTATGTCTACTATGATCTCCTAGATGGCTATATTTGTGTCTACATTAGGTCGAGCGGCACCCATAACTGCATTTAACTCTTCAAGGTATTTGTTCCATTTAGCATCTATTATAGTCTTAACAATTCTAAATGTTGGATGCTAGAAATCTTCTCAAATTCACTTTGCAACTTTATCTCTTTTCTAAAAACTCAAAAAATCATGCAACTAGTAATGAAAATCTTTGTGCTTCTTATAATTTATCTGTCTCTACAAAAGAGAGTGTGTCATTAATGGCACACTTCAAAACCTATCAATCTTCGAAAAGCTGGCAAAATCTTCCCTTTTTAACCAATCGTACATCGAGCTCATATTTCTTTATCTAGCTCAGACATGGCCATTTTAAAACTATTTTATGTCTTTTAAACCTAAGAGCTATGATGACCACTTTGTCTCTACTTCACTGTGGTTTCCTTTCTTCCTTCATCCCTGGTTGTGACCATGCGAAATGGGTTACCTTAAGCTATTTTGCAACTTCGTTACCATATTTTTTAATTGGTACTTTTGGCCTACGACATTGTGCTTCCCTTTAATCACCACTTTGCAACCTTATTTTTTCATTGACTGCATGGGCTTGTGAAACTGTGGTCACTTCTTTTTATGCTTTATCACTCCTTCACAACTATTCAACATTTCAATTTACTAATCACTGCGATCCAATGATGACCATGAAACTTACTACCTCGCATCTGTTGAAAGTTTAACATCAATCAAAGTAATACTAAGTATCTGAATCTATTATGCTCTTATATATATATATATATATATATATATATATATATATATATATATATATATATATATATATATATATATATATATATATATATATATATATATATATATATATATCTGTGTGTGTGTGTGTGTGTGTGTACAGATATGTATGTATATAACTTAGACAAGACATGATTCAAATCAGGTATATATTACTGTTGTTATTGATTCACATTAGGTTACTACAATTATTGATATTACTACTGCTATTGATTCACATCAGATTACTTTTAGTTATTAATTGTCATCACCGATTAGGGATTGGGCTTTATTTTTATTACCATCGATATACATTAAGAGTATTATCAAATATGTTTTTATCGGGCATGATTAATCACCGGGTGATTATGGTTAACAAATAATTGATTGTGACCATGTAGGGTCATGACCCTACATGGCCTTTGGCCACATAGAGTCATGCCCCTATAGGGACATAACTCTTCACCTTTATATATATAGTTACTCTCATTGGTGGACAAGGCAATATTAAATACATAACATTCTTGCAGTCCCAGAATCAACAAAGCAACATTGCAGATTACAAACTACATTCCTATCAACATTTGACATTCTAGTCACAACATCTCAGAAGCATTTTGAAGGCATACTTGTTGCATTCAAGTAACCCAGAGTAAGTAAAGTCTGATATAAATCTGTTATCATTTCTATCAAAGATCCTTTAAATTAACTTGGTATTAGAGCCATTCTGATAAGAAATTTTATTCAGAACTCACATATATATAAACTTTAGACTTTACCATTTTTTTAATTTCAATTTCTTTTAAAATCAAAATGGTCAACCACATAAGGCTAGATGATAGATTGGAGGAGGCATCAAACTTTTCTTCATGGAAAATTTGTGTCATGATAATTCTGAGAGAAATAGAATTAGAAGAGTATGTAGAATCAAATAAAACTATTTTGGGTAATGATCTAGACAAAACAACATGGAAAAGGCACAACAATAAAGCTATGAAAATAATTATAGACTCTATTAAGGATCATATTCTCTCGTCTATTTCTAGCCTTTCTACAACATTTGAAATGTTCTCCACTATCAAGAACACCTTTGAAATCAATAATACAATTAGGTTGTTGAATTTAAAGCAAGAATTTTTATACATAAAAATGAACAATGGGGAAACTACCACTTCCTATTTTCTAAGAATCTCTGAACTAAAAGATCAACTTGATACAATTGGAAGCCTAGTTGATGATAAAGAACTTACCATGATTTCCCTAAGGGGTCTTCACTCTATCATGGGAAACTTTTTTTTCGAGGTCTAAGCTCTTGAACTGAGCTTCCTAAATTTGAATTACTCAAGAATGATAAGCTTAAATCAAGAGGGAGACATTCATGCACTTCAGGCCAACAGGAAAGGAAAATTTAATCAAAATAAGAAAGAACCCAACAAACCATATAAGAAAAGAGATTGGTCAAAAGTGAGATGTTTTAAATTGGAAAAAATTGGTCACTATCATAATGTTTTTCCTGAATGAAATAGGATTCAAACTGCACTAATAGAAATCAAAGAAGAAAATGAGGAAGTAGAAGAAAATCATGTGTTTTATCTAGCACTCTCTAGTGAGTTAAACTCTAACAAAAACACTTGGATCATAGACATTGCGTCTCGACACATAATAGGTTTTAGAGACAAATTCAAAAGCTTCTCAGAATATAATTTAGAAGAAGTAACCATCAGGGATAACTCCACTCATCCAATTAAAGGTATTGGGTCTTGCTCCATTTATCTAAATTCAGGTATTACTCTTCAACTCAATAATGTTTTATATGTACCTGGAATTAAAAGAAATCTAGTCTCTATATCTAGCCTTTCTAATCAAGGATACAAAATCACTTTTCAAGAAAACAAAGTTTTGTCTTGGCCTAAAAATGCTAATGTCAAGAAAGCTATCTCTATTGGAGTTAGAGATGGGATTTTATATAAACTTTGTAATCAACAAAATTTTTCTCTAAGTCATGAAATTTCAAAGTCTACAGATATCTGGCATAGGAGAATAGGTCACCTTCATTTTTAAGCATTGTCATCTATAGGAAAGTTTGTCAAAGGATTACCTCATCTAAAATCAGATCACTTAGGTATTTGCAAAGGTTGCACCCTAGGTGAAAATGTCAAGAAGTCCTTTCCCAAAAGTGTTCATAAATCAAAAGAAATTCTTGAACTCATTCATTCTGACCTATGTGGTCCTATTTTTGTACCCTCTCTAAATGGGTGCCTCTATTATGTAATCTTTGTTGATGATTATTCTAGGAGAACTTGGATCTATTTCCTGAAACAAAAAGAATCTAGTGAAGTACTCTCAAAATTCAAAGAATTCAAAGCACTAGTAGAAAATCAATCAAGAAAGAAAATTAAATTTTTAAGATCAGATAATGGAGGAGAGTACATCTCTAAAAAATTTAAAGATTTTTGCATTACTGTTGGGATTAAGAGGGATTTTTATGTACCTTATAATCCTAAATAGAATGGAGTTGCAGAATGTAAGAATAGATCAATTGTCGAATCAGCCAAAGCTATGACGCATGATCAAAACCTTCATACTTCTTTCTAGGCTGAAGCATCTAACACTACAATTTACATTCAAAATTGATGTCCATACTTATTCTTGGAAAATACCACCCCAAAAGAAGTATTTATATGCATCAAACCATATCTAAGTCACCTCTGGATATTTGGTGTCCATTCTATGTGCACATTCCTAAAGAAAAGAGAACAAAGCTAGAACCATTTGGGAAGAAAAGAATTCTCATTAGGTACAATGAAAATTCCAAAGGCTGCAGGATCTATATTACAAGTCAGAGAATAAATGAAATCAGCAGGGATGTTAAATTTGAAGAATACATTGCCTTTAACCTTTTTAAAAATAATGATGAGACATTCATAGAACCTACCACTGAGACAAATGAAGATCATCCAGTAGAGAATGAGAGGCAGAATGATACTTCATCTCCTTTACCTACTTCAGATGATGATGAAAATAATAATAATAATAATAAGAGACCACTTTGGGCCAGAAAATTCATAGAAGAAAATCATGTTGAACCTGATCAAGTATTAAAAGAAAGCAAGAAAACAAGAACTTAGTCTTGTTATGTTTCATTAGTAACAAAACTTATCAAATCAAAACCTTCTAACACTAAAGAAGCCTTATCAATTCAATGTTGGAAGGAATCTATGATTGAAGAATACAATTCAATATTAAAAAATGATGTATGGGATGTTGTACCTAGACCTAAAAACAAATTAGTAGTTTCTTCCAAATGGTTGTACAAAATCAAGCATGCATCTGACGAAAACATTGAGAACTAAAAAGCTAGATTCGTAGCACAAGGTTTCTCATAGAAGGATGGTATTGATTATGAGGAAACTTTTTCTCTAGTTGCTAGGTATACATCAGTTAGAACCATCTTGGCCATTGCAACATCTAAAGGATGGAAAGTCCATCAAATGGATGTTAAGAAAACTTTTCTAAATGGTAAAATTGAAGAAGTGTATGTTGAGCAACCTAAAGGGTTTATTACTCACAACAAGAATACTCATGTATGAAAGTTAAAGAAAGCACTATATGGGTTCAAACAAGCTCCAAGAGCATGGTATGACAGAATAGATAGTTATCTTACAAAGTTAGGGTATTCTAAAAATGAAGCTGACCCTAATTGATATTTCAAAATAGATGGAAATGACATGATTATTCTGGTGTTATATGTTGATGACTTATTAATTACAAGTGAAGAACATCTAATAAAAATATGCAAACAAGAATTGGAAGTTGAATTTGACATGAAAGAATTAGGTCTTCTTCACTACTTCCTAGGATTGGAAGTTTGGAAAAAGGTAAACTACATCTTTCTAAACCAAAGAAAATATACTATTAATATTCTAACTAAGTTTAGAATGATGGATTACAGACCAACTTCTACTCCTGTGGAACTTAATCTGCATAAACTAAAGGAAGACATGGATAAATCTAAACTTGTTGATCCTACTCTTTATAGAAAAATCATTGGCTCATTGATATATTTAGTGAATACTCATCCTAACATATGCTATGCTACTAACACCTTGAGTCAGTTTATGGTTACTCTAAAGAAGATTCACTTGATGGAAGCTAAACATATCCTAAGATATCTGAGAGGAACTATTGGCATGGGAATTAGATGTGATCAAGTTAAGATAAATCTTCATGGTTTTTGAGATTCAGATTGAGCAGGCAGTTCTACTAAGCATAAGAGTACTTCAAGATGTTGCTTTAGTCTTGGGTCTGAGATGATTTCCTAGTTTAGAAAGAAACAATCCTCAGTTTCCCTAAGTTCTACATAATTAGAATACATAGCCGCCTCCTTTGGATCTAGATAAGTTGTATGGCTATGAAAGCTTTTATTTTACCTGTTCAGAGAAACCTTGAAGCGTACTATCATTCACTGTGATAACCAAATTTGTATTAAATTATCAACTAATCCAGTGTTTCACAGTCAGTCAAAGCATAGTGAAATTCCCTATCACTACATCAGAGATATGGTAGATCGAGATATCATTAAACTTGAGTACATCAATAATAATGAGCAAATAAATGATATTTTTACTAAGCCTCTTGCTAAAGTGAAGTTGGTATACTTCAAAGAAAAACTTGGTATGATTAAATTGTAATGTTTGAACATTGAATTTAATTTCAATTCATATGTGTTTATACTTTTAGGATTGTTTCTTCAAATATATAATGAAAGGTGATGATCTTTCATGGACATATATATTCACAAGGTAATCTTTGTAAGGTGACAATCTTACAAATGATAGGCCTGTTATTATGATTGTTGGTCCAAATATTCTGGAAGTCATGAATAACAAATACATTATGATTACTCTAGATATTGTTTCGAACAATAAGAGATCATAATATATGTTATAATAATGTTCATAGCATTGTGATTTATGTTATTTGATGAGTCTCTATTGGAATTACAATAGGAAAGATAAACTTCTGAGAGGGGGGGGGGGGGGGGGGGGGGGGGGGTGAATCAGTGCTTCAAACTTCTACCCATATAATATTCACCACACATCCATCTCACATATTCAATAAGTAAATTGGAATATCATGTAAAGCATGTAAACAAGTAAGCATTCACACATATGACACAAGATATGATTACCCAAAAAATCTCCAATGAGAAGGTAAAAATGGGGTGGGGATGACACCCACAAATCTTCACTATTGCAGTAATAAAGTGTATCCAACAAAGGTTACAATGTTTGATCATGAACCGTGATCTACCTTGTAAAAGGTTTTCCCTGTTAAAAGCTCACAAAGACTGTTAGGTCTTACCCTGTTAAAGGATTTCAATACCCAATTAAAAGTGTGCCTTGTTAAAGGACTTCAACTCACAATTAAGTAAGCACCTTGTTAGAGGATTTCAATACAACCTATTAGGACTACTCCGTTAAGAGATTTAGCTAATTCACCTGTTAGAATGTCTCAGCAATGATCTTACAGTTAGCACTCTTATGCTTGATGACAAATCACCTCTATCCTATTGTGTACTTGATCCTTCTTGATCAGATTTCTCTTTGGTGTTCACCATTTCCTTCCTCTATTCTCCTTTAACTAATTTTGTAATGCAATTCAGATCATAATACCTTGGTCATCATGAATGTCCAGGTTTGTGCATGTAAAACTCTCCTTGATCATTCATTCAATCCCTTTTATGCTCATAGAAAGTTTAAGGTTTGTCCTCCTTAAGAAGATCTAGGTGACTTAGGGTTAGGCATGAATCAACGGTTGTGATTCACCCATATTGCCACTTAAACCTTCCCTTTTCCTAATTGCATGCATGTAATGCATAGGGATTCTAACTTAAGATTCATCCTTATCACCAAAATATCACAATTCAATCTATAAGTCGGCTCAAAAATGGTTTACATAGTAGTTTGTGCCAATACAAAAAACTATGAAAACATTGTGTTACTCGGCATTTGAAGTCTTTGATGCTTGGCACATACTGATTTCTATACTATCACTCGGCATCTAAATGACTCGGCATGCACTATTTTCTCAGCTCCTCAATCACTTGACATATAGTTGTATGCTTGGTACTTGAGTGACTTGGCACATGAGTGACTTGACACTCACTTTTGACTTGGCATGCTCTAACTTGTACATGTTGTGTTGGGCATATGCTACTTGTTTGGCATGAACTAAGTAAATGACTTAAGTACATAGACACTCACTTGTCAAAACGAATATGAGATCAAAAATCTCCCCCTTTGACATGAGTGTCAAAAACACTTGGTCATGTATTTATACTTTTATTCTTATGAGCATAACATAACATAACTAGTCGGCTTCTACACAAAATATCAAAATATCAAAATTTTGCAACAACTTATACCTCAAAAATCTTATAACTCCCCTTGAGTTGTTTGATCTGTTCTATTCTATTCTATAACAAAATCTCTCATGTTAAGTAGATTTCCCTCAATTCCTGATACTCTTTCTCCTTGCTCCTCATACTTGCATATTTTATCCCCATCGCTCTTACTCCCCCTTTTTGACACTGATGTCAATGGGTTAGACACTAAAAGTGTATTTGTCCAAAAAATATTTATGGACCTCAAGGATAACCTTAAGAGTGGCATCCCAAATGTCACAAGCTACCTCCAAAGACTTCATTTGGATGGCCAACTCAGCAACAAGATGTACTAGGCCATCTATTGTATAAAGATTGGGATCTTTCTTCATAAGAGTTTATGCGTACCCTAACTCCTTGTGTAGAATCTCCATATGAGGAGTCAATGTAGTCTAGATGCTTATAAGTTTAGCCCTTATGTTGGCTTCATCTACAGATAGTGTTGCTAACTGACTCTGGGTTTGTAATAGGGTCCTGAAGTGTTTCTCACTTTGAGCTAGAGTCATGGGAAATTTAGCTCTAAATGAATGGATTTGACTTTCCAAGCTCAGTATGTGATTCCTTATTTCTCGTGTGAAGAGTGTAGGATTACACAGTTTGGTGTACAAAGAGAAAATGTTCTCTAGTACCTTCTTCACACTTTCTATCTTAGTTTCCAATGCAACTTGTGTAAGTGCTATATCACTGGATATCTTCTCATTCACTTTATGTTGAAACTTCTTCCCAAACCATTCTAATAATTTTGCATTAGTATCAAGGTCTACATCACTTACTTTTTCCACTATGTTAGTCAATTGTTCAATAAGTGGCTTTGTTTCATCTAGAGTAGGTAGACTAAATGCATCTAAGAAGATGTCTTTGATATCAAGAAAAGCTTGATTCTTCCCATTCTCCCTTCTGAGTAGATCTTGATGTTTCTTTCTTGCTAGGGCTTCTTGAAGTATACCCATCTGCTCAATTGTTATTGCTGCAAGATCAAACTTGGGCAATATAATTTCTTCATCTAGGCTAACATCTCCATAAGTTATTACCTCTTCTTCCTTGGATGAACTCAAACATGGTACTGAGAATTGCAAAGGTGTTGCATCTGTGCTCGGCCTCTGAAGAGTTTGGTTGGAAGGAGTGCCAGATTCTGGTAAAGTCACCAGTGCTTGAATTGATGTTAGCTCCTTTGGCTTGGGTGTCAAAATAATCTCTTTAGGCTTGTCCTTGTCTACCTTATTAATTTGTATTGCACCTTGTTGTTGTGCTAGAGGTGCAGGTGAATCTACCTAACCTGTTTGACTCTATGTCTCATTAGTGAATTGTGTTTCCATTTTATCCTCTCCAATTGTCTCAACCTTTTTTGTTGCAACTTCTGGTACATTTTTTGAAGGTTGTACACTAGAGACTTGAGGAGTGATTGTAGCTAGTTCTCATATTTTCACCTCCTCCCTTGTAGTTTTAGTCACTGATTTCTAAATTTTATCTACACTCACCAATACAGGGTTGTCACACAATTTGGCCTGTAGTGTAGATTGATCAAGTATCTTTTTCAAGTCTTCCTCTATTAGAGGACTGATGTTCTAAGTAGTAGAATCAGAAAACATCCTTCACTATAATAGTTTCAGTGTTTACATTTGTTACCTATGTAGGGCTGACACTCAACATTTGTGTATCTTGTACACTATGTTCTTGTTGTTGCCTAATTATCTATGTCCATATCAATGCCTCCCTCAATTGTGCCTTATTCATTGTCATCATCTTCATCATCTTTGACCTCAATAGGTTCTTGTTCACCAACTTTGACTGTGGTTAGCCCATATGTGATTTTCCACATTTGTGTGGTCTTCTTTACAACATCCTCTATGTTGTTCTATAATATGTTGAATGCTCTATATTTAGAAACAAATCTAATAGCATATTTATTTATGGCTTTAACTATCTATGCTTTGCTAAGTTCTAGCATAACTTGAGCAAGGGTTGTCTCCCTAATTTGCCTCTCTGTATCTAAACAATAGTGTCATTTTTGCTCAACACTTTCATATAGGCTTTTAGGTAGGGAGTTGGAAATCTCTAGAGGAGCTTTCTTAAAAGTAGCCATTATGGCATATAAATAGCCTCCTCCACTTGATTGTTCTCAACTTTTCCAAGATTTTCAAAATCAATGTGAGAGAAACCTGATAAGTCAGCATTATTTCTAACATTCTCGCATAAGTTATCTAGATCTGAAGATGGATTATGGATCACCACTTGGAATTGGTTATTGTCATCAGATTCAGTTATTTCCTTGTTAGTTTTAGCCTGAGCAATATATTTTCTTCTAGGTCTTTTATGTGCTTCACTTTCCTGCTTTGTGGGAGGAGGCTATTTATAAAAATCTTTTGTGTACTAGCCCTTGTGTTAGGTGTTGTAGGTTTGGGTTGGCTTGGTTTAGCAACCCTTTTGGGTCTTGTCATTGCTTGTGCTTTGGCATTTATCTTCTTTTGATCAGTAGGAATAGGTGTTTCCTTAGCTTCTTCTTCCTTGACACCTTTTACAGTCTTTGTTTCTTCCTCTTGTTGATCCTCACCCTATCCTTTGGTCAATGCAAGTAGTGCTTGAATATGAGCGTCTTCTTCCTCTTCATCCTCTTCCTCTTCTTCTTCCTCCTCGGCACTTTCTACAAATTTCTATTTTAGTTTCTTCACCAATTTATCCTTCCTTCTAATCACAAAGGCAGTCTTCAACTCCATAGTAATCTTTGACTTGGCTGATTCATAGTTACCAAAAGGTTTGGCATCTTTGTCCACTTCTTTTGCAAGTTATGTTGTGATTGTTGTAGAGGCCTCATCAACATTAATCTCATAACCTAATGGCCTTAACCATCTCACTCTAGGAATTGCTACTTGAACAAATGTGTGATCAACATCAACTAGGAAACAAATATCATCATAATATCTTTCCACTAATGATACTGGAATCCTTAATCTCTTCTTCATGGATTGTTTGAAATCCTCAAAATAAATAGTCATTACTGATTCAAAATTTTCACCTAACTATTCAATGAATTCTCCTATTTGAACTACAATAGACCTATTTGTCTTCCATGCAATAGTACCAAATGTAGGAAATGTGTTCTATACATAAAAGAAGATACATATCAAAATAGATCCAAATTTACACTAAGCACTCTTTGTTTTCCTTATTGCTCCTAGGTTTTCAATTAATTGTTGTAGTTGCTACTCGACAAGATCATATGTATGATCCTTCTTCACAATCTTGTAGCCCATATCTACTATAATGCAGAATACACTGTTCAATCTACTTGATTGGTAAAATTTGTGTGCAATTACTCTTACTGCAAAATCTATCAAAGGATCATTGATTGTGTCTATGGTCATTCCTCTCTTGTTCCACACAACTCCCATGTTCTTTTCAATAACTTCTTTGGACTCACTTCTCATAGTCTTTGGCTAATCTAGGGTTGGATACCCTGTTACCCTATGAATTATCCTCTTTGTGATTTTGATTGGTCGATTATTTAGCCACACTGAACTATCATGAATTCTACTCAAAACAATCCTAATCCATTCAGTTTTGAAAATGTTAGGGAAATCTAGGGCATGAGTTAGCCCTTTATTTTCTACAATCTTGAATTCTTCCCTTAACACACCATTTTCACATAGTTTTACATATGCTTCTCTGATTTCCATGTCACAATACTACCAATCTTACAATCATAACACATTTTGACATCTTAAATCATTAAAAATTTTGGTTATCTTGTTGCTAACCAACTGAACATTTAAAACCTCCTTTCCCTCTACACCTTTTGCTTTCAAAGAACTAGATGCCATTATGTAAATCTAGGGTTTACAAAATTTGAAACAGAATAGCTTGGCACATGATAAATACCTTGTAAATCCTGATGAAATGATGTCAAATAGTTGCTCAAATCTCCTACAAACACTTTAGATGAAATTTCCAAATTGCCTTTAGCTCTTCTTTCTCTCTCTAAAATTTGAATGATGTAAACTGAGAAGAAATCTGATCAAATACCCCTTTAAATCATTGCAATTAATGCTAAGTGCTTACACAGCTATAAGCTCAACACCAAATAATTTCTAGCTCACTCAACATCCACTTGTCTTTTCATTTGCCCAACAACCATTATGAGCTCGGCAAAAACTAGCCAATCTGTTAGCTCAACAATTACTAGCATTTCACTTGGAAACCATAGGAAAAATTTTGTGCTTGGCAATAACATGAAAGACTGACAAAACTTAAGGATTTTTCTTTGATTCCTAATAACACCTTGCATCTTTATTCATGATTATGTAATCTTTTCATAATTAAATCCTTTGGAACTGATGTATGATATAACTTTTAAATATCAGTTCCTCATACCTCTTGATTCCTTAGTTTGATGAGGTGTGATTACCTGACCCATTGAGTAAAGTGATTCCTTCTCCAATTGATATGTTGCAATCCTCCTTTCTCGTCCATGTCTTCTTCATTTCATTTTTGACATTTTCAATATCTACCTTGCCTTTGCCTTTATTGAAATCACAACTTGGTGTCTTTGACCTTGTTGGACAATATCGATTGATGTGACAAGTCTTCAAACAACTGAAACATGTGGTTTGACTAAACCACCTTTTGTAGTCACTCCTAAAGTGTGTTCTAATACAGTTCTTAGGAATATGTCCATACTCTTTACAGTAGTGACAACTATACCTTGTATTATAGTCCCAATTATAAAAGTTATCATTGTTCTTTACCTTTGCTTGCTTGTTTGATGACCATATTGGGTTGGATCTACACTCAAAAGCTATATGTCCATACTTTTGACAGTTGTAAAAATATCCTTCAAACCTTTGAATGTGCATGGTCATGGTTTTGCATTCATGTGCCTGATGACCTTGTTTGTCGCACTTATGTAGTGACCCATTCTCTTATGCTTATCATTCTGATTTATAGTCTTTCTCCTACACACATTGGTAGTATGTCCTTTCTTACCACAATTATCATGAGTAGGTTTGGAATTCTTACCTTTGTTTCTCCTTTCTTCAACACTTTTAGATGATTATCCTTCTTCAGTACTTGTGTATCCCATTCCAAATGTATCATTGTTAGATCTAGGAGATCTCATCAATTGTTTAAAGTATTTGATGGCTTCACCATAGAACTTTCAGCAAACTCCTTTTCCCTTTTTAGGCCATTACTCAACTATTCATTCTGTAACTTCAGTGTTGTTATCTCAATGTCCTTGGAATTTGGTTCATGGTTGGCATTCATTAGTTGACCCAAAGTTTCTAGGTGCATGTTAGAAATCCCGGTTACTTCTGATGATCTCTCTTCCAATCTGCTAGTCAAAACTCTTTTGTCATCTTCAATCATGGTTTTGTCTTCCATTTCTTTCTTTTTCTTTTCGATCACCTCACATAGTAATATGGCTTGTGATTCTTGTTCCATCTTGAGATTTTTTATTTTTCATCTTGGGCTCTATTCTTTTCTATTAGATCTGCAATTGCTACATCAAATTCATTTGAGTCTCCATTTGCAAATAGCTTAGTAGTGTCCATCTCTTTATATTGTGTGTCATTCTCCTCAATGGTGATTTCCTTCCTTCTCTTCAACGATTTCTTTAGATCATCTCTTGCTTCATTCAACTGATGTAGAATGATTTGTATTTCAATTCCTTGATTCTCAATGATCTTTCCCAACTTGTAGACTTCCATTTCCAAGATCTTTCCTCAAAGTTGCAAAGCTTCTCTTTCAGAGAACTAGGCTCTAATACCAATTGTTGGAATTACAATAGGAAAGATAAACTTTTGGGGGGGGTGAATCAGTGCTTCAAACTTTCTACCCATAAAATATTCACCACGCATCCATCTCACATATCAATAAGTAAACTGAAATATCATGTAAAACATGTACATCTAAAGCATGTAAACAAGTAAGCATTCACACATATGACACAAGATATGATTACCCAGAAACCCTCCAATAAGAAGGTAAAACTAAGGTGGGGATGACACCCACAAATCTTCACTACTACAATAATAAAGTGTATCCAATGAAGGTTACAATGTTTGATCATGAACCATTATCTACCCTGTGAAAGGTCTACCTTGTTAAAAGTTTACAAAGATTGTTAGGTCTTACCTTGTTAAAGGATTTCAACACCCTGTTAAAAGGGTACCTTGTTAAAAGACTTCAACTCACAACTAAGTAAGCACCTTGTTAGAGGATTTCAATACATCTTGTTAGGACTACTCCATTAAGAGATTTAACTAATTCACCTGTTAGAATGTCTCAGCAATGATCTTGTGATTAGCACTCTTATGATTGATGACAAATCACCTCTATCTTGTTGTGTACTTGATCCTTCTTGATCAGATGTCTCTCTGTTGTTCACTATTTCCTTTCTTTGTTCTCCTTTAACTGATTCTACAATGCAATTTAGATCATAATACCTTGGTCACTATTTCTTATATCCATTTTGCAAAAGTGGAAATTTTTGTGTCTTAGTTTGGTCTAGGTATGTCTGGGTCTAGTTTTTCCCTTTAGGTGAAAAGAGTCTTCATCGAATTTTCCACCTTTCCCTTCTCCCACATTTTTATGGCCGGTTGGGTTTTCATTGATATCATGAGTCTATGGGTAGCTTAGTACCTAATTCAATGGAGATTCTTGCAATTCATAAAGTTATTCAAAAAGCTGAATTTGTTTGTGGCTTATCATGTTTTTCTTGTGAAAGAATGAATTTTGTGGAAAATTGAGAATTGTCTTCTCCTCGGCAGGTTTTCAACCCATTAAGGTGATTTTTCGCAAAGATTAAAAAATGAGGCTTATGCATTGAGGTAAGAAGATAATGAGTTGCTTTATGGAGAATTCATATTTTCATTACAATTTTCTACCTTGGGAAACATTTGGGATTCATCGTGATGCTCAAAATTATCCTTAGCGAAAAACCCAAAAATGACTTCTCCTCGGTGGGCTTTCGACCCATGAAGTCCATTTTCCACCAAAGGCAATTGTGAAGAAAAGAGATAAGGAAGTGGGCCCCCTTTGACTTTCATAGTCCTTTTGAGATTTTCTAAACCCAGAAGAAATGTTAACTCAAAAGATAAAGTGTAAATAAAGCTTGAGCAGAAAAATGGAAATTGCCTTCTCCTCGATGGGTTTTCAACCCATGAGGGCGATTTTCTACATTCATAAAGAAATCAACTTTATAAGTAGATTGGGCTCACTAATTACACATAAAGCATCTTAAGATGTTAATGGAAATAACCTAACCACTGTTGGAAAGGTATACTAAGTAGAATCCCGCTAGGCAGATATTTGCTTACGAAGTACTTTGTTCTTAATTCTCTAAAATTGAATGGAAAATAGAAAGGTAAATATGAAAAGAAGGAAATTTACTGTTGGGCCAATAGAAATAGTGAAAAGACACCAAAATTTCCATTAGAGGCTCTCACATTTACTAATTCAACGGATTTATCCTTTAATTCATTCGTGTGGGGTGGATCCTGAAGATTAACAGATGAATTAGGATTTCTATATAGAGGGAAACATAACAGTTTTTCAAACTACCACTTTTTCTTGAACTGTTATGTTGTTAAACTACATAACATTTTCAAATTTCTTGTTCTTGTGAATTCAATCCTCTGTGCCTCATCCAAATTCAAAGTTTCAACTTACTTCTTTCTCAAACAAAATGGCAACCATATTTGCACAATTTGATGGGTTAAATGGGATTAAGTCCACATTGTAGAACTTCATAGATACTTCATTCTTCTTTTATGATATGCAATATTTCCAAAGGAGGTTGAGGTCAGAGCCAATTCATCCTATAACTGAGAAGCTCTGAGGAAGTGGGCTAGTGGAGGCGGCTGGTTTCCCGATGGTAGTCCAAGCTCCAGAATTGATTTATGAATGCATAAATCACTACAATTTGAATACTAAAAAAATTCTACTACTTGATTGTATAGTTCTAATCTCCATTGATAGGCAAACTGTGGTGAATTGCCTTTGAGCCCCAAAACGAGAGGAGTTTTTAGAATTGACAGTAGGAGGAGTAGTCTCTAAGTTCTCCTTGAAGAAGATGGTGTGGAGGAAAGAAATCATGTGATCCTGGTTTCAAAAGCCATGGGGCACCAAGAGTAACGTTCCCAAAACTCTATTTGGTACTAATCTCAAGCCTGAGATTGTAGACATTCTAGTTCTCCTACACAGATTGAAAGGTGAGGTAGAGGCCCTCAATTTTTTTGAACAGTATTTCTTTCTGGTAAAAATTATCTATTCAGATACATATTATATTGATTGGGCCCATGAGGTAAGTGAGCATATGTCCATATCTCTTAGTGCTGTGAAGTTTTACAACACCTTTTATATGTCTTCCTTTCTAATTTGTATGCTAGCATCTCTACAGTTGTGGTTGGGCCTTCCAAGAATTGAAAACTTTCCTGATGATGTGAAATGTTATGAATTCTATCCATGTTTGCAATTGCAAAACAATTATGCGGAATATGTCAAGGTTAATGACGTGTTTACAATGAGAATTTGCAGGGAACTCCAAGGATTCCCAGAGAGGAGGTTCAGCTCGGAGGCAATGGTGGCTATTAGTCAGTTTGGGAACTATTTTATCCAATTCTCATCCTTCTCATATTTGTATCTTGCAGCTTTCGATGGATTCCCCTTGAAGTTTCCCAAGTACTCGAATGACATGATCGTACTGATAGAGATCGTGAGGTAGGCAGTACAGGTGAATGTGCTAAGTGGAATCTTGAAGAAGAAAGGGTATGAATTCCCTATGAGAGTTGGAGCTTACAATTGCGAGTCCCGCTCCGATGCAAAGAATATGCTCAAAGTGTTTGAGATGAAATACAAATTGGAGGCATATGAGGTTTTGAGACCTATCTTTGACCCAAATGGATATGTGAGGGATGTGTTGCAAATTGGAAGTGTGATCAAACACATTACCATTGTTGAAGACTATTGAGCAGACTGTAAAGATGAACTTGAAATTAGAGATCGTACTTTCACCAAGCTCACAATGGAACAAATTAAAACATATGGTATCAACTTCAATGTAGAAGAATTGGAGGATGATGGACAAAATATGTATAGTAATACATATTTAACTAAGTTAAGGGGCATTCCTATCAGTTCAAAGCCTTATGAATATGCTGAGGAGGATTTAGATATTATGATGAGGCCAAGATCATCAACAGAATTGGGAAATGGGTTGAATGGATGACCAAGAGGGGCCAGAGTAAAGGTGTAGCCACTCAAGCCTCTCCAACAGCTATAACACCTTCTTCCTCCCATAGTGCTACACTAGGTGTAACGATAACTACCACTCAAGGACCAGCTTAGCCTTCAGAAGGAGGTGATCAACCTCTAGACAAGAACATTCCCATAGCCAAGACTTGTCATGATGGCTCCCTCCCAGTCATTGGAACCCAAACTAGTGCCAAAGAAAAGAAGATGGAGGAGCCAAAGGATAGTGCTACCACCCCAATTCCATCTCCTCATGTTTATCCAGTTCCTTCTCCCCATGCTACTCCAGTTCCCTCCATCATAGCCTTGTTTCGCTAGCAAGTGCTACACTTCTGCAACCAAGTGGCTCTACAATACAGATAGTAGATTTGGGAGATGGAAAGAGCAGTAGTAGTGAATCTACTAAGTCTGATGTGGCAATGAAACAAACTCTAGAAGTAGATAAAGGCCAGAGCTCTTCTAAGCTAAACTCTTGAGATCTGGAGAATCCCTTCTCTTCAACTATTGTGACAATCACTCTAGCTAAGAAGATGTTTAGTATAGAATCACTTGGGATGGCCTCCAAAGTGATAGGTATTGATTCCTGTTTGGAGGATACTCTAGAAAGAAAGAGGAAAAGGAAAGATGAAAGCACTTCCACCAAAGACATTTTATCCCATGCAGTTCCTTCTAGATCTGCATTGACCAAGGTAAAGAAGCATAAAACCTTGTCTATACTTGGGCAAGATCCAGAAACAGGGCACCTGACAATGGAGATAGTCAAGCCCAACAAAGGAGGAAGGATTGAAGACATGATTACTGATGATTTTACTCTACACCCAGTGGACCTTGGAGAGGCTAGGCATGACACCAAAGTTGGCTTGTGGAAGTCAACCAACGAGGTGATTGAGGGACAATTAGAAAGTTTGAAGTTTTCAAAGACCAAAATGAAGGCTAAGATAAAAGAATTGAATAGGTTCATAAGACAGTTGGTTACTCCATTGGTAGCTATCTTTGGTGTATCAATAACCAAAAATCCTACTACTGCTGAGGTTCAGGCCCTCATCTCTCAACTTCAAGAAGATAGGCATTTTGGCCAAATTGGTAAGGAGTGGATTAAGAAGCTCAAATCAAAAGGAGTCGCTATTATATAAAAAATTGGTAATGTTATCCTAAGGTTGGAAATGGAGAAAGATAGCATCTTATCAAATAGCAATACTCTGGCTGGAGAAAGGACAAAGTGCGATGATTGTGTCTCCCTTCTGAAGATGATCATTTAGATGAAGGCCAAATAAGTTGTTGAAGCAAAAATCTTGCCAAAGGGAGATGAACCTTTGTTTGAGTGGCTTCAGAGCATGTAATTCAAGACATAAATGATCTTGTCGACAAAGAAAGGGCTTAAAGAAATAGAGGATAAATTAAAGAAGACCCAAGACAGAGGATTCAAACTCATGAAGGGGCTACATACAGATTCACAGACTAGTGGCCAAGGAAAAGCACTCATCGAGATAAATATCATGAAGGAGAACTTCTCCAAATTCTTGGATAGTTTGTCTGGTGTATCTTCTAGTAGTCAAAACAGAGTTGCTAAACTCCAAATACTCGGCGAATACATACACATGGCCACAGAGGAGCTATCGAATCAATTGAATGTTGTGAAGGATTTGGCCAAAGAACATTCCAAATGGCTCTTGAGATACACCAATATACACATGCCTAAGCATGAGGAACTCATCCCAATCATAGTTTCCACTAAGGCCTATAGAGAAAAAGCAGAAAAAGGGAAGAAGTCGAAGTGATTTACATTTTTCCCACCTTTTTTGCTTTCTTATGTAATTACTGTAATATGACAAATTGGTGCCTTGTCATTTGTCATTTTTGAGAAGATGAACCAATTGAACTTCCATTGTAACGGTCATCTCAAAATTGTATATGTATGAGATTGAAAGATTAATAAAAGGTCAGCAAACTTTTGGTGTGAAATACTTGATGTTGCAGAGACAATTAATGGTATTTTTGTATCAATTATTTTATGTTCCATTTCTATTAGTTATAGTTTTATGATTTCTCTTTTGTCTGCATTGAGGCAAGGAAAGAACAGAGTTTCACTCCTTTGCTTTCAAACAGTGAACATATGTGATAGGTAGTGTAACTACATGTTTAAAGAGAGATCTTTCAAGCATTTTTCCCTTTAAGCTAATCGTAGTTCAGATTCAAATTAACTAAGTTCCGTATTAATAATCTATGATTAAGATTTATGAGTTCATAAGATGTGTGGGTTCATAAACTTAATCAATTCTTCAGAAATCCTTTTTGCCTAAGTTAGATTCTAAGGTCTGGCTTGGTTTACCTCTTCTATTCTTAGGTTAAGAACATACCCCCATTTAGTTTTAGAAAAAAAATACAATTCATTGCAAATATACCATAGGGAGTTGTACCTATCAATTCAAAGAAAAGCCAATCTACTCATAAAAGGCTTTTCAACTATTTGTAATCAGATATTATTCCTAATTTGGGCATTTAAGAGTCATAATCAAAGAAGAACAAAATCTATTTACCAACAGTCACCATGAATGTCTAGGTTTGCACATGCAAAACTCTCCTTGATCATTCATTCATTCCCTTTCATGCTCATAGAAAGTTTAGGGTTTTTCCTCCTTAAGAAGACCTCGATGACTTAGGGTTAGGCATGAATCAATAGTTTTGATTCACCCATTTTCTACTTAAACCTTCCCTTTTCCTGATTGGATGCATGTAATGCATAGGGATTCCAACTTAAGATTCATCCTTATCACCAAAATATCATAATTCAATCTATAAGTCGGCTCAAAAATAGTTTACATAGTAGTTTGTGCCAATACAAACAACTATGACAAAATTGTGTTACTCGACATCTAAAATCCCTGTTGCTCGACACATACTGATTTCTATACTGTCACTCAGCATCTAAATGACTCGGCATGCATTGTTTTCTTAGCTCCTAAATCACTTGGCATATACTTTTTTGTTCAATACTTGAGTGACTCGGCACTCACTATTGACTCTACATGCTCTAACTTATACATGTTGTGTTTAGCATATGCTACTTGTTCGGCATGAACTAAGTAAATGACTTAAGCATATAGAAACTCACTTGTCAAAACAAGTCTGAGATCAACAGTCTCTATACCTTAGAGTCGCAGTGTCAAATAATGTATTATGTGTAGATATTCTAATATCTGGATTCTTTATTACTTCTCCCTTGCTAAAGAGGGAGTGTTGAAAGTTTAGCATCAATCAAAGTAATACTAAGTATCTGAATCTATTATGCTCTAATATATATACGTACACATATGATAATATGCATATATATATATATATATATATATATATATATATATATATATGTATAGATATGTATGTATATAAATTAGACAAGACATGATTCATATCAGGCATATATTACTACTTTTACCAATTCACATCAAGTTACTACCATTATTGATATTACTACTGCTACTGATTCACATCGGATTACTTTTAGTTATTGATTGTCATCACTGATTAGGGATCGAGCTTCATTTGTATTACCATCAATATAAATTAAGATTATTATCGAACATGTTGTTATCGAGCATGATTAATCATCGAGTGATTATGGTTAACAAACTATTGATTATGACCATGTAGGGTCATGACCCTATGTGACCTTTGGCCATGTAGACTCATGCCCCTACGGGGACATAACTCTTCACCTTTATATATATAGTTACTCTCATTGGTGGACAAGGAAATATGAAAGGCATAACATACTTGCAATTCCAAAATCAACAAAGCAACATTACAAATTACAAACTACATTCCTGTCAACATTCAACATTCCAATCACAACATATCAGAAGCATTTTGAAGGCATCTACCTATTGCATTCAAGTAACCCAGAGTAAGTAAAGTCTAATATAAATATGTTATCATTTTTATTAGAGATCCTATAAATTAACAACATCTTTGCGATGCTTTAGAAATTAACGTTTATTTTACTTGTGATGTTGCAATGCCTTTATCTTTACCTTTGTCGCCCTTTCACAACCGCCAAACACAAGGCTTGCTCTAACAATGTGATGCTGCAATCACTATTTTGATTAACCACCACTTTACTTTGCAACTTCACATCCAAAGACCTTAATTGCAAATGAAACCTTGTAATGTTGTGTTGAACCTTTAACTCAGCTATTCTGAATACATCTTGCAAGCTCAAAACTTAAGATTTTAACTCATAGTCAAACCTTGCAAACGTGCAATCAAAGAATTTTGCCACTTCACTACTTAGACCAGAGGTTGACTTTAACTCTCTGTGATGCTATGATTTCTCAGACCTTAACTGTCTTGATTACCCTTTCCACAACTTCACAACTTAAGTTTTCAATGTAATTCAGACTCCTGCGACTTTATGACGACCATCTAAGGTTAACTATTTCATTTCATCGCAACATCGCAACTTGAAATTCTAACTCAACACTTAACATTACGAAGCTATGATTATAGGCTTTCATTGCTTCACAACCATAACCCTGGGTTAGTCCAAACCATTTACGACGTGTGATATCCTTAAAAATTAACTGCTACTATTGCCTTTTGCACCTTCACAACTTAGAAACTAGAGTTTATCTGACCACTTGCGATCATGCGATGGTTTAAAATTTTACTGCATGGCTTTTAATTGCTTCTTCATAACTCTAAATTCCTCAAGCTTGATACTACCTATGACCTTATGATTAACAACTTATTGCCTCTTTGCAACTTGAACTTAACATTTAACCTTAACAGGTGCAAAGCCATGCTAACCATGTTGATGACTGTTTTGCATCCTCCCATCCTTTAAAATGGTTAGTGATCACAAAGAAGCGATGTTGTGCTTGAAAGACTTTTGCAACATCGCAACTTAAAAGACTTAAGAGGCATGAAATATGAAGTGATAAAAGATCAAAAGACTTAGGGATATCAACATATAAGCAATATTTTTCATATATCCCTATTTATATTTGCATGCCAATTTATAAATAATTCATCAGAATCATGGGACATGACTATTTTCTAGGGTGTTTTCAAGAGGATGACAACATTTCTAGAAACCCTAAGAAATAATACATACTCTCTTTTTTATTTTCACAAGGTATTTTAAAAATTTCTAGCTAGGTGAAAAATCAAGCCATTAGTGGGTTTGCCTAGGGATGTACATCCCTTGCAAGCATGACAAGGATTCAGATCTCTAGAAGAAGCAAACCACTCCAAAAAATCTCTTGAACAACTTTATTGAAAGCAAGAAAAACTGCTCCTAAACTATACAAACGATGGCCCCAGGTCACAAAACTTCAACAAAAGTCCTTACCTCTGTCATATACCTGATTCTCATTTCTATTTTCATGAGGTAAGCTAAAAATGTCACTTGTATTAGTTTTACCAAAAAAATCAACATTCTGAATTAGCTCATTTGGCAAAACAAAATTACTCCCTTCACTTTCATAGTGCATATACCAATTGGAATCTACTTCAACATCATGCTCACAATGAGAAAGTGAATCAACATGATCTTATAAACTAGAATCAAACTAAAAACCATCATGAACATATGATAGATGCATGCTATCAATGGGAAACATGAAGGATTCATATTCTAATTTGTTCACAAAGTTGTACATGTCAAGAGATTGCAACTCACCTTGCATAATCGGGTGTGAAGAGTACATAAAATCTGATTTCTCATTCTTTTCAATCCTAATACTCATCCAATTAGATTTATCATAAACTGAAACTCCTTCACACTCAAACAACTGATTAGTCACCAAGTTTGAAAAACTCTCATGAAAGTGCTCACACAAAATATGTTGATCATAATCATAGTCTTCATCTAACAACTTGTTAGAGTGAAATTTGAATTCAATAAACTCATCATCACGAGATTTATCAGCACATAAGGAAAACTCCTAATCGGATTTACAACTTCCATCCTTTTCCTCTTCCTCATATGAACAATCCAAATCAATTTTAGTATTATCAGCATGAGCAGAATTTAAAACAGTATAAAATTTATCCCTAATAGTGTTCTCCACATAAGACAAGTCATCATGTGTATTAATATTTGAACTATTATCACATACACCTCCAAAACTTGGCAAAGAATGTTATGATTTTATATCACTTTCAGCATCAAACTTTAGGGAAAGGACTTCATCTTGAGAAGAAACATAATAAGGAACAACATGAGCATCTAGAGAAATGTTTGCATACCTTTCAGATCATGAGCCAATAGTTCTAAATTTCATCAACACTTAAGAAGACTTCATCACAAGTCTGTTCTCCTTGGCTAAGATCATAATTCGGGTGATCTAAAAAATTTATAGCAGCAATACCATTAGTATAACAATCTGAAACATCAAAATCATCACTACAATACATTTCCTCTTCCTTGTACAAAACCTCAACACTAGGTGTTTCATTTTCATTTTCATTTCATCACAAGAAGAGTTATCCATACTGCTATTAGTACTTTCTTCACTATCATACATATTGTCACACAATTCATTTTCAATTACATATCCATCTTCATCTTGTTGATTGAAATCATCTTATTCATTAGATCTAGAATCCATCTCTTCATATTCACAAGACACATTATTAACATCTATGGATTCATTATATTCACTCTGACTTTCAGCACATTCACTATCAATATTAGAAGATTTAACATGAACTCTATTGTCATACAAATTATTTTCCATCTTCTCTATGTATTCTTCAACTTTCAAAAGTTTTTTATAAATTTCAAATGTGTTGGCCAGTCAACTGAATCAAACACAAAGACTTCTAGGAAAACAATGGGTAAAGAAGATTCCTTAGGTCTTAAAGAAAAATTCAGCTCCATGAGTGCTAATTTTAACTTCATATAAAATTGATCATCTCTTAGACCTTATATACTTCATACCGTATTTCTTATGAAACTAACAATCTAATTGTGGAGTTTCTCTTTTATCTCTATAATATCTTCAAGCACACTTTCATAACTAGGTAGACTAACTTTAGATTTGAGATCTGACTCCATCTTGAAATAAAACTCTACCTCTTTCTCCTAGTGTTGAAAGTCTCTAAATAGAGGCATTGATTTCTACCACTTGACTTCCATGAAAATAAAACACATGAAAATCAAAATACCTTAAGTGTTGATGCTGAAACTTGATTTTCTAATTTGGCACAGGTTAAATCTCAACTTCTTCACACCATTTATCAAAATCATGTAGAGCTACCACCTCCTTGAATGAGGATAAATAAATCAGTGTTGTGACTTACTTTCTAGCATTTAGTTTCTTACAATAGCAGATGCATACAACACTTCAACTTTTTAGATCAAGAACTAATAACTTCTTTTCCAAGGACTACTAGCAAAAGCTTCAGACTTGCCCATACAAACTAAAAGTCCTTCAAAATATTTAATATAAAATCAACTAGGAAACTGGTATAGAGATTTAGAGTCACCACTCACACTTGTGAGAAATATTTAAAACATAATTTGTCACTTGAAAAATCTGAACTAGACTTTCAATTTGTAGGAAAAACATGCAAATCATCAAACCACTCTTGGAGATTTACAAACTTGGAAAAGAGAACAATATATATGTGCATTCTTGACTCTTAACTTTTACAACAACACTTCAAAACATTACCTAGTTGAACTGATTGATGATGAATCCACTAGTAACAATGCAATTTACATTCAAATTTCAAAGTATTGTTGCCCTGAATAAGGTAACCACTGGGAGACATGGATCTTAAAAAAAGAAATGGAAAATACATCACAACTTGGCTGCTATAGAAAATTATTCCTATTTTATTGAATCTTTTTTAGATTCTCAAGGGTTTTCTATGAGAAAGATTCAATAGTTCCCCAATAGAGTTGTCATTTTGTTGGCTCCTTAATTGATAGGTTTTGAATAACCCAGTGATAGGAACAAATACATCTAGGGTCAGCTAATTCTCATGTTCAACATATTTATTTAGACATTGGGGCCAACTATAAGGCTATACTCCTTCTTTAGGCTCTGCAAGAACTAGGTGGGTGAACCTCAGATTCATTCATATGGTACCAGTTTCCAAAACATACACTTGAATCTGGATAAAGAAGATAAAACCCTTATTTCTCCTATACTTATGCAATGAAAAAGGTATGCAGTAGCTAGTTACAAAACCTATGAAATCCACAAGCTAAGTGAGGGCATCCTTTCAACTCCTAAACAGAAAGGGAAAAGGATAATTAATTTAAGTTTGATATTAGCAAAATCCAAATATGCAACAGCAAGAACATGTTGATCCTATAACTGATCAGTGCCTTATCTATTGGGAAATTCCACAAATTAATAACACACATTCTTGGAAATCATTGATACATCTCATATATCAAGACTCTAGATCTATCCTATCACTTTGTGAATTAGACATCAGTGTTCATAAAAAACCTCATACTCATACAATATCCTTCTCTTCAAACTTGCGACACTGTCAAGATAAGTAAGCATTTACTTAGCTCTTTGTTCCAATTGTAATACCTAACAAGACATACAACTTTAAGGGTTGTAAATGGGTTTAAGAACTTTCTTCCTAAACCATAAAACATTGTAAACAACAGGGACATAAGACAAGAATTAAAATGAAACTAAGAAGTTTGATGTTCCTTGAATTCATTTTTTGAAACAATACATTCAAGATACATGTAAATAACTCATAAAACTATTGAATAGACCAAAACTATCTATATTAACTTTATTATTGTTTTTTTATATACAAAGAGAAAATGTTGGGCTTGAATGGTGGGATCACAGCTAGAGGTCAACTCAATAGTTTGGAAACAACCAACCATCAAGCTAGTATCATAGATTTGGAAACCTTCCAAAAGATTGGAACCAATTGCGTGGTCTCACAGCAATGGAAAAAATATCAAAGAACTGGAACCCCTCACTCCACATCATGGAAATCCTTTCATATAGAAGTATTGCAACAAACTTCAGATGGGAGGACACACATCAAAATCTTATTGGAAAACAAATACAGAGATATTTATATAATGTTACATTTAAAACATTCTTTATATTTAGACAAAACTGGGGAAGCAGTTGCAAAATTGGCAAGTGGCACTTACTGCAAGAGTCTTCACTTTAATTTTGTTTGTCTTCTAACTGTCTGTCACTTTCCTAGCCTTTTCTTTATCTTTTTGTCTCTTCTTCCCTTAACTGCATCTTTGAACTACCTAATCACTTTCCCTAGATGGTAGTGCCTTTATGTTTGCTATGACCTCCCAGATTGCTATATCTGTCTCTACATTAGGCCAAGTGCCCCCCCTAACTACATTTAACTCTTCAAGGCATTTGTTCCATTTAGCATCTGTTATAGCCTTAACAATTTTGACTGTTGGATGCTGGAAATATGCTCAAATTCACACAACAACTCTATCTATGCTCTAAAAACTAAAAAATTCATGCAACTGGTAATGAAAATCTCCATGTTGTGTATAATTAATTCATCTCTACAAAATGGAGTGTGGCATTAATGACAGATTTCAAAACTTATCAATCTGTGAAACGATGGCGAAATCTTCACTTTTTTACCAATCGTACATCCAACTCATATTTCTTTATCCAGCTCAAACATGGTTGTTTTAAAATTGAGAGTTGTTATGCTGCGATGACAACTTTCTCATTTCTTCACCACGGTTTCCTTTCTTCCTTCATCCCTGGCTACGACCATGCGAAATGGGTTACCTTAAGCAATTTCAAAAATCTGTTAGCACTTTTCTTAACTGCTATGTCAGGCCTACAACATTGTGCTTCCCTTTAATTTCCACTTCGCAACCTTATTTCTTCATTGACTGCATGGGCTTGCGAAACTGTGATCACTTCTTTTGATGCTTTATTGCTCCTTTACAACTATTTAATGTTTCAATTTACTAACCAATGTAACCCAGTGATGACCATGAAACTTAGTACCTCACATCTTCGTGATAGTTTAGAACTTAACATTTATTTTACTTGCAATGCCTTTATCCTTACCATTGTTGCCCCTTCGCAACCACCAAACATAAGGCTTGCTCTAATAGTGCAATGTTGCGATCACTATTTTGATTAACCAGCACTTTACTTCTCAAATTCACAACCAAAGACCTTAACTACAAATGAAACCTTGTGATGTTGCATTGAACCTTTAACTCAACTATTTTGTATACATCTCACAAGATCGCAACTTAAGATTTAAACTCATTGTCAAACCTTGTGAATGTGCGATCAAAGCATTTTGCCACTTCGCTACTCAGACTAGAGGTTGACTTTAACTCTCTGTGATGCTGCAATTTCTTAAACCTTATCTATCTTGATTACCCTTTCTACACCTTTGCAAATCAAGTTTTCATTGTAGTTCAGACTCCTATGATTTTGTGACGACCATTTGAGGTTAAATTTTTCCTTTCATCGCAACATTGCGACTTGAAATTCTAACTCAACACTTAACCCCGTGAAGTCATGATTATAGTCTTTTGCTACTTTGCAACCATAACCCTAGGTTACTCCTAACCATTTGCGATGATGTGATATCCTTAAAACTTAAGTTCTATTGCTGCCTTTCACACCTTTGCAACTTAGAAATTGGAATTTATATGACCACTTGCAATCATACGATGGTTCAAAATTTTATCGCATGTCTTTTAATCTCTTCTTTGCAACTCTAAATGCCTTAAGCTTTATATTACCTACGACCATGCGATTAACAACTTATCACCTCTTCGTAACTTGAACTTGACATTTAACTTTAACAACTGAAAAGTCGTGTTGACCATGTTGATAACTATTCTGCATCCTTCAAGATGGTTAGTGATCACAAAGAAGCGATGTTGTGCTTGAAAGACTTTCGCAACATCTTAACTTAAAAGACTTAAGAGGCATGAAATTTGAAGTGATAAAAGATTAAAAGACTTAGGGATATCAACATATAAGAAAGATTTTTCATATATCCCTATTTATATTTGCATGCCAATTTATAAAAAATTCATCAGAATCACAGTACATGACTATTTTCTAGGGTGTTTTCAAGATGATGACAACATTTTCAAAAACCTTAAGCAACAATACATACTCTCTTCCTAATTTTCACAAGGTATTTCAAAAAAAATTGGTTGGGTGAAATGTAATGCCCCGCCCGGAGATCCTTGGAAACAAGGATTCAAATCAAGCCAAGATATTTTTTTTTTTTACAAGTATGAATGCACATGACAACATCATACAGGGATCACAACGATCGCAACGGAAGACTTCAACACAATCTCGACAACCAACGAATCTTCAAACGCCACTACCCAACTGACACACCCAAACAAAAGCCAACAACCACCACAACAAGATGAAAGCACAAGAAATGACCACTCATCAACAAAACACCAAGCTGGGGTAAAATGCAGAATCTCAAAATTTGGCTAAGCCTGAAATCCTGAAGCCCTGAAAATTGGCTAAGTCTGGATTTCTGAAGCCCTGAAATTTCCTAGAATCCATAATTTATCTCTGAAAGGTCTGAAACCTATCTCAAACGATTTTTCGCATATATTAAAACAGAAACACGAAAACTCAATTTCAAAAGAAACCTCCTGAATTCAAAATGCAACAACATAGGCTCAAAGAACGCCCAAAAGGGTATCCAAAACCACTCTCAAAAAGATCGGATCACGAAGAAAAGTGCCCGCTGATGGCATGCGCAGTTTTTTCACAAAAATCGTGCGACACTTTTTACTAAGGGAGGGTGACACTTCTCCCTTACTGGGTGCAACACTTCTCAAGAAGGCGTGCTATACTGGAAAAGTATCGCGCGACATTTCTCATAAAGCCATGCGACACTCTTCCAGTGTCGTACGACACTTCTCCAGTAATGCGTGCGACACTTTATAGTATCGTACGACATTATTTCTATGGGCGTGCGATACTTTATTAGTGTCGCACAATGCTGAACAAATGTCGCCCATAGAAAGTAAAAACACTTCCAGAACTCAAAAATGGGGAAAAACTGACAAAAGAACCTCCACACTGGGGAGTACCGGATCCACCAAGGCTCGAGGAATGAACACTCGAGTGCAAGAACAACACAGAAAGAAGAACACCAAACCATCTAAACTATAGCAGCAAAGAACACACTGAAAATAAGCATCGCAGAGAACAAAAGCAACATCACAATGTACAGAAATACATCTCAGGAACAAAACAACCAAACTAAGTACGCGGTTCCTCCCAATCGTCAATAGCATCATAAGACCATTGTGGGTCCTAGCCATCCCCCGCGCGTAACATCCCAAGCCACCGACCAAATCGTCGGTACTGTCATAATAGGGACGTCACTACTAAAACATGCAACAATATAAGCACAAAGAAATCTAACATGCAAGTGATAACGCATAAGATAATCCTACAGTAGATAACATCACCTATCACATGTTAAATAGCCGTAAGCAACAGATATACTACTAAATCAAATAACATCATCTAATCATATGCTAAACATCATGATAAGGGAATGCGCCAAGTAAAATAACATCATCTAAACATGATATACAAGCATCCCAATGAAAGCATAAATCACAAGAAAGCATACTCCGATACCCGAAGTACCAAGTGAAGACATCGAACATCGGTCGCACTAGGAAAAAAGATCGTCTCTATACACTGATCCCTAGCAGTGGTAAAGGTAGCTGCGACTCCCAACCACGTGGCACCCATAGGTCCACACCCGTCGTGCTGATGGAGATAATGATCCAACCAAAAACACACAAAAGAACATCCATGGCTAACACTCACGCCAGACAATATGATGGCTGCAACCAAGAACCTAAGACAATGCAAGGAGTAAAGGTCCTGGTCAGACACTCAAAAGGCTACTAAGTAGGGGCTGACATCATGGAGAGTCGCTTGGCATCGACAAGCCCAAGCTCGGATCGTGCGTTTCAACTCCTCAACGGAGGGCCCCGCACACACATTTTATTATCTTAAGTTTTATTATCAATCACACATTTTCTTTAATTATCACTTATTTAAAACTTCCTCTGCCAACCCTATGGGACTAAGGTCACCAGGCTGCGAGATAGAAGCCCCCTCCATATGCTACCCTACCCTACCCAAGCTCATCCTACAACAAGTACCCGTGGGCATGCATACTCCCATCCCAACCCTAATGATCATAACTTTCGACAAATCCACGAAAGATCGGGCCTCGCAAGTCACCCAACAAATGTACGCGTACGTACTCGTATGTGGCGCACCACCATCACGAAGATCATAACACAAGGATAGGAATGAGAACACAATGCAAAACAAAACACTCAACTGAAAGAAACTCAAGAAGACGGATTCTATAGGAATCCCAGAGCCAATAAAATCATACATCATGAAATCACTCAACCGGCCTCAATTCGAGAGTATGGATTCTACACGAATCCCAATGATGTAACAAGACCAAACATCGTAAACTCACTCAACCGGCCTCAATCCGAGAGTATGGATTCTACACGAATCCTAGCGTTCACGAAAAAAAAGCAAAGGTCCAACAAAAACATAACAAATATAAAATCACTCAACCGAACACAACGTTGGGAGTACGGATGCAACATGCATCCCAATGCAACATAAAAAGTGAAAAAGTGGTCTGACTAATATCCAAACGGATCATCAAGGTCCACGACCCACATTGTGCCAAGAAAACTCGAGAAAATAGGGCAGCATGCAAAATGAGGTAAAAACCCCAAAAATTTGGAAAACTACAAAATTAAAACCCATTTGGCCTTTGGGTTCAAAAACCCCAAAAATCCAAAAATAAATGGAATCGAACACCGTATGCAAAAACGGCTAGCATAATGGCGTAAAATCCCAAACCCTCATCCCAAAAAATAGGGAAATGTTCATACCCGCCCAACCGGGTAGAACTAACATACAGAAACGGAGGGGAACACTAGTTCTCAGCCTCCAAACAAATGGCTACCAAAAATAGAAGCAGAAACAGAGCAGAAACAATAAAACAGGAAAGCCCTACCTCACAGCCAAAAGGGCAAAACGGGAATCTGAACCATAAAATAAATATCTCGCAGAAGTAGCTGAAAATCGTGGCAATCCAAGGTTTTCCCGAGCTGGATCCAACGAGCCCAACCTCACGACGATCCCACGCTCGTAGCTCCCACAACGAACAAAACAGTAAATCCTCATGAAGAGGATTTTGGGTTTTACTCTCCAACTTTCCAATTCAAAAGTGAGAAGTGAGGAATTAAATTCCTCTTTGGATACTTATTCACTTTTTGAGTGAATAATCGATTAGAGCATTTAACCAGCCAATCTAGTTAAACCCCGAATCGACCCAAATGAAAACAGGCTATTCCTATAAATAGAAATTCATCTATGGCAAAGCTGCCAGAAATTAAAATAAAACAATTAAAATGCCCGAAAACCCAAAAACACATAAATCTCCTTAAACAACTTTCGCGACAATGCGAACCTCTAAATGTACAAACACGCTTACTGGTCTAATCACATAATGCAAATGAGTTCAGATTTAATAATCACCGAAAGGTCTAATTTAAACATTTTAATAAAGGATACGTCGACCATACAAGGACGACATTGGTAAAATATGAAAGGCTGAATCACTAACTCCATGTGCCACTGCCAGGGATATAAATCCTGCACACTAAACAACACGATCAAGTGCAATTGCATATAATAATATAGTCGAAGCAATAAATGCATTAAATCACCTAATTTGACCATTTAATTAATTATATTAAAATAATCTATTTACATCACTCACATTCGCATAAAGCATAACAACATAGGAATGAAGTAAATAACCATAGCATTAAATCCATCACATAACATAATCAGAGGTATGTCCAAATACCAGATAACCCGATATCATCATAAAACACACTGTCATCTCAAAATGGCAACATCATGCAATATGATTAACTGAACAGCATAGTAGTCTAAAATCTATGATACTGGAATCAAAGTGTAGTATCTAACCCTCGGGTCCTCTCAAATGTACACATAACGTGAGTAACAAATATCTCTCTAATCAGAAATATAACAAGGTAAATGCCTTAGCACATAACCCAATAAATCAACATGGACAATCCATTTCTAATCATTAATGCATTTAATAAAGATTGATTACTCTGCATTAAAAAGGCATTTAAAACACATAAGCAAACACAGTCATAAACATGACTAACCACTGCTACAGGAACCTAGTCTAGTGCAGCATGGTAAAAGAACATAGTGCAATCTTTGCACACATCTCAAGGTAATCATGGAACAACCTCATGATACCACATCGATCCTGGTAACCACTGGCACAAACCTCAGTGAACCAAAAATCACATCATAGTCTCAAAGATCAGTCAAAAGCATAATCAAAGCAACTAATACAGACGGTGTAGACCACTCAGGGTCACAATCATGATCCCATCACAACAAAAGATCATCAAGGTTGCATCCATTAGGATGACTTACAAAAGTCAAATGAGAGAGGCACTACATGAAAAATCAGGACATCACCATCGAAGATGCTAAAGAACTGCAAGAATTAGGAAGAAATGAATGGTGGTGAAGGTAGTGCTTCTGGTAAAAGAGTATGGTAGATTTCAAAGGGGAACAATTTTTTTCCTTTTTCTTTTTTGTTATTTTTTCTTCTATAAAAACCAGAGAAGCATGGTCAAATTTTTGGGGTTTTCAAAAGTGGGTCGTTGAAGGGGTAAACCTTTGGTAAAGAATGGCGATAGAATTCAAAGAATTTAGTGAAAGGCTAAGAGCATGAAAAAAAATTTAAGAAGCTATAGGGATTGGGTTTTTTGTGATAAAAATTCAAAATGCATAACACTAAAGAAAATTCAAATGATGGATTCGCTAAGGAAAAAGTGGTCATGGGAGTGATGAAAGAGAAGTCGGAAAGCAATTTTTGGATCAAATCGATGAAGGGAAGAAGATAGGAGTTTTGAAGGATTTCATATAAAATCCTATAAATTTCAAGTTGTGATGTGGAGTATGTATAAGACCGATCAAATGGGCAATAGTTAAAAATGTAAATAGAATCGATGTTTAGATAAAGGTGATATAAGGTGTAAAAGATGTGGGAAGGCTATTTTGTAGCCTATATATATACTTATGTAAGTTTTTAATACATTAGTAATATATATTATTACCGAACAAAAATAATAATGATTAAATCAATATGATTTAATTAATATGGAAAATACCTTATTACTCTAACAACACCCCCCCCCCAGATAAACTTAGGGAGAAACTATAAACCTAGAAACAACTATTGAAAGAAAATGGGTCCTAGAAACAAAGGCCTAATCCAGTACCCAAGTATAAAAGACTATATGTAAAGCAGAGAAAACGAGAGCCCCATGGGAAAAACTCTCCTCTAGAAAGAGATGAAGACTAGTGAAGGACTAAAGAAGCCTCCAAACTAGAGAATGTCCCAAAAAATAAGAATAAAAAAATGATCATGAAGAACACCACTGAAGCATGAAGAAACTGTTAGAATGTTTAAAATAACTGAGAGGGGGTGGGGGTGGGGGTGGGGGTGCAGGTGGGGGTGGGGGGGTGAATCAGTTATCCAAGGTCCAAATGTACCAATTGAACAAATAAATACTTAATCAACTTCATATCTCATTTCTCAGTCTCTACTATAAACTTATTAGCAACTTTAGCTAGTTATCCATTGTTCGAAAATAACAAACTTGCATAATGTAAACATTAATCAGTAAAACATCACAATAACATCCACACAATTTTAACACTAGGATTTAATGTGGAAACCCAATTTGGAAAAAAACTACCAGCAACATGTCACCAATTTTCACTCTTCTGAAGTGAGCTTTGTTAAGAGGCAACCTTGTTAAAGGTTACAATACACACTATTAAATGTGACCTTGTTAAAGGTTTTATTCACCCTGTTAGGAGTGGCCTTGTTAGAGTACTTTAGAGAATTCCATTAGAATGTCACCTATTAAAGAATTTACATAGACTGTTAGGTCATTGTTAGTCGCCCAATTTTTAAGCTTGGAAATCTAGCCTTCCCAATATGACCCTCCCTCAAAATCTTTGTTTTCTCCTATGATTTATGTTGAAAATTTTGTGTGAAGGAATGTTGTATAAAGCAAGTTCCAAATGAAGTTTCATGATAACGAGTCAAAATGTTCAAATGCACACATTCAAGGCTTTTTGTTATAAATTTGGAACTAATTGAACAAGGTTCAAATGGTTCAAAGGGTACGAAGGTTCAATATTTTTTTCAAATCAATTCATTCATTCGATATGGTTCAACAATTTGAAGTTCAGATGCAAATCCAAATCAAACTTTGAAATGTAGTTTCAGCTTTCAAATTCAGACCCATTGTCCAAATACAGATTTTGAGATGCAAATTCTTAAGTTCATGGTTCACCATGCAAAATCTAGTTAGAGATCTTCAATCACAAATCTCATTCAAAATATGAGAAGTTTCTCTCTCTCCCTTCTCGATTCATTTTTAACAAAATGAAATTGGTGTTACAAATGATTATAGATTATTGCCTTAGATGGTCAGGCATTGTCCAATGTGGCAGTTTGTGATAAGGTACTCGTTAACTAGGAAATCTTGTCACTATAGATCAAGCCACCATATTTAAGTTGGAACTTTGAAATAAACTTTTGAGAACTCATTGCATAGTTAGATGAAAATCAGTCAATAGATGATGATGTGTAGATAGACTAATGTTGTGTAGATTAACACATGGAATCAACTTGAAAAGATGAGTCAACATGATGACCTGTTACCTATTCAATCCGCAATTGGGCTCCTATCTACATAGCTCTATATTGAGTGAGAGAAGATATTGTTAATGATGAGTGCTAACACCGTGTATCCATCATCATCGAAGAGCCTCACATACGAGTAGGATTCAATATGAATTTCATACAAAAACCACAAAACCCATGGAAGAGGGTGCCAAGTATCAGCTTGAAGGGGACCATAATGAGAAATAAAACCTTAGTCATTTCAAAACCATTGAACATGAAGAATTTGGAAGGCTTAAAGGTATTTCCAATATGCAGAGACACAAAGTTTGGCACGTGCACTACCTAAAGCAAGAGCATCGAGTGACCTCGACCATATGATAAGTGAATTTACAAAAATGAAACTGATTGCACATCGGATCCATACTTTAGTCTCCCAAGAACTTGAATCTTTTTTTTTTATGCAGTGCGTCAGACTCGAGCACATTTTGTGTTGGGTTTGGAACAGAGGAATGGTAGCAGATTCTGTGATGAAATGCTCAAAGTTAGTGCATTCAATTATGGAGGAGTTATACCAACCATTTTACAGAAAACCAAAAAACCCTAGATGTTTAGTAAAACATGGGTGGTATGAATGGTGTCGCACTCATCTTCACCATATAGCAACCCGAGTATGTATCTTCTTCGAAGGAGATATGCTCATAGTAAAACCTCAAGTTACAATTCTCATAGCAATCATCGAGAGGTTCATATGGATTCATTCACCATGTCTAAGAATAATGTTCAATCAAAAGATGTATAGTAGTAGATGGTAGATACCCACATATTCCATTGAAGGAAGTTGAGGCTTGTATCCCATAAACAAAGTCTCCATAGGTAACAGTGGGCATAGAAGCTCGATTTCCAAGTTTATTGAGTCCTTGGTGATTTATTATGATTGACTAGAAAGGAGACATGAGGAGCCCATATGCATAGACAACTTTGCCAAATATAATGTTCACACCCAAACTAAGCATGAAGACCCACAAAGGAAACCTAATACTTCTCAATATAATGTTCATGAACGGTATCTATACTCAAGGATTTAAGCTCGCAAAGAGTATGGTCTATGATTTTGAGTGCTCGGGCATAGTAAAAATCAATGGAAGCATGGACAACTCATGTGAAATGTTTGACAGAGTGCAACCACTTTGTGGAGACAACCTAAATGGTAGCTTGATTAAGAAATTTGGGTCATCAACTAAGAAGCATTTTCCAATCAATACAAAGCAACGAATTATAAGACTTAAGTGGCGTAATCACTTTGAGTGCAGGAGCAATACAAATTCGGTGTTAATGAAGGTGGACCTCAAAATAAAGCTGAGAAAGTCATTCCAATATGATCAATTTGATCATCACATTGACATTAATACCCAAAGTTGACCATGAAATATCACAAAAGTATGGGGTTAAGTCATTAATCAATTTATCTCCTCATACATCACATGAAGTTAAATGAATTATCTAGAGTCCATCAAGCCCAATGATTAATTGGAAACTTTAACAATGTTATAAGTTGTGATGTTTGATTATTATAAAGGAGATAGACATTATGTTGCTAGGGAATAAGGATATAAAGAAGATGGAAAACCACACATTCTTGGAGAATCAGCTATCCAAAATGTTATGAGAACTAAATTGAAAATTGAATAAGGCATGGGAGGAAGATTATATATTGAGAAAATTCAACATAGAAGAGGTTCTTCTTTCTCAGGGGTGAGAGGCTTTTTCTTTTCTACATACTTTGTGTTGCAAGGGTGATTGGGGTTCTTCTCAAATCAAGTAGACTATGTGTTGCATTTTTTGAAGGGAAATGTAGAATGTCGGGCAATTTTTGATGGTGATCAGAAATGTTCTTCTTAATTTAATTTTTTGCAAATATTTGATCATCAGTAGCATTTAGGAATAGTATTTTTTTTGAGTTGAATAAGGATTTCATCATTTTGAAGATTGTGTACTTCAAATTGTTCTCACTCTTGGTTTATGTATGAATCGGGACTGAATAATGGAATCAGGTTATACTACTGTATTCATTTATTGCAAGGGCTATTTTTTGTTTGTTTAATCCTTCTTTTTCTTTTTGACTGCATATATGGATGAGAATATTGTATGCTTCCATTGTTGTATGCTAAGTCCTTCCTTTCTATTTTAGTTGTAATAAATTTCTCCCTATCCAAGAATAGTGAGGGAAGCCTTCACTTTCTGGTTAAAAGCATCTTTTAAACTCATTCATTGCATATTCAATTGGGGAGTTGTACCTTGCAAAATTCAAAGGACACTTGCACAATTCCATTGCAATGCGATCCAACTATTGGTCCTAGTTTGTCTTTAGGTCTAGGCATTTTTGAGTTATTTTATAAGCATTTTATGTAAAGATAAATCTTTTCACCAACATATTTTTGGTGACTCTGCTAGGCAACCCGAAACAAAGATCAATGTCTATTTTTGTTTCCTCACTTTTATAATTATCTTTGTGTGCAGGAGATTGGCAACTCTGTATAAAGAGCATGCCGAATGTGAGATCTATGAGAAGGCCAAGGCCAAATCCTTCTCTCATGGAACTTTATTCAATGGAGGATAAAGTGTTGCCCAAGTTCATGGACAGTTACAAAAAAAGCATTTCCCTATCTGTCAAGAACAACATGAACTTGGAAGAGGACTCCACATCTTGGTTGTTGTGGAGAAGCCTTTGTGTTAGATACCATAAGTTGAAAGACTTGGAAGTGCACAAAAGGAAAGTGCAACAGCCTGAAGAAGACTTGGAGGTTAGTGACGAAGAAGTCCCTATGATTTCATCTCATTATATCTCTTGCAGTTGTGTTGTCTTGGATGAATAAGAGGTGCAAACAAGTACAGGCTGCAATGTTTAGAATATTGTAAGTATGGTGAATTTATATGTAAGTGATTCATCTAGTTTTATCTCCCTTTAAGAACCTCAGAATCCAAGTAATGAAAGTTTTACTCCTTCTGCTACCATAAGTGATGAAGAGTTTCAAACTTTAGAACTCCCTGAATATGAATCTTTTAATGTCATGGAAGACTGTGAAAGCAATGATTCTTTGTGTGTGAATGTTAAAGAAGGCCCCATTTTAGAATTTTTTTATTTTGAAGAAAATGTAGCTGTAGACCTTCTTGATAATGTTGATAATGAAAGTGATGTTGAAGTTTTCTTTAAAAAGGACTTTGTTGTGACTGAAAGTTTGGCCAAAGGGCTGAATGTGGGAATGAATTTGGAACAATAATTTTTTTTGGTTAGTGAAACATTTCAGCCTCAAGAAGAGAAAACAAATTTTCCCTTGATACCTGTTGCACAAGAATGTTCTCCTACAATGACTCCAGATGTTGGTGCATTTTCAGCTTCGGGTTATGGAACTTCAGACTTGATTGTAGCCAAGAAGAATAATTTTAGAAGTGATAATGGTGAGAAATTGTAGTTTTTGGTAATGCTAGAAAGCTTTCACAATACCTTGTGTGTAGAAGAGGAGATTATGAACTAGTTTTTGTTCTCACTCAACCAAGAAGATTTCAGCATGTCACATTCTAGTATAAATTCTCTTTTGGTTGTGAATAAAGATGATCTTTTTTCAAACATGATTTGTATAGAAAATGATGATATATTGCTCAAGATGCTGATCCAGTGGACAAAGAATCTAAAAATGTATGTGCTAGAAGTGCTATGTTTGAGAAGGACAAACAAGTGAGTGTTCTAAAAGATGTGCAACACCCTTTTCAGTCATGTGTTGAAAATGAAGTTCAAAGCTTTATGTCTTTTGTCATAGATTCTCATTATCCAAAAAGATGTAATAATCAAGATGTGACACTTTCCCTTTTTCATGACAAACTAATGGTGTATGTGACTGATAAAAGGAATGCCAAAATTTATCAACTCCAAGATAACATAGTTGTGCCTTATTCTAAAAATAGAAAAATGGAGGAAAAAGAAGAGTATCTAGCACAAATGGTGATTGATGTCTCAACCATAGAAGGTAAGGTTTGTATACCATGCTCATGTCACACTAATGATGATATTGGTATCATTGAAGATTTTTTCCTTGGGTTGGTAAATCAACATGATACCTTAGATATGGTATTTTCATGTGGTTCATGTGTTTATGATGATCATTCCTCTATGAAATAGACCACTGATGCATCCATTGAAGAGTTGCACTTGTGGCAAATTGTACACTACCATTTTCATGATTCTTATGAAAAGAAAGGACATCAAGTTTTTGGTTGGTCAAGTGAAGAGAAGTTCAATGTTTGGGGCAAAAAATTGAGTATCTTGTAGTGTATGTCATGGGGACTCCAAAATAAATGTGTTGTTGTATTTAATCCAGGCATACATATGATGTGTGCTATTCAATTCAGTTTTGACCATGCTACTATTTTATACAAATAGTTTGAAGGTGATGTGATATCCTCTTTTTGTATGTTGGATCATGAATCTTTTCAGTTTGAGGCTACTAATGATGCTGAAAATTCTATGTTGGAAGACTTGGGAAATCTTGAAATTTATGATGAATTGTGCCTCTTTGAGAAAAATGTATATTTTCCAAATTCTTGCGCAACATCATTTTTACTTGCAGCAACAAGGAGTATATCCAAATGAAGTGGTGTTGGGATCTTTCATGCGGATGTAACCTATTGTTAGAAAAGGCTCCTACTTCAGTCAGCCAATGATGGCTTTGCGTAAGTCATTCTTTCATTCAAATTCTTTTTGGTGAGGTCCCCTCACTAGTACATATTTGTATATAAGCTTTCCTTGCTTTGGTTTTCTACTGCCTTGTTGCTAGTTTAGGTGCTTAGAGTAGGTTTTTTTTTTTTGTCTTGTTTTGTTGTTGCCCTACTATCCCTGTTAGCGGCCCTCCTTTTGTGATGCGCTTTGACTCTATTACCCAATGGACTAGACACTGATATTTTGACTAGAGATGTTGGATTCTTCATGCACTTTTCAGCACATGCTCCCCAGTCAAAGCCAATGTTAGTCGCCCAATTTTTAAGCTTGGAAATCTAGCCTTCCCAATATGGCCCTCCCTCAGAATCTCAATTTTCTCCTATGATTTATGTTGAAAATGTTGTCTGAAGTAATGTTGTATAAAGCAGGTTCCATATGAAGTTTCATGATAATAGGTCAAAATGCTCAAACGCACATGTTCAAGGCTTTCTATTATAAATTTGGAACTAATTGAACAAGGATCAAATGGTTCAAAGGGTATGAAGGTTCAATATCCTTTTCAAATGGATTCATTGATTCAATTTGGCTCAATGGTTCGAAGTTCAAATGCAAATCCAAATTAGACTTTGAAATGCAGTTTCAACTTTCAAATTTAGACCCATGGTCCAAATGCAAATTTTGAGGTGTAAATTCTTGAGTTCATGGTTCACCATGCCAAATCCGATTAGAGATCTTCAATCGCAAATCTCATTCAAAATATGAGAAGTTTCTCTCTCTCCCTTCTCAATTCATTTTTAATAAAGAGTGGGATATAAATGAAATTGGTGTTACAAATTATTATAGAGTATTGCCTTAGATGGTTAGGCATTGTCCAATGTGGCAGTTTGTGATAAGGTACTTGTTAACTAGGAAATCCCATCACTATAGATCAAGCCACCATGTTTAAGTTGGAACTTTGAAATAAACTATTGAGAACTCATTGCATAGTTAGATGAACATTAGTCAATAGATGATGTTGTGTAGATAGATTGATGTTATGTAGATTAGCACATGGAATCAACTTAAAAAGATGAGTCAGCATGATGACCTATTACCTATTCAATCCACAATCAAACTCCTATCTACATAGCTCTATATTGAGTGAGAAAAGATATTATTAATGATGAGTACCAACACCGTGTATCCATCATCACCAAAGAGCCTCACATACGGGCAGGATTCACCATGAATTTCATACAAAAACCACAAAATCCATGGAAGAGGGTGCCAAGTATCAGCTTGAAGGGGACCAAAATGAGCAATCAAACCTTAGTCATTTCAAAACCATCGAACATGAAGAATGTGGAAGGCTTAAAGGTATTTCCAATATGCAAAGACACAAACTTTGGCACGTGCACTACCTAAAGAAAGACCATCGAGTGACCTCGACCTTATGATAAGCATTTTATGTGAAGACAAATCTGTTCACCAATAGTCATCATGACTGTTAGGTCAATCTTGATTAAAGGATCTCAAATTCACTTGGGAACCCTTCAAGTAATCACCTTTCACTTCTTCTCAACTCAATTCAACATTCTGCTTAGATTCGCCAATCAATAACATCAACAACATCTCCAACTCTCTAGAATTCCTTCACATGTGCATAGCCTCTTTTCCCATATAGAAAGTTCACCCATGTATGTCTTTAAATAGGTAGTTCTTATCTTTTCTGCTTAAACACGACCGTAGATCTTAGGGTTTACAATTTGATCCATCAAATTCAATGAATCTGATCGCCATTCTATTTTCTCTCTCCTTTTCTAGAAAAATTCTCTTGGAGTCCATCTCTTAGATCATTTATCTAATCTTCTTCTAGAATTAAATGATCCAACTCATCGATCCTTATCTTCAACACACTTTCCATATCCCAGGAAATTAATTTAGTCAGCTGGAAATTATGGTTCCTCGCAAATAGTTAAAATAGTGTTCCTTGACCAACACTAATTTTTGACTTTCACTATAAAACTTCTTGTTCAGCACATACACTATCACTCGGTTGATACTAATGCTCGATCAACCCTAACTTTTCTCGACACTTATTGTGGCTTGGTTGACACTAGCATTACTCGGCATATTCATCAAAATTCTTTAGTCTTCCACTTTGTTACTCGGTCAAGCCTATACATTTTATCTATCTTTGTTCACACTTTCAAGACTTGAACATTATTGTCTTCTCCTCTTGCAACATGATTTAAACAATCAGGATAAAAGCATAGATATGTGTCACCGTTTGTGATACAAAAACCTATTTTGGTCAAATCTCATTTCTCTATCAAAACTCAATTTAAAAAAAAAAACTAAAAATACCCTTTTATAGATTTCAGATTCAATATCATCATTATATAAATTTTTGAGTGTTTTGATTAGTTATAATATGCTATAATCTAAAAATATTATAAGTCAATATTTCAACATTTCAGAAGATGCTCTCTCAAAAAATGAAAAAAAATAGTAAATCATATCAAAAAAATAAAAAATATATATTTATCACTAGAGGAGAGAATCCTCTTCATGAATATGTAATTTTTTTTCAAGAAGGTATAGATTTGATTGGGAAGTTTTGACGGGAGGAAAAAACTGTTGGATTCTGACAAGGTCGAACTTGAGTACTTATAACAAAGAAAATATACATCAAAAATAATTATTTCTTTTTTTGTGCACTAGCTATACATGTCATCTATAAAATATTTTCAAATCATAACAAAAAAAGATCATTTGCACATACTTGTTTGACGGGAACTACATCCTATATTTTTTACAGTTAAAAAAGGGACTTCAAAATAAAATAAAATGAATAAATTCTTAGTCAAAAAAATAATAAAAATTATAGGCATAAAATTCATACAAGTCTACACATTTTATCAGTTTACATCATCTTCATATTTTAAACACAAATACCATTTTTTTTGTCATTAATGTTGAACTGTCACATTCTGATATCACTTTTCTTTATAAAAGGTGACACAGGTTTGTGCTTTTACCCATCAATATATCTTGTCAAATTCCAACTAATAAAGTGTCCATTTGTAGTTTCCTCTTCATAACTCAATCTATCATCTAGATTCTTTTGTCATGAACAACTTCTCAAATCCTCTTCATCAATCAAATAGATATGACACTTAGATCAGATAGAAATCTATCTTATCAATATATTTGACATCAATGACAACATAACAATTATTTCAATTATAGTTCCCAACGGAAACTTCAAACACTATCAAAGATTAGTTATTTATCTGAAGAACCTATAATAAAATATAACATGTCCAGGTAGAGAATATTATAGTTTGCATGAGTTCCCTCAAATGACACTACTTAAATAAGGAGAAAAATAAAGGCAGTCAATTGAACTTGAAGATACAGATGGCATAAAATGCCAAAGCCTAAAGAGTAGATCAATTTAACCAAGGAAGTATTAGAGCCAATAGGAGAAACCCCCCAAGAATACAGAGAAGGGAGAGGTGGCAAGTACACTCAAAATAATGGTCAACAAGAACTGCATGTCAAAGAACCAAGTGTTGGCAATTAGCTGGGATGGTCAGCATGATGTTATAATTTATGGCAACATATAAGTCATGTGAAGTGAGCAGATCATAAGGATGAAGAATTGGGTTACATACTTAGAAAATTGTCTAAGTGTTACACAGTTCATCTGATAAAATAGTTAAAGTTTTGACCAGCATAGTTCATAGAAGCAATATTGACATGTGCAAAGTTAGGTACGATTAGCAAAGATTATGAGGATGACATGTGAATGAACGCAGGATAGTACAGTTAGTACAGACATAGTTATAATGATTTTACTAGTTGTAGTATTGTATAGATAGAACAAAGCTAGATAAGGAAATGAGTATTTTGGGTTAAGGAATTTTTTTGTTCACCAAAGGATGACATCCTAGATGTTAACCCTAAGCTAGCAAGAGTTGATTTTATATTTTAGCAAGCATGTAAAGGTATGAAGGCCGATATAGTAGATAATTATGAAATAAAAAGGTATAAAGGAAAATTATAAATGTGATGATAAGTATGCTTCTAATAAAGTGAGTGTGATATGTATGTGATGCAAATTCTGATGAATAATCAAAGTAGTGCAAATTGTGATAAAGTTTTGTGAAGAGTAACAAAGGCAATATCAGATATTGAAAATATCAACAACAACATAAATGCTTTTGTATCTATATTTTGTATTGAAGAAATTTATTGCACATTGCATGTTTGGGCAGTGGGCTAATCTTGCATACATTTGTAAATTGTGTATAACAACTCCTAATAGGGTTGAGGCTTCTAACAAGGACTAAGACACTATACACATGTAACAGACTTCTAATAGGGTCAATAACTATAACCAGATACTTTTGATTAGTGGATCATTTTGTGGGTACCAGCCTCACTAGGGTTTTCTCTTGGCTAGTGTTTGCCTATTTAAAAAATGTGGTGCTATGAGTTACTTTATTTTTTGGTTATGTTTGTTGCTCAACATTGTTACTTTACTTTCTTATGCAAGTTATAAAGTTATTAAAGATATCCAATTTTGGACAAAAGATTGTGAAATATTGATTCACCCCCCTCTTAGTATTACCTATTTCTAACAATTGGTATCAGACTACTCTTACTCAGAGAAGGCTTAACATCTTGAGTAAGATCCTTATGGATATAGAATAGTTATAAAAGAACCTAGAAGAATCTCTTGAGTAGATTGATACTCTGAAGGACATATATGAAGATTCTAAAGAATGCATTGGGAAGTTGAAAGATAAGATAGATCATCTTAAGTCCAAGAAAGAGTCAAAAAGATCAGATCAAGGACAGTGATAAAGTTTTAAGATTAAAGAAAGAAAATGAGATCCTGAAACATGAATTGACAATTACAAATCTAAAGTTGAGCTGGAAGGATTATGATAGTAAAGTTGAGTTAGATTTGAAAGTTGAAAATGTAGATCTAAGATCCAATCTTACCAAAGTAATATCTGAGCTTGAGTCTACAAAGTTGGAGTATGCAGAACTTGAGAAGTAAAATACTATTGTGAAAGGAGAGTTAACTCAGTCCAAGCAACATCTTGAGAAGTTGTACTCTAGTAGAGAAAACCTTGATGGAAATATATTTATAGAGAGACCCTATTATGAAAAAACAAGTCTTGGATACCTTGGAGAAAATTTAGTGAAGAAGTCTAAAGTTAAAAAGGAAATAGATCTTATGATCCATTAGCCTGTGCATAAGGAAGACAATCTAAACAAGATTGAGTCAAGTCAATCTGAAGAAGTACCTAAGAAAGTTGAGCAAGTCAATCAGCCTGAGCAAGCTGAATCACCTAAAGAAGTGAGGAATGAATTCAAAGGTACATGTTATGTGTGCAATGAATCTGGTGATATGAAAAGAGACTATACGGGTAACTCATTTAAACCTATTTCTAATTATTGTTATATTTGTCATGGTTTTGGTCATAGAGCAGTAAATTGTAGAAAGCCTATATTTGATAATAATAATAGTAGCAGTAGTAGAATGCTTAGAGGTACTAACCCTACATCAAATAGACCTATTGGAGGAACCAATTTGATAAGGAATGACATTATGTGTTATAAGTGCAACAACTTTGGACATATTGCTAGAGATTGTAGAGCATAGATTGGTCAGTCGCGACCTAAATATGGAAACAATGTTATAGTCTATCAGATTTGTAACAACATGGGACACACAATAAGATTTTTTAGGATGAAAATGAGGAACAACATAAGAAACCCTAACCCTAGAAGGAACATGAACAATAACCAAAGGAATGAGAATAACAGTAATAGTCAAAGATAAAACATAAAAGATCTTGTAGGAAACCTTGACGAATCATTTGTTAAAGCTAAGGAACCAACAAGTTCATAAGTTGTGTTGTAAAGTGTGTCAAGTGGAGCACTAGATAATAGATTGAAACTAGTGATAGTTGGTAACCAATCATTATCCGATTAAGCAACTTATTCTATGAGAAAAACATTAGAAATTTAGAATAAGAAACTTAGTTAAAACCTTAGTAGAATTTTGGAGACTTGCACAATTAGTATGAAGTAGAGTATGATGAGAATAAGCTATGGTTAAGAGCACATAAGATTTGGGGCTCACATGTGAGTGTGTGAAGCAAAAGAAGTTCACTTGTATACATAAACAACTTTTTTATGATTGCGTACTTGCGCAATTAATGTAGAAGTGGATTGGATGTGATTTGAAGGTTGAACTCACTACTTGGTGGATTTATCCATGCAAATTATCTAATGACTATGAAGAAAGAAAAAGTGAATATGTATGAGATCTTGAAACAAAAATTATTGGAAAATTTTGATAGAATAAAGAAAACAAAGAATGCAATATTTAGGTTTGAGTCTCTAATAACACATTTGTTTTTCCAAGTGATAAGAAGATTTCCTAGAATGCTAGATTATGAGTGAAATACCAAAAAATGCACTATGAACCTTATTACACACTACTATAGGAAGCATCCAGAAGAATGACAGAACATATTACTAGAATGATGAGAATTTTTTAAGAGATGAAACAAAGGTACCAAATCCCTCCATCCCTAGTAGACAAATACAAAGATGACATATGTTTCATGGTTGAAATTGATGTAACATGTATGGTAGGAGTAGAACCACAGGTTAAGTTCACTGACCCTATGGGGTATGAAATGTTAGAGGAACTGATAGAAGGATATGCGAAGATAATAATAAAATTAGAGAAAGACAAGGAGTGTCCTGGATGGGGTACATATGAAGAAAAGGTCAGAGAGATAGACACTCAACTTCACAATAAGGAAATAAAAAAAAGAGTGGACAAAAAGACAGAAACCATTCTGAAGGAAACAAGCATGAGCAAAGAAGAATACAAGGAAGCTATGGGAATTGCTTAGTGTTGGTAAACAGATTGTTCTTTCCAATGTAACTCTTAAATGCCCGAACCTATGAGAAACAATTTGATACCAACAGTTGGATAATCTATCATGAGGTTGATAGATTTCCTTTGAATTGAAAAGTACAGCTCTCTTATCAATGATATTCAATGAATTTTTTTTTCCTAAACTAATTGGGTACGTTCTTAAACTAAGAACGGAAGAGGGAAAACCAAGCCAGTCCCAGACGGAACTAACTCAGGCAGATTTTAACTCCTAAATCTAGCCAATGCCAAGAACCCACAATTCCTATGACTTCTTGATACCGGTAATCCAATATGAATGTTGTAAATGTAAATGCAATGAAACTAGAATGAAAAGAAGATTAACTGTCTGAATCTTTGCAATAGGAATAGTTGAAAATACTCTGATTTACAACCCATTCGCCATTTGACTCAAGATGTAAGAAAGTGTTCAAAACTGAATATGACCATGCTCTGATTGATTATAATCAGAAAAAGTAATAACCAAATACTCTGATTCAGAATAAAACCTCTTTGTATTGAACACCACAAATAAAAATACTCTGACTTTATTTGCTCACAATTCCTTTGCCAAATCCATTACAAAAATCCAAATACAAAATCCCTTAAACACAGGAAATGAAATGCATGAAAATAAACTACTGTCTCCCCTCTACTCCAGCAATACCTACTCTTGTAGAAAAGAAGAACCCCTTCAATGGAAAAGGTTTTCCAATAAATACATTCTCCAGCAACCGTTGGTTTCTTCCAGTGACTTTTCAATTCTGTAACTGATCTTGTCTCTTTGACTTCTCATATTTTTCCTTTTGAAAACGGATAAGCTTATTAACTTTTAAAGTTAATAATGATATATATTAACATATTTAAATTATATTTTAACAGTTGACATTTAAATATGTTAAATCAATATCAAAAATCTTTCCTTCATTGAGTGGACAGCAAAATAAATAGTTCTGCCAGGTAAAAATGGGTCATTTTTTGTGGGGCATATCTTTTTATTCCACCGTTGGATCAAGCTCATTTTTGGATATGTTCTTCCAAACTTAGTTATCTTCAGCTTGACTACAGCGATCGGAAAAATAATCACTGAGTAAAAAGATATGAGCTTTTGAATTCTGCTCTATATGACTGCTACATAATCAGAATTAATAAAATAAAATTTCCAGCCATTCTTCTTTCAATGCTCTATAATCCATGTCTTCAATCTGAAACAATGTTATCTTCCATGCTTACAATGTTAATTCTCTACTAAAATTTGGGACAAATTCTCTAGAATGCTTATAGCAGAAGTCTGACTTTTGTCTTCTCCCTTTGGTGGAAAATTGAACTTTGACTGCGAAAGGCAGTGGAAAATGAATTTTCCATTTTACATTTAATACCACATTGATGTTCAAATCCTCAAACAATAAATCATTATGAGATTATCATTCCTTGTTTAATCAATTAAAGCTATTTTCCATCTCTCTATCATGGATTTGATGCTTGGTGGAAATTCCATTTTTGAGTGCGAAAAGCGCACCCAATCTTCAATTTTCCATATCCATGTAGTGGACACAATTTTGATGTAGATTGATTCACAAATTATTTTTCTGGAGAGATCTTGATGCTAGACCCCATATACCTTCATTTTGGATTGAGATTTTCCTTTTTTCTCTTCATGTGGAAAACTGAACTTTGACTGCAAAAGGCGTAGTGGAAAATGAGTTTTCCACTACACTTCTCCCTTTGGTGGAAAATGAAACATTTGCTTGTCTAATGGAAAATCTGAAAATGACTGTGAAAGGTGTAACAGAAAATGAGTTCTCCACTCTGCTTTTTCCCTTTGGTGGAAAATGAAACATTTGCTTCTCCAATGGAAAATCTGAAAATGACTGCGAAAGGCGCAGCAGAAAATGAGTTCTCCAATCTACTTTTTCCCTTTGGTGGAAAATCCCAAGTTGACTACTCCATTGCGAAAAATTCAAAAAGTGCTTCTCCAATGGAAAATCTAAAAATGACTGCAAAAGGCATAGCAGAAAATGAGTTTTCCACTTTGCTTTTTCCCTTCGATGGAAAATCCCAAGTTGACTACTCCATTGCGAAAAATTCAAAAAGTGCTTCTCCAATGGAAAATCTGAAAATGACTGCAAAAGTCGCAGCAGAAAATGAGTTTTTCACTCTGCTTTTTTCCTTTGGTGGAAAATCCCAAGTTGACTACTCCATTGCGAAAAATTAGAAAATGACTACGAAAGTCACAGTGGAAAATGAATTTTTCACTACACTTCATTTTTCCTTTGGTGGAAAATCTCAAGTTGACTACTCCATTGCGAAAAATTAGAAAAGTGCTTCTCCATGGTGAAAAAATGATCTTTGACTTCTATTTGCTTCCACATTTATATATTTGGACCCAAAAATAATTCAATCCTTCATAGAAACTTTGTTAAGCATACTAGGAACAATATTTTGGGAAATTCTTTATGGGAAGCAACTTTAAAAGTTTTTAAAATGGTGTACTGAAAGTGCACATACACTTTGGAAATGAGAGCAAGTGGATAGTATGAAATACTAGTTGCTAAGCCTTTAGCAATTGATTTTGAATCAATACATGGAGTGATAGTAGTTGGACCATCAACTAATGCACCATACACAACAATATCATAGGAGCAACCATATTTTGTACCACCAGTTCAAAAGAAATAGGATGAAGAAGATGTCAGCATTGTCAAAGTAAAAATAGTTACCCCTCCTAGTACGAGAAGGTCTGCGAGGTTAACTAAAGTAAAACAAGATCCAATAGAATCTCCTACACACAAGAGGACCAAGCAAATGGCTAGTTGGCCTAGAAAGAAAAGAAAAACACTTCAAGGCACTCAGAGAAGAAGAAGAAGAGGTAAATGCAAAAGAGACATAAGAAGTAACGGCAGAAGTGAAGGTTCCTATTGGAAGGAAGCCTCGGAAGCCAAAGATAGAGACGTTAAACAATTTGATCATGAACAATGGAAATTTTGTACAGTTAAATAAGTTTTATGATTTGTATAGTAATATGGATAGAAAATAGTTAGAAAATGCAGTATTTAGGCATATGATTTTGTCTAGAAAGAGATTTGAACATGTACATAAAAAAATTCCAAAAGATCTTGATGATAGATTGATAAACATGAAGAAAAGAGTAATTGAAGAAGATAAGAAGATAAGGGAGAACATGATACATAAGTTATGTGAAGTTAAGAATGATGAGCATCTTGAAAACATCATGAAAGGTATTGAGCCCTTACCAAGGAAAAAGAGAAGAGCAGTACTCCTAATGAGAGGAAATTATGAGGAAGTTACTAAGGAAAAAAACACGAAATTGAGAAGTTTATGACCTCGGTAGAACCCAGTCAAGAGAAGGAAAGAAAGGACATAGGGGAGCAATCCCTACAATAGAGAAACATGACATAGCACCATCAGCAACAACAACAACATTATAAGTAGGAGCAACAACAATAGATACAATAATGGTAGAGGCTTTGACCACTCCACAAATAATAATTGCTACTGATACTATGCAAATAGATAGTATAAGAATTACCTTAGACACTAAAAAAGGATCCATTCAAGACTACGAACCATCCATTGTTGACAATTTGTTAGGTTATACCAATTCTGAGGATTAGGAAGAGGAAAAGAGGAAAAGAGAAGAGGAGAAGAAGAAAGAAGAAAAGGAGAAGAGGATAAGACAGAAGAAGAAGAGGAGAAATAGAGGAGAACAAACAAGAAGAGAAGGTTAGAAACAAGTGGAAGATAATAATGCAGAAGTCAACATTTGATGCAGGAGCTTTTAGTGGCTTTTTGATGCAAGAGCTTTTAGTATTTTCAAAAAAAAATTAATGTTTTCTAGTTTTTTAGAAAGTTGATTTTTATTAACAACCTCAAAATATACTTCCAATTTCAAATTTTAGTTGGCAGTTCATGTTATCTCAATTTTAGGAAGCTTCATGAAAAAATTCAGCTTTTTCGAGTTGTTTTAAAAAGTTACAAAAAATGACAAAAAATAGCTTTATGAAAAAATTGCAAAAAATGGTAATTTTTTATTTTTATTTAAAATTGTAATTTCTCTCATTTTAGAAGAGGATGATTTGGAGGAATAATAAAGAAAAATTTGGAGTTCTAATATTTATTTTTTCTAGTTCTTTTTCTCTTATGTTTCTGTTAATTATTTGAGGAATTTTGGCTGCATCATCTACTATCAGAGCTCAAAAGGTCTGGGAAAATAATTATTTTGTATTTGTGTGATTATGAAGTTATATTTATGCAAGTTGAGAAGAGGAACTAGTTTCCAAAAATCAAGGTAGAAAAGAGAAAAGATCCAATTGTGGCAAAGGATGGACTCATTTGAAGAGCTAGATTTATTGATGAAGTATTTGTAGAAGAGGAAAGAAGAAAATAAAATAAAAGAGAAAGAGAGGAAGAGGAAGGAGGAAGAGATGAGGCAATTGAAGTTGAAAGAAATGTTAAGAGAATTACAACAAAGTTTTCAACAATTAAGAAAGCTAATGGAATTTGAAATGCAAAAATGGTAAGAAGATCACATGGCCTATTCAAAAGATTATTCAGAAGAAGAAAAGGAAAGAAGAGACAAAAAAAAATAAAGGAATAGCTAAAAAATGAAATGGTGAGTATAACAATGATTGTTTTGACATCAAGAATTGAAGAAGCCAAGATAAACATAGTCGTGAAAGAGTCTTTTTTGTCATTTTCAGCTTTATGTTCAGAATGAGCAAACATAATAGTTGTTTATAATGAGATTTCTAATGAAGATGTTTCAGATTTTTTTGTTAATGAGGTATATGAATGTTTCCAAAGGTATTATGTTAACTGTGGCAATGGTGGATATGCTGATATAGTATATGTTGAAGACATAACTAGTGATGGTACAAAAGCATATGCAAACTTTAGACACCTAAAAATTCTTTAGAAAATAAAATATTTTTATTTTTTGAAAAAAGTCCCTGATGACATCATCATTTATTAATTAATTATTTATTTTATTTATTTATTTATTTTTATGCCATTAAATCCCTTTATCTTAATTAAAAATATTTAATTAAGGAATCCCTCCCAAAAATGTTTAAATCTTATTTAAACATTATTTCCTTATTTATTAATTATTTAATTAATAAATTGACCAAAAAACCCAAAATAAATTAAAAATTTATTTTTTGCCCAAAGCTTGGCCAATTTCTTTAAGACCACTAACCTCTTCCAAAATCTTCTAATCCTTCTTTAATTTTGATTAAAGGCTAATCCCATCATTTCCTACCCCTAATCCCAACTCAAAATATTTAATTAAGATTAAATATTAATCCTCATGTTTATTAAAAAAAGTTTTAATAAATATCTCCTCAACCCAAACCCTTGAAATAAATAAAACTTTATTTATTTCCTAAAAATCTAATTTATCCTCATCCTAAGAAGTTTTAGACTCTTCTAGAAAGTCTTCATCCTCATCCTAGGAAGTTCTAGACTATTCTAGAAAGTCTTTATCCTCATCCAAAGTCTAGACTCTTCTAGAAGATGTCTTTAAACCTAATCCTAATCCCCTCATAACCTTGTCACATTACCTAAACATGGGTTAAAACTTACTAACCCAAGCCAAAGTTAACAAATATATCCTCCTTCACCCACCCTCATTAAATGCCATCCACTTGCCTATCCCTAAGCTAATCCTAAACCATCCTAATCCATCCTCTAATCATTTGCACAAGCCTAAGCAAGCTTAAAACCTTCCTAATCAAGCTCAAGTCGAAATTTCTCTCATCTCCCTCAAAATATCCCAACCATAAAACTTTATGAAGCCCACTAAGCCATAAATGACTCTTCCAAGCCCTTTTATTGCTCTTACAAGCCATTATGAGGCTCTTTATGAAGATTTTATCCCTTGAGCCTCCTTTGTTGACTCATCCTTCCCCTTTCCTCCATCCTCTCACCCTGTGACATGTGTCACTCCCTGATTGGTTGTAAGGAAGCACAATCCATGTGCTCTCCTCTCATGCAATCTGAGCCCTCCATGAGCTTTTCCCCATCCTTGCATCTTAGCCCTCAATCCCTCAAGTCTCTTGCCTATAAATTGGATCCTTCCCCTTTGCAAAACAACACAATCCATGAAGTAAAGTCATAATGCCATTTTAAGAAGCCATTTTACATCAAAACCGTACACTCACACCCAAATTTCAACTCCATTTGAAGCCCTTTTTGAAGCATAAAGCTTGAGCATACATCCTATCTATTTAGACAAAGCTACTCAACAAGAGAGCTTCTCATTGAGAGAGCCCATTAATGGCTCATATTCTCAATTGAGAGCTCATCTTAGTCTATCTTGAAGTTTATGATTTTTGTTTAGTTTGTAGAAGTTTTATTTAAATTTGGTTTCTATTAGCATACTAACATTGCTCATATACATTTTGGCATGCCCGGTGGGACCCCACATGGGTCATCTTCATTAGCTTTTTTAGTCAAGTTTTGTATGTCATTTGCTAATTTTGGCTAATTTTTCTTTTTTTTGTGATTGGTAGGATTGTATAAATTGGTTTTGTAGGTCCAAATGAGCATGAAGAAGACAAAGGAACTCATAGTCTATCTCATAGTGTTTGCAGATTTTTCAAGCTTATAGGTGGACAAAGCACTTGGAATTCTTCTTCCTCTACTTGTCTATATTCTTCTTATTCCATCTACTTCTTCTTCTTCTTCTTGTGGGAGATCTTGGCCTTTTTTTTTTAAGGAAGAAAAATCATACACACTTCTTTTTAGTGCTTAAAATGAACTCCCAAATCATACTTAAATCCATTAAGAAACTAAAAATTTGCAAAAAAAAAAAAAAAATCTTTTAACAAGTGAAACTAAACCAATCCAATCATTTTCATCCTTGCAACATCAAGGTTTTAGATGCATTCATGCAAAGTTAGGAACACTTCATTTTTGGGAATTTAAAAAGAACTTCAAGTTTCCATTTCAAAAGGTTCAAAATCAACACTAAGTGCACACTAAAATCTAAATCAAACTCAAAGCATCAATCAAAGATAAAATGAACCTCATTTGCAAATATTTTAAAGTTCTTTTAAAAATCTCATGAAAACTAAGAGTCCTAAATAGTTGCCAAAAATTGTCCTAAAAGCTTTGTTATTTGTTCCAAACAAATGTCTTGTTGTAAAATCTTGAATGTTTCTTAGGTTTTTCATGCATCAAAACAATCTAGGAATATCATTTTTGGGCTTAAAATATGCAAACTAGAACACAAAATCTTGAATGAAAACCAAAGTCCAAAGAGTCATTTTCACTTTTGAGTCCAAAATAATCTTGAATGATCTAAGGTTAAAACAAAGCACTTCAAAGTTCTTAAAACAACACACAAAATCTCAATCTTGAATGCTCAAAGAAAAAAACTTGAATGTTTAATCACTTGTCTTTGAATGCATGTTGCTAAAATCACTCTTGAGTGCCATGGATTAAAATCAAGTTTGTTTTTTTTATGAATGCATGATTAAAACAACAAATCCAATCTTGAATGCCATAGATCAAATAATCATCTTTTGGGGCATAAAAAGAATCTACATTCTAGAAACTTCCTAAATTATAAAAACCAAATAAAGACGCGTTAAGTAAGTTTGTAGTTGGACTCACCCTCTTTAATCACCCATCAATTTAACCATTGGTTGCAATCTCAGCGCCATCTATGGGGATGGGTCCACCTAAGAGGGTGTTAAGTGCTCCACAAAGATCAAACTTCACTTGTGTTTTTATTAGTTTTTCTAACTTAGAAAATTCCTTGAATGCACATTAGGCTCGCTAACACTTCATTTGGGCATTAAATTTTGAACAAATCTTGACGTGGGGGGCCTCCAGGCGCGTGCTTGAAATCAAATTTCACACATCTTTGTTTTGGGCTTAAAACAAAATCACACCAACTCTTGAATGCCTTAAAAGAAATTAATCGATACTTGACGTGGAAGGGCCTCCGGGTGCGCGAGTTTACTTTCTTGTTGACCCTAAATCTTCTTCTTGTTCACATTCTTCGATCATTTTTTCTTTGTTGGCGCATTTCAAAGTTGGAATTGAACATTTGCATCTTAAACATGAGTGCTTGCAAAGTCTAGATCAGCACACATAAGAGTTAGTTGGAAAAGGAACAAGCGTGTTTTTTAGCCCAAGGTCATCCAAGTCTTCTCTCCCCTTGTCGTCTTTCGAGGCCATCTTGGGTGCATAAGATTAGGATCCAAAACCTTGTTTTTCTTTTTAGGAGGCCTGCTTGGGGATTTCATCACCCCTTGGGATGACTTCAACTCTAGCGTTCCAGTGGAGTATAAAGATCAGGAGGTGAATCCAAAGACACCTCTCTTGGAATCAAGATTTTGTTACTCGGGCTAAGCCTTAAGGAACTTTATACCCTTGAGAAGTGAAAGAGGAGAAGTGGGTCACCGCTCCTCTCAGCTGTGTCACATTGTTTTGGTTTCATCTACGGATTTGGGCCTCATGTACCTTGGGTATATCGAGGACTCCCTAGCTAAACCAACTGTCAGCCTTGTAGACAAGCATCTAGGATGTTAATGTGTTTGAAGTGACTGATCGAAACATTTGTAAAACATACACACTCCTTGGCACAAGTATTACATTCTGAGAATCCAAAACTTCTATCTGGTTGTTCCTATCTATTGCTTGATTTTTTATTTGTTGAATGAATGTTTACCAAACTTGGTCAATCCTAGCTTAGGGCACACTTAGCATAGTCACTGCCTATTCCAGAAGTTGAACAAGTTGAAGAAAAATAATTGAGATCTCTCAAAGCCAAGCAGATTCAAAAATTCATGTCAGAACAACCCAAACCCAAACAGAAATTTCACAAATTTAAACTCAAGCCATCTCAAGCATACCAAGAACTTTTAGCCAAGAGAAAGGAACTAACACCAATCCCTCAAATTGCCAAACTCCACAAAGCAGAGGACAAAGCTACTGATGAAGCCCTTCAAGATGCCTGGTTAGATCGCACCATCCAACTTAACCAACATCCAGGAGTTAACAATGCTTATGCCTTACCAACTAGGCATGACTTCTATAATTAGACCCCCTTGTTTCTCCACATCTTCTTGCATAAGCTTCACTTTAGAGTCATCCTTGTAGGTAAGCCAGCCATCCTTAGTCATCCCCTTAAGAATTTTAGCTCATCCATCTCATTTAGAACCAAACCATCTAGCCAGCAATCCAAAAATCTTCACATCCAAGCCTTCAAAATTGTTGTCACCTTGCCAAAAGTTTTCCATTCTTAACATCTTCCAAATCCACCAGCCTCACCAAGGTTATCCCTTTGACAGAGCTTTGTCTAGGATAATCTAGCTTTGTCACTTGTTTTCCCTCATCACCTTGAGCTAAAGGTTGGGATCCACAAGTGGTCAATCTCGTGTTCTTCCTAAAGGATCATTAGTCTATCCTTAAGTTGACACAATCACCACCAAGCTTGCACATAGGAAAGCAGACCTTTCGTGCTTTGGCAACATATCTTTGAAGTTACCATCCCCAACTCAATCCTCCTTAGGTTTTATCGTATAGCTTTGCCTCAACCTAGGAAATCATTTGCATAGAAAAGCCTTCCCCCCTTTTGCATCCATCAGCATTGTTGCATCTCATCCCTAGGAACATTCTGCATTTTCATGCCACCCGTCACTCACTTAGGCAAGAAGAAGAAGGAAACAATGGAGCCCTATCATTTAGATCCAACAGCATCGCTCCCCTTGAGCACTCAACCATCCTTCAGCCCAGAGAATGTTATACCATCACCTACTGATATTGAAGCTTTCATGAACCAACCAAGAAATGCAGTATTGGTGAACACCATTATAGACAAAAACAAGGAAACAATCATGGCTAACTTTCAAAGGGACAACATTGGAGCCTTCGACTTTGGAAGACCTCCCCCCTTATCAGATCCATCTCACCCCTTGTTTGAACAACTCCCACCACCCATAGGCTCTTATGATTCAAATTATCCTCAATATGTGCCAAAAGAAGAGCCTCAACCCACCCCATATGATCCAACAGACCCAAACATACCATCCTCCACTCAAGTTGAGATCTCCCTTCCACAAGTCAATCCAGCCACCACCACTCCACCATTCGTCCATACCACTCCATCCCAAACCCCCTTTTCCCAAAACACCTCATCATTCACTCCCTTCACTATTGCTTCTACTGTTCCCCAACCCAGCCTTCAAAATCCACCCATCTCCCAAATCAGTGCTAGGATCTTTGGCCAACCTCAGCAATATACAATAGGGATTCCACCCATGGGGCCAAGTAATCAACCTTTCATCACCCCCAGCTTGTTTACCTCAGCTCAGAACATGATTCCATCATTTCCACTCAGTCCTTGCAGCTCATTGCCATCAGCCACAAATCCACAAGCTACTACCCTCACTCCACAAAGCTATCAAACCCCACAAGCTACTACCAATGTTTTGCCCAGCTCTCAAGTGACCCAAGCTCCTGCCACCACTCTACCAAGCTTTCAAATCCAACCACCAAGCTATCAAACCCCATCAGTTCCATTTCTAAGCTTTCAATTCCCACCACCTCCACCACCAACTAATCCATTACCTCCTATTACCAACTATTTTTCTATGCCACTTCTAGGATGAAATTCACCACCACCAACCACCAATTACTTGGCCTCCTTTGCCATGCAGATACCTTCTCAAATGGGGGCACAACCCACATATATTGGTCAAACTCTTCAAATCCAAAGTCAAGTTCCACAAGCTCCCCGATCCTTTCCCCAAGCTTCACAACCATCTTATACCTTACCTCCACAAAGCAATCCATTTGTCCCACAGCCAGCTTATGTTCCTCAATCCCAACCTCAAATCCAATAGAAACAGCAAGCCTCACAACACATGCAGCAATATGTGCCACCTCCACCTCAGCAACCCATCATCCACCATTTAGTTGCCCAAGCCATGTACAATCCCTACCAGCCCATACCTCAAAGCCATCCATATTCCATTACCCCATCTAGCACATACCTACCTCAAGGCACTCCTACATTGGGGGCACCCCAGCCATTACCCATTGATTCAGAATGGGAAGCCATGAAGACAACTTTGAAGAACATCCAAGAGGGAAATGATCCAAAAACCTTCAAGTTTGAGAATGTCTGTCCTTACCCATTTGACAGAGCCATTACCATGATACCATTTCCCAAGCATTTTGAGACACCCAAGTTTGAGAAATTCAGAGGAAAAGGAGACCCTGTCACACATATCAAAGGATTTTACATGCACTACCAAGAAGTGGCATAGGATGACGTCTTCCTCTTGCATCTCTTTCCCAAAAGCTTGGCCGGACCAGCTCTTGAATGGTTTTATAGAATTCCCTATGGCACAATTAAAAAAATTTCTGAATTGTCTGAGGCATTTGTAGCCCAATATGCCCATCTTGTTGAAACAGAGCTATCAGTAGTTGATCTTGTCCACGCTAAGCAAAAAGGTGGAGAAAGCCTTCCCGAATATCTGTAAAGATGGCAAACCCTTACCACCCGCATATCTTGCACCTTGCCAAAGCGCCATTTGGTGAAAATGTTTATTGATAATGCCCATCCTAGCTTGCCTCACCACATGACCATGAACTGTTTGCAGACCTACAAAGATATCAAAGAGAAAGGAATGATCCTTGAGAAAGGACTCATTAAAGATGGTGTGGTCAAGATTTACAAGGAAGCCAACCAAAATCAATCACATTCCAATGACAAGTCTAGGTATTGGAACAAAAACAAGCATGTTGCAACAGACGGCGTCACTGACACCAGACATGTGAATATTATTGGTCCTTCTCAAAACCAGTCCAACCCACCATATCAACCAAACAATCAGCAAGCTATCAACTACCAATAGTAGAATAACCAAAGCTATCAAAACCACAATCCAAGACCCAACTTTCAAGGGTCTAGAAATCAAGCTAATTCCATCAATGTAGCTGCAAGACAAAAGCCCAGATTCCAACCTGCACCTAGAAACTATACACCCCTTGGTGAACCTTTGGATGTCATTTTTGAGAAATTAGTCAAGGAAAACTTCATCAAATTTTCTCCTACCTAGCAAATCGACCCAAGCCAATCCAAAGCTGCATGGTACAAAGACAATGAGTACTGCAAATTTCATAGGGTAAAAGGTCACACTACCCTCAGATGCATGAAACTGAAAGATTATGTGTAGGACCTCATTAATCGAAAAGAAATCACCGTTGGTGCCCAAACCTCTCCCAATGTAGGCTTACAGATCTATCAAAATGCTTTTCCTCCTTACAACAACCAAAATCCTGGAAAAGCACCTATCCAAGCCAACAACAACAACACCAACAACCGCCAGCCAAACCAATAGCATGGGAAGAACAATGACCACACTTCATCCTACATAGACTATGGGACCCTCATAGGTTGTATATCCGAGAAAGAGCCTTATGTCAATGTTATCAATATCCAAGGACCAAAAAATGAGTGTGCAGTCACCACTCAAAGAGCACGATTTAACATCGCAGGCCCACCAGTTTCACCAGCACCATCAGCTCCATCAAAAAGCCAATACAATATCTTGGAACACCTTGGGAACATGCCAGCCCAAATCTCCATTTTAGACCTTCTTCACACTAGTCCTGTGTACAAGAAAATCCTTGATAGTGCTCTCATAGAATCTCGTGTCCCTTCAGATATCAACGCTACTGATTTTCATAATCTTGTTGGACACCTATCCTCCTCATGTGCCCTATCATTCAAACCCACTGACATACCCGTGGTCGAGCCAGATCACACCCTTCCGCTTCGCATAGCCATCATGGTATCCAATTTTGTCGTGAAAAGAGTAATGATAGATAATGGATCAGCCTTGAATATTTGCACCCTAAAATTCATAAAACAAGCTAGGTATACTGAGGCAGATATCATTAGTGAGGTTATCACCATCAAATCTTATGACAACTTGGAAAGAACCACAGAAGGAACTATTTTTCTACCAATCAAGGTTGGGCCAGTCATCCAAGAGACACTCTACCATGTTATTGATCTAAACCTACCATTTAACATCCTCCTCAGTCGCCCATGGATTCATGCCATGAAAGCCGTTCCATCCACTTACCATCAGTGCGTCAAATTTCCACATCAAGGCACTGAGGTAACCATCCATGCCGATCCGGAACCCTTTGCTTACTACAATGCGGTTGAAGCTTCATATACAAACCATTGCCCTAGAATTGATATCGGCACATCCATCGCCAGCTCATCCCACACTTGTAATGACCCATAAACTATCCTCGCCTCCACCCTGTCGACCGTGAAGATCAATAACAAAGGCTATGGAGAGTATAGTCTGTCAGATGCATTTGCTGTCGGGGCACTCCCACTTGATCCACATGCCTATGGACGATCAACATATCACAAAGCTAAGGAGATTCCACCTCCTCGATACAAATAGTTTGGCCCAACAACCTTTGTATCCTTAAAAGTCCCTCTTCATGAGGAACTCACTCCGGATATCAACAATTGGTTACATAAGGATGCACCTCAAAGAAATCAAGCACGCCTTGATCACTTCAGCCAGAAGTATCCCCAAGAACATAAATTCATCACTGATAAATGGAACTATCAAGGTGGTGGTCTAGGACTAGAAGAAAGAGGCATGCAGTGCCCCATCGACGCACACAAGTGGGAATCGAAGTCAGGTCTTGGCTTTGGCATACCCACAACTGGGGTCACCAATACAGATGGTCACGCTTTTTTGAACATTCACCGCGACCTTGTCGAAATCGAAGACATTCTTGAGGAAGTTGAAAAGAGAGCCTATGACGATATCCTAGACCAAATCTCCCTAGGAGACTCTATTCTCCAAGAACTATCCATCCATTTCATTGACCTACCACTCGCCCATCCACAACTCATAGATTGGGACCAACCAAGTGTCATACACATTGATGAGTTCACATCAGAGGAAGTGCTTCTGAGATTCATGGGAGTCGAAACTCCTCATAAGCAAAAAAAGCCAGATTCTGCCTATATCTACAAGCTAGATCCTAAGGGGTATTTTGGATAAAATCACCAACCTAGTTCCGATACACCCAAAACTAGAACTAAGGTGAATCCAAGACTAGCTAAGGCAGTGAAGAGAACCCCTCAGCAAGAACATCCACAGCCACAAGCAGAACATGAGGATTTAGCATTGCCTCCTCAAGCTAATCGACCAGAGGTGTCTTCTATTCTAATTGAGGATACTAGAGAAGTCAACATCAATTCTTTAGAGATCCCTAGACTTGTTCACATTGTTGCATCCCTATCACAAGACCAAGCTAACCTCCTCTTTGAGGTCTTAAGAGAGAACATTGGTCGATTTGCATGGTCATATTAGGACATGCCAGGACTTGATCCAAAGCTTGCAGTTCATCATCTTGTAGTCGATCCAAAGATCAAGCCCATCAGAAAAAAGCTTAGAAAAATGCACCCCAAGGTGGCATTACTAGTCAAAGCTAAATTAGAAAGAATGTTAGCTGCTAAGGTTATTCGACCTATCGACTACTCAGAGTGGATCTCCAACATGGTCCCTGTCACTAAACCTTCTGGTGACATCAGAATCTGCACTAATTTCAGAGATCTTAACAAAGCTTGTCCAAAAAATAATTTTCCCTTGCCCAACATAGATATGATTGTAGATCTTATAGCTGGACATGAAATTTTGTCCCTCATGGATGGATTTTTTGGGTATAATCAAATCAAGATTGCAGAAGAGGATCAGCATAAGACATCATTCACTACCCCTTAGGGAACCTTTTGCTACAACATGATGCCTTTTGGCCTAAAGAATTTTGGGGCTACCTATCAAAGAGCTATGACAGCCATTTTTCATGATCTCATCCATAGCATTTTGGAGGATTATGTGGATGATATCTTGATCAAGTCTCATACCTTCATGGATCATCTTGCTAACCTGGAGAAAGTCTTTGATAGGTTAGCCAAATATCATCTCATGCTGAATCCCAAGAAATGTGTCTTTGGGGTCACATTTGGCAAGCTTCTAGGCTTTATAGTTTCTAAACGAGGTATAGAGATCGACCCCAAGAAGGTCAAGGCTATCTTAGACATGCCTCCTCCCCAAACACTGTGACAGCTTCGCTCTCTTTAGGGAAAGCTTCAATTCATCTGGCGCTTCATCTCCCAGCTTGCAGATAAGTGTACACCATTTTCACATTTACTAAAGAAGGATGAGAACTTCAAGTGGGATCCTTTATGTCAGCATAGCTTCGATCAACTCAAGTAGTATCTCACCAATCCCCCTATCTTGGTTCCACCAGTTCCTAGTCGTCCCCTGATCTTGTACATATCAGCAACGCCTACTGCTCTAGGGGCACTTCTAGCACAGCTTGATGACTACAGTAGAGAAAGAGCCATCTACTACATCAGTAGAACCCTAGTTGGTTATGAACTCAATTACACTCCTATGGAAAAAGCTTGTTTGGCAGTTGTTTTCTCAACTCAAAAGCTTCGCCACTACATGCTAAGTCATACCATCCAACTAGTCTCCAAGATCGACCCTCTCAAGTATATGCTCTCCAGAACAGCACTAACAGGCCATTTGGCCAAATGGGTTATGCTCCTTAGCGAATTTGACATCCAGTATGTGGACAGAAAGGCAATCAAAGGGCAAGCTATAGCAGATCACCTATTTGATGCACCTCTAATAGATGCTTATCCGTTGATCACAGAATTTCCAGATGAGCATATCTGTCTAATTGAAGAACAGCCCCCATGGAAATTTTATTTTGATGGCTCATACACATCTCATGGATCAGGGGCAGGAATATTGTTGGTCACACCTCAAGGAGATTACATTCCAAAAGCCTTCAAGCTACAATTCCCTAGCACCAACAATATAGCTGAATATGAGGCCCTCATAGCAAGATTAAAGATAGTTGTAGAATGGAACATCACTGAGTTACAAATCTTTGGCGATTCTCAACTCATCATCAAGCAAGCCCTAAATGAATATCAAACCAAAGATAAAAAACTATTACCCTAAAAAGAGCTAGTTGATCAGCTAACCCAGCATTTTACAAAGCTTCAATTTACACAAGTGCCTCAAATACAGAACAAAGCAGCAAATGCTATGGCTACTATCGGCTTGCTCTTGGAAATTCCCCATGCAGCTACACAGTATGAGTTTTTAGTCGAGCAGCTCCTCACACCTGCCTATGCGAATGAGGATTCAAACCGTGTTTGTATTTTGGTTGGTCCCCAATCCCCTTGGTACCATGAGATTCATGCTTACCTTAACAATGGTATCATATCCCCTCACCTCACACATACCCAATGCCAGAACCTCATCCAAAAATCATCTTGCTATGTTATCAAAGCCAATACCCTATATCGTCGGGGTTATCACGATACTCTCTCTCGATGTTTAGACCAAAATGAGGCCGCAATGGTGTTAAAAGAAGTACACTCTGGACTTTGCGGTGCCCACATGAGTGGTATTGTCCTAGCACGACAAATCCTTAGAGCAGGCTACTATTGGCCTACCATTGAAGAAGACTCTTGTGACTTTGTCAGAAAGTCTCTCCCATGTCAGCAGCACGCAAATCTTGTGCACACTCTAGCACAGGATCTATAGCCTATTGCACCACCTTGGCCTTTCGCTTGTTGGGGCCTTGATCTAGTTGGAACTATCACACCCCTCTCATCTGATGGACATAAATGGATAATAACAACTACAGACTATTTCACTAAATGGGTGGAAGCAGTCCCCCTAGTCTCAGCTATAGGAGTTCAGGTCTCTAAGTTTATCTTGTACCATATTGTTTGTCGCTTCGGCATCCCATCCACCATCTTCACCGACCACGGAGGTAACTTTGAAAATCTCAACATGGAAGAATTATGCACTTCCCTCCACATCCATCATTGCTTTTCTAGCCCATATTTCCCACAAGGTAATGGCCAGGCGGAGGCAACTAACAAAACCCTCCTCAAAATCCTAAAAAAAGTTGTCAATGATTTCAGCCGCGATTGGCACCTACAAATAAATCCAGCCCTATGGGCCTATCAAACCTCCTTTCGTACATCCACAGGCACAACTCCATACTCCCTGGTCTATGGTGCCAAAGCGGTACTACCCATTGAGGTTGAACTTCCCTCCTTACGCATATCTTTGCAAGGGCAAATATCAGATGAAGAATACAGAGTAGCTCGGCTCACCCAGCTAGATCTCTTAGAAGAGAAGCGACAACAAGCCTATGATCATCTCACAGTCTATCAAACTCATCTCAAAAGGAATTTCAACAAGAAGATGCTTCCACTACACTTTCAGTCAGGCGACATGGTCCTCAAAGAAAACATGAAAGTCCAAGCAGATCGAGAAAAGAAGGCAAGTTTGAACCTACATGGCTTGGTCCTTATGTTGTCAGTGCATCCTTTGGCTCCAGAGCTATCAGCTATCTACACCAGAAGGAGAACTCTTGAATGATCCTACTAACATCATTCATCTCAAGAAGTTCTATGCTTGAAGATCCTTGGTATATCTAGCTTTTGAAAAATACAAAAAAAAATAGTAAAGAGAAATAAGTGTCCAAGGTGAAAACTTGGCAATTCAAGCGCCTTGGTTAGGTACCTTGGTGAAAACCTGGTAATTCAGGCACCTTGTGTACTAAGAGTAATCCATTATCTATCACTATCCTATCCCTCATCCATCCACCCACCATCCCATAAAACACTTGCTTGTTCCCTTGGTGTTCCAACCAAATATCCAAAATCTAATGAAGCTTGTAAATACCTCTTGTACAGCTTGTAAATCTTGTACCTCAGCTTGTAAATCTTGTACCCCAGCTTGTAAATCTTGTATCATCCCTTGTATCATAGCTTGTATATCCAAATCTTGTCCAAAGCTTTTACCATATTCCAACTTGTATTATATGCCAAATCTTGTATCCTAGCTTGTATCCTATCACATGCACACAAAGAATCCCATTTTCCTTAAGCTTTTCGCAAACCATCTACCTATCCATCTATCAACTATTGTAGACATCCCACCCTTCATGAACATTTCCATCTCAAAAAAAAACCAAAACATGAACAACCTTGTACATTTGTAACATATCTTGGTCTGTTAGCTTGTATATCCTCTTTAGCTTAGTACCATTGTATCTATCTAGCTTTCATGTTAGTTCATCCTTGATCAGCATCTTGCACACATTGCACATCTTGGTTAGCTATTCCAATGCATCCTTTAGCTAGATCTCCTATCACCAAAGTGTTATCCTTCTTAGTTCAGCTTGCCAGACGCATCACTCACCCAGATCCATCAGCTTAGGTGCTCTCTGATAGATCCTTGTAGGATATAGCTTTCCTCATGTCTGATCTTGGTCTGTTAGTACCTCGTCCTACCCATCTTGTTGGCAAACGGTTCTCTTTTGGATTTTCACTTTCTTTTGATTTGGAATCTTCCCTTTTGGGTCTTGAAGTATCTTTTCCAAGCAATCTTTTTGTTCCCTCCTCAAGGTTGCCACAATCTTCCATATCATGGTATGCTACAAATGGGGCACTCTGAGCATACGATTTTGATCAAGTCTTTCATTTGTTTCTTTTTTTCTTGTGGGTTACCCAGTGTCGGTTCCACACTGATTCCTCTAGGTTTCATGTGTGATGCTGGAGCAATCCTTGTGTGTTTGTTTCGAGTCAGTCTGTCAGTCCTCTGGATGGTTGGTGACATGGCCTTGATGTTCTTGGTAACCTTTGCAATTAACCAATAGTCCTATAGCAAATCTAGTGCTCAACTACATGGTGGTACTTCTCTTTGAAGTATCCCCCTACTCAAAAAAAGCTTCAATGGTTTCCCTTCATCTCCATTATCCCCCATCCATGTCCAGCATCTGTCTCTCCTACCCCAACTTATGCATCAGTATCTCTTTGAATCAATCTACATTTTTAGCTTTAGGGATCCACAATCCTAGTCTTAGGGATCCACCAATCCAATCAATCCACCAAGCCTCATCTTTCGAGCTCCACAATCCTAGTCCTAGGGATCTCCGAAACCCATCTTCCGCCAATCTGACTCTTTGAAATCCTATTGCATCAGCTTTATCATCCCATCATCCATCTCCCTATCCTGGATTCCTTTTTATAGCGCTCCGCTCCTTCATCCTCTGCAATCCCTGAGATCTTAAGCTTGCTTCCTCTTGTGTCTCTGATTCTCCTTTATCATTCTCCCATAGTGAAATTTTGAGCTAACTAAACCTCTTCTCTTAAGCCACTCTTCGTCCTCCCACCTGCCAAGATTCTTGTACATTTCAAGAAGTTGTTGAGCCTCGCTTTCTCTCCCCGCCACCTTCTTGAGGGGGCATCTCGCAGTCCATTCTCTCCTCTTTTGCTCTAGCCTTGGGCATCTTATTTTCTTATCTTTGATGCCATGCCACTTGCAGCATCACATCAAAGAGGGGCAAAATGTAGACACCTAAAAATCTTTTAGAAAATAAAATATTTTTATTTTTTGAAAAAAGTCTCTGATGACATCATCATTTATTAATTAATTAATTATTTTATTTATTTATTTATTTTTATGCCATTAAATCCCTTTATCTTAATTAAAAATATTTAATTAAGGAATCCCTCCCAAAAATGTTTAAATCTTATTTAAACATTATTTCCTTATTTATTAATTATTTAATTAATAAATTGACCAAAAAACCCAAAATAAATATTAAAAAAAAATTTGCCCAAAGCTTGGCCAATTTCTTTAAGACCACTAACCTCTTCCAAAATCTTCTAATCCTTCTTTAATTTTGATTAAAGGCTAATCCCATCATTTCCTACCCCTAATCCCAACTCAAAATATTTAATTAAGATTAAATATTAATCCTCATGTTTATTAAAAAAAGTTTTAATAAATATCTCCTCAACCCAAACCCTTGAAATAAATAAAACTTTATTTATTTCCTAAAAATTTAATTTATCCTCATCCTAAGAAGTTCTAGACTCTTCTAGAAAGTCTTCATCCTCATCCTAGGAAGTTCTAGACTATTCTAGAAAGTCTTTATCCTCATCCAAAGTCTAGACTCTTCTAGAAGATGTCTTTAAACCTAATCCTAATCCCCTCATAACCTTGTCACATTCTCTAAACATGGGTTAAAACTTACTAACCCAAGCCAGAGTTAACAAATATCTCCTCCTTCACCCACCCTCATTAAATGCCATCCACTTGTTTATCCCTAAGCTAATCCTAAACCATCCTAATCCATCATCTAATCATTTGCACAAGCCTAAGAAAGCTTAAAACCTTCCTAATCAAGCCCAAGTCGAAATTCCTCTCATCTCCCTCAAAATATCCCAACCATAAAACTTTATGAAGCCCACTAGGCCATAAATGACTCTTCCAAGCCCTTTTATTGCTCTTACAAGCCATTATGAGGCTCTTTATGAAGATTTTATCCCTTGAGCCTCCTTTGTTGACTCATCCTTCCCATTTCCTCCATCCTCTCACCCTGTGACATGTGTCACTCCCTGATTGGTTGTAAGGAAGCACAATCCATGTGCTCTCCTCTCATGCAATCTGAGCCCTCCATGAGCTTTTCCCCATCCTTGCATCTTAGCCCTCAATCCCTCAAGTCTCTTGCCTATAAATTGGATCCTTCCCTTTTACAAAACAACACAATCCATGAAGTAAAGTCATAATGCCATTTTAAGAAGCCATTTTACATCAAAACCATACACTCACACCCAAATTCCAACTCCATTTGAAGCCCTTTTTGAAGCATAAAGCTTGAGCATACATCCTATCTATTTAGAAAAAGCTACTCAACAAGAGAGCTTCTCATTGAGAGAGCCCATTAATGGCTCATATTCTCAATTGAGAGCTCATCTTAGTCTATCTTGAAGTTTATGAATTTTGTTTAGTTTGTAGAAGCTTTATTTAAATTTGGTTTCTATTAGCATACTAACATTGCTCATATACAAAACAAAATTTTGCATTCTAAAGGTCGAGAGGATGTTGAACAAAATATGGGTAAACAAAAATAAGAGGAAGAGGGATCTAGTGAAAATCACAAAGTTGAAGGATAATTTTTCACATAATTGGAAGACTAGAAAGAAGAAACAAATGTGTATTCAAGAAGACTTCAATTCACTTTTATTTGGTTAAATAAAACTCATATCCAGTATAATGAGAAGCATTAGATTAAATGAAGAAGAAAAAGAAGCATGCATTCAAAAACAAAACTTGCAGGAGCTGCATTGTTTCAGCCAGAGGAGAATGATGTAGGAGCTTTTAGTAGTTTTTTAACGATTACCAGATAATGCAGCCAAAATTCCTCAAATAATTAATAGGAATATAAGAGAGAAAGAATTAAAAAATGAATATTAGAACTCCAAATTCTTCTTTATTATTCTTCCAAATCCTCATCTTCTACAATGAGAGAAATTACAATTTTAAATACAAATCAAAAAATACTATTTTTGGCATGTTTTTCATAAAGCTATTTTTTGTCATTTTTGGTAACTTTTTAACACAACTCGAAAAAATCTAAATTTTTTTGTGAAGCTTCCTAAAATTGAGATAACATGAACTACCAACTAAAATTCAAAATTGGAAGTAATATTTTGAGGTTATTAATAAAAATCAACTTTCTAAAAATCTTGGAAACCTTAAAATCTTTTAAAAACTACTAAAAGCTCCTGCATCAAAAAGCCACTAAAAGCTCCTGCATCAAAATTATTACCCCAATTGAAGCATACAGAAACTGAAGTTGATAGAGTCACAATTCAACATGAGGCATATATTTTGTTACAAACTCCTGAGAAGTCTAAATCTCCATTGGAATCTACATTGGAGAACTTATTTGGTGACGATGATGATCAGATAAGACTAATATCATATTCGAGAAAACATCTTCAAAGGAATAAGAAAGTGAAGAACCTTGAAAAATCATTATAGGAAGTTTTAGAGAAGTTGCAGACTACCATCAGAGTTAAGGTGATAGAGGTAGATCCCCAGCTGAGAGCTGAAAAATTGGTGAAAGCTTTTGATAATGAGTTCACCCAATTATCAGAAGTGGCAATAACACATGCACATACAAAGAATGATGCACAAATGTTTGATATAGTGTGCACAAATATTAAAAATGATCTGATAAGTCTTGATACTTGTATCAACAAACTAAGAAGATTCTTGATAGAAGGAAAGGCATTGTATGGAAAATGTACCATTTCATACAACTATGTCAAATATGAATGAAGAGATGAAATAGAATCAGAATGAATTACAGAACTTGGTAAACAAGCTTTAGTAACCAACTACAAAGATTGAAGACTTAGAGGAAACTTTTGCACAATTACATAATGACACCAAGCTTATTGAGCCAAAGAAAGAAATAATCATAAAGAGGTTATCATTACTGAGAGAAAACATGACATTAAAGGTCAGTAATGTGCAGAGGCAATTGGATGAATGTCTTGCAATAAAGACATTATATGAAAATTGTATCTATTTAGACCTTAATGTAGTAGAGGTAGCGTCCTATGGACCATGTGCCCTGATCAGCTTATCTGAGGCAATAAAGGACACATGAAAAAAAGAGTTTGAGAGCCTGAAGTCAAACTTTATAGATTATATCTCCAGGATAGCAAACTTAGCATGAAGAACAAGGTAAAACAATTTTGAAATGTATATAAGTTTTGACAACTTTGTCATTAATGTCAAAGAGGGAGAGATATACTAAAAATTATATATAGAGAATTGTAATAGAGTGAATAATTATAATCTAAGGGGGAGTTATATCAATTAAGAGAAATAAGGAAAGATGGTATATATGATGATCCATAGTTTTTGAAATTTTATAAAGGCCACAAGTTTTTGTAAATTTTGAAGTTTTATTTTGGGACTTAGCCAATTTTTCCATATGTTTTTTCAATGCCAAAGGGGGAGATTGTTGACAATTTGGCTAGGCTGGTCAACATGATGTTGTCATTAATGTCAACATATAAGTCATGTGAAGTGAGAAGATCATAAGGATGAAGAATTGGGTTACATACTTAGAAAATTTTCTAAGTGTTACACAATTCATTTGATGGAACATTTAATTTTTTTATTAGCGCATTTCACAAAAGCAATATTGACACTTGCAAAGTTAGGTACAGTTATCAGAGACTATGGGGATGATGTTTGTGCAAGAACACATGATAGTACGGTCAGTACAGGCAGATTTATAATGATTTTACCAATTGCAGTATTATACAGGCAGAATAAAGCTAGATAAGGAAATGAGTATTTTGGGTTAAGGAATTATTTTGTTCACCATAATAATCACTTAACTAATTAGGAGCAGCATCCTAGATGTCAACCCTAAGATAGCGAGAGTTTCTTTTATATTTTGGAAAATATGTAAGGGTATAAATGCCGATAGAGAAGATAATTATGAAATAATAAGGTATAAATGAAAATTGTAAATGTGATGATAAGTGCGCTTCTAATGAAGTGAGTGTGATATTTATGGGACATGAATTCTTATGTATGATTAGGGCAATGTGAATTGTGATAAATTTTTATGAAGAGCAATCAAGACATATTAGATATTGAAGATATCAATTGCAGTGCAAAGGTTTTTGTATCTATGTTTTGTATTGAAGAACTTTATTGTACATTGCATGTTTGGGTAGTGGGATTATCTTGCATACATTTATAAATTGTATATAACAACTCCTAACAGGGTTGTGGCTTCTAACAAGGACTGAGACACTATACAGATGTAACAGACTCCTAAAAGGGTCAATATCTTTAACCAAATACTTTTGATTAGTGGATCATTTTGTGGGTACCATCTCCACTAGGGTTTTCCCTTGGCCAGGGTTTCCCTAGTTAACAAAATATGTTAATATGAGTTACTTTATTTCATGGTTATGTTTATTGTTCAACATAGTTAGTTTACTTTCTTATGCAAGTTATAGAGTTATAAAAGATATCCAGTTTGGGAAAGAGTTTGTGAAATACTGATTCACTCCCCCCTCTTAGTATGTCCTATTTCTAACACCAAGAACATCAAGGTGCAAAAAAAAACATAATAGTTTCATGAAGGATCACTCTCTTGATACATATCATGAGGATAATATCATCAACAAAACACTCACTTGACAAAGGTAGATAAAAAACTAAAAGTGAACATCAACCCTCCATAATACTTTATAATTTAGGGCATGTTCAATAAGGCAAAAGATGTGCTAGATACCAAGTATACAATGCATAGTGACACTTTATCTCAATGTGTTTGCATAATAAAAATGCTTTAAAAAAAATTCTTCAAATATTAAAAAGAAAAAAAGGCTGAAAAAATAGAAATAATAGCCAAGACAAGTCATCCAACTTAGAGAGAGAGAGATCCCCAGACCTGAAACATCCAAGATATTCACCAAAGTGCAAAAATGAAAAGAGCTAAATAAAATATGCTTTAAGAAAAATTTGGGAAAAAGACTCATGTAATTGAACACAACATAGAACCAATGTTCCACTGATGTTTTTTTTTTAAAACAAAGTTTGGATGTAATATCCCTCATTTTCTACCATTGTAGACTTAGTTCTATATGACTCTTCAATAGATGTGTTAGCCTTTATTTGATATTTGAAATAAAATACTTTTATATGTTGAGCAATTGATTATATTAGGTTGTAAAAATTCCCTACTTGTAGTGATGATGCTTTAATTGCTCTTAGTTAGTTAATGAAATTACTTTTATGATGTTTTCATATGGTGTGTCTTAGTGATGAGGCCACGACCCAAGACCAAAATGAACACAACAGGAAAGGAGAATATTATTATTAGAAGTGATATGCTATTACATTCAATATAATGAAAATAGACTCAATGACATGCCCTATGGGCTTACAATGTTGTCTGATTCAGAGAAAAACACTCCTCACAATACCTTCTCCCAAACTCCACCAAAAACTACGTTTACAATACCTGAAATGACTTAAGTAACCCGAATTAGGTTTAGGGTTAGGAATACATTTTAGAATATGCTATTTGAAATCCACCACCAAAATAGAAGGTTCTAGAAAACACATCAGAAGTTGGTGTAAAATTAGAAGAATCCAGAAATGGTAGTGCAACTTCCGGGAGGCATAACTTTTGCTCTGAGACTCTGATTGACGAACTGTTTACATTTTTGGAAAACTCTCCAAGCACCCTATATCCCTATGGACCAGCTTTGCTCATCCCCCATTTTTCAAGCCTGTACGAGGCCGTTTAGTGCCTGAAATCTAACTTTTAAGCGCTCTTAGGGGGTCTCCAAGCAGCTTAAAACTGTAATAACTTTCAAATCGTAAAGTCTTTTGACCTTATTCTTTTCCTGGAGTTCTTTAAATTAAAAGTATAATCATCCCTCCAACTTACACCCTCTAACTCATCATAATTATAGCTCAATTAAAAAATAACCTATTTTTTGCATTGGCACGTATCCCAAGGTGCTTAAAAACTCTAACCCAGAAAACCAATAGTGGAACTATGAGAGTTGGAATTTCTATTTGACCCAAATGGGTATCCAAAAATGAAAACACATTAAATAGAAACTAACACTAAGCATATTTTTTGGGTGATACAAGATTGTCCTTACACCACTGGATGCTCCTGCATCACTTATAAATATGTTTATTATGTCATCATGATGATGAGTTGTTCATGTTAGAACATGATGTTATTTATATATAGGATTTATTATTATACTTACCACATACTTGCATGTGTATGGTGTGTGCGTATATTTTACATTTAGGTTTGACGCATCTGATATGGTTGGGGGAGGGAATCATAATAACTTGCTAGTCGAATCTACATGATGTACCACTCCCTGCCATTACCTATTTAGCTTAGATATATATGCACATGTACATGCTCATCTTTTATATAGGTTTACATGTACTAGACATCAACTTCCCTGAATTGCCAAGATGAGTGTGCCCTATCAGGATAACTCAATGGTAAGAATGAGGAGATAACGTTTAGGTCCAATCCCAACCATAGCCTAATTACTTGTCCTGAGAAGGAGGACATGTATCTAACTTTCCACCCTTTTTAAATATGTGAGTTTATCTTTGTGTGTGTTATTTAATTTTGAGTTTTGGTCAGTTTTGGTAATGTTACTTTTATGTGGTTTTGGCTATGTGATTTATTTGGTAAATGATTTAATTATAATATTTGGTTAATCTTATAATATTGAAAATTATTAAATAAGATTTGGTTTTAAAAAATATTAAAATATGAGAATATTTAATTAATTGCAAACTAATTAAATATGTGCTTTAATTTAAAAGACTTAATTTAGAAAATTGATTAAAGAGAAATTAAAATATGATGATATTTAATTAATTGGGAATTAATTAAATATGTGCTTCAATTTAAAAGATTTAATTTAAAAGTCTAATTTAAGAAGTTGGATAAAAAAAGAATTAAAATATTAAATATTACAGATTACTTTATTATAATTATTTAATTAATAATAATAAAATTAGAGTTTCATTTAAATAATGATATTTAATTATTATTAATTCAAATAATAAACAATGCTTTAAATAGTGCTTTCACTAATTAATAAAGTGGAGGAAAAATAAATAAAATAATATTTTAATTAAAAAGTTCTTTAAGTTTGCATGAAAGGATTAAAGAATTAAAGTAATTATTATTTAATAAAGTTGGTAGTTTTTTATTTAAATTGAAAGTTATTAGTTTTTGAAAACATTTTCCAATGCAATGGCAGAGCATAGGCACGAATGGCAACCTCTGTGGTCGAGGGTTTGTTCAGGTTTCAGTGCCCCTGTTGCACCATGGATAGGTAGGGCGTATAATTGGAAATGGAATATTGTTACCCAACTTGGGGCTCAAGATTCTCAGGGCTGGAGAGGTGCTGCAAATGACAACCCTAGAAGATCAAATGATGGGTCTGGGTTTAGACATAGCAACAATGTCGTTTATTCAGATTCAAGACTTCCAAGTCGGTTTATGAGATATGCTCCTTGGAGTCATTATGGTCGCGGTTTGCAGAATGGTGGAACTTAGAGGCGTGGGAGGACATGGAATGGTGGCAATAACCGCTTCATAGGTGATTTTTCTTTGCCACAGAATTTTAAGTTTAAGCAGATTGAAAAGAAATTCTAGCACCCAAGAAATGCACAGAAAGAATTGCAAGAGGAGATTGGTAAGTCGGATGCAACTCTAGCAAGCTCATTTATTTTTGATAAAAATATTTTTAGGGTTTGGACTCTCCCTGTTCATAATCTGGCTTAGAGCGATTTGATAAAATGTCTTCAATGTAGAGCCTTGTTTATGAAATGGCTAGGCCCTTGGCTGTCTTTGCAAAAATACAGTCATGGGTGGAAGTGAACTGAGGAAAAAATATCATTCTTAAACCTCTATCAAATAATTTTTTCCTAGTCATTTTCCCTACACTGGATGATAAGAAGGATATCTTAAAAGGTGGCCCTTATATGTTGGATGGGAAAGGATTATATATTTGTGATCAGTGCCCTAACTTTAATCCTAATGTTGAAAAGGTGAAGGAGGTCCTAGTATGGGTGAATTTAAAAAATCTACCTTGGGAGTATAAGGATGAGGATACCCTATAGATCATTAGCAATAGCCTAGGGGTCTATATTAGGTCTAAAGAATCTTTGGAAATGAATCATCTTTTTCAATATTCAAAGATTCTTATCAGAATGCAAGATTGTTACACTGTGCCTGATTGTATTGCTCTTCATACCCTAGAAGGTGAATGTAAAGTGATTATTGATGTAGACTATGTGGATCATAACCTGACTCAAGTTTGCAATGGGAAAGGAAAAGGCTGAGAGGAGAATCTGTGCCTGGATTTAATTAAATCTATTGAAAAGAAAAAGGGAATCATCTCCCCATGGTCAATCACTTATGAGGAGGAAATGATAGTGAGACCTGGCAATGTAACATGGCTGGTTGATACCTTGGACTCTGACTTGGATCATCTCAGCAAGGATATAGTAGTAGAGGCTAGTGATGTGCAAGGGGCATAGTCGACATAGATTGTTAAAGAAACTCCCTAGTCTCAGCTAATTTCATATCTTTTCAATCAAGAGGACAATAGGGAGTGTCTGAACCCCCATCTTCATGGGTTATTTGTTCCTGATTCATTGGAGGTAGAATGTGAAGGGGTTGGTAGGCATTCTCTAGATGATAAAGGACATTACCCATAGGCTGATAGCTTAGGAGATGTTGATGTTGGGGGCTTAAAAATAGCAAAGGTAGGTGATGGTGCCAATGTTGACCTTTTCAAAGATATACAAATCTCACCAATCTAAAATCTAGATTCAGCCATGGATGGTATTAGAGATAGTGCGGGGACACTTTGATTTTAGAATATAACTATTTCTCAAATGATGATGAAACTAGGTTGGATGAATGTGGAATGATTGATAAAATTGGAGGTTAAATAGGACCGCACCATTGGGCAAACACCTTCCCTTATCAGTAAACCAAATATTTATGAGAAGAAGAAGAGGGGCCCAAAATCTACAAGAATTAAACTTGCAATTGCTGGTAATGCAGTGGACCAGCAAAACTGCTGAGATCAGGAAGAGGCTATACCTCTTCCCGGAAGCAATGAAGCTCCTTTGTGGAATGTCAAAGGCTGCAATTCCCTTGAAAAAAGGCATTTGATCAAGCATGGTATTGATCAAGCCCAATTTGATGTTATTTTTATTCAAGAAATGAAGTTAAGTGTTCGTAGTAGTATTTTCTTTACTAAGAAACTCCCCACTTGGCAAAGTTTATTAGTGGAGGCTGATGGTGCTTCAGGGGGACTTTCCATTCTTTGGAAGGAAGCTACTATCAAGGTTACCTTGGTGGAGTCAAGTTTAAATTGGCAATTAATGGAGATCTTTTCCTTCTAGCTTTGCATGAGCTTTATGGCCTTTAATATTTATGGACCTTGTATTCAAACACTAAAGACACAGCTTTGGTCTTTGTTGTCTTTGAAATTGAGTTTGTTACAAGGAAAGTTGGTGGTTCTAGGGGGTGATTTTAATGTTATTTTATCCTTGGTTGAAAATCTTGGAGGGAAAGTTAATCTTAACCAAGGTAATTAGCAGTTTGTTGACTTTGTTCTTTCGAATCATTTATATGATTTACTACTTTTGAATGGGAAATTTACTTGGACTAATTATTGGAAAGGTTTAACTAACATAGATGAGAAGATCAACCATTTTTTGCTTGGAGGCGACTGGAGTAATACAGAGTGGCTATGTCAAGGGGAGGTCTTTCCCCTAATAGGTTCAGATCACTTCCCTATTTGTATGATTATATGGGTGGATGCAACACTTGAGCGCACCCCCTTTAGATTTGAAAAGATGTGGCTGCAAGAGGTTGGGTTCTTAGAGATGGTTAAAGGGTGGTGGGAGACTGCACCAAGGCATAAAGGTACTCTTGCTTTCAATTTTTTTAAGAAATTGCAATTATTAAAAGAATAGCTTAAGATTTGGAATAGGGTGGTGTTTAAGAATATTTTTGATGAAAAGTTTAAGTTAGAAAAGCATCTGGCTGAGGTCAATGAGGTTGTGTTGGTTGGGGGTATGGATGATGAGATCTTTAATCAAGAACTGGAATTGAAGAAAGAGTATAATAGCATTTTTCTCAAAGAAGAAATCTTTTGGAGACAGAAATCAAGGGAATTGTGGTTAAAGGAAGAGGATAGAAACACTAAATACTTTCATAATTCAATGGAGCGCAGGACTGTTAACAAGATTTTCTCTATTCAAAATAAGGAAGGGGTCACCCTCACTGAGTAGGATCAAATTAATGGTGAATTTGTTAGGTTCTTTACAGATTTATTAGGTACTAAACATGAAGACGTACCTAATGCCAGGTTTGAAGTCATGCTGGATGTTATCCCTAAATTAGTCTCTGCAGAGCAAAACAAGAACTTAGTGAAACTAGTTTTGTTAGAAGAGGTTAAATCTGCACTCTTTGGGTTGGGGAGGGATAAGTCTCTGGGGCTAGATGGTTTCCTTGCTTTATTTTTTTAGGAAGCCTGGGATTTTTTAGGTTCTGATTTTTGGGCAATTATGGAGGAGTCCAGGAGGAAAGGTTTTGTTTTTAAGGATTTCAATAATACTTTGCTGGCACTAATACCCAAGAAAGGTGATAAAGTTTCCTTTAGTGACTACAAACCAATTGCTTTGTGTAATACAATATACAAAGTCATCTCTAAAGTCATGGCAAATAGGTTGAAGCTGGTGCTACCCTCTATTATCTCTGATGAACAAAGCAGCTTTGCCCTAGGTAAATCCATTTATGAAGGAACCATTTTGGTTCATGAAGCAATACATTCCTTGAGAGAGAAAAAGGAAGCAGGAATGATGATTAAGTTGGATATTAAGAAGGCTTATGACAATGTAAATAGAGATTTTTTGTTGATGGTCTTGAAGAGGTTTGGGTTCAATGCAGATTGGTGTATGTGGATCTCCTCTTGTATTTCTTCTCCACATTTTTTTGTTTTAGTCAATGGGAGCCCTCAAGGTTTTTTTGATACGGCTTGAGGGATTTGACAAGGGGACCCCTTATCACCCTTCTTTTTTATCATTTTGGATGAGGTGTTGGGTAGAGCTATAATGAAGGCAAAGACTAATAAGGTTTGGAAAGGTTTAATTATTGCTAGAGGCTTAGAGCCAGTTACACATCTGCAATTTGCGGATGACAACTTCTTATTGGAGGAAGCCACTGGGAGGGAAGCACATGGTATTAAAAGTGTTGTAGAGGAATGCGGCCTTATTTCAAGACAATTTATCAACTAGCAAAAATTTGACGTTTTCTTCTTTAATACAGCTGGCAATGTCCAAGCTAAGATCTGTAGAATTCTTAATGGCAGGGGAAGCTACCTAATAAATATTTAGGAATAACACTTTTCCAAGGCAAAAATAACTCTAACTTATGGAAAGAGTTGATGGATAGTTGTATTAAACACTTGGATGGTTGGAAAGGTAGATGGTTGACTTTTGCTGGGAGAATACTACTTTTACAATCGGTTATTTCTATTATCCCCACCTTTTCAATGATTTGTTTAAAGATTCTAATGAAGGTTCTTAAGTATATCGAACAAAAGATGAGGAAATTTATTTGGAACAGTGCTCAAAACAAAGAGAAAATACCTTTAGTGGCTTGGGAGACTTTGTGTAAACCGAAGATTCAAGGTGGTGTAGGTTTGAGAAAGTGGCAAGATGTTAATAAGGCTTTGGGTGCTAAGTTGGTTTGGGATATGTATGAGCAACCAGAGCAGCTGTGGGTGAAAATTTTGCGATCAAAATATCTAGATTCTATGGATCCAACACGTATTTTGACAATACTTAATCCCCTGAAGAGCTCAGCAATCTAGAATTTCATTTTGGAACGTCGACAAATTATTCTAAACCATCTTTCTTAGAGTATTGGTAATGGAGAGAAAGCTTCCTTCTGGCATGATTCTTGGAATGGTTTAAGTAGGCTGGTGAATCTTGAAGGGGTGCAGGATCTTATACCTATTATGGAAGCAGAATGAGGGTGATAATATAGATTGTTATGTGGAGGAGAAGGCTACTGATCTAGGATCTTGCTAGGAATAGAAAGACATATCTAATCTAAGAGTGACAGCGGAACATATAGAAATTTTGAAAGGTATTTTTCAAACAAGACACATCAATCTAAATGACAAGGATGATAGAATAGTATGGTGTGCTGCTAAAGGATGATTGGCCGCATAAGATGTGTTGGAATAAACACTATTTGCCTAAAGCTAGAGCCTTTTCTTGGTTAGCCTTAAAAGGATGTATTCTTAAAGATGAAAGGAGGAAAAAATATGGCTTAGTGGGACCGTCTAGATGTGCTCTATTTATGAATGCTACGAAAAATGTCAACCACTTACTAGTCCATTGCGAATTTTCTCAACATTTTTGGGAGAAATTGAGATTTTGTTTAAGCTGGTATGGACCTACACCTGAATCTCTGAAAGGTTTATTTCAATGTTGGCCTATTGATCTTCCGATATCAACATTTTCAAATCTTTGGATCATAAGCCCTTCTATTGTTATATGGGAACTATGGAAGGAACGAAATAGGAGAATCTTTCAAGAGAAATTGGAAAATGTGGATTATGTTTGGGCCCGTATGCAGAGAGTGATTGTTGAAGGTATGAATGCTAATACTATGGTTACATACCCATGTAGGGCTTTTAATACTTGGGATAGTAGGACTTAGAAATTCTAGTCGGGTATCAAAATAAAATGGCTAAATGATGGGGGATGTGGGCTTAAATTCAAAGTGAATAGAAAGGAAGTTAGGTGGTGACCGCCTAGCAAGGATTGGATTAAAACTAATTTTGATGATGCCTTCAAAGGTATTCTAGGTATTTCAAGTGCAGGAGCAATTGCTAGGAATAAATTAGGGGATATTGTTGGCTTTACGGCTAGATGACTTAGAGATGGCACAAATAATGTGGCAGAAGTGGAGGTAACACTTTTGGCTATTAATCTGGGAAGAAAGTTGGGTGGTAATTGTATTCATTTAGAAGGGGATTCTAAGATTATTGTGGATAGTATTATAAGAGGTTCTCTACAAGCCTGGTATCTTCATGACTCAATACAGAAAATCAGAGACATGCTTGATACTTTTGCAAATTTTAAAGTCAGTCATAAATATAGGGAAGGCAATGTGGAGGCAGAAAGATTGGCGAATTGGGCTACTACTTTCACTGAATTAAATGACTTAGCATATGAGGATTATTGAGAAGTACAATATTTTGATTAGTATAGAAAGGGGCAGCTTTTTTGATGAAATGAGGTGGTGGCTCAGGGCCTTTGTTGAGTTGCAGTGGCAGTGGATTTGGAAATCTCCTCCAGTGCTTTGTGAGGTCTTGGTTTTTATGCACAATGTTTTTTTGCTTCGAAATAAATATTTTCTTCATTTGAAGTGGGTGGATGAAGTATTTTGACTGGTTGCGATAGTGTTGCGGCAATGTTGTGGATGGTTTGGCAGATGGGCTATGTGGCTTTTCAGTGTGGATGGTGTGAGGGAGATGTCATTACTTTTTTCTATGGTAACTTTGGTGGTTTTTATTTGGATGTTGCAGTGGCTGGTAGGCTATTAGGTGGTTTAGACAGGTTTAGAGCTAGTTTTTTGGTTGTATGTAGTTATAATGCTCCTTTGATGGTTCTCAGTTTATGACTGGTTATTGTAGATTTTTTTTAGTAAGGCAGTAGCAAAAGTGGATGTAATGTTGTATGCTAGATGAAATTCTGTAAATGTTATATTTTCATCTCCTTAATAAAATCGTCCTTTTACCAATCAAAAAAAAAAAGTTAGTGGTTTTTAGTAATTGAGGAATAGAAACCCGAGTTAGGGTTATGGTTCTTTATTAGAGGGTTTCTAGTTCATTTGAGTGACACACAGGTTTTGAGGAGCAAAATTCAAAATTGGAGCAAAATAATTATTGAAAGTTTCAGAGGGTTTGGATTTGCATGCATTCACAGTCTGTCTCAGATTTTAGCTGTTGTTTTGAGTTAGGGTTTGAAAACCCATTATAGAATTTTATTGAAAGATCTATCTACTTTGTGTCTTCCTAGGTGTTTGCATAGTGCTTATTAATTTATTGTTTTGATTTTTTGATAAAGAATTATGTTGTAGATTAAGAAAAGGAAAACTTATTAATCAACAAAACTTGACTATGGAAAACTATAGAAATTTTTAAAAAATTATTATAACTGTATTTTTTTTAAAAACTTTCTAATATAAGGAAAATTCGATTATAGAAAATTGGAAGAAAAACAACAAATTAAATAGCTAGGGTTTCAACTTTAAATTTTCCATTAGAACCATGTGATTATATTGAATTTTCTAAATAAAGATAAATATTATTCTTATAGCTAAAATAATTTGGTTGCACAATTTATTGGAAAAGTAAAAGATTAGTTGAGAGGAAAACATGTTGTAACTAAACTTATATGTGCATGTGAAAATAAATATACTAAAGATAAAAAACTAAGTATATTATGGTTGCATAATTTGAGAGATCAAAGGCATGCAAAAATAATAATTGCATGTTTATTTTATTTTTATAAAAATATAATATAATTTTTAGATTTATTTATTATAATAAATTTTATTATTTTAAATTATTAATTTTAAAAATTAAAAAAAATATATTATTATAATTTAATTAAAATAAAGTGTATATATAATATATCAAGTGACTCTACCACCTTTTTTGAAAAAACAAAGAAAGTATTATTTATTTATTTTGAAAAGTGAATAAATAAATACTACTTATTTTCTTATAAGTGGGTTTTTAATATTAAATATTTTTTTAAACTCTTAGTGGGTTATAACTTGTTATATATTTATTAATTTAAGTGGAGTTATAAGTTAATAAATATATATTTATGACGTAGTTATATTTTAAGAGAACTTATAGTGGAGTTCACTATATAATCTAGTTATGAATATTAAAATATTATGAGAGAAATTGTAAATAATTTAATTATAATTATAATTTCAAGTTTGAGTTATCTCTATTTGCATTATGAATTAAAGGAAAAGTAAATATTAATACTAGACTTAGATAGACGTCAAATTAATATTTTAGAAATGAAATTGATATTAATATTTAATATAATTGTACACAGTGGAATCATGTATTCATGAGACCTTAGAGTAGAGCATAATCAGAATAACTAGGAACTAGTCTAGACCCAAGAAATCACTGTTAAACAAAGACTCCATGAACATCTCATGTTTCTCTAACTACAATCACTAAAATTGCTCTCAAACCAGCATCTTAGTGACGGTTCTAGAATGGGAGTATGTTATGAATGCAGATCTACTAATGTCTATACAAGATCTATGTGAAAATGCGGATTTATATGAAGATAATAACACTAGAATGCTAGAATATGTGCATATGATAAGACTAATCAATAGTAAATGAAGTTAGATAAACACTAAAGTACTACCAATATAATACTAAAATGTCATGAATTCACTATAATAACAATACTAAGATGGATGATAGCGCTAAATGTGCCTATAGTGCAGATGCGTCAAACTTGGGTCCTTTTGCTCTTGAATTTTCCTCTTATTTATACTATTTTAGAAGGGGGTTGGGGTAAGGATTAGGATTTTACTTTTCACTAGAGCGTCATGGTGAAACTAAAAATATCTCATAAGGCACCAAGAGGAAAAGTTCAACAGACTTGGTTTGTGAGGATAAATGAGAATTTTTCAATTCTTTTAATTGCAAAAGGGAGGATTTTCACTTTTGAGAGGATAAATGGATTTTGTTGATTTATTAAATGTTCCATTTATTTTCAACTTTTTTCTTTTCATTTTTCCCTTTTTTATTTCATTTTGTGATTTTATGAATTTCTTTTCCTCTTTTTCAAGTGATTTAGGTCCTTTTTTATTTGATAGGTGATTTGATTGATTAATCACTTGAACGACTTGATGTTATCCCTGATTTGGAAGTATGTTGTTTTGCTCCGTTATCTAATTTTTGTCTTTAATTTTAATCGTTTGATCAAAATTCTAGTTGTTTTAGGTGTTGCCAAATTTAGGGTGTCTACAAATGCCCCTCTTTGAGATAATATGTGAAGCATATTAGTTCAAAGACTATCTTAATTTTTTTATTTTAGGCCAAATTCTGATGACTAGATGTCTGATTGATTATGTTTTGTTGATTCGATATTGATTTGATGTCTGGTTGTTGATAATTTGATGTTTGATTGTCATTGATTTTGCTGATTCAATGTTTGATTTTGATATTTTGATCTTAAAATTCCTTTGTTTAAAATAACTTGCTTGCAGGATGCCCCAATTTGATTTGATTTTGAAATTTAGGCTGGAGTAGAACATTTTTGATATTTGGAAATGTCATGAAAAATGCCCAGTGGGGGGTTAAATAGGTCAAAATACCTTTTTCACAATTCATTTTTACACTCCCCTTTTACTTTTTGTGACTTGGAGCTTTGAGCTAGCGAGGATGGTTGTCCCATTGCAAGAGCATAGATTCAAGAGGGGTCGCAAATATGAGCATCCGACTGACTACGGTGCCTTGGTAAGTCATCAAAATCCTTTGTAATGTAAATTTTTTGAATTTTTCATGGATTTTAAAAAATTTACGTGGATTTTCTCTATAAATGTGTAGAGTAGGCATTTTAGTGCATTTGAGAGTTATTATAGTGCATTAAAAATATTTAAGTGCATTTGTGAATTAGTATAGCGCATTTGTGAGGCAGAATAATGCATTTAAAAGGAACTTAAGACATCAAAATAGTGCATAACGTGAAACCATAGTGCATATGAAGGATATTGAAGCACATCCAAGCTATTTAGCCCATATGAATTTTTTTGTAGCGCATATAATAAGTATAATAAACCATTTGACACTTAGGATTTTATGGCTCAAAAAGGGGATAAATGTCAATTTGAACATATGTGTTGTAGCACATTTGCAGGTCCTTTTAGTGCTTTTGCATTTAGTAGTGCACCCATCTATTTAGATAGCGCATACAATGACTTTAGTGGCACTTTTACATTGCATAACACATCTGATCTATTAGATAACACATTTGTGGTTTGGAACATCACTAATGGCACTTGTAGTGCATCTGAGTTATGGAGGAGCACATGTGATGCATTTTTTAGCGCAACTAAATCTCGTAGTGCTTATTTTAGTTGTAATAGCACATACAATGTTTTAAATAGAACTGAGCAAACTTGTAGCATATTTGATGTCTTGGATAGCCCATATGGCTAGTTCAAGGTGTGTCTGATAATAGAATGACTACAAAACTAGATTTGAATGTGCACCACAGTGCTTAGAGGGTAGGATAGAATCCTAATTTGATCTTGAAATCATTGTAGGCACTAGTTCATGTAACAAGTCAAACAATAGGATTTTGGTTGCAAAGTGATGTGTAGGATCAATCAGGTGATGTTGGATAAATAGACAAAGGTGCCCCTCTTAGGATATAGAGTAGGGAAAACTAACATGTTCATCTTTAGATACAGAGTGGGACAAATAATAGGTTCAAGATAGAACCATTAGCTGGATAGCTAGATGTTTGATTTTGATTGATGTAGGATAATCTCCTATGATGACATACTGATGACGTTGTTCGATTATTTGATGAAACAGGTACATGGGCGAAAGCTCATGGTTCAAGGATTGTACTTATGGCCCTTGGATTTGATAGGTAGATTGTCTATGGCTGAGTGTCAGGTGATTGATAGATGTGGGTTTACTTAGCTTCTATAGATGCCTCAATTCTGAGTGAATAGAGGTTTATTGATAGCTATGGCCGAGCGATGGCACTAAGACCACAACACTTTTCATATGCCCCTAGGAGAGATGACTATTTGTAGTGCCTCTCATGTTTGCAATCTGTACCTTGTGGTCTATTTTGATTCAAGAGATACTTGATACTCTTATTGTTATTTGCTCTTTGAGATGACCTAAGGGTTGAATGTTATACCTTGATTCAATACCATAGATGTTTTACTGCTTTATTGTTTAGTTTATCACATTTTCATGTTGATGCTATTTTGAGATGATGGTAGATCTATGATGATGTCTGGTTATATGGTTTATTGGACATATTTGTTGATTATGTTATGAGATGGGTTCTATGTTATGGTTATTTACTTCATTCTTGTTCTTTATGCTTTATGCGAACATGAGTGGATTAATTAGGTATTTAATGCATTAATTGCTTCGGCTATTATATTATATGCAATTGCACTTGATCATGTGTTTTAGTGTGCAAGATTTATATCCCTGGTAGTGGCCTATGGAGTTAGTGATTCAACTATTCAAATTTTACCAATGTCATCCCTATATGGTTGACGTGTCCTTATTTTAATTTTTTTAATTAAAACCTTTCAGTGATTATTAAATCCAAACTCATATGCATTATGTGATTAGACCAATGAGCGTGTCTGTGCATTTAGAGGTTCGCTTTGTCGCGAAAGTGTTAAGTGATTTTCTGTAATTTTGGGTTTTTGGGCTTTAAATCTTTTAAAATTTAATTTCTGGCATCTTTTCCTTAGGTGAATTCTCGTTATGAGGACTAACCTATTTTTTGTTTGGGGCGATTTAGAGTCTAGCTAGTCTAACTGGAAATTTTCCCTAATCGACTATTCACTCGAAAAGTGAATAAGTATTGAAAGAGGAATTTAATTCCTCACTTTTTCTATTTTGAATTTTGGAATTTGGAGAACTTTTCTGAAATCCTCTTCTCAAGGATTTGATTTCTATTCATTTTGGGAGCTATGAGCATGGGATTTTCATGAGATTAGTCTCATTGGATCTAGCTCGAGGAGACCTTGTTTTGCCATCACTTTTGGCAGTTTTAATGGGCTATTTATTTTATCAGGTTGTTTTCAATTTCTGCCCTTTTTGTTGTCAGGTAGGGCTTTCCCGTTTTATTATTTTTGCTCCATTTCAGCTTCCATTTTTGGTAGTTGTTTGTTAGGAGGCTAAGAACTAGTGTCCCCCTCCATTTGTATTTGCTGGTTCTACTTGGTTGGTCGAGTAAGAACATTATCCCTATTTTTGGGATGGAGGTATGGGGTTTCGAGCTAGTATGCTGGTCATTTTGCATACAGTGTCTGAACCCAAACATTATTGGATTTTTGGGTTTTTGTACCCAAAGGTCAAATGGATTTTAATTTTGGAATTTTTCCAATTTTTGGAGTTTTTACCTTATTTTGTGTGTCGCCTTGTTTTCTCGAGTTTTCTTGGCACAATGTGGGTCATGGACCTAGATGATCCATTTAGATGTCAATCCGACCATTGTTGCATTTTCATGTTGCATTGGGATGTTACCACATCCATCCTCCCGATTCTATTTTTGGTTGAGTGACTTTCTACATTGTTTTCTCATCTAGTCCTTGTGTTCTAATTTTCATGATGATGGTGTGCCACACATGAGTAGGTGCGTGTACATATATCAAGTGACTTGTGAGTCTTGATATTTTGTGGTACTTCCAAAAATATGATCATTGGGGTTGGGTTGGGAATTTCCACACCTACGAGCACTCATCATTGGATGACCATGGGTAGGGTAGGGTAGCATATGGAGGGGGCTTCTATCTCCACAACCTGGTGTCTATTTCCCAAGGGTTGGCATGAAGAAGTTTTGATTAAGTGATAACTAAATAATACACTGGGTGGTAATAAAACTTAAGATAATAAAATGTGTGTGTGGGGCCCTCTGTTGAGGAGTTGAAATACATGATCCAAGCTTGGGCTTTTTGATGCCAAGCGACTCTCCATGATGTCAGCCCCTACTTAGTAGTCCATTGAGTGTCTGACCAGGACCTATAGTTATGCATTGTCTTTGTCTTGGTTCCAGTCATCATATTGTCGTGTGTGTGTGTGTGTCAGCCATGGATGTTTGTTTTGTGTGTTTTTGGTTGGATCATTATCTCCATCAGCACAGTGGGTGTGGACCTATGAGCACCATGTGGTTGGGAGGCATAGCTACCTACACCAATGCTAGGGACTAGTGTACATAGACAGTTTCTTGTCCTAGTGCGACCATTGCTAGATGTTGTCACTTGGTACTTCGGGTTCTAGAGTATGCTCTATTTTGATTTATGCTTTCATTGAGATGCTTGTATATCATGTTTAGATGATGTTAATTATTGACGCATTTCCTTATTATGATGATTAGCATATGATAGATGATGTTATCTTTATTTGTAAGATTATCTTATACTTTACTCCTAGCATGTTAGATTTCCTTATGCTTATGTTGTAGCATGTTTTAGTAGTGATGTCCCTATATGATAGTACCAACAATCTAATCGGTAGCTTGGGATGTTACGTGTGGAGGATGGCTAGGGTCCACAATGGCCTTATGATGCTATTATGGCTGGGAGGAATCATGTACTTAGTTTGGTTGCACTGTCTATACATTGCTATGTTATTTTCATTTACTACGATGTTGCTTTCAGTACTCTGCAATGTTTCCTTTCTGTTCTTTCCTTCACTATTTGATTAGATGGTTAGATTCTGGCTTTCATCTTTTAGTTTTGTTTGAGTTTCCTTGCCTCAAAGTGTGGATCCGGTACTCCTCAGTGTGGAGGAACTCTATTTTTTTAGTTTTCTTAGTTTTTTGCTGATTTTTGTTCTTGCAGGTTGATTTAAGATCTCGCGCGAGATTGCACTTTCTGGCGCAAGGGTGAATGTTCTCACGTGGTGTTGTGGGTTTCTTCGCGTGGCTTGGCACTTCCATGCACAAAACCCTACACCAATTTGGGGTGTTTTGGTTATATGTCCAAGTACTTCCTCATGCCATTTTTCACATCTTCATGCGAAAAGGTATTTCTTCACATGGCATGATGCACTTCTTCGTACGAAAATCTGGTAGAGGTAAGTTCTCACATGGAAAACAAGAGGTGTCTCCCTCAATTTTTGGGGTTCAATTTTTTAATTTTCTAGTACCCTTTGGGTTGCCTTAAATTACCTTGGTTGGGAAACTTTAAGATTCTTATTGTTGTTTGTCATTTTTAGGTTTATGTTCTTGTAGTGTTGTGTTAGTTTGGGTAGTGGCATCAAGAGGTTCGTTGGATGTCAGGATGGTGGTTAAGTCTTCCATTGAAATCTTTGTAATCCGTGTATGTTGTTGTCATGTGCATTCATACTTGTTTAAAAAAAATATCTTGGCTTGTTATTCATCCTTGTTCCAAGGATCTCTAGGCCGGGAATTACACTATTACCTGTGAGGATGTATACCAAATACTTTGGATTCCATTTGTGGGAGATCTTGTTTATTATTATCAGGTAGCCGATGGGACAACATTTAGAAATGTGTTCGAGGATGATGACATCAGTAATGATAGTGTAGCATGGTTTTAGATGTTACAGTATGAGTCATTCCCTGTAGTGTTATCTAGATTGATAGGAGGGTTTTTTTTACTGGATAGATGAGGGCAAGGATGTCAAGTTGGATAGGGCCACATTTTATAGGATATGATTGACCGACCATGGAGGTTTTCGTGGGGTAGCTTAATATTGGCCCACTTATATCATGATTTGCACCAGGTAGTGTATTTTGATGCCTCATCATTGTTAGTAGGTGTGGTCTTGTTACATATATGGACATGGGAGCACCTTCCCATTACTCGATCAATATATGTTCGACAACAGCCACAGGATAGGCCTTATATATATACATATTCAGGTGTGATCATTCAGCCCCATTTGGGTAAGACAAAGTATTGGTGGCAAATGTTGGATAACCTTGATGAGGTCGTATGGAGACCATACAGGTTTACTAAGCCATGGGCTGAGGATGATGATGAGTTGGTATATTTCTTTTTTCCACAATTTTTGCTTGGCTGCATTCCCTCAGTGATAAATAAATTTTTCTTCAAGAGGGTAGTGAGATAGTTTGGTCATCGGCAAGGCCTGTCGCATGGATCAGCACACTATGCACAGGTGCAGACAAAGAGGCCAATATGGGGCCTGACTGTGGAGTATAAAGCATGTCATGAGGCACTCATGCAAATGATTGCAACACCAAAGATATGGGCTTTGAGGGATGGGGAGGTAGATGCAGAGATGGAGGGAGATTATGCATGATGGTTCTAGGAGCATCCATTCCTGAGATATACAAATTCGACAAAGTGCATACCTAGGATTGAGGAGCAGTCGAGTGGAGGGGAGGATGAGGATGATGAGGGTGGACAAGGGAGAGGTAGGGGTTGGTGTCGAGCGAGATGTAGAACCAGAGGTGAAGCAATGATTTGAGGGAGATATGGAGGCTGAGGTTAGGCAACAATTTTACCATAGTGGAGGATTATTGCACGAGATCCAGTGCAAAGGCCAGTAGATATCAGTACAGATAGACCTAGAGAATTTTGTGGGCAAGGTAGCATGTTAATGAGAGGAGGCAATGTTAGTGGTGTAGGACCGAGCCAACAAGTAGATGAGATGGGTCGTAGTAGGGCAAAGTAGCCTAGGGCTAGGTTATCTGATGATGTATATTTTATCAGGTGACAGAAGAAATAGATACAGGTCACGATTATAGATGCATAGTGTGCGCAAGCACAGGGGCAGCCATAGGTATAGCCACAGGTTCCACCACTAGGTAGACTAGTTGGGACATCAGATATAGAGAGTTGGATGAGTGCTATGGAGACACAAGTTGGATTGATTGGGACACAGATTTCCCAGTTGAGCAGTACAATGCAGGCATTCATAGCTTCTATGGCACCTGGGCCTCCATCGCTACTGTCGTCACAGAGGACAAATGGGGATACTACTAGTCAAATGACCACAACAATTCCTATGAAATAGGCTACAAATTTGGCATATCAGGCTCCATGAGATGGGAAGAGTGCCCCCAGTGATCAAGCACCTCCTAATCAAACACATACAGTGGATGCAGGTGGTGAGACACAGTAGTGATCCTATATATCATTTTGTGTTGCAGATTGTTAGATTATCATGTATATCATTCATGACGATGACTTTTTTTATGGATTATGATTTGATCTTTTTGATATATGATGACCTTTTTTCTATATGTTTATTCAATTTGTTTTTGGATGTATGAACTTTTGCATCTTTTTATCATGGATTTTATGTTATTGATGACATGGATGGATGTATATGATATGCAAATTTACTTGTATGATAGTTGTAGATGTGGATATAATGTTGATTATTAATGTAGATATGTGTATGATGTAGTGAATAGATGTTTAATGTAATGATATGTAGATGATAAATGTAAAAATGTATCAATGTAATGTAATGAAAATAGAATAGTGGAATAAATGGTAATAAAAGATGAAAACAAAATAATGATAAAAATGAAGAAAATGAATGGATGTAATAAAGAAAAGAAATAGTATAAGATGATAAAGTGAATAAGAGGGAACAAACAAAAATAATAATGGTCATGAAAATGAAAATGAAAATGAATGGAAATGTGATGCAATAAAATGAGTGAATGACAATAAGGTGATGATAATAACGAAATGGGGTGAAAAATAAAACAAAACAAAGAAAAGATGAGAAATTGTTGAAATGAAATGAAAGTAAAAAATGAAAGGAAATAAGAAAATGAAGAACAAAGGTTCAATGTGGGATATATGGTAAGGATGGAAAAATAAATAATTAATGTAATGAAAATAAAATGTTGGAAAAAAAGAAATAGAGATGAAAATGATAAGAAAATGAGATAATAAAAGTGAAAGATTGGATGATGAAATGAAATGAAAGAGTGCAACTACTTTTGAGATTTGAAGGTCACAAAGTAACTTCAAGGCCTTAGTGAGAAGGGTGTAATGGTGAATGCATATAATGTGATGGATGATGAGAGAAAAAGAAGTGTGGTAGGTGGAAATAGTGACCGTAATTGTTTGAGATTTGAAGGTCATGTAATGCAATAGATGGGATGAAAGGTGCTAGATAATGAGTGAGTGAGAGGTGGTCAAACATGGTGATGAAAAGTAAAATCCATCATACAGAAGAGGTAAAACATTAGTGTGATGTTGATGTTGATGTTTTCATCAGTCATGTGCTACCATATGGCAGTCGTGTTCCTAATCCCTCAAATGATGGTGTTTGAGATATCCTTATTATTCCCTGTTTGTGGACCAACTGTGTGTGTGAAGGTAACTCATGTGAAAATGCAATCTAGATGAATGTAGCTAACTATCACATTTCATAATGAGATGTAAATTAAATTTCATCATTGAGCACCTAAATAACAAGTGATATAGTACAACCACCACTAGCTCAGCTATGGTAATATGAATATGTAACCACACCGAGAATTATTATAGAAAAAATAAATAGTGGACGTGAAAGATATAATAACCATTAGAAATTTTGTCGTAGAAAATGAAAACATGCACGCAAACAGACACATGTCAGATAGAGAACCTCACCTAAGATGTCATGCAAAACTAGTCAAGGTACACATACCCTTCCAAATGAGAGGAGGCGCTTACAAGTAGACACTAGTAAGGCACAAAATCCAAGGATCACTAGAGAAAAACATTAAAAATCAAAAGCAAGCAAAAGGTCATGGCTTCATCCTGATTCCTCTAGTCAAATACATCATCAAGAAACTAGAAGGAAATGATAGTAGAAAAAACCATTATTTGCAGACCAATAGTGTCAACAGTTGTGTGCCATAGTGCCAAGTTCATTTAGTTCTTGGTGGATATAGCTTTTGTATGATTTCTATAGCAAGCCATGGAGTGTACTAGTTGTAAGTGTGTAGTAGAATGCATGGTGATAATGTTGGAAGTTATGTGTTGGTGGGGAAGTATGGCATCATTATGTCAAGATAAGGTGATAAGTGTACTAGGTATTGGTGCGGTGGGTTGCAAAGAATGAACATGTGTCAAGGCTAATGAAGTGTAATGTGAGTGAAGAGGTGTCTATAAGTATATGGGTATGTGGACATGAAGTGATAAGTATTTATGTTGTGTAGAGATCTCATCAGTATCGGATTGAGAGAAGAGTTATGCTATCAGCATGTTAGGCTCACCAAACTAGTCATAGTAGGAGGCGAAGATGGGGGATGTTACCCAGGGAGGTAGGGTAAGGCAAGGATGGAGGGAAAAGCATGCCCAACATACATTAGGTGAACTGGTGTATCATCCTGACCTTCAGGCTTTAGTCCATGAGCGTGGTGAGTCAAGTCAGATGGAGCCAAGGCACACACAACCTGGGGGCTCAAATGTTAGGGCAGAGGAATCCCCTTTGGCAGTGTTGTTAATGTTTTTAGGGAGTGTCGCTCAGTAGGAATTGCAAGAGGGACTAGGTGATGATCTTGTGATGCAAGCAGAAGGTAGTCCTCCAAGAGTGAAAAAAGGTGTGCCTAAAGTATCGACAAGTGTGGGGGAGATGAACTCGCTTGGGAAGAACACGATAAAATTACCTATGACAACTAAAGATGTCAATATGGGTGAGGTGATGAGCGTGGTGACACGGGTGATTAGCCTTGTGATCCCGATCCAAGGGTAGACGAGTGATGTGATGGGATTTTTGGACATAGTTGAGCAAAAGTCAAAGAGTGAGGATGTGACACCTACGATACGTGAGGTGGAGGAGCTATGAAGGGATTTGGCGGTGGAGAGGATTCAGGTAGAGAATGTGAAGCAAGAGGCTTCATTTTGTTAGGGTTGATGGATAAATCCTATGAGGATGGAGCACAAACAAAAATTAGGTGGCTCCGAGGGGTGTTGGATGCAGAACAAGCATAGGTGTAATCACTGGAAGTGAAACTATGAGTGGAGAAGTTGCAAGCAAAGCGAAATGATGTGGGGCTTTGGGTAGAGTGAGCATGAGTGCAAAGATTGCAGGATTCGTTGAGGGTGGTGCAAACTATTTTGGAAAGTGCACAGAATGATCTATTGTTATTGCAGGTGCAGTCAGTCCTTTAAGGATGCAGTGTCAAAAATGAACACCATGACATTGCAATTGCAAGAGTAGTTAATGATGAGTGAGGGATGGGTGAGATAGCTACAGTAGTAGTTAAGTGAGATAGAAGTGGATGTGGAGCATTGGAGAATAGCGACCGATCAGATGCAACAAGAATGAGACGTGGTGCAATGAGCGATTACGGCTTTGGGTATCAACAAGCTAGTGGACAATGAGTTCGTAGATATGAAAAGGATGAAGAAGGTACATCAGGAATGCTCTTATTACATGGGGTTATATTATTAGTCAGTCCCCATGGAACAACCACGGGAGATCCAATTTGTAGGTAGGGAATACACAACTATTGAACATGCAATTGTGCGGTGGGAGATTCCCGATACCCATGGATGTTGTTTGGGTGCTAGGAGGATCCTTAGTAGGAGCTTTGTCTTCTAGGACTTCACCAAGGGGAATGCCCCCAGATGAAGGGTTGAGCATGCCACCTCCACGATGAAGGCTAGAATAAAGTTGCTTGTTTGGATGTAATTTGTATTTGTGCCACTATAATAAATAAAAACATTATTTTTCTATGGAAAAAGGATGATGGGAGTTGTGTCTAGCGAAAATGGCTGATTGCTTTTAATATATTTGCACATGTATGTTTGCAACATTTTTGCAATATTGTGGACGTTGTTGAAGGTTTTATAACTTTTTGAACATTTTTGATAATTTTGGATAAATTTGAATGTTTGGATATTTGGATGTTCTTTATGTTTTTTTGAATATTTAGAATTTTTGGAATTGTTGGGAGAGATTTGGAATCGTTACTGAGGCCCACAAATGACGTTAAGTGAGAGGAAGATTGACCTTCACTTATGACAAGAAGAGGAGATCACCAATGGCCTCTAAATGAAATATGAACATGAACTTGTGCAACATGTGGAAATTGGAAGTGGATGAGGTGGAAAAAGTAGGAAGTGCTAACTCACAAAAGGTTGATGGAGCATGGTTCAAAAATTCTATATATATTAATAGCCTTTGTAGACAAGTGAGAGCCATGTAGTGAATTTTCTCTAGGTATGTGTCAAGACAAATTTGTTATGAGGCCCATGAAAAGTATGGGGGCCCAGAAGGCACTGTGAGGCTTGAAAAAGGTGTTGGAAGGCCATAAAAAGATGTTGGATAGCCTCAAAAAGGTGTGTCGGCCTATAAAAGGTGCTTGAGGGTCTGAAAATGGGACTTGAGCCTTGAAAAAGACACTGTGGCTACCTAAAAAGGTGCTTGAGGGCCCAAAAACGGTGCTTGAGCCTTGAAAAAGGCATTGGGAGGCCTGAAAAAGACACTAGATAGCTTTAAAAAGGCGATTGATTCTATAAAAGGTGCTAGAATGGCCTAAAAAGGTGCTTGAGGGCCGAAAATGGGCACTTGGGCCTTGAAAAAGGTGTTGAGAGCCTAAGAAGGTGTTGGAAGCCTAGAAAAAGGAGCTGGGGGCCTAAAAAAGGTGCTTGAGGGCCTTGTGGTCTCTCAAATGTATGCTTACTTATTCTAGACCCCTGTTGGATGGCGATGAAAGAGTTTGATTGATATCGGGGCCTTTCAAGACAGCATTGACATATTTGTCGAAGGATGTGGGATCAATCATGGTCTCTACAACATAAATAACTTCGAAAATCCGTAGAGAGTTATTGTTCTTATGTGGAGGGACACAAGCGGGACCTCTTCAGCTATCTGCATTGTGCCAATTTTTTCCAAGCTTAGGGAGATGTTTTCAAGACATAACTATGCTACTTCTTAACCTCTCAGAGCAAACTGAATGATAATGAGGTCCCTGTTAAATAATTTAATGATTTTACCATAAAATATTAAATACATTTCAAATAGTGGGCCTCACCATTGATTTCATATAAAACCGGTTGAGGTATGCCAAACTCGTCCCAAAGGAGCAGTAATTATAGGAAAACACCAGCTTGACATGAAACCAATGGGTCATCGGTTTGAAATATATATAAATGATTTATGTAAAACTACCGGTGTGCACCCAATGTGTTTTGCTATTGTTTGGCCTGATTTTTGGGTTGTTTCAACATTTGTGGGTATTTTTAAATGTTTTTTATGATTTTTCATTTTTTTTACTATTTTTGGGAATTTGTGATAGTTTTTTACTTTTTTTGAGAATTTTTGAGAGTTTTTTACTATTTTTTATTATTTTTTACAAGTTTTTACTGTTTTTGATAATTTTTGACAAATTTTGACTACCTTTTGATAATTTTTGACAATTTTGGTTCTGGTGATTAGTGAAGAAGGATGTGATTGAGATTTGTTGGAATATGGGAATCACCACAATAAGTAGGAGGCATTTAGGATCTAAAATAGAGTTTTGATGGCTAAAATGGATTTCTAGGATCAAAAATGGATTTCTAAAAGATAAAATGGATTTTTGGGATCAAATTTAGATTTATGAAGGCGAAAATGGATTTTAGGATCAAACATAGAAGTATGGGGGTGAAAATGCACTTTCGAGAGGGGAGGGTAGGTAGTGGTGATAGGTATGTGAGATGTGCATTGATTTTCCTGCGATTCATGCCTATGGTATCTTAGAACATAATCAGACTCCATGTTTCCTCTGATATGCCCCCTTGTCTATTGTGACTATTGCTACTACCAAGAAACTGCTGAACTATAACCCACAAGTGTTTCTTAATTGGGTATGTGCAAAATTGACACAAGCGTGACATTCTATACCTCCTTGATCCCATTTTTATTTAATTGCGCCGAGTAAAATGGAGATGACACAATGGAAAGGCTACAAACAAGCAAAATTGGCATGGGAGGTTGATCTGAACCACTATGTTGTTGGTTTCAACATTGAAGGACTTGTGTTGTTTAAGAAGTCCAAAGGTGTTATCTCTCACTCCTTTTATACTAGAGTTTTTTTTTTGATATTTTATGGTGTTTTTTATGTTTGTGATATTTTTGATATTTTTGGTAATGAGGTGCTTCCTCAAAGCCTCAGACATAGAACCATTTGAGAAGAATGTTGTTGATAGGGGCTAAAAGTACAAAACTCTGTCACGTTTCAGGTTGACATATCAGAACAACTAAATTTGAGTATTTGTATCTAAAAATCAATTTTGTTAAAACATATGATCTAGATAAATTCATTCTAGCTAAGTTGTATATGGTCTTACACTTTTCCAATTTGAAATGTCTATTAAATGCATGTTTTATCCTAGTTTATATCCAATTACTAAAGAAATAAAATTATTTTAGAAAAGTAGCGTTTCAATAACTCTTACTATTTTTTAAGATAGTTTTTTAATAACATATAAACACCATTTTATAGAGCTTAGAGTTAAGAATATTCCCATGTAGAGTTTATAGTGTTTTAATTAGATATAGTATATTATAATTAAAAAATTCTACAAGCACGTATTTTAACACTCGAAAAAATGTTGAGTTTGAGAAAGAAAAAAATATTAAATCATATATTAAAAAATTAAAAATTATATGACATTCTAGAGGAGAGAGTCCTCTTCTATAATGTATAATTTTTCTCTAGGTTAAAATAGATTTGTTTTGAAAAATGTGGTGGGAGATGAAAACTATCAATTTCAGGTGAGTTGAAATTTGAATCATTATAAAAAAGAAAATATAAGTTTAAAGCTGATTTTTATTTTTGATTGTTCTAGCTATACATGTTATCTATAACATAGTCTAAGATCGAAGGGAAATAAGTTTATTTCCATATATTTTGTGGTGGGAACTAGACCCCTAATTTTCAGCATTTTTCAGCAGCTCAAATTTTATCTATAAAAATTAGGAACATATATCAATTCTTATTCCAAATAATTATTTAAAAATATAATCCTAAACTTTATCCATTTCTACACATTTCATTAGTTTACTTCATCTTGAAATTCAAAATATTAATACCAATTTTATGTCATTGAAGGTGAATAGATATAATTCTGTTAGCCTTTTCCTTTACAAAAGGGTGATACAGGTTTGTGCTTTTACCCCAGGTTTTACTAGTTCTTCTACATCACAATCTGAAAGTCTGTAAGTACTGGTCCCAAAAGATTTTGTGATAATATAAGGACCAATCCAATTGGCTTCCCATTTTCCTTTCTTTTCCCTAGCTGCCTGATTCATAAGGTTTTCCCAGAGGACTAAGTCTCCAATTTGAAAGACACGGGGTTTTACCTTCTTGTTGTACTGTTTGGACAACCTATTATGATACACTTTAAGATAATCATGTGTTGTGCGTTGATGTTCTTCTAGTAATTCCAACTATTCTAAATGGGCCACTCTATAGTATTCATCTGATAGGATATCACAATGGGTGACTCTCAGAGATAAGATTTCAACCTCTAAAGGAAGAATTGCTTCGTTGTCATAGACCAAAGAGAAGGGTGTTGCGTCTATAGGTGTGCGAACACTTGTTCTATAGGCCGACAAGGTAGGATTCAATTTTAGATGCTAATCCATACCAATGTCATTGATGGTTCTTTTGAGGATGTTAATGATGGTTTTATTTGTGGCCTCTTCTTGGCCATTGTCGTGGGGATAGTAAATGGAAAATGAATGGTAGATGATGTGAAACTTTTCACATAGCTTGTCAAGTATCTGATTTTTGAAATACAAAGCATTATCCGTAAAGATGGAATGAGGTATGTCAAACCGAAAAATGATATGGTTTAGGTTGAATGAGGAGATTTGTTTGTCAGTGGATTCTATGAGTGGTGCTACTTCAACCCACTTGGTAAAATATTTAGTTGCTATAATAATCCATTTGTGTCCACCGAAAGAAGGTGGGTGGATTGCACCAATCAAATCAAAACCCCACTAATAAAAAGGCCATGGTGTGGCCAATGATTTGAGTTCTTGTGTTGATGCATGAATGAGCTTGCCATGGAATTGACATTTTTTACAAGTCTTAACGTAGTTGATAGAATCCATTTCCATGGTGGGCCAGAAATAGCCCATTCTAAGAATTTTTTTGGCCAATGTGAATCCACTAGAATGTGACCCACAAATACCCACATGGACCTCTTGCAGAGCAACCCTAGACTCATCCTTTTCAAGACATCTAAATAAAGTACCATCGAGACCTTTCCTATATAATGTATCAGCCACCAATTTGTAATGCAAGGTCTGTCGGATGAAGTTACATTTTAAGTTTCATGAGAGGTCAGAAGGGATAATGTTATCACAGAGGTAGGTGTTAATGGAGTCATACCAAGGGGAGTCAAGGGTGTCTAAATAGAAAATAAGATGGGATTCAGGTCAAGTAGACACAAGTTGAACCACCTCCTCTACTAAGAACTCATATCGCTCATGTTGATCTAGCAATTGAAGCAAGGAGGTCAAAGTAGCCATGGAATCCACTACCCTATTCTTTTCTCTAGGAATTTGTTCAAAAGTAATGTGAAAAAAGCATGGCTTAAGTGTATCCACTATGTGCTTGTAAGGTAGTAATTTCTCATCTTTGGTTTGATACGTGTCTATAACTTGGTTGATGACTAGTTTAGAATCCCCATAAAATTCAAGTGTTGTTAACTTCCATTCCAAAGCTAACTTTAGGCCCAAAACTAATGCTTTATATTCAACCATATTGTTTTTGAATGGGAAGAGTAGTTTTTAAGACTTGGATATGGTGATGCCTGAAAGCATGATGAACAATATGCCAACACCCGAACCATGATGTGTGTATGAACCGTCAAAGTAGAACTTCCATGTGACTGGCTCTATCTAGAGGATGTGCATGTCCAGAAAGTTTTCTAGGATAGGGTTTGAACTCTCTATGGGTGCATCTCCAAATTGATCTGCAATGGCTTGTCCTTTTATAACTTTTATATCAATGTACTCAATGTCAAACTCACTTAGGATCATCACACACTTGGCCAATCTACTTGTTAATGTTGTTTTGCTAAGAAGATATTTGAGAGGGTCAATTTTGGATATGAGCTTGAATTTGTATGTCAGGAGATAGTGACGTAGGCTTTCTAAAGAAAAAACTACCACCAAACAAGCCTTTTCAATTAAAGTGTAGTTTATCTCATAATTGACCAAGGTGCGACTAATGTAGTAGATAGTTCTTTCCTTTCCTTGATCATTTTCTTGCACCAAGAGGGCTCCTATAGATTTGTCTATCAAAGATATGTATAAAAATAAAGGCTTGCTTAACATGGGAGGCACCAAAATAGTTGAATTCATTAAGTAGTTCTTAAGAAGATCAAAGGCCATTTGACACTGACTATCCCATTTAAAAACTGCATCCTTGTAAGGAGATGAGTAAAAGACACACACTTTTCTTCTAGCTGAGATATGAATTGGAAAACTGACTGAAGTATTCCCTAGAGGGAGCATAGTTGGCTCAGGTTCTTAGGAGGTTGCATGTTGACAATGGCTTGCACCTTTTTGAGATCAACCTTGATTCCTTTGGCAGATACAATATAACCTAGGAGCTTTCCAAATTGTACACCAAAGGTGCATTTCTTAGGATTTAGGTTAACTTTGAAGGTTTCTAGGCATGTGAATATCTTATCCAAAACTAGCAGATGGTCTTGACGTGTATGAGATTTGACGAGAAGATCATCTACATAATCCTCCATAAAGGTATACATCATGTCATGGAAAATGGTAGTCATAGCTCTCTAATATGTAGCCCTAAAATTCTTAAGACCGAAAGGCATGATGTTCCAAAAAAAGGTCCCCCATGCACAAGTCAAAGTTGTGTTCTCTTGGTCTTTGGTTGCTATCCTTATTTGGTTATAACCCGAAAAACCATCCATGGGTGAGAACATAGAATGCCCTGATGTCAAGTCTACGATGGTGTCAATGTTTGGGAGGGGGAAGTCATCTTTGAGGCATGCTTTATTGACATCATGGAAGTCAATATAGATCTGTATGCTACCATCTTTCTTTGAGATGGGTACAATATTTGAGATCCATGATGCATAGGCCAATGGCCTGATGAAGTTGGTATGAAGCAATTTCTCCAATTCTATATTGACCAATAATGCTATATGAGGATGTATTTTCCTAAGTTTTTGTTTGACTGGCTTGGCATCTGGAGAAATTTTGAGATGATGAAGGATTAGATTTTGATCTAACCCTGGCATGTTAGCATAGGACCACGCAAAATTTATTTGTCTATCTTTGAAGAAGTGAGTACATTCACTTCTTTCCTCTGGAATTAATGACTGTGACAAATGAATCATTCTAGGTTCTTGCTCTGTTCCAATGTTAACCTTTTATGTCAGTTCAATCAAGATTGATGACCTTTCCTCTGAATATTTGGGTAAGGGATCAATCATCTCATCTTTGGGTGCCACAGTTAGGTTTTCACCATTAGATGTGTCACTTATATTTGTTTCTATTTTTCTGTCTAGACTAGCCACAACGTGGTTTGGTTCATTAGCTCTTTGATATGTTCAACCTTTTCTTGTGTGACTAATATGATTGATATGTAACCCAAACATAGGCATTTCTCTTGGTCCTTGTCTAGAAGATGGTTCAACCGCATTAAGGTACATGAAAATGTCTTGGTTAGTGTCAAAATTAGGGATATTGTGGGAATTGGTTGTATCCCAACTAATAAGCTCAGAATGGACTAGGGATAATTATTCGGGGTATAGATAGTGTTCAATGGGGTTCAAAGACATGACCTTGTATGATCACTCATACATTGTATTGGTTAAGTCTATGACATGTACTTCATCAAGATTATTCAGAGAACTAGAGGCATAGAATTGCTTGCTAAACTCATCTTCAATTTCTTCTGGGAAGAAGTCTAGAAATAAAGTCTGGAACTCAAATATGTCATTATGTTCATCATTAGTCTATGACGAGGGATCATGTGCTTGTTCTGTGCTTTCTTTTGAACCAGTCTATAGAGTAGAATCTTGTGTTGTGGAAGCGCTTTGGGTGGGAATGTGAACAAAATCATATTCTTTATCTTGGATGGATTCTTTGAATAACAAGTCAAATTATCACTTGGTAGAATCATCATTGTCTTCATCATTAGTGGTATCTATGCATTGTTCTCTTGTATGGTGTAGATTAAAGAAGGATAGGTTCACACCCTTTGGGATAGTTGCTTTGGCATCCTTTTCTTTTGGCATCCACACCAAAATAGAAGAGGAAGAATCTCCACATTTGGAGTGGGATTTAGGATAGGGTGTGGAACTTTCATTGTCTTGTTCTAAATAGCCCAACCTCATTTTTAACTTATCGGGTCTGAAATGTGTTGATAGTGGTTCCACAATACCTTTTCCTTTTCCTAAGGGACCTTCTCCTGGATAACCCATTATCTTCATTAGATCATAACCCTTACCAAAAGGGTGTGGTGAGATATCAACATTTTGTATCCTTTTGTTTTCTTCCTCAGGAGTGTTTGGAGATATGCCTCTTTCTTTAACGAAGTGTCCTTGATAAGTGGTCTTTGTGGTTGGCCTACCATGAGATCTAGGGGATAGTGGTGGGTCAAATAAAAAAATTGAATATTTGCCCACCCCCTTACATTTTAGTTTGAACTTTTTTTCAAATTCTTTCATCAAACAATCCATTTTCTCATAATGTGTTTGTTTAGAGTCCTTGGGCGACTGTGATGATGAAGTAGAGGAACTAGAACAACCCACTTTCTCTTTACCCTTACTTGTTGTGGAAAAGTGGTTGTTATCTCAGCTGGTGGAGCATGAAGTGTCTGTTGATGTGGACCAACTGATGTCATTTGTCGGGATGTTAGTTTCTTCCATATTGTGAGGAATAAGGGAGTTACAATATTGGGTATAGTTTTGGTCCCCAGGTATAGTCACCTCTTGACCCATGTATGGAAATTTGAGACATTGATGGTAAGTAGAAGGGACTACTTACATATGGTGGATCGAGGGCCTACCTAATAGAATATTGTAAGTTAATTTCAAGTCCAAGACTTGACAAACAATCTATTTTACAACTGGGCCAACCCTTTTTGGCAGAATAACCATGCCTTTAGAGGATCTCTCCTCACCGTCATAAGCTTTTACGGTAATATTTTTTCTTAGGATCCACAACATCCTTTGTATACCTTAGTGCATTTACTAGGCTCAAGGTGCAAATGTTTAGACCAACCCCTTCGTCAACCAAAGCTCTTTTTACTTTGTTTCAGTGGATGAAGACTTCAATATGAAATGAAGAGTTTTTCGGATGTGTGAAAGACATGTCATCTTGTGCTAAAGACACACAATGATAGGAAACTAGGTTACTTACCATATTTTCAAATCTATTGACACCCAAATTGTTTGGCACTAAGGCTTTGGTGAGGATCTCTTTATGCTCAGGAGATATTTGCAACAATTCAAAAATAGAGATATGGGTGGGAGTTTTCAATAACTGGTTGACCAGACTATATTTGGATATGTGGGTGCTTGTGGCGGCTTGCTCTGGACTAGTGGTTGGCCCCGACAGGACTACTTTGGAGGCTTGACCTCTAGTAACAATGTTTAACAATTTCTTTTTATGTTTTTCTTTGACAATGATGACATTAATAACATCATCAAACCTTGAGATCATGTTAATTGTGTTATCATAGTTATGGGCATAGTTGGCTTTGTCATTGGAGGATGAGGCTTGGTTGTTTTTGGATGAATCTCCCTTCTCATGACTCATGAAAGGGTTCTTGAAGGTTGAGTGGTCTTCATTATTACGAAGACTATTTACTTCAATAGAGCCATTATCAATCAATTTTTGGATGGCTCCTTTTAGGGCATAAAAATTGTTGGTAAGATGCCCCCAGTTGTGGTGGTAGGCACACAAAAAAAAATTTGCTCCACCACTTAGGTTTGACCTATGGTTCCTAGGGTTTGGCTTTTGATAGTACGATGAGATCATCTTCTAAGAGCGTTTGCAATGCTCTTTCATAAGTCTCCCCAACGGGAGTATAGACTCTAGGTTGATCAATAGATTTGTATCCTCTTAATGGAGGGGATTGGTTATAAGCCACCTATTGGTTGGAGGGATTTTGGTTTAATGGATTGTTTGCATTCCTATAATAGAAAGGACAAGCATGATCTTTCTTTGGTGTGTCCTGTCGAGCAATCATGTTGGTGTTGTTGATAGTTGGATATTATTGATTGGGAGAGGGGGGGAGTTGTGGTTTAACATGATTGGCTTCTACCACCCCCTAATTTGTCATGTATTTATTGTTATTCCTCCACCATGATTTTTGCTTATCACTCGACTGGTCGAATGAATTATGAGGTTGGGAGGAATTGTTTGAGAAACCCTTGCCATCTTTCAATAGCTTGATGATGTCGTTATTTATCAAGGTCTCTTCCACCTTGGATGCATTTTCTAATGTGGGTTTAAAGTCCTTAGGACCTTGAAGTTGTATCCATTAGTTCATCGGCTTGGAGAGGCTATTAATAAATATATCCATTTTTTCTTTATCTGGGATGTCCCGATGATATTTGGAAAAAGTATGCCTCCATCTTTGTAGGAACACCTTGAAGGATTCTCCTAGAAGTTGTTTGTGTTACACAAGTCAATCATGGTGGTCTCCCTTTTGATGTTATATGAATAGAATGTGATGAACACATTAGCTAGTTGATCAAATGATTTGATGTTGGAGGGGAGCTTTGAGAACCACTCCATGGCTTGTCCCCCAAAACTCCTAGGGAATAGTCGCATGAGGTAGGTTGTATCATGGTCAAATTCCATACTTAAAGTATAGAATTGTTGGAGATGATCTTGTGGATCAGTTGTGCCAAAATATTTATCATATTTTGGTATTTGCATGTTTTTTGGGAATGGTGTCAAGGTGATGCTTCTGTCAAATAGGAGGGGACATACTTTCTCAAGACTGAACTTAGTTGGTTGAAATTTCCCTCGTTTCATTCTCTCCATCTCTAATTGTAGATCTTGAAGTTTTTGTGTGACAACATCTAGGGGTGATTCTTCTTGATCCCTCTTAAGGTTGGATACGTCAAAGTCTGAAGGTAATCTTGCACCTTGTTGTGCCAATGATAGCAAATAGCATTCTTTATGTTGCTCAAGTATCTTTTCCATTATGTCCACAAGCTCTAGATTTTGTTGAAAATCATAAACCTTTGTTCCAAAGTCATTTTCACCCCATATGTTAGATGAACCCATTTCACTGGAAGGTTGTGAGTTCTATCGTAAGGGTGATTCATTGGCAATGTTGGTTGATAGGCGATTAACAGGTATAACAGGCTCAACAATATTTGGGGATTGTGCATATTTGATAGTTTGTTTTGCTATTCTAGCACTTACCCATATGGGCGATCATTTAGGCTCTTTTTGTTTTGCAACTACACTGGTTTTATGCAGTGGCATGAGACATGGATGAGACTCCCTTAATTCTTTTGTATTTTGATGAGGTGAGGATTGTTTCTAGACCAAAATGTGTTGGAACATCAAGCTATGTTTCAAAAAGGTGTTCAGTGATGTTGATGATGATAAGACACAATTCTGTGAAGTCAGGTAGGGGATAGATGTGTGTTTCCATTTGTGTTTGACTTGATGTGTGAAGTTGAGGTAAAAATGGTTATTGGATAAAAGTCCCTCTATGGGGTTGGAACGTTGCTTGCTTTAAAGATGTCGGTAAGTTTCAAGATTCCTTAATGTTGTAGAATGTCAATGAAGGAAAAGGGTGTCCAAATCTATTGTTTGTTTATGAATATTATGTGCGCAGATAGCCTGTATTTTGGAAATTTCCTCAGATGCACTGTAAGAATCTTTAGATGTGCTATTTAAGCATTTGTGTGCGGTATTTCATAGTATGCCAAGCATTGTTATGCAGGGTAAAAGCGTTGTTCTAAATGCAGATTTACTATTGTTTTCTTCAAATGCACTATTTTACTTATCAAATGTTCTATTACAAGATTCAAATGCATCACAAAAGTACTCAGATGCATTGTTTAAGGATTTGGATGTATTATTTTAGGGTATACAATAATGTTTATGTTTGATCCAGTGTTGGTTTACAGTCATGTTTGAATTTTCTCGGAAGAGTTATAATCTAGAGTTCGTTAACATGTATTAAAGCATACACATTCAAACACAACAATAGTAGAAATGACAATGAAATAATCCATCACGCACCTAGAAAATGAAAAGAATGGTTTCCTGACAAGGCTTTCTAAGGCTGGTTACTATGAGGACTTAGTATTTATCCAATTGTGTTTGAATTTACCTCTCTCATGAAAGAGAGCTTCCCACCAACGTGAGGGAGGTTTGGCACAATCTCTTTCAAGACTACTAGAGGAAGGCTATGTTTTGAACACACTCAACTTGCATTCGATTAGGAATTTAAGACAAAAGGCTTTCCCTCTCACTGGCCTTGCTAAGGCAAATCTCAAGAGGTAGCCTTTCTATGGTTAAGTAAACTACCTAGTGAAAAGCATGAGAAAATAGAAATTAGAAGCAGGCTTGGAAACTTAATCACTCTAAAAGAGTTAGAGCATATCCCTACTACTCCAATCTCTCAAACACGACAAACAAGATTGTAAAGTTATGAGCCTTTAACTATGGAAGACAAGAGGCTCCTTTTAAATTTGTGTTTGTTCGTTCCTAGCTTGATTCTACACCCTTTTAGAAGGTTTGGCATTCTGATCAACTTAGTGAGTTGAGAGCATAGGCCTACTTCTGAATAGAGCAGAGAGATCGAGCTTCTTACTTAAACTAGTTTGTAAACTTTGAAATGTCACAATCTAATTGAAAAGGGTTTAGGCTTACTTGATTCCATGTTAGCAAAGGCTAGGCACATTTTTCAGGGTCTTCATTCTATCTTACAATTTCAATGACCTAGGAGTTCCTGTCAATTTAGAAGAGACTTGTGAATAGCCAACAAATTAGATTTGCAAATTAGATATAGCAATTTATAGCTTTGATTAGATGTGCTACAGAAAATAGCATATGTGTTACAGAATTAATCAAATGCATTATTATATCAATCAAATGTATTATTTAAACAAGCAAATGTGCTACAAGATCAAGTAGATGCACTAGAAAACAATGCAAATGCATTACAAAACACTTTAAATGCATTAGAAAATAATGCGGAAGTGTTAAAACAGTGTTCAGAAGCATTAAAGTGTCAAAAAAAATTTAGATCCGATCTTTGTGAGCTCAGGAATGTCTTTGAAAGGTTGTTGCTCCTATTATGAGTCTTCCCAAACATTCTAGAACCTGTAACAAGTCAAATCTACACAAGAAACCAAAGTAATACACAGATATATAAGAATAATCAAAGATTAGGAATAAAAGTTAAAGAATAAAGAGGCTTTAAGATGAAGCCCCGCAGTGGGCACCAATTTGTACACAGTGGAATCATGTATTCATGAGACCTTAGAGCAGAGTATAATAAGAATAACAATGAACTAGTCTAGACCCAAGAAATTAGTGTTAAACAAAGACTCCACGAACATCTCATGTTTCCCTGACTACAATTGCTAAAATTTCTCTCAGACCAACATCTTAGTGACAATTCTAGAACGGGAGTATGCTATGAATATAGATCTACTAATTTCTATGCAAGATATATGTGAAAATGTGGATTGTATGAATATAATAATACTAGAATGCTAGAATATGTGCATATGATAAGACTAATCAATACTAAATGATGTTAGATAAACACTAAATTACTACCAATATGATACTAAAATATCATGAATTCACTATAATAACAATGTTAAAATGGATGATAATTATAAATGTGCCTATAGTGCAAATGCATCAAACTTGAGTCCTTTTGCTCTTGAATTTCCCTCCTATTTATAGGATTTTAGAAGGCAGTTGGGGTAAGGATCGGGATTTTACTTTTCACCGGAGGGTCATGGTGAAACTGAAAATATCTCATAAGGCACCAAGAGGAAAAATCCAATAGACTTGGTTTGTGAAGATAAATGAGGATTTTTCAATTCTTTTAATTGCAAAAGGGGGGATTTTCACTTTTGAGAGGATAAATGGATTTTGTTGATTTATTAAATGTTCCATTTATTTTCAACTTTTGTCTTTTCCTTTTTCCCTTTTTAATTTCATTTTGTGATTTTATGAAGTGTTTTTTCTCTTTTTAAAGTGATTTAGGTCCTTTTTTATTTGATAGATGATTTTATTGATTAATCACTCAAATGACTTCATATTACCCTTGATTTGAAAATCTGTTGTTTTCCTCCGTTATCTGATTTTTGTTTTTAATTTTCATTGTTTGATCGGAATTCTCTTTGTTTTAGGTCTTGCCAAATTTAGGTTGTCTACAATAATAATTTACATTTATGTTATTAATTAAATCATTCATGATTTTAAATTATTTGAATTAATAAATGATAATGTTGCATGATATTTTATATGCACAAAGAGATTTGACATTTAAATACTTGTTGATTTAAATAAGCATGTATATTCTCTCCTTATTGTTTTTTTTTAAATCGGTAAATGGCCAAGGCCTTAAATTATATTAAAATTAATGAGTATTACAAGAGTCTCCATTCTAATAGGCATTGGTAGGAAAGAACGGAGAAAGAAAACCTCCAGTCTAGCCTGGGACCGTAGTCCTTTATTATACATGAATCAAAGGGGCATACCCCGTAAGACACAAACAAATGGGAATCTTAAATAAAACTTGCATTTATACTTGATGGAGTTTAATGTAAACTTGCATTTATACTTGATGGAGTTTAATGTTTGCATTTCTTCTGTGCTCTGAGGATTACCGCCTCATTTGATTATCTTCCCTGCATACACAACACACCACAAACTAACCACCATACAATGTTAATCATTAATTCTAAAATAAAATCTAATCAAAGATAGTATGATTACCACCAGAGAGGGGTTAGTCACAAAGGATCCAAGTTGGTTTAATTTCTAAATGATAATATGAAATTGAGTGCCCGAATTCAGGCAGTTTTATGCTTACTGAGGTTTCTAATAAATAGGGAGTTTAAATATATTTGACTAAATTAAATGAATTTACTGTAAATTTGGGTGTACGTATTAACTTGTATACATTGGGAGGTGTTTGAAAAAGAAATGATTTAATGTTAATTTGATTAATGTGCCCTTTTACACATCTTAATTATTGGAGTCTTAATTTTTCATGAAATCTTATTCTCCTGTGCTGAATCTTTACCTTTAAACTCAGTCAAAGTTAAACGTGTTTCAGTTCAAAAAAATGATAAACTTAATCCCTGCTAAAGATTTTCTTGCCAGAAATCATGCCAGTTAAGAAAAGCTTTGAGACAATATATGTTGAATATCATTTTCATATTAATATAATCTAGGATATTGTAATATAAGCTTACATACCAAAAAACCCAAAAAGTTATCCTAGCTAGCAAGAGACGCACCTGTTTGACATTTTTTGGACTTTATATAGTAAATGAGCTGCTGGAACAAAATGCAGCCACTTCATGTCTAAAATAAAACATGTACGTAGACACAAAAGTAATAGACAGTTCTCAAAAACTTGAAGAAATTACAGAATGATCATCTACGAAACTATACTGCCAAAAAAGGGAAAAGTGAGAACATGACAGAGACATCGGGACACCCACTGGCTATTAATCTGCCTAGCTCCATTTGTTGAAGACCATGATAATCTTTGTGGCTTCTTGCAAAAAAATTTCCTTTGAACCTGGAGGAAATTCATACATGTTCCTCACCCTACTTGACCTGTCATAGCTAGGAAGGCAAAATTCGATAAAGTCCAAATCAACGAAATTCACCTCTAGGTGGATGTATGCATCAAAAGCTTGAAGGTAGTTTAGGAGCCAGTTTCTAGTTGGGTCCTCGATGATTGCTCTCCACCGCAGAAGGAAATGTACACTTCCCTCCATTTTCGACCATTCTCTGTAAAAGAGAATGTTGTCTTGAATCACCAAATAGGGGCGTTTTGGGCTTCTTATGAGTTCAGGGCTACCTAATTCATATTCCATGTAGGCCTCTGGCATGGGGATTTTAAGTTTATCATTGATATTGAAGACAACTTCCTCCAATCCTACTAGCCAACTAGGGTTGAAAATATTGAGGCTCAATTTGACAATGTCCCATTTAGCTACTCCTACCCTGGCTAAACATCCTATCCAAAGCCCTAATATATCACTATTTGTTCACCAAAAATGCTCATAATTGAATACCCCTTCTCCCAGGACCCTACTAACAGCTACTCTGCTCATGTCATCAATTGGTTAGAACAACCGGTTCCATCTTTCTGGCTTAACCGGACCATAGAATGCCATTGTTTTGCTTTCAAAGGCATTATATAAGCATTTTATTAGTATCCATAATGCAGTGACTATACTGGCCTAATTGCTAAAAGGGTGGGAGCATAAATGAGGATGCCAGCTTCGAGAATGGTATTATATACCCCCAGAATGAAGGATCTAGAACTTTGCATAATGACGCCATATCTAAGATCGTCTGATAATAATTTCCCCTCTAGGTCATCATTGAAGTGTCATCTTGGTGATTAAACTTCAGTGTACCAAATTTTTTTAATCATAGAGGCAAGTGCTAAAATATGTGCCGATTTGGGAAATCATGAAACCTAGTTTTTTAATGATTGATACTATGTGATTTAATTATGATTAAAAGTTAAGACGTGTTCTCCATCTGTACCTGCATTTTCTAGTTGGTCTACTTCATTATTACCTTCTCTAAAAATGTGAGAAAATCTTATTTCTATGAATTCTTCCAATAATTTTAGAGTGATTTCCAAACGAGATTTAATAATCCAATTTGGGGTTTTTCCTTTTCTAAGAGTGTTTAGGACTATCTGTGAATCTCCTTCGATTATAATTTTTTTAATTCTTAGATTTATGCATATCTTTAGACCTTCTTCTACTACTTCCAGTTTTTCCATATTGTTTGATGTCACTCCCAATGGCTTTTCTCTTTTCACGATCCATTTGCTCATGTCTTCCCTAAGTATACATCCTATTCCTGCTTTACCAGGATTGCCTCTAGAGGCCCCGTCGAAGTTCAGCTTCTTCCAACCTTTCGAGGGTGGTATCCATTATTCTAGCCATTTTATTCTTCTTCTTATATATTAGGGGCGGATTTATTAAAAGATCCCATTGTTTTTTTATTTTGGCATCCCAATCGATAAATGAGCCTTCTTCTATCATCTTTTTTCTCAAGTCACTATTCATAACTTCCACTACATTTGCTTCAATTTTGTTTCAGAGAGTTAGTGAGTTCAGTTCTTTATCTTGAAAATTTTGTTTCTTTCTTTCTTTCCATATTTCCCATAATAAGATTGCTAGGGTGATATTCCATAGTTTTCCATACACACTTTTGTTAGTGTGTTTTGGCCATCCAGCTATGTGGTTTTTCCAACTTTCTGGTAGGGGGGTTGTCCAATTAAGCTTTGATTTGATCCAGGTCCAACATTCCTTCGCAAACTTGCATTGATAAAGGAGGTGCTCAGGATTTTTTTATTCTTCTTTGCATAGAATACATCTTGATATTCCTTCTATTCCCATCTTTCTGATTCTGTCTGCTGTGAGGATTCTTTCTTGGATGGCAGCCCATAGAAAGATGCCAGCTTTGAGAAGCCCTACTGGGTCCCAACACAGGTTCATTGGGATGTTTAATGCTTCCCATTTTTGTAAGTTAGTTATTTGTTTATATCCTTCTTTGACTTTATAGGTTCCATCTTTGGATGCTGCCCGTATTAGCCTATCTTCCCTATTTTTAACTTTGATCGGCCTATCTTTCAAAAATTCTTCTAGGAATTCTTGGTCTGTCTGACTTAGGCCAAAATTGGATAAGGATTTCCATTCCCAAAAGGTTTTCATAGATGATTGAATCACAGTAATGTAATCTTTAACTTTGGATCCCCATTTGTTCTTTAAATGGTTAATCATGTTATGATTCAAACTTGAGTTTTTGAGGGGGGGAAGTCCATTCCAAGAATCTTCCCAAAATAATGCTTTATCTCCTTTCCCAATATCCCATGTTAAGAATTTGGTTATGAGGGGGTAGCACTTAATGAGGAAGTTCCATGTTGCTGAGCCTTTGGGGGGATTCCTAGTTCTAAATAATGAGGTGCTCTCCTTTGATTCTAAATATTTATTGTAAAGGATTCTTTCCCATTTGTTGTCTCTTTCTTGATACATTCTCCATACTTGTTTGGCTCCTAGGGCTTCATTCTTCCATTCTAGGTTTTTGATTCCTAGACCTCCTACTTCTATAGGTCTAAATATCTTTCCCATCTAATTAATGTCACTTTCTTTTTATCTTCTAATCCATTCCAGAAGAAATCTTTTAACTTCTTTTCAATTTTTTGATTTATGTTCTTTGGCAGTTGCAGATAGGAAAGATGATAAGTAGGTAATGCTAATAGCATTACTTTGATAAACAGGAAAGGAGAAATAGGATCCCCTTGTCTTATTCCCCTTGAAATACTAAAGAATCCTTCTAGTTTCCTGTTGATGAGGATTGAAATTTTTGGGATAGAAATACATTGAAAGATGATGTTTATCCATTGTTTTGAAAAGCCAAAAGTTTCAAGAGATCTACATAGGAATCTCCAATGCACTTTATCGTAGGCTTTTTGAATATCTAGTTTTAGTAGCATACATGCTTCATTATTTTTTATTGCTGAATGGATTATTTCTTAGATGATTGAGATGCCATCTAGGATAGATTTTCCTAGTACAAAGCCAGTTTGTTCCTCTGATATAAGCTTAGGAAGGAGGATTTTAAGATGATTAGCTAAAGCTTTGGAGAATACCTTGTAAATAGTGTTACAGAGAGCTATAGTTCCATTCCTAGTTGCTTCCAGTGCTTTCCATAAATCTTCTCCTATTATCTCCCAACATTGTTGAAAGAAGAATGCTTGAAATCCATTAGGTCCAGAAGATTTATCTGGATTGATATTAAAGAGGGTTATTTTGATTTCTTGCAGCGTAAATGGTTTGTTAAGGATTTTGTTATCCTTAGGTGTAATGAGCTTGGGAATGGTTTCTAGCAATTCTTCTTGCAAGGTTCTATTGGATGCATCATAATTGTTAAGAATATCTTTAAAGTGTTCTACAAAGATATTTGCTATATTGTCTAGATTACTAGTAAATTCTCCTTGCTTATCTTTGATTTTTGATATGTTATTATAGTTGCTATGATGCAATGTACTATTATGAAAATTCTCCTTCTACCAACCATTTTTCTCTAGATTTATGCTTGCAGAATATTTCTTCTTTGGCCAAAATTTTTTCTTGTTTAATTAGATATTCTTTTTCAAGTAGGTAGGTTTCATTGTTCATTCCATTTTTGATGACTTCTTTATTTAATTTTTCCAATTTCTCTTCTATATTTATCTTTTCTTTGAAGATATTTTTTAATTGTGTATCGTTCCATTTTAGAATTTTTTCTTTTAAGCTCTTAAGTTTGGACACAAAGCAAAACATTTTAGATCCTTGAAACTGTTCTTCTTGCCACCAGTTTTTTATATTATTCATAAAAAAAATTGTCCATGAACCACATCTTTTCACATTTAAATGGGTTTCTGCTTGGTTTAGTGTGTTCTTTGATTTCGATTCTTACCGAAAAATGATCAGATCCTGCCATAGGTAATATCTCTACCTTGATTTCTCTATTCAGCTTGTCTAATTCTCCTTTGAAGAAGAATCCGTCAAATCTTTTTGCGATTTATTTAAAGTCTTTTCTTCTATTATTCTAGGTATGTATTTTGTTAGATGTTGGAATATCAATGAGAGAATTCTTTTCTATCCATTCTTTGAAGTCTTATGTAGCTCTAGACACTGTTCTGATTCCACCATATTTTTCATCTTCCTTTGAAATTGCATTATAATCGCCTCCTATGATGATGTTTTCTTCTTGTAATGTTCTGATGTAGTTAGTTATCTCACTCCAGACTATTGATTTTTCTATTGTTTTTATAGGTCCATAGATTTTGATTACTATCATCTATAAGTTTGCTTTATTGCTAGACACTCTGCTACCCATCCAGTTTGAGTGAGAAATGGTGTTTTCCGCATTAACTTTAGGATTATTCCAAATAATACCCAGCCCTCCTGAGGCTCCTTGCGATGGTTTAAACTTGGATTTCCATGTTCCTAGTCTTTTCCCTAGTCTGATACCTTCTTCTTTACTTAGTTTTGTTTCTTCGATTAATAGAATCTTTGTGTTAAAAGTTGTTAGATTATGCTTTAATAAGGATTTCTTGCTAGGGACGTTTAGGCCCCTAGCATTCCATGTAGTGATTTTCATTGTTCCTTGGGAAGGTTCTTCCCCTTCCCTCCTTGTAGAATTTCCTTTATTTTAGTTTGATCCTTTACCTACCCTACTGCTTCCCTCAATTCTTTTAGTGATTTTCTTCCTCTTTTCTATTTTTGCTTCCCACATATAGGTGTCTTTATGCCTTCCTAATTCATTGCTAAGCTTAAGTTTTCCAACCTTGTTTTATTGATTACTTTTGCTGCTATCTCTGATACTTCTAGTGACTGTTGATCTTTTGTTAGGATTTCTTTGATAAGAAGATTATTCATTAGGTCCTCTTCTGCTTCTAGATTTTGTCTATAGTCCTCCTACCTTGTTTCTTTTGTTTCATTCTTCCTAGTTGAGTTTTCCACCAAGAATTTGGATTCTTCCCTTGTTTCCAGTGCTTGATTTCTCTATTCATCTTCTTGCATAATTGTTTGCTTTCTTATATGTTCTATTTCTGATGCCATTTTTCCTATATCTAGCTCCTTCCTGGACTCCTCTTCATCCCGATTGAACATGTCCTTACCATTACTTGGTGTTTGCCAAAATTTATAACTCTTCTTTTTTTCTTTTTTCCTAATGGTTATGTTACTCCATTGAGCTGAGTCTATTGGTGGGATGCATAGATTTTTCTCTGTCTGCCTCATTGTTTGATCTTGTTCTAGGATGCTCCCTTGTTCTAGTTCCACTTCTTGGTGGTTCTCTTTTCCTAATTGGTTATTGCTGATTTCTTCATCTGTTCGTGTAAAATGTATGTTACTACTATTTGGTATCTCCTCTGCCTCAATCTCCAAAATACCTTTTCCTTTATGTTTTGTATGATTTGCTTCTGCTATGATGTATTGGTCTTCCAGTTCATTTTGTAATAGTAGGATGTCATGAGTGAGCTTCTTTATCTTTTTGATATTGTTATCAATCTCATCTATTGAATCCAACTTTGTTTTACAATCTCTACATTTCCTGTATATCTCAAGTGAATGTTGATGGTCTATATTTGTCATCAATCCTTCTTCTGCCTCTTCTATTCTTTCTACATCCTCGGTTTGGATTTCTTGCTCTCTTTTTTCTTTTCCTGCATCTTTGCCTCTAACGTTTTTTGGTGACCTTATTATCCTACTTTTCTCAAGTCTCCCATCCTCTTTTCTACCTACCCTTGGTAACTTCTTAATGTTGTTTTTTATTGTCATTTTCCTAAAATCAGTACCTATTATCTTACTGATTTCTCTTGTATATCTAGTGAATGTTAAGTTATATATTGATCTATTTGTTATAATTTTCTTTTTTATAGGTTCATTATGATTGGTTTTTATTAGAAATCTAATTATATATTATTTGTGTTTGTTTGATTCCAACCCTATTAGTGTTCCCAAAGATTGACCTATTCTTTTTAGAATGTGGTTTTCATTTATTTATGGTGGTATGTTTACACATTCCATCCTTTTGATTTCCTATTTATGTTTATTATCATTTACATTGAAATTTGGTTTCCATTCTAAGAAATCTATGTGATATCCTTTGTAAAAACAGTTTGTTAAATTCAAATTCTCATTTCTAGATTCTATATTTATACATTGTAAAAACCAATAATGCTTATCATGGGATAATATGGAACTTACCTATTTTTGGGAGATTTTTGTTAAATACCTTTCCAAATTGGCTTTGTATTTGTTTGGGTCATTCCAAAGAATGTAAACACCTTTTTCTACACATTCCTTCCATTTAGCTTCACTGTGTGAGTTGCTGATAATTATGGTATTTATATACTCCTCCTCCACGAACTTACTCTCTTTAGGGTTTTTTCCTTTTCTCATCTTTTTTTCTATGATGTTCATCTTTTGATGGGGTGCTATGTAGACTAATTTCAAACTTGTTTTGGTTCCTTGCTGAATTGATTCTATATTTTTTTTCTTAGAATCATCGGCTTCTTGCTTATTTGTAGGATCCTAAGCTTGCGCCAGGGTATGGCCAATAGGTATGTTATTTGGCTCAAAAATTTGGGGGGACTGAGTTGAATTCCTTCTTTGTTTCCACGGAGTTGTTAGTACTACTCTACTAGGGTATTTTGTTTTGGAGAAAAATACCTCTTGGTCTTTGAGGCATTGGTATATGCCTTCATTCCTTTTGTCTTTTGCTGAAATTCACCTCATTCTCTTTTTATTGATGGCAATCTTCCATTCCTATTTTTTCTTACTATTCTAAGATTTCTGAATGGTTGCGTTGTGTTCAGAATAAAGTCGTATTAGGGTTTCGAACCGTGTAGATTTTTTGGGTGTTCTAGGTTTTTGTCGAGACCCTTGGATTTTTGCTAATTCAATAGGTTGATATCTGATTGATTTCAAATTTCTTAATCTTTGATTGAGAAGGAAGTATGGTTCTGGGATCTTCTTCAATTGTCCGATCTTTAAACTCTTTCGCCATATTTTGTGCAGGTTTTTCCATCTGACTACCAACTGCCAGTGCATCAAATTTGTTCCTAATTAGAATGCATGGATGTGCCTACCTTCCAACCAGTTCTATGGCTAGTATTGATGTTTTTCTGCCATGTCTGGATATTTCATTTTTTCCATGGAAGGGTTTTTGATATGCTCGAGATTGATTTTTGCGAAAGACTACTTTTTTCACATTTCCTACTTTTTTTGGCATTTTTCTTGTAAGTTTGTTTACATTTTGATATCTAAAGCTAAATTCTTACCTTATTGTTCATCACTATATATATATATATATATATATATATATATATATATATATATATATATATATATATATATATATATATATATATATATATATATATATATATATATATATATATATATATATATATATATATATATATATATATATATATATATATATATATAATCTTTATGGCCCAAACTAAAGAATAGAAAATGATAGAATCAAATCATGGTTGAAAACTATGTGTTTTCTTATATTCTATTTATAGTGTTGTGATGTTTACTTTCGTGATGGTTTTTCTTTGTTGATTGTTTAGTTGGCCAAGTTAGGATGTGCACTAGAGACATTTTTGAGATTTCTTTTATGATTATTTGATTGGATGTCATGATGTATTTTATGATTCAAATTGAGATTTATTTTATGAGATATCTTTTGATGAGTATTCATGAAAACTTGGGTTTTGAGAACCAATATAATTTTTGGGTTGTCTGTTAAGAAATCAAGTTTGATCAATATTACTTTTGTGGTATGGGACACAATTGTGGTTTGTAAGTTTTGGAAAGGTGGTCTAGGTGCATGTTTATGGGAGTGGCTTGCAATGGGGGTTGGGGCCCAAAGTGGATGTTAGGGTAACTCATTGTAAGTTGTGTAACAAGTGATAACATAGTAATTAAAAATCTTGCCTCACCCATGCCTTGAGATAAATTAAAAAGATAAGTTAGAGATTTTTCCTCATCCATGCTTTAAGTGGTTGTATAGGCTAAGGATGGGAACAAAATGATATCTTGAGAGGTATGACTAGTTTTCTCGTATTTGTAGGAGGGTATTTTGATTTTGCATAGAGTAACTAGGGGGTTGAGGTCTTGAGACTACCAGGGTAACCTTAGAGTTGAATAATGTGATGACGTTCCATAGTATGTAGCCTTAGTCTCCTTCATTATTTTTTTGTATTTTTCTCTAGTAGTGCACTTGTTGAATATTACTATTGATGGTGTATTTAGTGTGAGTTATTATTTATTGATTGGATATTAGTTATTGTTGACAGTTGACTTCTATTAATGAGTTTCAATTATTCATTGGTGGTTTTTTTATTGTTGGAGTTAGTAATTGGTGGTTTAATTTTATTGATAACATCTATTATCTATTAGTTATTGTGCTTGTGACACTTGACATTGATTTGGAGGTGGTTGTATCTTTTAGGTTTTGACATTTGATTTGTACTTGGTACCTGTTGTTGATTTTGGTATGTGATGTTGGTTTAGATGAGTGTCTTTTTGACTTTGGTTGTATTTTATTTATTAGTAGTTTGTTACCCTTGAGGTAGATTTGGCTTTCAGGGTTCCTTGCCTAGGATTTTTTTATGGTTTGATTATCCATTTGTGGCTCATTCATTATCTTTTCTATACAGTGGGAGTGGGAGCCTGATTAGGTGACCACGTGATCAGGAGGTATTTTCTTCTTACCATTGGGTTCCCCCATAGATTGGCAATTATCAAATGTTCATGGATACAATTGTAACTTTATCATTCTTATTCTTATCTTGGAGACTTCTATTCATTTGATGTATCTATGTATTATGTATCTTGTATTTTGAGATCCTATGAGGTGTATTGTATATTGATGTACTTGTATTTATTATTGCATACCCTGCAATGTGTGCAGTGGACGATATTATTTGAATGTATTTTATCATATCAGTTGATTTTATGTATGTGTATATGAGATTATGTATGTGTTTATTCATTTTATGATTATAGAAACTACAATTGAGACTTAAACTTATTAAGAAAATTTTCTTAAATGTGACTCAATGCGAAGGAACCCTTAGGGAATGAAATAAGTATGTGTATCACTTTTGTGTAAATATTGTGTTTGTGTATATTACTTATGTATTATTGCTTTGATGTTGTCTAAATTTTAAAAAATAGTTTAGTAAAGTTTGTAACATATTAGATCTATTTCTTTTGGGTTTCCGACTGGGACATTACATTTGGTATCAGAGCCCAAGTTTCAACATTGGGAACTCTGGGCATATTGTGCGTCATCAATTAACAAGTAGTTAAACTTACAACAAGACTTATCAACAGAAAATATAAACAATAAAATTGGAAACAATAGAACTATGAAAATCAAACTTGGACTCATAACACTTGGTGTTTCAAACACTATTTTGTGACTGTATATTTCATCTTTGTTATTTTAGTAGTGATAGTCAGCTTCTAGGAGTAAGCCTATTTTAAGGGGAGGAGGATGTAATACCCCTCCTTTGCTACCATTGTAGACTTAGTTGTTAAAGTTCTATATGATTCTTCTATAGATGTGTTAGCCCTTATTTGATATTTGAAATGCAATACTTTGATATGCTGAGTAATTGATTATGTTAGGTTATAACGATTTTCTACTTACAGTGATGATCCTTTATTTTCTCTTAGTTATGAAATTGCTTTTATGATGTTTTCATATGGTGTGTCTTAGAAATATGTTAATTATGTCCTCATGATGATGAGATGTTCATGTTAGAATATAATGATATTTATATTTAGGATTTACTATTATAGTTACTCCATACTTGCATGTGTATGATGTGTGTGTCTATTTTACATTTAGTTTTGATGTGTCTGATATGGTTGAGGGAGGGAGTAGTAGTCACCTGCTAGTCAGGATCTACATGATGTACCCCTCCCCACCATTGCCTCTTTAGCTTAGATATATATGCACATATATATATGCTCGTCTTTTATAAAGGTTTATAGGTATCGGGCATCAACTTACCTGAATTACCAAAATGAATGTGCCCTATCACAATAACTCAATGGTAAGAATGGGGAGATAATGTTCAGGTCCTAATCCCATCCATAGCCTAATTACTTGTTCTAAGAAGGAGGACATGTATTTGACTTTTCACCCTTTCTAAATTTGTGAGTTTATCTTTGTGTGTGTTGTTAAATTTTGAGTTTTGGTTAGTTTTGATAATGTTTCTTTTATGTGGTTTTGAATATGTGATTTACTTGGTAAATGATTTAATTATAATTATTGGTTAATCTTATAGTATTGAAATTTATTAAATAGTATTTGATTTTAAAAAAATTAAAATATATGAAAATATTTAATTAATTTGAAAACTAATTAAATATGTGCTTTAATTTAAAAGATTTAATTTGGAAAATTGGTTAATGGGAAATTAAAATATGATGATATTTAATTAATTGGGAATTAATTAATTATGTGCTTCAGTTTAAAAGTTTTAATTTAAAAGTATAATTTAAGAAGTTGGATAAAAACATAATTAAAATATTTAAAGATTAAAGATTACTTTATTATAATTATTTAATTAATAATAATTAAATTAGAGTTGCATTTAAATAATGAGCTTTAATTATTATTAATTTAAATAATAAAGTACGCTTTAAATAGTGCTTGCACTAATTAATAAAGTAGAGGAAAAGAAAATACAAGAATATTTTAATTAAAAAGTTCTTTAAGTGTGCATGAAATGATTAAATAATTAAAGTAATTATTATTTAATAAAGTTACTGACTTTTAGTAATTGGGGAATGGAAACCCTAGTTAGGATTATGGTTTTTTATTAGAGGGTTTGTAGTTCATTTACGAGACACACAAGTTTTGGGGAGCAAAATTCAAAATTGGACCAAAAGAATTGTTGAAAGTTTCAAAGGGTTTGGATTTGTATGCATTCACAAATTGTCTCTGATTTTAGTTATTGTTTTGAGGTAGGGTTTGAAAACCCATTGTAGAATTTTATTAAAACATCTGTCTACTTCGTGTCTTCCTGGGTGCTTGCATAGTGCTTATTAATTTATTGTATTGAATTTCTGATAAAGAATTATGTTGTATATTTTGAACAGGAAAACTTATTAATCAAACAAACTTGACTGAGGAAAACTATAGAAAAATTTAGAAAATTATTATGACTGTATTATTTTAAAACCCTTTCTAATATAAGGAAATTTTGATTATAGAAAATTGGAAGAAAACAATAAATTGAACAGCTAGGGTTTCAACTTTAAATTTTCCATTAGAATCATGTGATTAACATGAATTTTATAAATAAAGATAATTATTTTTCTTATATCTAAAATAATTTGATTGCAAAATTTATTGAAAAAATAAAAGATTAGTTGAGAGCAAAGCATGTTGTAATTAAACTTATACATGCACATGAAAATAAATATACTAAAGATAAAAAAAACTAAGTATATTATGGTTGCATGATTTGAGAGATCAAAAGTATGCAAAAATAATAATTACATTTTTATTTGTATTTTCTAAAAATATAATATAATTTTTAGATTTATTAATATTTTTTTTAATATTAATTATTAATTTTGAAAATTAAAAAAAATAAAATGAAAAGATATATTTTTTATTTATTTCAAAAATTAAATAAATAAATACTACTTATTTTCTTATAAGTGGGGTTTTAATATATATATATATATATATATATATATATATATATATATATATATATATATATATATATATATATATATATATATATATATATATATATATATATATATATATATATATATATATAAACTCTTAGTGGGTTATAACTTGTTATATATTTATTACTGTAAGTGGAGTTATAAGTTAATAAATATATATTTGTGACGTAGTTATATTTTAAAAGAAGTTATAGTGGAGTTCACTATATAATCTAGTTATGAATATTTAAATATTATGTGTGAGAAATTGTAAATAATTTAATTATAATTATAATGTCAAGGTATAAGGGGCCTCATTCACAAATAGCCAAAAATTTAGAATCAAAGGTTTTTACTCAAAAGATATTGCCCAAAAGTAGGATTGATCAAGGATATATAGACTAAGAACAATGGAGTGGTTCATCTTTTAAAAATTTGATGTTTACTTCCATCATCCTAGATATGAGAGATAAGAAAAGGGAAGAACAAGATCTGGAAGGAAATAGGATACCACAATTAGATATCATATTTTTAACATCAAGGGATTTGTATTTAGAAAGTAAGCTATCAGTGTCAGAAAAAGATATAGAGAAGTATCATTTTGCTCCTATTTTTCCTCTATATGTTTTAACCACGAGCTTTAAAGATCGATTTAGACTAATGGCTCACTTAAATATGTTTCATGACATTTCAATTCATGTGTCAATTATCAGAGGGTCAAAAATTGAGGTAAAATATAAAGATACTTAGTAGTTGGAATCTTGGTCAACACAAGACATAATCACACACCAAGCGATGTTTAATAATGCTCCTATGGAGTTCTTTGTACCTTCATGCCGAGAGGTTTTGAAAAAGGTCAGATTGGCGAGAAATACAAAATTGGATCTCCAAAATATGTCTACAGAGATAGCATCATTTGTGGTTTCGGAACAATTTGATATTATTGCAAATGAAGTTTTGAGGGAAGATAATGAACAATTACTCCAACTAGTAACTGGAGGAGAATCACAGAGTAGGGGTGTTATGGGTAGTGATCGGATGGAAAAGCCTTTTGATTTTGAACTGACAAGAAAATAGGCTTGTCAAACACATAGTCAAGGCATATTTCTTTTGGATCTCAGTTTGATTTCTCACAAAGGTTATCAATTATGCAATCGCCAATGGATAGATCTTCATTTTCATGTATGCCCAAGACTCGAGGTCGTAGGAGTAAGAGTATGAAGGTCAAGGAAGAGATACTAGTAGCTATCCAATCTACTCTAGAAGATAAATTTTATTCCATAAAAATAATTACTAGGAGGATCAGGTGTCCTCTAACAGAAGTATAAAGATAATCACTTGGAATGTTAGGGGTATCAATGCCTCTAACAAAAGAGGCAGAGTTAAATCTCTTCTAGATGCTTCCAAAGGGGACATCATTATGCTTCAAGAGACTAAATTATCTGTTGAAAAGTATCAAGACTCTATTGCAAAGTGGAATTTATGGAAGTCAACTCATCTTCCAAGTTCTGGAGCATCAGGGGGTATAACCACTCTTTGGAATCCTAAGACAATTACATGTAGGCTAGTTGGTCAAGAGACAAGATGGAAATGTCTCCATTTTAAGCATTTTAATGTCTTAATGGAGGTGATAAATGTATATGGGCCATCTTTACTGGCTGAGAAACTAAAATTGTGGAAAATTATTTCTAGTATAATTTGGACATATCCAGAACAAAACATTATCATTGGACGAGATTTTAATGCTATAAGAAATACCAAGGAGAAACAAGGTGGCATTATCCCTTCTATGAAAGTAATGGAAGATTTTGATAATTTTATTATTGATAATGATTTGTTTGATGCATCTCCATCTAATGGTATGTTCTCTTGGAATAATAGAAGAGATGGTTTCCTTCAAATTGCAGAAAGATTGGATAGATTCCTTCTAGCACATGCATGGAAGTTAGCATACCTCAAATTTTCATCAAAGATATTATCTTACCCAAGTTCTGATCATTTCCCAATATTTTTGAATAGTGGGGCTACCTCTAAAAAGATCTCATCCTTGCATAGATCATATTTTATATTCAAAAGAATGTGGTTGAGGAATCAACATTTTTTGTCATTACTAAGACAATGGTGGGTAAGTGATGTAGAGGAAAGGGTGATGGACCTTTTTCACAAGATAAGTTATTCAGATTGGCTTACAAACCCACAACTTCCTCTATCATCTTAAAATGGAAGCACTTCCATGTTGAGAGTGTTTAGCCCTCCAAGTAAGTGGTTTGGGGTCATGCCAAGCACCTTGAATCGGTCTTTGCATCGATCTGACTATTTTCCCCTTGTTCTGCTTCTCTCTCTTTATTTCTAGTCTATTTCTGACAAACTGCACTATGAAACTAAGGACTTTGGCCTTTGGGTCAAGGTCAACCTCAACCTTGACCTAGGTCAAGGATGACCTCGACCCTGACCTAGGGCAGGGTCAACCTCCTCCCTAACCCTAGGTCCCATTTTTCAATTTCTGAAAGTTTGGAGTCTCGGGCTTCGAAAAGTTTCTTTTCCTGCTTCTGGGTCGTCTATTTCGGGTTTCAAAATGGTAGACTCTTAAATTATATTTAATTTAGGTCCATTTCTAGGTGTTAAGGTTAAATGGTATTTAATGATCTTATGTCAGCTTTCTCTAGAAGTTTGTGCCCTAGATCTCTATATAAGGGAGCCTTCTTCCCTCATTTTGACATCTATCTATTATCTATGTATTATCCACGAACATCCACCTACATGAAGTGAAGATATACTATCCATAAAGCATTCAAGCATTCATCAAGTAGATCCATTGTTAGCCATTGAAGGATTCAATCTCTATGGATCCCCCTTATTGAAGATTTCTCCATCCATATTCATCCAAGCCTTCTTCTATGCAAAGATACATTCAAGATTGGTGTTGAAGATCTAATGCCATTGATTTGAGATATCCTACATACATTTCTACATACATTTGGAGCATCTGTACTTGTGGATTCAAGGATTTGAATCCTCCACAATGATTTCCACATAAGCAAGGTGAATAGTTCCATTTACTTTGTTTATGCATATATTGTTTCAATTAAATTTTAAGGTTAATTCCAAACTGGGGTTTGACTGAGGCAAACCCCCCATCCAACAAAGAAACCATATTTCTTGCAAATATAGGTGTGGAATAGCAAATTGGAGAGTAGAGTTGGATAGCCTTTTCGTTTAACTTGCGAGATCCACGAAGAAAAATTTCGTCGGAGCAGTGTAGGTCAATGTCAACTTTTTGGGATACAATTGTGTCCCAAGGTAAGATTGTGCCCCGCTAATAGGGTCAAGATCAACCTCCCTTCAAAAAGTTAAAAGATTTATGGGTTTTCTCTATCTCCACATCTCCAGTTTGGAATAGGTTGCAAAATTCCCTGAAACTTTACACAGACATCAGACATCAATATTTTTCAGATTCAAGGTGAGTATTTGTCTTCTACTAATTTCATATTTCAAATATGTTTAATCAATAGTAAGATCATAGGTTCTACTCCCTTTTCCATATTTTTCATTACTTGATTTATTTATGTATTAATCACTTCCTTGTGATTTATCAATTTGGATCATTTCTATTAGGAATTAGGGTTGAGGATTGGAACCATTTTCTTTCTATTCACTTCCCAAAGAGCTCAAATGGCTTTAAAAGGCTCAACCCAACCAAGGTGACTCTGTATGCAAAGCAATAATAGATTTGATGTATTTGGGGCATATGATGATGGATTAAATTAGTTTCAAGGTTTCTAGACCTATCTCCAACTCATAAAGGAAAAACGACTCAAAATTGGCCTAGAGGCTTAGAAATCAACAATTAGCCCAACAGCAACCTTTTAGGTCTTAAAACACAAAAATTTCCCAAAACACATGGAAAAATAAAACCACATTCAGATACCCTTTTGGCCATTTAATAACATATCTCAAATTTAGATACCGGTCTTTTGGACAAAATAAGAGAACTTGGCATGTACCCCTGCAAATACACTCAAAAGTGGGTGATTTAACAAAGAAACTACCACCCAAAAATATCCCCAAGGTATAAACTCTTGGAAAGTCTCAATAAATGTCCCAAAACCTCTAAATCTAAGAGGAATTAGACCCAAAACATCAGGAACACTAAAAGTCCCAATTTGGTTGCTTTAAACCCTTGATTTGAGGGTTTCTCCAATCTCACCTTTCCAAGATAAATTGGTGATTGACCCACCATTAAATCCACCATATAAGACTACTTAAATCATAAAATAGTCATGCTATTCAGCCCAAACTCCTACTGCTACACTTGTGTCATTATTTTCCAAAGAAACACTCTTTGTTCCAGCCTCTGATCACACTTTCCAATCAATTTTTTGCATGGATCAGGTTATATTTATATGATACAAGCTTATTATACATCATTCCATGGATTATAGGCCTTTGAGTCCATGGTATGGGTGTTAGTTACCAAGAAAGCTTCAAAACAAGGAAAGGAAAACTCAGAAATTCAAACTAATTTGCTGATCATGAAAGTGCAGTAATGGAAAATGACTCTCAAGCCCTCTAAAACGTGTAACAAAGCCTTCAAATAACCTATTAAAACCTTTCACTACTGTTCTATGTTAAACCTTTAATCTGAAACAAGAAAATCAATGCAAAACCATGAAAATGTTGATCCAAAACCTATTTTTCATTAAACTTAGTGTTGTTTGTACACTCTAGGATTTCTTGCCCATACAATAGAGTTCCAAATACAAATAAAAATCAATGAAAACCTCCCCAACCTCTTCTAATTGGTTTGAGGGAATAGTTAAGTGTTTTAACCACCAAAACTCCATTTCCCTCCTAAATGAAACTAGTCGTTATGCCTTGAACATTTAAAGTTTTAAACTATTAAAATGAACTAAAACTTATGAAATTTTCTCACTAAGGTGTTTCCAACATTTAGGAGACTTATTTAAACTCAATTAACCTCCTAGCACCTCCTAGACACCTTGGGACACTAATGGTCCAAATTACATTCATTTGATCCTCTCAAGGATATTGTTGCATTCAAATGTCATTTTATGATATTAAACCATTATAGGAGCCAATACATCATAGTTGATATGATTTGCATCATTTAGGATCCCTTTTACCTCCTTGGACCTTTGATTTCCATTAGGTATCTTGATCTCCTTCATTGTCTTCATGGTTTTCTTATTGTTCCTAAGTGCCCCTGCATTAGTAAGTGCTCCAGTAGAAAAAGGATCTAAGATGTTCAAGTTTTATTAAAAGCTTCAATATCTTAAAAGTAAAATAAAAATTTGGAATAAGAAGGTTTTTAAAAATGTTTTTGAGGAAAAAAAAATTATTCAAAGTGAATTGGAAGAGTTGAATGAGCAGATTATTGCACACCATTTGAATCCACAACTATTTTCACTTTAGAAAGAGAAACAATATCTGTGGGAGGAGATGTGCAAAAGAGAAGAAGAATATTGGAGATATAAATCAAGAGAACTATGGCTAAGTGAGGGAGATAGGAACACAAAAAAATTTCATGCAGCAACAAAGTCGTGAAAAACAAGTATGACTATATTCTCAATTAAAGATCCTACATCAAGTAATGTGATTAGTGATGAAGCAAGTATTAAGAAAGTGGGCATCATGTTTTTTAAAGATCTTCTTGATCCTTTGGAAGTGAAGGAGAGTGGTGAAGAGAAAACTAGTTCACTATTGGAAGCTATTCCAAAAGTTGTAACAGATCAAGAAAATAGTGATCTCATGAAACTATTTTTGTTGGAGGAGATTCAGAAAGTGGTTCAAACTTTTCCCCCTGATAAAGCTCCTAGACCAGATGGATTCAGAACATTATTTTATCAAAAATGTTGGGATGTCATAGATTGGGATCTTTTATTGGCCCTGGAAGAATCTAGGAGAAAGGGGGCCATGCTTAGCAACTTTAATTCTACAAATATTGCCATAATTCCTAAAATTGGGGATCCATAAACATTTTCTGAATTTAGGCCTATATCAATTTGTAATACTATTTGGAAAATCTTTACAAAAGTAATTTATCTAAGATTACAACCAGTCTTAACTAGAATCATTTTGCCAGAACATCATAGTTTTGTCCCAGGAAAAGAAACTATGGAGGGGGCAACTGTGGCTCATGAAATACTGCATTACATAAATGAGAATCAAATTCCTTCATTTTTAATCAAATTAAATATGATGAAGGCTTATGATATGGTAAAGTGGTCTTTTCTCATAAAGGTGTTGATAAAGTTTGGTTTTAGTGAAACATGGTTATAACCACAATGTTACTTTTTGTGTTGGATCTATAAATAGGCACATCATTTAGTGAATACAAGTTGCAAACCTGATATTTCAAGAGCTTTCATATTCTCAAAACCCTAGCTATCAAAAGAGTGACTCTTGTACAAATATGAGTGAGAAGTGATAAGAAACCCTTGAACAAGACAAGAGAAGCCAAGTGTGTTAAAGGAATCATATTAATATTTTGATTTAACAATAGAATATGAACATGAACTACATTACATTGAACTAATAGATGGAAAGGAGAACAACCCACCATTCTACAAACCCATCATGAAGAGTGCAAATGAGAAAGATATAACAAGAGCCCTATCCTCACTCCCAAGAAATGTATTACTTATTGAATACGTGAGTTCCTATCTAAAGGAAAAGATAATGAAGTGTTGGAAATATAGATGGAGTAACTGAGGGGGGTGGGGGGTGAATTAATTACCACAAAAACAAATCCACAGATCCCTTAGATGTCTTATAAACTTAGTTACTGTTGTTACTCGGTAGCCACATAGAAAAATCTTGTAACTCGGTAGATGTATGTTAACTTATTAAGCATTCACAAAGATTTAAAATGCATGCATAAAAGAAATAACATCAACACAAGAGACACCAGATTTAACGTGGAAACCCAATATGGGAAAAACCACCAAGTAACTACCTACTGATTTTTACTCTTCTGAAGTGAACTCTATTAGGAGCCAACCCCATTAAAGGTTACAAAACACACTGTTAGGTGTGACCTTGTTAAAGGATTTAATCAACCTGCTAGGAGTGGCCTTTCTAGAGACTTTAGAACAATTCAATAGAATTGTCCACCTTGTTAGAGGATTTACAAAATGGTTGTTAAACCAACTCTATTAAGAGATTTAGGAATCATTGCTACAATGATGAAAAAGTAACAATGAAGTGACCTGAATGAGATGCAACTGAACTTTGTTGTTACAGATCTCTATTCTACTTCACTAGATCCTCTCTAATCGAATACACCTTTGCTGCTCCTCAAGGATATCTGATCCTTCTTCAAAATTTGCTCACACTTTCCTCTTCACATAATTGACTCACTTGCATGCTCGCTCATTCATTCATCCATACATTTGAATTCACATCTTGACCTTTTATTTATACCTTACAAATTATCCAGTCGATTCATTTACAAGTTATAATTACCAATAATCATTACATCAATCGGCTACAAACATTACATGAAACAATTAAACTTTATTTCCCAAAACAATGAAATCCTTCATTGGCCAACCCTAGTCGGTAAACATTGCTCCAGAAATGATTTCCATTGTTAACCAATTAAAGCTTGATAAACACTGAGAACTCTATAAAATCCTTTGGAGACCGAGTGAACTTGGTAAAAACTGACTTTCCTTCGCTGACCTTGTGAGCTCGGTAGAAATTGACTTCTGTCATAAAATCCTTCAATGATCGAGTGAGCTTGGTAGAAACTGTTTCCACAGAGTAACATTCAGGAATGCTCGGTAGACTCTGTAATTTTCTTTGCTGACCATCTGAGCTTGGTAGACTCTGTCTAATAACTGATATGACATTTGTGTAACATCAAAGACAACACACAATTGAACAATTGTATCCAACAATCTCCCTCTTTCGTATTGATGGCAACACAACATGTCATAGCAGAATAAAATTTGAGAACAAGTCTTTTTCTGATAGAATATATCTTCCTCTTAGATTTTATGCCACAAACTTCTCAAATACAGTAATCTCCCTCTGTGAAGGAATTACATAGCTTCTTTTTAAACAACAAAATTTTCACAAAAAAATTCAAATTTCAAAAAGATATGATAGTATACTCTCCTTCTTTGACAACACATGCCAAAGACAACACAAACCAAATGAGTAACAATGTACCTTAAGTACTGATTCATATGCAATGTTTCCTTGATTATGTTGCATCAACTAAAAAGATTTGCAACTTGGTTCCTATTGATGCATCACTAAAACTTCATTTTAGTGAGCCTCAGATAGGGGAATGACCCCTAACTTACCTCTTAGATACAAGAATGCATCCTTAAGTAATGGCTTTCTGAATATGTCAGCAATTTGTTCTTTTTTATGGACATATTCCAATCTGATCTCTTTATCCTGCACCAATTCTCTGACAAAATGATATTTTATTGCAATGTGCTTGGTTTTTGAATGCATTACTAGATTCTTAGATATGTTAATTACACTTGTATTGTCACAAAACATAACAACTAAATCTTTGATTTCCACCTTCATGCCTTCTGATAATTGTTTGAACAAAACAATATTAGAACAATTTATTGTTGTTGCAACATACTCTACTTCTGTTGTAAATTGGGATGTGCAATTTTGCTTTTTGCTTGTCAAAGAAACCAACCTCTTTCCAAGAAAGAATGCTCCTCCACTTGTACTTTTTCTTTCATCAATGTTTCCTTCCCAATCTGCATCAATAAACACTTTCAAGTCTAGATTACCTCCAAATTTGTACCATAATCCATAATCTTCAATGCCTTTCAAGTATCTCATGATCCTTTTGATTGCCATCATGTGATTTTCTCTTGGTTTTGCTGAAAATCTTGCTACAATACCAACTGCAAGAGCAATATCTGGCCTTATATGAACTACATACTGCAACTTCCAATCATTAATCTATATAATGTCTAATCTACCTCCTTTGATTCATCATCCTTGGTAAGCTTTAGTCCAATGCACATAGGAGTTCTAACTAGTTTACAATCTTCCATGCCAAACTTTTAGAGTATCTCCTTGATGTATTTAGATTGAGTGATGTAGATACCATTCTTACTCTATTGAATTTGAAGACCAACAAAGAATTTAATCTCACCAAACATTGACATCTCAAATTCCTTGTTCATTTGCTCTGAAAATTCTTTGCATAAATCATCATTTCATGTAAACAAAGTATCATCCACAAATATTTCTGCCAAAACAATCTTGTTATCTAGTCCTTCCTTGATATACAATCTACTGTTATCATTAGTTCTCTGAAAACCAATCTTAGTTATGCAATCTTTCATACCATGCTCTAGGGGCTTGTTTCAGACCATACAATGCTTTGTGTAATTTGCTAACCATGTCCTTCTTGTCTGGATCAACAAAACTTTTAGGCTACTCAATGTAGACTTCTTCATCAAGAATACCATTGAGAAATGCAGATTTGACATCCATTCGATATACTTTAAATCCTTTGTATGCGACATATGCCAGTAAGGTCCTGACAACTTCCAATCTTGCAACAGGAGCAAAAGTCTCTCTATAGTCTATTCCTTCTTCTTGAGAGTATCCTTTACATACTAGTCTAGCTTTGTTTCTTGATACCTTACCATCTTCATTCAACTTATTTCTAAATACCCACTTAGTTCCAATCACATTCTTATCTTTAGGCCTAAGTACAAGAGTCCATGGTTTGTTCTTCTCTATTTGCTCTATTTCTTCATTCATAGCCTCAATCCAGCTTTCATTTTTCTAATGCATCTTTGACATTTCTAGGTTCAAAATCAGCAAGTAAACAAGTACCTTTTAGTTTACTTCTTGTCATAGTACCTTCAAATTTGTCTCCAATAATCTATTCTAGTGCATGATGTTTCCTAACATACTTGGCTAATACAGGTTCCTTGCCTTTTGAACAAATTGCATTGTCATCCTCTTGCACTTCAACTTCAGGTTTTGGCTATTATGTCAGTTGCTTGGCTCCTTCAGACTCGGTAGGCATTGGCTCAGTAGTATCTGAATGTGACTCAGGTTCCTGTAACTCGGTTTGAACTTCTTACAACTTGGTGACTGAAGACTCGGGAGTAGAAGTTTCCTGATTGACAGATGTATCTGGCACTGTATCAGGTTCAATGAAAAAAAATCTCCTATAATCTTCTGGTTCCTTTTTTCTTTCTTCTTCAATCCTTTCTACAAACTCGTCAACTTTCACATGTGCACTTTCTATGACTTTGTGAGTAGACAAATTCAAACATCTATATGCCTTACTCTTGCAAGAATATCCCAAAAATATGCCTTCATCACCCTTCACATCAAATTTACCTTTTCTAGATTCTTTCATAATATAAAATTTACTTCTAAATACTTTTAGGTAACTTACATTGGGTTTATAGCCATACCATAACTCATAGGGGGTTTTGAATGAGTCCTTCTTCAACTGTACTTGGTTCAAGTTATGAATTGCAGTGCTGATAGCTTCCTTCCAGTATTTGATAGCAATGTTCTTTTCAATCATTAAAGTTCTTGCACAGTCCATGATAGATTTGTTCCTTCTTTCAGCTATTCCATTTTGCTCGGGAGTTCTAGGGGTTGATACATGTCTTTTGATTCCCCTTTCAATGAAAAAGTTATTGAACTCATGAGAGATGAATTCACCACCTCTGTCTAACCTCAAGGATTTTAGTCATTTCCCTATTTCCTTCTCTACTCTGGCCAAATACCATTTGAACTTCTCAAATGCTTCTAATTTCTCTCTCAGATACATGATAGTCATCATTCTAAAGTAATCATCAACAAAAAGAATGAAGAACTTTTCTCTAGTATAGCTTTCAATTCCAATAGGTCCACACAAATCAATATGCACAATTTCTAAAACTTCTTCAGACTGATAGTTCTTACTTTTAAAGCTAGTCTTTCCCATCTTACCAATCTGACAATTCTTGCATAGACCAACATTAGGTTTCTTTATACTAGGAATGCCTCTTACTTTCCTAAATTAGCTTATTTTCACCAGATTATCAAAGTTTACATGACATAACCTTCTGTGTCATAACCAACTTTCTTCAACTTGAACAATAAAGCATGAACATTCACCAAGTTCAAGATAGAATAAGTTACATTTTGTTTGTATGCCTAATCCAATTAGCTTTCCTTTGTCATCCATCAGTCTTGCTTTTCCATGCATGAATTCCACCTTGAATCCATTATTGATTAGATGTGTCACACTCAACAGATTGTGTTTTAGTCCTTCAACCCAATAGGCATTATCGCATACAAGTTCTTTGGTTAGTGAGATTCTTCCTCTTCCTTTTATGCAACAAGGTTCATTATTACCAAACCTCACACTACCACCATCATGGTCTTCAAAATGTTCAAACTTTGTTTTGTCACCATTCATATGATGAGAGCAACCACTATCTATGATCCATGTATCATTTTTGCTCACATGAGAGATAAGTGTCATTTTATCTTCCTCATCATTATCAGATTCATCTTTCACAGTAATGTAAACAATTTCATCTTCACCATCATCAAAATCATTAGAATCCTTAGCCATGAAACATGTTTTTTTACCTTTGTCCTTGAATGATTTGAAATCTTTCTTGCCATTGCACTTGTGACCTTTCTTCTCATCCTTATTTTGCTTGTTTGGGCACCTTGTAGCAATATGTCCAATTTCTTCACATGAAAAATAGATTAGACGAACCTTACCTTTGTATTTCCCTTGGCCTCTAGAGTATTTCCTTGCTAGTAGAGCTTCAACCACCTCAAGATCACTGTTCGAACTCTGTTCTGATTCTTCTTCACTTTCTGACTGAGAATCCTTTATCTTCTTGCCCTTTTCTTTGAGTGAAAGCTTGGCTTTAAATGCTGATTCAATGTTCTTGGAAGCTGGAACATAGTTGTCATAGTTATCTAGCTCAAATGCAGTCAATCTTCCTACTATGGCCTCTAAATTTATCTTATGATTTGCTTCACATCTTCTTTCTTGAATTGCAGAAACACTAATTGCATAAATGGGAATTAATGTTCTAAGAACTTTACCTACAACTGTTTCCTCCTCAATGTCTCCTCCAGAAACCTTGATTGTAGTGATGACTACTTTGACTCTTTCAACATATATATTTGGCAATGTTTTTGTCCTCTCTTATCCTCATCTGATCAAATTGTCCTCTTAGACTTTTTTCTTTGGATCTTCTCACATTATCATCACCTCCATAGATATCTTTCAGCTTGTTCCACATTTCAAAGGTCATTTTGCAGTCCTTGACATCATCAAATTCTTCATAGCTTAGGGTAGATGCAATGTCTATCATCATGGTGTTATGAGTCTTTTTCTCAACAATGTCATTGATAGATAATGTACCAGAAGGAGTTACATATGCTTCATTAAGATATTTCAATCCTATATCTCCAATGGAAGCCATATAGAGTCTCATGAGACCTTGTCATGCTGAAAAAGTTATCCCTGTTAAGCCTTGGAATTTCCCTCTTGTAAGACATCCTGACCTTTAGCTTAGATCCTTGAAATCCTTCCTGCAAGCACCAAATGCTCTGATACCAATTGCTGGAGTAACTGAGAGGGGGGGTGAATCAGTTACCACAAAAACAAATCCACATATCCCTTAGATGTCTTATAAACTTAATTACTGTTGTCACTCGATAGCCACACAGAAAAATGTTGTAACTCGGTAGATGTATGTTAACTTATTAAACATTCACAAAGATTTAACATGCATGCATAAAAGAAATAACATCAACACAAGAGACACTAGATTTAATGTGAAAACCCAATATGGGAAAAACCACCAAGTAACTAGCTACTGATTTTCACTCTTCTGAAGTGAGCCCTATTAGGAGCCAACTCTGTTAAAGGTTACAAAACACACTGTTAGGTGTGACCTTGTTAGAGGATTTAATCACCCTACTAGGAGTGGCCTTGCTAGAGGACTTTAGAACAATTCAATAGAACTGTCCACCTTGTTAGAGGATTTACAAAATGGCTATTAAGCCAACTCTGTTAAGAGATTTAGGAATCACAACTACAATGATGAAAAAGTAACAATGAAGTGACCCGAATGAGATGCAACTAAACTTTTCTATTACAAATCTTTGTTCTGCTTCACTAGATTCTCTCTAATCAAATACACCTTTGCTTCTCCTCGAGGATATCTAATCCTTCTTTAAAATTTTCTCACACTTTCCTCTTCACACAATTAACTCACTTGCATGCTCGCTCATTCATTCATCCATACATTTGAATTCACAACTTGACCTTTTATTTATACCTTACAAATTATCCAGTCAGCTCATTTACAAGTTACAATTACCAATAATCATTACATCAGTCAGCTACAAACATTACATGAAACAATTAAACTTTATTTCCCAAAATAATGAAATCCTTCATTGGTCGACCCTGCTCAGTAAACACTTCTCCAAAAATGACTTCCATTGTTAACCAACTAAAGCTCGATAAACACTAAGAACTCTGTAAAATCCTTTGGAGACTGAGTGAACTTGGTAAAAACTGACTTTCCTTCACTAACCTTGTGAGCTCAGTAGAAACTGACTTTTGCCAAAAAAATCCTTCAACGCCCAAGTGAGCTTGGTAGAAACTGTTTCCACAGAGTAACATTCAGGAACACTCGGTAGACTCTATAATTCACTTTGCTAAACATCTGAGCTTGGTAGACTTTGTCTAATAACTGATATGACATTTGTGTAACATCAAAAACAACACACAATTAAACAATTATATCCAACAGTAAGGTGATAGGGAAATCCAAACAAAATATGACGATTTTCATCATGACAATCATTGGAAACTAGGTTTTGAAGATTTGGAAGACACAACCCTAGCCCTTGTAGTTGACATCCCATTTTTTTCAAGGATAAATGGGTTAGATCCATACTCAGCAAGGTGCATGACAAGTACAAGTGGTTTGAAAAACCCTATAATATCACAAAGCAGACAATTGAAAGAGTTACAGGGTTTAGCAGTACCAAAAAAAATCTAACCATCAAGAAATACAAGACAATTGAAGTGGCAAAATTAACTAGATGTCATCATGATGGCATGATGTGTTTGCTAAAGTACATGAAAAATGAAAATATAAAATTTGTAGCAATGGTGATTGCTCACCAGCTCTATCACTCGAGCATGAGTAATAGTATACCAAGTTGAGAGTTGTATGTAGTACACCAAATAATATTAACCTAAGTGGGTGGATACACATGGAGATGATAGAGAATATGTGAAAGATCAAGATGAACAATAATGCACACATATTCAAATATGGTGCAATAGTAGTTTTCATATTCTTTTACTTCAAAGTTGAATTTCCTGGATTTGTGGAATTCCAATGGAAGTCAAAGAGTCACATCACATCATAAACCATAAAAATGTACAACATGTTAGGTAGTGGTTCCCCTAACTCACTTGACAAATACTTCAAGAAGTTTCAATCACAAATGCACAAAAGGAGGATACCCTTGAATTTGATTATGGATTACTGAAGAGACGGTTTTTTTTAGTAAGCACAAATAGATGCACAATGCAAGTAGTCTATTCATGAACCCACTAGTTAACCAAACTACCCTATGAAGTTGATGAAGAATCAATAAGGAAGAATATTGACTAGCTATTGGTAATTCCAATTAACCAGGAATAATAAAGGTTTAGAATAGTCGAGGAGAAGATAAAAGAGCTTAAGGAGAAATAGGAAGTAGTTGATAGAGAGAAAAAGCAAAAGAGGAAGAAGAGCACAGGTTAAACTATGCAACTAGGTAAAGAAGAAAAAGTGCAAGAAGGTGAGGAAAGCCCTCGACTAGAGCCTAGAGTCAAGTCTTCACCCAAGCCAAAATTGGAAGAGGAGGCCACAACCAAAAGGATCCCCACTACTGTCAAGCCATTGACAGTATAAATGTACAAAAGGAACACCTTAGAGAAGGAAAAGAAGAAGCCTCCAACTCCACTAGAGGAAGAAGAATCTGAAGAGGAAATAGAGGTAGAGAGTCTCAAATCACCAAAAGATGGTAAAAAACTTAATTTTAAGAATATTATTGATGATATTAAAAATAATGGTAACTACAATACATTAAAGAGTATAATTTCAAAGTTCACCATGTTAAACAATGATAAAGTTGTAAATGTTGTATTAGTAAGTTTAAGATTGTTCAATAGAACACCAAGGTCCATCGAAGCACAAGTACCCAAGGAAAGAAGCAAATTTCAATAGAAACAAGTAACATTGGCACTACCAAAGGTGGAAGTGGAGCATACAGATGACACACATATAGGTGGCAGTCAACCAAAAATTATTGATGTTACTATGATGGACTCAAGTCCAAAAGACACAGAAAAGGAGAAAGGTCACAATGTGACTGATGCTTTAGAGGAAGCACATGAAGGTGAGAAGGAAGGAGAGAAAACCAAAGAGAAATATTATGAGACTAATGTTGTAGATGAAGAGAAACAAATTCCTATAATAGAGATCCCCAAAGATACAATGGGATAGTAAGCACAAGAGGAAGATCTGAGAAGATAAACTAAGCAAGAACAGAGGCAAGATGATTTGCAATCATCTCAGAAGGAAAATACTTCTATAGAGACTTGACCATTGAAGACACTGTACAAAGGATAGAGGAGTGTAAGGAAGCCAAAGAAAGGAAAAAGACAAAGGAAAGAAAGATTCAAATGAATCTAATAGAAAGAAGAATATTAGAGGGAGATTCAAATCCACAAAACCTATCTCATCATCCATATCAGAGGATGAAGGAGAATTAAATGGTGCAAATGACAAGAAAGAGGAGAAAAATAGATTTTTCTTTGAAAAGGTAGATGTGATGGGCAAGCACCTCAACAAGCTCAATAATAAAGAATTATCATTGAAGACATTGTACAAAGGATAGAGGAGTGTAAGGAAGCCAGAGAAAGGAAAAAGACAAAAGAAAGAGAGATTCAAATGAATCTAATAGAAAGAAGAATATTAGAGGGAGATTCAAATCCACAAAACCTATCTCATCATCCATATCAGAGGATGAAGGAGAATTAAATGGTGCAGATGACAAGAAAGAGGAGAAAAATAGATTTTTCTTTGAAAAGGTAGATGTGATGGGCAAGCACCTCAACAAGCTCAATAATAAAGAATTATCAAAATACACTAAGCTCATGGAAAAACATGAGATAATGAAATTATCTAGTAAAAGACATGAAAGGGCATGTACACTAGTAAAGGCCAGAGATATATTCAAGCAACTAGCACTAGAAGCCTAATACAATAAGGAAGATGGTCTGATAAGTCAAATTAGAGTTTTCTAGATCATCTCTATGATAAGACAAAAAAGATAACACAAATCTTGGAACAAAAAGTTCCAATGGCAAACTTGGAAAATAAAATAAGTCTTTTTCAAGACAAGAAAGGGGAACCAACATCTCTAAGAGACAAAATGTAGGAAGTATTGAAAGGCATAACTCATGTATTTTAGAAGACATGCACATCACACACCTTAACATGTGATCTAGAGTCGAGAAGAGAGAAAGTTCAATAAGATCTTGATGAAGTCATCCATGTTTATAATCCTTTAACAGGAACAACTCAAAGCATACACCAAATTCAAAATACCATGTACTTAGTACATCAGGTGAGAGCAGAAGAAGAGGAGAGAAGTGTGATTGATGGAACTTCAATGTTTCTTATCCTCACTAGAAGGTATCATTAGTGAACATATCAAGAATGTAGAAGGTCATTTGTCCATGCTGTCACTGGAGACAAAAGAAGTAATATATAGGAAAGTGGGAGAGCTAAAGAGTGAACCCCTCACTTTCACTCACGTAAAGGAGTCATGGGAGACTCAATTGAACATAGGAAGGGAGCGTTACAAGGACATCTTTGAGAAGATGTAAGCCCCTTAAACACCACACCCTTTGTTAGTTTAATGTACTCAAAGGGGGAGAACAATGTAAAATAGGGAGAATATGCTCTATATACCCTCTGTCCTTAATGATAAAAAGGGGGAGAATACTAATAAAAGGGGAGAGTAATGTAAAGTGGGGGAGTCATGTAATGGAGAATAGTGTAAGGGGGAGAATAATAAGAGAAAGAATCTCAAGAGAGGAGAGTATTGTGAGAGAGAAAATGAACCAATGAGAGCATACAAAAAGGGGTAGATAGAATAAATGAATAGAATAGAAAGGGGGAGATTGTTCATGCAAAAAGAGAAATGTAAACATACAAAACAAGGAGCGTGAATAAAATCTAAGGCCATAGACAAGTAGAAAGGAGACTTAGAAGAGAAGAGACAGGAAAGCTTAATTTGTACGAAGATGCAAGTCTTCTTAACCAAACAATTATTCTTAAGGAATAGGTTTTTCCATCAATACCAAAGGGGGAGATTATTGGACTTAACCAGTCACAATGGCATGATTGACCAATAAAGTGGCAATGACTAAGTTTTAGCATCATGAGGACACAAGAATTGAGTAAGCATTGGAGTGTTATCATTGATTAGAAATTGGTTACAGGAAGATTGAATCATTGCAAGGAAGTACAATCATTGGTAGAATGGTATATCAGTCACGACAGAAGAAAAGGTGCAGCCAAGCCTATGATAGGCATACAAGTATATAAGTTATATGGTTATAGATGAGTCACTTGTGATGGAATAAGAGTATTAGAGGGCTTGATAGCAATGTGACATGCTCGTAGAGCAATGAGACTCAAGCAATAGAGGAAAGCAAGGAAAAAAGTCTAGATGTAGACTTACAAGCAAACAGACACAGACATGCCTACATGAATAGGTACCTACATATAGGTAGTCATAGGTATTTTGTGACTATGCTTGCTAATGTATTTCATATTATTAATAGATGATTTGAGAAGAATAATATTAGGGTTTCAACACCTAGATTAGGCTAGTGGATTTAAGGACACTCAAGCATTATTTTGATGTTGTTGTTGTTGTTACTCATTTCAATATTAGAGATCTGTTGAAGGTAGACAATAATACTAAGTAATAGAAGACCAATGCTCAAGTACATGAAATAAGTAGTGAAAAGAGACCATTCATTGAGTAAAGCCATAATAGATGAAGGAGATCAGAGAATCTTTGTAGAGTATCACAGTGGATCTAAAAGGAAAGTTGTGCCACATTCTTCGATCTAATCTTTAGTTAGCTTTCTTACCATTGCAACTATTGTAAGCCTCTAAAAATTCATACTTGTAATAAGTCTTTGAAATCCTCTAATAAAGTATCTCTTAGAAATGAATCAAAGTCTTCTAATGAGATAGACTTAACATGTTGTTCTAATCGTAGTAGATTATGTTCATTTCTAATAGGATAAGTTCTTAGAAGGAACAGATGTAAGACTTTAACATGACACCCTTTTACTTGTAAGGAGAGACTAGTGGGTACATTACTCCTACCATGGTTTTCACCCTCACACTATGGGTTTCCATGTAAAAATATATGTGTCATTGGTGTATGCTTTTCTATGTGATCATTTATGGTTCTACTATATTGATTTCATAATTGTTTTGCTTGTTAAAGAACTAGTACCAAGGTTTGTGAACAAGGTTGTTATTTTAATTGGTAGAATTGTGTGTATTGATTCAACCCTCACCCCCTCTCCCTCAGTATTAGTTGGGACCAACAATTACACCTATTAGGAATCACAGATAATGCAGTAGATTATCTCACTAATGAATATGCACAACCCTTTGGCAATCTGGCTGAAGTACATAAGAAAGAAAAGATTGATAACTGTGTGATGATAGAAATCTCAAGTGCTCTACACAAATTTGAGTATGTAGACATGCAAGACCTTCCTTCTGTATATGAGCAATGTTAGTATACTAATAGAAACCAAATTTAAATAAAGCTTCTACAAACTAAACAAAATTCATAAACTTCAAGATAGACTAAGATGAGCTCTCAATTGAGAATATGAGCCATTAATGGACTCTCTCAATAAGAAGCTCTCTTGTTGAGTGGCTTTGTCTAAATAGATAGGATGTATGCTCAAGTTTATGCTTCAAAAATGGCTTCAAATGGAGTTGGAATTTGGGTGTGGGTGTATGGTTTTGATGTAAAATGGCTTCTCAAAATGGCATTATGACTTTACTTCATGGATTGTGTTATTTTGCAAAGGGGAAGGATCCAATTTATAGGCAAGAGGCTTGAGGAATTGAGGGCTAAGATGCAAGGATGGGGAAAAACTCATGGAGGGCTTAGATTGCATGAGAGGAGAGCACATGGATTGTGCTTCCTTACAACCAATCAGGGAGTGACACATGTCACAGGGTGAGAGGATGGAGGAAAGGGCAAGGATGAGTCAACAAAGGAGGCTCAAGAGATAAAATCTTCATAAAGACCCTTCATAAGTGCTTTGTAAGAACATTTATGACTTTGTGGGCTTTATAAAGTTTTGTGGTTAAAGATATTTGTGAGAGATACCATGAAATTCAAATTTGAGGGTTTAGGGGGGTTTTAAGCTTGCTTAGGGTTGAAAAAATGATTAGAGGAAGGATTAGAGATGGCTTAGGACTAGGCAAGTGGATGGCAAGTGGATTGCAATTAATGAGGGTGGTTGAAGGAGGAGATATTTGTTAACTTTGGCTTGAGTTAGCAAGTCTTAACCCATGTTTAGGGAATGTGACAAGGTTAGGAGGGGATTAGGATTAGGGTTAAAGACATCTTCTAGAAGAGTCTAGGCTTTGGATGAGGATGAAGACTTTCTAGAAGAGTCTAGAACTTCTTAGGATAAGATTTTATGAAATAAATAAAGTTTTATTTATTTCAAGGGTTTGGGTTGAGGAGATATTTATTAAAATATTTTTAATAAACATGAGGATTAATATTTAATCTTGATTAAATATTTTGAGTTGGGATTAGGGGTACGAAATGATGGGATTAGCCTTTAATCGAAATTAAAGAAGGATTAGAAGATTTTGGAAGAGGTTATTGGTCTCAAGAAGATTGGCCAAGTTTTGGGCAAAAAATAAATTTTTTATTTATTTTAGGATTTTTGGTCAATTTATTAATTAAATAATTAATAAATAAGGAAATAATGTTTAAATAAGATTTAAACATTTTTGGGAGGGATTCCTTAATTAAATATTTTTAATTAAGATAAAGGGATTTAATGACATAAAAATTAATTAATTAATTAAATAATTAATTAATTAATAAATGATGATGTCATCAGGGATTTTTTCAAAAAATAAAAATACTTTATTTTCTAAAGGATTTTTAGGTGTCTACACCTTCAACCAAACAAATATGGGATAATCTGGTAGAAATCCATGGAGGAGATGAACATGTTCTATATGCGAAAGTTGAAGGATTGAAAGGAAAATATGATGCCATGAGAATGAAACCATTGCATAGTATAGAACAAGATCATTGCAGTGATCAAAGGAGACAAAAGAAAAATTGAAGAAAGTAAACTTGTAAGTAAAACACTTAGAACTCTTCGAACGAGGTATGTTATTCGAGTTTCTACTATGCAAGAACTAAAGACAATCTATAAGAGTAAGATTACCATTGATTCACTTATCGGTAGACTTACTTCATTTGAACCAAGAAATAATGGTAATAGTCAACCTATTAATGAAGTTGCATTCCAAGCTACAACTAATGTTAGCTCATCTAGAAAAGGAAAAATTGTTCTTTGTGATCTGATGATTATTAAGGAATAATAGTAGAAGAAAAGGAACTGGGGGAAATTAAATACTTAATTGCAAAAATATTTCCTAAAGGAAAATGAATATACAAAGGAAAGAGCCCCATTACATGTTAGAACTACAAACAAATTGGTCACTTGGCAAACATATGTCCAAACAAGCTAAAGAAGGAACACAATGGAGAAAACAATGACACATATAAGAAGTACAAGGATTTTTCTCAAAAGAAAAAGTAGCTTTGTTACATTGCTGAGGATGAGGAAAATGAATGTAGAGCCTAACCCTAGTTTGCTTTTTGTTATATTGTCGAATTCTTTTAGGCTAGTTTTCATGGTTACGCGATTTGATTTAATGGTACTTGGTTACCTAATTTGGTTGATATTATTTACATGTTTGGATTATATATTTGATGAGCTACTTTATACTTGGATATTTGATGTGTTCATGGTTATTCTTTTGATGATGATGTTTTGCATACTTCATATAATGATTTTAGTTGCTTTCATGATGAAATTATATGGATGATTTATATATAGTTTTATGGTTACTTACCCCATACTTGCATGTGTATGCTGCACACGTATGTTTTATTTTATGTTTGACATATCTAATGTGGTTGAGGGAGGGAGTCATGGTCACCTACTAGTCGGGATCTACACAATGTACCACTCACCACAATTGCATGTTTACTTTGGATATGTGTGTGTGTGTGTACAAATGTACATGTTTGACTTTTATACAGATTGTAGGTACCGAGCATCGACTTCCATGAATTGCTAGGATGAGCATGCCCTATCATAGTATCTCAATGGTAAAAGAGGGGAGATAGTTCTCAAGTCCAAGCCAATTTTCCTAAGATAAAGGAAAAGTATACGATTTATTTACCTTTCTGAATTCATCAAAGTGGCATGAATTCAATATCTCTAACCTTTGAGCTTGATTTTTACCTTGTCTTTTAGTCGAGTTTTATCTTATTGAGTTTGTGGGTATGTTGTGATTTTCAAGTATAATTAAATCAGCCAAAGATATTATTAAATAATTTAATTAAACGAAAATTGCATAAAGAAAAATAAAAAATTATTATATTTAATTAACTTAGAAATTAATTAAATTAAAGAGTTTAAATTAAAGATTTAATTAAAACACTAAATTTGGCATAATTATATTTATTTAATTTAACAATAATAAATTTAGAAGTTGCATTTAAATTATGGACTTTAAATATTATTATTAGTTAATTTAATAAATATATTTTCTAAAAATGTCTTACTTATTAAAAACAAAGTGGGAATAATTCAAATAAAGTTTATTCTAATTAAACACAAAAAGCATGCACAAGGGAATTAAATAAATTAAAATAATAAAAGTTAATTTTAAGAAGAGGCATTTGCATGTTCGTAAACTGGAAACCCTAGGTAGAGTTAAACTCTTTATTAAGAGATTGGAGCTGATTTCTACACACACAAGTTTTGGGGAAAAAAAAATAGATTTGGAGCAAAAGAATTGTTGAAAGTTTGGAAAGGTTTGGATTTGCATGCATTCACAGGTTGTCTCATATTTTAGTTATTGTTGTGAGGTAGTGTTTGAAAACCCATTGTAGAATTTTATTAAAGATCTGTCTACTTTGTGTCTTCTTGGGTGCTTGCACAATGCTAATTAATTTATTTTATTAATTTTTGGATAAAGAATTATGTTATAGATTTTGAAAAGGAAAACTTATTAATCAAGAAAATGTGGCTAAGAAAAATTGTAGAAGACTTTAGAAAATTATTATGATTGTATTATTTTAAAACCCTTACTAATATAGGAAAATTCTATTATCGAAAATTAGAAGAAAACAACAAATTGAACAGCTATGGTTTGAACTTTAAATTTGTCGTGTGATTATCATATTTTTTATAAATAAAGATAAATATTATTCTTATATCTCAAATAATTTGTTTGCAAAATTTATTAGAAAAACAAAAGATTAATTGAGAGGAAAGTATGTTCTAGCTAAACTTATACATGAATGTGAAAACAAATATACTAAATATAGAAAATTAAGTATATTATGGTTGCATGATTTGAGAGATCAAAGGCATTCAAAAATACTAATTGCATATTTATTTTTATTTTATAAAAATATAATTTAACTTTTGGATTTATAAAAAATTTAAATTAAAAAAAAAACTTTTTTATGATTAATTATTAATTTCAGAAATTAAATTTAAAAAATGTTATTTATTTATTTTGAAAATTAAATAAATAAATACTAGTTATTTTTTTATAAGTGGGTTTTTAATATTAATTCTTTTTAAAAACTATGAGTGGGTTATAACTTGTTATATATTTATTAATGCAAGTGGAGTTATAAGTTAATAAATATATATTTGTGACATAGCTATATTTTAAGAAGAGTTATAGTTCAGTTAACTATATAATCATCTAGTTATGAAAATTTAAATATTATGAGAGAATTTGTAAATAGTTTAATTATAATTATAATTTCAAGTTTGAGTTATCTCGAGTTGCATTATGAATTAAAGGAAAAAGTAGATATTAATATTAGACTTATATAGAAGTTAAATTAATAGTTTAGAAATGAAATTGATATTAAGATTTAATCTAATAATATACATTTATGTTATTAATTAAATCATGAATGATTTAAGATTATTTAAATTAATAACATGATAATATTGCATGATTGATAACATTTATCCAATTGTGAAATGATTATGAAATGAAAACTTGAATTTGACGCAAATCAATTTTTATGAAATTATTTATATTTTTTAAAATGACTAAATAGCTACACTTGTTTTTAAATGTATGTCAAAATATCATGTTTTATCTTGTGATGGTTTTTTTGGGGAAACCTAGTAGTTCAACCAAATAGGATTATTTACCAGAGACTTGGGAAGTGATGGTTTTATGATGTTGTTATGTGATATTTTGTCACAATTTTTTCATTCCCAACCAATGTGCTATATTCACATGTTTATGTGATGAGATCGAGTTCTTTTTTGTAAGCTCATGTATTGTGATTTTCTTGGTGTAACCTATGAGGTTTTCGATCAATTATCTATTGGTGCTTTCTAGTTGTTTGTATAGGACTGAGGTGAATATTGTGATTTTCTTGGTGTAACCTAGGAGGTTTTGATCAATTATCTATTGGTGTTTTTCAGTTTCTTGTATAGGACTGAGGTTGTGATTTTATGAGATATACTTTTTATGAGCTTAGGGTAAGTTATCTATGTGTATGTTGGGAAGTGGCTTGCAATGGAGGTTGAAAGCCTGAAGAGGTTGTTTGGGTAACCCATTATAAGTTGTATTAATAAGTGATAACATTTTATTAATGTGGTTAAAATGAATTAACAAGAGTCATTGTATTACCTCACCCATGTCTCAAGTGCTAGCATAGGCTAGGATAGGAGTAGAGAGGATGCTTGGTTGCAACTTTGCCTCGTTAGTATGCCTTGTCTGTAAGAAAGGACACTGATGCCACATAGAGTCATTGGGGGGTCAGAGTGTAAAGAGACTACCAAGGTAACCTTAGAGTTGATTCATGTGATGAAACTTGCCCACATGCATATTAGGTTTCCTATGTGTCTTTGTTGCCTCTAGGATTAGATGTTACTTGTGTACTTGGTACCTTTGAGATAGATTTCTATGAGGATTCCTTGACCTAGATTCTTGTTATTACTTTTGGATTGTTATATGTTTGGGACTTGGGATTATCTCCTCAGCGCGATGGGAGTGGGATTATATTGTTATTAGTGTTTCTTATGCCATTGAGATCTGACAATTGGATGTTGATGCTGGATGTACCTTGTGCAATTGTTTTATTCTTCTTGTGATTATGTTATATGGTCATATTCTAGGATATTGTACTTTGATTATTTGAGATCTTATGGGATGTTGTATCTTATCATGATGTATATTCTTTTAGCATTTCATCCTACGATGTGTGCAGAGGATGAGTATGCATTCTAGTTATGTCGTGTGGCATCTTATGTACTTGTATATTATTTCATGTGATTTCGTACCTATGGTTATTCTATGTCATGGACTTTGTTTACTTATTAGATTTAATCTTAATAAAACTTATGTGTGTGATTCAATGTTATGGAACCCTTGAGAGATGTAACTGTTATTGTATTGCTTATGTATGTATATGAGTTAGTACTTCTGCTATGTTATCTCTTGTTTGTTTTATTCTTTAAAAAAAAATGTTTAGCAAACTTGATGACATTATAGGTTAATTTCTCTTAGGTTCCCTAGTGGGGCGTTATAATGAATACAACTCAGGAGGTGATGACAATGATGAGGAAATATTGTTTTTTGTTGTGAAAGAAGATCCCTCTACTAACAACAAGGAAATCAGTGAAGAGAAAGTATTGATTTCAAGTGTGAACTATAACAATGATTGGATCATTGACAACAATTGTACACACCATATGACTAAAGACAAGGAAAATTTTGTGACTATGGGACACTGTGATGGAGGTTCAGTTAAGTTTGGTAATGGTTCACCCTATGTAATCAGAGGAAAAGGTACAATTTCTTTAACTAAAAATATTACTAGTGAATATGTGTATTGGGCAGATGGATTAAAGTATAACTTGTTAAGTGTATCCTAGTTGAATAGAAAAGGTTTCATATTTTAATTTAGTGATGGTAAATGAAAGGTATCTGGAAAGAATGGTCAATTGATTGCTACTAATAAATAGATCAAAGGTAACATTTTCAAGCTATATACTACTACTGGTTACTGTTTAATTTCTAAATTTGAAAATAGTTGGCTATGACATAAGAGACTATGTTATGTGAACTTTGACAATTTGGTAAAGGCCAGTTGAAAGAAAAATGTTAAAGGAATACCGATATTGAACAAATAGGATAACATAGTATGTAAAGAAAGCCAATTTGGGAAAATAACTGGTTCAAGTTTCAAGAGAAAGGGGCACTCTATAGAACATATTGTGGACTTAGTACATATAGATTTATGTGGACCCATTAGACCTGAGAGCTACCATAGAGATATATATTGCATATTATTTGTTGATGACTACTCAAGGATGATATTAGTAATGTTTTTAAAAACGAAATTAGATGTCTTTCAACATATATTCAAAATGTACAAAGAAAAAGTTGAAATTGAAACTTGAAGAACTTTGAAATGTCTCATATCAAACAAAGGTGGTCAGTTTAATGAATATTGTGAGGAGCATGGAATCAAGAGGTAGTTAATGACACCAAGAATGCCCCCAACAAAATGATATTGTAGAAAGGAGAAATATATCTATAGTACCCAATTTTCTAGTTTATTGGCCTCTCTTTTTTTCTCTCTACATGTATGGTTGATCTTATAGTGAGTTATTTTATTCAATTCACCCACAAATTTGCTTATTAAATTCTAGATATACCAAGTTTGAGAATGATTAGTTTTTAAAGCCTCCACAATAATCTTAGAATCCCTTTTGAGGTGTATAATTTTTTAACAATCTTACACCCTAACCTTACACCAAGTAAAGTCGCTTGTGCTTCTGCAACATTATTTGACCCATTTTGTAATCTGATATCAACCATAACTACAATCTCCCCATTCAAATTCCTAGCAATAGCACCCGCACCTAACCTCCCTAGATTTCTTTTGGAAGAACCATCAAATTTTATTTTAATCTATCCTGGTTCCGTAGGGCACCAAACCACATTTTCCCTACAAATAGTTTTCTTCAGAGGCCTACTTCCATCACACTTCCTCCTCACCTTAATCCTAGATCAATGATTTTGTATTAAGCTATCCCAAGAAGAAAAAATCTTACTAGAATTCAAATTACTAGTGATAGAACACATGACTTCTTTAATTTACATATTAATTCTATTAATAATTTTACCTACTAACTCAAACTCCTCATTAAAGACCCTTCCATTATCCTCCTTCCATAATTCCCAAATAACTATTGAAGGACTAATAATCCATATCTTTGACATTGTCAAATTTGGACTGAAAGTAGGCCAACATTTAAAAAGACTCAACAAAGTATTAGATAGGGTACCAACAAAATTCAATCTTCCCTTTAACAAATCCCAACATGTTTGTGTCACCTCACATTGGACAAGAAGATGATCTACCTCTTTCACCTCCTTCTTGCACAACATATACATTGTTGGGCCAATAAAACTATACTTTTTTCTTCTTTCTCCAGTTAAAATATTTTTCTAAATAGCTAACCAAGCAAACACTCTAGGTTTTTGTAAGCAATCTTTATCCCAACATAGTTTATAGGGTCATTCATCAACTTCCTCTTCCCTAACCAATAATTGATATCCTAACTTCACTGAATAATTACCACTTTGTGCAACACACCATATAACCTTATCATTGCCCTCTATCAGAGAAATTGTCCTTTCCTTGAAAATGTACCTCATCATTTATTTGTGATCATCAGACAAATCACGTGAAGATACATCCCTCCAACACCATCGATGACCTAATGGGGTTATTATCTTTTCCAAGTAATCTTTGACATTACTCCCCCAAAGGTGTTGAAACATGCCATAACACCTTGAACATTATTGCTCTCAAAAAGTACTCTCCCTCCATTTCAAGAATCCTTCCAAAAGGAAGCCTTATAGCCATCGCGTATTTGCCAAGAGAGATGCTTGATAATGACCGACTTGCATTCAATGATAAATTTCCACACTGTCGATCCTTTTGGAGGATCTATGATTGTAAAAATTCTAGTGTCCTCTAAATCTAAATATTTAGCTGTTAGAACATGCATCCATAACTGAGACGAATTAGCATATATGTCCCATACCAAATTGGCTCCCAAGGCTTTATTAATCAACTACCATCTCCTAAGTCTTGCCCCCCCCATTTTTCTTCGATCTGCAAATCAAATCACATGCCACAAGAGGTATTTTATCCTATTCTTGTGTTCCATTCCAAAAACACTTCCACATCCTCTATTCAATATATCTTATAACTTTAATTGGGATTTTCAGAAAACTCATTGAAAATATAGGGATAGTTGAAATCATCGATTGCAATAATAAAACTCTTCCAAGATAAGTCAACCATCTACCCCTTCAGCTATCTAAACTTTTAACATAGCTATCTACCAATTCTTTCCAAAGACTAGCTCTATTTGCACCTCCAAACAGAGGTATCCCAAGATATTTGTTAGGGAGAATGCCCACCTTCATGCCAAGAAGTCTACAAATGTGTTCTTGCATTAGTGGAGATGTACTAAAAAAAGAAAATCTCATGTTTATTCCAATTAATAAATTGACTAGAAGCATTAATATATTCCTCTAAAGTGGATTTGATGATGTTAGCCTCTCTCACAAAGGCTTTCCCTATTGAATAATTATCATTAACGAATTGTAAATGAGTTTTTGGATCAATACCTCTTGAAATTTTCAACCCTCTACATTCATCATTCTCCTTCGATCTATGAATGGACCTACCCAATACTTTAGCCATGATTATAAACAAGAAGGGAGATAATGGATCGTCATGTCTAATACCCATAGTTGTATCAAAGAAACCTTGAGGACTTCCATTAACCAAAATTGAAAATCGTGGAGTAGAAATGCAGCTAAACATCCAATCAAACCAAGAACGTTCAAATCCAAACCTTTAGAAGACCTCCATTTAAAAATTCTTGTTTACATTATCATAAAGTTTTTTTAAAATCCAATTTAATCATCATTCCAACCTCCTTCGCCATCTTAATAGAATGTATAGCTTCATGAACTAAAATAATACCTTCATATATAGACCTATCCAGGGCAAACCCACTTTGCTCACTTGAAATGATAGAGGGCAGAACCATTTTTAGTCGATTAGAAATGACTTTGGATATAACCTTATAAACCATGTTACATAGGGCAATAGGTCTGGAATCATCAAACGATTCTTTCGCCCTTTTTTTTGGAATTAGAGAGAGAAAGGTGATGTTAAAATCTTTAAAAATAACCCCCCGCCCCCCCTTCCGAGATTCTTCCACTACCTCACAAAGAATCTTACCTCACAAAGAATCTTACCAAGAATAGTCCAATCTTTTTGAAAAACAAGACATGAAACCCATGAATGTCTGGGGCCTTATCACTCCCAAGATTGAACAAGACAAATTTAACTTCTTTCTTTGAAATTGGCTTTAGTAATAGCTCATTTTAGTCTTTTGTAATGATGTTAGGGATCACATCCAACAACCCATTATCATGATGTTGATCAATAGGATCTTTGGCAAAAATGTCAGCCTAATACTTTAACACTTCTTTATTAATTTGATATGCTTCTATCAACACTATACTTTGCTTATTTTTACGAAAAATTTCTTGTTAATTGCTCATCTACCTTTAACATGATTGTAAAAGAACTTAGTGTTCCTATCACCCTCCCTCAACCACAACTCCCTTGACTTTTGCCTCCGAAACGTCTCTTCCATGTGCAGAACCTTATTATACACCTTTTTAAACTCCCTTTCTTGAATAAATACATTTTCATCCATTCCTCCTTGATTGACTTTGTTGTTAAGATCTCTCAGTTTCTTTTCAATCTTAAACTTCTCATCAAAAATATTTTTGAAAACCTCCCTATTCCATACTTTTAATTTCTCTTTCAAAACTTGAAGCTTTTTTGAAAATTCCAAAGGTATAATTACAATACCATTTTGGAGTCGTATCCCACCATTCCTTAATCAACTCCATGAAGCTAGATTCCTGTAGCCACATTTTTTCGAATATAAATGGATCTCTTTCAGGTGTTGTATCATCCATAATTCTTAGGCAAATAGGAAAATGATTTGACCTTGTGATTGGCAATATCTCTTCCTGACATAACTAATTTGAATCCATCCACTCACCCCCTAGTAGGAATCTATCCAGTTTTCCTATGATATTTGAAAAACCACATTGTTGGTTTGTCCATGTAAACTCACAATTCTTCAATTACACATCATGAAGGTTGTTTGTAAGAACAAAATCAACAGAATCTTTTCGACTCTGATTACACCAATTTTTCAGCTGGTGAAAGGATAGCATTAAAATCCCCACACAAAACAAACAAATTATCTTTTACATTATTTATCTTTGTAAATGAAGATAACCAGAGTTGCAATTTAAAAGCACTGCTACACATGACATAAACATTGAAGCCTCAACTAAAAGGAAGTCACCTCAACTAACTACCAATTAACACCTGAATCAACTAAAACCACATTCAAACCTAAGTCTTTCCAAAGGATCCCCATCCCTCCAAAAGCCCCATTTGCTTCCAAGAATAAGTTACCCCGTGAATTGAACTTACAAGTAAACTATAAAATAATATCACCACTCAACTTAGTTTCCTGGAGAAAAACCAAATCAAGTTGGGTTTGATCAATACCTCGCTTGATCAAACACCACTTGTTAGGGGCATTAAAAACCCTAACATTCCACAAAAGGAGCTTCATTTTGCTAGGAAGATGTATAGTCTCTTCCAAATCTCAGTAGTTTGGGTTGGTCTGTTGCATTACCAGTAATTGCAAGCTTTACCTTAGTTGATTTAGGGCCACACTTCTTTTTTTCTTTAACATTAGGCTTCTAGACCTGCGAAGGTGTTTGAGAAATAGTTCTCTCATACATAACATCAATCTAATCTTCAAGACCGAATTCATCTTGACTATTTTCTTCCTGATGACAATAATATTCATAATCAATTTGCAGGCTATCCCCTCCACTATCATGCATCACATCCATAGATATCTCCAGATTTATGATGGGGGATATCAAAATATCTTTAAACCCCTCTTGAGGTTCAATTTCAACCCCCCTCAAGGTAGAAATTAAACCATCTCTTACATCATCCTCCCCCATAGGCCCTGGCTTACAACACCTATTCATCAATACCCTATTGTCACGACTAGGAGATGATTTATTCTCATCAAAGGAATTAAGAACAATAAGAGGTAACCTGTTTTGACTACCCATAACACTTCCTACAATCCATGTTGGGGAAATCGCGTTATCAAACTGAGAAAAAGGCGTTTCCTTCGCTACTTGTGTTGAGCCACAATCATCACTCCCTTCTTGATGAGAAACAACCTCATCCTCCCTTAACCCTTCTTGCACTCTAGACACACCCCCAATCTCCATATCGACCTTTGAAACACCTTCCCAGTTTCGAGCCCAAATCATATCCTCCTCAAACTTTGTCAACCAAAAGGGAACCCGCTCCCAATTTATTTCATCCTCCATTCCCCAAAGGATGATCCTAGCACAATATAGTTTAGAATATTGTAACAATCATGTATCTTAGTCAATATTTTAATATATATACTAGTATAAATCATTAGCATCCAAAGCCTCTTCTGAAGCTATGAAAGAGCCCAGGTTGTTTCCTATTTCCTACAAAGTCTCCTCATCTTTATATTCCTAGGGAAAATTCTTTAGCTTCAACCATACCAAAACTTCTTTGATTTTTTTTGAATCAAGGTTGAAATTAGGGTGCCAATCACAAATATAAATGGCTTTCCCATCTAAAATATATGATCCCCTTTAATAATATCCTCCTTATCGGATCTTTTTGGGCATAAGACCCTATAAAACTCATTGGAGAGAGTTTTTAAAACAAGATGTTTATCCTAGTTTACATCTATCCAACCTTGTAGCTTGTGAATGGAAGGCCAAGGGCCCAACCATTTCATAAAAAATGCCCTACCTTGAAATCTTTTAACAGACTCTTCCCAAGAGGAATTATTTATAGGCAAAGTAGAGGCTCTAATAACATCTAGATTACATACCTCCTTACATGTATCATATCCCGACCTGACCTGTTTAGGTTTAATCATATTCACCCCACCTTCTTTCGGTCACCAAAACTTTTCCTCAATTTTCTTAAAATGAAAGTTTTTTGGAAGCAAAAAAACTCCATTCTCAAAATGCAACCCATGAAGATTCTTCTCATCACTCTCTCCATTCCTCCTGTCAACTGAATGACCCACTGGTTTTGACAAGAATGTGTATTCCCTAGAGGTTGTCTTGAATTTCTTGTCTTTGTATTAAAACCTACCGGATAAAAACTTGTAAAGGGTCATCATGCCATAGCATTGGAGTTTTTACCTCAAAAAACCCTATCAAATCCATAATGAGAAAGACCACCATTCCTTGTTTGGCCCCCTAGTTGCTAAGTGAGCAGGATTTCCTCCATTGATAACTATCACTATAACCATTCCCATCCCAATGCTTCTAAGGAGGCCATCATGTATACCTAAATAATTAAGAGCATACATTAATATTCATATATATTTGTTGATTATATTAATGTGGAACTAGTCAACGACAACTCTTTTCTCCCTCCATTTAGGATGATTTGTATAGCATAATCAAGGTGTTGTGATAACAAGGGTTCTTTGCTATTGGCCACTCATTTTTCATAAGTTAATTGACTCAATATTATTCAATAATCTCATTCCTTCATTAATGTAATAATATATTCGAATAAGTGTCATTCATATGTATAACATATATTAAAGATTATATTATATTTTAATTAGATACTTATTTAGTATTTTGATCATTTATAAGTGTGAGGTTTCATTTAAGAAGGGGTCATGACAATTTTGTTCCTTTTAATATTTTCTAGATTCTCCATTAATTGTTCTCTTAATGCCTTTTCTAGATCATAGTCTTTGTTTTCCTTTATCATCAAATGTGCAGTGTGAAAAGCACTAATTGATATGCTATTATCCTTGCTAGAATAATAGATCAAATATATTTGATGACCATTGAAGCAAATATGACCTTATCATCCTTAATGTCATTTACTAACATGCCATGTCCATCCTAGTTTGACATTGTCAATCTTTTCATTTCCTCCTTATGAGTGTTTTGGAAAACAAGTACCTTATTGGTTGCATAAAGACCAATTACATTAGAGATACCTTCTTTGGTGATTTCATGAGGTTTTTCGAACCATATGTATCAACCATGAAATTTTCTCAAGACACACCTAATATGTTCCTCCTTGAACTCATATGGGAAGTTAACAAAATGATGTAAACCTTTATCAATAATTCCTTTATGTATATCTTTTAGGGTCAAGTTATTCTCACCACATAACTTCTTAAATTTCTCAATGATTGCAAGTGTTCCAAGATTCTTAAATCTACAGTGAATGTATACATTTACATCTTTAGTATGCAAAACATCATGGGGCACACTCGATAGAGTGCCCACATGATCATTTTCTACTAATTTCCATGAATGTTTTCTTAAACTTTGGTTTATGTTCATAGGAAATTTCAACTAGCCTAGGTACATCCATCTCGAATTCTTAATCACAGCAACAAGTCGCTGATAAATAGATTTTAAAGTTCACTGTTGGGGCTCTTGATGAAGAGTTAACTTCTTGTACAACAAAGGTTCTAATTGGTCTTCTCCTCCTGACTGATGTAAGCAATCACACCTTTCAACTTTTATCTATACAAACTATATAGAGTGCACTCCCCTTTATACAAAATGGTTTCTTATCATGTAAGATATTAGTAAAAGTGAAGGATTGTACTTCCTACCTACCTTGTCATGAGCAATAAATGCATCGTCAATAGAGCTTCTCCTTTTAACCAATTGAAGATAAAGTATTTGTTTAATACATTGGGGAATTCAATTGATACACCTATGCATTTACAAACATATTTAAATTACTTCATGCATATAATGATGCAAATAGATCTTACCACTCATTTGCAGGGGGTTCGTATGATGGATTTTACATTTTCCTCCCCCTAGGATAAATACCATCTTAGTTAGGCGAAGAAGAACACATACCATTAGGTGATGTGGTATCATCAAATGTCTCCCTTTCCTTCTTGACATCTTCCTTCGTCTTCCAAAACTTATTCATATCTTGTCTGACTTTCACACCTACTATCTTCTTTCCTTTTTTCTCTTTTGACCAATTCATTGATCGGTTCCTTTAAAATCTGTAGTCCCTTGCCAAATGTCTAATCTTATGACAATGGTAGCGTGATATACCAAGAGCTCTCCAAGATCTTACCATGTACTTCTAATTTTCCTCAATATACATATATTAGCTAAATGTCCATATTTTCCACAAACAAAACATTAAACATCAAACCTTATTTCCTTTGATAAGTACTTGATCAATTTACTAATGACCTATAATTATAAATCCTTGAAGAAGTTTCTAATAAGTGATAACTAAATGAATTCATGGGTAATTAAATAAGATAAGAAAATATTACGTGTACCTGTATGGCTCACCCAAAGGTATGTTCCTGTTTAGTTTATCCGAGGGGCAAATGTCAGCATGGTTCATCTAAGGATACAACACGATGGCCTCCCGAGGGAGAGTTTCCATACGATGTTTAGCTCGGGCTTCGCGATGCCAAGCAATCTACTCTCCACCAGAGTCCCTACATAGTAGACCCATTGAGTGTTTGACTACGACCTTTTGTATTGCATATGATCTTTGTTTTAGTCCTTTGTATTGCTTGGCGTGAGTGTTAGCCATGGATGGATGATTGTGTTGTGTGTTTGTGGTCAGATCATTATCTCCCTCAACACAATGGGAGTGGGCCTATGGGTACCGCATGGTTAGGAGGCATAGTTGCCTATACCATTGCTGGGGACCAGTGTACAAAGATGGTCTATTTCCAGTTTGAGGTCAATGTTGGATATTCACTTGGCACTTTGGTGTACTCGAAGTATGTTTCCTCGTGATTTATGTTTTACTTTGGATGCATTTGATATCATAGTTAGATGATGATTAGTATGTTGATGCATTCCTTTATTATGATGTTGTATCATATTGCTAGATGGTGTTTCTTACCACTGCCTTGGATTAGTGATGTTATTGGTAGATTAGCATGTTGGATATACTTGTTCTCATGATGTTATTTGATAGTTATTGGTAAGAATGATCTCATGACACAACTCCAACTATCTTGTTGGCAATTTGAGATTCATGCTCGGGGGATGCCTAGGGCCTTTGAGGTCTCATGATGCCATTATGATTGGGAAGAAACGAGCACAATTGTTTTTAGTTTGGTGGCTTCATTGCTAGTGCTTTCCTTCTTGTGATATTTGATTTATGCACATGTATGTTCATTGCGATGTTTTCAACATGATTACATTAGATGTTATGGATTATATGTTAGAGATATTTGATCTCTTTTATGCTTTTGAGTGTTTGCTCCTTGACATTGGTGGTTCCAATACTCCCCGGTGTGGAGGTTCTAACTCTATCTTCCTTCTAGAATTATTGTCAGGTTTTTTTCTTGTAAACCTCGGTGACATTGGTTCAACATTGGGTGGTACTGGAAAAGTATCACACGACAATAACAAGTTCTATCATACGATACTAGTAAAATATCGCACAACTATAGTAAAGTATATAGTGCGATACTGGAAAGCATCGCATGATAATTGTAGTGCGATACTAGAAAAGTATTGCCTGGTAGTAGTAAACAATATTGTACTATACTGGAAAAGTATCTCATGGTTTTTGTGCAAAAACCTACTCGGGCAAACAACAAGCATTTTCAGACTTGTCAAATGAGTTTTGAAGGGTGTTTTGGATACCCAATTGGGTTGTGCCCCTTTCTAGAGCTTAATAGTTTAGAGATTAAGTGTTCTTGTTTGTTTGACTTTCATAGTTGGTTGTTGGACGCATTGGTAAGTAGTGACACTTTGAGATCGCTGGTTGCTTGGACTGTTTGGTTAAGTCTTCCATTGCGATCTTTTGATCGGTTGCATGTTGATGTTGTTTGAATCCATGCTTGATACTAAACTTTTTTTAAAAAATGTATTGGCTTTTATTTGTCCTTGTTCCAAGGATCTTCGGGGGTGGGGGCATTACATCTAAGTTCTTTAGTCTCCTTGTTCATCCTTTCTTGAGTTGTTCATCCAACTTGGCAAAACTTTTATTGTACTTTTTCAATAGGGCATTAGCTTCACTAGCTTTAATAGTTCATTTTCTTTCTCCAACTCATCAATCTATTCATTCTTTTCATGCAAGTTCTCCTACATGATAGTAATTTATTGTGATGTCCTAAATATCTCTTCCTTTCTTTCAATAATTTGTCTTTGTCTTTTAGAACATCCTCTGTAGATCTCCTAGCTTTAGGGTCTTTTCTCAATTTGATGACTAGGGCATCCATTTTTCCTTTAGATTCTCCTTGTCCTTAATCAGTTTCTCATTCTCCTTCATTAGATCTACAATTGCTTTCTTATCCTTCATAGTTGCTAAATACAATCTTGACTTTCATTAAGTAGCAATGCAATTTTCTCTCATCTTCAAAATCCAACTAAATATTTCATTTAAATTTAATTACAATACATATTTTGATTATTGACTTATCTAATAATCATTTTACTTAGCTTACATAATATAATTATTTAATTAATCTACTTTATTTATGTGTACGATCTTTTCCATGACAATTGCTCTCAACAAAGTTAATAACAACCAAAAATATAAAATAATATTTTCTTAATATTTATGGGAAACCCATATTATTATTTATATGTTTTTTTAGTTGAAATTCTCAACAAACATAAATGCCTTAAAAAAATCAAATATGAAATTACCTTGTAAAATATTGAAGGAAAAAAAAAACCAAAAAAACATTTATAATTACATGGGATCCCAACTCTTTTATTTTTTAAAGCAATATTGAAAATATTGAACGAGCATTGATATGATGATATGATAGCTTTTAATGACATCCACGAGGCTAAAGAAGCCTATGGGACCTACACGATCACCCCACAAGACAAGAGCGAAATTAATCTAGTTGCAAAGTTTTGGTTAACTTGTCTCTCCTTCTTTGCTTTTCTCTTCTCTTGATCTTCCTCAAATAAGTAGTTGATTCTAGTGATTAGAGCAACTGCTCAATTTGGCTACGTGAGATAGTTTGGCGGTAGAAATTCTCGAAAATTCAATTTCCAAGACCCACATCGCTCACAGACTATAGGAATTATAAGGAAAAAAATTAACCTATGCATGCAAGCCGCGTGGGATAACTTTTGCTCTCTTTTTTTCTATAAAAAAAATTGTATGGATGCAGGAAACTGACGCGTAACAATTTAAAAGTTCAAACTAAGACATAAGAGTTTATCTGTTACCCTGAGTAAATGGGGTTTAAAGGGAAATTAAATGAAAAGGCTTTGAATGCGTTGTGCAAAGTTGTAGAAGAGAGTCCATAGACTCTGAAGCAGACTCTCATTGTCATATCGCTTGAAAAGTTTCATCAGAGAGCCTTAGATTACCAGAAGAACAGAAACAACAAATTGGGTGTGCAAAAATGTTTTCCCAAGTTACTTTTTGTTTTGCAACTTTTTCTTTACAAATTTCTTATCAAAGCTACTCTACTTTTTCTTTTACTACAAATATGCATTTTATTTAAGAATGGTTGTTCTTTATGTTTCACCGCTTACGAAACATGCTATTTTACCCTATATTCGGGAGGAATTTGCTGGCAGTTCATCAATTTACAATGATCTTCTGGGTTATAATTGTGTAGTTTTCTTAGAACCTAAACAAGTCCAGAGTATCAACTACCTAGGCAGTCTAACCCAGGATATCATCCTAGACGATGATCCAAAATTAGAATGATCCTCTGGGGCAGACTATGTTTGTCGCTTAAACCTATAAATCGACAATTTAAATAATCTAAAAAAATCCAGCCCAAAATATTATTTTTAATTTTATTAAAACTGTAATAATCTGTGATATTGAGAGATGGATTCATGTTGAATCACTACTCATGAAAAATGGGTCAATGTGTTTGACTCAAAAATCTCACTGTTAAATCCTGATAGCAATATCACAATTTGACTTGTTGTGGAAATTATATCCTACTTATCGACTGTAATAAGCTTCTTGGTAAAATTGTGTGGGTTGTTTGTTAAAACTTAAAAAGAGCCTCTTCATCTTATCCCAGAAAGTTATAGCAACTTTTGTCAACAGCCATAGTTAAGAGACACTCTTAACAGAGTTGCAATTGTTCTTGGGGTTGAACTGTGTGTGGATTATTGAACCCTAGCAACCCACAATTCAAACAATCTAAAACACCTAGCACAAAAGATCTTCCTAAATTCTATTTTAACTGAAATAGTCTTCTTGGTTGAATTGTGTGGATTGTTTGATAAAACTTTTAGAACATCTGTATTTTGTTTTCTTAGCAGCAATGCGAAATTGATCATTTATATACATAGCAACGAGACTTGGACCCGACTCGGACTCGGCAAAGGTAACTCGACTCGTGACCTGGCTCGGACTCGCCTGTGACTCGGCAAAGTGATAAAACCCTTGAAATTTAGAGATTTTTTGGATTTAAATTAATTCCATGCACCCATTCTTGAATAAAGATTAAAGACACAATAGCATCATAAAATAAAAGGTAATTTGATCACATACGTAACATACATCAATTACGTAACTACAAAGGCAAAAAAATTAAAAATCAGCCAAGTCAGGCGAGTCAGCCGAGTTGACCCACGGAGCCAGGGTCATGGGGCTGAGGTAACTTGACTCGCTAACTCAGAGGATTCACTCGACTTGTGGTGAGTCTCGTTACTATGTTTATTTATGATAGGTCCTCCCAACATAATTCAGTGGTCTATTGGTTATAATACATGGATTGTTGAGGACCTACCCATTTCGACCGAAAACATCGTTGCAAATTTAATAATTTGTCATAATTCATTAACCCATTCCTACATAGATGGAATTATCTTCTGATTAGACTGCATATGTTGTTTAGGCAATCGTTTGTTACAATCTAAACCACCTAAGCAGTTAACCTAAAACATCATATTGATATTATTCTTCATTGTAATTGATATTCTTTTAAAACAGAGTAGGGATGGGTTAGATTAGGTTGTTTGTTTGTTAGAACCTAAACAAACTACAGAGTCCACCCAGAAGATGGTTGCAAAATTTACCATACTTGATAGGCCCTTCTTACATGACTCTCAATTTCAGTTAATAGAAGTCAGTGGAATTTCTGCTATCCACCAATCACCCATATCCAGCGAACATTCAATTTTCTATTATTATTCAGAAATGTTGCAGACAAATCTTAAGCTTCCTCAAGGAGTGTTAGCTTTCTTCAAGTTAAGGTCCATTATGCAATAAAAAATAGTCTTTTTTTGCCTCTTAAACATCATTTGAATATTGTGTGGCTTAATGAATTTGAAATTGCACAAACTTTTTGTCTTTCAAACATCAGTGAATGTTGCATGCTCTGCTGAGTTTGCAATCGAAAAAAGGTTTTGGAATTCAAACATGAGAAGAATGTTACATGTTGTGGTGAATTTGCTTTGCCCTCAAAGATCAGATCAGCTATGTTGATTGTTTTTGTGGGATACTACATAAGGGACATTAAGTCTTCCTTTTGCTTTTTCATCTCTTTGGACAACATGTTATTGTTTATATCCAACACATTTGGAAGTGGGGTATAGTAGAATATTAGAAAAAATGATTTAGATGAGTCGATGAAAATATTAAAATGAAGCTCCTAAACTACAGATGGTGCTTCCAAGATTGAATTAATTATAGGGAGCCATACATAAACCATACAAGATATGGTCAAATTTTCAATGAATCATGATTTTCTTGTGGTTTTAAAGGCTTACATAGCTGTCAACTTTGTTTTGGCGCTTTAGTTCAATGGCATGGGAGGGCAACAAAATAGCAGAGCAACAGGGCAACATAACAAGAGAGGAGCGCAGAGGCAATGACAACAACAGATATTCCAGAAACCCTAGTTTTGGGCTCTGAACAAGTAAGTAGCTAAGCCCCAGCTCCTCAGTTTTTTAAATAAATATTTTTATGATATATTATTTAATATCAACAAAGGGTGGGACATAGTTTGCATAATTTTCAACAAATAAAATGGCAAATAACTAGACTTTTATCATCTCAGAAGCATGAGTCAGAAATCTATAAAAAAGATCATTTTAGGAGTTGGGTTATTCAGTAAGGGGAACTGCTTATCATTGATAAATCTAACGCAAATGAGAAGAGTTTAGACAGCCAGCATGTTAATCTTTTGGGAGTTTGGATGGTCCAAATATAGAACAACTTGCTAGCTACTTAAGCTCACAGATAGGAGAACCGAGATAACTTATTAGAGATTAAAAAAGACCCTTCTTTGAGTAGAATGACACAATTAGACACATCTTTGCGAGTAGAGGATAATAATGGGGTGACAAATGCTTCCAGCATATTATGCTTGCATCTTCTCTTAGGGAGGGTTAGTTGAAGCATGTGGGAAATATGGATTTCATGCTTTCTTCTTCCCATAATGAGAGCTCACCCCATATGTTGTTGTTCCACCTTCTTCATCAGATGCAGCTCCCTTAGGAGTAGACTCAACGAATCTTTCTCAAAAGTAATACTAAGGATAATAAGGTGTTAGCTCCAGCAAGGGCAGAGAATATCAAAGGGCAGAAAAAGGAAAAACAGATACAGACATAGATACAGAAGCAAGAACAGGCACATGGTAAAAGAAATGTCCAATAGTTTTACATAAAAGAAAGCATTAAGCTCAATCAGATCCAGATCTGTGCAAGGGAAAGAATAAAAGCAAGGTACATGAGGCATTGGTAACAAGACAAGACACTGTTAGTTGTCCATGAAACAATAAAAAAGCTAACGAAGGAAGGGATGAGGCACATGCACTTAACGCTAAAAACTTATTAGGGGAATCTCAGGATGGCGAGGAGGCCTACCTCCCTGTGAAACTTTGCTCACATGATCACTGAATTTTTGAATGCAAGATCTAGTGAGCATTGAAAAGAGAACTAGTAAACATAGATGTAATGTAAAGGCAAAGAAAAAAAAGGAGGATATAAAAATGTTCAAGGAGAAATCAGAAAAAGTGTAGAAACTTGTGGCTGTTGGCTAACAGAAATGTTGCATCCCAAAGCAAACAGGCCCTTGTCCAAACAAGCACAAGCACAGTTTTCACTGACAAAATGAGCAAGCAGAACCCAGATAAGAGAACTGCAAGGCACTAAAAGACATTGAAAATGAAAGAGATGATCAAAGAAGTGACATGCAATAGGCCAAGACATGAGCACAGGCAGTAGAACTGTTGGATAATTGAAAAGAGTTCTTTGAAAAGAAAGTCGAAAGAAAATGATAAGAGGGAAGAGAAAGGAAGAACAAATTAATACATGTTATCAGCAAATGAAAGAGAGTCCATGGGAGAGGGATAATATACAAACAACTTGATGTTAATTGCTATGTTTGATTAATTAGATACATGAATTAATTATAGAGATGGCAATGCAAACCAGATACAGGAGTAAAATATATCTTTATCTGCATGTGAAATTATCACAGAAGAAGACTAGAGATGGTCAACTAGGCATTTGAGTTGATCGAACTAGATCATACTACTTTCCTTGATGATGCACAATCTTCTTAAAGGACTCTATGGTTGCCAGTAGGCACCAAACGTCAATCAACCAACTTATAACTACCCAAAGCTAACAAACACTTAATATGAACAGTTAACACATATTTAGTTAACCAATATAATCAAACATAACAATAGACTTTGTATGTTGACTACATCATTCCCTTCAAAAAGGAAAAGTCATCTACCCATCAAATGACATGAATGAAGATTGATATGGATAGTTACACAATGACTTTTACTTTGTGAACTCAAACTTGGTCTGTCCTCAGAAAATCAAAGGAGGGCGATGGGGGTCTAGGTCTAATGCCCACAGCAAAAGGAGCAGAGCCCTTGTTGTGAAGCTCAATTGAGACCGTCAGAGCCACATAACAATGCCAAAAGAATTAAGCAATAAAGATTTGAGTTATTAATTAACCAATGTATGATATCAAATAGGGAATAAAATTGTTGTATCATGGTATATTGTTGTGAGATGAAGGCATGCAAAATGATGTCACACTATGAAGAAAGCATTCTATCAAATGGCACGGGAAATTGCATTATTGGCTGACAAAATTAGTGCGGTTTCAAATGATATACTGCATACCAAGAAGAGGTGGTTGCCCTTTACCACCAACTACAAATGTTGCCATTGTCTGGTCAAGCTTAGATGCTTTCATCATTGTATGAGAGATGCTTTTTCGTATAAGTAGTGAAGGGAGTCAAATGATGTGTAGGGAGGGGGGCTGCCATACGAGAACATGCAGATGTTTCCATACAATATGAAAATTTTCTGCCCAATGTACGAAGAATAATATGCACTGTGAATGATGTGTTGTATGTTGTGAATGATGTCGAGAAATTGAAGCCACCATTGTATGTTTTGGGGAGTTCATTATACAAAGTGCAAGAAATATTGTTGTAATTACACAAAACAAGTCACCATACAATGAAGGAATGGAAGTGATTGATTTTGTGACGAATGATTGATTGGAAGTGCTTGATTTTGTGATGAATGATTGATTGGAAGTGCTTGATTTTGAGAAGAATAAATATTTGGCTTGGTCATATGGTGTGTTGAGTGAATGGATTTTTGGCCACTGTATGAAGTTATAAATGACTCACTTTGTTGGGCGCTTGCTAAAATGTATTCCCTATTGAGTGTAACTTATGCTATTGGCACACAATGTAAAGGGATTGAGGAATTCGCCATGCTATATGTAGCTTGGTCGTACAACATAATTTAACAAGATTACCAGGAAACAAGGTACTTGGAGACTGGTATTGGTACTAGTATGACTAATTTTCAAAAATAGGGCGTACTTGGAGACTGCTACCAACACTAGTATGACTTATTCTCAAAAATAGGAGATAGGGGTACTTGGAGATGTCAATTTTCATTTAATATAATTTAATAATTTGTTAAAAATATCTTGACAGAGAATTTTGAAAACAAGAATAGTGGTAAAGTTTAACATTAACTTTTATGTTTAGATACACAAAAGTCAAAAGTCATTGTGTTGAAGAGTGAAAAAGTTTAAAACTCACAATATATATTTCATATTAGATTATCATTACATATTGAAATTAAAAAATATTGATAGTTAATGTTGATACACATGCCACAGGATATGAGATGCGTGATTATGGAAAAATTTGTATTGTTCTTTTGATGGTGGAGAAGGCTTGCATGGATTTGTCCCAATAAGATATTTGAGAACTCTGGAGATACTCAATGGCTTCCATTATTCCCAATTGTTGAATTGATGTTACGCAAAGATCTCTTATTTCGATTATGGTGATCTCTTTAAAAGAACAGTTGTTAGTAATCATGACAGTAAAAGGAAAGTGAATAATTATACATCGTCAAGGAGTCTTTCTAGAGAGGCAATAGATAGAATTTATCAAAAAACTATAGTGGCTATCATTATCATTACTAATAAGTATGTAATAATGATTTTTGCAAGGGTGATGATAAAGGATAAGAGATAAGGGCTTTTATAACACCTTATGCCCTATGTTTTTGGTGGGAGACATCAATTGTTGGTCGAGAGACATTAGAGACAACAACCAAGAAAACCTGTGCATTGGGGACATTTTTTGGGACCTCACTAGTACTTGGGGATGCCACTCTTATACTGGAGGTCTCTAAGATGCGTCTTAGGGGGTAGGAGAGGGGTCTCTTAGTAACATGTAATCTAACCATTTTATATAGTTGGATTGTGTCACTGTTCTTTTTATGCAATTGGGTATTTTATTATCTTCTTCTCCCACTACCAAATAATATTTTTGCCTCTTCCTTTCCACTATTACTTCTACTATAATCGTCATTTGCCAATCATGGACTACATCCTGCAAACATAAATTTTGCAACCTTTTAAAAGCATTTTCACTCTTCACCAAGAGTTGCAACTTTGAAGAAATTAGACGTTGACGAAAATACCTCATAGTCCCCCATTTGCTAGTGAATTAGGCTATGGGGATTTTTTTCATCTTTTAAGCATGACTGTAACTCCAATATTCCTTTGTTGTATCAAACCTTGACTCTTTATCCAGTATGCTCTAGATTTTGCATCTGATGAATCCATGGAACTGCTTCCTCATTGATGGCTTGGTTCTTTAAATCAATTGCATACTTTGGACCCTTTCTTTCAATTCGAGATTGTATTTTTTTCCAATAGTGATTGGCTTTGGTTGCTACTAGCCATTCTCTCTCGAGTGATGCATTGTGCGCTCTATTATGTAACTCAATGGCCACAAAATTCAGGAGGAAGTATTAGATCCTAATAAACATTTATGTTATCAGTGTCCTTAACGACTTGATTCCATATTGGCTTGCACTTGCTAGTTGGAATGTCAATGGAAAAAGGATTAGCTTCCCAAGGCATTTTCAAGTGTATTTCAAAATTTTGTTGACTCTTGATCCTCCATCAATAATAGTGTTTGTTATGTTCTTCCCCTTAATCTGTTTGTGTTGGTGTAATTACGTATTTACTAATTACACTTTACTTAAGTATACTTAGGTTAATGCATTATTTTATTATTTATCATATAGATACCTAGAAGTATGCATAGTTAGATGAGTTGTCTTGTTGACAACACAGGAGTTTGCATAATCATTTGAGTTGTCATGTAGACAACACAGTTGTTCACACTCTAATTAAGTACATGATGTCTACAACATCTCTATACAAGATACACCTTGTCATACTTATCCTCTCATTGTTGCATGTACATTCATGCACAATGGAGGATAATCCACTTTTGGTGGACATGTGCTTAGTTGTGAGTCTTATCTCTTCGCTGACTCCTAGTCATTCTAGAGGCCTTTATATACAGGCACTTCTAGTGTGTATGTACATCAATTCATTTTCATATTGTTATTATAATCATACTTTATTGGTCCATTTTGTGCTAGTGCTTGAGCTTCTTGATCTTGGGCGATTTTGCCCTAAGGCAAATTCTTACATGGTATTAAAGCTGAGGGAGCTTCTCTTCACATAGCCATTGGAGACCATTTTTGCCTCACCTCTCGGAGGACCTCGATTCAGATCCGGAGAATCTGTAGTCATTGGGAGCGTCTAGAGCCAAAGCGGACCTCACCATTGCGTCCGGAGCGTTGATTTGGTGAATTTTGACTACAAATTTGCCTACCTTAGGCCATAGTCAAAATTCAGACAAATTTTTTTTTGCAAACCGGCACCCGAAGGCCCAATTTGCAGAATTTGGTATGATCATTTTTAGATTTGGGTAATTTATTTTCAGATCTGCATATTTGCGTCTCTGCAATTATTTTATTTTTCATATCTGTGCATTTTGTTCAATTTTTTTTGGCCTATTAGGCCTGTAGAGAAGAATTTTTTTGCATGCTAACCAGGTGGTCAAATCCTGGCACTCGCGGAATATTTCTCTGTAATTCATAGTTCGACGGCATATTCCTCGTATCAGCCACCACACATTCCAGTGGCTTCCGCACACAAACTGACACCGCATTTCTCAAACAGACGACAGATCTCAAATAACCTGACAACCTCACAACCGATTTTAAAATCCGCAGGTCTTTTATTTTATTCACCCCACTTCTCTTTCACATTGGGCATGTGGGACTAAACCCATCGGCAGACTCCCCCCGACGCCGTTAATCGCAATGCCGACAATTATTATCCCTGCCAATCACTTTAGCTCTCCCACCAGCCTTTGCATAGTCGACGACAACTTTTGCCACGTCTGCACCACACGGCCATTTCGAAGCTGCCATGCGGTGCTAGCTCCACGTCAGCAAGGACACATAAGAACAACAGTATAGTCCACATCAGTAGCTAACATCACTCGTTCGTACTACCATGTCACCCAGGGCCTTTTTCACTGACGTCAGCATTTCATAAGCCTAAATTTGACAGTCGTTTGATCGCCACCAGCACGACAGATTGCACTGTCGCGACAACTGTTTGGACGTCAAATTTAACATAGTGTTTTGCCGATCAGACCCCTCACCATATGCAATTTTGATTTGATAGTTCGACTTCGGGAGGCCATATCTCAGTCATCCATACTCCAAACAAGTGCAATTTTTTTTTTTGTTGGCTAGAATTTCTTGAATTGTTTAGTGGTGTTATTATTTTCTGGTTTTTGTGCACGGATTCGTTAGAAATTTCAATTTTTGGCGACTGTACCTGTCCAATCTTGCATTTTGCAACTTCAAATGCTCTATACGAGCTCATCTGGACACATTTTCAGGTTTTTTTTGTTAAAGTGCATAATTTTTCGTCTACTTTCCAGATCTGCAATTAGATTATAGGTTTGTGTGGATAGAAATACCACTTTCAGAAATAGGTCCTTTACATTGTATTGCTTCAAAACTGTTGTATATCTAAGCTACATTGCTAAGTACCAGATTTGAACTCCAAGAGGAGGTTGTAAACAGCAAAATTAGAAGCCCACTTTTGTCCATTTTGACAAGTGGCCTATTGTAAACGCACTACATATAAAGTGCCAAAAGCATCACTTTTGGGGGGGGTTCTTTGATTGAGTGAATAGGGGGTGTGTGTCTTGTGTTCTTGTGTCTCTTTTTCTCTCTTGTGCTTTTTAATTTTTTGCATCACGGGTTCACCTAAAATTCCACTTTTAACTTCACACTATTATACTACATGGAAAAATATTGTATGGAGTAGACTAATGGAAAAAGGTTTAAATCTATATGTCGATGGTACAATTGTAAAATCCATTGATGCTAATGCACAAGTTGATTGGCAAGTTAAAGACAACTAGGCTATAGGAATTATTAGGAGTTGTGTTCATAGAGATCTCTTCTTCCACATTTCCAGCTTTAAGGATGCCAAAAGTGGTTGGGAAAAACTTGAAGGTTTGTATGGTAAGGTGGATGAGGAAAAGGGATTCCAAATTGAGGATGATCTACTTCTCTTGGATCCTAAGAATTTTGACACAATTCAAGACTATGTCAACAAAGTCAATGAATTGAGAGCACTACTTAAGGATTGTAGTAATCCCATGAAGGATGATAGATTGATTCATAACATCTTGAAGAGGCTACCTTCAGAGTATGCATCTTATGTTTCAAGTTACAACACTCATAGGTTGACCATGGGAAGTGCCTTCACTAAGGCTTCATTTGATGCATTTGCATAAATGTTGATGTTGGAACAATCCAAGTTGATAGATAAGGGAATTCTCAAGTCATCCAAGTCTACGACATTGGTGGTTAGTAATGAGAACCAAAATCAAAGTGGAAAAAGTTTTACCAACAGCAAGAAAAAGCAGTGGAAGCCAAAATCACAATCCGAGACACAACAATCTTCCTCCTCACAACAAGGCAGTTCTTCTTCCAACAAGAAGGAATAACTATTTTGTGCATATTGCAAGAAACCAAATCATGATGAGCATCATTGCAAGAGTAAGAGAATAGATGAGTTGGAAAACTTACTTAGGAATAACAAAATCAATGTGCCAAATTCTTCTAAGGACTCAAATCCATCCACTTCAAAGGAAAAAGGGCAAGCATTTATGGCAAGTTCAAATTCTTTAGGGGAATGGATTCTTGACTAAGATGCCTTACATCATATGGGTTCTTCAAAAGGACACTTTTCTTCATTGAAGCAGTCTAAGGTACCTCACATCTTTGTAGGGAATGATACACAAGTGGAAGTTGAAGGGAAAGGACAAGTTGAGATGGAAAATGGAGAGTTCAAAGATGTTCTCTATGTTCCTAACCTTAGCTCTAATCTTCTTTCAATCTACCAAATCACTCACTATGGAGGTGGCAATAAAGTTGAGTTCTTTCCTGATTCAGTAATGGTGCAAAATCTTAATGATGATTCATTGGTTGTAGTGGTAAAGTCAATTGTGACACAAGGCTTTATTCTTTCTCCCACTTTGTGCCTAAGTCTCCTTCACATGCCTTATTGACATATTCACAATCACAAAGCAAATTATGGCATGAGCAGTATGGAAATCTTGCCTTTTGCTGTCTTCATCAACTTAGCTCAAAAAATATGATCAAAGGTCTACCCACAATCAACTTTTCTAAGGGTGAATGTTCAACTTGTTCAATGGATATGCATCTAGAAGAGAAGTTTGACAAAGGGAAGTCTTGGAGAGCATCAATTGTTCTTGAATTGGTTCACATTGTTCTAACAGGCCCTTTCTCAGTAACATCAGTTAGCAAGGGTTGCTATGTCCTCACTTTCATTGATGTCTTTTTACGCTACACATGGGTCTACTTTCTTGATCACAAGAATGAAGTGTTTGATAAGTTTCTAGCTTTCAAGAGTCATGTTGAGAAGCAATCAAGTAAAGCCATCAAGGTTCTTCGTATGGACAATGAAAGTAGATATGTGAACTCAAGACTTAGAGACTTTTGTAAACTTGAGGGTATTGATCTTCAGAATCCTGTACCATTCAGTCCACAAAAGACAAGTGTTGCAACAATGAGGACTAGAACTCTTAAGTCAGTGTTAAGTTGCATGATTCAAGCTAAGTCTCTTGATCCATCACTTGAAGTAGAAGCTATAAGTAGTGCCAATCACATCCTTAATAGGTCTCTTCATAATGTCTTTTAGATGGAATGACTCCTTTTGAGGCATGGTGCGGAAGAAAACCAGTTGTGAAACACTCTAGAGTTTTTAGTTGTCCAGCATGGGCACACATATCTTCAAAGGAATGCAAGGCACCACCACCAAGGCCTTGTACTTTCATTGGATATGAAGAAAGTGTTAAGAAGGCATATAGACTTATGGATCCTGAGACTCATGGGATATTCATAGAGAGGAATGTTCACTTTGAGGAAAGTTCACCTAGCTTATCCTCTAATCCTCTCCATACTTCATACATTGTGGAAACTGATAGTGACAACACTGATAGTGATTCAATAGGTTCAGATGTGGAGAATTATTTTGATAGATGAAGAACAAGGTCACAGCATCAACACATTCCACATGCATACATTGCTACAGTGATAGATCCATGTAATTCAATACAGTTGGGTACACCTTGTCTTCCAGTGCCAGCATCAGGGGATGACTACTTGACGGACATTTCAAGTTTGTTTGTGGAGTCCTACATAGCAGATTTGGGAGACATTATTGATGATATACATCTTCTCTTTGATGAAGAAGATCCTTCTTCAGTTGTTGCGAGGGAACACTTTGACCCTCTTGTCCATTCTCTACATGATCAGTCTTCCAAGGTTGATATGATTGTGGATCCTTATGTCCAGCAGTTGCAGGAGGTCTCTTTATCATTTGAGGAGACAGTTGGTTATTTGGAATATATTCTACAACCATCCTCGTTAGATTCGAACTTGTTCTTTTTAGCAGTGTTGGAAGGGGCGACCGCCAGTATCGACATAGGGACAGTTGAACAATTTTCAGAGACACCTTTCATCTTCAGGATTCTTTCTACATATTGGGGAAGCATCTCATATGTACCTATGACATTGTTTCTTCCTAAAGAGAGGAACGTTAACCAGCAGTCATGGATCAGCTTCTACATTCATCTTGGAGCAGCTATCACTGATTGGCATTCTAAGTTTTTTTTTTTTTGGGGGGGGGGGACTATCTTGTCTCCTTTCTTCTTCTATTTCTTCTCTCTTATGGGGGAGACCTTTTCCTCTTTTGGGATTGTGTTCTTCTCATACTTCTCTATTGTATATACATGATGTATGTTGTAATGAGGGGGTCTTGATTACACCATCCATCCATGCATCTTTTTTTTTCATCTCCCTTTTTGGGGGAGGGTTTTTCCCATGAGGTTTTCCCTCTTTCTCCGTTTTCAGAGAGATTACATTGTATTTTGTACATGGGTACCTAAAATGGCCTAGTAGCCGAGACCCATCATGCATTTTCATCTAGCTTTTGTGAGCTTAAGTGCATTCCCCTATGTTGCACTTAAGGGGGGGTGATGGTGTAATTACGTATTTACTAATTACACTTTACTTAAGTTTACTTAGGTTAATGCATTATTTTATTATTTATCATATGGACACCTAGAAGTATGCATAGTTAGATGAGTTGTCTTGTTGACAACATAGGAGTTTGCATAATCATCTGAGTTGTCATGTAGATAACACAGTTGTTCGCACTCTAATTAAGCACATGGTGTTTACAACATCTCTATACGAGATACACCTTGTCATACTTATCCTCTCATTGTTGCACGTACATTCATGCACAATGGAGGATAATCCACTTCTGGTGGACGTGTGCTTAGTTGTGAGTCTTATCTCTTCGCTGACTCCTAGTCATTCTAGAGGCCTTTATATACAGGCACTTCTAGTGTGTATGTACATCAATTCATTTTCATATTGTTATTCTAATCATACTTTATTGGTCCATTTTGTGCTAGTGCTTGAGCTTCTTGATCTTGGGTGATTTTGCCCTAAGGCAAATTCTTACAGTTTGAATGACAAGTACGTTTTTTCCTATGTTCATTGTTTATTTGTGTATTCTACTTGCAAAATTTATGGAGTAAAAGGAAATAATTATAAATTTATAGAACATAGTAAAATAAATTACTTGCAAACATATTTAGAAAGATGTAGCATTGTTATCATTTGTTAGATATGCAATGAGTACGTCAAAAATCAATTGATGAGCTTAAGGGGCTTTCTAATGAATGGTTCATAAGGCACAACACTTGGTGAAGGTTTTGCAAATGGGGTTGAAAGCAGAGTGGGTTTAACCATGTAGGAAACTCCATCGTTGAGCGCGCTCAAGCTGGTCCCGGAAAGTCCCGATGCTTCACCTCTGTGAGCATCACCTAGATCCAATGAGTGCTAAGTGTTCCATTTATTCTTATGAGAGATGGATTCTTGTTTAATCACTACTCATGAAACATGGGTCAATGAGTTTGATTCAAAAACTACATAGTTAAATCTTGATAGCAATATCACAATTTGACTTGTTGTGGAAATTATCTCCTACTTAAAATTACCATATAGTTCATTAGTTTCTTTGTTGGTTTTTATCTCGGCCTTCAATTCTTTCATCATTCAAAGCTTGCCCCCATGGAGTGCTTATACAATTCCTGATTTGTTGTCGTTGTCATCATTGGACCTTCCATCTTTCACTATTTTCTTTTACTACAGGAGATTTTATCTTCACTTTCGATATCTATTGTTTGATTGCAAGCTTTAGATTAGGACAAGGGTGGTACTATGTTAATTTTTTTCTCAATGATAAAAGTAGCATTCAATGAACCATCACCCTTTTAGACCATAATCGGGTTTATTTGCAATTTAAAGTTAAGTCTACAATTATAAGCTTGTATATTTTGTGTCTTTACCTTGTTTTGTTTTGTGAATTTTTGCTAGTATTCATTATCATCATGGTGCAATTTGAACTTTTCTTTGAAGGCTTTATTTAATCCCTCCCCTATATCTATGAAGGCTTGGTCAATTTTTTAAAACCAATCAATTGCTACACCTCACGAAGTATGCAAAAGAATGTATTCAAATTTCTCTGTCATCTTGCTTATTTGTTGTCTACATCTTCTCACACGCCTTACAATGCCCAATGGGATCCTCCTATTCATTGCTTGTAAAATTGGGCAATTTTTGCTTTTCTCCACTAGAGCTTGCCATTGTTATATTCCAATGCAATCCTAGTGCCTGAAATCTATTTGCTTGGGAGTTTTGATTCAGACATTCCAATGCTTCTCTTGCATTCCACACAGGAATACTCAACTTTTCCCTTGGCTTCCGCTTTCCATGCACTTGTTTTGCCTTCAGTTTTTCTTTTATACACCCTCAGCTCAACTTCTCCTTTGTCTGAAAACGTTTCAATGCCCTGAAGGTTACTATCATACAATTCTGTAAAGGAATGTGATTTCATCTCCCAATGTTTTTTGTCCAGAGAATGTTGTCTTGACTTTTCAACTTGACTACATTCTCAGGAAGGTCTTTGTCTTCGCTTGGTTGTATTTTCCTTGAGTTTTTCTTGCAATATTTTCCTCCATTCTTTCTGCTCAATGGTCCTTACAGATTACCCGATCTCATGGTCACCCACCTTATGGCCTCTTCTCATATCTATTGAGATCTAAGGGCATGAATTGCTCAAATCTGTTCCAATTTTTTTCAAGGTGATGGTGCCAAATGTTTACTGCTATATCTGTTAATTAAATACATGAATTAATAATAGAGATGATAATGTATACCAGATACAGGAGTAAAATATATGTTCATCTGCACATTAAGCTATTACAAAAGAAAACTAGAGATGGTCAACCATATATTGGAGTTGATCCGACTATACTGTCCTCAATGATACAAAATTTATTTACAGGACCCAACGGATGCAAGAGGAGCACATCCATCAACCAGCCAATGCTTATTAGTTTCTACCTACCTGATGCTTGTACCCAAAGCCAACAAACACTTAATACAAACAATCAATACAGTTGGAAAACCAATATTATCAAACATAACAATACACTTTGTATGCTGACTACACTTGACAAATGGTTTTTTTAATGACCGGTAACAAGTGAAAGACCAGACTTAACAAGAAAACAGAATCAGAAAAGATGAGGAATAGACAAGCATATTTGAGTTGAGAGTTGTTGGGAGGTTCACAATTTTTACTTGAATAAAGGCCTAACCACAATGCAACAAGAAGAGAAGAGAAGTGGTCATGGCAATAAATGAAGGAAAAGGGCTAAGAAACATGAGCTCATATTACTAACCAGCCAAGATGAGAGAGAGAGAGAGAGAGAGAGAGAGAGAGAGAGAGATTGGCTCCTCAGACATTGTAGAGATTACATTTGGTTGATGGACCTTTGATTGGGGTCCATAGCTAACAACAAAGATATTATTGTGCTCACAAAATGTCATGATTACAATGGTTGTAGGACTCCAGATTTTGAGGAATCAGAAAATAGCACTGTAGAACAAGACAGCAGAAGTTATAGAAGAACACGGCGAAATAATGGTTTTAGTATAAAAAAATCGGATCAGAACTAGAAGAATAGAGAATTTAGAAATCAAAAGATGTGATGTCCCCTTTCTGAAATAGGATTTAATAATAAATAATAATAATTAACTCAAAATACATAAATAAATAATAAAATATAATATCATATAAATTAAATAAATATAATGAAAGGTCAAGAGGTATGTAACGAAGAGTTGTAACTCCCTCAAAATAAGATATAAAAGGGAGGAGAGTTGATTATAAAGGGACATGGAGGAAGGAAGAAGGTATGAGCCTAGGAATATAAGAAGGATTAGTAGAAGAAGAAATGAATGTGAATAAGATAACGGTTGACTCTTCGAAAGGGTTGTTGTAATCTCTTTCTTTCCCAATTCTAATTTATTATTAACCACTAATTATTTTAAATTATTTTGACCTAAATCCTTTTGATAACTATATTTAGTTCATAAAAAAAACATGTGCAATAATATTAATAGAAAATATTTATGAAATAAATTTGCACAGTAAACTTTGAATATGAAGATAACATTATTCACTGCAAATAAATATGTTGATAAAATAATACACATCTGAGTAATTAGAGAGAAGTCTGTTATCTGGCACACACAGGTTTAGAAGTTAAGGTTCGTCCTCGCAAGAGGTAGTCTTGGAGGAAAACCGCTCTCTACACAAAACCCACCGGTTCTTACAGAACCAATCTGCCTTCATGGCATAAATAATGCAACCCTAGCTAGGACACTCCTGGGTGTATGCTGTACCCGAGTTGGACACACGTTGTATGCCCCTTCTCCAAATGTCTCAATGCCAACCAATAACCTTCAACCTGCACTCATTTATGGCTTTCTTATTCCTTTTTATTTGATCTTTTTTCATATACATTTTCTGTGAGTTTTACCATTAATTTAAAAGTATTCCAAGGGTGGTTATAAAACTTACACCCTTTCATAACAATAATAATACATTTAACTATGTTTCAAACTTGTTGATTACATTTTCTTTACTTGGGGAAAAGTCCCATAACAGTTGTGATCATGAAGGGTTGTGATTCTTGCCAAAAGACAGACATGATGAAGAGGTGTGACCTCTTACTCAAGGATTCATTTGAAATGGGCATCCAAAAAGGGTCAATTCAATAAAAGTTTGTTCTGTAATCAGAAAAGGAGGAATCTGAAGTACAGATCTGATTTAAATGAGAAGTGCAGATCTGATTGTGAAAGATTGTTTCCCTTTCAAATGGTAGGAATAATAGGGTTGCACTTTTTCAAGGGTGCTAATGGTGAAAGGTTGTGTTTCTTGCCAAAGAGCATTTATGATAATAAAAATTGTGCGAACTCTTCCTCACATTGAGAGATATATAGGGAAGAAGGTTCATTTGAGGAAATGGGGCAGATTTGCTTAAATAAGAAATGGAATACACAACAGATTCAAATACATATGTTGTGGTCTTGGAATATATGCATAATATTGAAATTGGGATTTTTATGACATTTGTGCTGAATTTCACTTATATGGATATACATTTGTAATATATGAAAGCCCAACATTATTAATGGCTTCGTCCTTAGTCTTCCACTAATGCCTCAGTAAGGACAGGTCGGTTTTGTTAGGGAGAGCTGGAGTAATTTTTCACAAGACAGGTAAGTCCCAAGATGGGGTAAGGACATGTATTCCTGAAACCTCGATGGAAACTGCTTGTAGATGGTTTTCAAGAGCCCTAGCACAATAATTCCACCGTCCTCCCTTAGAGTTAGGGAAATATTCAATAATAGTGAAATCAGAATTATATATATTAGTTGGATTTTATTCATAATACATGAGATATTAGTATATTCATAGCCTAATCCTTAATCACTTGCTATAGCCCCTTAAGAGGATAGGTTGTTGAGGGAGAGGTGGAGTAAATCCTCACAAGGTAGGTAAATTCCAAGATGGGATATGGATGAGGTACTAAACCCTTGAGGGAGCCTACTTGTAGACTGGTGTCCAAGCGCCCTATGACAAGTAAATCCCCATCCTCTTTATGGTTGATGTTTAGGAGAGAAGTAAGGAATTGGGGCTTAGGTATGTTATTTGTCAAATGTATTATGAATCATTAATTGTTTCTTAATCTAAAATAGTATGTTAATTGTCAATTGGATTATGAATCATTAATTGTTTCTTAATTTAATCTGTTTTAAATACATAATGATATATGCCAATCATTGGGAATTGGAAACTTCCTAATAGTTTACATTACAGGGACTAAGTAAATTGCTATTTCTAGGCGAAATCCAAACCCTAGATGGGAATTTTACAATAAATCAAATAAGCTCCCAATAGGGAAATTGCACAAAATGCTGTGTGAATGAATTAGAATTGGAGAAGATGATATTATAGTTAGTATAGTGATGTATTTTTCTACCCAAAAACACACCTTATAACAAGTGAGTATTTTGTAGGGTCCTTGCTTATCCTCAAAAAGAGACATTTTAGTTTACGATAAACTAGGGAAGAATATGTTTTCAGGACATTTCTTTGCAAAAGGACATCAACCATCCAAAATTATATTAAAAAAGGTGTTTTGGTTACCAATCCTGTATGGCTAGAAGAAGAGAGAAGCCAACATCAGACTAGAGTTTCAGAAGATGAGCATGGGACCATTACTTATTTGGGGAAAGGCTGCTAGCCTTGTTTAACATTTACAGTTTGTTTGTTTGTGATTGAATGAGCACATGCAGTAAACTGGAGAAATATACTTGCAAAATCCACATTGGATTAAGTTATATGATAGAAAAAATTAAGTCAGAGTAATACTGAACCAGTGGAGGGTTCCCCCATAGAGTTATGTACCTTGAGGATATGTAGTATTATGAGGTCAGGATACGTGGTTTTATGAGGTCAGGATATGTGGTTATATAAATCAGGATATTGTGGTTTTTGGACTCAGGATGCTTGAGTTGCCCAACAATGGAGACAGAGCATATGCTTTCCGTCCCCTTTTTTGGCAAAATGCCCCTAAGATGTTCCCTGAATTTAGGGGTGTTATCAACGCTGCTACAACTAAACAAAATGGAAGGGCATCCCAAGGGACCTTTGATTGTCCCAAGGACTTTAGATATTTCCAGTGCCTTGCTTTAGGACAACCAACTAAATAAAATTTGCCAATTTGTGTTAGTCTGTTGATCCTTCATTTTCCAGTGATTTTTGGTTCATCTGTTTAAAAAAGAAGATAAAGAAGATAACGTAAGAAGAAGCTAGTTCCTTTTTGAATTACTCCCAGAAAATCCAATGAAAGTGCTTTCTGTGCACATATATATTTATGTCAATGTTTTCAATTCAAATATTTGAACTTTGCATAACCCTGATATATTTGATATTTCTGATGTTATTTAAAGAGCTTATGAAATCAACTATGTATTTCTTTTGCATCCATGTTTAAGACCACACTAATGATCCATCATCAGGATGAGATAAAAAAATGAAAGAGATTGCAGATTAGTTCTACTAAATACTTGGAATCTTTTTCTATCCCCTCATCTCATTCACTGCACTCTTGCCTATCATTTAGTATAACTTACCTGCAATCTATTTCATTTTTAACTTGTTATGATTGTGGATCACTGGGTGTGATTTAATTCCAGAGGCTCTTTAACTAACTTATATGGACTGTAGAAGAATCTTATCTGTTTGAAGCTGTAATTATTTCATGCTAAGAGACTCCGTAGTCTAATAGTCAGATAAAACTCATTCCTTATTATAAGATAAGGTTGCTGCTAGAACATTTGCATGCATCATCCTAATGTTGCCACGGTCTAGATTATTATTTCCTTGATTAAACTTCTATCTAAATTTTACCTAAAGGTATACCATTTAGCATCAGAAGCATTGTGTTGTGCATGTTTTATTAGGATTACAATATAATATTACAAATCATGAACTGAAATCCCTAGAATGCCTGGAAGCCCAGAAATTTGTACACACTTTTTTATTAATTTATGTACAAAATTTTCTTTGGCTAATGATGCATATTCTATCTGTTCACTTCTCACATCTCTTTTATTATTTGGACTGATGAAGGTCTGAACTGTGAGATATGCTTTATTTTGCTTCCTCTATTTAATATATATTCAGTTATTATCAAGTATATTGTCAGTTTGAGCTGAGTATCTCTAATTTATCATAGAGATTCTGAATGTGAGAGGCGAGCATGGGCTGCCAAAACTTTGAGTTAAATTTCCTTCTATTATTATGTATGACTTCCACATTCCTTCGTCCTCTTTACTCTTGTAAAAAGACAATGGTATCTTGCTTAATTATCTTCTTAATATACATAAAATTTCATCATATCAAAAAATATAGATTCTGCATGATAGAACTTTGAATACTACTTTGTGGAGGGTAATTAAGCTCTATTTGTGTGTATTGTTGAACACGGAAACAGTCTTATCTTTATCAGATGGATTGTTGGATCATTAAATTGTCATGGTGAGTTTATTTCATTGTATTTACTCTTCAAAAGTTCAGCTTTCAGTTTGTTTCAGTAATTTAAAAGTAGAACTTCAAATATTGATTTTTATATTGTGATTTAAATAACATACCTTGCCATCCCCAAAATGTGGAGAAAAACTGCTATTTAACCTTTTTAAGAATATTGCAATAGTGCTTAAATCTGATCGCAATCCAATAAAAAGTTCAAATGTAAGGAAGTGGGCAAGAAGTTGAAAGGCAGTTCTAAACACTTGCAAAAGATCTAAACCTAGGAAAATAAGAGAAACTTCCCCATATGTTGTAGGCATGATGAAGAATGCAAAGTAGCAACTTGTACTCTAAAAGAAACAAGAAAGAATGTAAGTAAGACTATGTATGAACAACTGTAAGACAAAAAGGAAGGATTCCGATGGCTTATTAGGATTCAACTAAGAATATTTTGAGTCGAAATCATTTTCCCACATGTTATGTGTAGTGGTTCACATGAATCCATTTCTAATAGACATGAATGGGCAATTTATCATTCCTTGCATCAAGGTAAGGTTGAAGTATCAGGCCTTCTTGGCAGGTCACATGCCTTAGTACTATAACTCAATTGTGGAGTTCAACATCAATACTGCTTGGCTTGCTACCCCATTGGCGAAACCTTCAGAAAGTGTTGTGCCTTTATTGAATGGTAAGTAGTAAGTGTTTTTTGTGGTGTATTAAATTATGAGCAATTTTTGGCAGTTGAGTTCTGATAAAAAATCACATTTGGTACATTGTGAAAAACACATCATACTTGTAAAAAATAATGGATTAACGACTCCTTATTTTACAATTATAACTATATCTTTTCTTAAGAGCAGGGATGTCAGAATCCTCACCCTTTCTTTGAACTTTTATGAATTGTGATGGAATGTAAGATTCATAATTTGTCCAATGAGAATGGAAAGACAACAAAGGATAAGTGAATTTTATTCCAAAACATTCAACAATGAATCATTGTATCACATGAAGGTACTCAATTGAAAAGGTTGGGAATAATAAAGGAGAAGTCTATTGTTTTTACTGAGGAGCAATTATGGTGTAGATAGGAAAACTATGTGTCCTATACAGCAATAGGAAAACATTTCATACACAGTCAGAAATTAAATTAAGATACAATATAATGTTAGGCATATTGTTGGAACACACTTTGTATGCATAGGCATTCATTGCTCATGTTAATGACTTAATAAACACTACATTGTTGACAATGTAACTAAGACTACATCAACCGTGTAATTTCCTTTTTTGATAATAATATAAGCCACACTCATTGCTTTTTGTCATCAAATTCTTTTAAATCAATAGATTCATTTCCAACATTTGGTGTGAGAGTGGGAACATTGTAGGAAGGATATGTTGTTCAAAGTGAGCAAATCCCTAGGAGAGGGTACCCTAAACCAAGTTGACGAAGAAGGGAGAATTGTTGTTATCAATCATAGTCCAAATAGGAATTCATTGTCAAAAGGAGTTGTTATCATAAGGAGAGAAGAAGCAACCGCCGTTGCAAATGGTTGACTAACAGAATTTGATGGGGCAAAAATATATAGAATGCTATTTTTAGGGGTCATCTTACCGCAGAAAATATTGTCACCTTGTTATTTCCAACCTGCTAAAGGTGTATTTTGCGAGGTTGGCCTTTTGAAGATTTTGGAGGGTGACTTGTGAAAAATGACAACCCTGCTTGACAAAGGAAGTACAAAGGATTTGTTAAGGCCAACTTTCACTAAATTAATTTGTTGTTTAAAATTGTTTTTAAAAGCTGACTTTTGTTGCCAACGTGATTGAAAGAATTAAGGGACTCGTGTAAAGGGTTTTGTCTTAAGGGTTTGTTATCAAGTGGTGATTTCCACAAGAATGCAAGTAATTCCAGTTTTTACCATTTTTAAAATCCTTTGCAATTTTTTTCCGTAAATGGACAAACTTCCTTTTTTTTAATTGAAAAATCTTGCATTAGTCTCTCTAGGTTGCATGATCACAACCAATATGCAAATTATTGTGTTTTCTTGAAGCCTAAAATTAGATAGGCCAAAACTTCTATGTTTGGAATAACAAAATGCTAACCATTTTGAGGATGGGAATTGTGATAAGCGCTATCGTAAATACAAAAAACTAGAATGACTTCAAATTTTGCAAATATTGATCAACTATTATAAAGAAGCCTTGTTAAAATTATTTACATTTGACGGCTTGATTATAGAATTCAAAATGCTACTTTCTATGATGATTTTTGAGAGAAATATAAAAGCCATTGAAAATGGTGGTCCATAATTGAGAAGTCCGAAGTTGCCTAGAAATCAATATGGTCTAAATATCTATATCATATATTGTGTTTGTGTTTGTGTCTATTAGTATATTGGATGTAGATGGTACTGATGCCAATATTTACTATTGGATATAGATACAATGAATATTGAAAATGCCATGACACAGATATGGCTAGCTATAAAAACTATGAAAACATAAAATATTCAATTATTCACATATCTACATATTGTTAAGCTACAAAAAATTTCTCCCTTCCTGTATATATATATATATATATATATATATATATATATATATATATAGAATATTATCTATATATTGAATATTGGATATGGATATGATACTCCTAAGTCCTAGATAAAATACAGATACTATTCAGATGTTACCATAAACTAGACTATTTTTGGGGCATATCTAATGCATTTGGATACAACATTAAACACTTTGTGTCATATGAAATCTAGGGATTATGATTAGAATTCTCAAAAATAATAAAATTATAAAAACATATATCTATGTGTGTTTGTGCATAAATATTCAGGTCTGGGGTTTATAAGAAAATTCAAAATTTGCAAAACAATCTCTCACACACACAAATACCATTGAAGACATAATATAACAAAAGAAATATGGTAAAATACACACACACACACACACACATATAAAAGCTATGTTCTATACCCTTAGAATTTACATATATTCACTTATTTATATATCCAGGGGTGTAGAACATAAATTATTTTACAATATTTATTTTGTTATATAATGTCTATATATATATATATATTCAATTATTTATATATATAAGCATATAGAACATAACTAAAATATATTAGTTTATGATATTTCTTTTTCTTATTATATGCTTTTGATGCTATTAAAATATTTATTATATTTTAGTTTACAATATTTATTTTGTTTTTGTAAATTTTGATCATAGTCCCTAGATTTGATACGATTTATCCCATATGAAGTTGTAGTCTTTGGATTATGTGGCAATTGAGGTGAAGCAAGACTCTACAAAGAACATGTTTTTGTGGCACCTTCCCTGGATATCAGTAATGTAACAAATTGTTATTTTAGTTTATTTATTTTGGTTCATTTAACATTTCATTAACTACAAAGATTGAATTTAAGTTTGGTGATTGGAATTTTTCTATTCTACACATTTCATATCTATTGGTAATGGTAGGGCATAGAAAATAAAAGGATAAGAAATCTTGAATGATCTATGAAGTGGTTGGTAGGAGAGGTAGAACTATCATGCACATTTGGTGCATGATGCACAATATAGGCATGTTTTAGATATACTAGGAAAAATAAATGAATGATACAATATATCTTCTAAACAAAGGTTCCTGCAAAGCCTTATCAAATATCACACCTAAAGAATTTTGGCTTGGGCTTATACAAAAGTTTAACATTTTTTTTCTGTTAAATAGCCCTTGACCTTCTTTTAATAGATCGTGGATTTGATTGTTTGTTTATTTCTAACATTAATGTTTCATATCGCACTCTGTGATCCATCATCAGGATGTGAGAGTGGCAAGAGATATGTTCTTGACCTTGCTCTATATCATGATTGGGGATGCATTTAGGAATTTCCCAAACTCACAAGGGGCTTTATTGCTCCTACACCCTTGCAATTAGGTTGTGAAAAATATAAAATCATAGTCTTTCTCTTTTATTTGGCTTGAAATAAATAAATAACTCATTTTTCGCTATTTTTTTAATTTTTAGTTCCTTTTAGTCAATTAAGTCCTGGGTAATTGAATTTCATTTGTATATTTGGTTTGCCAAGCCAATCTCAATATGAAGTAATGCTACAATGATCAAAATAGATTTTGTGTTTTCTATATTCATTATTTTAGCTTATTTTGCATATTTATTTATTATTATTTGTGAATTTATTTTACTGAATTCTTTCAGACTTTGTGGCTTCATTTTTCCAACAACATAGAGACTAGGTCCAATTAATTAGTCATATGGTGAAGCCTTACTCCAATGCCAATGATCTGATTTGAAGAATAACTTAAATCTTTAGAGAGGGAACTTAGTATTACCAAGTAATTGGTGAATATTTGCTTAATATTAACAGAGATCGAGAGGTCAATATATACAAAAGAACAAAACGATGTTTCCTTAGCAAATGATCATAAAGAATAGAAACTTTCTATTTTAGCTGGAAGAAAACAAACAATTATCTACAACCTAACAACATATTAGAAACATTCTAATATTTACAATAAATTACAAATAGATAACTATTAACTAATAATAGACCCTATCTATTATTGTAATACCCTCCCTTAATGGTTAATCTATCCACAACACCCACAGTCCTCTGAATTTGACAAATTTATTAGGACCAAGAGGCTTGGTGAGAATGTCTATAGTCTGATCCGTTGCTGGAACATATTGCAAGTCTATTGTCCTTTCTTCAACCCAATTGTCATATGTAGTGACAGTGAATATCCGTATCCTTGGTTCGTTCATGGAAGACTGGATTCCGTGCTAATTTAATAACACCTTCGTTATCAACAAAGTGGTTTGTCCTAGCAACATCTGAATATCCCCGAGCATTTGATGAAGCAAAACAACTTCACAACCTGCCTTAACTGTCCCTCTGTATTTAGCCTTTGTAGAGGAGAGAGAAACTGCTTGATGGTTCTAATTGGTCCATGTGACGGCATTGGATCCCAAATTGAACACATATCCAAAAGTTGACTTTTTATCATCAACAGACCCTGCCCAATCTGAATCTGTGAATCTACTGAGTCTAGGATTATAACCTCGAGTGTAAAGAAGTCCATCATTTGTAGTGCCCTTCACATAACGAAGCACACGCTTTGTTGCCATCCAATGATTAGCCTTGGGAGCTGTCATAAAGTGGGAGATGTAGCTTAGTGCGAAGTTGATATTAGGCCTAGTAGCAGAGAGGTAGATGAGACTGCCTACTAGTTGCCTGTATGTAGTATCATCAATGGGGGGAGAATCAAACTTGGTTGATAACTTGAGACCTTTCTTCATGGGTGTAGATGCAGGCTTGCAATCCTGCATTTGAAATTTACCTAACAGAGCCCTAGCATATTTGGACTGAGAGATGAATATACTAGAAGACTGTTGCCAAACCTTAACATCTAGGCAATAATGCATGAGCCCAAGGTCAGTCATATCAAAAGATTGGCATAAATTCTATTTGATTCCTTGAATCACAGATGTCGAACTACCAGTGATGATCAATCGTCTGCATAAATAACGAGAAGGATGATGTCACTGTCAGTAGTCTTGATGTACAAATTTGAGTATGAAGAACTCCTCTAGAAGCCTTGATCACTGAGGTACTTATCAATTTTAATGTACCATGCTCGAGGGGCCTACTTCAAGCCCTCTAATTTGAGAGCCTGATATTCTTTATCAACAACCTTGAAACTAGGAGGCTACATCATGTAGACCTCTTCGTGGAGATCACCATTTAGGAAAACACTCTTGACGTCCATTTGATGGACCTTCCAACCAAACTGTCCTGCCATGGCTAGGACTAATCTAATTGTGCTCATCTTTACAGTGGGAGCAAAGTTCTCATAATCAATGCCCTAACGCTGAGAAAAGCCATTTGCCACTAAATGAGCTTTATACTAATCCAAAGTACCATAAGATTTGTATTTGATTTTGTAAACCCATTTGCAACCAATGGGTTTCTTCCCTGGTAGAAGATTAGAAAGGACCCAGGTGTTATTCTTCAACAGGCTCTGGTGTTCAAATGTCATGCCTATTTCCATTCTGGAATTCCTTTAGCCTTGGAGTATGTTTGAGGTTCAAACACACTGTGAATGTTGGCCATGAGAACAAAGTCAATAGACTCTATAGCTTTGCTCTTTTTCCAAGTAGTTCTCCCATCAATGAGCTCATCACGAAGATCAACAAGTGTCTTAGCCCACCACTTAGGCTAGAGAGGAGAATGACCAACATTTCTATTAGGAGATGCTCTATGATCAGGTTCCTCATTAGAAGAATTTGGATCAAACTCAGGTGAAGCATCTACAAATTTGGGTGATCCTGTAGGAGAAGCTTGAGGTGTCTGTATAGGGATCACTGGTATAACTGGAGCCGTAGGAGCTATTGGAGCCCTTTCATGGGACCTAATGGAATCCTTATTAAGATAATATCATATACTTTCTATAATAGTCAACTACTTGTCTGTAGTCCGTCTTTCAGTCTAGATAGGAATGTTTCCTATCCCGTCTCTTTTTTCTTCAGTCCAGATAGGAATGTTTCCTATCCTGTCTCTAGTTTTGTTTCTAATTCCGTCTTTAGTCTACGTTGTTTCTTTTAGAAACAACATCCTTGTAATTCTTTATAAGGAACACATTTGTTCCTCTGTTTATCAATGAATCATCCGAAAATCCGTTAGAAATCCGTTAATCTGCCAACTCTTCTTGAATCTTGTAACATGGTATCAGAGCTAACAATTAAATTTTTTTTTTGGAAAAAATTATAATTTCTTCTTGAAATTATTTGTTTAAATTTTTTCAAAAAAAATTTAGTTAATTTCTTTGAAACCCGCCTAAGGTTTTCTGCCTAGAGAAAATTTGAAAATCTCAAACTAGGGTTTTACAGATTCGTGACTAGTACAAATCGCGATTTTTTGGCCGAACTCCTTTGCAAATCGCGTCCGACCTCGTGCCCACATTCGTTTTGGCTTTCTCTGCTGCAAATCGTGGTCCTTTTTTCAAGTATCTGCAAGGAGCTCGCAGATATTCCTTGGCGTTTGTTTCCTTGAAAAATCGCAGACGTTCTTGGCTGCCATTTTCAGACGGCTCTGCTCCTGCTGAATCTACATTATTTGAAATTCGACCTCCACGGCCGCCGCCTGAATTTTCACTCGAAACCCTAATTTTTGGGGTTGAAAAAATATTTTGTTTGCAGATTCTTGGTGGGTTTTTCGAGAGCTCAATTGGGTTGTCGTCCATTTTTTTTGGTTGCCTAGATTTTTGAGCCAGCGGATCCAGAAAACGACAGAAGATTCCTTTTGGGTTTTTCGAGCTCTCTTCTCGGTCATTCTCTGATTCTTCTGGGTCTTTCATATTTTTGCCTCGAAGAAGGTGCCTTCACAGTTTTCATTGAAAAACGTGCCATGGCATCTCTGACAAATATTTTGCTCGAACATAATTCCAAATTCAATGGTCGCAGCTATGGAACCTGGAAGCAGCGCATCATCGCAATCTTCGAATATCGAAACACCGATCAACTTGTTCTGGGTGTTACGCAACGTCCGACTTCTCCAGGTCCTGATCAAGGCGAAGCTGCATTTTTCGCCTTCTGAATCTGTTTCTGTTTTTATGGGTTTGTTGATTTTCTCCTCAAAAATCATTTCAAGTTGTCTGTAATACGCAAGGTTGTGTGAGATTCTGGGTTTTACTGTTTTTTCCACAAAAACGAAGTTTTGTAATTGCAACTTATTTTGAGTCATAGCACTCTTCTGGCAAAGCTTCTTGGTTTCAGCGTTTTGTAGATCCAGGGAGGGTCTCAGTTATCACAGAATGTTCCGACATTCGTATGTTGACCATTAAGGGAGGGTATTAAGATAATATCTTATACTTTCTATAATAGTCAACTACTTGTCTGTAGTCCGTCTTTCAGTCTAGATAGGAATGTTTCATATCCCGTCTCTTTTTTCTTCAGTCCAGATAGGAATGTTTCCTATCCTGTCTCTAGTTTTGTTTCTAATTCCGTCTTCAGTCTACGTTGTTTCTTTTAGAAACAACGAGCTTGTAATTCTTTATAAGGAACACATTTGTTCCTCTGTTTATCAATGAATCATCCGGAAATCCGTTAATCTGCCAACTCTTCTTGAATCTTGTAACAATCCTAACTCCCAAATCATGAGCCTTCATAGGTTGGTGTGCTGGATCAAGAACAGAAGAAACAAGCATGAATGGTCCTCGCTCCTCATCAAAGACTACATCACGACTATACAGGAGACGAGATGTCTCAGTGTCGATCAAGTAATAGGCTTTGTGAAGGCTGTTGTATCTAGCAAGCATGATTTTTTAACTCTTGGCATCTAACTTGGTGCGTGACACATCAAGGATCCAAACAAAAGCAAGAGAGCCAAAAACCTTTAGGCGACTAATCCTAGGCTTGTGACCTGACCAGGCCTCTTCTAGAGTTTTACCTTTGACCGCTACTGTGGGTGACCAGTTCAAAAGATAAATTGCAGTGTTAACTACTTCTATCGAAAACTTCTTTGGAATATCTCTGTGTTCAAGCATGGACTGAGCCATCTCGATGATTGTTTCATTCTGACATTCAACTACACTGTTCTGTTGTGGTGTGTGGGGTGTGGTTAACTAGCATTTGATGCCATTAGTATCCAAGAAGCTAGAGAATGCATTAGAACAAAATTCCCCCCATTGTCTGATCTAAGAGTAATAATAGATTTCCTAGACCCTTTTTCAACTAAAGGTTTAAAATCTAAAATATAGGAAATGCATCTGATTTCTTTTTAAGAAAATATACCCATATTTTACTACTGAAATTATAAACAAACAACAAAAAATATCTGAACCCAGGAATAGAAGTAGTGGCCATAAGGCTGCAGAGATCAACATGAACAAGCTGAAGTACTTGAGAAGCTTGTCATGAATCGGCAATGATGAACGATGTGTGATGTTGCTTTCTAGCCTGGCATGCATCATAAACTCTAAACTGTTGAGTCTAAATCTCTAGGAATCCGAGGATAAGCTCTTCTTGAACAAGCTGAGAGAGATAATGCACATTTAAGCGCCCATACCACTGATGCCAAATTGTGCTAACAAATGACCGTCAAGCAGCCATAGCTAAGTCCTAAGAATCGCTATAATCATTGCCTTTATATTTGATCTTTGTTTGTCATCAGTAGTCTATTGTCGTCTTTATTGATGTTGAGCATTTAAGTTGATGTCTTGACTAATCACAGATGTAGGGGCTCGTGTATTCCCTAGAATTATCAGTATTTTATAATAAACTCCTCAGCCAAACACATCCCTTAATCATATTGACTTATGATCGCCAAGCATATACTATTTTCTATTCATTTAATCGTATCGACCTCCCTTCTCCTACATGATGAATATGGATAGATAATTGAGCAGTTAATTATATGGCTCGATAATTATACTTCAACATGGCATTCTTTTTTTAATATGATAGTAGTCCTCCTGCAATGTTCAGAATTACTACCTCATATGTATTGTATTAACACCACTCTCTTGGTAAATAATATTACTTCTTAATCAATGATTGGGTGAGTCATTTTCGTTATTAATGTTCCTTATAAATAGTTGGGATTCCTATGTACTATTGTTGCTTCATTAATTAATCCTTTGGAAGAGTGAGATAGTGGAAGTATTGATTGTAGACACTGGAGACTTGTTATTACAATTCCGATGGCTGGTAACATCATTCTTATTCTCTTTTTGACTGGTTCATGGCTAGAGACATTAGTCTACAAGGTTACATAAATAATTTAGAGATGGTAGGTATAATGATCGTTTTGCACCCACAAAATTGCTTTATCTCTCTTTTGTAATTGCTATCTTACAAATTTGTCTCCATGAAAACTTCCTTAATTTGAACGATTTGTCGTTCTGCACCCGAAAGATCTCCATATCTTTCTTCTGTAATTCTCTTATAGATTTGTCTCCATAGGAGACTACTCAAATTCAAATGATCTCAAACTATGCTTATAAAAACTTGATCTTAGAATGTTTGTTCGGGTTGGACTTTGATGGGGACATCATAGACAAAGGTGCACATGCATAAAACAAAAGAAAATAATTGATGAAGAGATGAGGTATTAGCTATGAATAATTCTTAATCTTAGTAAGTAATATAGTAAGAGAAAATTTAGAATAGTCATGTGGAGAAGGAATGTAAGAAGGAAGTAAGTATATAGTTTCTCAAAATGCATTCCCACTTCCAACCACCATGATCATGTTTACATAAGAGCCAAATTCAATGTAAGAGAGAAGATTTTACAGTTCAAATTAGAACTGCTTCCCATAGGTTCAAGTGTGAGACAATTGAATTCTAATGAAGAATGAGAGGAGAGAATGTGTTTTTCATCATATAATTGTCATGTCCCTCCAAAGTTGATAACATAATCAACAAGTTTATTAATTCAAGGCCCATTGAATTTCATAATAAAACATTAAATAGGGCCACTTAAAAAAATTTCCCGCTTTAAGGGCCCAATTTAAGTTCAAATGTTTTTGGAGGGAAAGATTGTGTAAAAACGGATATGTGGAAGCAAATGAAGCATGTGAGTTTTGGATATAGTTCTCTTTCCAACCAGCAAGCTTTGTGAGCTGATTGTTCCTTGGAGTTTCAGTGGGTTCACTTCACCCTAGTCTTCTTTGCAAATCTGTTTACCATACAGGGTAAATGGTTTATTAATGCATTTAGACAGTAGACAAGAACATGTAACACAAAAGTATTCCTTTTATTATTTGCATGTATGTAGAAGATACTACAATATTCGATATGATTGGTTACAATGATTCCAATGATTACCATGATGATTCCAAAGTCCATTCCGGATGGTGTACATATACCTTTCCGAAGGGGTGACTCAACCGTCATGCGCCCATTCCGATACTATTCTACCTGTCGGCTACACTATAGATTTATTGACAACATCATCCCTCCAAAAGAAAAGTCATCTTCGGACGACAATTACAAAATATTCGAGAGAGATTAACAAAATGAAATACATTAATTGACTAACTATAACAAGATAGATCTGTTTCCATCACATCACTTCCACATTCCTCTTGTGCCTGCACCAAACTGGTGTCCAAAAACATGTTGCATCTGTAGTCTCTGCTTAACACAATACTATCACCTTAGCCAATTTGACCTTGATAGCCACCTGTGCCACCACCTCTACTTCCAACACCTAGGTACGCTTAGCCAAGTGTCGCTCTATTGTCTCCAACTGGACGATCAGCCCCTCCCGAGCTCTCTATTCATCTACCAAGACAGCCTCATGTCCAACACCTACTCCGAGTGCCTCAAAGCGTAGCACCCTTCTCGAAAAGGCTTGCTCCAGTACTCTCTCCACCTTTGGCAGCGACTCCAGGTCTCATCAACTAGTCACACTTCCCATGACTAATAACTGCAACGACTAGGGGTCTAGGGGCCAAGACCAAATTAACACTCTCAACCCACACAAAAGTCCATGGAACACACCATTTTTGTTATTTTCTTCCAATTCCATACTCTTTCAGCCAATCGCTTATGTTTTACTACTTGTTTATGTCTTTCCCTTCCCTTTAGTATCATATGTTATTCATTCTGAACATTTTTTATTTGTCGACTTTTTTTCTCTTTATTTTTAGAACCTCATATCACCCTTCTTCTGCGTCTACCGGTGTACTGCAATCTTCTTCTCCTTCTCTAGTTCCTACCGTACGGAATGGCTCCCTTTCCTGTATTGAAGATGTTCCCACTTCTCCGACATAGGACTTCCTTGCTCCTGTTACCGTATGTCTTGGCCATATGGCTTTCATGCCTTTGCTTGCTTCCTAAAATACCAGGTTGTACGAACCACCGTATGATGCTTATATTCTTCTATCTAAACCGTATGGAGGATATTGCTTTGTTGTTTTCGTTGCCGTATGGGAATGGCCATACAATGCACTTGCTTTGCTCTCCCGTAAAAGGCCGTTCGTTGTTCTTCAACACCGTACGGTGCTTGCTTAGCCATACGGTAGCTTTTCTTCTTAGTTGTACATTAGTCCCTCCCGTACGATGATTACAACTTGTTCTGCTTGCCGTACTGTGAAATAATTCTCTTATTTTCTTCTCTATTTTATGTTGTACGGTCTTAGATATTACTTTGCATTTGTACTTACTCCTTATGAATTCTGTACGAGTCGTATGATGTGGCATGTACAATATCTTCTCCTGTCTAGCCGTACGGTGGATCACCTGTGATTTCCTGCCATCTTTTGCCTGATCGTACGACGTCCTTCCTAGGTTGTATAGTGTTTTGTTCTTCTTTACTGCTTTCCTTTCTTGCTTACGCTCCTTATAGGCCTTACGACCCTGTTTTATGGCAAACGTACTCCCTTCTACTCTCCTCCACACTTTTATATATGGTGTACTTGCTTTGCTCTCCTAAAAGGCCATACTATTTTAAATGCAGCTGTTTTTAATACTGGATTCCAATTATCTCCCACCAGTATGTTCTTTGGTTCAATATCATCTTCGAGGTTCATGGTTTGTACTATGGCCTTTTCATATTTTATTGGCTTTTCCTTATTGAATACATGTGCAGGTGTTTCATCCAACTGTGCATTCCCTTCTTTTATTTCCTTAAATTCTTTTGGAAATCCATCCCCGTTGCGTTCTTCTATCCTTAGTATGTTGCAACTTTGGAAGAGTTCATAATCCTCCATCTGCCAGTGAAATAGTCCGTTCACCGAATCCTGATCATCGTCCTTCGATCCACTTTCCAACTGTAGAACTTCTTCCTCATCCGGTTCCATTTGCTTCTTCCCTTCGTCCTCTCCTTCTAAATCGGACGATCTAGCTTTTTCTCCCACCATTTGTGTGTGTAAATCAATAATGAATCTTCGTCCTCTGCTCTCTATTGATAGTGTATTTTTTTTCCAGTCGTGTTTGACCTTTGCTTGCACGAGCCATTCTCATCCTAAAATGGCGTCATATCCCCTTCTTTTTAGCAGTATGACTACAAACTCGAGTAGGAACGGTTGTGTTCCAATAGTCACTGGTTGTGACATCAAGATCCCTAAAGGCTTAATGCCATGTTTGACGCAGGCAAAGGGTGAATAACTAGGGCCAAAGGCTCAACCAACTATCCAAACCACCTTGCAAGAGTTAACACAACGGAAACAAACACAAAGAATGACAACCAAAGGAGGAAGAAGAGTGAATTACTTTTATTGATTCATTAAAATATCTTCGTACATGCCCAGCTGTAAGGCCTTCTGGGTTACAGCCAATTACAAATACATTCACATTCAAGGATTCAATTGCAAATTCGCACTTTCAGTTCTACTCTCTAATCTTCTTCCCAAAAGCTTACCTAACTCTAAGCGTAAACACTCTATATATACTTGCCAAAATGGCTTATAGATTATTCTAGAACATTACATAAGAGGAAGGCCGACCCAACAACGGTCAACAACAGTCTGGACGCATCCCAAGAAAATATCTTAACATAAATGTCGCAAACAAAATAAATCCCGCAAGTCGGCTCGCAGAAATCACGTTCAAATGTTGACGCTCGGCGTACACTAGGTAACTCAGCGAATGAAGAGTTGCTCGGCGTACACTAGGTAACTCGGTTAATGAAGAGTCACTTGGCATACATTGGGTAACTTAGCAAATGAAGAATCACTTGGCATACATACACTAGGTAACTCGATTAACGAAGAGTCACTTGGCGAACACTGGGTAACTAGGTTAATGAAGAGTAACTTGACATACATTGGGTAACTCGGTTAATGAAGAGTCACTTGGCGTATACTGGGTAACTCGGTTAATGAAGAGTCACTTGGCATACACTGGGTAACTCGGTTAATGAAGAGCCACTTGGCGAACACTGGGTAACTAGGTTAATGAAGAGTCACTTGGCGAACACTGGGTAACTAGGTTAATCAAGAGTGAACAAAATGAGCAGGATAACAAGGCAACCCAGGATGCTCCTGCATCAATGTTGGTCTACAGTTAGCAATTGGAACGTGGGTGGCCACAACGTCGGCTATCCCAGCTTCTTCCAGGTATCTTCTGGTAGGACATTTACCCCTAAACCTCCATCCACAATTGTGTCTGACAGGATCGTTCCCAATATACCCATTTCTATGACCGCCAGATGCCTTCTGATGTGAGGGCTAGCAGCATTGGGTCTGCTGCACTTGTTCTGCTTTCCTTCTCCTTCCTGGGTTCTTCTGGTAGTTTAGCAGCCGGAGCCATGTTTGTGAGTGTCGTTCGTAGCTGGGGCATTGTGAAGATTAGATCATTTAATTTTATTGGCACTTCAGTTTGTAATATCTACCTTATGATATTTTGTTCTGTGCAATTCCTCATTGAGGTACCCGCAGTATCACCCTTCTCCGTTCATGATTTCTCTGACTGCATCCCTTTCTCAATTTCTGCCCGTGCTTCTTCCAATCTCTTCTTTTCTTCTGTCGGGTCTGGGTATAGCTTTGTTTGTTTACGTGTGATTTCTATGACTTCCTCTTCGTTCGTTCCTGCTTCGATGCTGATCAAATTCACTCCTGATTTCGATTTCGGGCACTTGGCGTCTTCATGGTCTCCGAGACCACACCATCTGCATAACAAATTCGGTGTGTTCGTCGTTGTACAGTTTCGTGCAAAGTGGCCCCATAAGTTGCATGTTTGACATTGAACCATCGGTCGACCGTTCGCATCATACTGAATCTGACTGCGGCCTTCATTATTATTGTTATTATTGTTGTTGTTTGTGTTGTTTTGTCCCCTTCTATTGTTTCTGTACCCACCCGAGGTGGCACCGTCATTGTTTGTGTTTCTGTTTCCTCCTGACATGGATGCTTCCTGTGTCAGGAGTACTTGTTGATGCCCTCTTGTCTTTATATTGAACGGGCATTCTTTTGTGGAATGTCCCACAATTTGGCATATATCACAGAACTGATTCTTCGAACAGGATCCCTTAGTGTGACCTTTCGTCTTGCATTCTGTGCACCATAGCTCATTTTCTTTGGTCTGACTATTCCCTTTTTGCATATTCTTAAATTCTTTCATCATCTTGATCATATCCTTCTGGAGAGCTCGGACCTTCTTACTGCCCTTTTCATCACCACTGCTGTCTTCAGAAGAGGATTCATCCGAGTTGCATGATCTATTTTTCTTCTTTTTTGTTTTCTGTTCACTTTCTAAGTCCATTGCTCGATTGTATGCTTTAGTATATGACGATGGCGGTACAATCTTCATTTTCCTTTTTAACTCCGGGCGTAGTCCTTCAATGAACCATCTCTTTTTCAGTCTGTCTGTTGACTTACTCTCCATTTTATTTACTATTTCTTTTAACTTTCTAGCATATACACAGACTGTTTCATTTTTCCCTTGTTTCGTGGTGTAGATTTCTACTACTATCTCATTGTCGTCTTGTAGCAGTTGAAACTCTGTAATAAATTTCTTCATTATGTTTTCCCATGTCGTTAACTTTGCCGGATCGATGTCTAAAAACCAATCGATTGCTACACCTCGCAAGGTGGTTGGAAATAGCCTTGCCCGTTTGTCCTGGTTGTTTTCTCCATTCGCTCTCCAAATCATCTTGCAAGTATTGCAATGTCTGATTGGGTCAGCCGTGTCATCCTCGTCGAATTTGGTAACTTTTCCTTTGGACCGGCCATCGGTACCCTTCCTTTCTTTTGTTGTGCGTTGTTGTCTGTACCCGCATTGTTTTGTACTCTCATACCACTCTAAACACTCGTGTTGTTCTGTACTCCCGTACCACTTTGAACACCCGCATTGTTCTGTACTCTCATACCGCTTTGATCACCCGCATTACAAACACCTACGTTCTCAAGTGGTGTGAAGGCTTCCTCAAGGACTTGGTTGTTTCGACCAAACTGTATTTGCTCGTCAGGTGTATCAAGGACGAAGAGTTCACCCCATGCTTGAGTTCCTTCGACACGCTGAGCCGCACTAGTCCTTTCCCTTCCGTCTGGATTCCCCCGTGGCGTATACCAATTTGCCAATTCTTCCTTTGTTCCTTCGATCACCCTTCGCCTTTCTCGGACATCTTCTATCAACCTCTCCCTTGATCGACTTGGTGACTGCACTCCATTCATCAGTGCTCTTGTGGTACCATGGTCACCTCCTGTGCCACCACTGTTGTACCCTTTGACGAGTTGTTGGATTCTGTGCCTCTGGTTGCTTTGCTGTGTGCGGTTTAATATTTCCCGTGTCACACGTATACTATTTTTTTAGGTAAGGCTCAATGCCCCTTGCACCTTGAGTAGTCGTCTCATAACAATAGTATGCAATGTCATCTTTTGGATTCTTATTTCTATCTTTATTCAATGTGTTAGGCATTCATAGCACCCGGTCCTTATAGGCAACGGCGCCGAATGTTTACTGTACAAGGTAAACGGTTTATCAATGCATTCAGGCAGTAGACAAGAACATGTAACACAGAAGTATTCTTTTTATTATTCACATGTATGCAGAAGATACTACAATATTCGATATGATTGATTACAATGATTCCAATGATTACCATGATGATTCCAAAGTCCATTCCAGATGGTGTACATATACCTTTCCGAAGAGGTGACCGTCACGCGCCCATTTGGATACTAATCTACCCGTCGGCTACACTATAGATTTACCGACAACAAAATCCATGAAATCTCATTTGGAGACAAACTTGCTGAATCATAGGCATCATCCATCCTGACTGACGATACAGGTCGCTGGAGCTAGCAATGAATAAAGTATCTATGGATGGCGCTCGGACTGAATTAAATTAGATTGAACCAAGTTGGGCCAGGCAGTGCATTATGGCATAATTATATCAGATCAGTGTAACCTTCAGGAGGTAGAAACTCTGGATATCAGGCTGTGCAAATCTATTTGGTGCGATCTTAACTTAGAGATGATAAGGGAGCAACTCATTGACGCTTGACTAAAGCGATCATATAATCAATCGATTGTCATTGTGGGTGTAGCTCCAAGAATTGTATTGGGTTAAATCTGAGAAGAGTGACCCATGATCAGTGATCCGTCCTAGTACCTCGACCAAGACTGGGAAATCCATACACCATTATATTTTAACAGTTTCTAGTGATAACTAAATTAAGCACGAATCAATCCTGAGCCTTCCGTGTGGAAAAACTTGATATTTCCATTGATTGTGTAGGTTGGTTACAGTAATAAATCCACTGATAATTAAGCTCTGTAACAGTGATATAACTTAAGGTGATCGACATTCCTCGCTAACCTGTGATACTAATCAAATAAGACTGTCTGTCTTTAGAAACAATAGTCATTACTGTTGAGTTAAGTTTACAGTCCTTGTAATTAGTGTGATGTAGAGGCAAGGCATATTTGTTAGTTTAGGTGTGATCAAGCCATGAAGAGTTGAGGCTTGCAGCTGCAACACATGCTAAATCTAATTTGGTGTTATCTAGACGCCTTCTGTAACACATATGAAGCTGATACATTAAAATCAGTGAATGAGCAATGTCTCCACTATTGTGACACACCGAGAGAAGAGAGGCACGCTATAGGAGGAAAATGCCAAGTTTGACAGCAGTAGCTATTGCAAACAAATTGTGAATGCCATCCGACAGCTGTTGCACACTGCAAAATCGATTGTCTATTATGGTTTTTCATAGTTTCTAACCTGAGCCTGTGAAAATCATCCATCACCAATAATGACCCAGATCATATCCAGCTGTAGATGTGACTGAGAGGTTTCTTCACGTGGTAGAACATCCACAACATTCATAGGTAGTGAGCAGGGCCTGAATCAAGCAATCACAAAGTAAATGCTACCGCAATATTTGGGATCGATGCTGCTAGCAGCCTGCCTTGGCATTGACTGAAGGAAAACACCATCTGTGGAAAGCTATGTATGTGGGTAGCATTGAATTGCACTGATAATAGTCATTGGAGCAGAGGGAAGCACAGTCCAGCACCAGCATGACAGAAACTCGGTGCAGGAGATCTGTTGGAGATCCCAGAGACATCACAACTTCAGGCCAAGCTCCTTTCAATGCAAAGCATATTGAGATTACCTTTCTGAGAATCCAAACACTGACATATCGTTAGATGAATAGGTGCAACATTTTTATGATTGACTTGAGTGAATCTTCAGAGGTTATGGTTTTGGTGAATTCAGATTTCGAATAGAAAATTCAGTGTTTTGCAATTTTATTGTTCAAATTATTTGGTAGTTTTGCTTGCTATTAATTGTTAGTTGCTCTAGGATATTTGGATAATGGCCAATATATCAGGACATTTGGTTCGGGTATATAAAGACATTGCAAGTACACCCAATATTGGATGCTATTTGAAAAGATGACTGTAAAGATTATTGTAAAATAGGTGATTGAAATCAAAATAAGAAAAAACCAACTATTTTCTCTGTTCTTAAACTCAGCAACACTGGGTAGTTGAGAATTGGTACACCTGTAACATTTATGGTCCATCTTAATTAAAATCACTCACAACCAAAATATCCAATCATGTGAATGCCATAAATCATATTGTTGAAATTAGGCCATGGATGATATATACTCTCTTCCAAATATAAACTTATAAATTGACTATAAGATATTCAATTTTTAACTAGTGTCCTATAACAAAGAAAAAATGCCCACTTTCATAATAACTTGGCAGAGAGATGTGAGTTGGGAAGCAAAAGAACACTAAATGAAGAAAACTGAAATGATTGACAGGAAAAAGTTTTTTGGGCTCTTGAAATAATATAAACTTCTAAGATTTATTGATATTCATTTGTAATTAAACATGTGCAGCTTCACGATCAGACAAGAAAAGAACGATTCACATGTGTAGGCATACTTCAGACAACATGGATGTCTGCATGTTATCAAGACATACTTGAGGCTACATTGGTAAATAGACTGATAATATTACCATGCATAAATGCTTAACATGTAGATATCTAACAAGCAAAATAATATTACTATATGCTTGCAAGGTACTGTGGGGAGAGGTTTATCATAGGCTCTATTTATTTTTTATAATAGCAACTAAGTGTTGTGTTCTTTTGCAAGCATCTGTTCTGGTCGTTTAGCATCCTCCTTCGAAAAGACAACACTGATCTGATGCCCACAAATAGTTTGATTATTCATACAGTGCTTGGCTTCTGCAGCATCCTCAGCATTTCTGTATTTCACAAATCCATAACCTGCTGGTTTCCTGCAAGGTCAGTCAACATAAATTGTCAGTTGGCAGTATAGAATATCCATATGCATTCTAACCTGTAAATTGTATTTGTAAAATAGAATTCATTCCAAAGTGAGTTTTAAAATTAAGAACTTACTAGTCATCACACTCATTGTGGCTCAATTTTTTTTTTAAATAGTAAAATACTCACAATGATCACACTCATTGTTAATAAGTAGGAGATATTTTCCACAGCAAGTCAAATTGGGATATTACTATCAGGATTTAACTGTGTAGTTCAAGTCAAACTCATTGACCCATGTTTCATGAGTAGTGATTCACACTCATTGTATTCTAAAAATAAAATATGTCTAATTATCTCACTCATTGTAACTGGGCAGCATATGGATATGATTTCAATACCCCAAAAGCAACTATACACACATGCACACACAGAAGGGGTGGGTGGGGGGCATTCAATGCTTAAAGCTCTTCTTGACTGATAATTTTTGTTTTAATTTTAGGGACTATATAGATTTTGGTCTACTAAAAAAGGCTGAAAAAATAACTGGAAGAGTGCTATGAGACAGATTCTGTTTATGCACTTATGTTTTAGTCACCATAAATTTCTATTAAAGACCAAATGGTTCAACATGAACACAGATTTCTTGTTCTTGGAAAATTGTCTTCTACCTTTAGCCATAAGGATTTATAGAAACATAAATGAAACGCTTCATAACTGCATTTCTGAATTTGGATTGCATATGTTGCATATACATTGTAATGAGCGCATCATTGACTCATAAGAAGAGCATTTTGATTTTGTTTTCTTGAAGCTAGGGTGATGATTATCTGACATGGAACCTATGTCATGAGTGATAACATCGTGCTGAACGAACTTTTGCTTAATCTAGAATGCGATCACACCCATACAAACAACTTTAATCATAGCATCAAGTACTTACTGCTCAAATACTAGAATTTAGAACCATTATCTTTTTCATCATCATCTTCAAATGTGATATAAATGTTAGTATTAGATCAATATAGATTAATGTTAGCATTATAGGAAATATGTTAGTATTATGGTATATATGTTAGTTTTATATTTATTATTATTGTGATCAACTGGTAAGACTGGTCCTCCTCCCCATCCATGCCCCTGATGACATTGGCATTTTTGGTGGCAGTGTCATTAGCCCATTGTTATACGTTGTCTCATGTTGGTTGTAATTTGTTGGGAAATTGCTCCTATGTAAGGAGGTTGGTTGTTTCATTTTTTGGCTTATATTTCCAAAATGTAATATTCTTTGGTTCAAGAATAGAAATGATAATATGGTACCAGAATCACATCAATAGATCTGTGAATTATTCTGTTGCTCGAGTAGTAATAATCGTTATATTCCCTCTGTAGAATACAAGGCAACTAAGTGCCTGGCAGCGGTAGGAAGGACTTGGTGCTGACTGAATTGGGTGCATTGTGCTGAACAGAACTTCTGCCTTATCTGGAATGCGATTACAACCATAGAAACAACTTTAGGAATAGCATTGAGGACTTACTGCTTAAGTACTAGAATTTAAACAATCAAATTTTCATCCAGCATCTCCGAATGTGATATAAATGTTAGTATTAGATCAATATAGATATGTTTGCATTAGAGGAAATACATTAGTATTATGGGTATATGTTACGTTTTATATTTATTATTATTGTGATCACCTGGTAAGACTGGTGCTCCTCCGCATCCACACACCTGATGACATCAACATTTTTGGTGGCCGTGTCATATGCACATTGTTGTAAATTGTCTCATTTAGGTTGTATGTTATTGGGAGATTTTTCCTATTGGGGGAGGTTGGTTGTTTCATTTTTTGTCCTATATTTCCACAATGTAATATTCGTTGTTTCAAGAATAGAAATGATAATATGGTACTAGAGTCTTATCAATAGATCCGTGAATTATTCTAGTGCTGGAGCAGCAATAATCATTATATTCCGTCTGTAGAATAGAAAGTAACTAAGTGCATGGTAGTGATAGAAAGGACTTGGAGCTGAGTGAATTGAGTGCTGTAAAGGGTGTTGGAGCTGTACATCTGTCAAAGAATTTGCTGTATTTTGCTATGCGTAATCTTGGAAGGGTGTAAGAATATAGGACTGCAATTTGTACTGCAGTAAAGGTGTGGGACAGCTATGATGCATTTCATTTTTTCACATTATGGTTCACAGCTCCAAACAGTCCAAAATCATATTACAGTGCTGTGGGAGATTGGCTTATATTTTTTGAGATCAAGATTTGTTGAGATCGGCTTATATACCACTTTATACAAGTGTGGTTGTTGTTGCACCAAAAGATCAACTTATCAACGCCCGATACAACCACTAGAGTTATAGAATCCAAAGAAGGTAGTTAAACCATGTTGCTTATCCTGCAGGGGACACTAGCACACTATCAACATGGTTCCTGCAAATTATGGGAGTTGGTGCTCATAAACTTAGGGGTTTGTGCCTTTAGTAGGTTAGTAGCTACAAACATTGTAAAAGAATAATTATATAAAAGTATTGATTTGACACGGTTTTCTTCCTTGTGGTTTTCCATGTAAAACATTGTGTGATTTCGTTCTTTCATACATGATTGTTTGTTAAATTCAATAATTGATGCTATTGTGATGAATAATATTTAAATTGGTAAATAGTGATTCACCCCCCACTCCCACCCCTCTCAGTATAGGTGTACGCTCTTCAATAGCAACCTTATAAAGTCTGCTATCAATTTTTTTGTTGCAGCATTTCTATCTCTAATTTTAATTGTTATAGCAATTTGCTTGAATGATATTGTTGATTTAATATATTTTTTAATTGAGAGGAAGTTTTTCCTAAAATTTTGCTACATTGTTTAATGAAGTCTAAATCATTCTCATAATGTGATTTTTTTCCAGCTCTAATGGATTTTCTGATTTACTTGGTAGGATTCGAAACATTGCTTTTGCTCGACCCTCAAAAGTTGATTAGAAAGAATTATATTTTATAGTCATAAAATATCTACCATTTGTAAGTATCATAACCTTGATAAATTTGTGTTCAACAATGTGACAAGACCTGAAGATAATCCAGAGGACTATGACAAAAGGTATAAGGAATTATTAATGCTCTTTAAATTGTCTATTGCTAATGTATTAGTGCTAGAGATTAGAAATGCCATTATAGCTTCTTTGCAAGAGTTTCTCAAAACAAATTAATTAAGCATCAGAAATCGGGAGGGCTTTTATGTTTAAAAAATCTTTTGCTTTCCACTAAGTTGTAGAAAGATAAAGTTTTTGCTATCTTTTGCAGTTGAACAACCTTTTTCATCAAGTAACACCTAATGAAAAGCTCGTAGATGATTAGAATTTGGTTGTTTTGGTAGTGCATAGTATGCTATCATCATTTTTATTCTTTATTGAGGGCCTTGCACCTAATTGTAGATGGTAGTTCTCAAAATTGTAATCATCTAAATCCATAGAGGTAGGCAACTTCCTAAGTGTTGGGTGTGTCAAAATCAGGGAAAAGCCTCAACTTTATGTTTAGGGAGCACATCTTTGGTATCTACTAGTGATTCTTTTCCAAAAAATACATATGAATCTGTTTTTTTTTTGAAAAAACGTGATTTTAGTTGCAGTTCCCCACCAAAAAAACTGAATCTGTTTTTTTATTAAAGAACGTGATTTGATTTGCAGTTACAAAATTGTAGAAGTGTTTTTTTCTAGATCAAAAATCATGACCAAGAGTTTGTGAGACCTGGTTCTTCTTTTTCTTATTTTTTCAATGCAAAGTCTGGTGTTTTGCCATTCAAAGGACTTGTGCCTAAAAATCAATGGTCTCTTCAGACCTTGGGTTTGAAGATTGACATTTTTTTGTCAGCGATGGATATATTTTTTCTACATGATGATAAGATGTTTTGTAGCGCAAAAATTGTGGTTTCTTGGGTCTGACCTAGGGTTTCTAGGGTGAATGGTGTTCTTTTGCAAAAGCTTTTGACAACTTTTTTTACAAAATCTTGGGTGTTGTTGCTTCTGATGTTTTTTTAGCAAAATCATTGTTTCTCAGAACTTTGAAGCTTATGAAGTTCATCTCTGTGTCTTGGATAAAGGGAGGGATACCTTTTTTACCTGACATTATGTTGGAATGATAATGGTAAACTTGGTCATATCTGGAAGTTATGCAGCACCAGGGAGAGTATCAGCAGTAGGCTTATGTTGTAGAGCATTATGAATAGAAGAGGGCAGGCTTCTATGTATTCCAAACGACCTACAAATTATGTCTTTTGTAGCATAGCTAGAGGGATGGCCATTAAAGGAGGGTATTAAATAATATTGCTATGGTCATCTTGGTATTTAGAAACTTCCTTTTATGTCTTTAGTCTTTAGTTAGTTTTTAGCAAGATTCCTTTATATCTTTTATGTTTCTATTCTTGATCATTTTCGTTATGGAAAGATTGTCTTGTATTCTATTTAAGGAGCTTTTGTCTCTTTGTCAATATTGAACTATTAATAATCATTTTAGGAAAGATTGTTGCAAAGCTTATATTGACATGGACAGTTGTTGCATTTATCTAATCTTTGATTAAAATCACACCAACAACTGTGATGAGGTGAATCCCTTAGCTAGAATTTCCCAAAAGATCTAAAAATGGAATCATGTTGACATTCACTTACAAGAATCATTTACAAAACTAATTTTGTGATTTACGAAACCTTAGAAACTCTGTAAGTTTGCAATCTTGTGGAGAGCAGAGAGCAAAATGATGAACTAACTAAATATTAAGTTAATTGATATTTATAGATTTTCAATTTCGTTGTCTCCAAACACTTAGTAACAGTTGGGATAGATTTCAAGAAATCATGACTTGGCATGCAGGAGTTGCAATATCCATGGCTATGGTATGTGGAGTTCCATTATCGAAATATTTTCTAAAATTGTGGCATTGATAGATTTTTTTTGAAACACAAACAAATCGTGGCTTTTAGATTAGATAATGGAGGTGTATTCATCTTTGACTTGTTCAAAGCAATTCATGACCAGTGCACTACCCTATACATACCATAACAAAATGAAGCTATGGAAAAGAGGAGGACAATTATGCAAATGGCAAGTTGCAAGGTGCATATACCAAATGTTACATATAGGTACTAGGCAGAAGCAATGAATCCTTACTTGTAGTCCTTGTAATGCCTCGCAAAATGTCATTTCAGAGGAAGCATTGTTAGGCATAAAACCTTTCAAAAGTGATTTCTACGTTTTGGTTATATTGCTTTTTGCATACATTCCTATGGAAAACAATACTTAGAAACAAAAAAGAAAACCATGTGACCATGGGCTATACTAACCAATTAAAAGCATACAAAGTACTAGTTTCTCCACAAACAAAGTTGTGATTAACAAAGACATTATTATAGATGAGAAAATATCAATCTTTTCAGTTAATGATAATTCTTTAGATGGTAGTGTATAAAAAAGTTTTGTAATTCTGGAACACGATTTACTACTAAAACCAAACAAGAAACATTAGAATCATCACATTCAGATAGGGGGATAGGGGATTAGTTGGAGAAATGAGTAATGTCTGGTCATTACAACAAAATTCAGCAAGCTAATGAAACAAGCTAAAATAATACTATACTGCGATGAAGGATGTTCGAGAGGATGAATTAAGGCAATGGAACATTGATTTAGATGTTCATGAAAACAGCTTGTGCAAGGTGGTGCAAAGATTTTTTTTTCTTGATGTTGTTTCATAGATTATTTGAGCACGGTACATTTGTAGAGGTTACAAGGCTGTTTAATTAGGAAGCTACCATATTGTCAAAAGAGCCTTCTTGAATGAAGACTTGGAGGAAGAGATCTGCTTGATCAAGAAAAAAATATTTGGTTTGCAATTTGGAAAAGTCGTATTGATCTAAGTAGGCTACCTTCACCAAAAACAGAGTTGTTCTCTTTGAACAAGTAAAATGTGATGCATGTTTTGTTTTTTAGTATTAATGAACTAATTTTTGTTTCGCTATTGTTTAGGTGCAGAATTTTGACAAACTAATCACAAATCTTTTGTATCACAATCTAAGTATGGAAAATTTCTTTGTTGTCAATTACATCCTTTTTTATGCCTCTCTTATACTCCTCATCAACCACTTCACTATCTCCCGCCTCCTCATGGCTGATCATGCCTTCCTCATCCTCATCCTTGGAGCCTCCCCTCCCCTCCCCCTCTTTCCTCTGCCCCCCCTCCCAGGGCTTGTTCCCTCACTCGCACCTCCTTTTGCTCCATTGAGGGTGACTGTGATTTCTTCCTCCATCACCTTATTAGATGACTCCTCCCCCATGATTCCTTTGCCGATTTTGAAGATGCCCCCAACATGTTTGATTCGCTTGCTGCTATGTTGTTTTAGTCTGCCTTTCTTTTCATCCCCCATCGCACCCCTCCTCTTATAGCCCTTCGCACAAATCCTCTTGTCCAATGAACCAATGATTTGATGAGGATTACAAGTCCTTCCACTACTCGGTTCGCTCTACCTACCTGCTCCCCCCCTTTTACTTGGTTGAGACTTGATTACCAATGCTTTGTCCGTCACAAGAAGTGAATGTTTACATTGTTGCAATGAAGATCCCTTTGCGCCTCTCATTTGTAGTCCTCGAAGCTCTTTTTGCGTACCATGTTCCCTCGTCATTGCCCCCCCACCCTCCACCCTATAACTCCCTTGTCTCCCACACCTCCACTCTCTATGAGATCCCTGTCCAACCCCCTGCCAAGAAAATCTCTTCAAACTTGGCATTACTATCTTCGGCTCCTATCTCAGTATGCTTTTCAATAGAGTGGTATGTACTGGATGATTTCTTGACTATTGGTCGCAACACATCATCTACCCAATTCATAAGACCATGTCGCTCTTAGACCTCGACAACTTTAGTACCATCATGATTGGGCTACTAGCTTTCTCGACTCTTCGTCGCAACACATAATCTACTCGATTCATAAGACTAGGTTGGTCTTAGACCTAAGCAACTACATGACCATTATCATTGGGCATACCTTTTCCAAATTGTATGCCATAATGTTGGACACTATCTTATCTAGGGAGCTTAACTGTAGACATTGTAGGGCTAGAGGGAAGGTAGGCTTCTAGACTGATAACTGTACCATGGATCATATTTGGACGTTGTGGACATTGTGGACTTTGTAGACTTCCGCAAAGATTTTGATTATGTCCCCAGGATGGGTCTCTTCCAGAGACTCAGGGATATTGGGATTTTTTAGGTCCTCTTGATGACTATCATAAGGTTATATGAATGTGTGTTGGGCAGCTTAACTGTCGACATTGTAGGGCTAGAGGGAAGGTAGGCTTCTAGACTGATAACTGTACCATGGATCATATTTGGACGTTGTGGACATTGTGGACTTTGTAGACTTCCGCAAAGATTTTGATTATGTCCCCAGGATGGGTCTCTTCCAGAGACTCAGGGATATTGGGATTTTTTAGGTCCTCTTGATGACTATCATAAGGTTATATGAATGTGTGTTGGGCAAGTACATAACCCCTCAGGGGGTTTTAGACAATATCCATAGCAATATCATGGTGAAGCAAGGATGTCCTCTCTCTCCTACTCTCTTTGGTATATACATTGATGAGTTGGAGACCTTACTTCGTGACTTCTTGCTCTTTCGCGATGGCTTCTACTTACACTAGGTTTTGATCTCCATCTTGCTCTTTGCAGATGATGTGGTTCTTTTGGCTTCCTCTCTTGAGGGGCTCCAATGGTTTCTTGATGGGTTGGCCTCCTTTTGTGGTTAGCAACAGTTGGTTATGAACTTGGGCAAGACCTAGGTGATGTAATGTCCCCACTACTAGGGTTAGTTTGGGACAAGGAATACCTGCAAAAAAAATGTTAGAATTTAAACAATAATAATACTAACCATACTATTCTACCATCTATCCTAACCCCAACCTTAAAGATGTCTCCACATCGGGATCAACAACCCTCTTGAGGACTCTTAGGTTCTCGATTACTTCTTCGTCTTCTATGAAGTGCTCTCTTTAAGGTCCTTTCTGGAAGAGACATTCTCTATCCAGGGCCTTTGTCACATATCTATATGTTAACATCTACGGAATATTCCGACCTTATTACCATATTAAGATCATTCTCTTCCCAATGGGACTCTCTTGATCTTAAGCTATTACGATCGCTCTGTGCCCAGAGGGACTATCTTGATCTTAACAATTAACTATATTAAAGCATGTGTATCATTCTCTTAGAACTCCATAACTACATATACTTATATACTTCCGTATATACGTTTAAGTATAAATTATCCATAATGATATTTTTATAATTATAATAGAAATATAATCATAATTGCAATAAACCATTACCTTCCTTACCTTTACTTATCCCTTGATCTACCTTGTATAATTAGGAATGACTTCCTCTTAGTGTGCTCCCTTCTTTATTAAGTACCTTCTTTCAAATCTTTGTCTGCTTGATAAATTTAAAATACTTGTTTTGATTGAAAATGAATCCTTCTTTATATTATATTCACTTGCTTTATTATCCAAGCTCTTGATTTCGCTTTCTATATTAATAAGTGGTAAATAAGTAAAAATGGAAACAAATGTTATATTTCCGTTATAAGCTCCCCATGGTTATTTCCTTTATACTTTTTCTAGGGCCCACCGAATGGTGTGACCATTCACATGCCCACTCACCCGTACTTCCCAAACCATCATACCTATTTTTATTAGCATGGTTTAAAGTTTAGGATTGGTTTACTTAGCCGATTCCTCTAGAATATTCCTTGAACTAATTTAGGATCGGTTTTTATGTAATTCGATTAACCTGGTTTATAGTTTTTTAGATAATAATTGTTTTATTTAATTATTATTGGAATATGAATAAGTGTTTATTCATTTCTTTAAATGTTGTCTAAGATTAATATGACTATTTAGTAGTTGATAATGAACATTAAAAATTAATATTTGTCTTACAAACATGACTTGATAATGAATGAGAAATGAGTAATTATTTGAGCAACATTGATAATGAAAAACAAATGGGATAAATGCCATTGGTTAATCCATAACTTAATCAAGGTTCATTGCAGGTGATGGTCTTCAATTGCTTGAAGGCCTCACATCTCCATTTATACTTTCAAGGTGAGATGATTGAGATCACTTCCTCCTATACTTACTTGGGGGTCAAGTTCTCTAGAACTTGCTTTAGTTTTAGATCGGCTATGCAGACCCACATGAACAAGGGCCTTGATTCCCTAGCTATGCTCGAGAGATGATGCTTCAGACACCACTTTCAAGATACCGCGACCAAGACGGTCCTTCACAGATCCATTGTGCAGGGTCCTCTTGTTGAGTTGGATTGGGCTTCCATGGAGTGGGTTCAAGCCCTCCTTCGATGCATTATCAAATGCCACTGGTCCTACCCATCCCAGTGTCATCTTGGCTGAGTTTGGTGCTCATCCTTTACTGCTTGGGACCATCTTTGATTTGGTTTGGTTTGTCTATCAACTGCATGGCTTCATGGACTCTTCTACGGGTCGTTATACTACTTGGCTTACTACTCCTCTGAGGTGGTCACGAGGTCTGACCTTGTTGGTAGGGCTCCTTCCTGGTTCACCTAGGGTTTTTCTCTCCTTGGTTCGATTGGGATCTCGATGGATCGTCTTCCTCCCTTTCAATTTTCTCTGAATGCTCCTACTCACCTCCTCCCCTCTTAGCAGGAGCTAAACGAGCACATTAGGATTGACATTTGGAGACAGTATATTATTACGACTTGGAGCAGCCCTCCACGAGGTCTTTGGCCGAGGATGGCTTTCTGCACTGAGCACTTCATGGTCATCTAAGATGGGATTATTTTACGACCTTGGTACCTAACTCATCGTTGGGCACACGCCCTCAACAACTCTTTGGGTTCTTTCAGAGTAGGCTCTCATCAGGTATGGATAAGACTGACCATCAAATTGATAGAGGAGATGATTTGTTGTCTTTGCCTGCTTGGGGATTCGAAAATTGAGACCCACTTTATTTTTTGTTGCCCCGTCTTCTATGAGATGAGAGGGAAGTTCCACCACTTGTTCAGAGAGTGCACATCCCTCGTCTTTCTTTAGGTACACAGATCAACAATGTCTTGTACTTATCTTCAAGGAGGCCTTGTGGCTTTGCAACTGCATCCTACAGCGTCAATTTTCTTTGGTGCGTTCTTCTGGCCAGCTCTTTGCCTCATTCTCTGCCCTTGGGTCCCTGGCTTGGGGATCGAAGCGGCCTTGTTGCCACTCTTTGGGTCACACCAGGTCCGTGAGACCTCGCAAAGGCTACACTTGACAACATCACTTGACATCCAGTCGCTCTTCGAGACAGTTTGAGGCTCAACCTAGCCCAAGATTCTACCCCTCGGTTCTTGATCACTTCTCACCTATGAGGAGTAGTCAGTTGGGTTAGTCTCTCTTTCGTTCTTGCTCTCTTGCTTTCTTGTCTTGTTCTTCTGGTGGACACCATTTGGTGCTCCAGTTGCTGGTTATTTTTGATGCAGGAGAATCTTGGGTGTAAGGGCAATCTTGCATCACCCAAAAGTATTTGTTTTGTCTTTACAAAGTGTTATTTCAGTACAGAGGTACTATTTGTGGAAACATACTATATTTAGTAACTTGGTCATATGAGCTCGGAATGTTTAGATTTCATTGGTGGAGGTTTATCTTAGTTATATCATCTTGCCAGTGCAGCTTCATTGTCATATTTAGGTTTTTGGGTACAAAATCTTTGATTTCAATTTTGAAGGCTTAAACAACTTTGAAACGAGCTCGAAGTTCGGTTGACTGGAGCTTGCACGAGTTGCGCATTGTAGATCGAGAGCTGTGTTTCCGAAAAGTGGCTATAATAGCCAAATTGGAGGTGATTTGCAGAAGTTATGGCCCTCAGAAGTCGGGCTATAGCTAAAATTATAATTTGTAATTGTTTTGAGCCGACTCTAGTAATAGATATGAAAGTAATAGTTAATTGGGGTTGGTCAACCTCAAGGGTTAGGGCTAAATGTCTAGAACTTTCCCGGGCGGTGGGAAATTGCCTATATAAGGAAGGCCCGTAGTGTTGTCTAGAGTAGTTTGGGGTGGTGGTTCGAAGCTCTATCTTGTAAAATATTATAAGGAAGGCACCCATGTGGCTTTGCACATTGTATTTCTAAATTATGTAATTCCATACTTCTGGAGATAATAAGAGGTCCATTTTTTGGTCTTGCAAAATTTTTGTTGTTTATTTATTTCAATTGTGTGTTTGTTGTATTAAGGGGAGCACCCTTCATCAAGTGGTATTAGAGCAAGAGTTTCGAAGTTTATAGATAGATCGTTGACGATGAGGTAGTTTGCACCAGGAGCGTGGTTTGAGCTGTGTGTAGATAGGTCGCTGATTGTGAGGTAGTTCGCATCAAGAGCGTGGTTTAGTATTTCAGCGATAACACAAGAATGCCTCCACAAAGAGTACAGTTGTGCCACTTGAGGGTTAGAACCCTCTAGAGACAAATGCAAGCATTACAAGAACATATTTGTAGGGTTATGAATCTCGTTGTAAGAGATGAAAGAGGATGAAACAAAAGATGGAAGAAATGTGTTCCAAAAGGACAAGATGAAGTTCTGAATTAGGACGAAGAAAGGCTTTTTAGGGCCATTTCCAAGCTTGGCAAGAGACCTAAGATTGGGGTCCCCATATTTTCGGGAAATCTGAACTTAGAGAAACTGAGCAACTGGATCAATGAATTAAAAGAATATTTTGAGTATGAAGATGTTGAAGATCCTAATAGGGTCAAGTTTGTGAAGGCCACACTTAAGGGGCATGCAAAGATCTGGTGATAGGAGATCCAATTTGAGCGAAATAGAAGAGAAAAGGAGAAAATCACAAGATGGGATGGGATGGTAGATAAATTGCAGCAACACTTCATTCCTGTTGATAATGAGCCTTATTTGTTGAAGAAAATGCAAGGGTTTAAGCAAGCGAGATAATTTATTCAGGAGTATATAGAAGGGTTCTACCGGGTCCATATCAGAACATGTCATGTAGAAGCTAACAAGGAAAAAGTTGCTTGTTACCTTAATGGGTTGAGGCCACGTATTCAGGAGTTGAGTCTAGTTCAAATGAGCACTATAGAAGAGGCATACCGGTTTGCCTAAGGGTAGAAGAGAAGCTGAACAAGAAATTTGAGAGCAGGCAAAGTGGAAGATTTGGTGGACGACCTTATGGAGGCCGAAATGAAGATCAGAAGAAGGATGAGGCCAAGAGTAGCGGTCATAAACAGAGGGGTAACAACTTCAATTGTCTTCATGATCAGAATAATAGAGATCAAAGAGGAAGAGGATGAGGGCAAGGATTAAGAAGAGGAGGCTTCCATTTAACATGTTTTCACTATAAAGAAGGTGGCCATAGAGCATTTGAATGTCCTCAACGACAAGGAAGGATATATAGGAGAATTGAAGACTAGACCAAAGTGGCACATGTGGATGAAGATGTCAAATCATCACATTCTAAAGATGTTGAAAGAGAAGAAGTCCTAGTTAACATTAGAGTCTTGCCGAGTGGTGAGAATGAACCAGAGCAAAGGAGGATCTTGTTTTGCACCAAGTGCAAGTGTGAGGTTAAGTGTTGTGATGTGATTATCGATGGTGGAAGCACTTACAATTTGGTGTCAGAAGAGATGATCATGAAGTTAAAGCTCAAGATGCAAAAAAATTCATGTCCATATCAGATTGCCTGGGTGTAGGATGAGCACAAGATCATGGTCAATGAACAGTGCCTAGTGATGTTCAAGATTAGGGGCTGCCATGATGAGGTACTATGTGATATCGTACCTATGCATGCATGTTAGATGTTGTTGGGTAGACTATTGTAGTTTGATAGACGTGTTGTACATGATGGTTGTGCAAATACCTACTCCCTGAAAAGGATGGTGTGAGACAAAAGCTAAAGCCATTGAAGGACATAGAAGAAAAGATATGTACTACTGCCAGAATGTGTTTTGTTGATGGAAGGAAGTTCCTAGAAGGTATGAGGCATGAGAATGTGTGTTTTGCTATAATTCCAAAAGAAAGTAAAGAAGTAGTAGATATACTTGCAGAAGCTTCAAATTTGTTGAATGAATTTCAAGATATTGTATGCGATAATGTGCCTGATGGATTACCATTAGTAAGGAAGATTAGTCATTAGATGGACATGATTCTAGGAGTCCGTTTGCCAAATAAGGGAGTACATAGAATGAAACCAACAAAAAGTGAAGAGTTGAACAAAAGAGTACAAGGGTTGTTACAGAAGGGGTTGATTCTCTTGAGACCATGTGTTGAACCAATAGTATTAGCACCAAAGAAGAATGGAGAATGGAGGATGTGTATAGATTCCAGGGCTATCAACAAGATCACAATCAAGTACAGGTTTCCATTGCCGCAGATGGATGATACTATGGATTGTTTGAGTAGCGCTGTTTATTTCATAAAGATAGATCATAAGAGTGGATATCATGAGTTTCGGATCAGAGAAAGAGATGAATGCAAGACTGCCTTCAAGATAAAAGAAGTATTGTATGAGTGGCAAGTCATGCCTTTTAGGCTAACAAATGCACTGAGCACTTTCATGCGGCTCATGAATGAGGCACTAAAGAATTTTTTGGGTAAGTTTGCCATTGTTTATCTAGATGATATTTTGATCTTTAGTAAGACATTGGAGGAGCATATAATTCATATTAGTAGGGTGTTTTGAGTAAATGAGGGAAGAAAAGTAGCTGATTAATCTGAAGAAGTGTAGTTTTGTGAAGAGGAGGTGGTGTATCTGGGACATGTAGTTTCAGAGAAAGCTCTAAACAATGGATCCTAAGAAAGTGAAGGCCATCCTCGAATGGCCCACACCAAGGAGTACTATTAAGGTAAGATCTTTTCAGGGTTTGACTTGCTTTTACATAAAGTTTTAGTAGTGTTTGTGGACCCTTGACTAAAACAATGAGAGGGGATAGGAAAGAGTTTAGGTTGACTACAAGAGTAGATAAGAGTTTTAATTTGCTAAAACAAAAAGTTACACAACAAATTGTTTTAGCACTTCCAGATTTTAATTTGGTGTTTCAAGTAGATTGTGATGTTAGTGGTACTGCAAGAGGAGTTGTTTTGAGTCAAGAAAGTAGACCCGTTGCCTATTTCAGTGAGAATTTGAATAATTTCAAAAGAAAATATTTTGTTTATGATTAAGAATTTTATGCTATAGTTTAGGCATTCAAGAAGTGGAGACACTAGCTTCTACCTAAGGAGTCTGTCTTGTATACTAATCATCAAGCTTTGCAATATTTGAATAGTCAAGCAAAGTTGAATCAGAGGCATTTGAAATGGTTTGAGGTTTTGCAAAGTTTCATTTGTTTTGGAACTGAGGAGCTGGAAGTCTACCAAGGTTTCAGATGCTCTTAGTAGGAGACAACTATTGTTGATAGAGATGCAGATTGAGGTGGTTGGGTTCAAGGAACTCAAGAGTTTGTATCTAAAGGATCTTGATTTTGTTGAAGCTTGGAAAACTTGTTAAAAACTGGTTACACTTGCTGGCCGCATTTGCAGTAAGATGTCAAGAAGTTTGTACATAGTTGTTCAGTATGTCAAAGGACAAAATGAGCAAAACAAAATACGGGGTTGTATTAGCCATTACTTGTACTAGAGAAGTTGTGGGTGGATGTCAGCATGGACTTTGTTCTCGGCTTACCAAGGACTTAGCAGGGGCATGATTGAATTTTCGAAATGGTTGACAAGTTTTCAAAGATGACACATTTCATTCCCTACAAGAAGACTAGTGTTGTTCATGTGGTAGAATTGTTTTCTAGAGAAGTGGTGAGACTACATGGTCTACCAAAGAGCATATTTTCCGATTGAGACACTAGGTTTGTTGGATATTTCTGGGGAACATTGTGGAAGAAGGTAAAGACAGATTTGAAGTTCAACTCATCACCTCATCAACAGACTGATGGACAGATAGAGGTGGTCAATAGGAGTTTTGGGAATTTGTTGATATGTTTGGTTGGAGATAAACCAACGGGATGGGATATGATTTTACCACAGGCATAATTTGTATACAATAATTCTATCAACAATAGCATTAGTAAATTACCATTCCAGATTGTATAAGGCAGTAGTCCTAGAAATGCTTCTAAATTGAGAAAGTTGGATGAGGGAGAGATAAGTTGTGGTGAAGCTGAGGATATTGCATAGCACTCAAAGAACATCTACGAGGAGGTGAGGAATCATATTACTAAGATGAATACACAGTACAAGGCTAAGGCAATAAGAAAAGGAGGCATAAGGAATTTAAGGTTGAGGATGAAGTCATGGCTCATTTGAGGAAGGAGCAAGTTCCAACAGGTACATATAACAAGTTGAAAATGAAGAAGTTTGGGACATGTAAGATACTGAAGAAGAACGATTTAGGAAATGCCTATGACGTTGAGTTGCCTACTAAAATGATTTTTTCACCAGAATTCAACATTTCAGATCTAACATAGTATTATGAAGGAGGTGTTGAAGATGAGGTCACAGAAGCGCATTGGAGTATTCTAGCAACTACTTCAAACTACAAAGGAGATTGAGGATATATGGATAGTGGAGTTGGATGAAGCACAAGGAATAGGACATATGGAGAATATTTGGTCAAATGGAAAGGGAGACCTCTAGAAGATTCATCATGGTTCACAGGGGAGGATATTAACCGTCTTAGTTGTCCTTTGAACACCCCAGACGTGACAAGGTCACTTCTCAAATTACTTTGGGTATCTGATGCAGGAGCATCCTGGGTGTAAGAATGTTCTGATTTTACAGGTGGAGCTTCATCTTAGTTATATCAACCTGCCAGTGAAGCTTCATTGTCATACTATATGTATTGTAGAAGTTGAGGTTTCTGGGTACAAAAACCTAGTTCATCTGTTAAGGTAGATTCACGTTGGAGCTCACATTGTGTTTTAGGTTCTTTCCTAGTTTTCCAATCTAACTATGACATCTATTTTTAAGATTGGTTCTTGTTATTAAACTATTGAAGATTGAATGCAATAATATTTTGAGATTATTTTATCTCGGTATTGTCTGGTATTTTGCAAGTTAATTGTAAACCTATTGCATGAATCTATTTAATTATTTTTGAGTTATATATATTTGAGAAATTTGGGGAAAACACCCGGTTGGGGATATTACAGTGGAATCAGAGCTAGATTTCTTTCCAACCCATGAACTTTTATCAATGATGATTACTGAAAAGTTTTATTAAAGACAAATTTGAGAAAGAATTTACATATTGTCTGGCAAGAAGAGGAAAATAAACGTTTCATATTTGATATTAAATCAGAGCTTATCAATTTCTTCTTGTCGTGAACTTGAAATATAGTGTGGTATTTGGAGTATTGGTAATTTGAGTTTTGATACAAATAATTGCTAAATCGATTTAATAAAGGTGAGTTAAAGTGCAACAAGAATTGAAGGAATATAAATTTTGTTTATCAGACACGTAAAATTTAAATATAATCTTGCAATAGTGTCAAAAAGGAGAAACTCAAAGTTTTGTCTAAATATTCATCGCACTTTAATCTAGTAGGAAAAATGTAGTAAGAAATATATATCAGCGAAGGTCTAATTTTTTGGGCCAAGCACTATATTATTTTTCATAATCCATTACGAGATTGTCACACAATACATGATTGCAAAACCATTATATGGATGAAGTAATTTATGTGAGTTTGACTATTGTGGGTCCCAACAATTAAAATAAATAATTTCTGCCCGACTTTACACAGGGAAATTATCGGGCCTTTGTTTTGGTGTAGTATTGCCTGTGACACTTTGAAGATTTTAAATATATGTAAAGCTGGAATTAAATCTCTCCTCAGCAATACTTTGAATTTCGATAGTTTGGGGCTAAATATTTTAAATTAAAAAAGTGTTTCTTGAATTTCAATAGTCTAGGGCTAAATATTTTGAAAGTGTGTTTCCATTGGCTCTTTCATTTGTTGTTGCAAGAGACGAATGATATGATAGGCATTATGATTATGCAACGAATGGATTTCAAGTGACCTTTACCAAGTTTGGAAATACTACGGCTTGGTTTTCTTTTTACTGTGGAGATTCTCAACATACATAATTATGTGTCATGAATCATTTTTGTGAAGCAGTTGTAGATTAATGTTAAAGATTGTTCATTGGGGAGAATTTGGTTACTACCATTGCCATGCCTAGAGTATTGACAAATGCAACTGTTGTTAGCAAGTATTAACAACAATTTTTGAAGGAAGCAATCCATAGACAACCAATCACATGGTGTTGAGTACTTGCAAATATTGAAGGAGAAAGGACACTAGTTTGGCACATCATATTTGATGTGATGTGATTTTGGGAGACCATATAGGAGCAGAAGGGAGCTATTTATGGACAACAATTTTCTATAGCTATCAATGACATTTGAACATCTCGTAAATGTTGGTTGAGTATTGTGCGGAAGATTTACCAGAGCCATTTGCTGATAAAGAAAGTCATGGATTGCTTGGGCATCGGTGCAAAGAATCTGATTAAGGAGTCGACTCTGTTTGTCTAAGGAAACATTTTGCGCTATTACAAAATAAACATCTTCCTTTCCAATACAGAGACGCACAATAATAATTTGCAAATTTTACCTAGATTGCCTAATGCCTTTAGATCTGGATAAACATCATCTTGAGAGGGAAGAACATAATACTTATTCCTTCTGATAACAAGATATTTCTGCTTCATCATTGGAAGATGCATCAACATAAATACCACAACAATTCCTTAAGAGTCTTCTTCAAACACCTAGTTAAACGAAGAAGAAATAAATTGAGGAGTGGAGTTATTGTGTCGTCACATAGAACTGAAATCACACTGCAGGTACTATTGGGTGCATGTGGTTGCAACATCTCGAGTTACTAAGTTTGAGACAATCGTTTCCAACTAATCGGTTCAAGCACGTTATCAGTTCGGGTCTAGCTTTGGAAAAAAAAAATTGCAGTTACATCTTGGGTTACTACAGTGGTTTCATTTGACAGTGAATGGAGTTAAATTTGGGATAAAACAAGGTGCCATCTTATAGTTGGAAAAAAACAAAATGGAGACATTGGCAGGCCCTAAGAAGTGATCTTTTCTCAAAGGATCTTAATGATAACTTTAATAGTGAACAACTAAAAGACCTGCAAAAAGAAAAAGAAATCAGGAATGGGCTCTATATAATTGGTTTACAATTGGAATTCGTGAAGTATCGGGATGCTCTTCTTTCCAAGTTGGAAGAAATGGAAACATATTTCTCTAAAGTAGACCAGGCAGGTTGGAGGCTTCTTAATTGGGCTTTGCAGCCCTCAATGTGTCATTTGGTTCAGCAACAATTTACGGAGCATCCACATAGAAATGTTAGGCTTGTAGTGGCCTCATGTCTCAGTGAGATCACACAGATAACGACGCCTATAGAACGCTATAACGATTGTGTGTTGAGGAAGGTTTTGCAACTAATTGTGAAAAGCTTTTGGGGGTTACATGATGAGGAAGCCCCTGCCTTTGTTAAGAGGGATAAGATCTTAGAAATTATGACAAAGGTCAGATTATCGAATGTAATATAATTCTTCAAATGTTTCAATGCTTATTAGCTGAAATCAGGAAGCATCATCTAGATAATGTAAGGGCTTGCAGGCAGACTATGATGTCGTTAATCCTTGATGAAAATGATGAAGTATTGAAGCAAATGCAGTCAGATTTATTAGCTATTTGGAGGAAGGAACAAGTTGTACCCCCTATTGCTTATGAGTTCTCAGGAAGATTGGTTGAACACAATTGAAAGGTTCAAGGAGCACATGACTGAAAATGACTAAGATCAATCGGCTTACAAGTTGCAGGATCTCTGGAAATGAGCAAGAACGGAATGAGAGAAGAGCAGATTTGTTTCACATGCCAGAAAAGTTGGACACCTAATCATGTTTGTAGGGATTGTAATGAGGATAAGACAGAGGAATTTAGATCAGCAATGAAGAAAGGAATTTCACAGAATACCCCCACAAAATAACACAAATATTGGTGGTGAAATAGATTCAGATATGTTCAAAGTATGGGTTATATAAATCTCTACATTGATGAATTTGAGGTAATATGAAACATTCTGTTGAGGATAGTCTTACTCAAGATCAATCAAACATCGATGTTGAGGCCTATGATGACATTGATAACACATGTGAAAGGTATGATGAATCGCGTTTACTTTATAGAAGCAACTCATTATGCATGATGGTGATTCAGATGACCAATCCAAAAATGCATTTCAAAATGACAATGATGAGAAGCATGCTTTGAGGAATCAGCTGAGAGTTACTGATGATATGGTTGTTGCAGCTTTTTTATGTTATGATTATACTCACAGGACCATTGAGGATCTCTATACGAAGGCTCAAATGGAAAAGAGGCAAAGGGGAATGGAAGGTGGTTCTTTTGTTCCTGATTTGAGGATGGTCAAAGTACCCCTTGAAACTCTGAAATCATAATATATGTGTTTGCTATCAGACATGGATCATATTTTGAAGGTTGTTGAAGTACATATTGCTAAATTGGAAGAAAAGGAGGATGAGGTTAATGAGCTCATCAAGGTGCTTAATGATATACATGGGATAATAGAGCATACACAGATTGCTCTTCTGGAAACGGAAAATCAGATTGTTGCCACTATTTAATACAAGGAATAGGAGGAGCGAGGATGGTCTAGTTTTTTTTCATGAAGTGATTAAGAAACCTGTTAGCATACAACAAACTTATGACTTGGATACCTGTCCCAAATGAGCAAGCAACAAATATTTGGATCAGCCAAAACTTCATTATGAGTTGGATAACTTTCAGCTGATTGACAACTCCTTGTTTGAGGTGGATGTCGAATTGGACCTTTGATAATCCACTCTTCAAGTTAGATGGGGAAGGTGTTTTCTGATTCCAGTGTTGAGAATGAAAGTGACAGCATGATTTAGAGCTTGGATATAGCGCCTAGTAATGAGGGATGGTCACAAGATTGGGGTAGAGGATTTGTTTCTCGCTTTAGTACTGCTACCCTGTTACTGATCAGCCTACACGAGTTCAAATTTGGACCTACAGGTGAGCACGATGGGTTCATTGATCCAGCAGATGACTGCTCACAGGTTGAGTATGGTTGATAGATTTGTTTTGATCAGAGACGTGGATTTTTCAGCTGCTTCCTTACCCGTGATTTCTATGTATTCAGTGACATTTCAGATTGTCTATTGTTGTGCTAGTTTATTCCTAGTGTGGGTGTTGATCTCAAAGTACTTGTATACTTTAGTTCAACTTGTTGTGGGGCATTTCTTAGGCACGACTCAATTACTCTTCAATGTTCTTGTGTTTTTGGGATAATGAGTCATTACAGTCACTTCATAACATTAGTTTGTGTGCTTGTGGTTTGTTGGGTGTGTTGGAATGCTCATTTTTCCTGCACGAGTGTTTGGAGGCAAATGGTTGATGACAAGTTTACAGTAGTTGACTACAAGAGTAGGACTTGGATCATGATTAACAAGATGTTTGATAGGGTGGTCCATTTCGAGCTTCTATGGAAAAACATATATCACAGCTTTTATATTGGGCCCCTTAGAGTTTTCAGAGCTATGAGAGCTGTCATCAATTACATCAACAACTCATGTTGGGCTGATATGTTTTATTTTGCGCCCATAGTAGGTGCTATGCACTCCCATGGGAGATGACTTGCAATTGGAAAGTTATTTAGTGATGGTAGATTTTTGAGTACTCCTATCTCTTCATATCTGACAGTCATGCCAACATAATAGTTTGTATTAGAGTAGCACAACGGCTTGGTGGAGCAACTTCCTCGAGGTTGGTATGGGATCCAGTCATTTTGGTCAGACCACGCAAATACAGATTGCTTGAGGGAAAGCAATCTCTTGCAAGGGAGACTTTAATTTCCCCTTTTCTGGCCCATTATTTCCCGGTAGGTTGTTAGTCCTTTTCACCATGTTCTTATGGGCTAACCAGGACTTTACATGAGCTTTGGTCTAGGCACTTTCATTTTAAGGTCAATCAGAGTGGATTTAGCAGGGTTTCCAGGATACTTACTATTAATAGTAAGTCAGCAGGGTTCCGTGTTTTTGGCATTTCAGTATCAGAATTGGAGCGGCTGACAGAGACCTTTCCAATGAGCTATCACTCATGTTGTTCTGATTTCGATTAATTATTTATTTTAATGCTACAAGATTCAATAGCAATTTAATAAAGTGACTATTATATTAAGACATTAATAAGTCACCTTATTATTAAAAGGGTCGTTTATTTGCCTAAGTGGAAAAAGGACATTTTAAAACAAAAGAATAAAAGATGAAGAGACAGGCAGGGGAAACCGAAGAGTCACTGCAATTGGAATCACCAAACTGATAACTGAAAGGAAACACCCCACAATAAAGACAATGCACAAGAATTGACATGGAAACCCAAGACAGGAAAAAGCATGGTGACAAATGATGCTAGGATCTACTGTTCTAATCCTGCCTCACAGTTAGAAAGATTACTATGTCTTTTAAGGCACCAACCCAAGGTATGAAGTTTGAACAACCTCTCTGCCTGTACAGTTTGATTAAAATTCAAAATCTGTGAGCACCAACTCAACAACATAAAACCAATGTGTTTAAACACTTTTTCTAAGCAATAAATATCTTTTGAATCTGATAAAGAAAATGAAGTCTGATCAGAAAGAAAAGAACCAGATTGCAAATCCACTATATTTATAAATATGTAAGGCTCTGTGCTGAACCAGCTATCACAACACTTTTCTTAAGATCTGCACTGTGAGAAATTGATATCAAATCAATCAGTCAAGATGTCATGGTCTACCTGCTGGAATTTTATTTCTTTTTGTCTGAAAGCTATATATATCACTGAATTCTGGTGCACAGTATGCTAATCAATTCAGATATTAGAAATTAAGTTTTTTAAAATACTGTTATATACCAAGAACAAACTCTGATGATTATGTTGCAGTAGTCCAAGTGTATGATACTGATCATTAAGTAGAATACACTGTATAACTGAAAGACTGAAAGTCTTCAAGAAACATCTGTGACTTATGTTTAAAATAGAAGAGCCTTTCTCTTATTACTCAAGAGATTCAGAAGTGTCTTCACTGTAGGTAAACCATTTCCATGTCTCACAACACCCGTCTCACACAAATAAATCTTTAATATACTTTAAAGCACACACTTATTTTATTGTAATTTAAACTTGCATACTACACCCCTCATCATAAACATATTCTTTTTATATCCAAGCTAATTACTATCGACTTCAAATGCCATTAATAAATAGAGTTTTCTTTAACTCTTACCAGGTGTAGGAGCAGTTGTAAAAACCACCAAATAGTTTAATAATTTCTCCAGCCAAACTAAAACAGTTTATATTTATATAAGCAACCGATAATCACATGTACACTAATTAGAAAATAGATGACAGCAAGACAAACTGAACGTACAGGTGGCTAATGTCACTTTCATTATAAATTTGGTGGCAGACATAAGAAGCCTTTGGAAAGAATTCAATTAGCGTTTAAAACACAAGTCTGAAAACTTGGTTCCGGCAGCTAATTCAATCCTGATTTCAGAACAAAGGTTTGAATGGAAATAATAATTATTTTATTCCTTTTCTCATGCACTAGCAAATCACATACTATAGAAATGACACCACATATTTTGTGGGTTGGTTTACTTGCAATAGTGTATGTGTCTTGCCTTTGTTTGCGTAAGACCTTTTTAGTTTACCTTATGTCTTAAACTTGAGAAAATTTGCATTAAGAGGTCATGCCATTCGTTTTTAAAAAAAATCAGCCATCTGCCTTTTGCTAGGAGCTTGTTATCCAAATATGTCACAAGCGTTGTTGGCACCCTTGTTAATTGCCTTCATAATTCCTAGAGCAGGTAGGCTTATAAAAGTGTTCTTGAAGTGATTCTCAATTCAGGTGATTCCCCCCATTCCTAATCTACTATCAAAGTACTAGCCCTGTTGAAGTCAACTTGGAAACAAATACAAATTGGAATTGGATATGAATAACAATATAGCAAATCTTCAATATCCCTTGATACAAATAGTGTCAGATATGTAGAAATATATACTCAATAATTTGTTAACCTATGGGCATGAAAGTAGCTTCTAAAATGTTCATTTATATTTTAGTATATAATATTTAATTGGTTATGTTTTATCTTTAATAATAAGTGTATGTAGCTGTCTTTGTAAAATTTGAATGCTTCTCATAAATCCTGACATAGTACGACATCAATCTTGATTTTGTATCCAAATGTATTGCATTTGGCCCATAGACTCATTTATTGATATGTCTAGACATGATATCCATGTAGCATCTAGGAGTATTGTATCTGTATAGGTTATCCAATATGCAGATACATGTATCTAATTATCAGAGGACAATTATCTAGAAACTCTGGTTATTTACCCGATCTTACCTATATCTTTACTCCCATGATGTCTTCTCTATGAGTAACCTACGTGTTGCTTGTGTGTGGCCCCACTAACCATCACACACATTCTATGTGATGTTTGCCTATAAGTACTTCTAGGTGCCTTTTCAGGGTTTTTTCAAGCCACTTTTTTTGCTGATTTTTCTTTGACTTTGATTCTATTTGCTTGTTCTTGCATCCTCCAATATTGTTTTCTCTATGGTGTTTTAGTTGGTGGTTTTCATCTTCATCATCCACTGTTGCTTCTACTTTTCTCCTAATCTTCTTCATTCATGCATCATTTTTCATTCCTCTTTGTTGTTTGAGCCTTGTACCATTGTTCCTCTATTGTTTGTTTTTCACGGGTGCTTTTTGTTCATTGATTATTCATGTCTCTCATTTCTCTTGTATCTGCTCCTTACTAAAAGGTTTGTTTTGTTCTTGCCTATGTGCTTCCTCCGTCATGCTCTATTCTATGGCGTTGTTACGTCGGCTCTTACATGTCTATTCTGGGTTGGCTCTTTTTCTCTAAAATTCTTGTGTTGGATATGGCAAATGATCACCCCTCCTGAAGCATTAGATTGAAAATAGTTGAAGTCATGGGCTTTTTGTGTGTAGTGATAGTGCTTCAATTATGGTAGGTATTGAAAAACTAGTTCACTCTAAAAGCTCATTGAAGAACAAACTAGAAGAGTTCGAGAACTTAACCTAAAGGTTCATGGACTCCCTTCCACTTCACGTGATTCGTTGCTAGATGGTTAGTCTTTCCTTTGTGATCAATTTGACATAAAGGGGATCAACCTTGAAAATGCTTGGATAGGTTATGTTTCCACACTTTTTGTTTTCTTTCACTCCACGATAGACCAGCTTCGAGTTCTCAAAGCTAGGAGGAAACTTTTGCCATTGTTAACAAAGATCTTCCTTGATGAAGGCCTCACTAAATCATAGGTTGCCGAGTTAAAGCAATCCAAAGAATTTGTTACTACTGCGAGACATGAGGGAAAATGGGTTATAAGGAACTTGAAAGCAGTTATAAGAGATTCCTTTTTCATAGGATGGGAATCCAAAGTGTCTGGTGCAACTAAATGATGTACATAGGGTGATAAGAAGGTTATAGGTACAATTCTACAAGTTAATTGTTGGAATTGTAATGGTTCCTTAAGGTCTTCACCTAGTTACCCCCTATTGTTGTCTTTCCACCCACAGAACATCATGGAAGCAGTTAGAGTCTTGAACAATTGCAAAGCTATTGATGAGGACGGGTTTTAGGACGAGTTCTTCAAATATGGTCGTATTATCCTAGGCTCTTATTTATTTGAGCCTTGTGATTCATGCAAGCTTTCCCCCTTTTTGGTCGTACTACACCATCCACTTGATCTATTAGGAAAGCCCAACCCTCCAATCTCAACAATAATAGAACAAAACCCTGATGGTCTAACATACCTTCTCCAAACTCTATGCTTTAGTATTTTGTACTATTCTTTCTAAGGAGTTGGAACATCGACATACCCAGGTTAGGGGCAAGCAAGTTTCAGACCTGAATATCATATCACAAACCACATTTTGACCCTTAAGGCTATCATCAAAGACGCTCGTCATCCCTCCTCGAAAGTCTACTATTGTTTCGTGGATTTTCACAAAGCCTTCAATTTTGTTCCGAGGATGACCCTCTTTTAGAGACTTCGTGAAATTGGTGTTTCAGAGATTCCTCTGACAGCTATTATGAGACTTTATGAGAAGGTTTGGAGTTGTCTCAAGAACCCCTATGGACTTTTTGACTTAGGAGCACCCCCTACCTTGTTTGGAATTTATATTGATGAGTTGGAGGGTTTTCTTGTAAAACACTCTCGTGGGTAGGATGGTTGCCCTCTCCACCAAGCTTTAATTTCTATTTTTCTCTTTGTTAATGATTTTGTTTGTTTGGTCTCCTCCCTTGATTGTTTGCAGAGACAATTGGATAGTCTTGTAGCTTTTTGTGACCTTAGGTAGCTAGCAAATAATCTAAGGAAGACTAGGATGATGGTTTTTAATTACCTTAAGACTTCTCATCTTCACTTCATCTTCGGGGGGGGGGGGGGGGGGGGGGTGGGTTTGAGATCTCTTTTTCATACACATACCCTAGGGTTAAAGTTCTCCAACCCCTGTTTTAGTTTGAGACTTGTCCTCCAACCGCATATGAACAAGGGCTTCAGTTCCTTGGCTTTTTGTGACCTTAGGTAGCTAGCAAATAATCTAAGGAAGACTAGGATGATGGTTTTTAATTACCTTAAGACTTCTCATCTTCACTTCATCTTCGGGGGGGGGGGGGTTTGAGATCTCTTTTTCATACACATACCCTAGGGTTAAAGTTCTCCAACCCCTGTTTTAGTTCGAGACTTGTCCTCCAACCGCATATGAACAAGGGCTTCAGTTCCTTGTCTCTTCTTGAGCAATAGTGCTTTTGACCTCGTTTCTGGGACACCACGCCCAAGCTAACAATTACAGACACTTCGATTAGACCTGGTTCTTTATGGTTTTGTGGTTTGGGGGCCTTCCTTGTTGGAGTCTAATTGAGCTTCTATAGTACAAGTTTAGGTTCTTCAGTGGATCATTAGATGCAAGCAATCTACTCATAATATTATGCTTGTGGAGTTTGGGGTTCACTCCTTTAGACTTGGGACCATCTTTGACCTTATTTGGTTCTTCAATGTTAGTAGGGTTTTGTCGATATTAGGTAGGAGTGCTACATGTACCTCTACCTCACATATTACTCTTTTGAGTCCATAGTTCTATTTCTTTGGGTTGGGCTCGTGGTTGGTTTGTTGAGGTTTCAACTCTTCTTAGTTCCATTAGTATTGAGATTAATCGTCTACCTCACTTCCCTCGCTTCTTCTATTCTCTTGATGCTCCTCACTATTTCCTCTGGTTTAGACATGAGTTCAACAAGTGTAGCGACATCGATATTTACAAGTAGTTCATTCACACTACTTTGGCTAACCCCCACGGGGGTCTTTAGCCAAAGATGGTGCTCTATGTTGAGCACTTTCTAGAGCTGAATGATGTACTGATTGTCCATCCTTCTTACTTATCCCACCACTGGCCGCATTCCCTTAAGATCTTACTTGGCTCTTTTAGGGTGGGTTATCATAATCTTTGTATCAAGATTGATCATCAGTTGGCCAGAGGGAGAAAGATTTGCTAGTTATGTAGAATGGGTGAGGTTGAGTCTGAAGATCATTTCATTTTCTGTTGTGCTAGATACTATGGGAATGAAGGTTGATTTTACTGCCTTTTCAAAGAAGCTAAGTTCCTCTCTAGGTTTTTCAAATTCATAGAACAAAGGCATCTTGCTCTTTTTATTCAGGAGGCCGCTAGGCTTTGGTACAACTCATTGCAGCATTAGCACCATGATTCCATGGCCCTATCAGTGTATCACCTCCTCCAAGTTTCATTCCATGTGTGGCACTAAGTGCTAGCTTGGTCCCCCTCTAGCCATCCTTGGCTTGTCAAACCCTAAAAGATTTCTCTTCGACAACATTCTTCTTCCCCCTTCGGGAGTTGTCAAAAGCGGTCCAGCCCCCTTGTTAGTTCAATGGTTGTGTAGATGTTTTAGTGGTGGTTGAGGGCTCTTCCTGTGGGGGGCACTCCATCCCCTCTTGTTCGCTCTCTTTTCCTCTTCTGGTTGTTTTGGTTTTTGCTACCTTTCTTCGGGCACCATTTGATGTTCTTGCTGGGCTCTTGGCCTTGTTGGGAATCCCTTGGACCTGCTTTGTGGTCTTTTATTGGACATTAATAGATTTATCTTATATTGTGTACTGTATTTTTTTTACTATGAAATATCCTTAGTTAGCGATTCGTGAAACGAATCCGATTCGGGCATGTGAATCGGATCCGTGGATTCGTGATTTTTTTTTTTCCCAATTAATATATATATATATATATATATATATATGTGTGTGTGTGCATTATATATACTAAAAAATGAGAGAAATATACATAGTTCTAAAACTAAATCATTTCATAGTATGAATTTGTGATTTTGGTATGAATCTATGGATCAAAGCCGTTATGATTATTAAGAATATAATCAGAAAAACCAAAAAATAAAAAAGCAAAAATAAAAAATAAAAAAAATCTGGACGAATCCAGGCATGGATCCAGATCCAGCCTCTAGGGCACAAAGCCAGTAAATAAGGAAATATCTCAATGTCAACAAATATGAATCATAATTCATAATTTGAAATTATGTTTTTAAATTTCCAAGATTCGTTCCGAAACAAAATATTCAAGATTAACATATTCAATTCTTTTCTTCAGAATTCTACAGAAGAACAAATAATTGAACAAACAATTATTTTCTTACATGTTCGGTTGAAGAACAAATAACTGAACAATTAATTATTTTCTTACATGTCGGGTTGAATGTATCTAATCTGATTTTTTGAACAGAACAAATATCCATTTGTGAAATAAAAGATTATGTCAACCATTGGTAACGGGGAAAACAACTGATGTACCCAATTCTTCTGGTTGCTCTTCACAGGCAATTTCTTCATTTTATTCAGCAGCATCTCAGGCTATGGAAAATTGGGGCCATTTTGCTTTCAACTCCAGATTATTTCACTACTCTGCCCTACCATTTTAAACTGAACGAGTTTATGGATTTTTTCATAAACAAGTTTAATCAATATTTCTGCAGGTATAGTTTTGGCTTTCTTGTGTTCTTTTTTAACCTGAACAGGGATGCCTATTTTGTACCTATTCACATTAATATGGACTGCCAATGAAATATAGAACTCAAGGAACAAAATGCATAACCCACAAACTTGCTATCTGATTATTGATTTAGATCTGTTCAGCACTTTTGATGCTGCAAAATTCTTGACCAATTTGACATTCTCATCAGCTACTGACAGGCTCTTCTTTACAAATTTTCTTTAATATAGTTTATCTATACAGAAATCTTCAGGAAATCATACTTAACGCCAATATTACTTGCTCTCACAAATCTCATCCGATACCTGATATGGGCTCGGATGCACTTTCTTTTAGAAACCCACAATGAGTTGTGGTACAACATTGATAAATTAGGAATGACAACACAATAAATAGATCCAGGGAAAGTACAGTTTTACGTTATATTGTGTCTAAATTACATTTCTAGTGCTATTCAACTAAATTATGTAACTACCAAGTACCTCCTATTTGTCAACCAATTAATGACTATGTTCCTGCAAATGTCTGAGGGATGCAGCGACGCCTCAGGAACAACTCCCCACCATCCCTTACCAAAGTCCTTTTGGCCCTTGTATTCTGGAAATGTGGGGACTTAACATGGACAGCTGGGGATAAGAATAATGTTCCTTGACTGTCTCGGGGACAGCCAGCCATTCCTTTGCAGATAGACACTCTGCTTCCTGCAGCCACTGTTTCCAATCATAACCCAAGATTTATCAGCATAAGAAAACACCGATGAATTCAACAGTGCTCCATCTGCACAAATACTACCCTGGGATGATTTCGAATTACCTTTTAATTTCAAGAAGAAATGTCTCCTAATATGCATTTGGAGTAGTTTTGGCTCAAAATTGTCATCATTTGCGAAACAAATTTCTTTAATTCAGCTAGCCAGCCTATGAACAATAATTGTATACGATTGTTCAAGTCTTTCCAGTTCAAATGCCCTATTTTGTCTCCCATTCATTTAGAAAGTTTGAATGACTCTGCTTGCTGCTAGTCAGCTTAGAACCAATAATTGTATGCAAGGAAATCATATTCCTGGCAAGGACAATGAAATTCACTCAAGTGATAAACCTTCTTAGTTTATTTAGACTCGGACTCAGAGTGTACATTAGCTGAAGTTAAACATTTCAAACTTTTCATCAAACAAAAATGAGGCAGTGCTAATTATGCAGTAAATTGTCTCTGTTTTATGTCCAAGCATACATTCTACCCATTCCCAGCACATATGATAATGACACTTCCCCACACAATTTGCATTTCTCTTCAATCCATGATTGTAGAAGACTCTTCAAGTTGGTGAAGGAATTGGCTATTTTCAAAATGTTATTTATCACCTTAAACACCTCAGTTTTCTGCAGTTCATTAACAACAGAATTTGATAAAGGAAGCTCATTTTTGCAAAGCGAATTATCATTTTGGTGGTTACAAGGCTTTGCAGATATACCTCTGCCTAATTTATTTATTGAAGTTGCAAAGGATATCTTACATATCGAATGGTACCAAGTATCAAACGAGGAATGGCCATAAATCTGTCAGCTGATCTAATCGGTTAAATGGTTTATATGACCCAGACTGGAGAAAAATAAATGCTGTACACACACGATTCCTTATATGCTAAAGCCTAGACTTAAGATTGAAGCACTCAAAATTTGAGACCAATGCTTAACCAGTTGGTCAATGTTAAATGTTGCTAAAAATACAATGTCTATAGATCAGAGCGTTTCAATAAATTTCCAGCAGTTAGAAATAGAACAATATGATGTGGAAATGTGTCTAGTAGTCCATGTAAAGGACAAGCATATGCCATGTAGGGATTAAAAGTTGTAATTTGGCAACGCTTTGTAGTTCTATATTTACTTGTTCTTTATAGTTATTTGGGCTTGGTCAATGAATGTGTTTCTTGTCAAGAAAAGAAAAATTCATCTTTTGCTGACAAAACACAGTTATTGTATCCAAAAGAGTACCTATCAGAATAGGAAACGTTGGCTGAATATATCACATATTCATTGTGAAGAGTGACAAGTTTTCTACAAGATGAATGAGTAAATCGTGGGTAAATCTGTCTGATTAGTGATGAGCTAGCTATAGGTCAAATGTTATAGTAACAAAGCAATGAAGCAAAACTATAACATAAGGGACAAAACATTTCAAATCCCCATTTAGTGTCTTTTTCAATCTTGAAAGACAAGTTTGTAAGTTAAATCCATGTGCTTGGCATGGATTCTGTTGTGCCCACCTGGAAAAAAATGTATTCTATTGAATTTCAAGTTGTCTCAACTGCAAGGCCTTTAGTACTAATTTTGTTTGTTGTGTCTTGCTGTTCTTTGTCCTCTTCTCAACTTTGTAAAATAGCGGATATGAGTGTTTTGAATTTGATGAATGAAGATCTCAAGGGGGAGGTTGACGAAAACTAGAGGCCAAGAGTGCACTTTAATCGTAATAAACTAAAAAGCTAATCCTTTGAGGAAGAATTTACAACACCATCCATAGGTGCATGTCTAGAAATGTACACCTAGCTAAAGAATGTTGGTTTTTAGAGTACTAAGCCAATAAATTGAGGTGTTCAATAGGAGAACCAAACACAATTGACAATGGAGCTACTTTACTATCATTATGCACAAGTGTGAGTCAAGATTCTTAGGTGTGTTGGTTAAAGGAGGATGGAATATGTACAAAAAGTACAAAAAGTGGGGTCCGTAAGTGCAATATACAAATGTATGACTAAAAGGCGAGGATGCGCCTAACTTAGGATTCTGACCTTCAAAATGACAATTTAGAGGCATGTGCTTAGAGGGTAGGGAATGCCTAATAATGAAGTTAGGAAATTTTCGAAAGTGATACCATATATAGGCATGTGCCTCATCAAAATAGTGTGCCTTCATATAAATTATAAAATTCTTAAACTTTTGATGCCAATACAAGGACATGCGTTAATGTCTTGGACAACTTCCAATGAAGCCAAAAAAATCAAATGTTTGTCAATACTATGTAAGCATGCATGTAAGAATTCAATCTCCCATTTTAAGGAAATTATTGCAAGAAGTGTTCACAGTCCAATATTTAGAGAGGCTTGTCTATAAATGATGAATGATATTGAATAAATGTATAGTTGTGATATGATATTAGGATTTAATTGTGTGATTTTGAGTCAAACTCATTGACCCATGTTTCATGAGTAGTGATTCAACATGAATCCATCTCTCATGAGAATAAATGGAACACTTAGAACTCATTGAATCTCGGTGATGCCCACAGGGGTGAAGCACCAAGACTTCCTAGGAGGTCACCCATCCTAGTACTACTCCAACCAGAGCGCGCTTAACTACAGAGTTTCCTCCATGGTTAAACCCAAAACTTGCAACCCCATTTGCAAAACCTTCACCAAGTGTTGTGCCTTATGAACCATTCATTAGAAAGTCCCTTAAGCTCATCAATTGATAGGTAGGAGATAATTTCCATAGCAAGTCAAATTGTGATATTGCTATCAGGATTTAATTGTATGATTTTGAGTCAAATGTATAGTTGTACCCCTAAGATTGAGGGTGCATCTCTTAAAGGGAAAAGAGATTGGTTCTCAAATATTCATTGTTACACGTGTTTGATATAGGGGATACATGTCATAAAGGAAGTGAGATCATTTTTAAAGTTCAACAGTCAATGTATAATTTATGTTTGTAGATAATTCTATCAATGTATAGTTTATGTTTTGAGGATAATTGCATCAATTCCTATATTAAATGATAAGTATATTGAGACTTTCTAGTTGGCTCATCAAAAGTTTGGTTTTCATGCAAAATAAATTTTGCAACCTATGGCTCATAAGGAATTTCTAGAACTTGACAAAAGTCCAACATAGCTATAATACAATGTAAGGGCTTTTTCAATAGAACTATGTTTGATAACAACAAAAGATGGGATTAATTACAAGTTTAAAAATAGAAAATGTAAAAACAAATTGTACTCTACAACTAACTTCTATCTTGTAATGGCCCAAAAATTTTGTCAACAACTTTTCTAACAACCTATGCTAGTATACCAAAAAAGAAACTCGATCCTTGTAGAAACCTTTAATAGTAAACAAAATTTGTGAAATTCAATGTTAATGATATACTAAATTGATACGTAAGACCTCCAAAATTATTCAATATAGCAACCATCTCAAAAAGCACCCTCGATGTGTTAGCAAAAGCTTTTAACAAGTTGCCTTTAAAATGATAGTCTTTTTCCCTTTAACAACATTTTATTTTCCAATCCACAACAATAGCATAGTAACCTTGAGTAGTGTACCCTTTCCACATAATGAGCCATTCCATTGACCCTTTTCTTGAAAAATCTCAGTTGGTCCCATAGACAATGAGAGAGATAGCCTGTTTAAAAACAACAATCAACCTTGTCAATTAGTCAATGCCTTCTTTAAATGGCCATTTATAGAAAGTGTCTTTTTATTTGATAGTAGCCATAGAAATTTTTTCTTCTTTATTCTTCCCAACTCTAGATCTATGTACCCTTCCTAGGGCTTCCTTGTTCAAGATTTACCATTCTCAAAGCTTTGACACTCGAGCAGGCCCTTCTTGGGGCTTCCTCGCTTCGATACCAAATGAGGGGTGCAAAGTTTGATAGAATTGGATGAGATATGCTTCAAAAAGTGTGGCTTCTATTTATTATTGAATGGACAAGTTTAATGGTGGTTGTAACTTAATTGGATATGTAATAGCTTAAGAAGGTGTATATGCCTTAGTGTGGTTTTATTTATTTATTTGTGCATTGGAGAAGTCCTAATAGACCATCCTAATTGCTTATTTGTAATTGGTATAAAGGATAATAATTTCCTTCATTTGTAGTATGAGGAACGTGTGGAATGATTATGTATGCAAACCTTGATGCTGAAATATCATAGCAGAGCTGAAAGATTATCAAAGAAGAGGTATGAGTGGAATCTATCATTCCTCATGGACTTCAAAGGAATTATAAAGGCAAGTGTGTTGTTTAGTTAGTTCATGTGTATTAGATTTTTAGATCCAGAAGTTAGTTGTAACCTTCATCTCTAGGATAGTCAGTAGTTGTCTTTTCTAATTTAACTAATGTAGTATGATTATATCAACATAAGCCATAATTGCCTATGTATAAATATTTAAAATATTGCCTAACATTTTATTATATTATATTTAGTAGGGAGATTATTTTGAGACACTACTAACTTTCTAGGTCATTGTCCATTGGTAAAGAGATGTCATCTAGTTAGTTGAACCTAAAGGAGATACAAAAAGAACTTATTTCATCAACTGTGGGAAAGAGTAGGTTGATGGCTGAAATAGGTTTTGTAATTCCCTTCATCATGCTAGGTCTTTGTTTTTTGTCTATAGAAATTTCTTTCTTGGCATAAGTATCTAGGATGTTTCCTATCAAGGTAAAATCGTTTGAAGAGGGGAATCCACATAAATTCCTTATTTCCAACAAGTATATAGGTCTTTTGTGATTGGATTTAACTAAAAGATTTTTTTGTCAAAGTTGACAAAGGTGTGTCCTAGTCTTTTAAAGAAGTACTTTATGAATTTGAGATGAATCAAGGTCTCGAATGTCTTTGCACTAGACAAACTCTAATGATCCTTTTCACCATAAAATCCTTAAGATTTGGAAGAAAACATTTGAAAGCAACAAGCTCATACACAATGAAGCTAGTAGAATGATCCTTTCCAAGGCCAATAAACAATGATATTGGATCATGGTCTAAACCAAATCCCTTTGACATCAAATTCAATACATCCCTTTTTTCTTTTAAGCCACATAACCAAGAAGAGCTAGTAGTCTAGTCTTTATGTAATTGTTGAGAAGCCCTTTCAACAATTATTCTCATTGATCAATTTGAATTAGGTTTTGCATTCTCTATTTTGGGATTCTAGACTAAAAACATGAAACAAGTTTATCCATTTGCTAGATTTTCCAAGAATACATTCAACTCTTGCTAGATTTTTCACTTGAGAATTGAATTTCAGAACTTAAATATTGTTTACAATAAATAGAGGGATATTGTCTCTTTGGAGTTTCAATGCAATCTCTCTCTCTCTTATTAATTGCATATGAGCACCCACAAAATTAAGAGTATTACACCTACTCATACGCCACCGGATTTCAAATGATAGACATGCTACACATCTACCTCTTGAGAGCTTTTGAATTCTTGAATAAAAATGATTTTTTGTTTTGTAATGTGGCGTTTACATGTGTTCTCTTTTCGTGAGTTATGGCACTAACATTTTACTTATGGGTATCGCCCACAGAATGTCAATGAGGCTGTGTAAATGAAGTTGTGAAACTAAAGCCAATACCTTCAATTTTTTCCACTTCGTTTCTTTATACTTTAGAGGGTTACCTTGTTTCGGGTAGGATATAAAAATATCTAGGGCTACTTCCTGGTCTTTGATTGAGAGGGAATCAAAATGTGGTTGTTGGTTCTCCTTGGCAATGCTTTAGGATAAATGTCATTTAAGGTTCTACTACCACTCCCACTCTCATTGGATCTAATGTGGAAGATTGAACATGTTTATTTAGGCTATAGGGGAACTATGCTAGATCCTTAGAAGAGAAGAGGACTACGGTGGCTTTATGGTCCTAATTGAAGAGAATTTGTTTGTTACATACTTTTGTCTTTTCTACGATTTTCTACCCTAACCAATGAATGGATATTTCTAGATTAGAGAGATTTTTCTTAGGTTATAGAATGTGTGCAGACACTTCTTAAATTAGCTTAGATTGAACCTAAGTCATCCATTCAACAATTTAAGCATGTGTGATCCAATTCCATCCATGGATTAGTGGTCTTCCACAATATAAGGTAGAGTGCCAATTTAACATTATACATTTGAGGGGTTTGGGAATCATTTGCAGGGAAGAAGGTTCTATCTAATGGATAAGTTTATGGTATTGACATGAGCAAATTGGCAAGGTGGTTTCACGATCACATCCAAAGTGGGAGTGACTACATTCTCTTCATCTTCTTGAGGGTTTTCCAACCTTAATGGAAAGTGAGCTTGATCAAGTAGACGAGCTTTAGAAAAACATGCAAAACAATGCTCAAATAAGTATTGGACATACCAAAAGGCATGGGTTAACCTTCACAACATTATGCATAACCAAACCCTTCCAATGCCGTACCTATAGTATTTTACCACATTTCAAGAAAGGACAATATTTATACCATTGTCGGTCTACATAGGCAACGAAGTTTTCTTAGGTCAAGGTTTGCTCCCCATTGGTTTTGGATTAGACTCTAAGACTCAACTTGTTCCCCAACTTGGCTATATGTAAGACCAAGGTAAGGCAGGTTGGGTGTTGGGCTAGGACATGAGGATACCTTAGAGCTAACCCAAAAAAGTAATATACAATTTTCATGAGACAACAATCTTTTCTTGTAATGTACTAAATATCTTTGACCTTGAATGAATGCATTTACTTTTTTGTAAATATTAAATGACGAAGGATATTTAAATGTAGGAAACACATTATTTTGATAACACAAAACTCTATCTATGACCCTCTAAGCATAATCTATCAATAGGTATTTTTACTTTGTCAATTCTAGTCTTTATTTACCCTTCTTTAATATATTGTCTCCTTCACTTTGCAATGAAAAAGTGTTAGAATTTGAAAGACGCTATTTCAATTATGTTCATTTTCACATGCACTGATGGAAGAATAACTCTATTGTCCCATGTTCTCCTCTTAATACAATTCACTCAATTAGAGATCAATTATCTCTTTAACATAAGAATATTGATAAGTCCAACTATATAAGTTGTGGGATAGTTATACATCTTCGAAAAAACCTCAATGACGAAATACCGATGTATAATACATAAATGACCAATTAGGGAGGCATTCTTATGACCTTCAAAATGTGCTATATATCTAGTCATATTCTTTTAGCATTATAGGGTGGTATATGTGTAGTGTCAAAAATTAAACCCCATGTAATTCCTATTACATGACACCCCTACCTTCACTGAAAGACTAAAATTCCATGAAAGCCTTTGTTTCACTTTATTGACTTTGTCATTTTCATGTCCAATTTCTCGACCATGTGCTTTGTTTGGCTCTATATAGTGTGCACAGAGGCATTTACTCATTGCACATTCATCCTACATATCTTTTTATAGGTAGGTGATTGTTGGGAGGTTGCAATTGCCATCCATATAGTGTTATGCCTCTTCCTATTACCACTGATTTCAAGAATCCTATTGCTGCCTAAAACTTGACAATTTTGCTTCATTTGGTCTTCCTTACACACCTAAAGATCCTTGCATATTTTTATCTTCCTCAAGCTCTCTTGGCTCTTTTTCTTGGCTTTGGAGAACTTATCAAAACACTTTGGCACTCCCATGTTGCATCTCCACGACCACCTTTGACATTATCTCCTTTTCATCCTATTGAGGTCTAAGTTTGTGGCTTCGAAGGGGAGTTCACTTGTCTCACTTGATTTCCTTTTGTTGGAGCATATTGTGACATCTTTATCATATTCTTGTTATTTACATTATAACTGTTCATTGTTTTCTATCGCCGACTTTATCAATCTATCTGTTTGATTTTTGTGGAGATGGAAACACCAAAATAGGGACTTGATTGAGGTATATCTCAAAACAACTCCCAACATTTTTCCTTTCTAGTTCCTATGTAGGTTTTAGAAGAGGAAGAAGCAAATGTTATTGTAATTCTTTTGCCTCCTTTCACATACCTAGGTTGTATTCTCATCTTGTATCTACATTGTATTCCTAGACTTGTGGTGACATCCAGGATAGTGAGCTCATAGAGCTACACAATTAATCTTTAGAGGCTCCTCTCTATTTCTAGTAGTTAGATTATCTTTATCTGTTAGTATAGTCTATCTATTTTTGTTTCATTGCATTCCTTTAAGTTTTTAAGTTCAAGTTAATCAATCAAGTCTTCTTGATTACCCTACCTCACTAGAAGACTAGTATAAGTGAGGTAGCATTAGGCTAGTTTGTCCTTTGACATTCCATCAATCTCGACGATGGTGAATTCTCTTCTCCACAATATGGTAGTTCTATTGTTCTGCACTATGTTATTTTTACCTTCGTTTTCTTGCGCAATCGGTTTCTTCACACGTTTATATTCATTGGTAATTTCAAATATTCTTGAAGATACATGCATCTTTCTTTTTTGGAAAACATATTTTAGATTTTGAGGTTCCACAATCTACAGTAGTTTGGTTAAGCATCTCGAGAAATGTGTGATTTTTTTTCTTGGACACTTTAGACCCCTTTGTGATCGATTATCAAGATAAAATAATGAGGCTAATTGTAGATTGACTTGCAACACATTAAATAGATAACTTTTATGAGCACACCAAATATCAATGGTAGCCCACCAAGCTTGCCTTCTAAATTTGGTATTGGAGATTCTTAGATATCTAGCCTTCAAATAAATTTCTTATACATGTTAACCTTACATACCATTTCTAGTAAATTTGTTGACATTTGTTCTTAATTGAATTTGTAGATCTTGCATCTTTATTGTTTTGGTATACCATGTGAGAAGTGAAGTGCATATATATGGCAGTTGTCTTGCTCCATTAATATTTAAGATGGATATTTACCTAGCAGCTATATAGAATTTGTTTCATATACATTTTTTTTAAAGGAAAAGTAAAAAGATTTAAAGAAACAATTGAGAAACTATAAAGAAGCAAATATACCCTGTATGATAATTTTTGGGAAGATATACATCATTCACAGGTCCAAAGCTCTCAAAAGGAATGCGAAGATCCTCTGGCCTGTAAATAAAATCTGTATGTTAATCCAAAATGTGAAGGTGGTAGGAAGCACAACGATAACATTAAAGAATCTTACATCAAAGACCACCATATTCATAATTATAATAAACCAAAATAAACTTGAACTTAATTGCATTAAGATCAAACAACAATACTTAATTTGTTTTGAAATCAAATAAATTATTGCATTGAAAATTTTAGGCAGTTAAATTTTGCTTTAGTCATGAAAGTTTTTGTCTCCAAATTGTTTGTTCATCAATAGGAGTGCTTTATAATAAATTAAAAACATTGATAATATCTTTACAAAAGGCATTGTCTAAGTGATGTATGAATAATAAAATATTGATAATTGTTTCACGCAATGCTAAGGTAACATTTGTCCTATATATGTTATTTTAGAACTATTGATGTGGGAGCTTGTTTGCATTTGAAAGTTGGTATTACCAACATAAAACCTAATGTTGTAAGAAAACTATAATGCCTAATTTTTTAATGGTTCAATTGAATCTCAATCTTGAATCGTTTCAATTGAATCTCAACCATGAAACATTTGATTTTTAAGATGTGATCTCTAATCTTGAATCATTCGAACTGAATCTCAACTATGAAACATTTGATTTTTAAGATGTGATCTCTAAAAGAGGAGATTTATTTCATAATGTTTTCTCTTCTTCCACTGCTTAAGTGGTTATTGTTGCAATACTAGTATTCTTTTATATAATGAAGAAGTTCCAAATTTTCTTGTCATCAATTCTTCTTGTGGTGGCTTCAATGTTTTTGTAGGAATCAATTTTTAAAACTTGCGTAGAGTTTTCTCCTAGATGTGGGTGTCATTCCAATGATTCTTGTCTATAATATTCTCACATCTCTTATAATGGCAGCTTCAATGTTTTCCGTAGGGATCAATTTTTAAAACTCATGTAAAGTTTTCTCCTAGTTGTGGGTGGCATTCCAATGATTCTTGTTCATAATATTCCCACACCTTATAGCTTTATGCTTCCACCTCTTTGTCAACTAGACTTCATCATTTGTTGATAGATAAGTGCCCACAATGTTGAAATTTTGGGCAATCTATACAAGAAAGATATCATATTTCGACATTCAACACTACCTATATCAAAATGTTAGCATTGCATCTTTCTAATACTTATCATCATTTTGAAATAATTTGATCTAGTTTGACTTTGCTTGCATCCATCACAAAACATAATTTAAGACAGAGATTTGCCAATGAACATCTAATCAAAGCTTCAAAATCCTTATTCAAAAATATATTGTGGATTCTATTACCCTTCTCTTAGTTTTTAATGACAAAAAGATTGTTTTTGATACTCACCAAGGTTTGAAATAATAAAACTCGATTTCTTGGTCATAGATTAGTTGAATACAATTTTTTAGGTTGGTTGGGCTTGTGCTACTTACAAATATGTTTTCTTTATGTTCTATGCTTGTTATTGGCATGGAGAGCCTCTAAATTAGTTCATAAAATTTTAAATAGTCAAGCACTTAATGCACTTTATTTCTTACCATCATCATATGTAGCTAGCTGCTTTGAAAAATATGCAAGGATTTCATAAGATATTAGCATGATTAGGGATCTTCCCTATATAACACTAATCACATAAAAATATTATTAGTAATTAAAAAGAAAACTTGGAGATGAAAACTTAAAAGCCATTCTTTTGAAGAGTAAAATATGTTTTATAGTGATTTATCTCTTATGCTAAGGAGATTTTACCAACCTACTTTAAGCATGCATCACACCTTACAATAATTTCAAAATCTTAACCTCCTATCTTTGACTTTCTAGAATTCTCTATATATGAAGTGTCTCCAAGTAATGACATGCTTTACATTTCATTCAAATGAAAATCCTCATTTACATCCAAAGTTCCAAACTTATTATAACTACAACAAAAATAGCATTGGGCATCACTTTTAATATCCCATATTTTTAGCAAAAAAATGATTTTGTATTCTTCCAAGAAATACTAATGCGATGCTATAATTTCATAACATTCATATGATGTTACACATGAGTATATTTAGTTTTGTTGATTTATATTTTGTTATGTATGAACCTAAATGTAATTTTTGTAAACCTTTTTTCAATGATGAAAACAAGCGAATCTAAATCTAGAGGCTGTTTTGAACTTTCAAAATCACATGGACTTACTCTGTGTTATTTTATTTTTTAATTCATCATTATTGATAAATCTTTGCTTGTAATTTTGTCATTGGTGTTTAAACAATTTGAATTACACGTTTATTTGAATGTTGTAAACAAAAATAACAATCCAACTAGATTTAACTATCTAATGTGGGTATTTGTATTAGATTGTGAAATGAATTCTTGCAATGTATCTTAAATGAATTATCATAATTTAAAATAAAAAAATCTACTATTCAAAATAAAATAGATAGTGTAATGAACATTTTGAAGCTAACTATTCATGGAAACTTTTAAACCATTTGTTGGAACCCATAAATTGCATCTTGAATTTTAATAAAGGAATAATATGCAAATTTTCCATAATATCATTACCCAACATCCCTTGCCTAGAAACAAAAGAAAACCTCAGTTGTCAGAATTTTGAACTTTTTCAAATAAAGATTTGATGTTTAAATGAATGTAGTTATAACAATTAATTATATATGGACAATAGAGTTCATTAGTCCCACTTGTAAATTGAATCATTTATTAATAGCACAACTCAAGCTGATCTAAATTTTGAATTAGTGTTGTCTTTAGCACCATTCTTGTAGTACCTTTTTTATGAACTAGTAGCCTTATTTTTGAGTCAATCTCATTGAGCCATATTTTATGAGTAGGTATTCCCAAGAACCCATCTCATGAGCGTGAAGGGTTCATTTGGCATTAATCCATCTAGGTGATACCCATAGTCATGAAAATCAAGAGTTCACAAAATGTCACTCGATGGTGAAACCCATAGGAGTGAAAAATCAAGACTTCCTAGAATGTCAATCATCTTACTACAACTCTCAAGTGCAATCAAGAATGGGGATAATCATACACTTAGGGCAACTTATCTTGCTACTCCATTTCTTAGACTTTTGACACTCCCCATGTCTAGCATTATTCTTAAGTGTTTCAAGTTCTTGCAATATATGTAATTTGAATATAGAATTAACTAGAAATGAAACAATTCAATATCCAATGTCATTGAACAAAAATTGATGCAAGGCGTCTTTATAATAACCTATTTTATGAACTTTAATTGTGTAGTTAGCACACATTGCATCTAGGTGATACATATGAGCATGAACACTAATAACATTTGTGAGGCCATTCATTTTAGTTCATCTTTTATAATGTTTAATAATACTTTACCAAATAGTTTGAAATATATAAACCATGTACAACCAAAAGAATGATTGCTAACAATATTCCTAATAGGATATCACCCAAAAAAGCTTAAAATTCCATTACCAAATAACATTTGGAAGCTTGCAAGAACAACTAAAGCAAAGACCATAAATCTATTATCTCATTCATTTTTGCCACTTCAACGTTTACATTAAATATGATTCAAAATAATGATTGATATTATTAGGTTTTTCAAACAAATAATAAATGGTACTTTGACCTTCATATTGGGCGGTTTAGCACTTATTAAGTACAAAAGTATTGGAGAAAATATATATTTGTTGCATTTGCCGATGGAGTATCTTGAGAATTGGAAAGATAATTTTCTTCATGATTTACAATAAATAATATATAAGCATACCAATGACTATGTTTTTATAATGTGTTTCTCTATTTGTTTCACTCTCATTACCTTGTACTCTATAATAGCTATCTATATTTGGTCATCGTTTTGCATGCACAATGTCAAATTTATGAAAATTATCATCTACTATCTTCATAGTAAACAAATTTGTGAAATAATGAAAATGAGGTACCTTCTCTTGACTTAAAATACATCATCATTTCTAGCTCCCCATAACGAGCATCAGGTATTCTAATTTGATGAGCCAAATATAGTTTTATTTTATTTTTTGCGTTGAAGAATTCAACAAAACTAAAAATGATACCAAGTTATACTATATGATTCTTCTATCTCTTTATATACAAAAAGTGACTAAAAATTTGTGGAAAAATTACATTTCAAAATCAAATACCAAGATACTATAAACATAAGGATTAAGCCTTCAAGTTTCAAATTAATGGCACAACAATTCTTATTAGAATGAATTCATAATTTTTAAAACAAAAGTTCTTAGGTTCGAACAAGAACCACATATCCCAATATATGTTTCCTTAACTAGATAGGTATAGTCTTCACACCATACTTAGCATATTAAAATAATGGGATTAGTGAACACATAATATATCAAGTGTTACTTGAGGACATGTCCCCAACATAATTTGATCCATTCTAGAAACAGTGACGCGTCCAATATTTCGAAACATGTCCCTTGGTTGTTCCATAATATTAATATTTTGAGTTTTGGTAATTTGTTTGACTCTGACTCTCATGTGAACTTTCAATGTGAATTATTTAACACAAATGTTGTATGTTGATGTTCTCTAATGTATATTAGTGTCTTTGTCCATGTTTTCATATAAATATTTTAAAATTTCTCCATTATTTATGTTGTCCCCTTTATCCCCCAAAATGGTTAAGAAAACCATCCCAAAAACTCGTTTTCCCATTTCAGAAACCTAGGGTAACATAGAATATATCCCTTTAGCCTTTAGGGGTTTGAGGGAGTTAGTGGGTTCACTACCAACTCCAACATGGTATAAGAGCACTATTTGTGTAACATCATGTAAAAACTCTAAAGTATTTTGATATTCAAGGAAAAACAATTCATCTTCAAGTGAAATGAGCATCACCATAGGATTTAGGATGACCCAAAACTTAGTAAGTGCATGTTTAAATGCTTAAATATTAGTTAATTTAATTTGGGGTTTTACGAATGTCAAGATGAAATTTGTATGGATGACATGTAGGGCCATAAGACTTTTGCAAGAAATGCATCAACTTCAACATCACCATAAGATCCAGAATGGCCTAGAACTTTACAAATGAAATAAGATTTAAAATGACCCAAAACAAAAATGAAAGAAGCATCACCATAGGATCTAGAATGACCCACAACACTAAAAATATATGTTTGAATGCTCAAATGTCAATAGTAAATTTATTTCAGGGCTTTACATTTGTTATGATAAAATTTGTGTGGTCATACAATCGGCATAAGATTTGTGCAATCAATGCATTAGCTTGTTGGTGCTATATGAGATTATTTGGTTTTGATTTTCTAATTATATTGTTAAAAAATGATTTCTAAAAAGCTAAAAGTTAAAAAGAAAATGAGAAAAGAAAGAGGTGTTTTTTCAAGAATTAGGTATAGGCTCCATACAAACACTTTAATCCATTGATAACATGGACTTCAAAATGACAACATTTTAGTCTAGGGTGGGCTTACACTACAAATGGGAACAAGATTTTATCCCCAATCTAGTCTGACAAATTAGCTGACCTCTAAAACATTTGATCGCAACCACCAATTCAATGTCAAAAGGTATATTCACACCACATAATATTTCATCACTATTTTTGCATATTATGGTTATCAATATTTTGTCCCTATTAGTAGGGAATATTCTTTTGGAAAAAGATATTAAGTTCTAGTGATAGTGATGCCTAGTAGGCTCCTACTTGCCCATATTTGGCCCTAAAGGAACTTCTTTTTTTCGGCCATACTTGAATATATGGTTTTGCAAATGGACACAAGGTATCATCACAGGGTTCGTTTGAGCACATTATTTGGCCATACCTTAATATATGGTTTTGCAAATGAACACACAATATCATCAGAGAGTTGGTTTGAGCACATTCTAAAGTGCATATTGTGGTTATCAATATTTTTTCTCTAAGGAGGGAATAGTAGAAAATATTCCTTTGGCAAAAGAAATTAAGTCATAGCAATGCTTATGCAAGCCTTTATTAACCGTCATTTGGCTACAAGGGAACAATTTTTTATTATTTGGACATACTTTGACATCTGGGGTCAAAATAGAGCATACAAGATATCATCATAGAGTTGGTTTGAGCACCTTTCAATGTGCATATCTGATTTAGCTAATAATTTTATGCATCTAAGCTCACAAATATTCGATACTATCTATGATTTTCGCGATTCTTTTGGTATTGGAAGATTTTTAGAGCTCTTTGCTCAAGTACGTTTTATGAACAATATTTTGTGATTTCACCTTCTAATTAGTTACTTGGTTATGATGCTTGCAAATGATCTATTTTTGCATGAAAATAATTCATTTGATTGACTTTACATGAGGTTATTGGTCTTTAATAATTTTCATTTGAGTAAGCTTCCCCAAGCTTTTATAGTTATCTTGAAAATGTATAGTTGACACATCTAAGGTGGCTTGATCTTTTTCCTTGTAAATATGGACTCATACCATAAACAACCATGCCAAGGGGTATATTAGTGTTGGGTAATACCATTGATCATGTTGTAGGGTTGTTTTTTATAATGATGAACATGGCATTATGTGTGTTGTATCAAACATTGATTGTCCCCACACAATTTGGATTAGATTTTGAGTGATCTACGAGACCTTTAGATTTCTCCATTCTAGTGAATGTAGATCGTATACCCTTTCACAATTTTGCATTAGAAGAGCTTGAGCATATCATAGGTCTTGTATGCTCAAATGGTTTAGAGACTTTTCTCCTTGATTCTCTTGATACTGAGACCTAATGTACACCTTTTGTTCCTTGTCAGATTAATATTTCCATGTCTATGGCCCCTATTGATCGAGTGCAATAGGACATCCATAATATTCCAAACATAGCTACTTGGGATCCATTTATTACACATATATCATCCTTCTTTATGGAGTTTTAGATTTCAAAATCCTTTGTATCTTTCAAATGCTGCAAGAATCACAAAAATTTAAGCTTGTGGCAAAATGTTGCTTAGGAGCTAGAAACAAAGATTTGACTCTTATAGGAAAGAGATGGTACCAAAATAGAAGATATGCATGATCCACTAAAAACGTCAAACCAACTTAGTCACATTTTCAAAAAAATGTTTTAAAAAGTTATTGCAATTTTCTAAAAGTGGGTAAAATTGCAAAAAAAGGCAAAATAATTAGCACCCAACAACTACCCCCCATTGCAGTTATGTGACTCTAGCTGGCATTGGATGAAAAAGACATTGTCAATCACCCACCAATAAAGCAACATGTGAAGGTAGAGTATTTAACATTGAGTAAATTTGTTTTTTCTCTTTTGACTATTGTTGTTTGCTAAATACTTTTTACTTTTTTGTATTAGGCTAGAGAGATTAAGGAGCCTTTGATTTTGGACTAGAACAAAAGCCAAGTTTCTTTCCAGTTAGGTTTTATTTGCACCAAACTTATCATATTTAAGTTTAACCATGTTAAAGTCCCACCTAAAAAGTATAGATTTTTCAAAAGATTGTATGACATCCCTCTCCGAAGTTTGCATCTCTCTCTCTCTGCGGTGACAAGTGAAATACAAATTTGTTTCCTTCATCTGAATGTCAATCTATTCAACTCTATTACAAGGTGAGAACCCATAATAAGCTATCAAAGGGGGCTATTTAGGGATAACCACGATGAAACATTTCCCTTTTCATGATTGAAAAAGGAGAATTTTGATTCATTCAACGAAATTTTATTCTATGTTATAAAATTAAAAAGTGGCTTTAACTTCCTAAAGTAGAAAATAATTTAAATCCATATCTCATATGATAAAGGAGGACTTGGATCCTTTATATAGTGTCTTGAATAACTTGGGATTTTCTCTTCTCTCTCTTTTTGTTACGTTGGATTTTCTTCACTCTGCCTAACAAACTTAATTTTCTACATTACCTAAATTAATTGGAAGGGTTCAAGAATAACACCCACTTCTATGTTCTAACCAATATCAACTGACTATACTTACATTTTTCATTTTCATTCTTCTAATATTTATAACGGAAGGCTCAACTAGAACTATAATATATTTTCCAATTTGTTATCTTCAATAAATAAAAATCAATTTCCTTATTAACATTAACAACTCTATCAAATGGTCTTACTAATGAAGCTCAAATGTCAACTCCTACAATCCTAGATCTACCTTAAAATTATTTTGCCCATTACTCTTAGATGTCTCTTGTGTAATTGTTAATGATGATTGCGTCTACCTTAGCCTCGGAGACATCCTTCTTTATTATTGTGTGCCTTTATCTATTGGTTTGAGTGTTTGCATTGACTCCCTGATTTATGGTGGGTCAAAATGTTGACATGCGAGCCTTCCCACTAGGTCTAATATTGGAACCCTCAGTGGTGTGCTTGACTTTAGAGCCTTGACCCTATAAATAATTATAGTCCTTTCATTGATCCCTAATCCATGTTGAGGCATATTTTATGGCATAGGTGACGACAATGTTCCTAGGTCATTTGACATTTGTAGTGCTTTAACCTCACTTGTGGTTCCTCATTGTCCTTCACAATCATAGCTGGTTTGGGGGTCCATGCATGCCTTTCTTAGTACTAAAACATATCCCTTTCCCTATCCACAATATTCCTTTATCATGGTCTATGTATAGGAAATGATTGAAGTTGAAAATGTATATCATCATAATAGTTTATTCCAAAAATTTAACAATTTGTAATCTTCTTTTCTTGATTTACACAACCGGCTTCTAAAATTTTGGAAGCATCTCATTTATGGTAAGATTAAGTTGGTTCTTGTGTTGTAGGATTCTTCGTGACACTTTTACTTCTGCAACAGATAGGGCCTTGGTGCTTAACAATAAGTTATGAATGTAGAGAGCATTTACTCTCAATCAAGAAAGATGGTCTATTACTTCAACCTCGTCTTTAATCTCTCAAAATCACAACAATTTAGATTAGGCTATTGCATCCACCTCTCCAATTTTGAAAACATCTCGCTATGAGGCTATTGGCAATGCAACTGGCTACTTCTTGAAGGTTGACTTTGCTACATACATGGGCACTAACTCTATTTATGCTCATATTTTAATGGGTGTAGATATCTTTATTATTGCTATTTAATGTTTTAATGGTGGGGGATAATGCCTTGGACTCATCATTTAGCTATGAGGGTCACCATTCTAATTGTACATGAATTTTTTTTTAATCTTCCTTCTAATGTTTGTTAGTCCACTCTCTTGTTGCTGCATGATAGATGAATGCTCACAACAATCCCACAACTATAAAAGCTTTTACATTAGGTGTCACAGATTCACCCCTCACAGCATTGTTTTAGCGGAGTTTGGTGCTCATCCTCTCAAACTTGCCGTTATTTTTGACTTGATTTGGTTTCTTCATCGACTTCATGGTTTTATGGAGACAGGTGCTGACCGACATAGACTCTTTTTTCGCATATTGTTATTCGGTGGAGATTATGAGATCTGACACTTCTGCTAGATCAAGATGTTGGTATGCTCAGTCCACCTCTTTGTTGGGTTTGATCGGGATTGAGATTGATCATCTTCGTCCCTATCAATTTTCGCTGGATGCCCCGACTCATCTTCTTCTCTCTCGTCAGGAGTTGAATGAGCATGTTAGACAGGATATCTATAGGTAGTATATTACCACTACTTGGTGTCATCCCCTGGGTGGTTTGCGACCTAAGATGGCCTTCTATGCTGAGCATTTTCTTGTTATTCAGAATGGTATTGTTGTTCGCCTTGCCTATCTTTATCGGCATTGGAATCATGCATTACGGTTCTCTTTGGGCTCTTTTAGGGTTGGTTCTCATCGTCTCAGGGCTCAGACTGATCACCATATGGGTCAGGCTGATCGATTATGCCAGTTATGCACTCTAATGGAGGTTGAGACCGAGACTAACTTCATATTTAGTTGTCCTCATTACTATCAAATCAGAGGGAGATTCTATTGCCTTTTCAGAGATTGTTCTTCTCTCTCGATCTTCTTCAGTTATATTGATTAGCGGTGTTTAGCACTTTATCTTCAGGAGGCCACCGATCTTCGAGAGAATACCCTGCAGTCCTTTCATCACAGATGGACTTCTGATCAGCTCATTACCACCTTTTTCTCTCCCTTGTCTCCTCCGCGGGGTTTGAAAAGGCCTTCCACTACTTCACATTCCAGATCTATCAGACATTGTACCAATCTCTACAGGCAGCATCAGTCTTATAGGGGTTCTTCACGACATTCAAAGACTATGGATTGTCCACGGATGTACCTCTCTATTACGGATTTCTTTGTGACAATGAAGGACCCTTAGTCCTTACCTTGTCTTTCTTTCTTCTTGTTGCTTTGTTCCTTTTCAGTCACCGTTTGGTGCCTTTGCTTGGTTGGCTCTTCTGTTTGTATGCTCAGTCCCATAAACCGTTTTGGTTTTTCGTGGACATTAATAATTTTATCTTATCTTATCCATGGTTGACAGTTACTATTATATGGTGCCTTTGCTTGGCTGGCTCTTCTGTTTGTATGCTCAGTCCCATAAACCATTTTGGTTTTTCGTGGACATTAATAATTTTATCTTATCTTATCTTATCTCCAAATGTTGGGTCTTCTCTTATTCCTTATGTTGTTAGTCACATATGCAATGGGGTTGCTCATGTTGTTGGTGAGAGTCTGAAGAGTATCACTCCTACTCTACCTCCTTTTCATGTGCCCCACCTAACTACTTATCAAGACCCTCATCTTCATGTTTGCATTGTTGATGTTCTTGACTTGGCTTTGATGTAACACTCATATGCTCATGAGGTTATTGATCACTAGTTAACATCACTTGCTAGATGTTTTTTTGTTTGTGTTGTACGTCTAGATGATCCCAATAAGAGGTATCCCCGCTTTCTCTTAGGATTGAGAATTGAGAAGATAACAATTCTTGAAAATAGCTTAAAGGCAAAAGAAAGGACTTTTAAAATTTGTTTAACTATCGCACACCGAGTCAAGAGTGTGGAGCTGAAAAAAGTAGCGCGTGACATTTTTAAAGCTAGATAATTGGGTACCAATTTTACCTTGGCATCTGGGTTACAATTGTGTTATAACTTGCTGGACAACATTGCTACAATCATAACGTTTACGTCCCACCTAGGAAATTGTTGCGTAGGCCTTAAGTTGTTCATTTATATAAAGGACAGGCCCTATCAAAACCTTATTTTACCTTAAAAGGAACAATGCATTCTCCTAAAGAGAAATACCTATGTTTTTTTAGTTAGAATTTCCTCAATATCTACAATTAATATTTTCAATGTTTACTTCAAATATAGGGGGAGTCTTATAAGCTATATAGACAATAAGTTTCTTTAAGAATTTTGTTTTATATTCTCTTAAATGGTCATGAAATTTACAAAAATATAGGAATTTAATTATTCGAATTGGCAATGTACACCTAGTGTCTTCCACTTGCAATGCATATACAAGGGTTTTATGGAACAAGAATTGAAGGTCCATAACTAAGATAGATATTTATTGGAATGCTCACAATCATTACATAAATATTTAAGCTTCAAGAAGTCCTTATTAGCTAGGACCTTATCAGTATTACAAATAGTTCTTGTTGTTAAGCATTTGGGAAATGTAAGAGCCCTAGAAGTTGTGGAGCACATTCAACAATGACTTATTATTCAATTATTAGTGGAAAAATGCTTTAAAACCATCAAAAACCACTTTTCGTTGTAAGCCTCTATTGAAAGTTTTAGAAAGGTGACTACTCAACTATTGCCTCTAAGTAAAGTGTAATGTCATAAATTGCACCCCATGAAATCTCACACAACCCATATAGGCCAATATTGACCACTTTTGCCAACCTTCATTGTCATCTATCACCTTGTTTTTTGACTATTTGGACTAGATAATTCTTGATACATGCTCGCTACAATGACGTCCATTCATCATGCATTTACTCTATGAATCTTTGAGATTGAGTTGGGTGTTGCAAGGTAATGACCATATATATTTTGCTTGCGCTGAACACAAAATGATGTCCATATCTTTGCAATCTGAGTTATTTTCACCATGATCTGCTTTGATTTAGCTCTCTAAAGTTCACACTCTCATTTCTCACAGCTTCTTCCACTTTTCTAGTCCATTTCATCTCCATATTTTCTCATAGAAGATTTCTATCAACTTGGGAAGCCCATACTCTTCCTCACCTTGACAAGCTCTTCAGTTTTGTTGTTGAAAGAAAGTGTCTGCTTCCCAAGCTGCCTCATTTAAATTATTTTAGCATATCTTTCATAGCATCGTTGTCACTTATTCATATAATTTCATCTACTTTTATCAATATTTATCTGTGGCCATTCATGGAGGTGAAAACACCAAAACAAGGGTTTGAATATGAAAAATACCTTATCACAATCCTTACAATATTTCATCCTTGCTTGTATGGGTGCATGTATAGCGAAGGAGAGTCAAATTGATGAAAATTTCATTAGTTGGACCCGTGGTAAGTATCTATATCTCTTCTTTCATCATTTCAGTTATCCCTTTGTTGTTTTATCTTGTATCACATTCTATTTTATAGAATTTAGGTAGTAGAACAAAATTATCATATTTAAGAGCTTTCTAGTATGGATTTATATACTCTATTTGTACAAGAAATTTAAGCACTGCACAGTTGTCCATGACCCGTGTCTGTGTCCTAGATAGAATTATGCATACATTACCCATGCATAGAGTAAACTTGGAGGTTGAATTGCCCTTGAGGTTGCTCAAGGTGGAGAGTGAGATACTGAATTTTTGAGCAATCTAATCACTATCCAAAAAGGTTCAACTTCTTCTACATTTGGTGAACCCAACATGAACTTGCCTCTTGGTTTAAAAAATCCCATTTCAAACATTTTCAAGTTCATGACTAGTCTATCTTGTCATCTCTTGCTCCTTATCAAGGTTGCTTAGGCATTACAAAGTTCGTCTATGAGTTTCACAACCCAAACAGTCAGTCTTTGAAATCATAGAAAGAAGTTCAAGACCCCAAACGTTCCTACTAAGCAATATGGACACAAGACTTGGTCCTATGATTTTTGGAAATACATCCTTTTGGCCCGTATTCGTTTCCTCATAGATTTGGGCCCCATTTACATTAGACTCTCAACTAAATTATCAAATAGCATACAAACAAATACCCCTATTAGATCCTTCCCATGAACCGTGATTCTACTCTTATGAATTGGTTTGATGTTGTCTAATCTGATGAGCAAATGTTGAGGGACCTTGATCAGTCCTTAATCATGAGAATGTCCTTCCCTAGGTTGGATCCATCGTTTGTAATCTGAGAGATGCTCATCTTAGATTGAAGGGGAACCTTAAGGACCTTAAGCATATCCTAATCATGAGAATGTCCTTCCCTAGGTTGGATGCATTGTCAATAATCTGGAGAGATACTCATCTCAAATCTAAAAGGTTTTGAGTTGCATTGAGTCGTTACCAAGATAGTAGAGACAGGTGTACCCACTCTTTTGCCTATACTCTGGAATTCACAATCAGACATCCTTGGTCCATAATTGGGTGTCGTGATGCCTTGAAGACTTGTTCACATGATGGATACATGCCCTATAGTAAATCCCTTAGTAGACAATTTACTTAAAGGTATTGTCAGGCCTACTCTTAATGTTTCTCAAACTCACTTGAGGTATAATAACATACCACCACCAATCTTTGCTATCACTTCTTCTACCATTCATGTTGTAAGTAGTGTAACTATAGCTATAATTGGTGTTGTTGTCATCAGTGTTTCCACTGGCTTGAGTGTCACACCTCCGCCTCTGCCTTCTCCAACTTGTGGCCCAATTATAAATACCATATTGCAAAATATGGGTTTGATCTAGTTGCAACTAGACAATTAGTCTTTACTTCCATAATATTATTGTCATAGTAGACCTACTTACCACATCTTTGATACTCTCCTACTCCAACAGGTCGAGATCCCAAAGTTCAACAAAATTAATTGTGATGGTGATCCACAGTTGTACGTAAATTCTTTTACTTCTCTTGTCGTAAACTTCCACTACCAAGTCCATTTGTTGACCTAGTTATTCTCTCAATCTCTCAAAGGGGACCAAGTTAGAATGGTATTTATCTCTTCCTCATAGCTCCATCTTTTCCTTTGACCAATTGATGGATAATTTTCTCCAATAGTTTCAAGCAAACATTGGTAATCAAGTCACTATCATTGGCATGTTCATTGCAAGAAAGGACCTAGTGAGAAAATCAATGACTTCATTGCAAGGTATCAATCTATTTCCTCTAAGGTTCTTAATGATCTACTTGGTAGTGACCTACAAAGGACGTTCATTAATAGTTTGTTTCTAGTTCTCAGGGAGAATGTTCCCATCCACAATATCCTACTTTTTCTAACTTATATAATACAACTCAAGGATTGCCAACATAGAATGACTCAATTCGAAGCTTTTGCTTGTATCTCTCATAATGATAATTATGGACGTGTTCTTCCTCAAGTGGGTCCACGAAGAACAAAGTAGTATCCAATGCCATAAATATCCCTCAAGCAACTAGGGAGAACACACATAGAGCTTCATGAGATCAAGTGTTTGCTAAACTATTTGATACTTATTTTAATGTGTTGCAAAAACTACTGAAGGACGACTTGGTAACTCTTCCAAAGATCTAACTACTACTAGAAAACAAGCCATGCCGTTGTTGGTATGATACAAGAAAATTCTACAAATATCAACAAACATTTGGATATGACTCAAATGTTGTGTGCATCTTACACATATTGTTTAGGATCACATACACAACGATACTATCTAGATCAAAGATACAAGAAGTTTTTTGGTAACACCAACAAGAAGTTGTAGACTTGTGTCTATTCCTTTCCTCTACACTCATCAAACTTTCTTTCTTCATCTGCTCCTTGATATAGTGATTGTGTGTATGTAAATATGGTCACTAGCACTCCTATCTCTCCTCCAAGTCTGGAGGGGACAAGCCCAAATATCACATTCACACCTAATGACTGATCATTCCATTGGGAGCCCTCTTCTCTCTACATCCCTACGAAGATTAACAGTAACAACATCACAAGTGTTAGGGTTGATCATTCCAATAGGGTTAATGTAATCATAAAGGAGGCCCTTTTAATCAATGGATTGTGTGTGAAGAAGTACAATGAGTTCATGGGTATTATTTGTATGCATGAGGGTCTTTTTTCCACCTATGGAGTCAACCACCTTATCGATCCATGTATGACCTAGGTTAGTTTACATTTGTTGTCATCCCTAAGTCTAACTTATTCCAAGTGAAGTTGGGCATCCCCCACTTGATCTCTATGGATGTCACCTCAGTAATGATACACAAATGCTTGAAGTTTCCTTGTAAGGACATTGTGCATACTATACAAGACAGGCCAATGGTATCACAAGGGGGCTTTTACCTCAACTTTTTTTGCTAGCTATGGTTGGACCCATTCTACTTTGTGGAGATCTAATGTATAAAGCTTACTTTAAATACAAAATCGAAAAGCTAGCATCAACATCAATACAACACGTTTCTTTGTTAGCTCCTCCTATCATCCATCATTCTCATCTTAGTTTGTTCCTACATTGCAATGTGCTTCGTCCTCTACAAAGGGCAAGTCTCTTCCTTAGGCTTAGACCTCCTTACCCTCCTAAGACCATGTAGCCTCTAGCAGTACCTATTATTTCCTCTACAGTACCCTACACAGGAAAGGGAAATGCACCTTTGTTGTGAATGTCAAACTCCCATGTCTTTGACCTTCTCATATTCCTTGACATCCTTCACCTTACTATGTATGGCAAGTGTAATTGGTCTCCTCATACTTGCCCCTCACTAGTAGAACTTGTCTCTCAGTCTCTGAAAGTCCCTCATGTTCCCCTGATTACCTCCAGAGGAAAACAAGGAAAGGCTCCCACAATTGAGACTACAATTTTTGCTTCTATGGAAAAATTTGTTTCATTAACTAGTCCTTCACTGCAACTAATTGAAGCATAGATGCATTTGCATGTGGCATAGGATGTTTGACAGTCTTCTCAAGTCTCTACTCTCAATGCAAATCTACGTTGGAACAAGTTTGTGTATAAGCAATGACTAGGGAGCACGATGGTGCATTAAAAGTTGAGGGCCAGTCTTCCTTTGTTCACACTCCCATTCTTGATGTTCTTGTTTGGATTGTTCTTGTTTCCACTTCAAAATTTGTCTTTCACTTGACTTCCTCAAAAGGTGTCAATGAACCTCACCCAATGAGGGTGCAAATGTTCATTGCTCCCTCCCTTGAGCTACCCCTTATCGCCTCTCTCTTGAAGATATGTTATTTATTTGGCCCATATACATGTTGTATACGTAAGTGATGTCTAGTGTGGCCTTGTCCTGTTGTCAAATTCTCTTTGTTCCTTCATCGTAGCTTTCTTGAGGTCCTCCACCCTGCTATGATGTATGTGAACGTTAAACCTTTTCCACCCATGCATAAGCTTGAGCAAGTCCCTATCCCCAAGTTTTGTTGTAGGAAGTCAACTCATGCAATCACTTTTTTATTTGCTTCTTTTTGTTGAAGAGGTCCCACCTTCCTCAGAGCTTGTTACCAACTCTTTTCTAAAGGTTGGTAATACACCTACCATTGATGATCCTTTGATTGAGTCATGTTTCTCCTCTATGAAGTGTATGTTAGACTCACTAGTGAATATTTTAGCACAATTGACTGTCTTTCAAAAATTGCTAACCCTTGTTTCACATTAGCTATTGGATGAGAATCTTGAAGCAACATGATCCTTAGCTCTCGTTGTAGGTGAGGCGTGTCGCATTACTTTGGTCTTGATACCTATTTAGGCCAGTCTTTCCTCTCCATATGATTAAAGATTGCAAGAACAATAATCTGATAGTAGATGATTGTTGAGTTGTGCCTTTTCATATCTTTAGATAATATTACATTTGATTGTTTTCTTGTGATCCCCAACTTGTCTTTATATGCATGTGCTCTCCTAAAGGACACTGGTACTTTGTAGCACTTGGAAATAGGAGATAATATTTGTTGTAAACTTTTTCTTTCTGTATCATCATTTTTCTCTTTGTTGTACATTGATTTTTAACATTTAGGCACAATATGAAGTGTCTTAGGCATCTAGACCCCTTCTTGATTGACCCAATTGTTTATTCTTTCTTAGTTTTCATGTGCTCTTCTTTTCATGGTCCAAAAACCTTAGGAACATGACAAGTAATTCATATGCACCTAATATATGTCATTTCTATGAGTTTTTCTAACATTGAATAATAAAATCCCATGATCTATAGTCTAATGTTGTGAGTGTTATTGTGGGTGTTATGTGCTATTTGTAGCAAGGTGGTATTTTGTGGATACATCAGTTGTGTTTCCATGAAAAAACATTATTTTCTCCTTATAACTACTTGTGTTCTTTGTGCAACCCAATCCATCTAAGGGGGGCGGCTATTTACCTCTTTATCTTATGATATGTCAACAAAATATTTCCAGTTTTAATAATCTTATGATCATTTATCTATGACAGATAGGATGGGGGTCAAACTACTGTATTTTGTCTACGTCACCTAACATGGGGACCAAACCACTACACCTTGTTGGTAATCAATAATCCTTTATGTGACATAACACAACTTGTCACAAGCCAATATCAATAATCCTTTATGGGACATAACACAACCTGTCACAAGCCAATATAGTGATCATATGGCCCCTAACATAACATAACTTGCCACCCATACATATTAGTTTTAACTTTTCATTGTGTTAGTCTTTGTCTTGTATTGATGATCATTTTTTGCATTTTGTCATTTGCTTTTTCCTTTAACATGTTTGTCTAAACCTAACACGTTGTGATGATATAGCTTGGTGTTATCTCACCAAGACTTGACTTAAATCTCTTCCCTTGGGAAAACTTTACACGGGTAGAAGACACTACTTACTCATTGCATCTTGGGTATCTCTCTTAATCCTATCTCTACTATAGCTTGCATCTCCTTAATATATGCTCACTAAAGTGGACATACAATGTAACATTGTAAATTGCACCTCATACTCTTCATCTTCTACCAACCTACCTTATTATTTGCCACCTCATCATTCTAGCCATTTGGCCTAGATTATTAATAAACACATTTGTGCTATTGAAGCTTTTGTGTTGTGCATTCATCTCGTCTCTATAAGAGAGTTTGTTGTTGGACTATTACATTGTCTAAATCCTGGTAGTTGAGACCCCATGGACTTGGCACTCTAAAGTTCACAATCTCATTCCTCACAACTTCAAATTTTTTGGTTCATCTCATCTTCATTGTTTCTCACAACAAAGCTCTGCCAACTTTGGAGGCCCATACTCTTCCTCAATCCAACAAGCTCTTTGTTTCTAAGTTTTGAAGGGAAGAGTCATCTTCCCAAGTTGTCTCGTTTACATTGCTTTGGCATAGCTTTTGCATCTTTATCATTTTCTCTCTTTTGTATTGTTTTATCTACTTTGATCGATATTCATCTATATGGTTGTCCGTGGAGGTGGGAACAACAATACAGGGGTTTGATTGTGACAAACCTCTTACCATAGCCACCCCAATGATCTATCCTTGGTAACTAGAGGTGGTTTTTGAGTTTCACATGTTAGGTTCCGATCCACAAGTATTGGGACATCCCAAACACTTATTGTTGGAATTCTTCCAAGTCCTTTTTAACTTGGTACCCATGTACAATGTTATGATTGTTCTATTCACACAAAGTATGAAAGCGAGTCTTAAAAAGCTTTCAAAAAGGTTCCTCACTCCGCCTTTTTATTTAATTATTAGATGAAAAAAATTGCACTCCAATTTTTAATTTAATTATAAAGGAAACAAATATGGTAAACATCTAGGGGAAGAGTAGCAATAGTCTAGGTGCGCTCCAATAATCTAATTGTGCACTCCTTGTACTACCCCAACTCCAATATAATAACTAAAGGTTCAATAATACATTAGTTTAAGCACTACGAGTGGGGCACTATCTATGGTGCAACTTATACACCTCTTTTGAGTGTGTTTCACTCGTATATAAAAGATGTATATAAAAGACTTAAAGACTATTTAACACTAATTTGGGTGCATATAAGTTACACCGTAGCCACTACCCTACAAGTGGTCTAAATTAGCCAAAAACATGTCCCCTGAGCAAATCAGATGTAGTCCATACCGGCCACATACCCGCCACAAAAGAAAAGATTGATTTTTAGTTGGCTGGGCATGGAAATTTTCTCTTTGACAGGAAAAGTCATGCGTATCATCAGTACCAGTAGCAGAACCGAGGCAGGTCCACATTCTTTCATAATTCATCTCGGAAAAGCGAATAATCATATGAGTTGTTTATTTATTGATCTACCAGATTCCCACCACTCCTGTACCGTTGGCGTCATGCTATGAAAACATGTAATCAGAAACGAATCGAATCGAGATGTTCAGAGGCTGAGAATGCTCGGTTTTCGGCATTGGCTAAACCGTAAACTAAAACGTAAATCTTACGGAAGACGGATATTTACAAATCTTACGAAGGAGAGGGATATATGCAAGTTTTTCTTTTTAATAAGTCCTTGAAAAATTTACGATTTAGAAAAAATGTTCTCTGTAGACAGTTTTTGCGTTCCTGTGATTTCTAATCTCACAATTTCAATTCACAGAAAACTCCCTAATCAGAGTCCTGCATAGACAATTCCGGCCTAGACATGAGACCAGCAAAGAAACTAACTACAGCGCGCTCTCTCTCTCGGTGTAATACAAATCCCTAATTGCACTGAACCAGACATATAAAAGCTCTGCACACCGACCTTTGAAATCTACTTTGACTGAATTATTACAAAGGTTTATTAAATTATTTGACCTCAGAGTGTGATTCAAATGTTGATGCAGTTGACTTCAAAAGCAACATTTCATATAGTTTATACTTGCAAGAAAACACGAGAGATCATCTGCGAACAGTCCATTCCACTCAGAAAGGAGGGAATTTGTCGGAACAAATATAAATACAACTGGAACAAAATAAATTCATCTGTAAAAACCCCCACACAGAAAAGAGGGCAAATATCTGTACAAAAACAAAAATAGAGAGAAAGACTGCTACGAACATTATCCGCACAATAGTGCACATGAATGAAGATCAAGAAAGATCTACATATTTCCAAAAGGGATTCTTGATCTATACAGTAAAGGCAGAGACACAGAGTATTCCAGAAGACTAAAACGACGGCTACAGAGAGAAATGAATGAATGAAGGAACGATTTCGCCTTGTCTGCAAGAAGAAATTGTTAAAACAAATGAAATCAAAACTTTCAGTCAGTGCAAAATCAGAACCTTGTGTTTTGAGAGAGGTTTCTAACTAGCAAAGTTGTGGGGTATGCTGTGTAACGAGGCGCAGAGGCGGAATCGGAGGCGTTTCCGTCGTCTTCGTCTTCGATTTGTCGCTTGGAAGAAGAAGATTTTTCCCCCCTTTCACGCCGACGAGGAGGAGGAGGTGGGCTCGGCGTCCGCCGCTTCAATTTCGGGTTGCGATTTCTGCTGCTGCTGCTGCTCATCTTTCAACTCTCACACTTCACTGGGCTTCTCTTCTCGTCTTCTCGTTTCTCTCTTCTCTTGTCTTCTCTTCTTCTGTTTGAACTATTTGCCTCGGGGACAGCTATAAGCTAAGCCATAAAAGATTCTATGCCTCTGCCTCTTCTTACAAATTCCAATACTGCTACCGTTATATTCTATCTCTTCCTCTTTTTCTTCTACTCTCATTGGCCAAACTCAAGGTCGGTCAGGCTCTCTAAACAGTTGTTTTCCCCTTTGCCTATGGTAAATCAGATATGTCGAGTACATACTGCTGACTAGGCCATTGCAATTAGTATTATTATTAGCGTTGCTTTTGTTTTTGTCATGGATCCTCTCATTGGCCAAACTCAAGGTCGGCCATGCTCCCTAGACAGCCTTTTGCTTTTCCAAAGTGCCAAAATATCTAGTACTGCTGACTATTGTTGTTGTTATTATTATTGTTATTATAATATTTCAATCATAATCTATACGTACCATTTGTGAGGTCAAGCAGTTATTTCTTCTCCCCTAGATTTGTATTGCTTTTTAAGTATAAGACAAAATTAGTTGTCTACTTTATTTATGTTGAATTTGTGTTGACATTTGGAATCTGCTTATTATTAAGAGTAATTGTTGAGTTTGACAAGAGTTGGGTTACACTTAGCATCTCGCTTATGCTTATTAGGCTAAAGTTCATTTTACTTGCTGTTTTATATAAAATTTGTTATGTATTCATAACATATATAATTTAAGTGATAATTGTTGACTGTTGAATAAAGGGTTCTAATTAAATTGAAGAATTTTAACAATTGCATGATAATTGTTGACTATGGAATAAAGGGTTGTAGTTAAATTGAATAATTTTAACCGAACATTTTGTATGACTTATAAGAATATCTTAATTTATTTTTGTGTTTCTCTCTTTTTAATATTAATTTTTGCAAGGATTTTGGTCGGTTTGTTGATTGAATAATTTCAACTATTGCACGTGACTGAACAGTTTGTGTGACCTATAAGAATATCTTAATTTATCTTCATGCTCGTCTCTTCCTTGTATTAATTTTCACAAGGACATTTGGTCATTTTGTTACGTTTTCTTCCTTGATTTAACTACTGCATGTTATTCCCTCTCTACTACCCACTTTTTGGATACTATTTCTTCTCTAGCTTCTCTAGCTTCTCACATGTACTTGGGGAAGAGACCTAGTAACTGAAAGGGGTCAATAACTGTGATAGTTTTGTCGTAAGTCCCTCTAATCAATGCTTTAAAAAAGCCCGCAAAATGGAAACACATGTATTGATAGTTGATTGCACATGTACTAATAGTCGATCATTTTTTAGTTTTTTTGGTTACTAATAGACTAATTTGTCCACTGCCATTGGGACATTTCATAAAGACTAGGGGAAATGACCCAGTAGCCACCTAGGCTAACTTCACGCACCTACAATTCCAAATCCGTGTGTCGAAATTTGCTAATTTTTTCAATGAACCTTCATAGGTGAGTGAAGAGCTTAAATTTAACCTTTCGACTTTCCAGCATTTATGGAGCTCTCTGTAGAACTTGTAGTGTGAGGTGGTCTAAAAGTGTCATTTTAAAACGTTTTTCCAAAACTCGCCACTAAGAACCCCCAATAGCCACTCACCCTAAAAATAGTACTATTTGTACAGATAGACCAATCAACAATCAAGAAAACTAAAAAATGAACAAAAGTGAATGACTATTGGTGCTCATGGTGATTTGTTTTGGCACATTTGCATCTAGGTACCCGGGGTTTTTGGGCGGTAATCAGAGTGGGGGGGGGAAGGTAATGGTTAACGTGGTGGCATTGCGTACATGGGCAGCAACTGGCTTGTTCCCCCTATAGGTACACTTAAACACAAGTACTAGTGTTTTTTGAGTGAGCCAATATTGTTGCATGAACACAGCAGACATTGGGCAAGCATTTTGAGATGGTACTTTGTGACCACTTTGCGCTCCAAGATCCCTACATAGAGATTTGTGAATACCCAAAATTTGAAACCTAAGTTGTAAGCTCTTTACTCACTTACGAAGGTTCATCAAAAAAAATTAGCAAAATCTGACTTACGGTTTAGGAGTTCTAAGTATGCGAAGTTAGCCTAGGTGGCTATTGGGTCTTTTCCTCTAGTCTTCATCTTAAAAATGAATGTCACTTTTTTTTTATTATAACTAAACATATTTTGATATAATACGTCAAGAATATCCCGGCCACAACTTAAGTATAACATTATATTGATACTATTAGAATTTTTTACCAAAATCAATCCCATTGAACTTAAAGAAAAACTATAATTAAAGTAGGTCACAGGAGGTAGTACAAGAGGTAGGGTAAGTGGGGGAGGAGACAGTCCCATCCTAAAACGAATAAAAATAAATAATGTGCCAAGAAAGTGCTTGACTAATTTGACTACTTACTCAACCAACCAACCGCTAACATTTGTTAACTTACTTTGGGTGGAGGTTAAATCTGATGCTTGCTCCGTCACGTCAAACATCATATAATTATATGAAGAGACGCTTGTGATTGAATTTTTTTTTGTTAAACTTAACATATGACGTAGGAGCCGTAAAACTAAATGGTGTCAAGCAATATTCATTTTCCAATGAAAGCTGGCAAAATTGTCAGATATGTAAAGTGCATAATATTCTGCTCAATGGCGGTTCAACTTTGACGTGAATAGTGTAGAATCATATTTGAAAGGCCCACATCAATGTTGTGGATGAGAAAGGTCAAAAGGTCTACTCAAAGTCAAATCCACTTTTCATGAACACGCTAGAAACTTTCCATCTGTTTCTAAATTTTTAAAAAATTCTGCCTATCAATAATGAACGAATGGGGAATTTTCTAATTAAGTCAAATCCACTTTTCATGAACACGCTAGAAACTTTCCAGCTGTTTCTAAATTTAAAAAATTTTCTGCCTAGCAATAATGAACGAATGGGGAATTTTCTAATTAAATCTTAAAACAAGCGGTGTTATAAATTTCCTTGTCAAAAATTAGTGTACACGACGGCTTAGCAAAGTTGGGGAATTTCCATTTTCTCTCATTGTCTGTCATCCAGGCTTAGAATTTGACAGCCACCTTTGCCTTTCACATGATTTTTTCATGATGGCTAAATTTATTTCATCTTTCATTCTACATTGTAAGAAAATGGTTGAATGTCAATTTTTTTTGTTTTATAATAATTTAATAGATCATTTTAAGTTTAAATATTTTATATTTTAGAAAATAATAAATATTAATTAGTAATATATGCAAAAAAATTATGAATAACATATAATTATAAATTAGTAATCTATACAAAAGTCTCAAACAAAAGAAGCAAGTTTCTAAGTTCATGTATTATTTTAAAAATATAAAAATAAGTATCTAATATTATAAATTAATAAAAGCAAGTTTTTAAAATTCATTATATTCTATTTCAACAAGTTTCTAAATTAATATAAATATGCAATCATCAAAATAGAAAATAGAAAGATATCTTTAATAGAAAGAAAAAAGAGAAATATATATATATAAAATAATATATATTTATCATACATATATATTATACATATTATGAAATCATATTTATGGATATTAAATAAAATACTAAGTTGCCTATAACAAATATTCATGATTTACTAATATATTTACTTGCCATATTGATGGTTTTTTAAAAATTTAGCCTATTCATAAGGTCTCACAATATTTTAGCCCATCATATACGGTTCAAAAGTGCAAAAACGGCCGATACGGCCATCAAATTCTAAGTCTATCATCTTCTTTCCCCCAACAAATTTGTATCTTTCCCAAATATTTCAAACTTTCAACAAAATTATTGTGTTGGATTTAATGATTAATTTTTAAATAGGAAGTTTGTTGGATTTAATGATTAATTTTTAAATAGGAAGTTTGATTGTGTGTTTTTTTTAATGATAGAAGACTTGTTAATAGGATTCAATAAGTAGGATAGTACTTTAGAGATTTTAATAGGTTGGTGAATATTAAAAATTAACAATAAAAATAATGTATTTACTATATTCAATAGTAACTCATATGATGTCATACTAGTGAATCCGATTCAAACTATAACTATTGATGGAACTTTTATAAAGCATCTATTATTAAAAAAAACTAAATTTTAATTACTTAGATAAAGAGAGATGATTGATTGGCTGAATATTTTAATATTGTCTTTCAAAATTATTTGTAGTAATTCTTAAAGACTAATTTATTTAGTAGCATGATTAGAGGTCTCATATTCTCATTAAATCAAATTTTAATATAATGATTTCTATCGAGATGAATTCAAAGTTATAATATAATAGTGCATTAAATTAATAGGAAATCTAATCTTATCAATAGGAGGCATGAAAATACATCCTGTGACTAGTGCCATACTTAGATCATTGAGGGTGGTTCACTTGACTGCAAAAGACCAAATAATCACCAATAAAATAAGATGGAAATTATGATTGAGAGGGTCGCTTCCTAGAGATAGGATATATGAAACATGGGTGCCAAAAAATTTCCACGGTATCACATTAAGACGTATGTTGGTACCTTTAGAAGCTTACTACATCCCATCAACATCCTTCAATAGTGCCAGAAACATTTAAAACTTGACTGATGCAATACTAGGCTTCAAAAAGAACTTCAACATTAAAAATAGTGAAACCGCCACAAAATGAGCTACTGGGGATTCAACATCCAGGTCTAAGACTTATGCCCTTTTCAAAACAATGTCGAGAGCCTTAGAGATCGTGAAAGGTTTTGACCCCTCACCCAACAACCCTTAGACCTACCCTCAACCACATGCCAATCGAGTAAACGATCAAGAAAACCAATGGAAAGCCGACGCAACTACGACTCATGTCGCAAGCTTTGGGGATACCCCTGTACTCCATCTTTTAACTTAGTCAGAGTTTTGAGCCTCTACAAAAACGCTTGAGTTCTTTTCTCCTGAGTCATCAAGGTTACTATATTCACAGAAATCTCACACTTTCCCCTTTACTAGTGGAGGTGAGCATCCTTCCCAGGAGGTTGGTGCCTTACTCTTTCGTGCATTTGCTATCAAAGTTTTATCCTCGTCACTTATTTTAGCCTCTTGTTTGAATTTTCTCCCTTTTTAATCATTTTGTCTCTTGTTGGGACTTTAAAGCTAATCGAAAACTCTACAAACTCCAACCTATACCAGGGGTTCTAACCTTAGTAGGAAACCTTATTAGGAACTAGGATCTACCCTAAAACTCTCTTTTTTAACTCCACCCTTAGTTGAAGTTTTGGGCATCTAAAACCAATTTTATTGCTTTTATTGGAGGCAAGAGAGGGACAAGAAATGAGTCGGATGTTCTAGGGAACCCATTCAATCTCCAACCCTAAGCCTTAATCACATGTTTTTTGATCCACCAAAAACTTTGCTATCATTTGGAACTCCATAAACATCTAAGTATTGAGACACTTTCTTAGTGATGAGAAGTAGAATAGGGAGTATTATAGCCCATGGTTGGAACTAGAATCAAGCCAGAGGTTCTATTGGTTTCTAGAACCACTAAAATCTCTAACTCATCGTAACTTGCCAAAAATGCCCAAAAACTTCACAAATTGGACGAGAACACCTACTAAAATCTTCTTCATGGTAAACATCTCAAATAAATGTACCATGCTTCTTTTACCCAACTAGTGCTTCCTACCCAATAAACAAAAAAAGGTTATGGCAAGAATGGATCCAAGAACCACATCAACAACTTAAGAAAAGTTCAAGAACTAGAATCAAATTCCAACAAACCACACTTAAAATTCGTCCTTACTGAAAATTTGACTAAGGTGAGGGAATAGTTGGATTAAGGTTAATACACCTTAATCCCAACATATACTTCTTGCCTAAGTAGCCATGGGAAGACAGAAAATATGTTTGGAGTTGAAGAATTTATTTGTTGATTGAAGTCAAACAATTTCCCAACTACCTCCTCCATGGATATAAGGGAAGTTTATTCGATTTGGATGGTTAGTTGGTTTTTACTTGAGAAGAAGGAAACCATTGACAAGGAAAAAAGTCATTTGTAAGACAATGTTATGCATCTTGACAATGAATGCAAAGATTATTTGTATAAGGAGTGTTGAATGTTTGTAGACTTGTAGTCTGAATAAATTTATCAAAGACATTGTCAAAGATCTAATAAATTAATCTTTGACACTTTGGTTGTCAAAAATATCTTTGTTTAATCTTTGATCTATCATTTTGCTATCTTTTGTGTTATCTCATTCTTTGTGAGTTTATGGCATACTATTGTTAGGTATGTTGCCTCATACTAGTATTGGGTGTCATTGAATCATGGTCGTCTCACATCTGTGTGGTTTAACTTATACATTGAAAATTGCAGCTTCATTGTTGTCCATTTCAACCAATCTTTTGACAAAACTTTCCCTTGTCATGATATTTACCCATAACTTGTATAATAGGAGTCACCAATCTAGCATAAATTTTTTCACATGTATTGATGCACCCCCGATCTAGGTCAAAACATTTGCCTCCAATTTATTGATCGCAGTATCCCTTATTGGCAGGGCATTCCTCTTCTTCCTCCATGCACTTGCAAACAACTAAAAATGTTATTGCCAATCTTGTTAGCTCGACATTGTGATGAAAGATAAACTACACACACACACACACACACACAAAGCTTTGCTTCTATCAATGAGATTCTTCTGAGAAGTCATCATCCTTGGGATATTTTGAGATTATTGCACATTTGTAAGGATTTTGCACCGTCAATTGTCAATCATGCTTTATGTTTCAATTAAAATTGGGGGTTTTGGAGCAAAGACTCCACCCAAGAAGAATGTCCTTATTGTGTTGTCAAGTTTGAACTAGTCCTTCACATCACTTACGATGAATGATCGTTGATCTTTGTCTCTTTCTCGATTTGCTAACTGGTATGTTACTTTTTTAGCTTCACAATATATGTGATTATGAGATTTGGTATTGATTTAATAGTAGGGTGATTTTTTCAATCTATTTTGTTTCTTTCCAACTATATGAAAATTGTTTGGAGATGGTGCTAGCTATGATTGATGGATCCCCTTTGATGTGAGCAATGTTGCATATTCAACTTCACTATTCGCACCTTCCAAGATTTTAACTAACCCCATCTATGCTATATTTTAATTCTCATCTCTAATAACAAATCTTGTTCCTGACAAGCTTGGATTGCCTCTTGAGATGCCATAAACAATTAGTTTTAATATTCTTTTAAGTGGTTATTACCATTTGCCTTTACCTTTTTATGATTTTTCCTCGATGAAATTTCTTTTAGGCATTATTAGATGTGTCGTTTATGTGTAAGTTGATCATCCAATTCCATGTATTGTTTGAATTGGTTGTTTATTACTCCGGTATGTATATGCTCACTTATGCCTACTTCAATTTTGGATATAATTTTATCAATGGGGGATTATTTTTTGTTTGAATATTCTTTGATTGCATTCTCCCATAAGTTTGAAACGATCTATGCTAATGTATCTTGCCAAAGTCCTTTCCAAAGATCTCCCTTGTGTAGATTAGTCCATTCTTTAAATATTCTCATTAAATCATTTTGTGATGATCCACTCCAACATAGTTCATTATAGAAATGCATTCAACATTATTGCCCTAATTTGCAATTAACCAGGAGATGGTCTATGATTTCTTCTTCTTTACAAAGTGAGCCCTTACAAGGTCAAATTATTCCAACCTTTTGGACCCTTTCACATAGTAGTATATTCTTGTGTAAAGTTGTCCATGTGAAGGCCTAGCTTTGGGTAAAAAAATTATTTCCCAACATAGTTTGATTAGTGAATCCTTAATTGAGTTGTCATCCTTTGTTACAATTTATCCTAATTTCATTGTGCAATTTCCTAATTTTGCCACACGCCAAATTAACTCATCTTCCTTATCTAATAATACAATGCATTTTTTCTTATTCTTTGGCATTAGTGTTGCTATGTTTGGTTCGAGTAAATCCATTCTTTTCCATCGTTGATAAAGATTCCATTTTTATTGGTAGTGTCTAAGCAATTGTTGACTGTACTTCAATATATTTTTTCTAATTGTGGTTTTATTTGGGTGAATTGCTAGATAAATTCGCATGGATTGTACTCAATCCACAAATCTTCCTATAATAGAGTTCAATGCCTATTGCCTATTTTCCAACTTATATGATTTGCAATTAAAATCATACTTGCACTTATAAAATTCCACATTGATGATCCATGAGAGGTGATGTGCAGGCAATTAGAAGCCTCATAACATGCATTACTATCAATTTTGGTTTCTAGGTCGTTTAGTTGTTTTTGGATTTGATAAGGCCATTTAAGACCATTTGGGATCATGTCGATCCATTTTGGAAAATTATAGGTCCAAGGCTCGAAAAAATTAAAAGTTGCAAAAAGTTGTCAAGAAATTTTACAAAATGTTGACAATATTGTTATAATCCTTAATAACTTGGTTGGTTGGTTGGTTGGTAGTTTTGATTAAGTAAAAACAAGTTTTGAAAGAACCTAAAACCTTGTACAAAGGGAGAAGAAAGATATAACAATGAGGATCTTAAAACAACTATGGAAAACCACCCAACAAACTAGAGGGACACACCAAAGTTCCCATCAAGAGAGTAAACAACCCAAGAGTCCACAGACCATCAAGATTTACACTTTCGTCTAGTCTTTTGAGAATGTAAAGACATATCAAGTGAAGGTTTTGAGGATTTGCCTTTTTTTTTCCCTTCAATTGAAGTCCAACCATCCTCCACCTTCCCAACAACTTTTTGCAAATCCCCACTAACCCTCAAAACCCTCGCAGTAGGAGAAGCAACAGCAATAGTGTTCTGGACAAAGTCAGTAGCAGAAGGGACAAAAACAACATTCTGACTCAAAGCCGCCAAAGGGTCAATAAAGTCAGCAGCAAGGAATGGGTCAACATCAACATTTTGAGTCAAAACCGTCATAAGGACAGCATGTGAATCATCAAACACATCAATAGAATGCTCATCCAAAGTGAGATCAACATGAGAAGAGCTATCCAACCCATCCACATCCAAAGATACTTTCTAAACCGTATAGTGATCATCTGAAACCCCCAACCACCAAGAAGGTGATTTCTTCGATCTAACCTTGTCAGAGGAGCATCGCGCAACGAGATGGCCAATCTTATGACATTTCCTACATATGAAGGGAATACCCTCATAATCAAGAAGTTGAATCCAAGAACCACTTGGAGAAGCCAACTTCAACATTGCAGGGAGCCCCTTAGAGACATCCATCTCGACAAGGATGTGAGCATACATTGTCATATAGACATTGGAGGAGACCGAATCAACCAACAAGAAATCCCCAAGGGCATCCCCCACAGCCTCCAAGACCGAGTTCTGCCAAAAGTAAAGGGGAAGATTCAATAGCCTAACCCAAATAGGAATCTTATTAAAGGATTTAGTAGTAGAGGACTCTATTTATTGGTTGGTTGGTAGTTGGGAAAGGATGCTAATGCATATTTATGTGATGCCAACTCAAATGGAGGGCTAAAGACGTTGTTGGAGATTTAGTGATTCTCACATTGCAATATGTTATTTCATCCTGTACATATTATACGTTCCATTAAATGTGTTGAGACAAATTGGAGATGGATGTCGCATTAGTCTATTTTCTATTACTTTTGGTTTCATCAATTTTCATCAAGTATTTTGAGATAAGATAAGATAAGATAATAATATTAATGTCCAACAAGAGACTAACTAGGGTCTATGGGACTGAAAGATACAACAGTACAGGGAATAAAACAACAACAGGAATGCCAAAAGGTGTCCAGGGAAAACAACAAGGAGGGAGAGAGAGAGAGAGATCATCAATCCTTTCTAGGTACAAAGAAATCTTGGGCAGAAGGATAAGGCCTAGGGAAAACAAGGGTTAGGGCCTAACATCGTCGTTGTCTCTATGTAGCAGTGGGGGTAGAGTGTCACTGTCTAAGAGGCCCATGTCAAGGTCTAACTAATCTGATGTGTTCAGAGTAGAGTGCATGTGGTCATTTCATGCCCCTAGAAGTGGACATGGAAGGAAAGAAGTTAGTAATGAGTTTATCCGAGGTCTGGCTCCAAGGAAACAAGATCTGTAAAGTATGGTCTTTGAGCTAGGAGGCCTCCCTAAGGTTGAGCGCTAAGCATCACTAGGAAATGTATGTAGCCTTTAGGACCTACTTCGATCTTGACTCCCAACCAGGAGGGAAAGTGTCCTGAATCACAACCTTGAGATTTATGATCACTGCCCATTTAGCCTCTTGTCTGGCAGCCACAACAAGTGCCCAACCCTCCTTAAGTTCTATCACCTACAATTTGGTGAGATCCTCATCAAGATTTATCTTGAGAGAGAGAGAGAGAGAGAGAGAGAGAGAGAGAGAGAAGAGTTTCCTCTTTGCCCTAAGAACTAGAAGGCAATCAACAAGTGAAAGGAATCGAATAGAGAGGGTATTGTCATGCCCAACCCAGGCACAATCAAGTGAGATGTCAGTGATATCCAGTTGGTCTTCAAGGAAGGAGTAGCCTACTGCAAGAGGCTTGGGGAAAGGAAGAGGGAGACCACGGACCCTCAAATTTAGCTCACAGGCACGCCTGACCCTTTTATCCACTATCTTAGTCTAGACTAGCTTCTCTATGCTAGAGAGAGTAGCAAAAAGAGGAGGGGAGGAACAATTGTTGCAAATAGATGCCCATGATTTCAACTGTTGTTCTGTTTTGGTCTCTAGGGAGCATTATTTTTTATCGAGTTCCTCTTGCTTTATCTTCAAGTCATGGATATCCATCAGTTGTGTTGTGCGCAGCATTGTGTCTTGAATTTTTTCGAGGTCGATGACCAGTTTCTATTGTAGGTAACAATCAAGTTGCTCTTTCAAATCCATCCATATACTTGTGAGAGAGTTGTCAATGTGTTCTTTCAAATCATTAACTATCTCATGTAGGGACTACACGGTATCGTGAAGAGTTTGATTCTTAGATTCAGCATCTTTCAACTAATTACAGAGCTTAAGGGAGAGCAAGGATGCCACAACAACAATGTCTTTTAGGGCTACATTATTGATCTCAACTTTTGTCATGCGGTCAAGTATCTGCTAGAATGGGATTGAGTCGGGTTGGGGGTTCATAGTGGACGAACAAAGGCCTGACATTTTGTCAAACAGTTTGCAAGCAACCTTACACTTGAGTACCTCCTTTCCTAGACATAGTACTATGTGATGCCCTAGTCACGATCCTTTGGTTCCTGCTCGTGTTCGGCTCTAGTTCCTGCGGATCCTTAGTCGCTCTGTTACTGGTCCTGATGTCCTAGTTGATGTTGCTGTTAGCTTCTATTTCTTGTTCTCAAGGCTAATTAAGTGTTATTTGAAGCAAATGTCTGTGTTGTTAGCATAGAACCACAAACCCTTCAGAGCATAGATCACGATCTTGGGCAACATGCTCCACTCACTCTGCTACTTTGTCAGATCGAACTAAGCAAAATATGTGACATTATTCCCTCGACAACCATTAGAAGACATCAACCATTTTGAACATATTTGGCTCACGGGCTCACGGCTGCAGGAGGTCACTACTTTGTTTTCTTTGAACTAGTAAAAACCCTACCTAAGGTATCTAGTGAGTTAAATAATGGTATAAATTCGACCCTCCACTAGTGAAATGTTCTAAAAATGAGTAGAGAGTCATGTAATGATGTATTTTATCTTATCCTAAAGTTGCAAGTTCTAAAACTCAAGTTTGTACATGCTACAAGGTAATTATTGGTTTGATATCTAGCTATATCAAATTGTTAAGGCAATGAAGGGAAAATTTGAACACAATGGTGCATAGTTTGGACTTCTTGCAATAGGAAAAGTAGAGTGGTATTTGAAGGTCTTCCAACGTAATCTTAATTAGCTATTGATAATTTGTGATAACCCTATGCTAATATGTAATGATTGTCCTAAGGGATTGTATGTATCAGTGAAATTCATAGTTAATGACAAATTAAGATAGAACTTCTTGTTGTGTGTAAACATTCAAAAATCCATGAAAGGAATATGGGGTGTAAGGTATTTTAAGTCAGTGTTTGGGGGTTTGAAACAATTTGTCTTTGTTTGGCCTAGTCCACTTAACACTTTTAGTTTCAACAAACAATAAGTTTAAAACTTGAGAATTGTTGCATTGCTAAAAGTCTTCATATGAAGGTTGTTCATTGTCCATTATGCCACATCACAAGGTCTTTTCAAACGTTCTCAGCTAAGTACAAAGGCATGGGTCTAGAAGAAAGCCCACGAGTCAAACTATGTTGGAGTCGAATAAAGATTATCATTTGTGAGTAGATGTCCTATTCCTGTGCATCAAGCGGGATAAGCTATAGTTAATATTTTATCAAGTTCATTTGAATCCAAATATCTATATCACTATAATTTACTCCACAAAGCATGTAGGTTCTTGTACATACACATGGGTAGTTTTGTCCCAAGAGCCAAATTTTGTAGTTTGGGATCTTTAATAATGGATCCTCCCTCTTTTGCGTCTTGTGTAACTTTGTTCCATGAGATTAATGGAGTTTACTTTTCCTCATTAGATCCCTGTCATATAAATTTTTTGTGTTTGTTGCAATTAGTTTTGTTGTGTGCTCTTTGGAAATTATAGGCATGGCAACATATATATTGGTATTTTTGCTAATATTGATTTTAGCATTGAAATGCATCCTACTATAGTTGGCCATCTACCTTTCCAATTTGTCATTTTCATAGTGCATTTTTCTAATGTTGTGTCCCACAATTTGCCTTTAATAGCTCCATTGAATAATGAAATGCCTAGATATTTTGAAGGAAGTTTTTCTTCATTGAATCTAGGCACTAGCTTGCTTCATGCATTGGATTTGTTTTGATGTATTAGAGAAAAAAATGCTTAACTTATTTGCATTTATAGTTTGACACAATGTTTTTGAGTTATCATTCAGTAGTTATTTTATTATTTCTACCCCTCTATGATAGTGTAGTCCATATGACAAAATGTCATTTGTAAATATTTTGCATATGAAAGGTGGTAGCTCTTCTAGTATTTTAGTTCCTTCCCATGAGCTTTTCTCTTTAAGTCTTGTTATTTCTCTACTTAGCACATTAGCCATGATGGGAGATAATAATGAGAAAGTGGGTCCCCTTGTCGTCCTCCTTTAACTCCTTGGAAAATTCCATGAGGGGAGACATCTATGATAATAAAATATTTAGGGATTGAAATGCAAAACTACATATCCATTTCAACCATTCTAAACTAAAACCAAATGTATCCTTTATTTGAATAAGAACTCGCCACTTTACCTTATCCTATGCTTTGTTTATTTCTAATTTGAGAAGCATGGCTTTAAGTTTTGCATTTTGAATTGAATTAAGTACTTCATGTGCTATTGTAATACCATTTGCGATGTTTCTTCTAGGAACAAAGTCATATTGTTCTTTGGATATAATCTTTAAAAGTATTGTGTTTGTTGATTTTCCATCACTTTAGATATGAGTTTATAACTTGTGTTACAAAATGATATTGGTCTATAGTCTACAAAAGATTTTTCATCTAGTGCTTTTGTTATTAGTACTATATTTGTTATTAGTACTATATTAGCATTGTAGCTTTCTTGGTGGATTCTTCCACCATAAGTCTATATATTTATTCTCATAAATCGTATCATTCTTGAAAGACCATCATTGTGAATCCATCTAGACCTTGTACTTTATCAAGATGTATTTCAAAGGTAGCTTTCTTGATTTCTTCGATTTGGTCTCATTGAGGATATGTTGTCTTATTCTATAACAATTGTTGCTATGTTTTGAATGAAATTGGTGTGTCGCCTATTTCATTCCCCATAGCCTTGTAGGAGGTTTTGAAAATATTCTAAAACCACCTTTTGTATTTTGTGGGGATTGGTAGTAATGCTCTCACTGTCATGTTCAATCTAGATGAATTTGTTATGGTTTTGTCTTTAGTTTGAGATATTATGAAAAATTCTAGTATTAAAACCCCCTCATTTAAGAAAACTTCTCTAGATATTGATATCCAATAAATTTCCTCTCTTGCCAAAATTTCTTTATATTTAACCATTAGAGAGTTCTATTCTTCTTCAAGTTTTGTGTATCATTTAATTTTGTATTACTATGTTTATTCGATTATATCTTTTTCCAGTTTTATTTTTTTTAAAGATATTTTTAAAACCTGATTTGTTCCACAACTTAAGTTTCTTTTAAGACTTGAGTTTTTAAAGAAAACATACATTTGAGTTCCCCTTTTTGTTGATGAGTTCTTTCCACCATTTTCTCATATTTAATAGTAATTTTGGATGTTTGAACCACATTCGCTCAAAACAAAACTAAAATTTTGGTCTATTAAAATATTCAAGGATACCTAATTCAATTGGGTGGTGGTCTGAAATGGGAGTTGGATGAATCAATGATGTTGGAAGACTAGATCTTTTAATCTAAAATTAAAATTGTGATAAAAGAAAACAATCTCATCTTTTTTGCTATATTTGTAAAATAGATTCTCCTATTGTTACATTGAAAATTACCATTTTTCAGTTGATAGATTGGGTTTATCGTTTTGTAGAAACATTTGACATTCTTTTCGGACTTGAGTTACATGTCTTGTTCCTCTTGATTTCTCTTGTAAATTCAAAATTGTGTTCAAATCTCCTAATATGCCATTGGCTTGGATCAATGTGAGGTTAAAGACCTAAGTTCTCTCTATCATTTGTTTTTATCTTTAATTTTCACTGAGCCATATAAATTGATTATAGTAAAGCAATGAGATGTTTTCAAGCATTTAAATTTTGCTAATTGTTAATATTTAAAATTTAAAAAAATCTATTTCAATGTGTACTTGTTTCTCGATGCTCCATTAGCTTCTAGAAAATAGCATTTCCATTGCTTGAAATGTTTGAGAAATTGATTTGCTTCTCTAATTGTTAGCTTATTTTCTTGATTTATAACAATACTGGTAGGGTCTTTTTCCCAAATGGGGCTTCGCCAAGCATCTTTTGTCAAGTGAGTTCAAGTCTTTAACATTCCATGTGAGAATCGTATTGCTTTTGAAAGGAAGACATCCCTCCTTTGGTTCTAGACCTAAGGAGATAAGTTTTGATTAATGTTTATTCTCTTTTAAGTACTTCCTCTTCCATTTTCTTCTTATTTTCCTTCAACCCTTTACCCTTTCTGTATGGATCACTTGCTAAAATGTTTGCAACATTCAAGTTTATGCACTATGGCTCCAATATGTCTAATTTTTCTAAAGGTTCATCTTCATTATCCTTGAGATCTTCCTCTGGTAGCTTGAAGTATGACTTCTTTGCCTGATTTTTTTCCCTTACTCATTTAGGTTTTCCAATTTTGCTTGTTTAACCACAATCTCTCCTTCAAATTCACCTTCTTTATTTTCCAATGCCTTATTTGTTCCTCATTTGAGCGCTTCCTCAAAAGTGTTATCTTCTCATTTTACTTTTCCGCATCTTTTAATTCCTGGTTTCCTATAATCAATTTGGTTGTTTTAGAATTATTGTTCTCTTTCTATAATTCTTCATTGATGGCAATTTACAATTTTAGTTCTTCTCTTTCAATTTTCTTATCTTTATACTACCTTTTAGGGCTTAATAATTTTATCTAGCTTTTTAGCCTTAGGACTAACGATCATTGGATGAATTTGTTTGTTACAGTTTAGGTAATAGAATTTTTGTTATTCTCTTTCAATGACTTGTGTCCATATTCTCATGCTTGTAGTTGGATGAATTTGACATGATATTGTTTTAATTGAGATTAATTTCATGCAAGAAAATAAAGTTGAATCATCTCTTTCTATTTCTATTCTTACTACCATTTTAAGTTTTGATCCAATTAGATGGAGGTGATCCCCTATCGAATACTCCAAAGGGATGTTATTTAACTGAATGCAAAATGCTCGCTATGTTGGCGCCACCAATTGGGGATTAAGATTTATTTACCATTTTTGAACATATACTAGTTTGATCTCAAACCACTTCGTACTATTTCCACAATTTTGTTCTATAATTCATAGTTGCATGAGTATGTCTACCCACACCCTTGGGAAACATATGCACTCGTACCCAAGTACAGGGTACTCAGTCAAGAGCATTATAAATAATGACCTTGATTAAGAATTCTAGTGTTTCAAATTTTTGTTTGCATATCAACTTCTTGTTTATCAAGCTTACTTAAATACGTAACCAATTTGAAACTTTGATACAGTATTGATTAACAATAAACTTTATCATTATTCAAATAAGAAGTTTATCATTTGCAATATGCAATTGTTATATGAATTTTGATCTTCTTGATCAAGTTTAAAGGTCAACTTTCTTTGTTATGCATCTACACATTTAGCATATACTATTATTATAAACATATAGCATAAATTTGAAACTGAAAACAATGCAGTACAACTACAAACTTTTTTAATGTTCTTGTTTTCGAAAAACATTGGGAGTAATATTTTAAGATTTTCTATAGATATTAAATTATATTAAAATTTTGATGTACCCAAGTACCTCTTATTGAGTGGCTGGCACTTGGCTTGGATGCTTATATGTTGCACACATGACTTGTTTGTTATTGATGTCAACATATATGTGATTTGGTATGTGACAGACAAAGTTTTAGCACATTGCAATGGTAGATTTGATCAGTGAGGTTTGGATATGATAGTCAAGCTATGCAAGCTTCAATTCATATTCAAGGGTGTGTTCAAATGCTACATTTGTGTTTTATCATGTTAATATGAAGGATTGGATCAAGCAATTGATTTAGTGAAGCCTTGTTGTTGTAGGTCACTGTGCAACAAACAGTTTACTAGTAATTCAATTGTATCTAATAAGGGAGATTGAATGAAGATAAGTGAGCTTAGATCATGGCTAAAGACATGTTAGTGATGTTATGTTCGTGTTAGCAAGTGAGATTGAATGAAGATAGGTGAGCTTAGATCATGGTTGAAGACATGTTTGTGATGCTATGTTTGTGTTAGCAAATGTTGAAGTTTATTCTATGAAGGTTGTTGAAATGTAATGGTATGATGTGTTCATTAGTAGTCGACTCTTGAAATGAGACTTATTTTGGAAATTGTAAAGTATGTTGTAGTTTGTGGAACCTAATTGTAATATCTTATGGAGGTCTTATATTACTCCTTATACATTGAGAAAGCCCTCACAAGCCGACTCAAATAGTCATTAGGACAATATATAAAGGAAATGTTGTTTCCTTGATTGTAAGTATCATATTGTATTGTATTGATGTGGAAGTGGCTAGATAATGCGAGTTTAATAAGAGTAGAGCAAAGGTTGATGTTGAGATTGAATTGAGAACTTCAAAGGAACTGTATTGGCAAAGAGGTTGATGTATTGATCAGTTCACTACTTGGATATGTTCTCTTAGAGATCTGCTTTGTGTAACATTTCTGAAGCAATTTGGACAATGAAGTCAATTGTCTTCTTTATTGCTTTTAATAGGGCTAGAATCTTTTGACAAATATTCGAAATCTCTTAGCAGGGGCTCATATGTACTGAATTGGCTCCTAACAAGCTAATATCCTGTAACAAGGAACTTTTATATTAGTGCATCATTTTGTGAGTACCATCCTCACCTCAATTTTCTCTTTGGTCAAAGGTTTCCCTAATTAACAAATCATTATATCATTGTGTATGTTCTATCTCTTGACATTGTTCACTTTATTCATTATTGAAGTTGAATATGATAAGTTAAATTTAAGTTTGATTAAACATACAACCGATTCATCTCTCTCATGCCCTATTTAAAAAAATAATTGTGCCCATACCCATTTCTATATAATGTACATGTACCCTAAGTACCCATACGACCTTTGCTATAATCTTATCATTGAGAGTTACTGCTAAAAAATAATTTGGAAGGAAACTATTTTTTTCATTTATAGCCTCAATATTTGTCAATCCACTATTTTATTTCTCTTTGACTTCGCTTGTCCAGGATAAGTTTTGCTATTAGTTCACGTGTTTTCATAAAATCAACTTCTTTATCTTTTGTTGTTGCTAAATTGATTTCAATGGATGTCCATCTGGTTCATGGAGTAGAGACTATTGATTTCTTTCGTGTTTTATTAGTCCTTGCCTATACATAGGTAGTAACTAATGTTTTCAATGGTGGTCATAATTAGTTTTTACCACCAAAATAAGTCATTGTCTAAAGTTAAAAAATCTATTTATTTTTTTATTTATTTTTAATCAACAACTCTTATTCTCTAATTGGCTGCTGACAATTTTGCTAGAGATAAAAATGAATTTTTGACACAAAAAACTGAAAAAAAAAGTTCAGGAAACTTCTTCTAGATTCTATTCACACAGGTAACTCAGGTATCGACTAACAACTAAAGACATTATAATTTGAGTTTGACAACCCTACCCGACTATGTGCCCTGCCAATCTCCAACAGTATTGACAATGATGGTGATAGTGTTCGTCCTCCACTTTCTCTACTCTGAGTAAGGCATCATTTACTATTCACCAAAAGGAGTGTTTGAATATTACACCCTTCACCTTCTCCATGTCCGCTCTCTGCACAACATATTCATCTATCTAGAAAAGGATCTGATGTCGATCCTTATCCTCCTCATCTTATGACGTCATAGTGATAGAAATACTAAGACCAAAGCGTTAGAAAGCTATAGTTCACCTCTACAAGGCCAAGCCTCAAATATAGTTGTTATTTTCAACGCACGTAGCAGGGTGAGACATGACTTATGAAGGTACCCATGGAAGAAAAGATTAGAATAAGGCAATTTCATGATAGACATAGCGGTATTGAGGCAGCCAAGTGATGTTAGTTTTCTTCGCTTGGAAATTAACGTCCACCGACTATTTGGTCAACCCTATGTCTCCAGAGATTCAAACAAAAATTGTTTTTGACTAACAAAATTCACTTCTCTGGTTTTAACTAACCATTTTTCCCTCTGGAGTTATGTAAAAAAACCAAGGCACACGCAACAAAAGAAGCAAGAGAAGAAATTTCACTTGAAAGAAAGGAGATATTAAGAGGAAGATATTGGCCTCCACATAGGCTAAGTGGGGTTCAAATGCAGCCCAATTAATTTGGGGCAAATTTAATATAAAATTATTGTTTTTTCTTATGCTTGTATTTGAGAATTCTTTTTGTTTTGTGTAAATTATCTTCTAGAAAAGAAAAAATTAGGTCTGTTGATGGCAATATGACTTGCAATATCAAAAACATATTTGAGAAAACTATTTTCTACAAGATAGATTGAAAAGTAATTTAGTCAACATCATTGCCATTCATAGGGCCCACGTCTTCTAGAACTATCTATGTTGTTTCAACAACATAAAATATGATAAAATATGATAAATGACATGAACATATATATCTAAATTAAAAAAATCTAATAGAAATGTATTGTATTTATATTTGTTTGATTCTATTTTATTTTTCATTTAATATCTTCTAACCTTTTTTTTTTTTCTCTTTCACAACTTTGCCATGATTTCTTCTTTCACTTTCTAAAAGTTTTTTGTCTATACATTCAATTTTTATATACTAAAATATAGTATTAAAGTCCCATGGAAATCTTAAATTTCATAAATTAAACGTTAGTTAAAAGAAATTAACTATTTTTTTTTATTCTTAGATAGTAAATTATAGTATCAAATCTTGGAAATCTTAAGTAGTAATTTTTTTAATGCTTAATAAATTATTTGAATTATATTTAGCTATCATTAAATTTAATCTATTCACATACAATTTTATGTCCATTAGATTTTTTTAATTTTTTTTTGGGTAAAAATCACTTAAAGAAAATTCAACAATTTAATATGAAATATGGTATGCTACAAGTGAGATCCAAGACTCCATAAAACTTGACAAGAATATGCAAATTTGAAATAGGGTATACTTTTGGTCTGACTTTTCAACTTTGGATCAATAATCACATGAATAAACCAACTCTCACAAGAGTACTTGGATATGAGACTTGGACTTTGGGAATGACTTGACCGTGAGAAAACTTGGAATAGCTGCAAGTGACTCTATGCGATGTTTTTGAACAAGATTTCCATTTTACCACACATAGCGTTTTCAATATTTGCAAGTTTGAATATTTGAGTTGCCTCATATTTTAAATAAAACAAATCAATTAATTTTTTCTTCTTCTTATTGTATCCTCACACACACACACACACACACACACACACACACACACACACACACACAACTACATCACATTAAATTTTAATTAAATATTATATTTTATTTATGTAAATTCTATAAATTTAATTATGCATTTATAATTAGATTTCAACAATTAAATTCTAAATTTGTAACTTGTTCTATTCATTCTATTGTTATGTACTATATATATATATATATATATATATATATATATATATATATATATATATATATATATATATATATATATATATATATATAGTCCAAACATTTGATGATGTTCAACCACAGCCTTTGATTAGATAGCATTAATCATAAAATCAACATTTGATATTTTGAATTACGTTAGTCCCCATTATACTTTTTCCCATTAAATCAGTAGAATTGACAGATTCTAAGAAAATCCTCTTTAAGGTTGTCATTGTCAGCATCTAGAATGCATAGAATCGACTAGACTATTCTAAACTAATTTCCACAGATTTTTGCAACAGCGGATGAGTGCCTTCAATGTATTTTTATTATGAAAAGAATGTTTTGTTATAATAATTTTTTATTTAATTTGAGGATTGATTATTTTTGTTGGTTTTGATTTTATTATTTTGTTTTGAATTATTTTTTATGTTTTATATATATTATATTCATGTAATTAATTTTATAAGTTTTGATATAATTTGAGAATAATTGTTATAAAAATTAAATAATATAAATAGGTTTATAATTTTACATTTTATATTTGAGACTATGTTATATTATTATAACTATTTTGTTTTATTTTCAAAATATGAATCACTAATAGCACAAGGCAAGGACTCAAGCTCTATGCACAGAGCTCTTGTTTGCATTTTGATTGTGTTGTACACCTAAGCGAATACGATTTCCCTCGGACAAATTCGGACAGGTGTCCTTTTGAAAAGGAAAATTCATTTTGTCGTTTTATATATTTTTTAAGATATTTGTCGTTCAGATGAAAAACATCTGCTTTGCGAATAGCAGACAACTCTTTACTTTTGTCATTCAATTCACATCTTATGAGACACATCACAAGCTTTTCACCTTAAATATATTAAAACAAAACAACGTACAATTTTTGTGCGTTATGAAAATGGAAGTTATTATTTATTTATTAGAACATGTTCAGATTAGTCACTAACATGAAAACTTACTTTAAGATTTTTTTTTAAATGGTATAAATTTGTATGAGAGAATTAGGGAACACTATAATGCTAGTGTACAATTTGCATGTGAAACCACTTATATTTAGATGTGATCAAAAATTAAATTAAGACTTAGTTTTAGAGAAAATTCATATTGTAGTTGAAGTCTTTGTGATAGTTTTATATCAAATAAAATATGTTTTCTAGGATATATAGTAAATATCATTCTAGCAGTAGAATTATATTTTACTTGTACATTGGGAAATGAAATAGTTGAACAATCACATATTAAGTAATATTGGTAGTAGACTTGATAAGTTGATTATAATTTTATCATGATCATGTAGTTGCATATTCTTGTCAGCATTGCATTACAAAAAAATAGAAACCTAAAACTCTTCAACAAAGATAATATATTAGGCATAAATTTTTTACTTGCCAACCCAAATGAGCCTCAAACAAATTCTAAAATTCAAATTGTATTTTATGAGGATGATCTATGCCATTAGAGATAGCATGCATAATTATTAGAATGGGTTTTAATAAACTTTATAAGAATTATTATGCATAATTATTAGAATGGTTTTTAACACAATTTAGAAGAATCTTTCTTATGCTTAACCAATTGTAGTGTCATAAATTGCATACCGCTACAATTTCACACTACACAAAACCTCTCTTTAGCAATGGCAAAGACAACTTTGTAATTTGTCATTATCACTAACAAAATGGTATTATTTTAGTAAGTTTGTAATGTTTTATGGTTTTTGAGTTTAATTTCCTACTCATTTGTGTGATGCACTATTGTCCCTCAAAAAGATGTGATTCAATAGACCATTCAAGCATTACAATTTTTGGAATTGATAACTACGACACAGTTGTTAACCAAACAACCCCAACTTTTTATTTTAGGCAAAAACCTTCCATTTAAAAAAAGCAAGAATTGATTCATTTAACATAGGGAAACAAGCAATCTCTCTTTGTTGTATTCTCATGCATGTCATCTTTTTGCAATTCGAAGCTTTGGAGGGGAAAATATTGAATATTGCGATCATCTCAAGCTTTTGCATGCATATTCTTCAGAGTATTATGGTGTATCACAATCCTTTGACATTGGATAGATCATATCTAGAAGATTGTGGAAATTTTTATGAAGGGTTCTACTCGCTAGTTCAATTGTCTCCCTCACTTTAGAGATGATAAGATAATTTTATTAATGTCCAACAAAAGACCACAACTTGGGTCTATGGAACTAGAAGCTTACAACCAAGAAGATAGCACACAAGCACAATAAATGAAGAAGAAAGCAGGAGACATTACGGAAAAGATTGCATATCCATCTTCAAAGGGAAAAAATCCAACAGCGACTTATATGGCTAGCGGCTACTAGGGGCCTTGTGGTGCAGCTTAGTGCTACGAGAGGAGTGTTGTTGGCGAAGAAGTCCACTTCAAGATCTTACTGATCTGGAATGGCCCATGTTAAGGAAACTGCACATTCGCTTCACACCCCGAGCCAAAGATAAGGGTGAGAAGGTGGTCATGATAAGCCGTCCCTGGGGTCTAACTCGTGGGGAATGATAGTTGTAAAGTATGGTCACGAAGTTGTAAGGACTCACAAAGATAGGGTGCAATGCAACAATGATTTGTGTACCTGAAGAACTCTGAGAAGGATCTGCAATCTCTAAACAAACAATAAAATCTCCCTCTAAACTTGTAGCATATGGGCCATCTAAAAAGGAAATGGGTCTCAAACTCTACCTCTGCTAAGGTACACAATCTACACACGCGATCCTCTCTAGCAATATGGTGATCGACTTGGATCCGGAATCAATGTGAGCCCACCCTGGAGGAACCAAGGGAGATACGCAGGGCATTTGTCCAATGTATGTGTAAGCAGTCAAGGCGTTAAATAATCCCAACCCGAATATCTAGGAAATGCTTAGCGTAGAGATCATTATCTTTAATTAAGTTTTTATTACATAGCTACTATGTATTTATTTTCTTTCTTCGATATCCACTATTTACCTTAGATATGTGTGGAGGTAGGAAGACCAAAACAATAGTTTTATTGAGGCAAACTACTTAACCACCCCAACCCTCTCCATGTTTTTTGTGTATAAGTTATCTAAGAGCCTTCTTGATTTTTTCATGTCCTTGGTCATCTTAATATGTTGCTATTTTTTTGTGCTTAATTATGTTGCTTCCTCCACTCTTCTTATCTTCAAATTTATGCAAGTATATATTTAATGTAAAATTGTGGAATCTTGTTGCCTATCTATATGAGACAACAATGTATCGCATTGTAGCTTGTGCATGACACTGGCATTTGAGATAAAGGGCTCATATAATCTACAAAATTCACTTACTTTTCTATATTTTTAATTTTTGTAGTAATAGATTTCATTTCTATAAACAAAAGTAGATAATTGTACTTAATTAAAGTTAACTTATTCAAAATATAAACCAAGGTGTTGTTACACTTCTGATTTATCTTGTTGTAATAGAAAATCAAACTCTTACAGGAACCATTCTATCATAGAATTTTCTTTCCCCGTTGCATTAGTCAAACTAAGCAAAAATTAGTCAATTGCAAATTTAAATATGATTTTCAAAACTATCTTTTAGATCAATTGATGGGTTGATTGGAAATAATTCATGATCAAAGGTCATGTCGGCCTTATTGCTTTGGTAAAACTAGAAGTGTTAGGAATAATGCAATTGTTGTAGGCGAAATTTACATAGAAGAGAAATTGACTTGGGTCATCTCATGATTGACTTTTTTCTTGTTACAACCATCTTCAATGAGAATTAAACTAGATTCTAAGAATGCCGAATAATTCCTCAAGGGCCTTTGGTCAATGTTTTAAGACCCTTTGAGTCACTGAACAACATTTTTAGCTATCCAAAATATTACATGAGAACATTTATCTTAACATTTTTAATGAATGGAAAATAGGGTTTAGAGGAACTTTGAAACCTAAGTACAAAGCAGGAAAAAACCAAAACAACCAACAATCCAAATCGTAAGATATATAATACGCTCCACAAAGAGAAATGCGACAGAGACACAACAGAACAAAGACAAATAAGGGGGTGCCAAATATCTCACAACCCCCACCAACACAAATTGGTGGTCAAGGAATGGATAAATATTAAAAAATCAAGCCACCCGAAAAGAATAACGCCAACAGAATTAAGATTTCCCCTAAACTCTCGTTCTATGGGAGTTCGAGAAATGTCCACTTAATAAGGGGGAATTTCGTTGAGCATTTTCCTTTAACCGTAATCCATCCCTCTTCAATCTTGTCTACCAAAGAAAGTCAAGCCAACAAACCAATGGATCTGTTGGAACCAACATGTTTACAACCAACAACACAAGATCCACCCATCACAAAACCATTTTGGACTGCACCAACATCATTAGCCTTTTCCATGAAAGCCTCATTGCTTTTACACTAGTCACTTCTGAACACTACAGACTCAACAACAACATGCTAGATTGAACCAACACTACTCTTTTGTTATTCATCAACAGCTGCTAAAGTATCACCAGCAACTCTATGAACAAAGCCAACCACAGAAGAGACCACAAACGCTACATTCATTTGACCAGAACCAGTTGATCAACAATAGTAGCATCTGAGCGAACTTCCACTTCAATTGCGAGCCTTTTGACCACCGTATAATGTTGCAACAAAGCGCCCTTCCACTATGAGGAGTGTTTCTTACATTTGATTTTTTGAGACTCACACTTTGTCGCAACATATCTGGTTTTAAAGCATTTTATGCATCTAAACAAAAGACCTTCATAGTCTAAAGACTGGATCCAAGAGTCGTTCGGACTAAAGAGTTTAATCTCAATTGGAAGGCCTTTAGAAGCATCTATCTCAAAGAGAATCTATACAAAGGAGGATTCTAAGTCCACCATTAAAAAATCACCCAAAGCCTCTCCAACTTCCTCAAGAACATAATCTTGCCAAAGATAGAAGAGGGAGGTTAGGACATCATATCCAAATAGGCAATTTGTAAAAGATTTTGCAATTGGGGTAAAGTGATTATGCCAAGGTTTAATCATCAAAGAGAAATAGTTTTCCCAATTGAAGAAATGATCACATAGAATGGCTCTCCTATCCTTCAACTTATCAAATCTAGCAATTAAAAAAACTTTTACTGGAGGAAAGGTTTGAATAGAAGTAGTAAGATGTGGATCCCAGTGCTTAAAAATCCAAGCATGAAGCCCCTTGAGAGTGGGCGAAAAGGACCCTAAATCGACAAACAATTGCATCCTCCTCAAGGGCCACAGTCCATTGCTCAATCACTAATATTGTTTCTTTATCCAAGTTGACTATAATTGTTTCTTTTATCCAAGTTGACTGTAATTGTTTCTTTTATCCAAGTTCAACATTTATCTTAATTTTTAAGATTATTTGCATAGAGAATTTTCATCAAATAGATTAAGAATTTATGTGACTTTGAGTGTAAAGAGGCAATTACAAAAAATAGTGTACTTTGTAACAATCGTAGGGACAATTGGTAGCAAGGAGTATATTATTGGTGTAATAAGACAAATATTTGGGATAATATCATCTTATTAAATGAAGTAAGAAGACATATATATTTGAAATAATATCATTCAACTTACTATGCAGAGTATGTTGTCTTTCTATTTAGAAATTAATGATTATGTTGATAAATCACATGAGAACCAAAATGTCAATCCCAAAATTCTAGTTAATTTTTTATTTTCTCATCTTTAAGGAGGTTTGCTAAAACTAGAATTGTTATATAAACCATGTGGATTGATCTTCTTTCCTTTTAGTATCCTACAAAGTTTCCAAATAAATATCATCGTTCATCTCTACATCTTTGAATGACATGAAGTTTGCATCACTTAGTTCATCAAGCTTTGGTCAATGATTTTCCTAGGATGCATTGTTGTAAAACACTACATCACAATGTTTTCTCTTTGGAAAACATGTTTTTGAATTGTTACATGTGAAAGAGTTATATCTCTTGCTTACATTGCCCTTTGTAATCTCAATAGCACAAATATATTATCCATATTGTTTTATAGGTATAGTTTATCTTTTATCTTTATCTTGTGATTTTCAAAAAAAATAGTTATACACTTACAAATGCAAATAATTTTCTTCTTTCAATCTTATAACTTAGTCATTCTTCAAGCTAATAGTATCACCCTTGATATTGAACTATCCATGACCTAAAGTATTAGATACATTTAATTTGATTCTTCAACAGGATTATATTGAAGTCTATAATTATTTCATTTCACTCACATTTGAACTTAAGACATTCTTAGCTATACTAAATGATGAAACATTCATATGGAAAATTTCCTATTACAATAAATGTAGAGAGAGAAAGGGAAGTCAACCTTAAGTGAACTAATCCAACTTTAAAATAATATTAATGATTAAAATAATTTAACCAATCATCCTCAAATTTTCAAACCCAAGTCAAACGAATTATCAGTAATTTTATAATATCCTATATAAAACATTATATTCATGTCTCCCTTTATGATGATGATCATAGCACCGTATATAATGATTTTTAAAGGTGTTATATTATTAATGCCAAAATTACCATCAAAAGTATCTTTATTATATAGAGAACAATCGATTTCTATTATTTTATTAGGGTAAAATGGTAGTGTATTATGGTAATCTTTATTAATAGGGTTATGCATTAAATCATCAACTCTCAACTGATGCCAACTAAACAAACTAGAAAAATAATAAAATCAACATGAATTTCAAAAGTAGATGGTACAATTCATAATTTACCCATTATTCCTTTTTCTCTAATGCATTCTCTTTCAACTTTCACACCTCATTCTATAACTCAATCTACCAACATTATTGTCATCCATATATGTTCTACGAGATCTCAAAATGGTCAACTTCTATATTATTTTTGTTATGATATTATTTTGTTTCAGTCATTGTAGTACCTCCTTAGTAATTGTTGTTGGTGTAAATAAGTATTTACTATTTACACTTTACTTAAGCTTAATTAGGTTAATGCTTTAGCATATTAGTTGTCATGCAGACACCTAGGAGTTTGCATATTCATATGGGTTGTCATGTAGACAACACAGTTGTTTGCACTCCAATTGAGGACATGTTGTCTACTACATCTCTTTACGAGATACACCTTTGTATTCTTATCCTCTCATTGTTGCACGTACATTCATGCACAATGGAGGATAATCCACTCTTGGTGGACATGTGCTTAATTGTGATGATTATCTCTTTGCTAACTCCTAGTCATTCTAGTTGCCTTTATATACAAGGCTCTTCTATGATGTATCCATCCAATCATCTAATATCCATTCTCATTTGATCGTCATTTGTCTCTCTTGTGCTATCTACTGAGCTTCTTGATCTTGGCGTTGAATTATTGCCTTAGGCAAATTCTTACATGCTATAAGAGCCATAGGAGTTTCATTGCATAGCCATTGGAAAGTTTTTTCCTTTTTACTTTTTTTCCTTTTTTGTTTTGTAGGTCAAGATCAGAGCTTGCTAGTGCAAATCAGATGTTGGTATCACATTTAGAAGGTCAAATCAACTTTTGCTTCATCAAAATCGGACATCTAAGGTGAAATCTAGAGTAATCTAATTTTTGGAGGTGCGACAGCGGCGATTCAAGAAAAATAATTACAGAGGTAATTTTCGAATAGCGATCTCCCTCATATGGACTCCTTTTTTCAAGCAATTTTTTGTTTTGGGGTAGAATTTCGTTTTGTGATCTTCGTTCTTGAATTTTTCTAAAAATTGCCAATACCAATTTTTACAACTTCAAAGGCTTTGTTCAGGCTCATATGGATGACACATATTCAGGTGCTATTTTTTTTGAAAGTGCATAATTTTTTGTCTACTTTCTACATCTGGTATCAGTTTGAAGTAATTCTGAGTAGACATAGTACTTTCAACATTTGGTCATTTTCGGCCTATTTTGGCACTTAATTAATTAGATCCTTGAGAGGTCATGTGTCTTATCTTGTTGAGTCATATATAGCTTCATATTTTTAATTGTAAATATCAAAAATCAAAGTTCCACTTTGGACAAAAATTGCCAAGTGCCTATTGTACCCGCACTAAATATAGTGTCAAATCATCTCTCTTTTTTGGTGAGGATTCTTTGATTGAGTGAAAGGGGGGGTAGGTGTGTCTTGTGTTCTTCCATCTCCTTGATATTGTGCTCTTTCTTTTGCATTATGGGTTCTTTGTCTAAATTAACACCACATAATTATGCTACTTAAAAAAAAAAGATAAAGGAAACATTAATTGAAAAAAGTTTATGACATTATGTCACTGGTGTTGCAAAGAAACCTGATGATGATGATGTCGATGAGTCTTGTAAAGAAGATTGGGCATCGAAACAAGAAATGGCCTGAGGAACCTTGCTAAAGAATATCTTAGATCTTGTCAAATATCACATCAGGTACATAACCAATCCAGTAGAAGTTTGGAATAAACTTGAAGCATTATATGGGATAGTAGATGAAGATATGGCCTACACCATTCAGGACAATCTTCTCAAATTGGATCCTAGGAATTTTGACACCCTCGAAGATTATCTTACCCAAGTAGACATGTATAGGGCACAACTTAAGGATTGTGGTGAACCCATCAAGGATGGAAAGTTGATCAAACATGTGATGACTCATCTTCCTCCTGAATATGTGGCTTTTGTTTCAAGTTATAATTCTCACAACAATGGGAAGTGCCTTAACTAAGCCTTCATTCAAGTCATTTTCAGGAATGTTGGTCTTAGAGTATGAAAAGTTAGTGAGCATGGGAATTTTCCAATCTTCTAAGTCCAAAGCCTTGATAGTTAACAAGGGGAATCAAGGTGATAAAAATTCCAACAAGAAGCAAAAGCAGTGGAAGGATAAGCCACAAGATGACACACAACAATCTTCCTCTACACATCAACCTTCCTCCACACTACAATCTTCCTCACAAGGAGGCAAGTTTTTCTCCAACAATAATAAGAAGGGGAACAACTTCAACAAAAGGGAGAAGAAAACTTGTGCCTATTGTAAGAAGAATGGTCATGATGAACATGAGTGTAAGGATAAGCAAATTGATGAGTTGCTAAACATAATGAGGAAACATAAAATTAATGTGCCAAATGCCTATAAGGATGTTTCAAAAGGTAAGGGACAAGCTTTGGTAGCAAGTACAAATAATTTTGAGGAATGGGTTCTTGATTCAGGAGCTACACATCATATGGGTGCTTCAAGGGAGCATTTTCCCTCTTTGAAACCATCACATTTACCATACATCTATGTGGGAAATGACACACAAGTGGAAGTTTAAGGAAAAGGGAATGTTGAGGTTGACAATGGAGTTTGCAAGGATGTTCTTCATGTTCCCAACCTTAGCACCAACCTCCTTTCAATCTACCAAATCACTCACTATGGATGTGGCAACAAAGTAGAGTTCCTTCTTGATTTAATTTGTGGTGAAAAATCTAAAGGATGATTCTATGGTGGCAATTGGAAAGGCTAATCATGATACAAGTCTTTATTCTTTTTCTCATTTTGTGCCTTAGTCCACTTCCCTTGCCTTGTTGACCCACTCAAATTCACAAAGTATGGCATGAGAGGTTTGGACATCTCAATTACCACTACCTTCAACAACTTAGCAACAAGGATATGGTCATATGTCTACCTCAAGTCAAGTATTCAAAGGGTGTATGTATAGGTTGTGAAACAAGCAAGCATCCCGAAGAGAAGTTTGACAAGGGGAAGTCTTGGAGAGCTACTGTTGTTCTTGAATTGGTTTATAGTGATGTAAGTGGCCCATTTCTAGTGCCATCATTTGGAAGGCTCACTATGTTCTCACCTTCATTGATGACTTTTCACGCTACACTTGGGTCTTCTTTCTTGCTCATAACAGTGAAGTGTTTGATAAGTTTATCACCTTGAAAGCTCAAGTTGAGAAGCAATCAGTGAAAGCCATCAAGATTCTTTGAACAGATAATGGAAGGGTGTATGTGAACTCAAGGCTTATAGACTTTTGTACTCATGAGGGTATTAATCTTCAACATTGAGTTGCATACACTCCACAACAAAATGGTGTTGATGAAAGGAAGAATAGAACCCTTAAGGAAATGACCACTTGTATGCTACAACATAAGTCTCCAGATCAAGTTTTTTGTGGCAGAAGCTATGTGTTGTGCCAATTACATCCAAAATAGAAGTTCCCATAAGGCCTTGGATGGAATTACACCTTTTGAGATTTGGTGTGGAAGAAAACCAAGTGTAAAACACTTTAAAGTTTTTGGTTGTCCAACATGGGCAAGGATACCTCCACAACAAAGGAAGGCCTTGGAACCTCAAAGTAAACCTTGTATATTTGTTGGATATCTTGACCATCTTAAGGCATATGAACTCATGGATCCAAAGACACGTGAAATTTTCTTTGAGAGGAGTGTTCACTTTGAAGAATCTTGTCCAAGTTTGGCTCCTTCAACTCCTCCTTCCTCCCTCATGGAAAGTGACTTGGAAGATGATATTCCTTCAACTTTGACTCGCAGGACATCAACTTCGCACAGTCCACATACAATTCAGGATATTCCTTCTTCTTCAACTAGACCTTGTTGGGCACAACAAACACTTGATTCAACAGGTTCATTGGTGGGGATTTCTTCAGATACGTGGAGGAAAAGGGCACAACACAAATCATTTCCACATGCATATATTGCCATTGCTTCTGATCCACAGTCATTTAAGGAAGCATCTGGGGTTCTTGAATGGGACAAGGCCATGGAGGAAGAATATAACTCTTTAATGAAAAACAACACTTGGGACTTAGTTCCTTTTCCTAAGAGAAGAAAGTTGGTTCGATGTAAGTGGATCTATCGGACCAAGTTTGCAGCGGATGGAAGTGTGGATAAGGCTAGACTTGTTGCTAGAGGTTTCTTACAGGTTCCTGGTATTGACTATACTGAGACCTTTGCACCGATAGCTAAGCTGAACTCCATTTGCTTGATACTAGCTATTGTTGCAGCTCATGGTTGGGTTGTACATCAGATGGATGTGAACAGTGTTTTCCTCAATGGGGATCTTCTTGAAGAGATCTATACGGAGTAGCCTCAGGGATTCATACAAGATTCTACTATGGTTTGCAGGTTGAGGAAGTCTATCTATGGCCTTAAGCAGGCTCCTAGGGCTTGGTATGCAAAATTCCTACTCTTAGAAGGATTCACCAGGTGTCATTTAGATTCGAATGTCTACATTCTTTGGAGGGATGACTCACACTTGATACTCGTGCTTTATGGAGATGACTTGATCATTACAGGAAATACTTCATCCATCATTTCCAATGTCAAGACTTCTTTGCAAGATAGCTTTGCTATGTTAGACTTCGGTTTACTTCATTATTTCCTTGGTATTGAGATCACACAATCTTCAGCTGGGATCACACTTTCTCAACCCAAGTATGCTCTTCATTTACTTTCTCACTTTCGCATGAGCGATTGTAAGCCTGCCCCTCATCCCTTTCTTTCAGGTGTTAAGTTAGAGGCAAAGTGTTCCACTCCACTTGTTGATGCTACATTGTACAAACGGTTGGGAGTCTCATTTACTTGACACATACACGCCCTAACATAGCTTTTGCAGTTGGCATGGTTTCTCGCTTCATGCAAGAGCCACATGAGCTTCATTTGAAGGCTGCCAAATGCATCTTGCACTACATAAAAGGTACACAGACATGGGATATACTATGCAACAGGTACTAGACTTTAGTTGGTTGGATACGCAGACTCAGATTATGCAAGAGATCTTGTATCCCACAAGTCTACTTTAGGTTACATCTTTCATCTTGGTTTCGGCCCCATTTGTTGGCAGAGTAAGAAACAAAATACTATTGCTCTTTCTTCGACTGAGGCTGAGTATCGAGGGGTTGTTACTGCAGCTATAGAGGCTATATGGCTACGACATTATCCTAAAGGAGTTTGGGTTCAACTTTCCATAGTCTACAATCATTTATTGTGATAATCAGAGTGTTATTGAGATCTCAAAACATTCAGTTCAACATCAACGAACCAAACACATTGAAGTTCATATGCACTACATCAGAGAGTTGATACATGACCAGGTCATTGAGTCGAGGTATTGTCCTACAGCAAAGCAGGTTGCAGACATCTTCACCAAACCCTTCATTGAGGTCAAGTATATCCATTTGCGAGATTTCTTGGGGGTGTGTGATATTTCAATAAGGGTAGTCACTTGACTTCTCTCTTCTTTCTTATGGGAGGTATCTTTTCCTTACATGAGGTCTTCTTCTCTCATTTTCTTTTATAGTACTTATCTCTCTTTTTGGAGGGGGGTTTTTCCCATGTGATTTTCCCTCTTTCTCCGCTTTATGAGAGATTGCCTTGCATATTTTTTGCACTTGCAATTTGTACATGGATACCTAACATGGCCTAGTAGTCGGGACCCATAATGCATTTTCATCTAGATTTTGTGAGCTTAAGTGCATTCACCTAAGTTGCACTTAAGGGGGGGTGTTGGTGTAAATAAGTATTTACTATTCACACTTTAGTTTACTTAGGTTAATGCTTCAGCATATTAGTTGTCATGCAGATACCTAGGAGTTTGCATATTCATATGAGTTGTCATGTATACAACACAATGCTTTGCACTCCAATTGAGCACATGTTGTCTACTACATCTCTTTACAAGATACACCTTTGTATTCTTATCCTCTCATTGTTGTACGTACATTCATGCACAATGGAGGATAATCCACTCTTGGCAGACATGTGCTTAGTTGTGATGATTATCTCTTTGCTGACTCCTAGTCATTCTAGTTGCCTTTATATACATGGCTCTTCTATGATGTATCCATCCAATCATCTAATATCCATTCTCATTTGATCATCGTTTATCTCTCTTGTGCTATCAACTGAGCTTCTTAATCTTGGCGTTGAATCATTGCCTTAGGCAAATTCTTACAATTGTACAGTTTGTGTTGATTCCCTTTCCACCTAAAACATTTGCATTCATTTTTCTTACCCAAACTTATACTTTTTGAGAAAGTCATTTATTTTATCTATACCAAATATCCCATCGTAGGACTAAATGTATACGTTTGTAACTTGATAAATGTGAGTTCAACCTATTCTCTAAAAAACTTCTTCCACATTTTGTTATGTTCTTCTACTTTTCCCATACATAGATCACTATCATGTATCTCAATTGAATTTGACCAATCTGAAATTTCCTTATCTACTTGAGATGGACAACTTGATTCATGATTATATATGTATTGACCAATTTTAACATGAAAAACTCACCTTTCTACATAATATTGATACCAATTCATTCCTTATTAACAAAAACATATATTAACCATGTAATTCAATGAGATCAAATAGCGCATAGATCACACTTCCCCTCCATGTTTTGCACATGTTTTAAAGTTCATCATCAATAAACACTCTACCTCAACTTTACCATTATTAGGTCTAAATGACCCAAAAACACTATGTTCACCCAAAACACAAGCATTACTTCTAATAACTCCTCAATCCACCATGATTGCGTCACTATCATGTGGACAACAACACATTGATGCTATTGTTCCCAATGCTTTTGAATCTACACCCAAATGCCTATGCTAATTTATATTAAAAAACTTCACAACATTTGGAAGAGATCCTAACTCATTCTTCTTCCACTTTCTTGCACTTACACACCTTTTCAACTTTAAAACTCATCAACTAAACATGTGTGCCACCCATACTACTTTAATTGTCCTTCCCCAACACATTTGATTGCATACACCTTTGATGCCCTCTACATCTTGGTCAAATATGCTTATCCTCACCTCAACTAGCTTTTACCATTTCTACCAACACTTTTGCAACAATACAAACCATGGCTACTAGGTGCAACAAAGTACAAGTGACAAAAAGATTAGATGCTACTACCTACAACGTTTATAAATGTGCACTCTAGAAAGCAATGATAAAAGAGGTCACCAACACCCAATGGAGGTCATTGATGGCCCCTTTAGACACCAATTCCTAGAACAAGTCACCAACTTGCACAACATGATGCTATCCTCAACTTATTTTCCTAAACAATTGTATATGCAAAAAATAAAAACTCATTTACACAACTTTCCAGCCTTCCACAACTTCTAGATTTTAACCCATTACAAATACATATTGTCTAATAATATTCTCTTATTTTATGTTTCTTATTGAAAAATGACTATAATTGGAAATAGTCTATGAACTAAATAATTAGTATTTGATAGACATAAAATTGATTTAAGGATAAAACAAATTTTGTAGTTAAAAGCAAACACACCTTTGACTAGTAGTGTTTTATTTTTGTAACAATTTCAAATTATAATAATTAAACTTTACGTGGTTGTCAAACTCTCATTTTCAAATTTTTTAAGCCACACTCGCATCAACTTTCGTTGTAAAATTTACCACCTAGTCCAATTATAATAAGCACTATATCCTTAAGATCCTAAGCCATCGTACAATGCATACGTATATTGTCCTTGTCATTTTAACATATTTTTATTATTAAAAAAATCTCATTAAATCAATAAGAGTGAGTGTCATATCACAATGTTTTTCATGAATATCATAGTGATAAAAAAAAATTAATAATAAACTAAAGTCAAAAATTCCATTCAAAATTTCATGCTTGATTAGCACATCACTTCCCCTTTAGTGTTTTGCAAGAATTCTTCATATGCATACTTAACTAAAATGTCCCACGATTCTCACACATCACTTAGGTTACCATTTAAAATATTTTCTAGAAGTTAAAGTTTACCCTAAACAAAATTAGAGTGTTTCTTACCTTGTCACACCATGTCCTTTTTGAAGAAACCTTTATATCAACAAGCTCTTCATTTTGACCTTATGGAAACAAATTTCTTTAAACTTTAAATGTTATCCAAAAAAGTCTCAACTAATATAACTAAAAAGGTCTATGAGCTAATATACTATTATTCAATAGAAATCTAATTGACTAAAACACATTTCATGATAAATTTAAAGAGAAAAACAAGATTTTGTATGTCTTCCTAAAACAAAAACTCCCTAAAATAAATTATTCTATACTTAAATTTGAATTTATTTCCCTACAAAATATAGGGAAAAGAATATTATTGAATGTAAGAATTGGTTTTGTGTAGCTTAAATAAAGTAAAGCTAGCAAAGTACTCTCTTTTTAAAATTTATTTCCCCTAAATATTCTTGTCCTGCTTGTGTTCATCTAAGCTCTAAATATGCCAAACTTATAGAAAAACCAACATTCTCCCTAGTATAGCGCCAAATCAACCATGTTCAAACTTCTTTACTTTAAAATTACATTTAAAAAGATTCTTGAATATTCTTTTTCTTTATCTTATTTTTCTTTTCTTTCCATACTTCAATCTTCTATTACTATTTATAACATTTTGTGTTCTATACACATTTTCTATCATTTTTAATTTGTTTCGAGACTCAAATCGTGTATTCATGTGCTCTAAAACCTATAAAATAATAATGTTGTGTTATCATCATCTTGAATATTTTTGATGTGTTTTGGACTTTAAAAAGGTTTTGACCTTACTTTGTTGTGTTACTACAAAACACTTTTTGGTTTATGGTACATAGTCTTCTTGTGTTTCCTCAATCATATATTGTGTTGAACTAGTTTGTCCAACCACATTTGGTGGATGGTGTGTTCCTTTGTTAAAAAGTCATTATAATAGTTCATGCATGCATGACTTTTTTGAAACTAGAGTTGCTAGTGATGATCAGGGCTCACAAAAAGAGTTTGCACATTTATGCTCAAAATGTTTCAAAAAGTGGTGAATCTCCCTTTCAAGATTCTCTTTCTGGCATATTATTTTATGCAAGTTTTAATTTAATAAATTATTATACTTGGATTGACAATATGTGAGACAGTTCTTAGGAAAAAAATGTTTAAAATGGAGCTCAATCCAATCAACGACCTCAATGCATCAAGCTATAACTATGGAAAAATATGACAAAGGTTTTCTTTTTATTTAGCTTTACTAACTTGGAACATTCTTTATTTACAACACATTTGTTTTGTTTTGTATCAATCATAGGATTTTCTGTGGCTTCTAAAATAACTCATGAATCATCATTTGGATTAAGTTTCTTAGCCTCTAATTATAGATCATTGGACGTTTTTCCAATTACCTCAATAAACCTTGAGGCACTTTGTATACCATGACCAAAATAAGTTGCCCATTTGTAAAAATAGGTTTGGGTCAAAGTTAACCTCTCCATGGCTTTAGATAATTAATTCACTTAGCAAGTACTTCACATTAAATCTAGCTAACACATACTTTTATGCTAATCTATTGAACACAAGATTGAGGATCACTCTCTAATTCATATAAACCTATTTGATTACACTACCTATAGTGAATAACAACAAATCAATTGTGAAAGCCTCAAATGGTTGTATTGGGGTAAGCAAAAAGAAGGCAACTCAATCAAACCTCTACTAGCCATGTCCACTTGTCAAGTTACACCTATGATATCTTATGCTCCACAAGAAGCCATTGTTGATTCTAGTTTATAGAAGACAATTGTAGTGTGTCAACCTTAAAGATAGGATATTTGATTGAATTATTAGTTTCTTTCCCACAAAATTGTTACTTGCCACTCGCAAAATCCATCACCAACAACAAAAGGTTGTAAATCTTACTAAGGCTATAGTGGCAAAGAGTTGTGACCCTCAAACATAAGCTATAGTGGCAAAGAGTTGTGACAAAACATTTCATTTAAGGATGGGATAATCCAAGCATCAAATAACCAAGCAATCTATCATTCAGGATAGATCAAATTAAACCATCAGCAATAAATCTACTGATCCAACAAGCAACCAGTCTTAAATTTAAGAAAGCGGCTTGCAATTGGAGAATGAAACCCCTCCCAAGTTCATGAAAAGATCTGAGGACGAAAACCCTTATTTCTCTTTATCAAATCTGATCATAAACCAAAATCTTGCTAAAGCCATGAGGGCAAAGACCCTTGTAAACCCTTTTCTCTTATTAAGTTTGGACGAAAACCTAAATCTTGATCTTGAGGGCAAGAACCTTCAAAGGTGAACATAGACAGCAAAAATCCCTTGATCTTCTAACTTCTGAGGTAGGGATGAAAACCTTGGATTGATAAGATTTTAAAGGATTTCCAAAGAATTCAGGTTAGTTTTCAAAATTATGCCATTTTTTATTGATCTGAATATTATAATAAATTCATAATTTTTTTAAGCCATTATCATTTTGAGTAAGGATTATTATTTTTAGACAAATCTTGGGAATATCCTGAGAAGGGACATTACACATCAAATATCCATAATCCTCAGCAAAATCCTATCGCTGAGCAAATATATAGAAAAGTTGCTGAGAATATTAGACAATGTTGTACAACAGAAAATGTGCAAGAAAGCAGCTAGATTCGAGGTGTTTACGATGCATTTTTCTTGGTTGCAGTTTGGAGCAAACAGGTTTTCAGTTCTTTAAACCATTTATTAATATTAAAATCTCAGTAAAGATGTAATGATTGATACAACCTAACATCAATACCATTTAACACATCACAGGGATCAACTTCAATTGACATGTAGTATGAAGTGGAGCTTCCCAATGATACTCAAAACACAAAAAATGAAGTACAATCCCTACCAAACGAAAACAAGAACTCATTGCAGATCAACAAGGTGCAAGTTGCAAGCCTTACACATATTCAGGCATCTCAATAGAACCTGAAAGTTCCAATATGCTCCCCAATCCATTCATGCAGCATGAAAGATACACATTCAAAAAAAGATTTGTTGAAGAAACAGAAGAAAAAAACTTGGAAATAACTTATTCACCAGGGAAAGCTACTGAAAGTAAATGAATGGTGTCAACTACTTTGACACATTCTCTCCTATAGCAAAAATGCCTTCTGTAAGAATTGCTGGGCACTACTGCAAAACTCGATTCAGATATTCATCAATTAGACACTAAACTTAGATGTCCAAAAAATAATTTGAATCAAAACTCTTACATCAAGAAGCCAGATGGGTTCACTGCTGTTGATGAAAATGAGAAGAAGATCTTCTACACCTAAGGAAATAGCCTTAGATTAATTCTAAATTGTTTCCAATTGCCTATCACCAAAATTAGGAAATGCATTTTGTTCCATATGAAAATTCCATTGGAAGTCTGATGCACAGAATGATATGTAGATGGCCTAATCAAGCTAATGCAGTAAGTGTTTTAAGTAAATACATGGAAAATCCAGGATCAGCTCACTGGACTGAGTAAGAAGAGTGTTTAAGATCATAAATAAAGCTTGAATATAGTCATCATTTTAAAGCATAAGCTGAAATCATCTTGTATATTTTTGTCATTCAGATTGGAGCAGTGATCTTTGTTAGCATTATGAGTTCAATGTTGTCATTGATGTCAACCTGATGAAGAGGTGCATGAGTTTAATATTGTACCTGATATAGAGAAGTATGAGAGACTTGTAGAGTGTTGGCATGTGCCTAGTTATTGGGAAGCTGAAATATGCAAGAAAGAGTATTTGAAATTGAATATGTGGGAAAGAGTATTTGAAGTCTTGTATTGGATGATAAAATGTTGCTCTCATGTTTAGTGATGATGAGAAGTTAGTATGTAGTATATCCGGAAGGTGACAGGTATGAGAAGCTGGCATATGCAAGAAGAGTATCTAAAGTCCATATGGGCTATGCATTGCTCTGCATAAGAAGTTTGGCGAGTTGCAGTTCTGAAACAATCATGTATCATCCGTCAATGTTGCACTATCCTACTTTCAGGTCTCCGGAAGTTTAGAGGTTGAAGTTTTGTTTTGTTGTTTGCTAATAGTAAGGCTGGCTGTTAGGAATGGTCAAAATAGGTCTGAAGAATGCTCTGCATTGTTGATTCCAAGTGTGTGGTTTTGTAGACATGTTTCTAATGTTTGTGCAATGTTCAAGTTCAGATATTTTTGTTAGTCTACTCCACAAGTGAAGTTATGTCATTTGTAGTGTAATATTGTGGTATGTGTTGGTCTCTGGATGACTCAATGGATTGTGGTAATTTAATTTATGCTTTATTGATCTGGATATTCTTTAAAAGAAGAGTTTAAGAGGTTTAAATAAATCCTGTCATGGTGTGTTTTGCTTCACATGGTGTGATGTGCATCAAAGATTGTTTCCAGGCCAACTGGTTAACGTGTTCCTATGCTTTTCTATATGTTATGTTTGATTCCAACTTTTGAAGAGTGTTGTGGTGTTTGCACTTTGATTAAATCATCTGTGGTACATGTTGTGATATATTTTCCCCTTTATCTCCTGGGGTGGACTGCATTAAGTGTATGTGTTCGTGGTGGCTGACTTCGTGTAAATAATTCATGGTGGCTGACTTTATGTAAATAACGCTCATCTCTACCACGGCCGGCCTAGATGTAATTTTGGTTTATTAAATTGATATACATATTAATGTTACACAGGCATGCATCCCCTCTAAACCCTGACATTCCTTTCCTAGAACAAGGACATCCCCTAGACGTGGGGACGTCGTTCCCAAGTCCTTAACTGCACAATCCATCAGCTGCCAATTGCCATCAAGATGGAAGGATGTATCGGCATCCTTGAGACATCGAGGGCGATGCTTGAGCATCCCTCAAGTGTCCCGAGGATATTTGGGCATCCCTTGTCAATGGACACTTTTGGCAAAAGCTAGTGGCTGTACATAGTACCTTGTGTATCACCGACCACAAGACATGGGTGTACAAGGAGAGCCCAATAACACGATGGGATGTGGACCCAGAGGAATTGTCGAAGATTGACGAGGAGGAGGATGCAACAACTTCAGATGTAGGGCTGGTTGGTATTCTTTTGCTAGATGTTGAGCATGATTTGTCTAATAGTTCTAGTGATGAGGAGTTTGCCTTGAGGGATGATTAGAGGCCTCCCTTCACTACATTTTGACATCTTGTACTTGTTTTGATATCATGCTACTCATTGTAAATATTTTTATGATATTTTTGATGAAATAAAAATCTTCTATTTGCTGATTTGACAATTTAAAATTTTCTTTACTATTGAGTATTCTAATTTCTTATTACCAATTTGATATTCAAAACTTCATTGTTTAATATTCAAGTATTAACTAATTAGTATTTGGCATTTGCAATTTTGCTGTTTTACTTTTTATTGGTCTTATACATCTTTTCATAACTAGCACTTTAAGTAACATGTGTATGGTATATACAACACCCCACCTTTCAATCTCCCCCCTACAATCCCTATTTTGTCGTCCTACCATTTCCGACAATGGTGTGTGTCATTATATATATATATATATATTGTCGTCCCACCATTTTTGACAATGGTGTGTGTCTATATATATATATATATATATGAGTTGGGGTGTGCATTGAATTGGATGATATTGGGATCAAATCTGAAATAGTGTTATAGGAATGTCAAAGAGCAGAGGTTAAAAAGTGAATTTGATAGAGCTATTGCAATGGAAGGTCAAGAGATCTTACATCTTTTCAATTGATCAATCTCTTGTGCCTACTACAAGACAATGGCTCCTTTAGCAGCTTAATAAACTTGTATCTTTCGCTAAAGCAAGTGTTCCTTTCAATGATTTGCAAGTCCATGTCTATATTGCCTAATGTTGGTGTGTTACCCTGGGTTGGTGCATCAGTCCTTTTCAACTGTAATGCGCTCCTTGGCCTATGTAATCAATGATCAATATTGTGAGTGTATTTCTCACCATGGTTTTCCGCATGGGCTTCCATGCATAAAATTTGGTGTTTGTATGTTTGTGTTGTCATTGCAATGTCTTACTCTGAATTTAGAGTTGGTTAAAGATAGTTAATAAGAGTGTGTAACAAAAAAGTTTTAAAATCTTGTAGGTTTGATTCATCCCCCCTCTCAATCTTGTTGTAAGCTCAACAATTGGTATCAAAGTTGAGTTCCTCTCGAAGAAGCTTACCACTTGAGGAAGACCCAAGATGAATAATGAAAGCGGAAACAAAATACCTAAGTTCAATGGAGTTAAAAAAACGTTATACTCCTCCAATTGGTGGTCCTACCACATCAAATGAAATCAAGTTGCATGAAAACAATGTGAAGGCTAGAAATACTATTACTAGAGCATTGCATCATTCTAAGTTGGCAAAAATAATGTCCTACAAGATCGCACATGAGATTTGGGAGAAGTGAAGCAACATACATAGTGGAGACAATTAACACTTGAGGAAGACCCAATGTAATGTTCCCGTTATAAAATAAATAATAAATCAAACTTTTGTATCGGCCTGATTGATTTAATATATCTCGGACCCATTTTTATTTTTTTTCCGTAGTACGTGCCACCGTCGGCTATCTTTGTACACCCTCGAAAAGTTTTCTGGCAGGTATTTAAGCACGGCTTGTAGGTTGTAGTCGGTATGCGATTGGGATTATTTCTCTGTATTGCGAATTCCTGTTGGAGTTTTGCATCATTCGCCATTTCGGAAGTGAAAGATCTTCCCTATTTGGCTTGTGCGGTTTCGGTGGGATTCAAACCTTCCCTATTCCGTTGTTCCATGTAATACTTTGCTTGGATCTGGCAAATCGGAGCACCATCTTTCGGCATATATTATTCGTATTTAACTTTCTAATATTGTGTTTGATCTACTTGTGTCTTTGTGAACAAAATTACATTCATTGTTGTGGCTCAATTCCTCACTGTGTAACATCCAGCATTTCCCATAAGCTGCTTGATTTACCCGTACAACCCTCATTCCCCACGTGACTTCCACCCTACTCCATATCACCCTTGCAACCCTTCCCCAATACCACCATATGGCTTCCATCACTCCCTACTCGTACACTCTAACATCGTACGACCCTCACCCTATCCTCCAAACACAGTACGCCCAACTACTTGCAACATACGGCTAGTCATTAGTCACCGTATGGACTGTTCATTCCTACGTACTAACAGCTCCATCATTCCATCTTCCGTACACTTCTTACAACCCACACGTTACCCACACACATTACGGCTCTGAGTCTATAATACGGACAAGCATCGTACAGACTCACTTACCTTACCGTACGGACAAACATTCTTGACCGTATGCCCCATTTCATCGTACATACTAATCTGCTAACCACCATACACCACCAGCATTACTGTCAATACATCGTCACCAAACTTAGCCATTGGAACATTACAGTGGTATTAAAGCACTTCGATCTTGCCAGCCTGTGGACAGTGAATGAGAGTTTATAGCCCAAAGAAAACACATTCTGTTGATCGAATGGCTGCTGAACCAGAACCAACAACTGCCAAACTCGTGGCACTACTGAGGGAACTTGCCAGGAATCAAGCACAGATCACCAATACATAGTGACTCATGGAAGAAACTCTCAAGAAGTTGGCGCAAAACAAAATATCCAGGGAACAAAATGGTCACAATGCAGACTCGATGTCCGATAAATCAAACCCTCATCCAGCACGCTCTCGACCTTCCATGCCAACTTTTCCATCATGGACGGAAGCACAACACGAAGGGAAACAACCAACCTTCGAAGAGATGCAAGAACAACTGAGAGAAGACTAGAAGAATGCAAACCTTGAAAAAGATATATCCTACAAAGATTATGCGGATTTGAGAATGAGATATTTGGGAGGCAAAAATAGAGGATATTTCAACGATGATCTTAGAAGAAAGTTGAGTAAGGTAAATTTGTCACCATTTGATGGATCTGGTTCCATATCTGCGCAAGCGTGGGTAATGAAAGTCGATACCTACTTCCAACTGAATCCTATGCCAGAAGAAGAAGCAATCAAATTTTCCGCGCTACACTTGGAAGGAGTTGCGCATGAATGGTGGCATTAGGGCACCATCACATCAGGGCATTATCAAATAAATACTTGTGCGAAATTCACAGAGAGATTTATAGAGCGATTTGATGGTAAGGATCAAGAACTCAACTTCAAAGATTTGGCACAACTGAGACAAACTAGATCGGTGAATCAGTTCATTGCGGAATTTCAGAAACTCTATTTTGGTCACGGACATTTTCGAAAGAAAACGGGTAGTGCTCTTCATGGACGAACTGACAGAACCTCTGAAACGGTGGGTAAAGGGGTTCAATCCTGCCACCGTATCGGAAGCAATCAATAAAGCACAGAGTATGGCATCATCATCGGCATCATCCTCTCGAAGTTACTCACATTCTAAACTGTCGACATTTTCGAGGGACAAACCTCCACCCAAGAAGCAGTCGTTGGATGACGCTACTAGACAGGAACTCGAAAGGAAGAAATTATGTTTCAATTGCAAGGGACCTTGGGAGCCTGGCCATCGATGCCTCGGATAGGGAAAGATCCATTACACTGAGGTCGTGTCCGATGATGAGGATGAACAAGAAGAAATGTCGATCAAAGATAACCAACCCCACAGTGACACCAACATGGTCAGTTTAAACTGTACGGAGAGAATTGCAACCTTGGTACAATACGAAGGAACTATTGCCTTGGCCGGCAGCCCGAGATTGTAATGTCCCCCAATTAGCCAATTTGGAGGTATGTTGTCGTTAGCCCATTCTTGTATGGTCCTGAGGGCTAACTAGGACTTCAAAAGGGATCCTGAAGTTATTTGGCCTAGTCAAATTTAATTACAGGCCAAACGGAGTTCATTTGTTGAGTTTTCAGAAAGACCTACTATTTTTAGTAAGCCAATAGGGGGATGCAGTGCCTTCAATTTTCAGTGACAGGATGAGATGCGTTTTGTTGGGCTCTTTTTGATGAGCTATTATATGTGGGATTTCAAGTTTATTTGGTATATTATTTTAATGTTTGAAGTTACAACGGTAAAGTGACTATTTAAATTAAATATTATAATGTTTCATAAAGTCACTTTATAAAAAATCAAAAGTCCCCCTTTGAGTACATACATGGACTTTGTATAAAGAAAAAAAAGAAGTAATATTAAAACTCATGTATTATCCCACATTGGCAAGACGGAAGCGTGGAGCAAATAAGGAAGGGATTAAAAGAAAGAGGATAGCTCTCATTTATGCATGCTTGGAAATATCAGAGAAATTGGGGAATTTTCTGGAGATTATATCTCAATAGTTTGAAGGACGAAATCCCTTCGAGCTGAAAATCTTGACGGCATTGAAAGATATGGTCTTGAGATTCAACATAGTAGCAATCCGAAAAAGCAAATACGAAAAAGCAGTCCGAAAAAGCGGAACCGAAAAAGCAGGTTGAAAAAGCGGGTACGAAAAAGCAGTCCGAAAAGCAAAATCGAAAAAGCAAGCCGAAAAAAGCAGTTCGAAAAAAGCAAAGCAGAAAGGGCAGCATTGAAGGGAATTATTACAGCCATCTACAAACAGGTTCTTTTGTTAGTATTGCTTTTTAGGGTGTTATAAGCTTTCAGCTGTAAGTGTGCATTATACCAGCATTATCATTTTGTAATCCATGTAAATGCCAAAGTCTTGGCCATATTTCATGAGCATTGTAATTTTCATTGCAATTAAGACGATAATAGTTGCTGGTGTCATTTAAGCAATTTAATATCATTATTTATCAGCTAGTTAGTTTGCATACCAACTGTTTGTAAAAATGCCAGTTGGCTGTAAGTGTTTATTTCTCATGCTTAGATCATATATATGCACTGAATATTGTCAAAATTAGTAGCACACTCATGTTAGGTCATTGTGTAGTCCATTGTAGTCTTCTAGCACAAGATTCTCATTGATGCAAATTGAAGAAAAAGTCATTTGAAGCCAGCTGAAATACTATATCAGTCATACGTCCCTTGCATGTAAATTGTTTGATGAAATTTCTTGAGCTTTCATCAGCATTTTTGACAGCAGATTTGAGGAGGGTTATTACAGAGATGCACGATTTTTCATGTACAGGGTACCCTTCAAGTACAAAGAGTTACGATGATGTTGGATAGTGGAGCTACTCTAAATTTCATAAACTCATCCTTGGTAAAGTGAAGAGGTCTACCTACAAAGGCGCACACAGGCTTTCAGGTCAAGGTCACTGAAGGGACTTTTCTGCCCTGCACGCACCTTGTTCCTCAGCTAAGTACCACAATGGCGAATCACATGGTGACTAAGGATTTCTTCATAGTGGAGCTTGCTGACATGGAAGTTATTCTCGGGATATAGTGGATGGAGACACTCGATGAATACACTTAAGAGTTTCAAATGGATGGACTTCACTTTTGTTGTTGACGGGAAGAAGGTTGCCCTCCGAGGAATGGCAAATGAAGGTCCGAAGGAAGTTTCTGCACGTTGGATGGAGGCAATTTTTTGGCATGATAATATTGCATGGGCTGCATTGTTTTATCTCGGCAGAACCTATAAAGGGGGATCGAACACCTCCAGAGAATGATGAACTCCAGGATATTCTAAGTAGACATGATAAAGTTTTCATGGATATTCCTCCTGGCATACCATCTCATCGAGGGTTTGAACACACTATCGAGTTGGAATCAGGGGCAAAGCTAGTCATAACCAAACCATACCGCCATCCCAAGAAATTCAAAGATGAGATCGAAAGGACAATTCAGAAATTGCTAGAGAAAGGATTGTCATCCCATTTCTAGCCCATTCGCGTCATCTGTGGTCTTGATCAAAAAGGACAGGGCGATGCGCATGTGTGTGGACTACCGCGCGTTGAACAAGAAAACAATAAAGAACAGATATCCCATTCCAAGGATAGTTGAGTTGCTAGATGAATTGCATGGCGCAGTCTATTTTTCAAAAATAGATCTCTGTTCCGGATACCATCAGATCCGCATGAGGGAGAAAGATGTGGAGAAGACGGCTTTCCGTTGTCACTACGGACATTATGAATTTCTGGTCATGCCGTTCGGATTGACCAATGCACCTGCCACATTTCAATCATGCATGAATCGCATCTTCAACAAACAATTGTGTAAGTACTTATTGGTATTCTTTGATGATCTTATTTATAGCAGGACATGGGAGGAGCACCTGAAGCATCTGAATGAAGTCCTAAGTATCATGGAGGCACAGTCTTTGTTTGCCAAGCAATCCAAATGTGAATTTGGTATGATAGAAATATTGTACCTAGGGCATGTTGTCAGTAAATACGGGGTTCAAGTGCATCAGGAGAAGATTCAGGCTATCCTTGATTGGCCTCCCCCAAAAATCACTCACAGATTTGCAAGGATGTTTCGGACTATGCAGTTACTACAGGAGGTTCATTAAAGGATTCTCTCAGCTCAGCACACCCTTAACGGATCTAACAAAGAAGGGGTCCTTCCAGTGGAACGAAAAGGCACAACTTACCTTTGAGAAGCTGAAAGAGGCCATGAGCACTTGTCCCATACTTGCACTACCTAATTTCACCCGACCATTAATTTTGGAGTGTGATGCGTCCAGAGAAGGCATTGGGGCAATATTGATGCAAGATAAACACCCCATCGCTTATGAGCGCAGAAGCTTACGCCAACAAAACACCTATATTCCATCTACGACAAAGAAATGTTGGCCATTGTTCATGCATTAACCAAGTTTAGGCAATATCTGGTAGGTGCCAAGTTTGTCGTCCGTACAGATCACAATAGTTTGAGATATTTTCTGGAGCAATGGGACTTGAACGAACAGCAACAAAAATGGGTAAGCAAGGTTCAAGCTTTTGATTTTGACATTGAATATGTGAAAGGGAAAAACAATGTGGTTGCAGATGCCTTGTCTCAGAAACCCACCGTCTGCTCGCTAGACCAAATTTCAGCTCACTGGAAGGCACATCTTTTAGTAGAATATTCCAAAAATACATTTGCATGTGAAATAATGGATGGCCACATTCATGATGATCGGTACAGAGTGGTGGATGACATCATCTACTATAAAAACAGGATATATTTGGTGCCAGCATCCAAGTTAAAGCAGAAAATCTTGAAGTACACGACTCACCCCTAACTGGACACCTGAGTTTCCTCAAAACTTATAGAACTCTTCGGGAAAGGTTTTCATGGAAAGGACTAAAAGGGGACGTGTTGCAATATGTGAGAGTGTACGGTTTGCCAACAGAACAAGTCTGAACATACTCTACCTACCGGGTTGCTACAACCTTTGCCAATTCTCAAACATAAGTGGGAAAATATATCGATGAATTTCATAACAAGCCTTCCCAAGGTGAATGGAAAGGATGGTATTTTCGTGGTGGTTGACAGATTGACATAGTATGCACATTTCTTTGTCATCCCCTCCGACCTTGAGGCCGCACAAGTTGTCGATCTGTTCCTTAGAAAGTCTTTCGTTTGCATGGGTTACCCCGAAACATCGTTAATGATCGGGATGGACGATTCATCGGTATCTTCTGGACAGAACTATTTCAGATGGTGGGAACAGAATTATCGCCAAATACAAGTTACAACCCGCAGACAAACGAAAAAACAAAGATTGTGAACAAATGGCTCGAAGGCCACCTTCGAAACTACATTTCGGCACAACAGTGAGCATGGGTAAAATGGATCCATCTGAGGGAATATTGCTACAATACCACGTACCACATGTCCATCGAAATGGCACCATTCAAAGCTCTGTAAGGGTACGAACCCCTTTCCTTCATCAACACAGTTCTGGGTGACAATTGTGCACCAAGGGCAAGGGACTGGCTTTAGGAGGGACAAGACATTCTGAGATGCTTAAAGGAAAATCTACAGAGGGCACAAAATCAACAGAAGATGTGCGCCAAAAAACACAGAATAGAGAGAAGTTTCGAAGTGAGGGATTTGGTCTATCTCCGGCTCTAGCCATATCGACAATCCTCACTAAAGGAAAGAGGAAAAGAGAACTTGAAACCCCAATTCTATGGCCCCTATCATGTAACTTGCCGCATTGGTGAAGTTGCCTATGAGTTGGAACTTTCGGAAGGTAGTCGTATTCATAATGTCTTCCATGTCTCTTGTTTGAAGAAAGCCGTAGGGCAAAATGTCACAATTGCTATAGACCTTCTGCCACTCAATGAAGAAGGAAAGCTCATTTTGGAACCAGCCGAGATCCTCGAAGTACGTGAGAGAGCCCTACGTAACCGCACTGTGAAGGAATACTTGGTATGTTGGCGACACCTATCGTTGGACGATGCAACGTGGGAAGGCGAGCACGTTCTCCAACACCCAGCATTGCATTTGCTTGAGGACAAGCAAAATTTGGGACGAGAGAACTATAATGTTCCCGTTATAAAATAAATAATAAATTAAACTTTTGTAACGAGCCAATTGATTTAATATTATCTTGGACCCATTTTTATTTTGTTTCTGTAGTATGTGCCACCGTTGGCTATCTTTGTACACCCTCAAAAAGTTTTCTGACGGGTATTTAAGCACGGCTTGTAGGTTGTAGTCGGTATGCAATTTGGATTATTTCTCTATACTGCGAAAACCTATTGGAGTTATGGATCATTCGCCATTTCGAAAGTGAAAGATCTTCCCTATTTGGCTTGTGCGGTTTCGGTGGGATTCAACCCTCACCCTATTCCATTGTTGCATGTAATACTTCGCTCAGATCTGGCAAAACCGAGCACCATCTTTCGGCATTTATTATTCGTATTTAACTTTACGATTTTGTGTCTGATCTACCTATGTCTTTGTGAACAAAATTACATTCATTGTTGTGGCTCGATTCCTCACTGTGTAACATCCGGCATTTCTCTTACAGCTGCTTGATTTACCCGTACGACCCTCAGTCCCCAGGTGACTTCCACCCTACTCCGTATCACCCTTGCACCCCTTCCCCAATAACACCATACATCTTCCATCACTCCCTACCCGTACACTCTGACACTGTATGGCCCTCACCCTATCCTCCAAACACAATACGGCCAGCTACTTGCAACATATGGCCAATCATTAGTCACCGTACGAACTATTCATTCCTCTATACAAACAACTCCACCATTTCGTCTTTCATACACTCCTTACCACCCACATGTTACCCATACACCGTACGGCTCTGAGTCTACAATACGGACAAGCACCCTACGGACTCACTTACCATACGAACACACATTCCTTACCGTAAGCCCCATTTCACCGTACGTACTGATCTACTAGCCACCGTACACCACTTCTGCATCATCCCCTAGCATTACTGTCGATACATCATCACCAAACTTGACCATGGAAACATTACACCCAAGATGAATAATGAAAGCGGAAACAAAATACCTAAGTTCAATGGAGTTAAAAAAGATTATACTCCTCCAATTGGTGGTCCTACCACATCAAATGAAATCAAGTTGCATGAAAACAATGTGAAGGCTAGATATTACTATTACTAGAGCATTGCATGATTCTAAGTTGGCAAAGATAATATCCTACAAGATCGCACATGAGATTTGGGAGAAGTGAAGCAGCATACATAGTGGAGACAAAAAATTCAAGCAAATTAAGTTGCATAACCTAAAGCACAAGTTTGAAAACTTAAGGATGTTAGATGATGAAAATATTGAAGGCTACCTACACCAAGTAAATAAGTTGGGAACTCAATCACAAACATTGGTGGAACTATAGAAGACAATGATGTTGTATGGAAAGTGATAAGAACTATGACCAGAAATTACAATGTAGTCAAGATGGATCAGCTCCATAGCTATGGAGCTGCCACTTTTTATGAATTGGATGAACTTGGAAATAATCAGAGAATGATAAAACTGATAATGTTGAGAAATCCAGTGACGATGAGAGTGGGATAATGATAGAATACTGTAGCAGAATACCTGGCTGCCTCACGTGCTGCAAAACAGGTAATTTGGCTTGGAAGATTGATGAGAAATTAAGACTTCAAGCTAACAAAGCCTCCACAACTGCTTTGTGATAGTCAAATCCCTGCGCAATCCCCAATGTTTAAAAAGTTTTTATAGAAGAATAAAGCACAATGCTCTAGAATACCATTTCATTTGCGATGAAGTTCCTGAGAATGAAATCAAGATGGACTATTGTTGTACATTAAATATGATTGTCGGTATCTTTTACTAAACCTCTACATCAAATCAAATTCAAATTTCATAGAACAGAGCCACAAGTGTTGGCATAAAACTACAAGAAGATATCAAGAAGGATCATGCCTGTGGAGTATTGGATTAGGCAGTCAACGCATCTTCTAGTTAAAAACTTAGATGTAGCTTTTGCAGTTTTCAGTTCAATAAATGAAACTAGAAAATACACCCAATCAAAGTTGAAGACAAGATCATAACTGTTATTAACATTTATATTATGACAGTCAGATCTTCAGTTGGACATAGGAAATAACAAATTAGGCAGCATTACTTTTATGTCTGACTCAAGTTTTCTGTATGAAGATGTTGTAGACTGTCCAAAAATAAATAAATAAATAAAATACAACGCTATGTTTCCAGCTCTCTGCTGAGCATATGCATATGCATTGCTGTTGCCTTTGTTGTTAATCAAAATACGCTATGTTTCCAGCTCTCTGCTGAGCATATGCATATGCATTGCTGTTGTCTTTGTTGTTAATCAATATTTAACATGGTACCAGAGCTTGAGGTTAAGTGCACTTCCACAAATAAAGAATGCAACATCAGATTTATTTTTCATTCTTCAGTTAAAAACTTATAATCAATTATGGTTGGGTCCCTTGCCAATTGACTCATATCTGATAGAATAATTTGAATGTGATTATTCCAGCTTAGGAAGCTACAAGCTCACAGTGATGCTGGATGGCAAAGGGTTGGGGAGTATAGCAAACGGTATTGTAGCCGAAACTAAACAACCAATGAAAGCTATGCATAAGTGGATTATTAGAAATAAAAAGTCACAAAGCTATTGTGTTGAACCTGAAGAGCTCAGTAGCTGTTCAAGTGGAAGAGGATAAACCCGAAAAAGAATAATTCAACGAGCTAAAGAAGCTATTAGGAAAAAAATCATGACTGCAAAGCCATCTCTCCAAATTTAAATGCAAGAACAAGGGAACTTGTCAGTATTATCAACCTAAGAAAAGCACTGTATTTTCAAGGTTGCAGAAGCCAGGTCAAAATTTTAGGAAAAGAAAATTTGATTGGCACAAGAGCTTGTTTCAAATAACCCTTTGGGGTTGTCTCGCAGATTAATATCTAGTGTGCCAATTCTTACATTTGCTTCCATTGAGATTGTTTATGTTTTCTTTTAAAACACAACACTAGTAGATATCATTAAATTGCATAGTAACAATTCTTTGTTTCAGCAGACCTTGCAACTGTCAAAGAAACCAAAAAACAAGTCCACAATACCCAAAGAGTTATTTGAAACAGGCTATGATACCAACACGATCTCTATCCTTTCAAGTTACCTGCTAGTATATATTCACAAGATCGCAATAACTCTTGTTCCTACTTGATAATAACTTCAAATGAGAACTTAGCTTGTATGTTTGATGTCTAAGAGAACTGAACAAGGAGGTGGAGCCAATTGGTGAGAAAGGCTAAAAAGGAAAGTTGAGATGATCTTGCTAAGAGAATAGCTGCACCAGAGAATAATGTGGAAAGAGTGATCTGAGAAGAAGTGATATAATCACAAGAGCACACCATCTAACAGCAGAAGCTTGCAGACAGAAACCTAGATATAGCAGTTCTTTCTCTGGTCAAGAAGTTTGGTATCAGCAAAGAACCCAAAGATTAAGCAGAAAAAGAAGAAATAATGTGTTAGCTGCAAACTCTGTTTATTTGCGCTATCTATTTCCTCCTTGTGCCTTCTGCAATTGTAATGTTCCCTGCACAAAGTAAACTCAATCCGCCCTGAAATTCTCTTTTTACGGTTTGAATAAAGCTTGAAAATGAGAATTGTTGCTTTAGAATCCTAATGTAGGTCATATGGGATTCCTTTAAGGTTCTATCAACCAGACTCATTGTCATTATTAAGCACCAATGGGGACATCGTACAAGGTGCCTCAAGCCGTTCCACATAGTTTGGGAGCATGGAATGACAACCTTCATCCGACCTCCCAGCAGCACTTGTGTGTATCTACTGGCATGGCTTCCTAGCTACTTACATCCTTCATATGTACTATATCTCCCCTCCAAAATGAGATGACGCAATGGATGAAAATTCTTTAAGGACTCTTTAAAAGTGTCACATTATACATAGGCGGAGATATAGCCATGATAACAACAAATAATATGCATATTGACAGCAAGGTGGAATATTCTATCTTCTCTCAGATGCAAGTCCAATGATTATCATACAATTCATTACACAATATACATCATACCACCAAACTGAATAAGTGTAGAAGCTGCAGTTTAATATATGTGTTTTCTGAAGTTTATCCTTATCAGATTTATTGCTCACTATTTCTGATGTTCTTTTTCTCATTCGATGTTTCTTGCCTCCCCTCCTTAAATGAAACCTTATAACCTTTATATCTTACAATGTAAGGCAGATGTCACATCTCCTCATCATGTCTGCCAATTTGTAAAGTTCACAAGTTACAACCTTTCACACTTACCACCTTCCAAAAGAGTCATACACCTTCATCATCTCTACCCCTTGGGAGAGTCGCAACTTTTCATAATTACAACCCTTTGAAATAGTCACAAGACTCGCAACCCTTCATAACTTTGTCCTTCTGTAGGAGTCACTTACCTTATTTTATTTTCTATGTTTCTTTCTTGATTCAACTCTTCATTTTTGTCATCCTTCCTCCCCACCTTTCAAATGAAGTTCTCTTCTCCCTTTTATATCTCATGATTCAGGTAGACACAACTTTTCATCTCATGCCTTTTGGCCATTCATTAAGGATGAATTAATTTTAGTTATGGCTATGTTTAATTTTGTTCTTTATATTTATAATTAAAATTTTATTTTTCAATGATTTTACATTTTAGTTTGAATATCATTGTTTATTAATCTATCACATTCCAAAAAGGGGACATGACATGGATGGTTATAAAGTGTAGCTATAACAAATTTGAAATATGTCCCAAGTCCCACTGTATTGTTCTTTCTGAGGTTCGCTGCAAACATACTAAGCACAGCCATGTATTTGGTATGTGCATTCCAACTGCAGCTTCCCCTTATATTTATAAGATAGTGACAGAATATGCATGTCCCTTCATTGGACATGTACATACATACATGCATACATACATACATGCATGCATACATACATACATATACATGCATGCATACATACATGCATGCATACATAGCTTGATGTAATATATCTAAGAAAAGCTACAAAACATCAACACACAGTAAGCTAATAATTAGTGAATAATTAGTAGAGTTTTCATGAAATAAGATGTACCGAATTGTCAAAAAGATTGATATTCTTAACCAACTCGAGTGCCATATGTAGGGGTTGTTCAAAACAATGAGGATGTGTTCGTATGGTTGGTATGTAATACTTGGTACAATCTCTACCATTGTGTGTTTTCGAGGCTATTGTTGTTCGTGTTGTTCTTTTGTTAATCCCACACTAGTTGCATTAATACATAGTTTTGTGCTAAGACCACTTCCATCTTTTTGCAAAGCAACACTTACATATTTGGCACAAAACATTTATGGCGTTGTTGCCTAGTACGAACCTAGAGGCCTCAAGGTGACAGGTGAAAAGATGGAGGTATAATGGGTCGTACTTTCGACCATCAAGTATTGATATTGAGGAGGAGGAAGTGACCCGGGAGGATCAATTGACACAGGACCTCATTCAAGCGTGGGACATAGTAGTATACCAATACATACAACAAGAGGTGGAGCAAAGGAATTTTCCCACCAATATGGTACAGACCAAACTTACGGTGAACAAAGCAGTGTATGATCTCCTGGGAAGCCTTTTGAGGTTACTGGCTCATAGACTAGTAGAAGCAGAAGAAGAAAGAGAGGCTACTCAAAGGAAACAACAAAGACAAAAAATTCTGCAATGTTTCCATGAAAGGAACTAGTGAGAGGAGGAACTCCTGGACACAAACAGACGCCGCAAATCCAGTAATCCCCAAACTAAATGCCCCTCCTATCGAATAAGGACAAGAGAGGTCATAAAGAGACACAACTAGAGGAAAACAAAGCTGAAGTGCAACAATCCTTATAAAGCCAACAACAGATAGAAATATGATGAAGGTTGCAACGCCTTGAAGTAAGAGTCCCACAGTCCTCACAAACCCAGTAAGAACAATGAGGGGTTGCCACTTGGTCGTGTGGCAGGGGCAAAAATCAATACTTAGTTATACCGCAAACAAGGTAGACACAAATAGTCGTGGAAGCGAGTCAGGTGGAACACTGCCATCTCTGCATTCCAAAACTAGTGACGAAGAAAGAAGTTTGGAAGGAGAGGTAGCCTTCTTGTTTGAAAATACGGTATGTCAAGTAAGGGGGTTGGCCATATTCGACAAAGTACGAATAGGGTAAACAAAGCCTGAGACCCCAAGGAGCAAGTATTAGTACCACCAAGGTATATACGAGGACAATGGGAGAAGTCTCACAACCTAACACTGCGTGAGAAGTACCATGGAGGCATGGAGGAACAATTGATCCACCAAATTTCCAGAACACATGAGGTACCAATCAAGGAATCGAAATGTCAAACACTCCAAGACAAATAGAAACTTCCCAAGTTCAATGGCGAGGGGCCAGCAAACCCAACACGACATTGTAAGACGTGTAACAATTTGGGAGGCAATCAATCAGGAAGATGAGGATTATTGGGTAAAGGCCTTCCAAGCCAACCTACGAAGTATAACCATTGATTGGTACACTTATCTTCCATCCCCCCAAAAGACAACCTGGAATAATCTGAAGAAAGCCTTTGAAGCAGAATCTAGGTTGTTGTGAGATGATGTAGGAGTCGCAAAAATATAAAACACAAGCCAAGGGAAGAGCGAGGGTGTTCGGGCCTACCATCACAAGCTGAAGGAGCTAATAGGTAAGTTGGAGAATAAACCAGCAGATGATTTTAAAAAGAGGTGGTTCATAGAGGGTTTAACTCCCTCCATTTGAAAGAAAATCAAGGTGGTGCCCCCTCCATGTACAAGTAGGCATGTGATTGAGCAATGGATATCGAAAGCAAGAACAAAATGTCAAGAAACAAGAAGAAAATGAGTTATGACAGCAGCGACGAGGACAACGGTGGTAATTCCCAAACAATCTAGGCACTCTATAAATATATAATGCAAATGATTAAGGAAATGAAGAGGGAAAGAAACCAAGGAAAACAAAGAGTTATGTTGCACTAAATGCAGAAACAAAGGACACACAAGAGTCAATTGTCCAAAAAAAGTCATCCTACGACATCTATTAAGTCATGGGACACTCCTTGAAAGAGTGCCATACATTCTAAAGGTAAGGAGTACCCATAGAACAAGTACTCCTTACCATTGAACAAGCAATCCCACCCACCACACCACCAAGAACCACAACTACCAAGTACTCCTTGCCACAAAACAAGCAATCCCACCCACCACATTGCCAAGAACCACAACTACCAATGCCTCCCTAGGAGGTTATCGGAATAATAGACATGGAAGCAATAATAACATGCCACAAAGTCATATCCAATACAATGTGAAAGTTAGCCCAAGGATACAGTGCAAGAGATGTAGCAAGTGGGAATACGTTGCCCAAGAATGTCAAAACCAACAAGGTGGCAGACATATATTGTGCAAATGGTGTGGGCCAGCGAACCATGAAGATGTTGTCTACCTAAAAGGGAGAGTTGTGAACATGTTAGAAGTCACAAAACCAGAAGAGCAAATAATGGCAATTACCAAACTTCAAGCAAAGAAAGCTATGTACCCAAATGCCCAATTTGAAAAGGAAAGGTTGAAGGAATCATAGTTGGCAATGGAAAAACAGGAAAAAACTTAGGAGGCAACAAACATCCCTATATGTTCAGGATCAGAGACCAACATCATAAAACAGATGTTGCAAGTCACTGTCCCAGTAAGGGTAGTAGACCTACTAGAAACGTTACCCCAATTAAGGGTAGCAATCTCTAGCATGGAGGAGAACAATAACAGTACAAAAGAAGATAAGGGCATGGAAGAAAAAGTCGGAAGAAGAATTACTCCACGAAGGAAACCCCCACCTCCAGATCCAATGTTGTTCACGACTGGGATAGGAAGGACCCTTGCTATAGTGGAAACAAAGATTATGGGCCTTAAACTCACTAATACTATCGTAGATGAGGGATTGGGACTAAATATACTCGCGGAAGAGACATGGAAGGCTCTAGGCAAACCGATAGTATGGTCACCTACCTTCCATCTAGTAGAAGACTGCCATTGCATAAAACCACTTGGCAAACTCATGGCCCAGAAAGTAATGGTTGGAACACAACCATTCTTCTTAGATTTTGTAGTCATCACCCTAGAAAAGAAGGGATACAATGCTCTAATTGGTAAAGAATGGTTGATCACAACAAAGGCCAACAATAACTGGAAAAAGAACACATCGTCCATTGAAAGCGAAGAGAAAAGATATGTCATTGACCTGTGGAGCTAAACAGTAAGTTTGGAATTGGCATCGAACTCCAAGGAAAAAAAGTAAGGTGAAGAAATAAGGATGGAACTAAATGAGGAAGGCATACTAAGGCTTGGTAGCTCTGCTAGGGTGTAATAAGGCTTGGTAGTTGCTCTAAGTACAATAATAGAAGCACCTTGATTATATAGGCAAGGTGTGATGAGGTATGACAAATAAAAAACAAACAGATGGGTAAGTTATTTTCTGAAAAGCATTTTGTCTTGTTGTTAAGCTCTCTCCTGTGCTATCATGTAAGCTTTTGATGTAAAGGGTTTCACATCCCTTAAAATTTTGTTTTTGCATTAATCAAAAACAATTATGGAGTTAAGAATCCTTATACTCCTTAAGACTCCAATCAAATGGAACAATACGTTGCATCTGTATATGACAAGTGTAGATTGGACCCAACAAGTCAGAATTAATCATCCTCAACACTGTCAATATCCCATCCCATTCTGAATATAACAATTTTCCTTAGAGTCATTCTCATCCAATTTCTCTCCCCAAACTCAATCATCTGAGCAATCTACCCAATAATTTTCCATATGAGGAATAAACCTTGGGCCAAGTTGCAAATTGTTCTTGTTAAAGGGGAATCTCACATCCTACATAGAAGTGGTGTATTTTGACAATGTCCCTTTCAATGTTGAGGGCCTTTCCAATGAGGCATTGGATACTTGCCTTCTTCCTCTTTGCAGACCTCTAATTAACATCTACAACTTATCTATGTATTTCAATCAAAACAAATTTGTCTTTTACATACTTTGGTTTGGAGCAATCTATCATAACCTCCCACTATTAGTCGAGGACACATCCCTAACCTGAAAACCCCCATGCCCATACCCATACCAAGGACCTTTTCGAGATGGGGGATGGCCAGGGTATGTCCCCACACAATTCCCTTTTTTCAAAATTTTACACGAACTTCCCAAAAACCCAAGGATGTCAAGAAAATTTTTGGGGAAAGGTCCTACATACCAAGGAGGGTCAAAGTCACCTCTAGGACGCCTTGGAAGTCCCTAGGATGAATGGGCTAGGCAACATCATCACTTTACAGAAGACATTTTTCTTTTATAAAACTTCATTTTTAATTTTAAAATGGTTCCCTCCTTCCAAAGTCATCCTAACATACTTATTACTTTTTTGGTAGTTAATTCTTGCTAATTGGGGTCCTTTGATTAGTATTTTTCAACATTACATCAAGAATTGTCAAATTAAAAATGTTATTGCACTCATGCTTCACACTGAGAATCATATAGTTGTTGGAAACAATTCTTCAACTGTATGTTGTCATTGATGTTACACAAATGTCAGTATTAACCGAGCAATGAAGAGTTTGCAATATTAACCAAGCACATTTTAGTATTGACCGAGCAGTCGGGTAATGAAGACATTTCAGTGTTAACCGAGCAGTCAATTAAAGAAGGATATCCAGCTTGCAGTGTTAACTGAGTGGGCATCAAAGGACTTCTAGTGTTAACCGAGCATTCAATCCTAGTATTGACCAAGTGATAGTAGAATGCAACTGTCTAATAATTAATTGATTGAGGCCGACTACTTGGATGTTTATTAATTATTTGAAAGGATATTCAAGCCGACTTGACAAAGCTTATGATATATATGAAAGGTCAAGTTGCGAGGATATGTGAGTGAGTAATAAGTCAGAGTAGGAAAATGTGGAAGATAAGCTACAAAGAAAATCTAATCAGTAAGGATCAAGTCAAGCCAGAATAGAGATCTGAATCTACAAAGATAGTTACTTCATAAATCAAGTCAAATTGCTGTTACCTTCTAACCATTGTAGTACTAAAGAAATCTCTTAAACAAAGTTAACTTAACAGTCATTTTATAGATCCTTTAACAAGATGACATTTCAAGATTGAAGTGTTTGAAAACCTCTAACTAGGCCACTCCTAAAAGCGTGATCTAAAGCCTCTAACAAGGTCATACTTAACAGTATGTATTGTAACTTTTAACAGGGTTGGCTCCTAACAGGGCTCACTTCAAAAGAGTGAAAAATATTGTGACTAGTTGCTTTGTTAAAACTGATTAATAATCACAAGATTGCTTTGTTAACCGAGTGACAGTAATATCTCTTAGTTATAATCGAGTTGGACAGTATTGCATGATCAGTCAAAAGTTTGATTTGACATCTAGGGACAAGGAATTGTTTTTGTGGTAACTAATTAACCCCTCCCCTCTCAATTACTCTCTTCATTTCCAACAATTGGTATCAGAGCATTTGGTGTTTGTAGGAAAGGTTTCAAGGACCTAAGCTAAATATCAACACGCCCTATAAAAGGGAGATCCCTAAGCTTAACATAGAAAACTTTTCAACATGGCAAGAATTGATGAAGCTGCATCTATCAAGCATTAGTGATGTTGGTCTATTCTACTTGGAAAACAAATATGTGCCACCACCTAAACCTATGACTGTGGAACAGATGAAAGAAGCGAAGAATCACAATATAATGATGATTGATATAGCTACCTTTCTAAGCTATTCTGAATTTGATGAGGTTAAAGATTGTCCTACTACATTTGATATGTGGGAAAAGCTGCTGAAAGTATATGGAGGTGATTAAAATGTGCAAAGAGCCAAGGTAAAAAGCTTAAGAGGCAAGTTTGATCGAATGAAAATGAAAGAAGGTGACAACATTGTCCAATACAGTGAAAGAATCAAAGAAAGTGTGAGTGCAATCAAAGCTACACGAGGAAAAATAACTGATGAAACAGTGATAGGCAAGGTACTAAAAACTCTTCTTCCTATTTATGCAAGTAGTTCAAGAGATGAGATGCAATCCTGCAAATGGTATAACCTTAGATGAACTTGTGGGAAGATAAATTGCTTTTGAGTTCGATAAATTTGATAATTGTGCTCCTAATCCTAGCAACTTTGAATCTGCATTCAAAGCCAAACTAACTCTCAATAGAAAGGGAGGAAAGGGAGGAAACTCAAAAGACAAACAAGTTGATAGTGAAAAAGATGAATCAGATGAAGACCTTGAAGTCATTAAAGCCCTACTTGTTAAAAGAGTATCAAAAGGGAAAGGAAAATTCGAAGGCAAAATTCCATTGATTTGTTTCTCATGTGAAGAGGTTGGTCATATTGTTGCAAGATGTCCAAACAAAGAAGATAAAGATGAGAAAAGAAATAATAGGTTCAAAGGCAAGAAAGACTTCAAGAGCTACAAGGACTACAAAGACAAAGGTAAAAAATCTTGTTACATTGCTAAAGATTTTGATAGTGATGATAATGAAGAAGTAGTTTATATTGTTTTTAAGGATGAATCCAATAATGACAAAAATGAAAACATGGCACTTACTTCTCATGTTAGCAAAATGATACGTGGATCATAGATAGTGATTGTTCTCATCACGACTGGTGACAAAACTAAGTTTGAACATTTACAACACTATGATGGTGGAAGTGTTAGATTTGGAAACAACGAACGATGTTATATTTAAGGAAAAAGAATCATATCGTTAACTAAATAAATCAAACGTGAAAATGCCTAATGAGTTGAAGGATTAAAACATAATCTACTCATTGTGGCAAAACTAAACTATTGGATGGAAAAGGAAACTTGGTTGGGATTGGTAATCAAATGAAACGTAACTTGTTTTACCTAGATCTCAATGAAAGTACATGCTTACTAGCTCAAATAGAGGAAAGTTGGCTCTGATGTATCATGTTAACATTGATAACTTGGTTACCATTAGCAAGACCAAAAGAGTAAGAGGCATACCTTATCTAAAGAAACCTAAGATGGGCATGTGCAAACAATGTCAAATTGGAAAGATGAGTAAAAGAAGTTTCAAAAGTAAATCTTACAATTTTGAAGAAGTTTTGGAACTAGTTCATACAGATCTTTGTGGACCAATATGTATAGAAAGCTACTATGGAGACATATACTTCATTCTATTTGTTGATGATTATTTTAGGATGATGACTGTAATGTTTTTGAAAGATAAATTTGATGCTTTTCAAAAGTTAAAATGATATTTGGCTAGAGTTGAGAAAGAAATAGAGAAGAATCTAAAATGCCTGAGATCAGATAGAGGAGGTGAATCTATCTCAAATGAATTCAATGAATTCCACAATGAAAAAGGAATCAAAAGACAAGTATCAAAACTTAGAACTCCAGAGCAAAATGGTATAGCAGAAAGAAGGAACAGATCCATTATGGAATGTGCAAGAACACTAATGACTGGGAAGAATGTTGCACCAAAATACTGGAGAGAAGCAATCAGCACAGCAGTTCATCCACTGAATTGAGTTCAACTAAAGAAAGGTACAAACAAAACGACAGAAGAAATATGGTATGGGTACAAGCCAAATGTTTGTTATCTCAGAGTATTTGGAAGCAAATGTTATATCTTGAAACATGTAAGGAAAGGAAAACTTGATGCAAAAAGTGATGAAGGTATATTCCTAGAGTACTCCAATAAAAGTAAGGCATACAAATGTTTGAATCTTACTACTCACAAAGTCATAGAGAGTGTACATGTGAAGATTGATGAGTTTGCAGAAAGAAGTGAAGAACAGAGTGGTAAGGAACCTGAAGATTACAGAAAGTTTGTTTACTATGACGAGGAACCTTAAACTTTACCACAAAAGTTGGAAGTCAAGCAGCAGCAAAGTGAACCGAACAAATCATTGGCAGTACAACCCGAGTTGCAGCCAAATCAGTCGAAACGACCCGAGTTGCAGTCACAGGCAGTGCAACCCGAGTCACAGACAATACAACCCGAGTTGCAGACATATCAACAAGATGAGGCCAAGCAAAAAGCAGAAGATCATGGAGAACCAAGCGAACCTAGTTCAGAATCAAGAAAGAAATATCCAAGACTTGCAAAGTTTGTTAGAAGACATCATGCACCTGAACAAATAATTGGAGGAGATACAAATGGTATAATTACAAGGAACAAATTTAAAGGTACATGTTTGCTTAGCGAATTTGAACCTAGATCTGTAAAAGATCCTTTAGAAAATGAAAGTTGGATAGAGGCAATGAATGAAGAAATTGAGCAAATAGAAAAGAATGAAACCTAATCTCTTGTACCTAAATTTAAGGATAAGAATGTGATTGGTACAAAATGGATATTCAGAAATAAGTTGAATAAGAAAGGAAAAGTAACAAGAAACAAGGCAAGGCTAGTATGTAAGGGTTATGCACAAGAAGAAGGTATTAACTATGGGGAAACATTTGCTACTGTTGCAAGACTTGAAGGAGCCAGAATACTACTAGCATATGTTACACAAAGGTATTCAAAGTATATCAGATGGATGTAAAATCAACTTTCCTAAATGGAATCTTGAAAGAAGTCTACATTGAACAGCCTAAAGGTTTCATTGATCCAAGCAAAATAGACATGGTATATAAACTTCACAAAGCCTTATATGGATTGAAGCAAGCTCCTAGAGAGCATGATATGAAACGCTGCATGGATATCTGGTAAGAATTGGTTTTGAAAGGACAAATGATAATAATAATTTGTATATAAAGTAAGGACAACAGGACAAGATACTACTAGCAAAAACATTTGTAGATGGTATCATATTTGGAGGACATGAGATGTTATGCAAATCATTTTTTGGAGAAATGAGGAAATAATTTGAAATGTCTATGTTTGTAGAGATAAAATTCTTTGTTGGACTACAAGTTCATCAAATGAAGGATGGCATATTCATCACTCAGTCAGAGTACATCAAGGAAACATCGAAAGCATTTGGAATGGAAGATTCCAAACCAGTTGGAACACCTATGTCTACTAGACACAAACTTTAAAAGAATGATGATTCAGAAGAGATAAATAAGACTACCTATAGATCAATGATTGGGAAACTTCAATATGTGGTATACACCAAACCTGATATTGGATTGGTTGTTGGCATAGTTGCAAGGTTTTCTACAAATCCTAAAGAAAATCACATGATGACAGTAAAAAGAATTTTAAGGCACCTAAAAGGAACTGAAGAATATGGTTTATGGTATAAGAAAGGAGGAAACTTTGAGTTAAGAACATACACTGATGCAGATTGGGCAAGAAGCATTGATGTCAGAAAAGGAGCTAGTGCAGTAACATTCTTTCTTGAAAAGAGATTAGTGTCCAGGACAACCAAGAAGCATAATTGTATTTTTCAATCAACAGTAGAGGCGGAGTATGTTGTTGCAATAGTCAATAGTTCTAACATAATATGGATCAAGCAATTATTGTCAGGTATGAAGGAAGAAATCAAGGAACCAGTGGTTATCCATTGTAATACCACAAGTACAATCAACATATCCAAAACCCCTGTGATGCACACAAAGACAAAACACATTGCAATCAAATATCATTTCCTAAGGGAATTGGTTCAAGACAAAGAGGTGAGATTGGAATATGTGAACACCAAGGAGCAGATAGCGGATATATTTACCAAGGCATTACCTAAGGATGCATTTATGTATCTAAGAAGTAAACTAGGGGTTATTCTTGTATCTAATGCTCACAAAAGCACAAGATAGTGATGCATCAACCAAGTTCCATTGAAGATCTATCAAGTCGATGTAAATTGTCACACTTACAAGTGTGAAATGCAGAGCATATTGCATATGAATCAGTACAAAAGGTACATCATGACTTCAAAGTTTGTATCCTTTGGCATTTGATGTCAAAGAGGGAGAGTTCAAACTTCAATGTCAATAAGGAAGAGTGAGGGAGAGTTCGATGTCAAAGAGATAGAGGGACAATTTTGTATCTCAAAAGGAAAATATTCAGATGATGGAATCTACAACAACGAGGGAGAAAATGAAAAAACAATACACAGCAAAGTGATGATAGATGGAAGAGGGAGAATTCATTTAGAAGCAGCTGAGACAAATCCAACTAGAATATCAGAGGGAGTTGGTATGGATGAGAATTAGAATGAAACTAAGGATATTATTAAATTAAATTGCTCATCCTTTTATCATTTTATGTCGACATGTTGTGTTGCCATTAATGTCAAAGAGAGAGTTTATTGGAAACAATTCTTCAATTGTACGTTGTCGTTGATGTTACACAAATGTCAACATTAACCAAGCAATGAAGAGTTTGCAGTATTAACCAAGCATATTTTAGTATTGACAGAGCAGTCTGGTAATGAAGATATTTCAACGTTAACCGAGCAGTCGTTTAAAGAAGGATATCATGCTTATAGTATTAACTAAGTGGTCGGGCATCGAACGACTTCCAATTTTAACCGAGCGTTCAGTCCTAGTATTGACGGAGTGACAGCAAAATGCAATTGCCTAATAATTAATTGATTGATCCCAACTACTTAGTTGTTTACTGATTATTTGAAAAGGTATTCAAGCCGACTTGACAAAGATTATCATTTATGAAAGGTCAAATTGTGAGGATAAAATGTGCAAGTGAAATATGGAATAAAATGTATATGTGAGCGAAGAAAAAGTAAGAGCAGGAAAGTGTGAAAGATAAGCTGCAAAGAACATCTGATCAGTAAGGATCTAGAAGTCGAGCCAGAACAGAGATCTGAATCTCCAAAGATAGATGCTTCATAAATCAAGTCAAATTGTTGTTACCTTCTAAACATTGTTGCAGTAAAGAAATCTCTTAAACAGAGATGATTTAACAATCATTTTGTGCATGCTTTAACAAAGCGATATTTCAAGATTGAAGTGTTTGAAGACCTCTAACCAAGCCACTCCTAACAAGGTGATCTAAATCCTCTAACAAGGTCATACTTAACAATATGTATTGTAGCCTTTAACAAGGTTCGCTCCTAACAGGGTTCACTTCAGAAGAGTGAAAAATATTGTGACTAGTTGCATGGTGGTTTTCCCAAATTGGGTTTCCACGTTAAATCTTGGTGTCATCTTGTGTTCATGTTATTTGCTTAATGCTTTATGTTTCTGCAACTAAATTACTAAAGGTTAAAACAAATTAATAATCACAAGATTGCTTTGTTAACCAAGTGATAGTAATATCTTAGTTATGATCGAGTTGGACTGTATTGCATGATTAGTGAAAAGTTTGATTTGACATCTAGGGACAGGGAATTGTTTTTGTGGTAATTGATTCACCCTCCACCCCTCAATTACTCTCTTCATTTTCAACAATAGTAATATTTGCAAGGTATTGGGAAAATCTCAAAATTGCATTACTGACCCAAAACATGCATATTTATATTATTTTGAGGCAATACATCAACATTGGGTTGGTTTTGGGTCCTCTACGAAAGATTTGGTGAATATTGGAGGTTGCATCAAGAATATATCCTTTTGTAATAGACCTATATCATGATCAAAACTGTATAGCAGACCTGTTCATATTAATATCAATACACTTACTATGAGTTAGAGGTGTATTTTTAGATGTAGTTTCAAAATTAAATGATTGTAGTGTAATTCACATTAGAAGGTGGGTTATTGTTCTTGTTGCTATTCACAATGAATTCCAATATATCCTTTTGTAATAGACCTATATCATGATCAAAACTGTATAGCAGACCTGTTCATATTAATATCAATACACTTACTATGAGTTAGAGGTGTATTTTTAGGTGTAGTTTCAAAATTAAATGGTTGTAGTGTAATTCACATTAGAAGGTGGGTTATTGTTCTTGTTGCTATTCACAATGAATTCCAAATTATGTTCTTGGGTATATTTCAAATTTGTGTGTTATTAGTTTAATATTGCATGCATATTGACGATAAATTCTGAATTCTGAATTAATATTGAGTAGAGTTTGACTATTGCAATGTTGTATATAAAGGTTCTATGATGGTTAAATGGAATGTCTTATCTATGTTTTAATATGAATGTAATGTTTATATGTAACTTTTCCTATATTTATATAGCCGTCCCCTTTGCCATCCCCAAACTTGGAAAAACAAATGTCATCTTAAGAAGCTAATCGCCCCCTCCCCATCCTGGAAACATCGAGTAACACCATAACCTCCTCCTTTGATGTAAGTAAACCTTTGGAATCGAATAAAATGACTCACGTACTGATACGAGTTGGATGGCCTCGAGAGAGATTCTTTGCCCCAATTCTCCTTGCAATTCCCTAACCTTATTGTGAAAAACATCATTTACCCCCATGAACTTATTATAGTTGTTTTCCAATTGAAGATTAGGATAAAAGTTGTATGTCTAGATTTGATCAACACAAAAACCTCAAGCAGCTGGAGGCCAAGCCATGGTCTAGTGCATGCTAGAGCATAAAAGAATAGGAAGATAATATAGAAGAACTTAGTGAAAGTGAAGTCAGAAATCACATAATGGAATCTATCACTAACTGAAGTGGCCCAATCCAAATATTATTAACCAAAAAGAGTGATTTTGACAAAGAAAAATATCCACTCTTAAAGTCCATGAGCATTCATGTTGCCTTTTAGTCCATGACACAATATGGTGATGTTAGATTTCATTAAATAAGCAAGATCTATGCAAGCTTATAATAATTAATATAATAAAAACTTAATCATAGTTTTATATATATATATATATAGTATATCAATCTCTCATATAATAATAAACTTATATCTCAAATATGTTGAACACATATATATAAATTATATCTCATATATGATTATATATAGGTTTATCCGACTGAAGCTACCAAACATCAACAATTGGAATTTGTCTATCATTGATAGTACAAACCATTCCTTAGTAATTACCTTTTTGTAGTGCACTTTTCTCACTAAATACGCCCTATGATGTGGTGGAAGTCAAAATCTGCATAAACCTCCCTCCTGGGCAATCTAAAGCATCCATTGATGTTGGCTCTATTCAGGGTAGTAAGCAAATTGTTATAATTTGTTGTGGTTTTTCTAGTTTCTGAGTTAAACTGATTCATAAACTCTAGGACAAGGTATATGCATGCACAGCCATGGGAAAAGAAACAACTTCCAATAGACCACTCTTTACTAATATTTGTGTAAATGATGCTATGTTCAGCCTGTTTACTCTCCCCCAAAACTCACCTAAGTGTATGTGCCCTAGCCTGGAATCTCTAGTAGCATGTTGTCTAGGTAGTATAAATGTTTGTAACCAAAATACTTATATTTCATTTTCCCTGAATCTCAGTTAAAACTCCTGTGTTGTGGTTCTACAAAAAACTTTGGCAAAGCAACACCAAGTTTAATCAACTTTTACTTTGAAATTGATTGGAAAAATGCTCAAACCAAGTGGAGAGGATAGCTGCTAGAGTGTTGCGAGGATGGACTTACCAGTTTATCAATTTTGGGAACAGTTCTGAGAAGAATCTCTGCCTTTACTATTGTCAATCGTTTTCTGTGATTCCACTCTTCATGCTCTCAAAACCCTCAATTCCTACTGCAAAATCTTTTGAAATAAATCAATATGATTACTTCATCCTTGTATACTTTTGACATTCATTTATCTACCTCAGCTCTAACAGCTATTAATGTTGGATAGAAAGTCTTCGTTAGCACCAACTTTCAAGTTGCCTTTTGGAATGGAGAGTCAGAATTTTAGTCTATTCTCCAAACCTTGTCAAATCCTAACAAAGGATTTGAAACCTCTTTCAAATTATTCTTTACCTTCTTCGCTTTTCTATTTTGTGTTGGAATCTTTTCTTTTTCTTTGCAATCCTCTAAAAACTTGATATAAAAGGAGGTTGTGAGCTATATGACGGGCATTGACAAATGTTAATTATGTAACTTCAAATCATGCCGGTCTGATGGTACAGATCGTACAATCTAATTATGAATTCAATGACCTACTAATGATGAGCTATATAAATTTTTGTCTTGTCTTAGTTGAAATCAGCATCTCCCTTGGAAAAATTTGATAAGTCTAAACTTAGTCAAATTAGAGTTAAGCACTAACTAAAGGTCTTGTCCTTAGGGCGCCGATTTGAAGGAAACCAATTCAGGCCGACCTAGATAGGGACATGTCTCTTGTACAAACATGCCCTTTGGTTGCGCATTTATATAGGGTGGGGTTGTAGTTAAAGGACACACAAAGAACTTAAAGTCTGCTACTTTAAGCAAGTCTGCCCTATTCGAACACTTGCAGATATAAAAGACTTCAGAATAATAAATATATTATTGACATCTCTTCTATCAAGTTTGTAACAAGGAAGATCATCTTCAGAAGCATTGGAGAAGGTTTTATCTCAGATTAATCACATAGAATTTGCAGAAACTTTACAACAAAGTTGTGAGAACCTTGTTGATTCCTGAAAGAGTTGTCACAACTTACAAAAGATTGATTGAACTTGCGGGATTCTACTCAACTCTAGACCTTTAAGTTAGGAGAAACTTTATATCATACTTTATATCATTTAACAAACATAATGAAAGATGGAAAGTTACACCAGGGATCATCAAGGATAGCCAAGAATAGTGGAGATGAGTGTAATCCATGTAAATTGGACAGAATGAATAACCTGCAGAAAATAGAAAGATGTATCAAAATTAAGATGAATTAGAAACTAAAATTGGTAATCTAATCAACTCGTGGTGGGAATAGGGTATTGTCTTGTCTATCAAGTCGAGTGGTGGGTGATCGAGCACAGTGTTCTTCGAAATCCCTAGCCAGGGTAGGTTTAGTGGCGAATAATGCTGCTATGTTCACTACAAGTCAGGATAACTCATTAGGAGGGTTCCGCAATCTAGTCAAGTATGCAGTTGACAACTCTAACACCATGATGCTCAGGTGGCAGGATGAGATGTTGTACACGTGCCTTGTCCCGTGCAAGGTAGGGTCATTTTCAGTTGAGAATGAGTGGGGATTAAGATAGGTCCATGGTTGGAAAGTTAAGCCTCTGTCAATGCTTCTCCTCTCCACCAAATGCCAAGACTTGCACAAAATAGATCGGATTCTACTTCACTTGACATGGTGTGATATGAACCTTGCTTGTATTTCATTTTCCTCTTTTCTAATTGCATTATATTTTAGTTTTCGCTATATATATCTTCTAGTTGCATTATCTTAAACATATCATGGGAAATGTATTTCAGCTAATCTATTTGATTGATTTTTCTTGCTATCAAAGAATAGTTAATTTTCAGTTGTTAGTAAAGACCTTAACATGAGAATGAAACAGTTATTTTCGTTATTTCTCTTTCATGTGAATGGGTAGCTAGCTGTTTATTATTTAATAAAGATTTAAAAAAATAAGGCTTGGAAATTTTATTGTTACAAAGCATGGGAGCAATAAAGAGGACCTTTCCAATAATCACTAGGACAAATCATAAGATATAATAATTGCACAAGTCATCCTTGAAATCCTTGAAATGGTGAGATGCAAACACATTTAACATGCAAACAATCATATGTTAGAGTAATAAAGTATTATCTTATTAATTAAATCATAATTATTAAGTCATTTATTATCTCTAGTTAACTTAAACTACACTTTGGGCATATAATAATTAATTTTTTTATTAATTATTATCATGCAACCTAGGTTTTACCAGTTAGGTTTTTGATCTCCTTCTAAAAGGATTGATCTCTTTGTGATTTATTCATTCACTTTTGATAATAGCAATCTTTTTTCTTTATTCATCAAGAATGTCTCATCTATGGATCTGGGATTTCCAACCTCCATAACTTTTGCTTCTCTTTCTATGACAAGTGTTTGCATGCAGGTGATTTTTGGGAGCTGTCGAGTTGATATTTCATCAACTTCAACATGGTATCAAAGCTAAAATTCTTCATGCCCCTGTTCTATTTATGAGAGGTTTGGCTTGGCTTTCAAATCTATGATTTTTCTTTCAAACGGTTTCATTTTTACAAAGTTATTTTGTATTGAATCTAGGGGGTCACCTTTTTTCAATGCACTTTAAGCCCAAACAGACCTCGATGTTGACTTCAGAGCGCCCAAAAACCCCTATTTCTATAATAATTTTTTATAATTTGGACATAGTTGAAATGAGGCAAAAAAAATTGCATAAAAGATTGAGCACATTTCTCGAGATGGTGATTTTTAAAAAATTGCTCGCAAATCGAGATTTTTGGTACAGTAATTGAGCTTTTTTGGCACAAAATCGAGCTTTTTGACATGTAGATCGAAATTTTTGGCATGCAAATCAAGGCACTTTTGCACAAAAAATTAATGTAATTTGGCTCAAAAATCGAGGTAATTTTTGGTACTATTGGGCACACTTTTCAATGCATTTTGGCATGGATCACAAGGCGGTGATTTTTAATTTACCCTTCCAGCACTTTTTTGACCTACATGTGGTTTTCTAGTCGTAACTTGCTCATCCGAACTCAATTTTTCACAAACGAGATATCGTCGGAAAGCTGATTCTGAGCCTATCGTGATGTAGTTTATTTGGACTTTTGATGTTGTTTGGTTGCTAATTTATGCAATCAAAGTCAAAGGTTCTATTTTGCAATCTGGGAGACATGTCTTAAGACACTCTATTTTCTAGATTCTACTCCAGTCACATCCCATTCTGTTTTTTGCACTCTGGTGGATATCTTAGTTGTTTCAGGTCTAGAGATAGATTTTGTTGCTTCAGATGATTCGTCATGGGTTGTACTATCTATCGTATCAACCTTATGTCTCTTTTGAACTTTGTTGAAATCCTTTTGTAGTATTTTTACAAATGCACTAATATAAAGTGTCACTCTATTGCATTTTAGGATCTTGCACATCTTTGTGTTTTGTTGTACTCGCACTACATTATAAAGTGCCTTGGGGGGTTTCATGTTGGCCATATTCGTCATCTTTCTTTGTCAAGTGAGTGTTCCTTTCACGACATTAGCCTCTTGATGTGTCCATGACACATGCTATTATAGGTGTTTGTACTTCTTTTGCACTCTCGATGTTCCTTGTCCTTCTTTCTACAGGAGATATTGCATTCAGTTTCAATGTTCATGTCTTAAGCATTATAGGAGGGTTATGTTGGTTCTATTGTTTTCTTGGTTCAATGGAGTGAGCTATGTATTCAGCATTTGATCCTATGTATTAGGCGGTTACAATAGCTGGATACCTATGAATTTCGGTGAGATGGATCATTTACCATATAGACATTCTTTCATTCATGTTTTTGGAGGCCATGAAGATACCTTCCATCTTCAATTGATCAGCTCTTCAGACTTAGTCTCCTCTACCTGGTCATGTTCTATTTAGTAGAGGTTCTACAGATCAGTAGTTTGGCAATGTTTGCAAGTTCATGCTTTAGTGGTGTTCTTCATGATCATCTTTTGTTCTTATCTTCTGGGACATTCCTTAGTTTGGAGGCTTCTTTAATTCTTCACTAGTTCTTTTTAGCATTATTTCCATCTCTTTTTAGAATAGGATTTTCCCACGTGGTTTTTTCTATTTCTCCTCTTTTCAAAGATTTGGTTGTGCTTGGGTACCTCATTAGACCTTGTTGCCCAAACCCAAATTTACTTTCATACGTAGTTTCTAGGTTTTTAGCTACTCCCTAAATTTATCTTAAAAGGGCTATTAAAGTAATAAAGTATTTTCTTATTAATTAAATCATATTGATTTAATTATTATTAAGTTACTTATTATCTCTAGTTTACTTAAGCTAAACTTTGGGCATATAATTTATTTTGTTAATTATTATCATGCAACCTACGTTTTACCTATTAGGTTTTTTATCTCCTTTTATAAGGATTCATCTCTTTGTAATTTATTCATTCACTTTTGATAATAGCAATCTCCTTTTTTTGCCCATCAAGAATGTCTCATCGATGGATCTGGGAATTCCAGCCTCCATAGCTTTTGCTTCTCTCTTTTTGTGGCAGGTGTTTGCATGCAGACGATTCTTGGGAGTTGTGTGGTTGATCTTTCATCAACTTCAACATCATATGCGTACATGACCCTAACGTCATCTTCTAGGCTATCTTCCTTCAACTAAGTCATTGTACTTTTAGGAGCAACCCCCTTGTTCACAAAATAATTTGTCACCCTATTTGTTTCCCTATAGGAATGGCCTATAAAATAACTTGTACAAGATTAAATTTTTTCCTTTGAGGCCTTTATTCATCGTTCAATAGTCAAAGAGAATTTACTTATTCCTTTGAGGCATTGAATGATGTTTTAGAGTCCCCATCAATCCAAACTTTTTTCCAATTGTGCAACGGGCTAAAGATATAACACGATAGGCTGCAATGGACTTAGCTAGGTGGTTGGACTGGATACCCATGGGGAGTGCAAATACTACAATAAACCTGCCATTTTCATCCCTTATCACTCCCTCATGCCCAAATGGCCTTGGATTTCCCTTGGTCGTCATGTCAAAGTTAATTTTCACCTAGCCTCAGGAGGAAAGCTCCAATACACATCATCCCTAGGTTTCTTAACCGGCATAAAAGCCTTAGACATATCAATTTTGACTTGTCATTCATCGGTAACCATGATGTCAAAGGGTCAATAAGAATGCTTCTCCCCATTCTTTAGGTGAGAATCAAGAATGTCAATGCTCTCTCTGATAGCTCAAATGATTTTACCAAAAACTGTTAAGGTTGTAGCTTCTATCAGATTGATTTTATCATGAGATACCTTGTTAATAGTAAATCATCTTTAAAGATAAATATCTTATATATATTTTTATATATAATATATATTATATATGTAATAAAATATATATTATACATTATATATTATTATATAATGATATAATAATATATTACATATATGGTTAATTTATTAATATTACATATATGCTTAAAGATGAGTTATACATATAGTTATTTATTAACTAATGATGATTAACTTTAGAGACATGTCTCTTGTCCTCTCATATTTAGGAGTCTTCAAATCTGCATTTGGAAGACATCAATCACATTGGCAATGTTACTACATTTGCAGAAATGATCCTAGAAAAACAAAATGGTCTCAGAGCCAAATTGCAAATGTGAGAAAAGGAGCCCTTTACAGAGTATGGAACGATAGATGGATTCAACTTCATTAGAAATCATAGACAATAGAAGAGAACAGTGAGAAATGAAGAATGTGAAGATTCATTGGAGATTACATATGACACATATGGGTTGCAGAATGACTTCAAATACACATTACAGAAATTGAGCAATAATGTGACTAGTCGTATTTATCTTAAGACTAGTCATTGTCTTCAATAAGTGGCCATTATCACCCATGAATGGGTCAGGCAAGTATGCAAAGCAAAGGAAGAACAAAGTAGAAATAATGTTACAAGTCATCAGATGATAAAAAATAGAACAGAATAGACTGATCAATACAAAGGTGGGTTAAATTTCCAAACATAAAATGGAAGGCGGATTAAGTTTATATTCTTACACACATACGAATCAGGTGTGATAAAGACACTTAAATAACAGTATCGGGGTTGAGAATAGGAACCACAATTCCCTTAATTGGAAACTGGTGAATTAATGTGAACAAGGTAGGATAGTGGTGGATACATCATCGCTTATTGATAATGATATAGCAATCAGTAATAATGGGTAATAGCAAGTGGAAGATGGTGATGGCATTATCCTTACCACTGAGATATTTACATCTATTTCAAGTTGGGATATATCTTCCGACCAAATTGCGGACTATTGCTTTCCAAACGATCATATCGAGTGTTAAATAGTTTGACCAAATTCACGTAAGAAAGAGTTTATATATCACATGGTAACAGACGTGGAGTAAATGATGCCACCATGGCAGACGAATATGGATGGAATAGGAACTTTTTATAAATGGACTAACATTGCATGACCATTCAGTAATTGAAGGCCTGATTCTTGATAAGAGCAAACTAAATAAATGAGGATAGACAGATAACATACTACCATTCAATTATGGGTAATATTGAAAGGCATTCCCCACCCGTGGTAAGGTATGGATATTGTTTTACTTTAAATATGACATATATATATATATATATATATATATATATTGGACGGCAAAGACCTGCAAGACATTGGATGCCAAGTCGAGCGGTCGAGAATTAAGGAGGTCCATGAGGCGGGTAAGACTCCTTTGACCTTTATTTCCCGTGACTAGACCCATGCATATCATGCATTCTGAGATATAATTAAACGTGACATATTATATCATGTATGATATGTTATTAGTTAGGCAATGATAATTTTGAATAAATCAATAGGAACTTATCTTGAAGAATTAAGACATAATACATATGTGGTATGAAATATATTAGGCACAAATATATAATGAAGAAATATATGAGATTTGGAAAGAATAACAAATATTAGTGATTTATATTCTTTAGGGGAATATATATTTAAAATTAAATATAGAATATATATTTAAAATTAAATATTTATCTATCTTGTATCGGATTGATGCAAAATTATTACTCTTGAGCATTATAGCAATTTTTCTCTTATTTTATTTTACTATGAAAGCTATGTGCCTTGATCTTTTCCTCTAAGAATGTTCTTGTAGGAAAAAGAGGGAGATTGATTCAGAGGGAGACTGGCATTTTAGGAGATGGAGCAAATTGAGGATATGATTCAGTCAACCTTTGGTGATCACGATCATATTGATTCAGAGGGAGTAAACCAATGTTGCAATGGAAGCTTCAATGATCAATAAATTGTAAACAATCAAGAGGACTAAAATTCATGCAATTATGTGAATGGGCCTACCCCTTGTGTACATCATAAGAAAGTTGGTACTTCACACATGCTACCAAATATTGTGTAGAATCAATCTAATGATAGTAGTTCCAAAGACCCTAATGATTAAGATGGATAAACTAAGGCTCTTGAAGAAAACATCTTTGATGATTAAGATTATGAGATTCTTCTACATTAAGAGGGAGTATGACACTTCTTTGAAGGCAACACAAGAGCTTAGAAGATTGATACTCAGAATGAGTCTAGAAATACATTTGTGTGACTGCATGATTTTGATGGGCCTACTCCTATGTATATCATTAGGAAGTAATGACTTATCACCAGAAGAGAGTAACCAGACTTCCGAGGATCATTGTTCAAAGGAAGAATTTTGAGGTGCAATCCTTTGTGAATGATCATCTCTATCAAGAGGAGTTATAAGTAAAATTTATTGTAATGTATTCTTCTCTATGAGATAGAATTGAGGCAAAAACCTTTGTACAACCCTCTGACTGGGTTCATGGTGGGTACTATTTCACATATGATATGTAATGAAAGGTGATGATCTTTCATTGACATATATAAACAGAAGGTAACCATTATAAGATGACGATCTTATAAATGGTAGACCTATTATCATGGTTCTTTGGGCTGGATTTTGTCGGACACCATGATAACCAACAGTCAGAAGGTAACCATTGTAAGGTGGCGATCTTACAAATGGTGCACCTGTTATCATGGTTCTTTGGGCCGGATTTAGCCGGACACCATGATAACAAACTTGTTATGGTTCTTTGGGCTGGATCTTGTCGGACACCATAGTTGCTACTATAGACCACACTTAAAGTGGTGTTTTTAAATGTAATGGAAATTACTTCAATTGTGTGTTATGAAAGGTGCGAAATTTAGTCTCATTGTGAATTGAATATCATACTGAGATGATGTCTCTTCTTATTCTTGAGAGCATAATGTCTCTATAAATCCTCCCTAGCTAAGAGGGAGTGTTAAGATTGTAGCTTCTGTCGGATTGATTTTATCATGAAATACCTTGTTGATAGTAAATCATCTTTAAAGATAAATATCTTATATATATAATATATATTATATATGTAATATAATATATAATATATATATTATACATTATATATTATTATATAATAATATATTTAATATATTAATATTACATATATGCTTAAAGATGAGTTATAGTTATTTATTAACTAATGATGATTAACTTTAGAGACATGTCTCTTCCTCTCATATTTAGGAGTCTTCAAATCTGCATTTGGAAGGCATCAATCACATTGGCAATGTTACTACATTTGCAGAAACAGTCCTAGAAAAACAACAAAGACAACTTCCGTCAAGAGAGCAGTTTCCTAAAAAATATTGTTCTCTCTTTCCAAGTACCCCGAGCAACATGAGGAAACACATATGACTACAATAGCTTAACTACCTGGTTAGTAGAGGAAGCTTTCCGTTGACTATAGACATCCACAGTGGACTCTAGAAAAACCCAACAAAGGTTCCATTGCTACAAAACCTAATCCCAAGTATCACAAGCATAGGAACAATGATGGAAAGGATGGGAGCAAGACTCTATCGCAACCAGACAAGAACTGTTGTTTACTGAAAAGAACTCAGATTTAGTTGGCAAAGAAGTAAACACAAACTTCCAAGGTGTACAACTGGAGGACAAAAGCCAAGGGGACAAAGTAATAATAGTCAAGTTGGAACTTCCTCATTCAGCACATTGCCATCTCCTGCACAACAAATTGCTGCACCAAGAGGGACTGTAGATGGAGAAGAACCTCCAAAGAAAGGAAAAGGCCTAGAGAAAACATGTGGGGATTCCCCCCCAAAGGATATTGTGATAGAGGAACAAATGGAAACAAAGAAAGGTAAAATATATGGAGAAAGACAAAAGGGAAAGGGAAAGAGAAAAAGAGAGTAAAAATGTGAAGTCCACTAGCCCCTTGCTATATTCTTCCCAAAGTATGTCTGAAAGAGCTACTCAAAAGAGTAAGAGTTCTTTCTTCGCTTTCAATTTGTACAATGTAACGAAGGCTGCTCCATTAAGGAGAGCTCTTCATTTCTCATCTTCCAGTTCTTCATCCCCAGCTATTGGTATTACATCCTCTCCATCATGGTTGGAATACATTGTCTATGTAATGACCCTTAGCCAGTTATAGCTTGAATCAGAGGTTTGGCATTTTGCCAAACACTTGACAAGAAAATCAGCTATGATATTCCAGTGAACCCTCAGCTAATTCAACTTTTATCACTAAATGTTATGATTAATTCTCAGAATTTTAATAATTTCCTTAGTGTTTTGGTAGAGTTGCAGAGCTAAATAAATAATTATAACTGTAATTCTGAATACTGCAAATGACTGAGATCAACATACAGAAATAAGTTGTTGCTTTTATTAAAACAGACTCAGGAATTACAATTGAAAGAGGGAAACCTGGATGTGATGAATTCCCTACCATGTGCTCTTGAAACCATGAACACCAAACTTGCTAGTTGGCTTTCAGTGAGACGCCAAATTGGGATGGCATTTGATATACCAGATTTGCACCCCACATGAATGTTGCAATAACCACAGCGGTTGTCTTGAACTTCTCTCCTGTTGCAGAATGATGCACAGAACTGGTGTAATTAAATGCCCACAGAATCAGATTAGAGAGTCCACGATAAATAGGGGTAAAGCTCGCCAAACTTGACTGTGATGTGGACGTTGATTGGCCAACACCAAGGCAATCGTGCACATGTCAAACTCCGTGATATGTGATGGAATCATGTGTGGAATCAAGTGCCAATTCTGCTGTCAGTTCCTTGAGGAAAGAAACGCTGCCTATGCACTTTGATTACCCAGCACACCTTGCTCAAGAAGCCCTCTGAATTACAGCAGGTGCCAAACGAAATCTCCAGTATACATGCCCAGGTCAGATTCTAATAGCAGCAAATTGTGGCGCTAGAACCCAGAAACAAAGTGACTGAAGACCAGGCACAGTCGATTCAATGCCAATATTTAATCACGCCCAAACTCAGACTTAATTAATTCAATAAGAAAATACCAGCTAGCAAATTGTTGATGCGAGTTTTGTGTCACTACATAACATATTAGTAATTGGATGCTTGATACAGAATATCAAATACACAATTCCTCTCTTGAAAAGTTATCTCTCATGGGACATGAGTATAACTCCAATGTTCCTTACACCGTTGGATACTCGCTCAGTTTTATCAATGTGATTTGCTGGTAATCACGTAGGCGGCCTTACGTTTTCCTATTTGAGAAAAAATTTGGATCTTGGTGAGAAAATGGAGATGGTGGTTCGGTGTGAATGCTAGATGATGTTGATGGCGCGATGATGGCAATGTAGGGTGAATAGCGATGGAAGGTGAGAATGCCGATGTTTTGGTTTACTTCTCTAACTAACCTCTTCTAAGCATGAAATTTGGCTGCTCAACTACTCCTACTCCTAAGAATGGAAGGTTAGCAGATGGACGGGGATCGAATCTAATGAAGGCTAACCAGCGGCCCTACCTCCATAGATGCAACGCTTCAAAGGAAAGTAAACTAGATCACCACACAAAGCCTCCCAACCAGCCGCTAGGATGCTAGTGGCCTAGTGTTGACTCCTATCAAACATCTACCAAAGCTACCATGCAACTATCCATTTTATTTTACTCTTACTCTAACAACTTGAAATGAAATTGCTTCAACTTGAAAAGAAAAATTTAACTATGTGGAAGTAGAAAACATGCAATAACACCCAATGTTCTTAGTCAACATGCAATGAAAAAGAGAGCACTTTGGTATTATTTTCGCAACAATTTCTCCAACCCCTCCCCCTTTACAAATGAGAGCCAATGGCCTTATATAGAGGTCCAAAATATAATGGACGGTAGAGATCAAAACAAGATCGACGATCCAGATTGGATCCAAAAACCCTAATTAGGGTTGCCACCCCATCGGCCAATGAGAAGATGCCACCTCATCAATGGACCAATGAAAAAAGTGCAAAAGTGGCAACCAATGAGAAGGCACCAAAATGGTGGCCAATCAAAAACAAACACTTGTCCTATTCTAGAAGAAAGAGAAAGTTGCCACTTGGGCTTACATAAGATGATCTTCTAATATAATTCTTCCTTTTTCTTTTGTTCTTTTAGCTAAGGCAATGAACTTAGCTAGCCTTTCGTTAACTTCTTCCATAGGAGGACAAGGTGTGTGCTTCGCTCGGAGTTCTGCTGACTTTGCCACGCTGTTTGCTGCTTGTAGTATCCTTTCGTGATCCTTCTCATATTCCTTTGCAAACCCAATAAAAGCATTGAGTGAGGAAAGGGTGTTCAGATGCTTCTTTTTGACGGCAGCCTTTCCTAACTCATCCAATCTCGATCCAAATCCTGTCTCACTGACATCCTCCTCTCTAATACCCTCAAAATCAAGCGCCACCCCAACATCGCTCATCATGGTCGAAATGGAAGTGTCGACGCTTGGGCCGTGTTGTGCAATCTCATCATGAATTTCTTCAAGTGTTCTAAATCTGGTAGTCAATGCGACATACCAAGATTCAACTATGCTCAATCCTCTCTCATCAACCAACCGGGCTCTTTCCAAATATGCCTCCTGTAGCCTAATGAACGCCTGCAGCCTAGGAATAACCAAATCCTTGATGGGAAGAAAATTCTTCCATTCCTCTTCAAATAATCTGAATTTGTTTCTAACAGTCACCAATGACTGGAATGTTGAGATGAAGGAGGGCAAGAAATTTCGCCCATCTTGGATTGTATCATAGATCCAACCCTTTACTTCATGTAACTGAGCTGATACCTCTTCTGAATTGCTCCCGCTGTCTTGAGGAAGGGCTGCCTGATGCAGCTGTTGGATTGGCTGGCAATCTCTCCAATATTTGTTTTCGGCCTCCAACTTTACTATCTTTTCGTTTGCCTTCCTCAATCTTTCTCTGATTGATGCTATGCCTTCCTGAACCTCCTCACATTCCATATCATCTGTATTTCTTCCCAAATTATGTTCTACTATTTCGTACTCCTGGGCTGCAATCTCATCCGCTGCCTTATTGACTGTTGGTATAGCAATCTGAACCCTTCGGTGACCATCACTGTCGCTTCTGATTACCCTTGCCACCGTATTTGCCATCTGTTTTTGGTTCTCGCTACCATCCTTTTCTATTAGTCCTTGGATATCATCAACTGCGTGAGCCATTACCACCTCGCCTCTCGGCATAAGCATTTGCCTTAACCATAGTGGTGCAGTGCATCTCCCCAAATCCGGATTCGGTTTGACCAACAAAGCATCACCAAAGGCCTTAGACGCCTGACTTATCTCTTCAATATCAATCGGCCCATCTTCTTCTCTACTAGTTTCTGCCATATTTCCTTGTTGGTTCTCCGAGAGAGGGGAGTACTCCGTACTTTCACTGTAGCCACTTGATTCCGAATCAGAGCTCACCTCCACTGCGGCCCCTTTATCACTCGAATTGACCTCTTGGCTTCTAGCCTTAGTTATACTCTCCCTTGACGGCGCTGCCCGCTGTCTCTTGGCTGGAGGTTCCGAACGTTCTTGGCTTTTCTCTACCTCCAAAGCCCTCTTCTTGCTATTTCTAACTGTCTCCGATTGCCGGCCACTTCCTTCACCCTTCTGTCCGATTGATTCTACTAGACCTTCCTTCGGTTTCATCATCTCATAAGTAAGGAGAACCTTTTGTCTTTGTAGCTTTCTCAACTTGGCATTATACCACGACTCGGTATGCCAATCTACTGTCCTTGTGACTGCCTCCAAGGAAGGATCCTGATGATCGTCCCAATCCACTGGATTCAACTCTGTTCCAACTACTGTCTCATAGTCTTCTCTCAACACACTACAATCATCCTCCAATTGATCGGGAATATCAAGGCCTCTCCATCTGATATCTCTCATCATGTTCACCGACAATCTCGAGAAAGCTAGCTTTCTCACGTGAAAATCATCCTTTGCATTGGCCCAAAAGTCCTCTATAGTGGGAACATGCTTAAATTCGCTTTCATGAGATGCCTTGATAAGACCAACAGGGTCGAATCCTTGTCTTGCTCTGTACCATCCTAGATGATACCACTCCAATTCCTTTTCCGCAGCCTCAAAGGCGGCCCGATTTGGGCAACTATCATTGCCAATTATAATTGAGAAGGAAACGCCTATTTTCCCCTCATTCCTCATTACTCTATCATAGTGCTCAAGCTGCCTAGCCAATTCCATCAAAACTACCTTGTCGGGCGGGTATCTTGGAAGCCTCTTGGGACAAACTGTACTTCCTGCCACTCTAATGTATGTGAATTGCGGGAATTGGATGAACCAACTCCCAAACTTCTTAATCCTTGCTTCTGCTTCCGATGAAAGTCTCTTAGCAGGCGCCCCTTGTAATACCCTTACTGTCTTCATGGCGAATGCATCGCAAAACATCTTGTAATCCTTGTTATTGTGCAAATGAAGCTGCGGATAGCATTCATGCACCAAATATTGCCCCGGCCCATTACCAATCTCTCCTAAGGCCCTAAGTCCCGGACTCTCATACAATCTAGCAATTAAGTAAAACAGATAGGATCCCATGTAGAATTGCCTTTGGTTTTGAACTGTTCTAAGTTGCAACTCTAAATTTTCACTTATGATCCTAGCCCAATCAAATTTTCCTTTTCCCTTTTCAATTTCATCAATGAAGAAGTACATCCAGTTTTCGAATTGCATAGCTTGAGCTAGGCCCATGATCCGGCTGAGAAGAACAATGAGATCGCCATATTCCGACGTGAAATCTGCCACTGTAAGCCTTGTTGATTTGTTAACTCCTTTCCTTCCTTCGTGTATCCAATTCCGCTTTAAATGTGAGAAGTAGGCCTCTTGGTTACCTTGAAATGATTTGGCCGCCTGATCCACCATTACAACTGTCATGCCCTTGCTCTGGGGAATATTAAATGTCTCTTCAATTGCTTGTTCGCCAATGTTGGCCAACACTCTCTTCCCTTCGCCAAAAATGATGGATTTACTGTCTAGATCAAATCTGGATGCACACTCCATAATCAATTCCGGACAAGGCAAAGTAGGAGGAAAAGCTGCTGCATGTACAATTCCGCTCTTGTATATCCTCTTTGCCAAGGGGGATTGTCCTTCCTTTAGTCTGTCCCTCATTCGTATCATGTCCACTGTAGCGATATTAGTATCGGTTATTTTCTTCATTTTCGACAAGAAGGAAGTTTTGGGCGTCATATCCTCTTTGTCTTTCTTAGCGTTTGCCCGCTTGGGATTCTTACTTGCACTATCATCCTCCATGCTCGTCGCCCTATTACGGGATGGTAGAGTGGTGGACCAAAAGGCAAGAAGAACCAAGTAGTGCAATTCTTAGAAAAGAGCGAAAGAATGGATGTCAGCTTAAGCACTCCTTGCAACTCTAGATGATGACTTTCACCTTAACTAATAATCTTACAGCAACTTTTCGGAACCCGGGATATGACATCAAAGAATTACAAATCCCTTTGCAAATTAGAAAACAAAGCCTCTAAGCTTATCCAACACTTGCCTTCTATGCAAAAATCAAACTTTCATATGTATCTCTTCTCCCAACAAAATTGCCCAAATCTGATATAAAAATTGCAGCCCCTCTAGAAAATCAGAATTTTGTCTTCCACAAATTTCGGCCCCCACAAAATTCGGCTCCCACAAAATTCGCCCAAGCATGAAAAAAATCTGCCCTTCCACAAAATTCGCCCAAGCAAAGAAGGAGCAAAATCTGTAAAATCTGCCACCTAGGGCACAAATCGCAGCCCACAAAGTGGAGCAAAAATCCCCAAAAACGCAAAAAATCTGGCCCTTAGACAAATCGCCCAACAATGGCAATGGAGAAATTGCCCAAAAATCGCCAAAAAACTGCCTTCCACCAATTTCGCCCAAGTCTGGAAATCTGCCCTTGCTTCAAATTCGCCCAAGCATGAGGAGCAAATGAATTGATGAAAATGAAATGGGAGGGGACTCCCTTTATAGCAGCTTTCACCTTCCTCCCAGGCTGGCCGACTTGGTCCTATAGAGGAAAAAAAACCAAAATTAAAGCTAAGTTAGTGGCCCACTTTAAATACTTTGCCAAAATTTTAATTTTCTAAAATGAAAACTGCACTTTTAATTTACTAATTAACCACAAATTGCAAAACGAAATTAAATGGTGCCTTGGGGATGCTAAAAATTTCTATTTAATGAGGGTTTGCTAATTAATACATCCTTGAAGTTGAATTTTGGCTAACCAAAAGCCATTTCTTAATATTAATTTACCAATTTCATTAAATACCAAAAGCTTTCAAGGCAAATTTAATCTATTAAAGCCAATTTTTGCAATTTTCCTCTAAATCGATTTTGCTAAATAATTAAAATTTTATGACAAAAAATAAAATTGCCTCTAGAGTAAAAATCGATTTTGCAATTTAACTTCATCTTACAAAATTAAATTCTATTTCACCAAAAAAAAAATAAGATTTTCCAAGAACCTAAGTCTAACGAAAAATTTCCTTATTTGAAAATCATTCAAATTTACAATTAAATCCAAATTTTCAAAAGAAATCGTCTAAGTACAAAATTCACAATCTTATCCTGCCAAGTTGAAATCAATTTTGAACTTATTCGGCCTAAGGATAGAACTGATAGCTCTGGAAAATCAAGTTGAAACCGGGTGAAAAATACATCTAACCTTCTCCACTGGCCCTAAAAGCGATTAAAAAAGGGGGTCCCCAAGATTTTGGGGCGATGTGTGAAAACCTCACAACACAAATACAATAGGCTCTCAAAAATCAGAATTTCCTAACTCTCAGCTTCCAATAATAGAATCAATCTCACTTTACATCAGCAGTAGATTGATGCTCCAGACTTAATTAATTCAATAAAAAAATACCAGCTAGCAAATACAATAGGCTCTCAAAAATCAGAATTTCCTAACTCTCAGCTTCCAATAATAGAATCAATCTCACTTTACATCAGCAGTAGATGGATGCTCCAACTTAACATTCAGTTATCCAATCTCCTTAGACATAGATAATACAGTAGGAGAGAAAAATAATTCAAATCAAATGATTCACAATACTTCAGCTATGAATTGCCTAACACTTCTTAGTAACAACCCTTATACCTCAGCAAGGGCACAAGCTTCAGAATCTCAAAAAAAGCCACAAAGGCATCAAAGCAAATAAAATATCCAAGCATGTTTTTCTCAACAAATGGGCTTGTATTTACAACCTCCAGATTGCCTTTTGTTGCCAAAATGTGACTTCACTTGAGAAGCTTCACCAAACAACATTGATTAGAAGCTTCCATTAGATTCTCTTTTTTGACTTGCCTTAACTAATTAATAAATGGCTCTTTCCAATGATAAGTCAACCTTCAACTTAAGTAAAATTATAAAGTTAAATTATAACTTTATAATAAGCCATTTAATTATTTAACAATAATTTGGCCACTAAAAATATAATAACTCCCAAAATACTCACCATTTAAACATGTCGTCTAAAATAGGAGTCATACCTATTATTTCTCCATGTGACCAAATACACTTTCCAAAAATAGAAAGGGTCCATCTCGATCAACACCAACTTACCACAAATCGTAAGTACACAAAACTAAGCCCAAACGAAGTCCAAGCTGAGCCAAACAAAGACCAAGTTGTAGCTTACTGAATTGTGGGAAAGATAAAACCTTCCCAAGCCAAGCCAAGCCATTGTCTCAGAGGACCCTCTATCCACAATAATTACCTTACGAGAATCACAATAATAGGATAATCTCTGAAACTCTGATGCTAGCAAAAATGGGGACATTACAATCTAGAAAGAGGAAAATTGTACCCATGAGTTTGGTAGCTGATGACATTGTCGGACAACTATTGAAAAGGTTCCCAAAGCCCAAGAAGTTGAAAACCACCCTAAGGCTAATGGAAGATAACGATTATTGGAACTTATAAGTGGAGATTGTTTACCTTTTTGTTCAAGAAAGAATTGGACCAGGCTACAACAACTGACAACAACATTATGAAAGTGGATTTGGGATCCCTAAGTAGAGATGGTGATGTACATAACTTCCAGATGACTACTAGAAGGTTAGATGAGAAAACTAATGGAGATAAGAATAGTGACAAGACATATTGTCAATTAGTGACAAAACACTTAAGTCATCCAGGAAGGTCAGTTAATACTGCAATTGCGCTTTCCATCAGACAACATGTTTCAGTGTAGCCTGAGCAGTTCAAGGATATATAGTGTTAACCAAGCTCATAGTATAAACCGAGTTATCAATGTTACTAGTGTGAGCCAAGTTCCCAATGTGAACCGAGTTCACAATTCTTGCCGAGTTCTCAATATGAATCGAGCTATCAATTCAAGTTAGTATGCTCCAGTGTCACCCGAGTGCTAAAGTGTTACTCAAGCATCCAATGTTACCCAAGTGCCAGAGTATCACCTGAGCTCACTATGTTGCCCGAACATTAGCATGACACCTAAGTGCATAGCGTGGCCCGAGCATCAGCATTTCGCCAACTTGAAGGTATAATTTGGTTATTGTGAAGTTATCTCTTGTGTGAACCGACTCGGTATGAAGTTATTGTTTGATGGATATATAAGGAAGGCAAATTAGTTTGTCTAAGAATTAATGTGGAATATACATGAAAGATGAATCATTGAAGCAGACTCAAGCGAATAAGGAATATGAAAGAGCAATTTGATTAGCAGGCAACCTAGCAGAATAAACGGAAAAGCAAAGACTCGTCCATCACAGTCAGGGGATCATATTATTCAAAGGATCTATTTCTGCAAACAGAGTTGCAAAGCAAAGATCAACCTATTGATTCATCCTAATAGGTGCATCGATCAAATCCTCTACCCAAGTGGACCTAATAGTTCATTGTTGAATCTCCTAACAAAGTACATACTTCATTGTAATGTAAAATCCTTTCACAAGGTGGACCTAACAATCCATCATACTCGTAATAGAGCAGGTCACCAAAAGTGATCAATTGTAAGCCTTAACAGGCCAACTTTATTACTGCAATAGTGAAGCATTGTGAGTGTCATCTCGAACCCAGTTTTGCCTTCTCATTTGAGGGTTTCTAGGTTACCGAATATTGTGTTAAAGTGGTATGCTGTTGATTTGTTTATTATTTTATGTTCATGCATGAAAGTAGATTAGATAATCTAATGAAGTAAAGTAGAAGTATTCTAAGAGTGAAAAGTTTAAGTGGTTCCTAATTCACCCCCCTCTCAGTCACTTGTTTGTCATTACATTTCCAACAGCTACAACAACTAGCAACACATGATGAAAGTGGATTTGGGACCCCTAACTAGAGATGGCGATGTACATAACTTCCAGATGACTACTAGAAGGTTAGATAAGAAAACTAATAGAGATAAAAAAGATAAGGATCCGCATTCATAGGTTTGATGTCCAAACTTGTTGCAATTGTAGCAATGTCCATTGAATGGTGTATCTCTTGTAACATTAACAAATCTACTTCTACAAACATTTGATTATGTCTAGGCTATCTATAGTTATAAACTTATAACAGGTAGGCTTAGTAGGTTTCTTACCTTGAAGTTGATAGGATCCTTTGGTATCTGTAATAGGTTCTGAACTCCAGATTTGGATGATTCTCCAACTTCAAATTTGTTGTCACCATTATATCCTAGGCCAGTTGCATCTTTAGGTCTTCTTTGATTCTTTAGTTACTCATCATCTTTCTACATGCTCTGCTCAAACCTTGTGCGTTTCTCATTAACTTCCTTTTCAACTTTCAAATTGCTCTTCAATTGTTCAACCTTTTGTCTTAGATTTTCATTTTCAGTATGTATCTGCATGCATTCCTCATTTGTATCACTCAATTGCTCGTTTAGTGTGTGATTATCTTGTTGTAACCTTTCTATGATTGCATACTTGTCTCTGATAGTTCGTTCAGTTTTTATCTTCTTTATTTGCAAAATCCTTTTGTCATCTTCAACTGTTCTCATTCTTTCAAGTACTTCAATCATTCCCAGGGCTTGACTCTCTTGTTATCTTTTCATTTTCGTCATCTCTTCTTCTAGGACATTATTATTTTCCATCAAATCTACAATAGCTGCATTGGCTTCTTTTGAATTGGCACTTTCTTTTGATAGTTGTTTCATGCTATCCAAGCTTATCTTTAACTATTCTAACAATTCCTTTCTTTTGGCAAATGAGACCTCCATCTTGTCTTTCCAATCTTGTATATGTTCATTTGTTGCTTATAAGGCATCTTCCAATTGTCTCTCTTTCCTATACCTTTCCATCTTTTCGGATATATTCTAAGCTGTTAAACTTCCCTCCAGAGTATTGAGCTCTAGTACCAATTGTTGGAAAGATAGTTATTGGGGGAATGAATCAATACTGTTAATCAATTCACCTTTCCAAATTTCAACCACAAACTTGACCTAATATTCATTAACCTTTAGCTTTAACTTGCAGCAATAATAACCAGTTTACCTATTTGCTGAAATGTAAAGCAATAAAGTAATAACCATAATAATCATGCATGCATACATTACTCCATGACTTTTGGTCTCGCAGAAACCCTTGGTTAGAGGGTAAAATTGCGGTGGTGATGTAGGAGCATCTTAGGTTTTCTTGCAATCCTGCATGTTTGGAGGGATTTGGTAGGTGTTGTAGAGCTTGGTAGATACTGGTGTTCGGCATACACTGGGAGCTCGGCATGGTCTATGGTTGCTCGGCATGGTCTGGGAACTCGGCATGGTCTTTGGTTTCTCGGCATGGTCTATGGTTGCTCGACATGGTCTTGGGACTCAGCAAGGTCTTTGGTTACTCGACATGGTCTTTGGTTGCTCGGCATGGTCTAGGAGGAGCTCGGCCTTGCTTAGGAATTTGGTGCCTGTTGTAGGCCATATAACTAATTTTCCACAACGAGTTAGAGGATGCAAATTTCAGGGATTGAAGAGGGCCTAGAGTACTAACTCTGGTTTGAAGCATGAGTTCTAATTCATTCGGAGCTAGGAGATATTGCGAGTTACTCAAACATCGATTTTGGGCATTTAATTGTTGTTGCAAGCCGACTTGTGGCATTTAATTTATGTATTTGTATTTAATTTGTGTTCTGGGCCGACTTGTGGCTTAGATTGGTATAAGTAGGCGTTGTGAGGAAGTCTTTAGGGATGATTCATCCATCGTGGGAAGAAGGAGGAGCTTGAAGAGAAAACTTGGAGAAGAGCTAGCAGCTGCGGCTTGGAAAACAAGGAGATTGTTTGGTGGGCTTGTGAGCACAAGTTGAGATCTTCCTTGGGGGTTTCTACCAAAGGGTGGATCTGGACTAGCTAGGGTTTGATTTGGATCTTGAGGGATTTTGCAGAACTATTACTTGCTTTGTATTTGACTGTAACCAGGAAGGCCTTACAGCCCCGCACATTGCATGTAATCAGTTATATTTTATGAATATATTATTGAAATTTGGTATCAAATCTTGCATTATTGCTTCTTGCTATTGTGTTTCCGTTGTGTGGTTGTATAGCTGGGGGCTAGGACATCTCCTTTGGGGATACTCCTGCCTTGCACTGCGTCAAGTGGGGATGACACCCACAACTCTTCACTACAATAGAAAAGTATTGCACAGTTAGGAGTTACAATTCTTACTTTCTAAGTGGCTCACCCTGTTAAAAGTGACTGATACATTGTTAGATGTATCTAGCAATCTTATTCAAGGCTACCCTATTAAGGGATTTTATCCCACTCTTATGATGCTCACCTTGTTAAGGGATTTACAATCAAGTCCAGTAAAGACTTATATCAGTTATGTTAAGAACTACCTTGTTAAAGGATTTTACATACACTTGCAGAAACTGTTAGGAATCAAACAAGATCGAAGTACCTGTAATTGCCTTATATCTAAAAGTCATTCAAATCCTTTATGCTCTGTCTCTGATTATACTATCCTTTAAACTTTTGTAGCTTCTTTGTGATCAAATCTATGATCGCTCCTCTAGTCTGCATTAATTTCCCATTCATGCAATATCCTCTTATTACTTGTTCTTCATGTTGCTTATCTCCTTTTAATCTCTTCTTACCTTTGCTTGGAAAATCTAACTAAGGTTTTGGAATCTTCCTTAGCTTCCTTAGGACTCCATCTAATTCTCGAGTTTTCTAAAATATTTGATCGCGTCAATTGCATCTAAGTCATTCTATCATTCCCAACCTGTAAACTAGCTTTATTTTCATTCGTTAAAACCATCCTTGAATTCTCCGCCATATTCGCTTACAAATCTCCATAAACATTTTTGTTAGGCACATATCCCTATATAGATCGTTTCTCCTTCTATCTAGATTCATGAATCTTACTGCATCATGTTTGCACATCGATTTTATCTTAACTGTTCATATTTACCTATTCTACTGATTGATCAGTTGGTTAGTTCACATGTTCACCTCTTTTCTTGTTTATTGATAACCTCCAATTTACCGATAGTAAACCATACTGCCCTTGTATCAATAACACTTTAGTTCACTGATTAACTTATCCTTTACTTGTTTGACGTATTTGCCAATAATGCTTAATCTACTTGTTTATTTCATTTGACCGATAAGGTATCTCTATTAAATTGTTGCCTCTGCCTATTTAACTATTGGTCAAACTCCACAATAATGACTTTACCTATACAATGGTTTGCTAGCAATGACAACCATTACTACTAAATCATCATCAATAACCTTAATATGATTTTCCAATCAACAAAACCCTCCAACATTAATTTTTTAGGACAAATATCAGAAAACCCCAAAATGCATTTTTAGGCAAAATGATTAAAAACCACAAAAACAACTTTTTATTGGGAATCAAATTGAAAACCCCTCCATGAGAAAGATCCCCCACAATTTTTGTTGGAAAAAAATGGGAAAAAAAACAAAAAACCACAAATTTGGTAGAGAAAATCATGCAAAACCTCCGAAAATGTGCAACATACGCCCAAAGAATTGCGATTTTGAATAATCGTGTCCACCAAATAATAAACACAGAAACGTTGTCAGCCCTAGCTGCACAAGAAAAGAAAGCAAAACAAGAAGAAGAAGACACAAACACAAAAAAAGGGTTCAAAAACTTGTATAGCTGCTAATCGTAGACACAAAATGTTGTAGATCATTCCTCCAAAATCGCGTGCAAATAGAAATCCTCCTGTCACAATTGACCATGGTAAAATTGACATGAAAAATCTTTGAGATGTCGCTCAACACAAAAGACATGCGGACATAGCACAGATTTGGCAACTTTGCAAAGAAGCCCTCAAAAATCTCTTCTAAGATACATGGAAAGAAACCCTTGAAACTGCTCCAACAATTTTCTTCAAAAAATCAGCAGTAATTTTTTCATAAAAAATCAAGGTTGCATGGGGATGGGGGTAGTTGGATACTTAGGGTATGGGTATGGGTACAAGTACAAGTATGACTAGTTTTCAAAATAGGGGAGGGGGGCAGTTGCGTGTGTCATTTTTTTTTAAATAATTTAATATTTTATAGAATATCTGAAAATATGAGTCAAGGCAATGAGTTTTCATAACAAGAGCAGTGATAAAGTTTGCAGATGTAATGTATTGTTTTCAGTTTCAAATTTGCAATAAGTTTGTAATAGCAATATATGCTAATGTTTAGATCCATAGTAGAGAAAGCAAACATGAACAAGAAGATCATAAATCATATAGCAACAACTTACTGCAAATAATAAACTTTTGACTTGAACAGTGATAAAGTTTCCTGTTGATCAGTATTGGATCAAAATTTCAGACTGAGTACATATTGAATTAAGCTCAATAAACAGCAAGCTGATACACAAACAAAAAATTGAATCAAAAATCAGAAATCTTAATCAAGGTCCTTAGCTATGATGCTCTCCACAAAGTATCCATTGAGTACTTGGTACTTGGGTACATGTATTAGTAACCAGTACGTACCTCAGGTATGGATACAAGTACCCATGCAAAATAGTAAATAATTGATGTTAAAAATTTCTGGAAAAAATATTTCCAGGTCAGGAGATTACGAATTTCTATTAAAATAGCCAAATTATATAAAACCCATCGAACCGCTCTTATACCATGTTATTAAACTTGATAGCTTGATATTTTGATATTAAACAATGGACTCAAAGTCTCCCTAAATAGAAAAAGTACAAGACAATGTTTGTGGAGGGAACAATCATTTACTGAATACAAAAAAGGAAGCCAATAAAACTAAACCTACTCAAGATGACCATTAGAAATGTTACACTATTATTCTAATAGTACTTGGCTTTCTTACTAATATTCTACTGTTTTTCGGCCCGTTTATGGGCTTGTTGGGGTTAATCCAACTTCTAAGAGGGCTAAGGCGTTATGGACACCTCTAGAGGATGGTTGGATTAAAATTAACTTTGACGGGGTGGCCAGGGGAAACCCAGGTGTTTCAGGGTGTGGGTGCGTGGCAAGAGACCATAAGGGCAACATACTAGCGTTTGCAAAACACTTGCAAGATGGAACAAATAATACTACAAAATGTTTGGCAGCCAAGGAGGCTCTGGGCTTAGGAGCAAAAATTGGTTGTAAACGAATACATCTGGAAGGTGACTTGGAAATCATCATAAATAGCATTAAGAGAGGTAAGAGGGAGGCATGGCACCTGGATCAACATATACAGCAAATCAAGGAATTGCTTCTAGATTTCGATGATTTTAAGGTTTCACATTCATTTCGGGAAACAAACAGAGTGGTGGATTTGCTAGCCAACTTAGGTCCCAATTCAGCGTTGGGTCCACAATATGAAATCTTTGAGGATTTTCGTCACCTTGGTTTTGAATAAAGAGAGCACTATTGTTCGGCCTTTAGACACATAATTCACTCATTGTAATTAAAACGGGAGGTTTTAATGGAAAGGCATTATGAGTCCGACTTCCGATGATATTAATCATTCCATGGTAAGCAAAGATTTCCATGCTACCGATGTATCCCTCGCACGTGTCAAGGTACTACATTCGAGAGAGTTCTGAGGCAGATATATTCAGGTTGAAGGTAGGGCAAGTTCATTTGTTTTTTCACTAAGAAAGAAATGGAGGTGAGCTTCGCCCCCGGCTTGGACTCTCAGATTCAAACCTACGAAGGCCAAATTTCCACGCGGCCTCTTAAAGATATTTTTGCTTTTGACGACCCGGTCTTTCTGAAGGGTGTTCAACAGATGCTAGGGCCAAAATATTTAGAGGCATTCTGGAAGAGATCAGATTTGGATGTGGCATCGTTGTTTCTTGCGCTTGCGTTGATGGTGGGGGAATAGAAAGAAGAGGTCCCTCGGGTGGTGGCTGCATGTGTCGAAAGGCAGTGGCTTTTGGGGCTGGAGGACATAATTGAGAGAGTTGTTCTGGGTGTTGGAATTGAGATGGGTACTGAGCCTTGGATGCTAATTGGTGGAGGGGACTCTTCTATCCAACCACTGGTGGTGTGGCTTTCCTCAAATCTGCAAGGCGTTCATATCCCCAAAGCAGGACAAGGGTGGAAATTGATAATGGAATTCCTGACTAAGCACATTTGGGTGTCGAAGGAGCAGGAACAAGGCTTTATGAAGGCCACGCTGAGGAAGAGCATGCTCGCTCCTGGACAACAAATTCGCCACCAAATTGCGAAGAAATGCTATCTTAAGGAGGGTGCGGCCACATCACAAGGAGTTTGGGTTGATGCCTCTTTGATAGTTGAAGAGGGGGAGGGCAGTGGAAAGTGTCGTCGAGGGAGAGGGGATTTCGGTGATGGATGACCACTCAACTCCAACTTTCACTCGTGAGGAAGCAGCACGATGGTTCAAGGAATAGCAGACAGTGGAGATGGCGGTGGCTCCTTTTTTGTGTGTTTGACTGGTTTAGTGGTTGGGCTGGGTGATTTGTCTTCGTCGAAGTGTTCATACTCTAGAATTTTGTTTGTCTAAAGGCATATGCATGGGCAGGGAAAGGGTAGTATAGGCTGAACGGCTTCTAGCAATACCATGACAATGTATCTCTCTTTATCAATATATTACAATTATTACCTATCAAAAAAGAAAGATTCTATTGTGTTTCTTTGTCAGATGTAGCTTCTATATTACGAGTGTGACTTTCTTTCCCAGATGTGTGTCCAGGCTCCCATGGTTCTTTACACTTTTAAAAAATCCTTCTTTTGAGGTCATCTTTCTGTTTTCGGGAATTTTCATCTTGGAATTCCTTTTATTATTGCAATGAAAGCATGTTCTTTATCAGAATTCCTTTTTATGCCTTTCATTTTTATGAAGATACTTGGAGTGGGTGTTTGATGGGTTAATGTCAATTTTCATTGCCTCTTCAAGGTTTGTCAGGACTAGGTGTAATGTGCCCTTTTTTTGAAACTTATAAAATAGGGACAATGGACTTGCAAAGATCAATTGCAAGAGCCTTATTTCATCAAAATTTTAAATGATACCAAAAATAATATTAATTGAAGAAAGAATAGTTGTCTATGATACCACTTCTTTGACAATTGTTCTTATATTTTATAATTAATATCAACATCACTGCTAGTTCTGATTCATCTATTAGATATATGCAAATTGATTTAATTAGTGTATTTGTACTTGGTACAGTGCAACAATGGTAAAAGTATCTCTGCTTTCTCTGATATGAATGATGACAACTATGCAAGGTTGATCTTTAGCGCTTCTGCAATATGAATTCCAATTATACAATCAGAATTAGCCATCTCTGATCTGACAGTGGAAGCTATGCTTTAATGTATTCTGATCGATAGCTATCTCTGTTATGACAATATGGAGTATGGTACAATTTTTGTATTTCTATCTCTTATAGCACTGGATGATTTGCTGCTTCTGATAGGTCTTTATGAATGTACAAATATATAATGCTGTATCTGATTTGACTTGATATGCTTGAAACAATGGCGGATCCATCCCTGATACTGAATTTGTTCTATATACAACTGGTTTTGACACCAGGCCAAATGCTCAATTAGAGTGTGTAAATAGGACATAGATAAAAGAGAGAAAATATTTGACGGCGATGGATTGAATGAGTTTGATTTCTGTATGTATCTTGCAATACCAAAGGGCTGGCACCTCTTGATTGTTGATGATGACATCGATTAGTTTATTATGTCAACTAGTATAATCGATACCTTTGTTTGCACTTGTTCATTTTAGTCTCTGGTTGGTATGCACATTGTTCCATACTTGATGATAATTAGTTATTTTTAAACTAATCATTTATTACTAGTTTCTATACTCTAATCATCCTTATCGATTTTGTTTCAATAATATGTATTCAGTTGATTGATCCCATAGTGTTTTATTGATTACTTGTGTCTTTGTGTATGATTGATCTGTAGTATGCACTCATGTTTGATCCAAAGCAATCAGGTGCTTATCATGTTTGTTTTCATCGGATGTATGTGATTGATCTGTCTTTCAAACTATGATGATAATCGAAATGGCTTTGCTGACTATCGAAACCAAGTCAATTTGATTGATTTGTAATGATCCCATCTTTTGGCCTTCACGTTCTCCAAAGTCTAAGTGGAGGATAAGAAGAAATTAAATTAATTTCTTACAAAGTCATTCAATTAAAAATTAAAGGTGACTTTGTATTTAATTATTTACAAGGGAGTAGTTTCTAGGGTATGAATTAATTATTGGAAGGACAGAAGCCTCTCATGATTTTATTAATTATTGCCAGGGAGGAATTTCTAGGGTATGCATTAATTATTGGAAGGAGAAGCTTCTAGCTCTTGCAATTAATTAATGTTTAGTTCCTTCCAGAAGGATGAAGGAAAGGATAAATAGCGCTGAAAGTTTCATTGCTGTTCATCGGATTATTGTATCGGATGATTATGACTTGCATTTGATAAGAGCTTGGATGTGTGAATCACACTCCCTTCTTTTGGCAATAGAAGACGTTCATTCTCTGTTGTAACATTCTAGACGTCACTCCCTTAGGGTTTGGCCTTTGGAATACATCTCTTTGTAATTGATTGCAGCATTCTTAGAATTAATATAATTTCAGCAGTTGGTTCAGCTTTTGGGCATTCCTGGGTGTCCATTACAATGGTATCAGAGCTATAAGTCCATTACAGTGGTATCAGAGCTGTTTCTAGGGTATACATTACATGATTGTTATCATGCTGACTGATCTTCTGTAATGATGATATTATTCAAATTTGTGAATGGATGTGTTTACTGGTTAATCAATATCTATTGGATAATTGATTGGTACACTGCTGGTTAGAATTGTTGGTCAATTTGTAATTGGTCCTTCTTGTGCAATGTTGATGATCCAAAGCATATTGATTGATGCTCTTGATATCTTCCCTAATCTGATAGTAATGTCTTCATACTTAATGCTTGCTTAATATCCTTTCTAAGATTGCAATATTATAACTTGCTGACCTAATCCTTCCTTCCTTATGATTGATGCTATGAATACTCTTTTTATGTGATTGATACATGATGACCTATGGTAAGCACCATACCTTTTCCTTGTCTTCTTGATCTTGTTATCCTAGATCCTGACTGATTCTCATATCAATTTTGTTGTGCCTCTTAAATGTTAACTAGGAAAATTGCCTTATTAATAAGACTTCATAATTTTCCTTGATACGCTTGATGCTTATTGATTTTATATGGAAAGAAAATGTGAATTACATACTTGAACTCTTGCTTGTTATGTACACTTTGCTCTTAACTATGTCCTAACTATCTTGAGGTGCCCAAGGTCTGCCACTCCTTGACCGCATATGTGGTTTATTATGATTGCAATATTAGGGCAAAGTTTGGCACATCACACTATGGAACTTACCATGCTCTTGATTGAGACTCTTAGTCCCTCCACAAATAAGTATGTGAGTCTCCTTTGAGAAATCTCTAGCACCATGATGGACAATTTTTGGAACTTAGTGGGGAACTCTTTACTGTTCCTATCTGTTCAAGTTGAGTTAGTTCTATAAAATACCATTACGGATGTTTTTGATCAAATATTCTGACAAGTTTTTGTGTGAATTCTATTAGAAATATGGGCAAAAAAAGACAAAAGCTGCAAAACAATAAACACAAAAAATACATGCTTTAGGAGCCTCCCACAACCAAATTTCCCAAATACCAGTAGTTGTTTTAACAACTAAATGCAAACAAATTTGTTCCAATAATAGAACAACTTATTTAACGAATATAACAAACCTATCTAAATTATTATTTTATGCAACCTAATATTCCTAATAAACCACATTAACAAAATACTAGTATTCTACAATAATAATTTGTTGTTTGTCAACAAATTAATTGCTAGCCTACAAACCTATGTGAGCACTAATTTTCAACATCCCCTGTACTGTGAACATGGGGTGAAAGTACATCACAATACTTGATGGCCATACACAGTAGCTCGCCAATTAATATAAGGTATGAGTAGTAGTAGTTGAACTAGCCTTAGTGTGCTTACCATATTCTCATCCAAGAATACAAACAAACATGTTTACCAACGGAACCAAGATAGGGATTAACACATCAATCCAAGGGTGTACATCAACTTTGAATAGGGAAAAACATGTTTATCAAACATCAGTTATGAATAGGGGCATACACATCTACTCAACAATTATGATTGGGGACAAATGCATATGTAATTACCCCTACTAGGAGGTTGTCAATTTCCAATGTTCAAAACACACTACTATGCATCCAAATCAATTCATTTGAAGAAAACAATAAATAAGTCATCATACATTTGGTAGTTAAAAAAATTTAAGCCCGCGTCCTTACTTCTCTCCTAAACTCAACCCTAAGGGGATGTGGATTTACTTGTTGCAGAACACTTCACACCAATCTACAAGTAGATTCCCTCAAGGCTTCAAGAACCCATCCCTGTCCCCCCGTCTTGGGATTCACCTACCTTGTGTGCATTTACTTCGCCTTTCCCTACACAACACCAACCTATCTCCCTCCTCGCAACGCTATAGCAAGAGAATAAGAAATAGGCTATAAATATGTTATTGTCTCATGTATTATCAGTATGTATATAAATACTAGCTTATATACATATTCTATATATATAAAATAAGCTGAGAGATATCCTTTGAATATATATAAGCTAGTAGCATTCTCAATGCAATGTGTTTAGCAGAATAGATTCATTTGACATTAAAGCAATTTGTATGCTGTATATAGGATAAATAATTTAGAAATATCATGCAATGGAAAAATTTAGAAATATCTTATTTTCCTATAAGCTTTTTTTAGATCTTCTGTAAACTTTTTTAAAATAAGATATTGAAAAATAATAAGTTATTATATATTTTTTATTTATGTATTTACTAAAAGATTTTTTTTCTAATATTTGCATTAGAAAAAGAGAGAGTTTTTCACTACTTTAGAAACATCTTCAATTTCAATTTAAAAAGTAAGAAGTTTCTTTATCTATGTATCTTTCTTTATTAGTTCTAGCAAGTGGCTCTTCAATATTTGCAGTTACACAATTAAATGCAAGCAAACATCCTTCTTTATAGCTGTATGGACAGATGGATAGACTATAAATTATTACTAATTCTTAAAATATATATAAGTGTGGTTTGTCAACTCATCATTCTACCAGCTCACCATTTTATAAAACATTCAAGTAAACATCAAATTTTATTAAAACAACCAAATGTTTACATTGATGAATGCTTCCACTGTAGAAAGCCTCTTGACTTAATAAAGTACAGTTTGCATATATCGAATTATAATTTTCATTATCATCATCAGATTTATATTTAAAATATATTATTCATCTCTATAATTAAATTTATTAGATAGTTCAGAAATATGTTATAGCATATTCTAATATATACTTCAGGTATAGTTGCCTTGGATTTTATTCTTATTGAGTAGATATATAATTTATGATATATGTATAAACATATAAAATTGTACAATAATTATTTATGCCTAACAGAATCTAGTTATATTAATCTGTAGATTCTTACTTATTTGATAGATACGCTTACAACATAATTTGCTGTCATATATTTCTTACCAGACATCTTAAAGATTTGTGTCCTTTTGTGTCCTCTTAAATATATTCATTTTTATTCTCTCCTATCTGATGCCGTGAATGAATGGTGTGAATGTCTCTATATACTTTGCAAAAGGATGGGATGTCACCAAGAAAAATGTCCAATATATTTTCTGAACAATTAGTTTGTTACACATGAATATTTCATGAATTGTGATTGTCTTTATAACTATTGAACTCTTAATAATCGGTATTCTTCGTTATCGAAACTATTTACATCTGTTGAGACTTAGGCACTTTGACTAGAAAATGGAAAGCTCTTATCACACCTCTAAACATTGCCTTTTATTAATTAAATATTGTTTGACTATGTTCACTTCCTTTTGAATCACACCAAACAATGGCATCATACATAAGGGTAATCTGTAGTTGGAATAGGAACTCTACATCAACAATCATCAAGAACCCAATTCCTTGAACTAATCACCTCTTCAACCACTATTGTGTCAATTCATGTTTGGAAGGCTACCTTCAACTCCACAAACAGCTCATTTTGGTGGAGTTGATGCCCTCTAATTTGACCAATGGACCCACTCACACAAACGATAAGAAATGTCCTCAAGCCTTTCATAAACTATTTTGTGGTCATTTGCCTGGATGATATCCTTCATATTGAATTAGACATGGGAACAGTGGCTTCAACATGTTCTACTAGTTCTTTCAACCCTACATCAACATAAGTTTTATGCCAATAAAGCCGAGTGGTCTTTTGGAATGGTAAGAATTCAATAGCTTCACAATAACATTAATATAGATGGTGTATACATCAACCTAAAGAATATTAAGCTAATCATGGATTGATTAGCACTAATAAACTCATTAAACTCAAAAGTTACTTGGACTTAGCCAATTTCTTCAAAAAAATTCAGCTTGAATTCTCTCACATTACACGACCTCTAAACAAAGGAAAAATGTGGGAGCAAAAAGCAAAAGATCGTCGGACTTAGCCAATTTCTTCAAAAAAATTCAGCTTGAATTCTCTCACATTACACGACCTCTAAACAAAGGAAAAATGTGGGAGCAAAAAGCAAAAGATCATTCGGACAAAGGCACAATAGAGTGCATTCATACTATTAAAGAGCATATTATAACTAGAAGCAGTCTTTTGAGATTATGATAGATGCTTTACAGTATGAATTACATGCAATTCTCTCTCAAAATATTCTTTGCCTAGTATCATACTAATAGCTTTAATGACAAAATGCACAGATAACCAATGCATGACAAAGACCTCTATTCTATAGCCCAAACATTGTAAGCAAAGGAAGCAGCATAAACTAGGGAACGATTATAAGCTAGGGAAAGAAACTATCATTTATAAATATGAAAAGCTTCTACAATTTATGTAGAATCAAGGCAAGAGTGGAATGCCATGCATCAATGGTGCTCCACCTATCCCTATTAGTTCCACCAAAGTGAGTACCAATAGAGTTGTTGATTGCTGAAGACATCCTCTAATTGTAGATATTACAATACTGTCTTACAAGTGCAAGTGATGAAAATGCCCCAAACTCTATCTCAAAGATCCTAACTTTTTCTAAGATCTATGGAAGACTAGTAGCTTGGTAATAGGTTTGTGAGAACTACCCAAAGAATGAACTCCAATGCCATATGGGGCAGCATGTGTTCCTAGAAAGAATCTTTAGAAGATGATCAGCGATGCTCACTAGAATCATGTAGCTTGAAACTTTAAGATAGATATGATGTGGCAATTACATAAAAGTACCTCTACTAAACAAAATTACAATGTGAATCAAATTTTGAATATTTTCTGCCATCACAAAGCTAACCAGTAGAAAACGTGACATATACACACCCTTATTGATTCCTAACAAGCCTTGATGGTTTATTTCAATGAATTTCATTTTGAGTAGCGAATTCATGATATTTTGTAGTTAACCAATGAAAAATACAACAAATTATATGATTAGTATCAAGTCCATCACTAGTACCAAGCGGGGAGATAAGGTATCTTTGTACATTCAATAAAAAAAACTTGAGCTCCCAAATATGAGGATCAAGCCTTTATATTCTAGAATATGGTTGACACGCAATTACCAAGAAGGTAGGTGATAACATATTTGAAATTAACTCGTCATCCTATCTTGGGTTGCATCCAAAATGTAATGCTGAACTAATCTAGCCATACTTTCTACAATTGGTGGTCAAATCAAAATTTGTTGAGCAATCAGAGAACACAAAACTAAACACTAACACTACCACTCCACTCCCTACAAATTATATAATTGTTTAATCAATTTGATGAAGAATCAACAAGTTCTACTATATCAGGTGATGAAGGTAGGAAAATGTCTGCATTGTGACAAGAGGTTCACTATGAACTTAAAATCACCAGGAAATTCTGTTAGCCGACTGGATGGTTCCGGCGGTATTTTGTATTCTGTAGCCGACGGTCCGGCGGTGTTTCTGTATTCTGTAGCCAACGGTCCGGCGGTGTTTCTATATTCTGTAGCCGACATCGTCGATAAATAGTTTGTAGTGGATAGAATAATTGTGGCCGACGGACTCATTCGGGAAGGTTCAGCGGTAGTATTTATATCCCGTTTGGGATCATTGTAAATCATCATTCATCTACTATTGCGAATATAATTCTGCTGTTCATGTTCATTGTCTGTATGCGTTCATTTTCTTTACCTGTACGGTAAACATTTGGCGTCGTTGCCTTATGAACCTGGAAGGTGGGAGGAATGAAGATTAATGCCAAATCATCTTAACAAGGATCGAAATAAGGCGAAGGGAAAAGATGGAATCCGTACTGCGCAAGAGAATTTAATTCTGGCACAGCAAGCCGAACGCCGACGGAGATTTCAGAAGATTGCCGACAGACACCGGAGCACGGAAGAATTGTTGGAGGAGACTCGGCAGCGGGTGGAATTGGTGGAAGAAGCACGGGAGGAGTTCTTGAACTTGTGTTCGCCAAGGGAGGAAAACTCTAACGGAAGAGCATCAACTTGCACGGCTCACAATGCCGACGGAGCACAAGCGTGGAGTGATCTCTTCGTCGAGGATAGACTTCCGCAGGAAACAATTTCAGAGGATCCTTCTTCTTCACCAAGGTTCGCAGCTATCGACACCTCCGGTGCGGAAGTTCAAACTGTCGGTGCAGGAGTTCAGACTGCTAGTGTGGGAGTGCAGACCGCTAGTGTGGGAGTGCCAACCGCCGGTGTGGGAGTTCAGACTGCCGGTGTGGGAGCGCCGACTGTGGGAGTGCCGATCGCCGGTGTAGGAGTGCAGACCTTCGGTGTGACAGTGCAGACCTCCAGTGTTGTGATGGCAGGACCCAAAGAGAAGCTGCCGAAATTTGAAGGCGATAGTACAGCCGACCCCATCCGACATTGTAAGACATGCGAAACGATCTGGCGGGCAAATGGAATCACAAATGCCGACAAATGGGTCAGGCAATTTCCGGCAACCCTACAGGGTGTCGCGATTGATTGGTTTTCGGATATGGATTCGCAGAAGCTGGATACATGGGATAAGATTAAAAAGGAGTTCTTGGCGGAGTTTAAACTCTTGCGGGATGATAATGAAATCGTAGCGGAAATTTTCAATACCAAGCAGGGGAAGCACGAAACTGTCTGTGTCTATGCCAGGAGATTAAAAGACTTAATAAACAAAATGAAAAGCAAGTCGACGGACGGATTGCAAAAAAGGTGGTTTGTGGACGGCCTACGGTCACAATTGCGGAGGAAAATGAAAATTGTACCACCGTCGTCATATGTGGATGCTTATAACAGAGCACTGGAACTTGAAAGTGCACAGAAGACAAAAAAGAAGAAAACTAGCTCCTCTAACTCTGATGACTACGAATCTGCTGGAGATGATAGCAGCGATGACGAAGGAAGTAGCAAAAAGGTTCGCGCCTTACAGAAGGATATGGTTTGAATGATGGAGGAGTTTAAAAATATGCAGAAAGAGCCAAAGGTAGTGAATTGTGGTGCACGGAATGTAAGACCGACGATCATACTAAAGGATCGTGTCCGAAGAGCCAATTCTGTGACATCTGTCAGATCATGGGACATTCGACAAAAGACTGCCCCTTTAACATGAAAACAAGAGGATCTCCGCAGGTGCTTCTCACACAGGAGGCTTCCCCGTCAGGTGGTAACGGAAACACGAATGTCGCCGGCGCTACATCTGGAGGATACAAGAATAATCGGCGTGGACAAAATAACAACAACAATGCCAATACGAGCAGAAGCCGGATCCAGTATGATGCAAACGGACCACCGATTATTCAGTGCCGAGCATGTAACTTGTGGGGGCATTTTGCGCGGGAATGTCCAACAACAAATACAACTCAACTATTGTGCCGATGGTGCGGACCCGGCGATCACGACGACTCAAAATGTCCAAAATCCGGAGTGAACTTGATCACTATTGGAGCGGATGAGGAAGAAGCTCTGGCAATTACGCGGCAACAAGCAAAAGAATACCCGGACCCCGCCGAAGAAAAGAAGAAATTTGCGACAGCACGGGCGGAGGTTGGAAAAGTATCTCAAGCATTAACACCTCCGGACACCGCCTGCACTTCAGCAAGGAATTCGGCAGAACAAAACATAGTACGACAAATTTTGCAAACAGAGGTGCAAGTAAAGGTAAGTGATTTGCTTTTCACCATGCCCCAACTTCGATCTGCTTTTTCAAATATGGCAGGAGAATCAAGCCTCGAGAAGGAAAAGTCACCGGGAGAACCGAGTCGACGAAAAGAAAAGGAAATTGTTACGGGAGGAGAAGATCAGATGTTGCTGGCGCTGACATCCGGACGGCACCCTGCAGTTGTCGAGATGGGGATACTTGGACATGTTCTCACAGACACCATAGTGGACAGAGGGTCCGGCGTAAATGTATTGCCAGAAGAAACTTGGAGGAAACTTGGACAGTCGACATTGTGGCCTCCAAGGTTTCAGCTACTGACCGTCGATCAACATGGTATTAAACCACTGGGTATTCTCATGGCACAGCCGGTAACCATTGGCACCCAGTCGTTCCTGATGGATTTCGTGGTGATTCCATTGAAAAGGAAAGGCTATGACGCCATCCTGGGCCGCGGGTGGCTTATCGAAGCAAGAGCTCGACACGACTGGAAGAAGAACACTTTATCCCTCGAAAGTAAAGGCCGTCGATTCGTCATTGATCTGCATACCCAAATGGTAGGGGAAGAGGCCCTGTCGTCAGATTCTGAAGGAGAGGAGGACGAAGGTAGACGAAGGATGGAACCGGATCAGGAGGGCGTCCTCCGATTGGACAAGGGAACAACGGATGACGACTTGGATTCCGTCAACTGTCTCTACCACTGGCAAATGGAGGACTATGAAGTATTTCACGGCTGCAATGTTCTGTCAATTGAGAACAAATATCCGAAGGAGTTTAGTGAAGTAAAGGAGGGGGAGGCACCGATGGATGTCACACCCGCCCATGCATTCAGTGAAGGAGGGACAATCAAGTATAATGAAGCTACGCTGCAAACAATGAATTTGGGGGACGAGGCAGAGCCGAAGAACATACTAGTCGGAGATAATTGGGACCCAGTACTCAAGGCCGCGGCATTCAAGATATTTATGGACTACAAGGATGTATTTGCATGGACATACAAGGACCTCAAAGGAGTACCGCCGGAATTGTGTGTGCACCGCATCCTGCTGGTGGAAGGAGTTGTACCTGTAAGAAAGCGACCCTACAGGATGAACAAGAACTATGCCGCACGAGTTACGGAGGAAATCAACCGGATGCTGGAAGCTGGCATTATCTTCAAGGTACAGACCAGCGAATGGGTGTCACCGATAGTCATTTCATTGAAGAAGGATACTATTCAGATCCGGATATGCGTCGATTTTAGATGCCTAAATGCAATGACGATCAAAGATCCTTTTCCGATTCCTTTCACAGATAGCATTCTGGAGGAGGTTGCCGGACATGAAATCTACTCTTTTATGGACAAGTTCTCCGGATACAATCAGATTTCTATAGCGGAGGAGGATAAGTTGAAGACAATGTTTGTTGTCGAAGATGGGGTCTACGCGTACAACCGGATGCCTTTTGGGTTGTGTAATGCACCGGCCACATTCCAGCAGATTATATTGCATATCTTCGACAAGATGTCTGTGGGAAATTTCAAAGCCTTCTTGGATGACTGGTCAGTATTTAGCACGGAGGACGGACACCTGGCAGCACTTGGTGAGTGTATGGAGAGATGTCGCAGGGCCCGGCTAGCATTGAATCCCAAGAAGTGCAAATTCATGGTTCCGCACGGCAGACTGCTCGGACACATTATCTGTAAGGAAGGATTAAAGATGGATCCCGACAAGGTGAGAGTCATTCTTGAAATGCAGCCATCTACTAATGTGACAGAGGTAAAATCTTTTCTCGGGCATATAGGTTATTATCGGAGATTTATTAAAAATTTTGCCAAAGTGTCCCAACCGTTAGATAAGCTAACCTGCAAGGAAGAATCATTTAGATGGGAGAAAGAGCAAGATGAGGCATTTGAAGGGCTGAAGGTACGACTGGCTACGGCACCCATCCTGGCATATCCGGATTGGAATAAAGAATTTCATGTTCATGTGGATGCCTCCAACTATGCGATCGACGCAACCCTGGCACAGACTGGTAATCACGGACTAGATCATCCAATATACTTTGCCAGCCGGTTACTCTCAAAGGCCGAGCAGAACTACAGCACGACTGAAAGAGAAGCCTTGGGAATGGTTTATGCTGTGCAAAAATTCCGTCATTATTTGCTTGCTACACCGTTTGTGTTTTATATTGATCACCAGGCCCTGTTGTACATGATTAATAAACCCGTCATCCAAGGGAGGATCAGCAGATGGCTACTACTGTTGCAGGAATTCACTTTCGAAATCATTGTTCGGCCGAGAAAGAAACATGTCACTACCAACCACCTGTCGCGGATCAGAACAGGGGAACTAGCGGAGGGTGTGAATGATGACTTCCCTGATGCACAGCTATTTCAAATTGGCGTATTGCCGGAATGGTACAAGAGTATTGGCGAGTACCTGTCAACAGGACAGTTTCCCATGGGGATGTCACCAAATGATAGGCGCAAGTTGATAATCAGAAGTCGTACGTTTCAATTTCTCAATGGGTTGCTCTACAAAATGGGGCCGGATCATATTCTTCGGCGGTGTGTATTGGAAGAAGAGATACCTCAGGTGTTAAAAGAAGCACATGAGGGTCCAGCGAGAGGACACATGGGACTCAACACCACTGCACGGAAGATATTACTCGCAGGACTCTGGTGGCCAACGGTGTACAATGATGCACGGGAATGGGTCGTCGGATGTGACACTTGCCAACGGGCCGGGAAGCCGCTGAAGAGAGACTTCATGCCACTTCAACCCTCTCATGCGCAGGAACTTTTTGAGAGATGGGGACTAGATTTCATTGGACCACTGAGGGTGAGCAAGACTCGACGGTGCCGATACATCATTGTTGCAACAGAGTACCTGACCAAGTGGGTGGAGGCCCGTGCGTTACCAGATAACTCGGCCGTTAGCACCGCGAAATTTATTTATGAACAGATCATCACAAGGTATGGAATCCCGTTACAATTAACAAGTGATAGGGGAGGTCATTTTGTTAATCATGTTATTCGACTGCTCACCACTCAGTTCAAGATTTATCATTCATTGTCGAGTCCGTACTATCCAATAGCAAACGGGCAGGCAGAGGCCACCAATAAAATTCTAGTATCCATCATCTACAAATCCTGCGCGGTGGAAGGTGCCGATTGGGAGGAGAACTTACCCGCTGCCCTCTAGGCGTACCGCACGGCATACAAGGTGACGACAGGGCACACACCATTCCAGTTAATGTTTGGACAGGAAGCAGTGGTCCCAGCGGAATTCATGATTCCAAGTCTCCGAATAGCGTTGGAAAACAAATTGGATGACGACGGAAGCCTACAAGAGTGATCGAATAATTTGAATAAACTGGAGGAGAAACGGTTGTTGGCATAGTGGGCAACGGAAGTGGCACAGAACAGACGCAAACTCTGGCATGATAAGCATCTGAAACGTAGCAGATTCCAGCCGAGACAGTCAGTACTGAAGTATGATGGCCGTAATGAAATCAAGCCGGGCAAATTCAAAGTGCGATGGGTTGGACCATATCAGATCCGAGAAATTGGCGACACTGGGGCAATCAAACTGGCAACCTTGGACAGACAGGAGATAGCTCAGTCAGTTAACGGATCCAAGTTGAAACCATATAGTGCAAGAAAGTTCAGCATTACCACCAGATACAATCCAATTTGGCTCAAAAATCTCAGCAATTCAAACAAGACAAGACAATTCAAACATCGCATATTTGATTGTTTTTACTACCCAACAATTGCCTCCAGGGGTTATCTCTGCTACCGTAACGGTCCTTGGGGACAGTGACTTGAACACATCGAGAATGACATTTTTGTAGTGATCGGAGGAAACAAATATAAGGAGAAATAAACCATCTTTGCATGGAATCAGCGAGCAAGCGGAAGCCGTGGAAGAGTCAGTTGGTAGCCAGCATGGAGAAGAATTCAAGAGTTTTGGCATCGAGAATTCGAGTTGCAGGCCCTTCCGGTTCCCGTTGCAAGAAACAGAAGACCAAGGAGGAACTCACTCATCTCACCGTCCAGTTTGAGAGTCTTAGTGGAAGCGAATGCCGGAAGTGGTGGCAGGAGTCCCCTGAGGCAGACCAAATTAAACAAATTTTGATGCGGGCACAGGTACATTGGGCTATTCAGCTTCCCATTTTTTCTATCCGGTTGTTCGAATCAGTTTTGCGCACCATGATAAAGACATATAGCGCTCCGAACAGAACGAGTACATTCCTGTACAAGGAGCATCAGATGACAGTGTCTTTTAAACCTAGGGATTTCACTAGGGTTTTCGGCATCCCTGGCCCCGATGGGAGGAAAGTGGAAATCAAGAATCATAAACTGTCACGGGAACGGAAGGAGCATTGGATAGCTCTAGTGTGCAGGGACCTTACACCCGTGGAAAGGGAGACAGCGGTTCAGGGGACAAAGTGTAGAGGGCTTCGTAGAGACTTTATTCGGGAGGGTCATTGGCGTTGTATCATGGACGTCATCAAGAGTAGGTTGACAGGCGCCACCCGGGCCTCAGATATCGCATTGCCGCAGATTGTGTTTATGAATGGTATCATGCAGGGAGTGGTATATGATTGGGCCTCACTACTTGCCGACAGGATGGAGGAATTCATGACGCTTCAACACCGAACATTTTTTATGCCGCACCATGCCATCGGGTTGTTTCTAGAGGCTGCCGCTAGCCAGATTCCAATGGATGGCTTTGAGGCTCCTCCAAGGGGCAAGTTGGCAGACGGGGAGCCTCCCATATTCTACTGGCAACACTTAGATACAGGTGGATCAGCAATAGGTCAAAAGAAAGTACTCCGCGAATTGGCTCCTTCCGGAGAGACAGATAGCGGATGGAAGGGCACTTCGATGAATGACGGGGCTGAATCCGTGGAAGAAGAGGAGAGCACATCGGCTGAAGTTGACGGTGAGACAGTGAGTAGTGGGCCCACATTCTTTACCCCTCCTCAGCTGTCAACTTCAGCGCACTTGACTACCTTTTCGACAGTCATTCCGGCGTTTGGTCAGCGTCGTGCCCTGGTTCTTATGACTCCTCCAGCGGAGGCAGATGTCCCACGGATAGTGACGGAGGTGGTTCCACAGGCACTGACGGATGATGTCCCATGGACAATGACGGAGGTGGTTCCATAGACAGTGATGGATGCCATCCCACAGAGTCGCCGAGTCATTGCCGACGGCTGTAACGGAGGTGATTCCAGTTGTACCAGCAGATGTCATCGTCACAGTCACACCGAGAGCACAGTTGCCACCGCCACAATCTGAGTCGCAAGTTCGGTTGGAGGTCATTGATTGTGATGCAATGGTCACCGTTTCATCATCCTTTTTAGCAGAGGCCGAGTCAGCCCAGCCACTACCGGCGACGAACATGGGGCTTGCACAGTTTGACCAACCGGAGGTGATGGATAGAGCTAGTGAGTTTTTGAGGCAGCAGTTTCGACTCACTCCGGCGAAGCGGGGTCCGTCCATTCAGTCTCCTAGGCGTTCAGGAACATCACCAGCAGTACCAGAGCCTCAGCTTCAAGACGAGGGAATGCCACATGCCGTGGTTGCGCCAACAGCAGAAAGGGCGGCACCGGATGAGGGCATGGCTCCCACTAATGAGGAGAATAGTGATGCGGAATGGTCATTGGAGGCCTTCGCCAAGGAGAACTATGGGTCGGATGAGGACAGGTGTCGGGATTACCTCAGGACTATGAAGTCTGCATTGAAGAAGGGACACGATGTGGCAATTCAGGCCCTAACTCGGCGGAGGGACTGGCACTTGATCAGAGCGTATATCCGTGGGATTTGTCCTTGGCGATTTCAGACTTGCTTTATAGACAGGGGCTAGCCGGTGACGGAGACAGCTGAGATGTTGGCAGATTGGGCCACTGAGCCGGAGTTGGGACCCAGTGACACTCCTATGATGAAGTTGGCACATGAGATTGTGGGACTATACAAAGATGTTTACTACGGTCGTCGGCGTGCGGAGGCGAACAGGGTTGCAGCAGAGAGATCATTGGCAGCTGAGACTGAGGCTAGACAGAAGCTAGCCGCCGACTTGGCCGACCAGCAGGCAGCATGGGCCGCAGAGCGGGCAGCACTACTGGCAGATTTGGCAGCAGCGGTGCAAGAGAGGGACGTGGCTAAGCAAGGTACGGAGGCAGCGGTTCGAGATAAGGATGCCGCTGAGCACGAGATGCAGTTAGCCAGGACGCAGGCCATAGATGCGGCACTTCTTCTAAAGGAGGCCGTCGAAGTTAATTCTCAGATTCAAACAGATCTTCGCATCAGGACAGAGCAAGTGTATGAGTTACGTCGCCAGCAGCACACTTCTGGGACGCCCCCTTCTCTCTAGTTTCCTCTGTGGTTTGTAAGTTGTCTCCTAATTTTGTTAGTCATCAGGAGACGACTGTTTTTTTGGGGGGGATGGTGTTAGCCGACTAGATGGTTCCGGCGGTATTTTGTATTCTGTAGCCGACGGTCCGGCGGTGTTTCTGTATTCTGTAGCCGACGGTCTGGTGGTGTTTCTATATTTTGTAGCCGACATCGTCGATAAATAGTTTGTAGCGGATAGAATAATTGTGGCCGACGAACTCCTTCGGGAAGGTTCGGCGGTAGTATTTATATCCTGTCTAGGATCATTGTAAATCATCATTCATATACTATTGCAAATATAATTCTGTTGTTCGTGTTCATTGTCTGTATGCGTTCATTTTCTTTACCTGTACGGTAAACAAATTCCCCATCAAATGTAAAAACTAGGAGCAATTAGGATAATTGCTTCTCAAGTATCAAAAATGATCTAGAAAACATCTCATGTCATAAGTGTCAATATTAGATAGATTTCTAGAAATTTCTAAAAATCTACTTTCAACAATGAATCAATTTTTTTAGTAAGGTAATTCATAGTTGTTTGTTTCAACTTCCATGGATTACACAGGTCACTACCAAGTGTCATTACGGCCCTAAGTTTTGGTAAAATTAAAATTTCTTGTATGAAAGTTATATAATGTTTCGATTATAAGCATATAAATGACTGGTTAATAATGCTTGGATTCAAAGCATATAAAAATCTACTTTGTCTACTATTAAATAATAGTTAATCTTGTGCTTGCAAACCCCAAGCAATCTCTTTGTTTCCCAAGCCATAGCTACTAGCTCTACTCACAAATTCACAACTCTAGATTCTCAACTCGAATCTTTGCTCCTCAACTCACCTAACTGAATCATCTTCTACAACTCTACCCAAGCCCTCCTTAAATACTTTTAGGGCCACAAGTCAACCTATTGCAAATAGAATCATCTAGAACCCCAATAAACCCAATACGCCACGAGTCATCTTACAACAATCATTAAATACACCTAGACAAATAAGCAAGACGCAAATAGGTCCACACATTCGTACGATCAATCCACGTCACGGTGATATGCTACGTGCATTAAATGCACCAAGTTAGTCGATGAAATCTGCAAGAACATCATTTGGCGAGCCAAACTACCGAGCATCAACAAAGCCACCAAGCGAACCAAGCACTGCTAGTAAGCATGATGACCGAGCTCCCACAAACATTGTCAAGCTCCTTTAGTTCCAAGTTCCTTGATTGGCACTACACCCCAAGAACAATAGAGCGCAACAAGCTTTGCCGAGCTCCTTTAGTGACTGAATACTTCGATCAACACTGCAACTAGGGACTATCCCAATAATGACTGAGCAACGTCCCTTCTTCAACCAAGTTCTCCAACTCCAAAGTCAAAACCACTGCATCATGGAGGATTGCAAACTACCCCAAGATGCTCCTACATCAAACACCCCAGGTGGAAAAAGATGTTATTAGAGGCTGGAAGAACATCTTGCAAGATTCAGCACATAAATCTCGAACTAGTTTTTCACACACATGTCCCCCAAGTCTTCAACTTGCACACTCTTTACCTTGTTCCACTTCTGCAAATCTTTTCCAACAACAGACAATCGGTTGCTCTGCTTCTTCGCATCCTTCCTTGGTGTACCACAGGTTTGTTTCCCATGCTGATCTCTAACCCTTTTAGAATCCTCCAACATAATTTGCCTACCAAAACTCATGTTCCTTCTACCAAGTTCTTCATTTTGCAAAAGAATCGATGAAAACTTTCTACCACCTTTCTCCATTGTAAATATGTTCTTGACACAATCATGCACAACCCTGCAATCATACTGCCAAGGTCTACCAAGTAATATGTGACAACTTCTCATGTTCACAATATCACACAACGCTTTATCCTTATACTACCCAATCTGAGAATCAACAAGACATTGCTCCCTCACTTCCAAAGCATGTTCATCTTGTAACCAACCAATCCTATGAGGACAAGGATGTCTCACTCTCTTCAAACCAAGTTTCTGAACAATCTCCTCAGCAACAAGGTTATCAACACTACCACCATCCACAATCACATTACAAATTTTACCAGTACACTTACAACGAGTCTTGAACAAATTACTTCTTTGACAAGGTTCCAGTACCCTTTTACCAAATAGTACTTGCCAAGCCAGCAAGTTCTCCCCTTCTTGCTCAGGTTCATTTACCAAGTCCACATGCTCATTTAGCCCAGCAACTCTCCTGTCACCAATCTTTTGGGAACATTGAAAAGGTTTATGATCTTCTCCACAACAAAAACAAGTACCTTTAAACGCAACCTTACCCGTCCTCTTCCTCTACTCAACAAGTTTTGGTTTATCTTCAACCGTCTATTTATCCTTTGCTGAGTGGACCTGCTTCTCCTTCCCTCGGGAACTACCTTGATGTCTTCTTTTCAACTTATCTTCTGCCTTCAGAGCATATTGATAAGCATCCTCAACCAAATCAATCTTCAGCATACCAACCTCATACTGAATACTGAATCTCAAACCATTAATGTATCGGGCTACCTTTTCTTTAGAAAGTTCTCTATGCCCAAACCGAAGAGTCAACTTGTCAAACTCCTAGGTATAATCCTTCACAAACATATCCTTTTGTTTCAAATTCTACAATCTTTTAAACAACTTAAGTTCATAATCAGCAGGAATGAACTTAGCCTTCAACTTGGTCACCATCAACTTCCAACAAGTAATCTTTATTTCACCTTCTTCTTCTCTATCTCGTTGCAATTCTTTCCACCAAAAAACAGCATGTCCTTTCAGCTTAGTTTGTGCCAATCTCACTCTGAGAGGATCACCAATATCCTCTAACTCAAAGTGGTCTTCCAACTCACCAATCTAGTCAATCATGTCTTCAAGGTTCAAAGTACCTAAGAAATTAGATACATCCATCCTGTGCTTCAGCTTCAACCGAGTGTTAGATCTATCCAACCGACTAGCTCTATGATCCACAAATCTCTCCATGCAATCAGGTATGTCTTCACCACTAGATCCAACAACTTCGAAGTCTTCAACAGCTTCCTCATAACCATCTTCAGTATCCACATTCTTAGGTACACCATCAATAGCTCTCATGATCTCAACGTCCATATCATTCTTCATCAATTCCATCTCAGATCTGAAATCTGCTTTAATCTTCTCTGAAATCTTAGTCTCCACAGCATCACAAAGATTTACAATCACCCTAAGATCCAATCTTCTTGGAGGCATCTTCCAAGATCTTCGTAAACCTAGAGTAACAAATCACCACCACATCAACCTTAGCTCTGATAACACCTAATGCAGTGTAGAATTGGATGAACCCCCAATGGAGGTGATCTAATTCCCAACAATAACCACACGGTGGAAACACAACGCAAGATACAAAATTTGATACCAAACTCAAGTCTTTTTTCATAAAACAACTGATTACATGCAATGTATTTGGCTGTAAGGCCTTCCCAATTATAGCCAAATACAAAGCAGAAAATAGTTCTACAAGATCTCTCAAGATCCAACCCAAACCCTAGCTAGTCCAGATCTATAACACAACAGTCTAGTAGAAACACCAAGCAAGATCTAAGCTTGTGCTCGCAAATCCCAGGCAATCTCCTTGTTACCCAAACCACAGCTACTAGACCTGCTCACAAATACGCAACTCCAAATTCTCAACTTGAATCTCTGCTACTCAACTCCCTTGACTGAATCATCCTCTACAACTCTACCAAAGCCCTCCTCAAATGCCTGCATCGCCACAAGTCAGCCTATTGCAAATAGAATCATCTAAAACCCCAATAAACCCAATATGCCACAAGTCGGCTTACAACAATCATTAAATACACCTAGAACAAATAACAAAGACTCAAATAGGTCCACACACATCCCTAGGATTGATCCACGTGACGATCATATGCTACGCGCATTAAATGCACCAAGTCGATCGATCAAATACACAAGAACACCATTTGGCAAGTCAAACTATCAAGCGTCAACAAAACCAACAAGCGAGCCAAGCATTGTCGAGCAAGCATAACGACCGAGCTCCCACAAGCATTCTCGAGTGCCTCAGTCAACACTACACCCAACGAACGACCAAGTGCCACAAGCTTCGTCAAGCTCCTTTAGTGACCAAGTTCAGTCAACACTGCAACAAGGAACTATCACAATAATGACCGCGCAACAACCCTTCTTCGACCGAGTCCTCCAACTCCAAAGTCAAAACCACTGCAGCATGGAGGATTGCAAACAACCCCAGTATGCTCATTCGTCAAGCTTTCAGTCACACAAGCATTGTGAGATTAAAACTTGCCACCTTGAAGTTTGTAAAAAATCCATTTTAATTAAATTCCCTTAATAATTATATTTATTTTTTATTTAAATTCACCAAGGGATTTTATTGATTTCCCTTTATAATTATATTTATTTTTTATTCACTAAGGGAAAAATTAAGCATCTTCTAATTTTTTTCGAAGTCATCCTTTTACCATTCCAAAAAGAGAAAATTTGAACTTCATAACAATTGATCCATTGTTGTTTTTCATTCACTCAAGAGGAGAAATTCGAACCACATAAGAAAAAAATCCCAATTTTTATAAGTAGCCAAGTTCATGTCTCTTTGTCCACAAGGGAAATTGATCCATATAGGGCTAAACTCAATCCATACTTAGAATTTTTTCACTTAGCTTCAATTGCCTCCAAGGGGAAAATCGATCTCCATCTGGATTTAAAGGATTTCCATGTTTGTCTAGACAAAGGAGAAATTCATACTCCATTTAAATTTCCTAACATTAGAAATCAAAAAAAAATCCACATCTTGAAAAGTGGGAAAAATCATCTTCACCCAGACAAAGGGGAAAATCCATACCCATCTAAACAAAGTAATTGCCTTACAAATTTTCTAAGTCCATGGGGAAAATCACTGTGCATCTGGACTCTTCACTTTATTCCAACACTTGTTTTTTCCACACAAATATATCTTTAAAGTGAGAAAATTATGCTGATTTAGTTTTCACCATTTTAAGTGGGGAACTTCATGCCTCATCCAGATTTTGATCATTCTAAGTGGGGAAATTCATTCCTCATCTATATTTTGATCATTTTAAGTCGGAAAGTTCGTGCTTCATCTGGATTTTGATCATTTTAAGCAGGGTAATTACATTTCCATCCAGATTTTATGCATTTTTATTAGGAAATTTTGATTTTTATTAAGATTTTACACCTTTCCAGCATGGAAAATCAATTTTTATAGGGATTTCAAGAACTAGGTAACTAGCCAAAATTTTAATGCACTCGGAATTTTTCCCAACCCATAACAACTTGGTCCAAAATAACCCCAATCTGAGCGTTCCAGATTTTACTTGCAATCCAACAACTTGATTTCTCAGTCACTCCTCAATCTTTTAAAGCTTTAAATATTGCTTCAACTACCAAAACCTAACAACTACAAGCAAAAAGACGGGGTCCCCATTCGCAATGGGGTGATGGTGTGCAAAGGTCACAAAAGGCCCCGGGTCATAAGTGCATCGAAAAGAGAAAGAAGTGTAAACTGGACACATATTCAGTTGATAAATCAGAATCAGAAACTTCAAACCAGAAGACTAAAACAGAGGATAGTAAGGAGGAAAACTCAATTGAAGAATTGGGAGGGGAGAAGAAAGGTGAAAGTGTCCTTGCTAAACTCTCAAGTTTTAAAGGGACTGCTATGTTCAAAGTTAGAGGCACGCAAAAGGAAAGCCCATTGTTTCACTAATTGACACTAGTGCTACGCCGAATTTCATCCATAAGAACATAGTGGTGCAAAAGAGGGCTAATAACCACAAGGTTTAGTGGCATAAGAGTTATGGCAACAAATGGTCACACTAACTTGCAAGATGATGATTCCTCAATTAAGGTTTCTTGTGAATCACTACTATGTGAATGATAATTTCTTCAAAGTGAACACTAAAGGCTTAGATGTTGTTCTTGGTATGCGGTGGCTCCAACCTCTTGGTAAGGTCACCTTGAACCTCAATGCTATGGAGCTGAAGATTCAGAGCGGACATAAGAAGGTGTAGAGAAATGACACAAAAAGGAACCCATAATGCTACATGCCAAATGATGCAAGTTGTATTTAATCATGTTCCTATCACCAAGTCACAACAAGAAGGTAATGATAAATTTCAGATTTTGGATAATTCTTTGTTTGACAATGTGAATGGATATGGAGTTTGCAATTTTGAGTTGCATGATGGTTTAGAGGAAGAAGAGATTTAAAACAGAAGTTCGTTTCCTACGATGAGCCAATATGAATGTGACTAATATAGAATGAAGAATTATTTTTTGAATTTATCACAAGAAGGGGAATGCTATGGTGCCTTGGAATTTGATAGACCTTGGTGTGGTGGAGGTTTGTTTGCAGTGAACAACTATGCTGAGGATCACTTGTATGAGCTGATTAAAATCAAGGATGGCGGGAGAGACATACCATGGGAAGTCTTAGATCCCAAAGGGAGAAGAAATGTTGTTGTTATCTATCTATTCAGTCACTTAATGAGTCCATTTGTATTCAAACAAGTGGATTGGAAAAAGGTGTTGAACCAAATTTGGATAACTTATGTGTTGGTAACTCATGGAAGTGAGTTTGCAGCAAAAGGAATGAACAGAAAACTTGTTTTGGCCAAGCATTTTCTGAATTGCAGCAATTTTTCTTCTAATAGAGGTGTTAAATTTGGGAAAAAATTGCTTGAAAACTGTACCTTAGAGGTCTTTCAGAACATTCAGCCTGTTGATAGGGCTAGTTTTGAGTTTAACTTGATGGGAATGAGTGTTGCAATTGACCAAGTTCAATGTTGGATGGGTACTTGGTGGCTATTTCTTGTTTTCAACTTGCTCTTATAGAGAGGATAGCAGTTTAAAATGCATAGACAGCCACTGTATCAGAGTATTAGAGTATGAAGAATGGAAGAGTTAACGTTCACTCTCTTAAGTTCATTCCAATGTAGCCTCAGATTTGCAATTGTGGAGAGCATTTTACTAAGGAGCTGCAGACATGTTGCAATTTTTCGGATGCTCTTCTAGCAAGAGGACTGTTGGAGAGCACCTAGTGAAGTGAGAGAGCTTACCAATGGAGGATGCTACAAAGGAGAGTGAGCAGATTTTATAGCATCAGAAATGCGATTGTTTGAGGACAAGCAATCTTGAGGAGGCAGGGTTGTAATGTACCCTTCTTACACCTAGCTCAACTCAAGATTTCCATTAGCCTATTCTCGAGATCTCGTAGGCTAAGTGGATATGATTAAGAGACTCAATGGAGTGAAATGAACTCTTTCAATGATATCACTGTTCCCAGAAAACTTTATGTTTTCAGCATGCTGCTATTTTGACTGAGTGCTATTTTTAGCACTTGGTCATGACCCCAATTCCTCTCTTAATTAAATAAAGTCGGTTTCAAAAGAAATTTATTTTATTCACTCAATCTTTATAAGGACTTTTTTATAAATGTGCCCCTTGTGCCTAGGAATTCTTGGACATTGTTGTCGCAGACGTGATTTCTACTGCTAGAGACTTATTCAAAACGGGCAAACTACTTAGAGAACTCAATAGTTCTTTCATTGCATTAATCCCTAAGATTTAGGAGCCTCTCTTTTTTTATTCATGACTTCAGGCTAATAAGCCTGTGTAACAAAAGCTTTTCTACAGTCTTGGTTGACAAGATTAAACCCATGCTAGAAAACCTCATTAACTGTAACCAAAAAGGTTCTGTCCCTGGGAGACGAATCCTTGATACTGCCATTACAACCCACAAAGCCTTCCACTCCGTGGAGAAATGCAAGCAGCCAAGAATGGTGTTCGAGTTGGACATGTCGAAAGTGTATGACAGAGTCAAATAGGACTTCCTTTTAAAGTTCTTGAAAGATTCGGTTTAGACAAGAAAGTGATTACCTTGATCAAAAAATGTGTGAACACCGCCCATTATTCTGTCCTAGTCAATGAAGTCCCTAGGGGCTTTTCCAGTGCGACTCGAGATATCAGATAGGGGGATCCCCTATCCCCAAAACTTGTTTATTATGCTGGCTGAAGTTTTAGTGCAAAACTTCCTATGTACGATTAATTAAGGTAAACTCTTTGGGGTGTGCCCTGCTTCCAAACCTTCCCCCTGTTGTTCTGCAATAGTTTGTTGATAACACAGCCCTGTTTGGTATTGCTTCTGCTAGAAGCTAGAAGCTTGGAAATGCCTCCTCAGCCAATATACCTTTGTGTCAGGACAAACCATCAAATATGTTACAAGCAAAATTTATTTCTTCAACACCATTCATCATCACTAGAACAAAAACAGAAACATTTTTGGTTGTCAATTTCTAATCTCCTTGATACATATATTGAGTTGCCGCTTATAGTCGAACAGGTTTCAAACATCTTTTTGAGCTCCATACTTGAGAGAACATGGCATAAGTTGGTTGGATGGAAAGGCAAGCTTTTGAGTATTGCTAGTAAATTGCAGCTCCTAAAGACTTCTTTGCAAAGGATCCCTATTTACTTTCTTTCTCTCTTTTGAATCTCTAATTCTAGGACTGAAAAGCTTGAGAGAATTCAGAAAAATATTCCAATGTATATAGAGGAAAGCAACAGGATGGAACTGGTCAAATGGGTCTATGTTTGCCAACCAAAGACATGGGAGGATTGGACATTAGAAAACTCTCACCTTAATATAGCCCTTTTCACAGCTTGGGTGGGATTTTACCTGACACAAGGCCAGTTGGTGTGACATCATGTCTGCAAAACACCTAAACAAGGAAAGGTTCTACCACTTCCTTACCATGCAGGGGTTCCCCAATAGGTCCAAAATATGGAATAGCATTCTTAAATGCAAGAATGTGCTACAGCTAGGATAAAAATGGCAAATTGGTGATGGCCAAATGATTCGTTTTAGGGACAATACTTGGTTGGAGGATACACCCTATCCTCTCAACTAGCTTTTCATGATCTCTGTGAGGTTGCTAAACCGTTATTTGGAGTTTGGGTGGCTTACCATCTAGATCATCCTAAATTCTGGAAAAGCATCTTGTTTTGCTATAAGGAATTACAGCAACTAATGCCTCTAGCCTTGGATTTGCAAAAGGGACTTAAGAAGGAGACAATGCTGATGTTCCCTAAAGATGATAGTTTTGTCTGGAAAAGGAATGTCAGCAGTGAAGTTTGCTTATCTTTTGCTTCTCTGTGAAGGGAAGCATGGCAACTTGTCGAAAAGAGTCTATAACTCCCAACTTATCCCTAAGGTTAACCTGTTTTAGTGGACAGTTTTGCACAACAAAATCCTTACACATGACAACCTATCTAAGTGTGGATTTTGGTTGCCAAACCGTTGTGTCCCATGCAAACATAGAAAGGCATCTATCAATCATCCGTTTATATATTGACCTTTCATGCATGACCTATGGAAAAAAGTACTACAATTGTTCCAGACTGACCGGGTTATGAATGGGGATGTACAACAACTTGCCTTCAACTAAGAGGAGAGTTCTTTCAATCCCCTATGGTGGCAAACTATGGTGGCAAACTCCTCCAAAACTAAGTTGTGTCGTTTGGAAGGAGAGAAATAACAGGTTCTCCTAGGGTGTGGAATTCTTCGCTAATGTTGTTTTCCATATTTTCCACTAAATGTTGTTAGAAAACCTAGTTGTCACTACATGGCTTTCATTGCCCTCCCTCCTCATCTTAACAATCAAATTGCAAACAATTGGAGCCCCTGGATTCTTATGGGAAGTTTGATTTCTCTAAAATATAAAAAGGAAGAACCAAAAATGAAACCCCCTATATCTGGCTGGCTCAAGCTCAACTTTTGTGGAACTGTGAACCACTCTTTCTGGGGATAGTTGTTGTTGTTGGGGTCATAAGAATAAGCACCGAGAATTTAGTGGCAGCCTATGGTGGTGCACTGTCAAAACATAAGAACAATCAAGTTGAAGGAATGGGCCTCCTTTGGTGGCTAAATGAAGCACATTCTATTGGTATTGGAGCCCTTTCAATTGAAGGGGATTTCAAGATTACTATTGATGATGTTAAAGGATTGCCCAAGACCAACTGGTTTGTTGAGTGAATTGTGGGAGATGTTTGAAGGCTTCTATTGAGCTTTAACTCCCTTGTCATTAACCATGTTTATAAGGAAGGCAATGTGGTAGCGGACTCTCTCACTGCTTGTGGCTACAATTTGGAGGGATTGAGGTCCTAGCAAAATCCCCACTCTCTTCTAGCAAACATACAAAACTCTCTTCTAGCAAACATACAAACTCTCTTGAAGGGAGAGTGTTCAACTTCTAATGGGGATGACATGTAATAGTTTCTATTGGTTGTGGTGCCTCCTTTGTACCATATGTGTTGAGTTTTCCATAACCCTAACAAGTCCTCTATCGAGCGAGAGTGATGGACAAGTTAAAATATTTTGAATTTCAATATGGGGTTGATAACATGACATGAGAGTATGGAATTGCAAAACTGCCTCGTCTAACGTGACATTAAAGACCATCGAAGTAGTACTAGTTCATCTAAGTGGCCCCTAGGTAATCACAAAAGTTCTAATGATCTAAAGGAGTACTCCATAATGATGACATGGCATCACTCAAGGGCCACAGATGGTCATATATGAATTTATCATAGCCCCTCTTGTAAAGGAGTGTACTCCTTGTACATTGTGATGAAAAGACTCTCTTATGGGAAACTGTAGCTCGCATTAGCATAATTTATGGGGAGGATGATTTAATGTTAATCGCCAACCAGATGGAAATGCATTTTTCTTGCTTCTAAATCTCGAGATAACGACAAGTTTCCCTAACCGCGTCAAGGGTCACAATTATCTTCCTCAAAGCAAGTTACCCAAGTATCTTGTTACAATGTGGGAGGACTAGGTCTGCAATAAGCCTAGAAAGTCATGACTTCAAGAATAGCCCCATGGTGTGGCATATTTACAAGGAGGGGTTTTTAATTATATTGAATCCAATAATAGACTCAATGAGGGTTTGTTTGTCCAATATTCCAGCTCCTAGGAAAAAAAGAGAGTTAGTGTTGGGGGTATCTCCTGTGAACTCAGTGAGGAGGTCATCACTAAAGCTATTGGTTTTATCTACTAAAGTTAGGAAATGGAAGAAGACTATTTGGGCGATTGATAATGATAGCCTACATAGGTTCTTTAAAGGAAGTGAGGCTTTGGTCAAGATGCAGGGCAGATGTGATAGTGCTTGGCTTACTCCTCCTTGAGACTAGGTTTGTCTGATGCTAACGAAATACTTCACTCTTGAAGGGTGCTTCAAAGTCTACTGCTTTTACCATATGCCCCTCAACCACTTTAGGAATCATAAATTGTCTCATTTGCTTTTTTTATTAAATTCTCTTGAGAGTTTTGTGCTTGATGCTAAAGATAGTGCATGTAACTGAGCCTTATTTTTAGGTTATACCATTTCCACTTGGCCCTTTGCCCTCCCAAATGCATTGTTCTCTATGAGGCTCCCATATCATAGTCCCCTCTCTCTGCTAGTATAATTGATGTGCTAGGGTAAAGTAAAAAGAAAGGAATCTGGCACCCAGGAGCCCTTAAAATTGCATCTCACCTTGTCACCCTGAAGGTCTTGAGTTCTGGCATCCCTACTCCTGATGATTGCTTGAAAGGTAAAAAAATCCATGTTATACACCTCCAAAAAGAAGGGGAAGAATCCCCCCAACCAAGAAAACTAAATAATTCATCCAAGAAGTGAATAGTGAAGATATTGGTGAGGTGGAAGAGGAACATAGTACCCCTCATATCTCCAACAAATTTTCCACTGGGTCTATAAAGAAAGGAGAAAAAATGTTGGTTGATTATAATTTGAAGGAAAACACTAAACAAGAGAATCAAAAATTTGTAAGGGGAAGTAAGAAGAATAAGAATATTGGGTGTGAGGACACGAAGTTGATGTTATTGGTAGCTCAAACAAGTCTACCTGTAACAACTCTATCCACATATCTAACAGTGTTAAGGAGGAGCCCATGGGTCCCACTGAAAGTATGCTACTAAATGAGGATTCTTGGAAAACATGGTCCAGATGAAGGAAATAACAAGGACTTGTTCATATTTCTTCACAAAAGATTAAAGCCATGTATTGTACCAATCGGGGTGTGATATTAGACCCTCCCATAATGCTTAAACACTCATTGATCGAGGTTGCAACTCCCAACCCTTTTGGGATTTTGAGAATACTTTACTTGTTGACATGGTTGGTTTCCTCGACTCTAGCTCATCTTTTTGTGATTTCAGCTATAGGAGTAGGATTTTGGTTATTTCTATTATGAATGGTACTATTTTAAATTATAGTAGTAATTCTGAGGATTATAGGCTGCTTGCCTACAGCCTATGGTCCTACAGTTATTTCATTTACTAGTATTGTTCTAGGCTTCGTGTGATGCTTATTGTTAGTATGTTGTGTTTGTATACCCTCAGGTTGTGGCTTTGTAAGTCTCAACACGCAAGTTTTGCTATTGATTAATATCAAAAACATGAAGTTGTTTTTAAACTGGAGTAGTTTGACATCCTAAGTTGACACCTATGGAAGAAGATATTTTTTTTTTTTTTAAGATTATTATATGCTTCCAAAGGGGATGGCTAGGTGTTATAAGGAGACATATAATATTTCTTATGAGGATCTCAAAAGAGGCCAACTCTCTTGTGGTAGATAAACTTTCATTTGCATTTGATAAAAAGTGAGGGAAAATGAATTCAAATTATCTTTTAATTGAACTAACTTCTCTTGTTCTCTTTGTATTTGGATTTTGAGCTCTCATTTGGACATGCTGAGTTGATATCTTACTATTATGTTGCCGGAATGATTCTAGAGTTCACTCCTTGACCAGTTGAGGACAAAGTCTTTCATACAGATTACCAGTTTCAATGGTGAAGAACCCACCCTGGCTGGTTAGTTATTTAAGTTGCAAATTAATAGTGTTTTAGAGCTTGTCAGTTGATTCTGGCTTGGTGAAGATGAAGTGGTTGGCCGTATTTTGATGTGGGTTTGTAGTTTTTGGTGTGGAGTGTGATTTGGAATTGTGCGGTATGAGTTTTCAAGAGTTTATAGTTGTTTTCTAAGTATTGGTGTGAGTTTTCTGAATTCTAGAATTGCTTGCTCTGACGAGAGCTACTGGAGGAGGATTATTGGAGTTTATTTGTAGGTCATGATCTTCAAGATCAGAAATTGAAGAGAAATAAGATTGTCATCAACAACTAAGTCGTAATACATGCTAAAGCAAAACTTGGGGTGAGTTTTTTGGGGTACTTTTATAACGTGAGATAAGTTTTCGAGCATAAAAGTACAAGAGCAAGCCCACAATTAAAAGCCAATCTGCTTACAAGAGGTTATATGCCCTTCAGTGATTTATTTCAACTTGTAGCCTTCTCACAGGCAAATTTATTGAAGGAACAATAAAGTAGTTTTCAACAATTTTTTGTAAGTTTTCTTTCTCATTCATTTAAGACATTTAAATTTATCTTGTGAGTTTTTGCAGGGGGGCTTTCCAAAACACCGCATCTGCAACCCAGGAGCTTTTACTCTACTTAATACTGTAATAGATTCTATACAGTGACGAGAATTGTTTCCCTTTACCTGTAATAATATGCGTAAATTCTTTACAAAATCTATTTTTTCTAAACCATATGGACATCAGAGCCAGAGCCAGAGCCTCAAACTTATGTCAAAGATAAGGGGAAACTCATCTAAAAAATCCTGAAATTATAATTCAGGGAACCGCTGCTAGGTAAACTCCATAAAAACTAATTGAACCGAAAAAAAAACAAAAAATAGCACACTTTCCAATCAAATCAAATAAGGCAGTGTGCTTCCAGCTTTATTGTTGCTGTTACCTTAAATAAACAAATCATCCAGTCAACAGCATAACATTTTTATTTATTTATTTATTTCATATAAACATTGCTAGACGTGTGCATTATTTTTTCTGAAACAGCGTTTTCTAGTAGTACAGGTAAGGTGTAAAAGTGTGGCCAGAAATATTTGGTGAATAGTAAAAATCCTACTATTCATGCAACATTTGAAAAAGCTACAGCCTAACTGAAGACCAGGGTTTCAAAATTGAATCCGGAGACAGGGTGAAGCTTGAAAACCAAAAACACCGGATCATGTAAGGTCCTTACCTAAGGAAGCGTAACGAATGGAAATTATATATGAGTGAGTAAATGTGAACCTTCGAGTCCTTACGAAAGCTTTTCTGTCCATTTAGCGGGAAGCCATTTCAGTCCTCTACCTGCCCTCCAAGCTTTGTTCATTACCGTTGTCCTTTATCCATCTCATCATTTTTAAATTCGTACGCTTCTTCATGGAGATTTACCTTTTTTTGGGAGTTTTGGTTTTCTTTTTTCATCTCCTCTTCCCTGCCCTGCCTTTTTTTGGGGGTTTTTGTTTTTTTTATGATCTCCTCTTCCCTGCCCTGCCTATTTATATGCTTGCCAAGAGTTGCCGGAGTCGGTTATAGATGACTGCCTAAAGATAGTACACTGTGGACAGTCTCGATTGTCCAACAAACTCGGAGTGAAAATCGACCGTAGTGTTTACGCGACTTCGGCGCCTCTTATGTTTGATCGGGCCCCTTGCACTCTTCCCTGTATCAACAACTTTGCTAACAACCAATGTCTGACAGATGTGAACAAGAATACAAAACTTATTCTCGAGTGTAAAAATAAAATATCTGATGTGACGAAAATATCTACGAATATTATACATTTTAAAATATTTGGTGAAAATCTAAATACCAATTTAAATTTGGATAAGTCAAAAAATATTTATGCCGCCTCTTATGTTATTCTTAATTTAAATATTCAAAATCGTATACGCATAGGCATATTTATAAAATTAAATGTTCTTTGAAATAGTAAATAATAATGATTTGTTGGATAAAAATAGTTTTCTATAAATGGAGGCAATTTTCAATAATATTAAAGTTCTTAAAAATTATTTAAATAATGTAATTAATAAAAATTGTTTAGATAATTATAGAGCTAGATAAAATATATTTTATGAAATTATGTTTTGTTTAAAATAAAAAATGTGTAAAGGGGTGTTAGAAAGTAAAGTTCACCAAGGTAATTTAGAGGGGTGAATCAGTTATTGAGTAATACAATTTTTATTAACTTTATTAATTCTCAAATGTGTGATCAACATAAACAGCAACTATAAGAAAATAACCATACACAATAATATCATATATGTAAATTAGGGAAACCCTTGCTTAGAGGAAAAACTCTGGTGGGGATGGTGCCCACAAAATGATGTACTAATATATAAGTCCCTTATAAGAGGATGGACTCTATTAGGAGCCAATGAAATACATCCAATACATATCAGTCCTTATTCAGGAGACTTTAAATCCTTGTGAGGAGATTTCAACCCTATTACGAGTTGTGGAAGACACAAGGACCCACTATCCAAATAGCTTCAAAGGCAAGACCACCGAACTCAATGTCCAACTGGCCTTTGTATTATTCCTTTCATAACAATAGCATTTGATCAACTGTCCACTAACACTTTCTACCAATTATAGTCACTGCGCTCATTCATTATGCCTCTATTGCAACAAATACTTCTTAGATCTCAATACCAAATCCGCAAACTCACATCATAATAATCCCTTTAACCGCTTACTCGCATGTAACTCACACTTACAATTCATTTTCTTACGTCTATCCAACACTTCATTTCAATCACAAGGAAAATATCTCTCCTTTATACCAAGCCCTCAAAATAATTTATTGAGTCGGCCTTGAGGCTTTCTCGATTGCAATTACAATAAGACCTCATTATGATAAAACAATACACATTGCATTACATCTTTTCATAATTACCTAATACTGTCAGCTCACAATCTTTACAAATCTTTCACACATGTGACCTCGAACATTGTGCGTGTACTTATGTCATCATCAAGATGTATTCTATCTCTATCTAATTGTGCTCAACTAGATTCTATCCCTCTTAGGAGATATAACCTAATTACTAGAAACCACTCTCGAAAACTTTATTTGTAAATTGTCTTTTTTGTAAATCTTGAATAGTTGCCACCAATCTTCTACTTTCTGCATGTGCTCTTAACCACACCATCAAGACACTCTGTAGAATATGTCCTCAACTTCGCTAGATCTCATCTTCAATCATTGAATCGTACGTTCTCTATCTCTGCATGTTGCTCTGTCAGTCTTCACATAATCATTAGCATGTTAACATCAATGACATAGTCATGAATGCAACACACGATCATGCTAACAATCTCCCCAATGCTCCAGCAATGCCAGGATGCTCCCCCGTAGGAATATCATTAGCATTCATGCTAACAACGGGTTCATTTTGTAACATAACAATGATTCTACATTTTGCTATTAGGATGGTCATTTGTTTGAACCTCCTTGACTTCCCATTATTAAGTGGATGGTATGTTACACAAATGGTGGATTGTGTGGAGTGGATTGATATAGGAGACATAAAGGAATGTGGTCCCTTGAAATGTGGCATTGTTCATCCATAGCAACACTCAAAAACGTTTTACCTCTCAAACAAAATAAAAAATAAAAAACTATAAAACTAAAATATTTAAAATAATATTATTTAATTATCTAATTTCCTATTTATTTGATTATTATTCTTTCAATTATATATATATATATATATATATATACATAAAATCATACTTTTAATTTTATATATTCTTAATTATTCTTGATTTTAGTTTAGAAATTATAATTTTTGCTTTTAATTTTATAGTTTTAACTTATTTATTTTGTTTACATGATAAGATTCTAGGAACCTTTTGATGTATCTAATATCTCTATATAATAAAGCAATTATAATTCTCTCATTATTAGTTAATATATCACTATTCGTTAGATTAAGAAGTTACTGTAGTCTCTTGAGTTGGTTGATTCTTGAGACAACGTAATGCATGATGATTCACAACATGAAATACTTGTGATTGATGTTTCTGAGGGGGTAGTGGTGGATAACTTTCTTCATTGTTACAAAGAAAATTTTAAAACAATCCTAACACTTTGGTAGTTGGTCATGCAAGGCTAGGTGGTATTCATTTCCCTCATCTTTGCATCTTATTAAAATAAAATAACAATCTTAATTTCACTTTGGCTAATTGTTGATGTCACTATGTATGGGACAACGAACAACTTAGTTTTTCATTCCAGCACAATCTACTACAAAGAAATAATTTCACTTTGGCAGAAAACTAATCTAGCAAAGAAGGATGCATAGGATTATTGTTATGTCAAGGCTATGGTCATTAAATGGAAGATTGTATGTTCTAACTTCCTCAACTATTCCACATTTACGAATTCTTTATCAATTTCTAATTGCATTCGTCCATTAAATTTTGATGTGCAAAAATATTAAATAATAGATTGTATTAATCATAGTCAGATTATTAAAATATTAATTTTATGACAAGTTAATTCTTATTTTGATAATCTAATCAATTATATAATGCATATGCATGTGTCTATTAAAACATGATAAGTTTCTAGAAAACTTTTGGATGTGTCTAATATCTCTATATAATGAAGCAATTAAAATTATCTTATTATTATTTTTTGATTGATAAAGGCAAGTGCCTTATTTTATTATTATTATTTTTAATTACATTTTTAAGCTCGTTCAAAGTGCAGGCACTGGGGGAAATGGGGAAGAAAACCCTCGATGTAGTCTGGGATCAGAGTCCTATTATAAAAGTACAATTGCCCATAATTGGATCTTGAAGAAAGTGTACCTTCTTTTACATTAGAGATAAGTATTTATTTTAATAGATTTTCAATAACTTGCAAAAATATCCTTGAGGAAAACATCCCTCTTACAATTACAAGGCCATGAGAGGATATACATAAAATATGAATAATCAAATAACCAAAAGACAATTAACTATACTATTCATGAAGGAAATTGTTCTTCATGATGCCTCGTCCACTTAACCGAGAGCCTCTGCCAACCTATTCCAAATAAATCACCAAAAAAAACAAGCAACTACCCATATAGTGAAGATTGATAGATTTGTCTAAGGAGAGCATAAGAGATAAGTTATGGCAACTTCCTTTTGAATATCCTAGTGTTTGAAAGAATTGTGCTTTAGTAACCAATCTACCAATCTAGATAATAATTAAACCAAGGATAATTTCTCATATTGGTAAAAAAGAAACAGAGTTACTGAGAGCCCTAGAAAACCAATTTGAAGAATCTATGCATACAAGAAGACTAATCCATCAAAGTTCCATTCCTAGACATAAAGGCTAAACAAAGATAGTACTATTGAAATAAGACCAATGTTGTAGCCTTATCGTATTTGAAGTTCTTATTAGTATTTAGACATCTGAAGTGTCATTACTCCTAGTATTAATAACTATCTTTTGGAAAACCATGTCGATCTTTATCTGCATAAAGGGTAAAGTTGTTAAATATTATTTCAAAGAAACTATATCATATAATCTAAAGTTTTGATTATACCAAAAAGCATTAAGCTAGAGCAATGATATTTGAGAACAATGTATCACATGTCTTTTGAAGAGAAGTGGTGAGCACAATAGTATACACTATGAACTAAGTGTAGATCAAACAAGGCATTAGTAAGACACCTTATGATTTTTGGTTTGGATGTGCACCTACTATGAAATACTTTAGAATCCTTGGGAGTAAATGATACATTAAGAGAGATGATATTATTGTAAAGTTTGATTCTTGAGGTGACGAAAGAATGTGAAGGATTTGATGAGAACAAATCCACAGATACAATAGAACACTTGCATGCAAGAACTTGTCATGGAGAAGAAAAAGAAAGAGAAGGCAAGGGTTTCTAAAAATATGCAAGAATATATTATCAAACTGATAGAATGAATTAAAATATACAATTGATCAATCCTTGTAGAGGGAGATCATAAAACGTAAAAGGGAAACCCTAAGAGGTGAATGGCATTTAATTATTAAATAGAAATGCATGTACATAAAGGGAAATTTTAAGAAGGGAGTAAAGGTAATTTAATAAAATAAAATAAATCCTTTACTGTAACACCCCCCCACCCCAAGATAAGCAACAATGCAACTACAAACAATGCAGAAAAAGAAAGGAAACTACAATGCTAGAAGCATAAAATGGGTCCTAGCAACATGGCCTGATAAGGTATCCAGCACAACCAAATCTCTTAAAAATAGAGAAATGGGAAAAACCCTACTCCAAAAAGAGATAGAAATATGTGCTAAAAATAATAGAAGGAAGGAAGGACTCGTCATTGAGACCCCCAAGGACAACTTCCTTCACCCCAGGCATAGAATGCAACTAAAGATACTACGAGGATGCAAAAGGTTTAGTGAAGATTTCTATAACCTGCTTAGTAGTGGGAATATACTCCCAGCTAAGAGAGCCATCTTGAATCAAATGCCTGATGAAGTGCATATGAAGTTCAATGTACTTGGTTTGCTAATGTTCAATTGGGTTGCAGGAAATGTGTATAGCACTCTTATTGTCACACCAAACAAAGGTGGAGCTATTAAGAGGAAATCCAAACTCTGTCATCAACTATTTAAGCCATAAAACCTCCTGACTAGCTAGCACAATTGCCCTATATTTTGCCTCTATAGATGATAATGCATGAGCATGTTGCTTCTTGCAAGACCATGTGATAGGAGCAGAACCAAGGTAGAAAACAAAGCAATCATCAATATCACCAGCACAATCTGAGTTTGTATAACCAACAATGTGAGGATCCCCTAATGTATAGTGAATGCCATAACATGTACTGCCCCGAATGTACCTCAAAATATGTTTAGCATCTTTCCAATGACTGTCATGAGGATCATGTGAGAATCAAGAGACAAGGCCAACTGTAGAGGAAATATCATGACATGTGTGCATTAGGTACAACAAACTACCCACAAGTTATCTAATACAAAGTGGAATCCATTATAGGAGTAGATCAAGTGGTATATAAAATAAAACCTAACTAAAAAGGTGTGGGAGCAGGCTTGTAATCAAGCAAGTTAAATCTCTGAAGCGTATCAAGGTCATACTTATGTTGGAATATAGTTATCCCATCTGAAGACTGAACAACCTGTAGGTTCAAAAAATAGTGTAGAAAACTAAGGTCTGTCATCTCAAGCTACTCTCTCAAAGCTTGTTGAACACTCTAAATCATAGAGGGTGAGCTACCTATAATAATGAGATCATCAACATATAACACAGATATCACCAGATCAACCTCATGACGTTGAATATAGATTATAGGATCATAATGGAAATATGTGAATTTTGATGCAATCAAGAAGGAATCCATCTTCTCATACCAAGGCTGAGGGGTTTATTTGCAACCATATAAGGATTTCTAAAGTCTACACACCATAGAAGAGTCTTGCATAAAACCCTGAGGTTGCTCCATATAGATCTCCTCATGTAGGTCTCCATGCAAAAAGGCACTCTTCACATCCATTTGAAATATCGTCCATCCCTGAGAAGCTACAAGAGAGAGTACAACATGAATAGAATTCATCTTGGCGACAAGAGAAAAGGTCTTAGAGTAATCAATACCCTCCACTTGTGAAAAGCCCTTCATAATAAGATGTTCCTTGTACCTATCAATAGAATCATCTACAACATACTAGGTATTGTACACCCACCTACACCAAACCAATTTTCTTCCTTTCAAAAGAGGACAAAGATCCCAAGTGTGCTTCTTCATCAAAGAAGAGTACTCCTCATTCATAAAATTGTCTCAATTTGAGTGTCATGTCGCCTATGAAAAACTCTACGGATCATCTAAAATGGCATGACTTAAAATTCTAGTACCATATTTCTAAGCACAAGTGTGACAAGAATCTAAAGGATCTCCTACCATAGGTTCAGCTACATCAACAATATCCGAGCCCATTTGGGTACTCACAGAACATCAGGGGGAGGAGGGGAAGGTAGATCATCATCAAAATCTTCCTCAAAGGATAAAGAACCATGTAGAGAAGAGGAGGAAGTACTAGGTAGTAAGGGAGAAACTTGTGATGGAGGCTCGATCTAAGGACAATACTCATCAAATTGGACATCTCGGTAAAACAAGACCACTCTAGAATTAGGATCAAACAACTTGTACACCTTCACATCCTCACAGTAGCCAAAAAATATGAGTGGAAGAATCTTCCTCTCCATGGCTTTCCACTATGCATCTGGAATAAATGCCCAAGCCTCACTACCCATAATATGAAATGTATAAGCATTGGGCTTGACATGAGTCCAAGCCTCCTTAGGAGTCAACTATTGCAATGCCTTGTGAGATATTTGATTCTGAATATAGTTAGCACAATTGATAGCCTCAACCCAAAAAGGACTCGTATCTTGAGATTGAATCATACAATTAGACATCTCGCGTAATGTTTTGTTCTTTCTCTCAAAAACCTTGTACTATTGAGGGGTATGTGGAACTATAAAAAAATGTTGCAAACCATGCTCACTGCAAAGATCTCTAAAAGACAGATTCACATATTCCCTATCATTGTCAGTGCATAAACACTTGACAGAAAGACCAGGCTACTTCTCCACAAATGTCTTAAATATTTAAAAATAATCAAAAACATCAAACTTTTACTTCAAAAAGTACAATCATGTGCGTCTAAAGAAGTCATCTATGAAGGTAAGTATATATCGAGCACCAAAAAAGATGGAGTGGGAAATGACATGAGATCACTATGTATCAACTCAAACAATACCTTAGCACATGTGGATCTACCTATTGGAAAAGGATCTATGTGATGTTTTCCAAGTGCACAACCTTAACAAATACTCTGAGTACAAGAGATCTAAGGTAGCCTAGTCACTAGCTCTTATGTGCTCATCTATTGTAGATATATGCAGTTGACATGGCCAAAATACTCGTGCCAAAGTTTTCTCGTTGTGTTTCCATGAGGAACAAGAGAAATACTTGTAGAATTAGAACTCTCAAAGCCATCAAACTAATATATGTCTACAAATCAACACTCCTAGTAGCAACAAATAGATCAGGATAATGTAGGTCTTGAATAACTACATCATGTGGTGAGAACTAAATTGTCTTACCAGAGCCAAAATGAAAAATCTAATAGAAAAATAAGAGATTCATAGAAATGGACAAAACCAACAAAACATCTCGTAGGGAACCACCTTCCAAAGAGATAGTGCTAGAACCTTAAACTAAAAGTTGTGCGAAGTCACCAACTATAATATTTATAGTAACACTCTAAGCAATTGAGGTAACCAAATCAAGTGAGTGTGTCATATGGTGGGAAGGACCTAAACCAATGATCCAAGTAGCAGAAGAAGACAAAGCTCATGTAGAAAGAGCATGTTCTTTCCCTGAATAAGGAGGTGGTGTCTTCAGAGAAGAAATAATGTGTTGTTGCATGGCCTCCTCTAAAGCCTCAAGATGTTTCCAACACATGTAAATTGGATGTCCTTCCTTGCCATAAAAACTACAAGGATCACATGTAAAATTCTTAGTCTTGGAGGAAGATTTGCTAGACTTAGGAGGTTTACCCTTCAGAGTGGATTTTTGAGAATCTTATCTAGGAGATGGTTTGGAGGATCTCTCACTACTAGTTGAATTTGTTTTGGGCTTCAATTTCTACTTTGGCTTCCCAATAGATGTATGAGAAACTAATGTCTAGTTTTTTGATCTTATTGGAGAGTCCAACTATGTAAGCTTGGTCTACTCTCTAGTCAACCAATCACATAATACCTCAAATGTGGGCATGGTAAATCTGGGACCCAAAGCGTCCATAGTGGAATGGAAGGTAGAAGAGAAAATCTAAAAGTTTCCTCTAAGCTTTGACAAAATTAGATAAATGCAGTCCTTATTAGTCTTTACTTTCCCATAATTGTGTAACAAAGATCTCTATTGTTTAAACTTCATTAGAAAGCCCTCAATTGAGGTTAAAGAATTAGGTACAAGTGATGTAAGCTTTTCCTCAATCTAAAGTGCCCTGAACTCATTCACCGTACTAAATAAGCCCTCTAGCTTAGTCCACATATATCAAGGAGTAGTGCAACCATCAAGATGAAACTTTATACTATCAAATACATGTAAAGCAATTAGCTCCATGACCTCATCCATCTTGTCCCTGTGTTGCATGACCTCAAAGGCCCTCTGTAAAACTAGTTGCACATCATCTAAACAAGACCACAATCCTTTTGAACAGAGAAGTCATGTCATCTAGGTTTTCTATGTGTGATAGTTATGCGGGGTCAAAATGCTATACAAGAAGAGGTCTTAGTCATTTTGTTTTATAATGTGTTTGTTTTGATATAATTATGGTTCACTGATGTAAATGACATAAACAAGCATATAAAACACCCCCTACAATGCAAATAATTGAAGCCCAATAGCTAGTAGGAAAGCTTATAAAATGATAAGAGAAAAAAAACTTCAAATGAGAATCATGTGTACCTTTGAAAACATCTGACAAAAATATCATAGATATTGGAAAGCTCTCAAAGAGACCTTTTCGATGCTTCTTTTAGATTGAAATATGGAGCAAAAATGAGCAAGTTATGACCCCCAAAATGCAAAAAAAATCATCTAACCTTAATTTACAAAAATAGGTTTTCACAAATAAACCTACACCACTATATCTATGTCGGAATCATCTCTTTGACAATATTTTTTTTGCTAAAAAATACCTCTGTATGCTCAAGATATCACAAAAAAACCTCAGGTAGGTTTAGAAGGCAAATAAAACTCAAATAGAAAAATTAAACTCCAATTTTCTATCCCCCTAGGTGCTCATGTGACCACAGGAAGGAAGGTTTGGGCTGGCAACTTGATAGTATTATGCGGGTGGTATAGGTCGACAAAGGAGGCGCTTTGGCAATGCGTGGGAGGAGGTCAGCTAAGGTTGGGCAGTGACGGCTGTTGGGTGGTGTCGCTAATGAAGGTGGTGTCGCGGTGGCTACTGGGAAGTGGATCAATGGCCACTCAGTGGAGCAACAAACCTTCTGCTGAATGCATTTTTTAATTTTATTTTTTTTAACTTTAATAAAAAATTGCATTGAAATGTGTTAAGCAAAAAAAATTGCCTCAAAATTGCCCAGACTCCAAAAATGAACTTCTTAATATGGAAATATGGGTTTTGACATCCTTTGAATCCAACCATGAGGTCTGTTTGGACTCAAAGTGCCCCAAAATTTAGAGACACCCCCTTATTTCCACAAAAAACCCTAAAAAAAGCTAGATTTGTTATGTCAAACCCTCATTCCTATTTTTCTCCAAACACGAACAAGCTACAATAAATTTGGCTATGATACCATGAAGGATTTGATGAGAACAAATCCATAGATCTGGGAGAACACCTCCATGCAAGAAGCTATCACAAAGAAGAAAGAGACAAGAGAAGGTAAGGGTTTAGCTCTGAAAATATACAAGAATATATTATCAGACTAAAGGAATGAATTGAAATATACAATTGATCAATCCTTGTAGAAGGAGATCATAAAAACTATAAGGAAAACCCTAAGAGGCAAATGAAATATAATAATTAATATTTAGTTATTAGATGGGAATGCATGTGCATAAAGGGAAAGCATAAGAAGTGAGTAAAGACAATTTAATTAAATGAAATGCAATGATTCCTTTACTCTAACATATTGTTTATTAGATATTCATTGAAAAGCAAAGCATACATATGTTTTAATCAAAGATTAAAGAATATTCTCGAATGCAATAACGTGAAAGTTGATGAAAAGTTTAGAATACCCGAAAGAATACTTGGCTATGGCTCTATTGGACACACTAATCAATACACTAACAATAAGAATGTTGAGCAAAATTTATTTTATGAAACTCACAATGATTTTTAGACTAAACTACAAAGAGATGAAAAAGAACCAATATCTAAACCTAGAGTAGAAATCAAGATAGAACAAGTGACACCTAATAAAAATATTGCAAAGAATCACCCTGCTCAACAAATCATTGGAAGTGCGAACAAAGGAGTTATGACAACGAACAAGGTTAGTGAAGAATTGTGTTGAATTTCTCAAGTTGAGCCTTGGATTTCTAATGAATCTTGTAAAGATGACTATTGGATTAAAGCTATGAAAGAGGGATTAGAACATATTAAAAATAATAAAACATGGGAATTGGTTATTAGACCTAAATATAAGAATGTTATTGCATTTTAATGGGTATTTAGAAACAAGATGAATGAACAAGGTGAAGTTATGATAAATAAAGAAAGATTAGTTTAAAAGGGATATTCACAGCAAGAAGAAATTGATTTTGAAGAAACTTTTGCACCTGTTGCTAGATTAGAAGCAGTGAGAATGTTTTTGGCATATGCAACTAACAAGAACTTTAAGTTTATCAAATTGACGTCAAATCATCTTTTCTAAATGGATAACTTGAAGAAGAGGTAAACATTGAACAACCCAGTGGTTTTCCTCTTATAGATGAAAAAGGATATGGCTTAAAATTTACTAAAGGCATTAGATGGACTGAAACAAGCACCTAGATCCTAGTATGCAAGATTGGATAAACACTTGAGAAATTTGGGATTTATGAAAGGTAATGCTGATAGTAATCTATATTTGAGAAAGAATGAAGATGGTTTAGTAATTGTTGTAGTATTTGTGTATGACATTATTTTTGGAGGTAACGATGAATCTAGTAAAACATTTTTTAGAGGAAATGAAGAAATAATTTGAGATGAGTATAGATGGAGAAATGAAATTCTTCTTAGGATTGCAGATTGCATAGAAAAAGGATGGCATATTTAAGCTAATAGGCTTATTTGTTGTGGTACACAATAGTTAGAAATATGTCATACACAGGAAATTTTTTGGATGTTAGATACTGGAAAGTTCACAACTTGTGAAGAAGAATGTATTTTTATTATTAAATAGCTCACTACGCATAGACTTCTCCATCACTTGTTATTTTTACTTGGAAGTTAGGGATAACAGAGAGTATAAGGGATAGTGGGATCCTAATTTAAATCAAACATTTGCTTCACATGACAAATTGATTGATAACTCAAAAATAAAAATAGTTGTGAAGTCATGGAGGTGTCACTTACTAGGAGTTTTCAGTTCCATTGAATAATTTTGAGAAAATTATGAGTCTTAAAATTATCAAAGAGAACAAATTACTTATGTTTGTGGAATCATGGAGCACATGAAACAATGGGGGAAGCTCAAAATTTGTATAATTTATGATATTGTTTTAGTTATGATTGGAAGAAACAGTTGGGAAGGAGGTGGAGTTTTACTAGGAAACCTCAACTCCATTAGGGATATGGTTTTTTGTTGAGAGTTAACTGAAAGAAAACACTTCCTGAACACAGGTAAAAACTAGAGGGGATTTTCGTTTTGAATAGAATGGAAGAATAGAGATGTGATTCTAGAAGACATTCGGGTGGGGAAAGTTTTGCAAGCTAGAGGAAACAATATCCAAGTTGGTCTAAGCGCATGGTTTCCATAAGTTACTTTCCTTAAACTACATAAAGAATGTACCAACATACTTGCATTTTGTAAGCTAATAATCTTCTTGGAATTATGAGCTTGTGAGCTTTGTAATTAAATCAACACTCACTTTCCAGCATTTTGTACGTCAAATGTATCATTGTTTGGGAAATCTTAAAAGTTTGTTCATAGAAGGTTTCTTAGTACAAAACAAATCAGATTAGGAAAGGTCAAACCTTCTTTGAAACTACTCCTATGAGTCATTTGTGAAATTGGAAGCACATGCAACTTCTTTACTTGATTGTCTACTACAACTATTACAATTCTTTAAGTCATGGTTCAATTATTATTTGGGCTGAATAAATTTTATGTAGTTGGATTTTAGGTGGACTGAAGAGTTTTCTCATTTTATTTTTCCTAAACAAGATTCTATAAAATATTGTGTAATAGGAATTAAATGAGAAATCCAAAATTCATTTATTGAGGTTATGTGAAATGCTCATTTGTATCCATTCTTACCCGACTGATTGAACTAATGAATTAAACAATATCTTTTATTTGCTTTAATATCGTCTTTTAAGTGTGTATGGAAAATATATGGTTTGAATAATGTTGTTGTTGAAGTGCATAGTAGTTGCTGCTATAGTGCTCTTGCTATGATTTTATTTATTTAAATGACTATTGGGTCTTTTTGGAAACTTATAATTCTGGTTAGGAAATTAAATTTTCTTAGAAGTATCAAATTCTCAATAAGAACAACATAAGAAGTGATTAAGCATTAACATGTTTTATTTTAAAAGTCCAAAAGAGTGAATTTTGGTATTCCAAAAGTTGTGATCTTTTGTTTTGAGTTTGATATTTTTTATTCTAATTATGTAGAGGCTCAAGTATGTTTTAGCTCCTATTTCCACAATTTGTAGAGGGTTAGATGAATGCTGATGGTGTTGATCCATTGTGAAAGACTAAATGTTTATGTAAAATCTATGTCCACAGGGTAGTATTTGTTGAGTTGTTGTAGACCTCTTAGAAGCACTATTTGTACTTGTTTACACTAGATTGGTAGTTGTGTCACTTGCACCTCTTCAATTCCTAATTGCTAAATGATATGGGGAACTTTTGCTCCTTAGGTTGTAGCATTGTTTAAACATGGAATGATTTTTTCCTATTTTCCTCTAGATTATATGACTCTTTCCTAATTTGGGCATTTTTTGTTTGATTACTATCCACATTGTTGACTATTAATCTCTTTGTTTGGCTGATTTGATATATAGAAGTAGTAGTTAATCCATCATTAATTGATTTGATGCAAATTATAGAGTATTTGAGATATTCATATCAAACTAAATTCATTGTCAAGGGACCAAGGCATGAGATAATCACTCTATTTATGGATCATTTGCTAAATAATCTGACCATGCCAAATCCTCAATGGATCTCTCTTCTATATTTCGGTCTTTGTGGATGTTAAATAAATTCATTGTCCTTGCTAAAATATTTTTTGATTAACAATTGCATTACATTTAGTACATCCTATGCAAGAGTGTGAAAAATAGTCCTCAAACCAATCCCATCATTGCAAGAATTTAAACAAAGTCAAGCCATGGAGTTGGAAATCCTACACTCAAAAGGGAAAGTTACTTTATCTTCTTTAGTGTAATAACATTGTTCAATCTCTTTCTATTAGTCAAGAATCCATTTTAGTCATTAATCTATCAACGATAGATTTCTTTATGGAAAAAAAAATTGATAATGATTAAAACTATATCTAATTTTATTGAACTTCTTTAAGGTTTAACACAAATTCTTGGCTTGCTCATAAGTTTTCACTAACAATGCTTTCTATAGAACCATAAATGTGTTTGAGAAGTTACTCCCTTTCCTAATAACTGAAAGTGAAAAGTATTAATATTGCATAAATGTGCTATAGTTTTAATGATATTTTTTCAATTAGTCTCATTTGAATACATGAATGAGAGTGAATTTTTATCTCATTAATAGTTTTTCATATTTTTATTAGAATTTCATTTCGTTACAACCAAGGAGTATTTTCCTCATATTTAGAATGGATTCTTGATATATTTCCATACAATGTTATAACAAAAAATTATTTCCCTTATTTTGTCACATTTAAGAAATTGTACAACATATGCTACTATTGGCATACATGTTGCACCTTCGAGTGCAAGTGCTAGTTATATCACAAGCTAATTATCTTAAAGAGTTGTTGACGAAATTTGGTTTGGAAAATTGTAAACCTTTTGGAACACCTATAAATAGTTGTGAATTATCTAACAAAGATGAATCCCCTAGTAAAAAGAAAACAAAGTACATATCTATGATTGGTGGATTGTAGTACTTGATACATACTAGATCTTATAGAGCTAATTCAGTTGGAAGTGTGGAAAGATTTAAGGTAGATCCTAAAAAGACACACCTTGCAATAGTAAAAAGAATTTTTAGATACTTGAAAGGAATGCCTGATTATGGTTTATGGTATGACAAATCACAAGATTTCACATTATGTGCATACACTAATGTTGATTGGGCAGAAAATTTAGATGATAGAAAGAGCACCGCTACTGGAGCATTCTTCTTAGGAGGAATATCAGTTTCTTGCTTTAGCAAGAAACATGATTGCATTTCACAAAGTATAGATGAAGCAGAGTATGCAGCAGTAGCAAATAATTATAATTAGATTATTTAGATGAAGCATATGCTCAAAGACATTGGAATAGAGTTTAATAAGCCTACTATCATACATTACAATAACAAAAGTATCATAAGTATGTCAAAGAATCAAGTTTTACATTCAAAGACAAAACATATATCTATTAAGTACCACTTTTTTAGAGAAAAGTTTGGAGAAAAAGAAATCATATTGGAATATGTTAGCACAAAGGAGCAGATAACAGATATATTTACAAAACCTTTGGCTAAGGATACATTTGAGTACTTGATAGGTATGCTTGGAGTTATGCTCGAACCTACTTTAGAGTATTTAATGCACAGATTGCATCAATCAAGTTGGTAGCAGAGCACTATATATTTTACCTAGACTGGATGCTTGATGCTTCTTCTATGGGGGAGTATTTGTGTTTGATATGAGTCATTATGGACTCTTGGTATTGATATTTAATGTGTGTTTAGACGCTTGAGCTTGAAGATATTATTTTAGAAATGATTGAACTAAGAAAATTGACACAATGATACCTTTATCATTTATGTCAATGGGGAAACATCCTTATGGTGAAGATATTAGTACATGGAAAACATTATTATTATTCTTAATTGGAGAGTACAGATGATTATGTATGGGTGACATTAACATCTTCCTTGTGCATGATGGTTACTATATGGTTGTGGTTTGAACATGACAAACTCTTTACAACTTATTTGAGATTGAGATGTATGTTTACATTCATGGGCAACATGAATGGGGAGTAAAGGCAGATGGGGAAGAAGTATATTTGGTATTCATGGTGCTTAGATATTTTTCATCTATATTGTCATCAATGCCAAATAGGGAGATTGTTAGCATGAATGTTGATGGTATTTATGTGGGGGAGTACCATAGCAATGTTGGAGACATAATTCAAATCTTATGTGTTGCATTCATGACAATGTTTGTCATTGATGTCAACATATACTTTATTCTGGGAAGAATAACAAAGTTACTGAGGGAGAATTGTTTGGTATAGTCAATAATCAATGATTTAGGAAGTTCTATCTTAGATATATGCTCAAATATGCTTATAGATGCTACAATTAAGTTCATAGACATAAACATCGAGATATAAAAAAGCTATGTTGTGTTTTTCTGAAGGTAGCTTATAGAGAAAGTTTCTGGAAAGTGGTTATTGATAAATTGATTATATCTTTTAACAGAGATGTAATATGGTTAGGAGAGCTTAGAGGAATGTCATAGACACGTTGAAGATGCTATATTATAGATGGTGAAAACATATGTTCATTCTATGAGGTTTGGCAAAGATTGTTCAGAAGATGTTCTTTGGGAGTTGACTGTTGTAAATATCTTTGAAGAAAGAGTATAATTGTAATGTAATATCTTAATGATGTCCTGTATTATTATTGTAAATTTGGAAATCCTCAAGGTCAAATCAATATTTTTTTAAGGACTTGGTATAAAGGAAATATCATTTCATTGTGGATAGGTTTCCAGTGCAGATCTTTTTGTAATCAGTGAGATCATTTTGTTAGCTATGCAAAATTCGATGTGAATTTGTATTTGATCATAGTAGATACTAATGTTGAGGATGTACTATGAGAATAAAATAAACTATAATTCCAAAGAAGTTTTTGTTTAGTCAGTTCAAATATTATGGATATGCTTATCTAGAAGATTGTTTAGTGAAGACTATTTTTTAGGATATTTGGATAATGGGTTCAGTTGTCCTCCTTTCAACTCCTAAAAAGGTTGGCACAGCTTCTAACATAGATTCAAAGTCTCCTATTAGGGACTTGTATGTATTGATTATATTTCATTAGCTCCTAACAGAGTTTATCCTTTCTCGAGGAATTTTTATATCGGTACATTATCTTCTGGACATTATTCTCATTGGGGTTTTCCCTTTGATCAAGGGTTTCTCTAATTAACATATCCAGTGTTATTATGCACAGTTATCTTTCTATAGTTGTTGAATCTATTGTTTACTTGTTTACAACTTAATAAGGTTTTTGAGAATTACATAACTGATTCACTTCCCCCCATCAGTTATTTTGGAGGAGTTTACTTTCTATCTAATAAACAAGAACATTATTTATATCTGATAATAATTTACTTTACTGATAGTTATCCTTGTCTTCTAATAACCATCTTTTACACCAATAGATACATACCTTTGACCTTAGCAAAATAATATTTTTCAACACTTTTTGTCTTTCATATTTTGTATTCAGTGCCATAACTAATACATAATCTAATTGTTAATGTAATTAAATATTCACTAGGCACACCTACCTAATATTACTTAGGACAATGCATTGCATAGTAGTTTTTGATCGAGACAGCTAAGTGTTTGCACCTCAATTAAGAACATGATGTAGGAGAATTCCATTCTAGGCGGTGATAGTTGTTATCTTTATCCACCTTTAGTGTACATATCATCTTCATCGGTGAACATACTTCATTTTATAATGGAGGATGATATGCCTTTGGTTGACATGTGGTTCCGCCTTGTGTAGTTGATAGGTTATCTTCTCCTTATTATTGACTCTGGTTGTCTTTCCTATATAAGGAAGCCTATTATGCACATTTCATTTGTGTCCATGTAATCCATTGATGTTCATTATCAACAATATCATTCTTACATCTTAAATAAATTATTTTTGTAATATCATGTGGAAGTTATCTTGGTATTTCATTTGATCTTGGGGGTGTTGTATGTTAGGATCAACCACAGATATAAATAACAATTACATGCAAATATAACCAATATCAAAAAATAATAAAGCACACAGATGAGAACACAATACACAAATATTTAACGTGGTTCACTCAATCTCTAGGCTATGTCCACCAACGACAAGTCCAATATTATTATTATCCAATGTTCACAATCTATAATCCCTTGCAAATCAATACCACTTCAAGAAGCTACAATCTTATCATACATTATGAAATCTCTAACCCTAAGTCTTTTTTATACAAGCTTTTGTCACTTACAAAATTAGGGCTAGAATAAGTCATCCAATAGGAAAATAATAGTTGATGCCTTTTACAATAGTAAATTCATTTTTGGCTTCAGGGGTGCTGCCCTTGAAACCCCCCATAGAGGCATTTCCCCTTGACCTCACCTTGTATTGTGACAGGGAGCGCACCTGGGGCATTGCCCCTTGACCCCCATATAAATAATTTGGGGAGAGACTATGCTGAATAAACCTGTGAGTTTCATTAGGCTCCATATCACAACATTGTAGAGTAATCTAAAACTCTACCATGGTATTAGATCACTCAAGGTGTGAATACCTCTTCTCTAGATAACAATCTTGGCTTGATTCAGTTGTGGGTGTAGAATTTGGCAATTTGGACACTACCATTGTATTTAGGAGGTTGTTTTGGTTATAATCAATTATAAGCACACCCATATTTGGCAAAAGCAAAAATTAAGGAATTTTTTTTTTGGCAAACCAAGCAATACAACTTGATTTGCCAATTTGGAAGATTTTACCAAATAAAGGGAAGAAATTATGTTTTCTAGTGTGTGTTGGACTAAAATCCTTCCACCTGCTTGTTAATCGATATCAACAGTGATCGACATATCCCTTAGTGGACCCAATCACATGGCTTCCTCAACATCTAAGGGGCACCCAATCACACCTAAGCCAATATTTTCTCAAACACAATCCACATTGCCCTCCCACATGGCTTTCCTACAATTATCTAGCAGAGTGGCTTCAAATCGACTTCTACAATTAGTCGATCTAGAAAAAACCCTACCTTGTGTGGCTCCAACCATGAAAAACCCCCTTCTATTAACAAACAAACCTTTGAGCAAGCCAAATGTGAGCATATTCTACCCTGATTTGACAAACAAGATTCATGGTTCACATCCCTGATCTACTCCATATTGAATGCCTCACAACCATTAGACCTCATTAGTGCATGGTGAAAGGGTGGGACTTTGACCAAATTTGACATGAGAGTCCACACAATAGCTTAGCTTATGCCAACTTAGAAGCCCCTATCTCACGAACCAATATCTGCAAAGGTTCATCAACATGTTGAAACCCTAATCCATCCTGTCTTGGCATTCCACATATGTTACCATGGAATTCACAACTCGAGAATTTTACCACTACTATTTGAGCTCATAAGAGTGGGGGGATTTTTTTTGAAATTGAACCTTTTCAAGGATCAATTTTGTTAAGTAGGAGATATTTTCCACAGCAAGTCAAATTGTGATATTGATATCAGGATTTAACTATGTAGTTTTTTATTCAAACTCATTGACCCATGTTTCATGAGTAGTGATTCACATGAATCCATATCTCATGAGAATAAGTGGAACACTTAGCACTCATTGGATCTAGGTGATTCTCACAGAGGTGAAGCATCGAGACTTCCCAGGAGGTCATCCATCTCAATACTACTCCATCTTGAGTGTGCTTAACTTTGAAGTGTCCTCCATGGTTAACCCCACTCTTATTGTAACCCCATTTTCAAAACCTTCAACAAGTTTTGTGCCTTATGAACCATTCATTGGAAATCCCCTTAGGCTCATCAATTGATAAGTAGGAGATATTTTCCACAACTAGTCAAATTGTTATATTGCTATCAGGATTTAATTGTGTAGTTTTTGAGTCAAACTCATTGACCAATGTTTCATGAGTAGTGATTCAGAGGAGTCCATATCTCACGAGAATTAATGAAAAACTTAGCACTCATTGGATCTAGGTGAAGCACTGAGACCTCCTGGTAGGTCACCCATCCCAATACTACTCCAACTTGACCATGCTTAACTACAAAGTTTCCTCCATGGTTAAACCCAATCTTCTTCCAACCCCATTTGAAAAACATTCACCAAGTTTTGTGCCTTATGAAAAATTCATTAGAAAGCCCCTTAGGCTCATCAATTGAAAAGTAGGAGATATTTTCCACAACAAATCAATTTATGATATTGCTATCAGGGTTTAACGTCGTTTTTGACTCAAACTCATTCACCCATTTTGCATGAGTAGTGATTCACATGAATCAATATCTCATGAGAATTTATGGAACACTTAGCACTTATTGGATCTAGGTGATGCTTATAAAGGTGAAGCACTGAGACTTCCTAGGAGGTCACCCATCCTAGTACTACTCCAACTTGAGCATGTTTAACTACAAAGTTTCCTCCATGGTCAAACCCACTCTACTTGCAAACCCATTTTCAAAACCCTAACCAAGTTTCGTGCCTTATAAAAAGATTAGAGAGCCCCTTGAGTTCATCAATTGATAAGTAGGAGATCTTTTCCACAACAAGTCAAATTGTTATATTTCTATTAGGATTTAACTATGTAGTTTTTGAGTCAAACTCATTGATACATGTTTCATGAGTGGTGATTCACATGAATACATATGTCATGAGAATAAATGGAACACTCAATACTCATTGGATATGGGTGATTCTCACAAAGGTGAAGCACCGAGACTTCCCAGGAGGTCACCCATCCTAGTACTACTCCATCTTGAGTGTGCTTAACTATGAAGTGTCCTTCATGGTTAAACCAACTCTACTTGCAACCCCATTTGCAAAATCTTCATCAATTTTTGTGCCTTATGAACCATTCATTAGAAAGCCCCTTAAGTGCAATTGATAAGTAGGAGATATTTTCCACAGCAAGTCAAATTGTGATATTGCTATCAAGAATTAACTATGTATTTTTTAGTCAAAATCATTGACCCATGTTTCATGAATAGTGATTCACATGAATGCATATCCCACAAGAATTAATAGAACAACTAGCACTCATTAGATTTAGGAGATGGTCAAAGAGGTTAAGCACCGAGACTTCCCAAGAGGTTACCCACCCCAGTACTACTCTAGCTTGAGAACACTTAACTACACAATTTCCTCCATGGTTAAATCCACTCTTCTTGCAACCCCATTTTCAAAACCTTCACCAAGTGTTGTGCCTTATGAACCATTCATTAGAAATCCCCTTAGGCTCATCAATTGACAAGTAGGAGATATTTTCCACAACAAGTCAAATTGTGATATTCCTATCAGGATTTAACTATGTAGTTTTTGAGTCAAACTCATTGACTTATGTTCCATTCATTAGAGTAAACATCCAGCTTAGAAAGGAGAAAATGGTTTGATCGAAGGGATAAAGCACTCATATGTCTTATAAAAACTATCTCTTATGATATGCTATACCACATTGCATCTTGCATACATCCTCATGATGCTTGGACAAAATTGGAAGGAATCTTTAGTAAACTTGATAGAATGAGAAAATTCACACTAGAGAATAAGCTCACAGGTTTAAATCCTTGGGATTTTCACAACATTCAAGACTTTATCTCTAAGTTAAATGATAGTAGATTGGAAATTTCTAATTTTGATATTACTAAAGATGATGAACAATTGATATTATCTATTATTTCCAAGCTAGGTCTTGAATATTCAATCTTTGTTTTCACATCCTATGCCATTATGGATTCTCTTGGTAGTAAATAAAAAATGCATTCTCTTGATGAATTTGCATATCAACACACAAGGGAACAAGCAAACTTAGCACATATGGGTTAATGGAAGCCTTCAAAGTGTCAAGCATTGATTGAAAATGACTCCTCTCCAAAAGATTTCAAAGGAAAATGAAAGAAGCAACACAAGGATCCTAAGAAAGATGAAAAAGGTGATAGTTCTCCTTCACAACGTATGTCTAAATCAAATTCCTATTAAAGAGAGGAATTATCTAGAAGAAAGAGAGATAAATGTGCATATTGTAAAAAGCTAGGACATGATGAGCACAAATGTTTCCATAAGAAGATTGATGAGCTCACTCACCTTCTTCAAAAGAACAATCTCAAGTTGTCATCATCAGTGTTTGCTCCTTCTTATTCACATTAGACAACTTATACATATACATCATCATCCAAAGATAAAGGTAAAGGAAAACCATTCATTGCTTCCACACAACTTGAGTGAGGTAAATGAATTCTTGATTCAGGTGCATCACATCATGTGGCATCCTCTATGGATATGTTTTTATTTGTTGAGCCTTGTAAATATCCAAACATATTAATGGGTAATGACATACATAGAGGTTTGTGGGAAAGGTTATATTCCTATGGGAGGGGGGACATTTAAATTATGTTCTTTTAGTACCATCCTTGACAACTAACCTCCTTTCCATTTACCAAATTACTCATGGGGCATAAAGCAGAATTGTTGAGTTCACTCCTGATTATGTCTACATCAAGGACATGGAGACTAGAGATCTCATAGTTGTGGGATTTGTTGGTCATGGATCACACTTGTAGATTTTGTGATTTGGAGCCTAATTAGACTTAGAGGTTTTTTTGTTTTCCACTTCATTCAATGTAGTTTTCCCCCATACTTTACTACGGGGGTTTCGGGATAGTTCCCTCAAACTCTACGAGTCAAGGGCCCTTGCGAGTTCCTAGGGCATCCAAAAATGAAATTAATATTGTAAAAGGAATCAAGAGTTATATTTTTCTATTGTTCAACATATTCTAGCCCTAGTTTTGTAAGCAACAAATTATTGCATAAGATAGTTTAGTATTAGGGATTTCATAATGATTGTATGATGAGATTGTAGATTTTTGTGACGGTATTGAGTTGTAAGGATTTACAGATTGTATGTAGGTTGTAATCACTAGATAATAAGAATATTGGACTTACTATTTGGTGGATGTAGCCCAAGGATTGGGTAAACCATGTTAAATCTTTGTGTCTTTTGTTCTCTTCTATACCTTTTATTACTTTTTGATATTGGTTATATTTCCATGTAATTGTTATTGCTCTCTTGTTATTCCTTACAATATTTTTTTTTCATTTTGTTGATGATGATGATGATATTCATTATGTGTCCACCCCTATACCAAGGCTAATAATTTAAGTGGGGAGAACTTTGGATACTTGTATTGTTGTGTTCTTGAGACAAGTGTTGGTAATCCTACTCTTCCACCTCTTTCTTCTTCAACCGTGGCTTCCTAATCAATAGGATTATCATATTGCTTCAGATCTTGCAGTATGGGATGAAAACTTGGATGCCATTTTAGCATTGTTTGTTGAGTCTCATATTGTATATTTGGGAGACATACTTGATGGGGCTTCTTGATACAATACAAGGCAAGAGAATCCCCAAAGAGATATTCTATTCTCCAAAAAATGACCACACAATGGAAGAATAACAATAACATAGATATTTAGATACAAACAAATGCCAATTTTTATAATATAATCATAAGATTTACATCCAACATGCTTGACTATAAGGTGTTTCGGGTTACGACCAAATACATAAGAAAATACAACAACCACTCTGCAAGATCTCACAAGATCTAAACCCTAGCTAGCTCAGATCCACAATCTAGTAGAAATCCTTGAGAAAATTCTAAACTTGTGCTTGCAAGCCACCAAGAAACCTTCTTATTTTTCCAAGCCGCAGCTACTAGCTCTACTAACAAACTTTTCTCTTCTCAACTACTCATCTCTAGTTGACTTCCTCCATGCTAAATGAATAATGACTCTAGACTCCACAAGATCCTCTACTTATACTAAACCAAGCCACATGTTAGCCTAGCATATATTTTTTTAAATAAACACTCTCATTAAATACACCTTCAAGCCACAGGTTGACTTAGTAGCAAACATTAAATAAATAAAATAAAGAACTTTCCACTAACTTATAAAATGCCACCTTCGTAAATGAAACGACTGTCTCCTTTTTTCTCTCCATTGTTATTTTTATTATTATTTCTCTAATTTTTGTCACTTTCTCTCTACTCCACTTTTAAAATAAAATAAAATAAAATAATTATGCCCCATTTTATTTTGTGATGCAAGATGCTCCTGCATAAGACTCCACAGGTAGATAGAAAAATATGTCCCATACTTTGATGCCAAAAGAAATATTTTCACACAACTTCATCTTCACCAAAGGTTTCTAATCCATCCCAGATAGAAGAACAAATCTAAAAATCAACCATCTATGCTTCATCCACTCAAACATAAGAATTGAATGAATCTTAGCAACCTAATCAACAAGCTCACTCCTAGGAACAAACTGAACATAATGTTTCACCAACAATCTTTGCAACTGATCACAACCACCACCAACGATATCCTCAAACATGAAATCCATGTCAGCAACATAAGGTAACTCTCGAACCAAATCAACAACATGTAAGCTCAAATCCACAATAAGAGCAACATGTAAATCCTCAGCCTCATTAGCAACTAGTGAATCCACACCAACAACATCCAACTCCACATTAGTAGAAACATCCATATATGAAATCTCGCAATCAACAATCTCATCATCCACTATAAAATGCTTTGCAATTTTCATGTCAGATCCATCTAACTAATCATGAAAACAAATATCCTCTTCAACTTTAGTGAAGTCATCCTTTACCTCTTCCTTAACAAAAAAATGTCTTCTCCTCTGCACAATCTTCTTAACTAGCCAGACCATTCTCTTTTAGATTAGTAGATTCTAGCTCTAGAAATCTCTATGAAACTCAATTATCCCTTCCTTAACTTGATCAGTCAAACTAGCTTCCAACCAAATAAATGTTTCTAAGATCTTTGTGTCTACCACATCATGAAAATATGCAATCATCCTAGGCTCCAATCTTCTTGGAGGAATCTTTCAAGATCTTCACAAACCCTCTTCAAAAAATCTACACTCTCAACAATCACCAACCAGATCAAACCTTTAATCAACAAGGTCAACTTTCCATCTTTAGAACCATCTCTTCATACCATGATCCATCTTCAAGTCCTCTACAATTGTAAGTTAGAACCAAGATATGCCTCCTCACAACAAAGATGTCTATGACTTTAAAAGGAAAAATCAACCACAAGATCAAGCTCTACTCTGATACCACTTGATGCAGTACAAGGTAGGAGAATCCCCAAAGATGTCCTAGCCCCCAACAAATTACCACACATTAGAAGAATAACAATAACATAGAGATTTAGATCCAAAATAATACTAATTTTTATAATATAATCATAAGATTTACATCCAACATGCCCAATTGTAAGGCCTTTTGAATTACCACCAAATACATAAGCAAATATAGCAACTACTCTACAAGATCTCAAAAGACCCAAACCCTAGCTAGCCCAGATCCACAATCCGTTAGAAAACCCCAAGAAGAATCTAAATTTGTGCTCCCAAGCTACCAAGTAACCTTCTTATTTTTCCAAGGTGCAACTACTAGCTCTGCTAGTTCAAACTTCACTCTTCTCAACTACTCCTCTCTAGTCGACTTCCTCCATGCTAAATGCCATGTTGAATGAATAATGACTCTAGACTCCATAATGTAGTGTCCCCACTATTAGGGTTGGTTTGAAATACTAATACGTACAAAATAAATGTTAGATTTAAATACTAACAATTATAGATATACTATTCTTTTCATAGTTATGGCCATTATCTCATTCTCATCTGGCCATTTATACAAGGTTACTCATATCTCGCACTAGCACGATAACCATTTATATTAGGATCTTACTTCTTGCATTGGTACTATAAGATTCCATCAATGCCCATCTTAGCCATTTATATAAGGATGACTCCTGACTCTATACTGGCCTGAAGCCATTTATATAGGCGAGTAATGTCCTTATACTGACACTATGGGTTCTTAATCATTTTGTAAGAAATATATAAATAATTAACTTATATTCATAAATACCACTTCTTAAATCAATACAGATACCTTGTCACTATTTAATTATGCTATTTTAAATTATATATATATATATATATATATATATATATATATATATATATATATATCTTGTACTTAATATCATAGTATAAATGGAGATATAACAAGAATTACGTAAAGGGAATATATTTGATCTTAGTTAGTTAATGCGCCATTAGTAACATAATATGAGTGTTCCTTACCTTAATTACCTTCTATTATGTGCGGGCTCTTGTATTATATATGACTAGTCTTCGGATATGGGTCCCTTCCCACATGTTATCCTTGTTCTATGTTTATTGGCCTTGACTTGGTGGATGATGTATGCAGTCAATGTTTAATATTTGATCCTTCCACAATGTTTGTATATAATCCCTCCTTCTCCCTTTTTATTCTACATATATGATCTTGATCCTTCCACAATGTTTGTATCTAATCCTTCCTTCTCCCTTTTTATTCTACATATATGATCTTGATGATTGCTAGTATTTGACTCTCATGGGTAGTGTGTATAATATTCTAATGGATCCCATGTCACCTGCTTCTCTTGCTCTATGTCCTTGTTTGTAATGGTAGTTGTGCTCGTACCTCTTAATAGCTTCCTGAACCCCTTCATACCTTCTTTCTCTTCCTTTGATGCTATACTATGTTAGATTCAATGGTGTCCACACAGGCCTCGGTATTGCTACACTTTTAGTTGTTCCCTCCAACTTCTTATTACAGGTGCTCTGTATTGCCAATTGTTGTTTTTGATTTTAAAGAATTGTCCTCCTCTTCTTTTTGCAGGTCTTTCCCTCCTTTTGTAGCTGTGTTTAATCTTTAATATAAGGTTACGCTACCACCTTGCGACCCTTCTAACAGTCACAATAATATAGATATTATATTCTATCTATTTATGATAACATCAGTATTTAACTTGCTCAATAATTTAATGAATATTGATATTATTTTATATTTGTTAGATATATTAGAATTGTTTTTGTTATGTCTTATTTTGTTAATTATTATCATTTGAATAATATAAAGACATCTAATATTATTATTGTTATAGACAATGTCATTGTTTCATGATTAAATATATATGTTTATATCAAAATTAATAGATATCAAATGTCACTAGGGGGTTATTACACACAAGAACCTCTACTTATACTAAACCAAGCCACAAGTCAGCCTACCATAAAAGACCTTAAATAAACACTCTCATTAAATACACCTTCAAGCCAGAAGTCAGCTTGGTAGCAAACATCAAATACATGAAATAAAGGACTTTTCACTAACTTCTAAAATGCCACCTTGGTAAATGAAATGCCTCTCTCTTTTTTTCTCCATTATTATTTTTACTGTCAATTTTTTTCACTTTTTCTCTCCTCCACAATTTTAAAATAAATAATAATAATTATGCCTCATTTTATTTTGTGATGCAATATTTCTTCTGCATCATTTCTATACTCCTTGATGATAACATCATAGTGTTAGAATATATATAGTTCACTAATATAATTGGGGGGGGGGGGGTGGCGCAGAGAATTAGTTATACAACTATTATCACAATCATTATCTTTAAACAATCTTAACCATATGAGTAATATTAACTGAAACTACAACAAGATGCTCATATACAATTAACACCAGATATGTTAACTAGGGAAACCCTTGATCAGAGGGAAAACCCCGGTGGAGATAGTACCCATAAGATGATGTACTAATATAAATATTCCTTGTTAGAGGATAGACCCTATTAGGAGTTTGTTACAACATTCAATACGTATGAGTCCCTATTAGGAGACTTTGAGTCTCTATTAGGAGATTCAAACCTTGTTAGGAGTTATGCCAACCCTTTTAGGAGTTATGGAAGACAGCTGGACCCAGTGCCCAAATAGCTTCAAGGTTAAGATCAAAGAACCCACTATCCAAATGATCTCTATATTATTCCTTGTAGAATAATAGAATTGAAATGTACTTCTTCCTCTATCTCTATCCTATCAACTAGACTTTTGCTCCTTCAGATCTTGTAACCAAATCTCATACAATGCATCCAATGATCCCTTAGATTGCTTACATGCAATCAACAAGCATTCTTCTCCTTCTCACACTGCATACTAATACTTGACATTCCACTTGATCCTCAAAATCAAAACCTCTCTATAAGTAAGGAAAACAACTCTCCTTTATACCGTATCTTCATAATAATTCCTTGAGTCAGCCTTAAGGCTTTCCCAATTAATTAAAATAAGATAGTTAGTTAATTCACATTCACAATTACAATATCACTGTCGGCTCACAGTTTATACAAAAATTCACATGTGTGAAACCATGTCTTGTGCATATGCTGACATCATCACCTAAATATCATCTATCATTGTGTAACTATGCATGTCTTTGTTACATCTTAGATGAAAGATAGTGATAGATGATCAAAACTCTATTTTCCAATGCTCGATTTCTACACTACTTCTAGTAAAACAAGTATAACTTCCATACAACATCAAATCAGACTTAGTCCTTTTAACCACATCATCAAGACAACCTTAGGAACATGTCCTCCACTACACATCATTTAAAACTTCCTCATCTTCTGCACATAATAAGATTGTTGACTATTATTCTTTCAGTCTTAATAGAATTACTGCTATGTTGACATCAATGACAAATGCAGTCATGAATGCAACATATGAATACTCTAAAATGCTTAGGATACTCCCCCAATGTAGTATCATCAGAATTCATGCTAACAATCTTCTCAAATCCTCTTCATCAATATGAAATCTTCTATAACACTGTATTGTTCTTCTTCTTTTAGGATTAGAAATAGTTGTTCACAGTAAACAACTTAGAATACTTTTAGGCTGCATCTGTGCACTTGCACTTCTGACTACGCACTTACATTTCCTTCTATGCACTGACATGAATCTTTCTAAATCTCCCTAAAGAGACACCTCTCCCCTATGTACATTCTCACAATATGTTTTTCATGTGCATTTTCTTCCCCATTGACATCAATGTCAAACGTGTCAATCATAATACCAATTGCTAATCAACTGCTCAAATCATCAACTAGCTTGAGTGTCCAAAGACACTCTTCAATACCAATTACCAAGAGTTCTTTATGACTTAGTACATACTATATACTCCCCTATTCAGGAAGCATTAGCATTCAATCCAGTCTAACCATGGAGCTATGTACCATTGGACTGATGCACTTCTTGCATCATCTACTCTGAAGTAAGTAGAGGCATAACCCCTAGCATGCCTCTTAGGTACTCAAAAGTATCTTTAGGAAAAGGCTTCATAAATATATCTACAATTTGATCTTTACTGCTTACATACTCCAACCTTATCTCTTTCTCTGCTACCTACTCTCTCAAAACATGATACTTAATAGATATTTGCTTTGTCTTAGAATACAATACTAGATTCTTAGACATACTTATTGTACTTGCGTTATCACAGTAAATGATAATAGGTTCTGTAAACTCAATTCCAATATCCTTCAACTTTTGTTTCATCCACATAACTTGATTATAGTTATTTGTTGCTACAACATACTTTGCCTTAGCTATACTCTAAGATATACAGTCTTGTTTCTTTCTCAACCAAGAAACCAATCTTCCTCCAAGAAAGAATGCTCCACCACTGGTGCTTTTTCTATCATGCATACTACCTGCCCAATTTGCATCAATATATGCACACAAGGTGAAATCACTTGATCTATCATACCAAATTCTATAATTAGATGTACCCTTCAAATATCTGAATATCCTTTTTACTGCTGTATAATGATACTCTTTTGGATCAGCTTGGAATCTTGCCACAATCCCAACTACATTAGCTATATTTGGTCTATTGCGGGTTAAATATTACAATCCTCCAATCACAGATCTATATTTCTTCTGCTCAACTATAGTTGTTTCATCTTTGCTAGATAACTTGTGACTAGTTATCATGGGTGTACCAATAGGTTTACACCTTTCCAAACTAGATCTTTTCAAAAAAAAATTCAAATACTTAGTTTGTGAAATAAATATCCTATCTTTGTTCTACAAAATTTGCAATCCTAGGAAAAACTTCATTTCTCCTTTCATGCTCATTTCAAATTCTCATCTCTTTAGCAAACTTATCATTTTCTTTATCATTTCCTCGAAATATTATGTCATCCACAAATATTACAATGATAAACAAACCATCATCAATTTTCCTTAAATACAAATTTACATCTTTGTACCTTTGATAAATCCAAGCTTAGACAAATACCTATCCAACCTTGCATACCATATTCTAGGTGCTTGCTTTAGACCATACAAGGCTTTCTTTAGTCTACATACAAAATCTTTATCTTCTATCAGAGGCAATCCATCAGGTTTCTTAATGTAGACTTCTTCTTCAAGTTCTCCATTTAGAAAAGTTGACTTGACATCCATCTGATAAACCTTGAAATTCTTGCTTACTGAATAAGCCAAGAACATCATTAATGCTTCCATTATTGCCACATGTGCATACATCTCTTCATAATCTATGCCTTCTTCTTGTGAATAAACTTTGCAAACAAGTTTGGCCTTGTTTCTCACAATTTCTCCTTGCTCATTCATCTTATTTCTAAATACCCACTTCATTTCTATAACATTCTTGTCTTTAGGTCTAGGAGCTAATTCCCATGTCTCATTCTTCACAATATGATCTAGTTCTTCTTTTGTTTCTTGCATCCAATGATCATCCTTACATGCCTCATGTGTTCTCTTAGATTCTACTTGAGAAATTAGACATAATTCCTCATTCACTTTGTTCCTTGTCATAACACCTTTCTTCTTGTTCCCAATTATCTACTTTGGAGGGTGATGCTTTGTCATGTTTCTATTGGAAGTAGGAGTTGATATCTCAAATCTTATCTCTTCTTTAGGTTTAGATCTTTGTTCGTCTCTATGGTCAATAGATACATCGTTCTGGAGGTCATTGTTATTCTCAAAAAGAACTTCAACATTCTATCTAACAATTCTAGGATTATCCCCTTCTTCGTCAAAATTATAATCTACCATATTTTCTTTAGTAGCAAACTTTTCATCAATCCTTGCATTCACTCACTCAACTATTGTCTTAGTTCTATAGTTGAAACATCTATATGCTTTACTTTACAGTGAGTAACTAGGAAACATACCTTCATCACTTCTAGGATCAAACTTACCAATATAATCATCTCTCTTTATGTAACACTTACTTCCAAATATTATGAAATACTTGACTGATGGTGAATGACCAAACCATAACTCATAAGGTGTCTTGTTCATACCTTTCTTGATCTATAATCTATTCAGATTATATACTGCAGGGTTAACTGCTTCTCTCCAAAATGTTTTTAAGAAATCATTCTCAAATAACATTTCTCTTACTACGTCTGCTATTGATCTATTTCTTCTCTCTCCAACCCCATTTTGCTCAAGATTCTTCAACTCATCTCTTTCTTCTGCTTTAGGATTAGATCTTTTCTCTTCAATCTGATTCCCATTCTGCAAATCATTACTAATGATAACTTCCAAATTTTCATGGTTAGCCTTTGGATCAACAATAGTTACCAAAGCTATCTCTTCTAATGCTTCCTCTTTCTTAACTAATTTAGGTTCATCATCTTTATCATTAGAATCATTCAAGAATCTTTCTATACTTGCTTTAAATTCTTCATCTTCATTAGTAAGTGAACTCTTTCTAGTTTTCCTTACTCTCTTACAACATGTAGATGAAAAATGACCAAACTTATTACATGTCCATCAAGCAAAGATTTCCATACCTTTTGGCTCTCTTTTCATAAGCAGATCAATACCTTCCTTGAATTTCTTGCCTTCCTTGCATATGGATCTATCTTTTTTATATTCTTTTGTATGCAACAAACATATTCTAGATCAAGAAACTCAATGCTCAATTCTATACACAATTATGATTGCTTAGTAAGAAGCTCCATCTTCTGGGTGTTAAAATTTTCTTCATCTAGCTTAGGACTATCCCTTTTGAAATAACTTGCCACTTATCTCCCAAAGTTGTTAAGCCTTATCTTCAAGGACCTGATGCTTTGATACTAATTTTTAGAATATATAGTCCACTGATACAACTGTGGGGGGGGGAGGTGAATCAGTTATACAACTATTATCACAATCATTATCTTTAAACAATCTTTAACCATATAAGTAATATTAATTGAAACCACAACAAGATACTCATAAATAATTAACACCAGATATGTTAACTAGGGAAACCATTAATCATAGGTGGGGATGGTACCCATAAGATGATGTACTAATATAAATATTCTTTGTTAGAGGATAAACCATGTTAGGAGTTTTTTGCAACATTCAATACATATGAGTCCCTATTTGGAGACTTTGAATCCTTGTTAGGAGATTCCAACCTTGTTAAGAGTTGTGGAAGACAACTAGACCCACTACCCAAACAACTTCAAGGTTAAGATCAAAGAACCCACTGTCCAAATGATCTATGTATTATTCCTTGTAGAATAATAGAACTAAAATTTACTTCTTCCTCTATCTTTGTCCTATCAATTGAACTTCTGCTCCTTCAAATCTTGTAACCAGATCTCATACTACATATCCAATGATCCCTTAGATCACTTACATGCATTCAAAAAGTATTCAACTCCTTCTCGCACTGCACACTAATACTTCACATTCCACTTGATCCTCTAAATCAAGATCTCTTAATAAGTAAGTTAAAAAAAACTTTCCTTTATACAGTATCTTCTTAATAATTCCTTGAATACTGTATCTTCTTAATAATTCCTTGAGTTGGCCTTAAGGCTTTCCCAATTAATTAAAATAAGATAGTTAAATAATTCACTATTACAATATCACTATCAGCTTATAGCCTATACAAGACTTCACATGTGTGAAACCATGTCTTGCACACATGCTAATTTCATCACTTGAATATCCTCTATCATTGTGTAACTATGCATCTCTTCATTACATCTCAGATGAGAGATAGTGATAGATCATCATAACTCTATTTTCCAATGTTTTGTTTTTGCACTACTTCCAGTAAAATAAGTGTAACTTTCGTACAACATCGAATCAGACTTAGTTTTTTAATCACGTCATCAAGACAACCTCATGAACATGTCCTCCATCATGCATCATCTAAAAATTCCTCAACTTCTGTGCATACTAAGATTATTGACTGCTATTCTTCTAGTCTTAATATAATTACTACTATGTTGACATCAATGACCAATACAATCATGATGCAACATATCAATACTCTAAAATGCTTAGGATACTTCCCCACTATAGTATCATCAGCATTCATGCTAACACATAGTTGGAGATACTTCACCTTCTGAGGAGATTGCATTTCCTAAATCTTCAACTTCACTTGCTTTGTCACATCTCATAGGTCACCTTGATGGTGTGATGAAATCTTTGAGCTTGGAGGCACATTTTCAATCTTCAAAGATGAATACTTGGAGATCTTCTTCCTCCTTCTTTCATTTGAATATGGATTGAGTTCATCATTATTTGATGTATTTATTTCTTCCTAAGGGGAGACATGTTACTTGTAGGCATTGGATTCTCTTCATCAGCATTGGAGCTTCTTCATTATTGGGGGGATATCATGTCTCTTATCATCCTTCCTATGGGGGGTCATTCTCTGTATATGTGTGATGCATGTAGTTCTTGGGGGGTCTTGAGTACTCCATCCATCCATGAATTGTATGTTTTCTTCTCTCTCTTTTTTGGAGGATTTTTCCCATGAGGTTTTGTCTCTTTCTCCTCTTTATGGGAGATTGTATTTCATGTATTGTGTTTCATATTGTACATGGGTACCTAAAATGATTTAGTAGTTGGGATCCATCTTCTATTGTGAGTTTAAGTTCATTCCCCTAATTTTAACTTAAGGGGGGTGTTTATGTAGCATAATATTCACCAATTACACTTACCAAAGCTTACTTAGGATAATGGATTGCATAGTACTTTTTTATGGAGACACCAAGGAGTTTTCACGTCAATAAGCACACGGTGTAGGATAATTCCACTCTAGGAAGTGATAGTTTTTATCTCAATCCACCTTTAGTGCACATATCACATTATCAACCCCATCATTGCATAATGGAGGATAATCCACCTTCAGTGTGTTAGAAATATAAAATACTAAGGGGAGGGTGGTAAATCAGTATTTCACAAACTTTTGCCCAACTATGGATATCTTTAACAATCTTAAAATAAACACATGTGATTAAATTGAAAAGTAAACATAGTAATAACACAATTTAACTCATAACACCGTTATTTGTTAACTAGGGAAAACCTAGCCAAGGGAAAACCCTGGTGGGGATGATACCCACAAAATGATCCACTAATTAAAAGTATCTTGTAATTGACCATGTTAGGAGTCTACTACATCCATATAGTGTGTTTGTCCTTGTTAGAAGCCTCAACCCTTTTAGGATTTGGTATTACAATTACATAAGTAGAAAGATGAGCCCACTTATTAAACATGCATATACAATGATATATTTTGTACACAAAAGGTATAGATACAAAAACCTCTTGACAATGCTATATCTGATTTATCCTTTGTTTCTCTCTTTAAAAAAATTCAGATATACTATACTTTCTCTTTTCTAGCATAAATTTCACATCATGCAACAATTGCAGTTCAATGATATAGTCATCACACATCTTTCATATAGAAATCTTTCCTTTATACCCTTTTGTTTTTCCCTATCGACCTTCAATTCTTCATGTGTGTCCCAAAAAAAAAAGTTGAATTTTGCTAAGTTTCGATTAACATCTAATGTCATCCAATAATAGTTAAGTAATTATTTAGGTAAACCAAAATAATTTCTTGGAAAAATTTACCAGTTCCTTCCCTTTGTTATGCTCTACATGTACTTGATTGTAATTGGTAAATCATTAATATCTTTGTTTATACAACTCATTGTGACATGTCCTCTATGATATTCAATCCTCATACTCTGTGGTATCTTCCCTCAAGTGTGCACATGAAAATATTCTCTCTATGAACTTTGCTAATAAAAAAAGTGTCTCTGTTGACAGTTAATCTTCATAACACTTAGTCAATTTTCTAAGTTAAAATTTTCCAAAACATAACTTCAAAGTTTTCCCACTAAATATAGCATATGTGTTGTCATAATTGACAACCTCAAATTATCTACTTAAACAAATTTCCAACAATCTCCCCCTTTGGCATTAATGGCAACATATAGGAAAATCAGCTAAGCCCCAAAATTACAAAATTGTAAAATGTGAAGTTCTTCACATGACCATACAAAATTTTTAAAATGTGTACCATCTTTTACATTATACATACTCCTCTTTTACATTATATCTCCTTATACATACAATTTTCCATACAAACACTCCCCCTTTGACATCAATGACAAAGTGTTGGAATACTTTAGAATAACTAAAAGTGAGGAGTGGTGAATCAATTATCCAAGGTCCAGATGTATAAATTATTTTTTTCATAGCTTAGTGAATCCATAAACATTCATACCCATGCATGCAACTTACTGGATTATGCAATCACTAAAACTTGTATGTTACTGTCAAATTAGCTTGCAGAAATGTAAAGCATGAAACGTAATAGATTCATCAACACACTTGGCACAATGATTTATGTGGAAATCAAATTTGGAAAAAACCACTAGTAACATGCTACTTCTTTTGAAATAGACTAGCCGTTGGAATGGCTGCTGCTCCCGTTCAAAATTTTGGTTCTCCTGCTCCTAGTCCTGTTCGAATTCCTAGACCTCCTGCATTTGGTTCTGTTTGTTTTCCTAGATCTCCCATTTCTGGTCTGGTTCGAGCTCCTGGATCTTTTGCACGTGGTCTTGTTTGTAATCCTGGATCATCCACTCTTGGTCCTACACGAAAACCTGGTCCGTCCGTCCATGGCGTCCCTTCTTCTGGTCGCATGGGTGGAGGTGTTGTATCTAGAATGGAAGTTGGTTGTGGTAGCAGCAAGGATTCTAATAGGGTTTCTGGAAATAGTGGTGTGGAGGCTTCTTCAGCTGCTAAGATCTCTGGAAACAAATGTGGGATTCTAGGTGCAAGGGTTTCTGAGGCGTCTGAACCTGGCAAAGCCACTTGTTGTGGTAATGGGAAATCTGGATTCAGAGAAGTACTGGCTTTCGATTTTGGCAATGTCGCTGGATCTGGAAGCAGATCTGTGGTTTCCCCTTTGATCCCTTGTAAGCCCATCTCTCTTACTCTTGGGGAAAAGGCACTTTTAGAAATTGAAGAACAATCGAGGGATCTTTCCAAGGATTCTGTTATTTGTCATTTTAAAGGTTTTTGGTCCTCTCTTTCGGAGCTCCATGCTTGGATTTCTAAGAATTGGGGTCCATTTGCTACTAATATGATTGAGATTTGCCCTTTGGTTAAAGAATTTTTCATTGTTACTTTTATTAATCTAGAGGACAGGAATGCTATTTTGTGTGATCGAGTCTTTTTTTGGGAGAACCACTATCCTTTAATGGTTAAACCATGGCACCCAGACTTTGACCCTCAAATGGAGACTTTCAAAATCCTGACTTGGGTAAGGTTACCTAATCTTCCTCTTCATTTTTGGGTGAAATCTGTTTTTAAAGGAGTTGGTGAAGCTTTGGGGGATTTTCGTATGGTTGATCCCTAATCCTTTGAGCTTTTCCATTCTACTTATGCTAGGATTCTAGTTGATATTGATGTTTCTAAGGGTCTCCCAGCTGAGATTCTTTTACATCATTCAAAGGGATCTTAGACTCAGATGATTGATTATGAGGGCCTCCCTTTTAGGTGTAGAAATTGTTTCAATACAGGTCACTTGGTTGCTAAGTGTGAGTATAAAAAATATTCAAACATACGTCCCTCCTCTTGGTGGAAGGGTGTTCTGGAACAACATTATATAGTTTCCAAATCTTCTCCTGCGGATGGGGATTCTTGTTCTGTGTTGGTGAATGCTTCTGCCTCCATGGTGGATGCCCAGGATGGTTGTTCTGGTCCTCCTGTTGTTGATTTTGGTCCCGTTAATAGTGTTGTGGCTCCTATTGTAGAATCAGGTCAAGACTCTAGTCCTGAGGTTGCTTTGGGCTTGGTTCACTCTGTTTCTGTTATCTCTGATCTTGGTGCTAATTCTGGTTCCCAGATTTTTGTATCTGGTCGAGATAATGTGACTGCTGATTTTGGAAAAAAAGTGATAGTATCTAATGTTGGTTCTCTTCATACTGGTTCCAAATTGGTGGATGATTTGAAGTCAGATTGCCCTGGTCAAAAGGATGACTGTCCTTTTGATGTTGTTGCTGGAACTGGTATTCAATCCCGTGGTTGCTGCTCCAGATTGCTAGATGTTGTAATGGCTGATGGTCCTAGCCATAGTTTGGATGATTTTCCAACTATTATGGATGCTCAAAAGTGGTAGTCAAAGGCTGCGTTGGTTGAGGAGGGATGAATACTTGTAAAAACAAAAAGATCTAAAAAGTCTCTCCCTGAATTTGATATGATATTGTGTTCTCATGAAAAGGGAAAGAAATCAAAATCTTAGTCCTTGCTGTTCTGGGAGGTTTCTCTGGTTTTTCCAGTCTGTCTTTCCAGGTTCCAGGGTTCTCTCTGGTTTTTCTTTCTAAACATTTTCTATTGGTTTAAGGTCTTATACCTGATTCTAGTGTTCTGCTGGTTTCAGGTCCGTTTAAAACCTGGATGAGCTTCATGGTAAATCTCTCTTTATGATGTAAAGGGTTTTAGGGCCCCTTCAAAACCTATTTTTACCTTAATCTAAAACATGCTACTTCTTTTCACTCTTCTGAAGTGGTGCCCTGTGAAAGATCGACCCTGTTAAAGGTTACAATACACTGTTAAATGTGACCTGATTAAGGGATTTCAATCACCCTGTTAGAAGTGAGCCTTGTTGGAGGACTTTAAGCCATTCACTTGGAATGCCACTAGGTTAAAGGATTTACAAATGACTATTAGGTCAACCTTAATCCAAAGGATTTACCTTAGACTAATACAATTGTTAGAGAATAACAATAGAGCTTTGATCTTATACAACTTACAACTTATCTTGCAAATTACAAATCTCTATTTAGTCCTCAATTCTTCTTAGCCTTCATACTTTGCAACTCTAACAGCTTGTTCACCCTTCAAGCATTTGTCTCCTTAAACTTTCTTGCTTAACATGCCATTGCAGAGTCTTCTCTTGGGTCACTTGATGAAGCAAAACTTTTAACTCCTTCTCTTAGGTTTTCAGACATGACAACATTTGCTTCATGGCCATATATTCCTATAAATAGGAAATTAGGATATTTTCCTACTCATTTTCCATTGTCAAAATTTAGGGTTCGGATGGATTAGGTAGGATACAATGTATCTACCCCATATCTTGTATCTCTGCTAAAAACTTCTCCTAGAATCCATTTGAATTCGCCTAAAAAATCATTTACATCAAGTTCTATGCCACCAGCTCATCAACATTATCTTCGTCCTAGTTCACAAGTTTCAAGAAAATAAACTTGTCAGCTTAGATTCATAAAATCTTTGATCTTTAACATAATGTAGCAGGTTGGCATTGTCAACCTTCTGATGCTTGACACATACTACATTGTTCGGCATCAACTCACTCAGCATCAACTAAAGTTTACTGATGCTCAACATCAACTAAACTTTACTCAGCATCAACTGTCTTTCTACTCAACTTGCATTGACTTTTCTCGGCACCAACTATCCATTCAGTCAAGCTTGGCAGACAAATTTTGTGTAACTTGTTCTTTTAAACTTTCTTAGTGTAGCCAACATTTGTAACCTTAAGCAAATTATCAATACATCATGTCATCACTGTCTTAATTGATCCTTATACTTCATTACATAATTATAGCTCATCCTTTCCTCTAGGTGCTATTGTTACCTCGTATTGATCAAATCCTCTTCATTAATCAATTAAGTGATAGTACTTGAATCTTATAAGTAGTTTTCTTACCAGCAAATAATAGGTTTGACATCAGTGACAAAACAATGATTGAAACACATAGTCTTCTTCAACAATATCCCTCTTTCAATAATCTCTCTCAATAATGATCTTTTTCAATCAGATTTAAACAATCTCCCTGTTTGGCATTGATGGCAAACCAAACTGATCAACTAAGTCAATCAAATGAAGAAGGTCTTGTTCAACCAAACTAACTAGGTCAAAATAGTAAGACAAAACCAAAAAGAAAACTTGTATCAAAATTTCTCCCTCTATTAGCAACTTCCATCTTCTGATTAGGTTACAAAGCTCTTTCTTATAACTCCCTCTAAGTTACTTCTTGTATCTCTCTCTTACTAGGATTTCTTTCTCTTTCTTACATCATTCATGTGTCCTCTTCTAATCAACACCATCAACAATTATCTAATCTCCCTCTAAGATTAGTAGCAATCTCTTATACTTTCTCCCTTAGCATTTATAAGGAATATCTCCTTTCTCTATTTTGACTCGGCTCTTGACATCTTTATTTGATTATACTTTCTCCATCTTTGATGATCAGTGTAATGTAATTTTTCCCTTTCTGATTAGCATATCTCCCTTTATGATGATGATCAATTTAATGTACTTTCTCCCTCTTTGACAACAATTCCAAAAACATATATCAAAAACTTGTCATCTTAAAATATGCAGATATAAGCTTTTGCAAATTCTTCAGTTTCTCCCTCTGTCACCTTGCTTGTAATTGATTTGAAGTTTCATCTCTATGATTACTTTAGGTAGTTCCTAAAGTAAGATCCTCTGCATCAATGTGTAATATATAAATATTATCTTGTTTGATGCAGGACACTTCTCTTGTTACTTAGAAGGCCTTTGATAGGGGTATCACCCCTAATTTACCTCTTAGATATCATGATCATCCTTAGGTAATGGTTTTGTGAAGATATTAGCAATTTGTTCCTTAGAGTTTACATATTCCATCTTCACCTCTTTGTCTTGAACTAACTCTCTCAAGTAATGATACTTGATTGCAATGTGCTTTGTCTTTGTGTGCATCATTGGATTCTTTGATATATTGATAGCACTTGTATTATCACAATAAAGTATCACTAATTTTGTGATTTCTTCCTTCATTCCTTGGATTATTTGTTTGATGCATACAATGTTTGTGCAATTTACAACAACAACAACATATTAAGCTTTAGTAATAGATTGTGAAGTACAACTCTGTTTCTTGCTAGTCCATGTAACTAGTCTCTTGCCTAAGAAAAATGCTCCTCCACTAGTGCTCTTTCTATCATCAATGTTTCTAGCCCAATCAACATCAATGTAGGCTCTCAATTCAACCTTTTCATTCTTCTTCTAGTATAGACCAAACTCTTTTGTTCCTTTTAGATATCTCTTCACAGCCATTAAATGATTCTCTCTAGGACTAGCAAAGAATCTTGCAACTGTCCCTACAGATAATGCAATATCAGGTTTGCTATGTACTACATATTGCAATTTTCCAATCATAGAACTATATAATGTTTGATTCGCCTCATTAGAATCATCATTCTTTGACAACTTGTGTCTTGTCACCATAGGTGTACTTACTAGTTTGGAATCCTCTAATCCAAAAGTTTTTTAATATTTCTTTGACATAATTTGATTGAATGATGTATATACCATACTTCATCTGATACACTTACAATCCCACAAAAAATTTGATTTCTCCAAACATAGACATTTAAAATTCTTACTTCATCTGATTTGCAAAATCCTTACATAAAGCATCTTGTCCTCCAAATATGAGATCATCAACAAATATTTTAGATAGCAAAATACTTTTGCCTTTCTCTATCTTTATGTATAGACTACTATTATCATTAGTCCTTTCAAATCCAAAATTCACAAGATAAGTATGAAGTCTCTCATACCATGCTCTTTGTGCTTGTTTCAAACCATATAGAGTTTTGTGCAGTCTACATACCATGTTCTCATTGTTATCATCGACAAAACCTTCTAGTTGTTCTATGTAAACTTCTTCCTCTAGTATGCCATTCATAAATATAGATTTAACATCCATCTGATAAACTTTGGAACCTTTGTATGCAACATAACCAAGTAGAGTTCTTACTCCTTCTAGTCTAGCAACAGGGGTAAATGTCTCCCCATAGTCAATTCCTTCTTCTTGTGCATATCCCTTGCAAACTAATCTTGTTTTGTTTCTTGTGACTTCACCATTCTCATCTAGCTTGTTTCTGAATACCCACTTGGTCCCAATCACATTTTTGTCTTCTAGTTTAGGAACTAGACTCCACATTTTGTTCTTCTCTATCTGTTCAATCTCTTCTTCCATGGCCTTGTACTAATCCATGTCTTCTAGTGCATCTTTCATTGTTTTGGGTTCCTTCATGCTTATCAAACATGGTTCACTTCTCAATTTTTTTCTTTTCATTGGCCTAACATCTTTATCTCCAATGATTTGATCAACAGGATGATGTCTTTTAACATATTTGGACAATCTTGGCTCATCTCTCGTTTCTTCATTTTTCCTTTCAGCTTTTGAATCACTGTGTACATCTCTATCAGGTATCTCAACATCTCTTCCATGTGTACTAATCTTAGAATCAAAATGTGCATCTTCTCCATTTTGTAACTTGACATTTGAATGTAGCTCAACATTCACAGGATGTGATTCAACAGTCACTGAAACTTGCCGTTGGTTTGTAGCTTGATTTGTAACATCTTCTTTAGTAGGCATTCCTTCATAAAAGTATACAAATAATTTGTATTCTTTTGGTTCTTTCATGGGTTTAGCCTCATGTACTTCTGTAAATTCATCAAAATTCATATTTTCACTTTCCACAATTTTTTTAATGTTAGTATTTAAACACTTATAAGCTTTTCTTCTTATGGAGTATCCTAGGAATATACCTTCTTCACTTTTTGCATTAAGCTTTCCATTCCTAACATCTTTAAGAATGTAACACTTACTTCCAAATACCTTAAAGTATTTTACATTGGGTGGATATCCATACCATAGTTCAAAAGGTGTTGAATGAGTACCTTTATTGATTTTCACATGGTTCAAGGTGTATACAATAGTACTTATAACTTCTCTCCAGTATTTTACAGCAACATTCTTCTCCATCATAAGTGTTCTAGCATAGTCCATTATAGATCTATTTTTCTTTTTAGCAATCCCATTTTGTGGAGGGGTCCTAGGGGCAAATGTCTATCTTTTGATTCTTCTGTCATTGTAGAACATCTCAAATTCATTTGATGTGAATTCTCCTCCTTTATAAAATCTCAAGCATTTCAGATTTTTACCTTTTTGTTTCTCAACTCTTGCCAAGTACCACTTAAACATTTGAAAAGCATCAAATTTTTGTCTCAAAAACATAACTGTCATCATCCTAGAATAATCATCAATAAATAGCATTATGTACTTATCTCCCCTGTAGCTTTGTACCTCAATTGGTCCACACAAGTCAGTATGAACAATCTCTAGTATTTCTTTAGAGGTATAAGCTTTACTCTTAAAGCTTGACTTTGTCATTTCCTAGCTAACATTGTGTGCACACTATGTTATCAGGCTTCTTCTACTTAGGCAAACCTCTAACTTTCTTCATGTTACTAATACCAACCAAGTTATCAAAATTAACATGACATAATCTTTTGTGCCAAAGCCATACATTATCAAATTTTGCAATAAGACAAGTAGCATCCTCTATATCAAGATAGAATAGATTACTTCTAGTTTGATCATCTTCTCCAATCAATTTCCCATTTGTGTCATATATCTTAGTAGTCTTGTTTCCAAATTCAACTTTGCATCCCAAATTCTTCAATTGTGACACACTCAACAAGTTATAGTTTAGTCCTTGAACATAGTAAGCATTATCACATGAAATTTTATCTATGAGTTTAATATAATCTTTTCCTTTTATCAAACATGGTGCATCATTACCAAATCTTACACTATTTCCATCATAACAATTCAAGGTAATGGACTTACTTTTGTCTCTAGTCATGTGATGTGAGCATCCACTATCAATGATACTTCTATCATTTTTGTTTACACAAGTCACAAGTGTAGTTGACTCATCTTCATCAAATTTGTCCTTCATTGCAACATACACCATTTCATCATCATATTCATCAGAATCATCCCTGGTTTCCTCTTTAGCAATGTAGCATGACTTCTTTCCTTTTTCTTTGTAATCTTTGTTGTCATCTTCTCTTCTGATCTTGTACTTGTCACCTCTTTTTTAGTTCTTCTTCTTTATACATCTTGCAGCAATATGACCAACCTCATTGCTATTGAAACAAATTATGGGTAACTTACCTTTGAACTTGCCTTTACTTCTGCGAAATCTTTTTGCCAGTGGTGTTTCCAATTGTTCAACTTCCTCCTCATTTGTATCACTGTCACTAGATACATATTTTATATTTCCTCTTCTTCTTCTACTTCACTTCATTAGAGTCCTTTAATAACAACTTAGCTTTGAAAGCAGATTCAAGACTCTCAAGTTTGTAATTATCAAAGTTAGATAGCTCAAAAGTAGTGAGTCTACCTACTAGACCTTCAAGGGTTAGATCATTTCCTGGAATACATCTAAGTTCTTGAATTGTAGAAACTCTAATAACATAGCTAGGTAGTAGTGTTCTTAAGACTTTACTTAACATAGTATCATCATCTATATGACTAGTAGCTCCTCTTATTGCACTAACAACTTCTTTTATTCTAGCAACATATTGAGCAATATTTTCACCTTGTTCCATCCTCATATCATCAAACTTGCCTCTAAGGCTTTCAGAATTGGCTCTTTGAGCATTTTTGTCTCCTCCATAGATGGTGGCTAGGGCATCCCACATTTTCTTTGCACTTTCAAGACCTTTGATATCATCACACTCAGCATAGCTTAGAGTAGAGGCAATCTCCAACATCGCTTGATTGTGTTCTTTCTTCTTCTTCATATGCTCAACACTTAGGGCTCCAATTGGATCGACATGTTCCACAGAGATGGTAGATTGTGCACGATCTCCAAGTCCTCCAAGGTGTAGCTTCATCAAAATTTTCCATGCAAGAAAGTTATCTCTATTGACCTTGGGTACTTCTCTTTTAGACATCTTGATCTTTGTGCTTGTAGTACCTTTAAACTAGTCCTCTCAACCAAATGGCTCTGATACCAATTGTTGGAATAATTAGAACAACTGAGGGGGAGTTGGGGGGTGAATTAGTTATCCAAGGTCTAGATGTATAAATAAAACTTTTTACAACTTAGTGAACCCATAAACATCCATTCCCATGCATGCAACTTATTGGATTATGGAATCACTAAAACTTGCATGTTACTATCAAATCATCTTGCAGAAATGTAAAGCATGAAACATAATAGATTCATCAACACACTTGACACAATGATTTACATGGAAATCCAATTTGGGAAAATCCACCAGTAGCATGCTAGTTCTTTTCACTCTTCTCAAGTGATGCCCTATGAAAGGCCAACCCTATTAAAGGTTACAATACACACTATTAAATGTGACCTTGTTAAGGGATTTCAATCACCCTATTAGAAGTGAGCCTTGTTAGAGGACTTTAGGCCATTCACTTGGAATGCCACTTGGTTAAAGGATTTACAAATGACTTTTAGGTCAACCTTAATCAAAAGGTTTTACCCGAGACTGATACACTTGTTAGAGAGTAACAGTAGAGCTTTGATCTGATACAACTTACAACTTCTCTTGTAGATTAAAAATGTATGTTTAGTCCTCAATTATGCTTGGCCTTCATACTTTGTAGCTTTGACAGCTTGTTTACCCTTCCAGCATTCATTTCCTTAAGCCTTCTTGCTTAACATGCCATTGTAAACTCTTCTCTTGGGTCTCTTGACAAAGGAAAACCCTTAACTCCTCTCTTCCTTAGGTTCTCGCACATGACAACATCTGCTTCATGAGTAGACATTCATATAAATAGGAAATTAGGATACTTTCCCATTCATTTTCCATCATTAAAAATTAGGGTTCAGATGCATTTGATAGGATACAATGTATCTATCTCATATCTTGTATCACTTCTAGAAACTTCTCCTAGAATCCATTTGAATTTTCCTCAAAAATGGTTTAAATCAAGTTTTGTGCCACCAACTCATCAACCTTATCTTCCTCTTGGTTCACAAGTTTCATGAAAATAAACTTATCAGCTTAGATTTGGTGAGTCTTCAATCTTTAGCATAATGCAAGAGCTCGACATTATCAACCTTCTAATGCTTGGCACATACTGCATTGCTTGGCATCAACTATAAAATCACTCAACATCAACTATCTTTCTACTCGGCTTGCACTAACTTTTCTTGGCACCTACTATCCACTTGGTCAAGTTTGGCAGACAAACTTTGTATAACTTGTTCTTCTAAACTTTCATAGTGTAGCCAACATTTGTAACCTTAATTAAATTATCAATACATCATGTCATCACTATCTTAACTGATCCTTGTACTTCATTACATAATCATAACTCATCCTTTTCTCTAGGTGCTATTGTTACCTCTTATTGATAAAATCCTCTTCATTAATCAACTAAGTGATAGTACTTGAATCTTATAAACAATTGTTTTACCAAGAAATAGCAAGTTTGACATCAGTGAAAAAATAATGATTGAAAAACATATTCTTCTTCAACAATCTCCCTCTTTCCATAATCTCTCTCAATAATGATCTTTTTCAATCATATTTCAACACAAAGGTGAGTAAAACACTATATACAGGTCAAAATTTTGAGTCTTCCTTCAATTTTACTATGCTAATGAATTGGTTAGCAAAGAAATGCAATCGGAAAAGCTACTTTTCAAATAGATTAGACCTTTATTCCATGAATCTTTTACTGAATTAGGTACACTTATAAATGCACATAAGCCACAAGATGCTAATGTAGTGGCTTGAAAGTCTAGATAAGTAAAATGTTCATAAGATGCCTTAGCCTCCAGACAATCATCTAGCTACTTCTATACTAGATCAATCTTCAAATATAAATGTTCTCTTAATAGAGAAAATCTCTATAATATATTTTCCTTGCTTGCCTCCAACATCCTACACTCATCATATATTTTGCTAATTTTGTTCTCTAAGTCAATGACTTGAGCATCTGTATCTTTAGTTCATTGATCACACTTTTCAATTCATTTTCTTTCACTCTAACCTATCAAGTGAGGGTTTGAATGTAATTATGTGACAAAGCACATTTATCATATAACTCTTTTCCTTCATGTACACACCTCAATTCTTTTATGCATTTATCAAAGTTTTCCAAATCATCCTTGACATTGTTACATGCCTTGCTAGAGATATTTGCATAATTTTTAGTTTATACTTTCATATTAGCAACTTCTACTAACGTCTCGAATTGATTTTCAAATTCTTCCATTACCTTATTTGTCTTTTTATTTGGGTCACTCTCACTGATCTGCATTACTGTCAGACTTTGCATTTTACTTTTCATTTTCTCAAGCATCTCTTGGGTACTCTTGGTTGCCTTTCTCTTCTCAATGATCTTGCATGTGGAAAATGCTAAAAGTTGGCCAAACATTTTAATTTTTGCATCACCTATGCTGCTCATCATGTTTGATAAAAATGATTCTAATGGAGACTTTGATGAACTTGGAGTTTCTTTTCTTGGTGTAACCAACTACAGTTATAGGGTTTGATTGTCATCTTTCTTCCCTCCTACCTCTGACTCAACATTTTTTATCTCTTTCTTCTTGTTTGTGGCCTCTTGGGTTTTGACCTTTTGTCCCACTATTCCTTCCTTTTCAACTTCTATGGAGTTTGGGAGAGCTGTCACTATTGTGGAACTTGTCATGGTATCAACAATTTCCTTCTTTTAATTTCTCCTTTATCCTCTCCTTTTTCATCTATCTCTTATTTTTTGTTATTTTCTTCTTCATATGAGCTTGAGCTCGAATAATCAACAATATTTTCTATTGCCAAATAATCAAGACATAAAATTGATTATATACCAAAAGAATCTACTAAAATATTTGCTAAGAGATCTGTTGATCTCCTAGTCATGTTGCCTATTATTATTAAACACTTAGTCATTTTCTAGGAAGAGTTAGTTAGTCATCACTATGATCAAGCCACCCAATTAAGGTTGAATGATTTTGGGCTTGTTCACATTTAAGTTCAAGCCAAGAAAGTCTTAGGTTACCAAGCACCCTAGTATGTACCAAGTGCTAGTTTATGTCAAGTAAGTCAGAGCTTAGTAGACGTTGAACTAGAAAGAGCTAGTTCATGCCGAGTCACAAAATTAGTGTCAATGAATTAGAAGTTGAGTGACAACATGAGTATTGGTTATGACCAAGCATCAGGGTATTCAAGTGCTGAGTAAATCAATTTTGGTATATGTGTTTGGAATGGCACAAACACTTGTGCAAACCATTTTGGCTAACTTCTATACATGATCTAAAGGTTTTGGAGAAACTAAGAATTTGTTTATGCATTTTGTTAGAGGTCACTAATCTCTATGAAGGTAGTGTAACCAACTAGAAAAATGAAAGGAATAAGTGGAAAAAGGGAGAAATATGGATCTTTGATTATGATCTCTAACCTTATCTAGTTGGTTATTTAAGGAGGTCCAAACCCTAAATCAAAGTGTGTGTAAGAGAGTGAAGAGACAAGTGTATGCACAAAAAATGATAAGCTTGATGGTTAGAAGCAAAGATCAGGAAGAGAAACATAGCAGTAAAGGACATAATAGAGTTTATCAAATAGGAGATCAGATCAAAATTGGAAAGAGGAGATTCATAATCTAGCATCAGAGTGAAAAGTAAAGGATCAGGTACTGATACATTCTAGCAAGTGAATCAGGGTAAATCTCTTAACAGAGTGGTCCTAATAGGCCTATACAAATCTCTTAACATAATACTTACTTAGTTGTAAGTTTAAACCCTTCAATCAAGGTAGACTATATAAGTCTTGTCAGTTCTTAGCAAGGTAGACCCCTTATAGGGTAGATCACCATAAGTGATCAAACATTATAACCTTAATAGGCACACTTTATTGCTATAGTAGTGAAGATTTGTGTTGTCATCCCCATTGAAGTTTTACATTCACCTTGGAGGCTTATGACTAACCAATATTTTTATGTTATGTGTTTACATTTACTTTGATGTTTATGGATGTTATGAATTGTTAGATCTATTTTAGTTTATGGTTATATGATTCATGATGCCGATATGAGATGGGTTAAAGGTGAATGTATTTGATTTTGTTAAAGAAATAGAAGTTTTATAGATCATGATTCACCCCCCCTCTCGATATCTTACTTTTCCAATAGACTTCCAAAAATTGGTATCAGAGCTTTTTTCTCTTAGAAGAAGTCTTACCACTTGAGATTTAAGATCATAGAGATAGAGGCTTATAAGTTGGGAAAGATCATTGAGAATCAAAATCTTGACATACATATCATGCTACAACATCTTGAAGCACCAAGAGAGGAGTTGAAGAAATCCTTGAAAAGAAGAAAGGAATTAACTATCCAATAGAATGACACTCTATATCAAGAGGAAGACACTAAATGGCTACTTGATAGTGGCAATTCTAGTGAAAGTGATGCATCAATCACAGGCCTATTGGAGAGAAACAATATACTGAATGAAGAAGTTAAAGGATTGAAAAGAGCACAAAATCTAATTAGAAAGACTATGTGAAGTGATTGAACTAAAAAATAAAGGTGAAGAAGAAAAACCAATGGTAGAAGATGACAAGAGACAAATGGCTACTAGACTTGATGAAAGGACATCTAATATACAGAAGCTCACAAATAATCGGCTGGATATGGGGAGTCAATTGTTACTTGAAAATTAAGAACTAAATGGAAATTACATGGAAATTGCAAATTTGAGGTATGAGTTAATATTTGAAAAGGAACTCATTAAGAGGATGAACAAACCTAATGAAGTTGTGAAATACTTTGAGGAACTGATGAGAACACCAAGAATACATGGTGACACCTCTAGACTGGGATATAACAAGAACCTATCATCTACTAAAGAAGGAGAATCATAAAAGAGTGAAGAAAAAAGGAATGCAAAGAGAAAGCACAACAAAACTATATGTCATCACTATGGTAAACTAGGACATACTACAAATATCTGTATAAGAAAGACTGATAAGCAAAATCCTAAACCAAAATTCAATGGATATTATTTTAATTGCAAGAAGCAAGGACACCAAACAAATCAATGTAGGTCAAAGACTAGTAATACACCTGTTGCACCTAGATTTGGAGGATATTGCTACTATTGTTAGAAGTATGCACATAGAGCTCAAGAATGCAGATCCAAGGCAAAATTGGACAACCAAGAATCAAGGAAAGACATCCAAACAAGGTAACTTCCATAATCATGATTATAACACAAGGTAAAGTTGTCATTATTGTGGTGAATATGGTTATATTGCAGAAAACTATACTAGTAAACATTTTAGAGACAAATCCAAGAGTTGGAGGAATGGAAGTTTGGTTTGTAATAATTGTCACAAGATTGGACATGTAAGAAGAAATTGTAGAACTAGAGCAACAACACCTAGAAATGAAAAATGAAATGATGAAAAGGTTGTTGAGATGATAAAGACTCAATTGAATCAAGCTTAGAGAAAGAAGGGAGAAGTAGGCAACAATGGAACTAGTGAAGCTAAGGTTAACCAATCCAATGGATTATGTGATCATACTACTTATAACAAGGTAAAAGAAGGTGTGCAAGGAACTGTACATTTGAATGCTACATTATAGACTAGTTCCTAACATAAGATGTGTTGAAGGTCTATATTTGCATAAATCAAGATGCATTAGGATGAATTTGAGGTAAGAATTGAGCAAATAACTCATATACATTATTGATGTCAAGTATTAGTATTAGTATTAGTGTCTTTAATGAACGAGTATCACTATGTGAACTAGGTTCCCATGAAGACTGAGTTGATATGTTGACCGAGTCATGGTCTTGATAGAGTGATGGAATGGAGGTATTGTATTAACCAAGTTTTTATGCTAAGTTTGAGCCAGCTGTATTACACCTACCATTGTACAAAGCATTTATTGACAATCCAATTTGACCATCTAAAAGTATATATCCAATTTTATATATCATTTTCACTCACCCAACAATCAAAGAACCTTTAGAGTAATTCAAAGGCGATTGAAAAAGTGCATTATGCAAAAATTTGTGTGACTCAACAGTGTGCCATTGACAAAATTAAAAGTAAGTAAAGTTTGTGAACCGAATATATGTTCTTATTTTTGTGACATTATCTCCAAGTGTCTTGTATTGGTACTATAGATTTGAAAATAATGAATGATTAGATGTTAGAAATCAATTTTGACACAATTTTTTTTAATATTCAACGATATGCAAAAAAATAAAATATGCTCATTTCATTTAGTTAAAAAAACCTTTATATGTCAAATGTACAGAGATTAAGGATAGAAAAGAAATTCAAAAGGGGGAGTAACAATAGTTGTAGGAATAATTAGCTGCTAAAATGGAACTAAGAAGTTACTATGTTTTGCCTTGCCTATAGGAACAATCACAGATCAAAATTACCATAGTTGTAGGAATAATAACATGTATCTAGGAAACACACAAGAAAAATGCCATAACTATAGGATGGTAAGAAAAATTGGAAAAGTACACTCTAAAGATGAAATAGATGGTATAAGAAACAATAAAAAATAAATAAAAAATAAACCAAGACTACTAAAGGACACATCCTTAACTATTCACAATGCAAGGTGAGAAGGAAAGATTAGGTTCACTGATGCTACATCAAAAAAAAATGACCAAGATGTGTTATTCATAGATAATACAAAGATACAAATAATAATGGCAATAGAAAAATAATATATAATACCAAATCATATGTTTAAGACATCAAAAGATACACAACTATAGGAAACAAAACTTTAATCTCCATTACACAATAAGTACTCATACTAGAAAATCTCAATCTCAAGCATAGTCTTCTTGGAATCGCAAAACTTCAAAATGGATAACGATTCTTCTTAGGTCAGTTTCAATCAACATCACTATGAATCCTCATGTACTGTAGGTTTCCCTTCATAAGGTCATTATGCTTCATAGGCTACAAACACCAATTAAGGGTTTAGTGCTTCACAAGGCTCAACCCACTTTGGAAATACATTAGATAAATAAAATACATAATTTTTACACCCTTAGAAACTCTTAACAACTCTGATCTCCTAAAACCATTTCACCCACCCACAACTAGGTTCATTTCCTAGTAGCCCTCATAGATGACAAAATAGGGTACAAATTTCAATAGAAGACATATATCTACAAAATGACCACATATTCAAATACCCTTTTGAAGTTAGAAGAGCTATTGGAAACTTGGGTGGGGTCACTTTGGAAAATTTTATTCTAAATTTGATGGGTAATCTACTACAATTAGGCCTAAAGGAGAAGCAAATGAATTTTTATGATTTTCAACCGAAACTGATTATTGATATGCAAATATATTTTTAGACATCCATTTCGAATTTCTTCAACATATTATTGACCTAGATTAGGTGTTTTTTTGTATGGAATGCTTCCAAATTGAACGTTTACTCACTATTAGGAATAGTGATTTATTACACCAATCAACCAATCTTATCTCAACAACTGGTAATTATAATTTTATTTTTGTAAATAAAATATAATATAGGTCTTAGTCCTATATTATACTATAAAAGGCCATAGCAATCAAATTATGTGTTGTTTCACAATGTAAATTTTGGAAGTTACACTCACTGTTTTTATTATAAATTTTGTAAATCATAATGAAATTATTTCAAACAAAAATAATTTTAAAGATGAAAAAATTATCCTTGGCCTTCATCTTACTCATTGTCATTTTCACCTCTCTTCCCATTTTTTTCCTACTATCTTCTCCATTAATTCAATCACCATTTATACACACTTCACCCCTTTAGGAGGCATATTGCCCTATTAATCTATCAGACTGAATACAAAAGACTTTGGTATGGCTCTGATACCAATTTGATGCAAGTAAGGATTAACTAGGGAAAGGTTAAGTCCAACTTGATCTAGGTGATTTGCCTAAGGCTACAACAAGCCTCCATAAGGAAAATAGGTAATGGTTTTTTCTCAATCCACAAAACACCTCAAAATCCCCTTGTTTCTCCTACACTCACCACTCCACCTAGCTCCAATTGACTCCTTACCTTCCCTTCAACATTTACAAGCACCCCCAGGATATTTCAATGCTAGTGGATACAAGGAATCCAAGGAACACTCTAGTGGCATTAGGTAGTCTTTCTAACATATTTTCAACCATTCCTAATGTTTCAATCTTGAACACCCACAACATGAACTACCACATACACCTAAAACATACCTAATACAATTAGGCCTTAATTTCTAATTTTTGGATAATAGCTCCAAAATTATCCAAAAAAATCCATATCTACTTGATATTCATATACCCATTTGGAAGATCTCTCAAATTCCAAGGATTCATACTCTTAAGTTGCTTCTAAGGTACAAAGCCCCAAATTAGCCAAGAAATGAGGGTTTGAAGCCTAAATAGCCAAGGCTTCCACAAATTCAATGTTTCAATGAAAACCCAAATAAAATGACTTCACAAACACTTAGAGGACAACCCAAATAAATTTTCTCATTTCTTCAAAGTTTTCTACACTTCATTTGACTACTATTGTTATGTGTTGTTATGCTTACCGGGTTAGTTATGTGTGCGTGCATAACCTCAACATGACTAGTTTTTGAAAAGACTAGAAGAGTGGTAGATAAAATGAAATTAAAACCTGAAAATACACATGGATACCTCCCTAATTGAAAATATTTATAGTTTTTCAATAGTGGAATAGGGAGAAATAACCCATTCGACTTATTGAAACCCTAGGTACATGCCAGAATAGGGCCAATGGATAAAGGAAATTGATTAATAATTCAAACATAACTATTAAACTCAATAAATGAAAAAAAATAAAGTATAAAACCATATGCTATGATCTCATCATATTCACATCGATAGAGCTCAATGAAAATAGGAATTTGCAACTAAAACACACCTACTAGTTACCATAGTCTTGCAAATTCTCACCACAAATCCTTGCCCAAATTTATTTACCTTCAAACATTTATTACATCCATCTTAAATCATCATGATATATGAATCTCCAAATCCCCAAACACATTCACACACCCACAAACCTAAAATACTCTTCAACTTCTGCAAAAATGCAAAAGTTACATTTTGCAGCTTTGCAACATTTTCTTGCAAAGTTGCAACTTTTAACAAAAGTAACTTATGACTTCCAAAAACATGACCACTTGGACAAAAAACAATCAAAATCAATTTCATTACATCACATTCTAAGGAAAACCTTTGATTCACCATTTAACCAATGTTGGCTTGCATTGACCAAAGAGAAAACAATGTAATATTGATGCAAAAATGTGTCCAATGATTACAACTTGTTGTGTGATGCAGGAGCATCCTAGGTTGCCTTGTAATGCTGCTCATTTTTTGTTCATTCTACCAGTTATTGTTGAGTGTTAGTTACTTCTAAGCTATCCAATGTTGGCCAAGTGTTCCTTCATGTGCCGAGTGAACTTGTTATTTGTTGATGCTCGGTTCCTTCTTTGATCGAGTTTTTATGCAATTGGTTCTTAGTTTGAGCTAACTTATGTATTTAATTTGGATTGAGAAATTAATGATAGGATCCTATCTTGGGATGTGTGTAGACCATTTTAACATTGGCCTTTCTATTATGTAATGATTTAGAATCTTCTGTAAGCCATTTTGGAAAGTATAAATAAGGGTGTTAGGTTTAGGTTAGGAGGGGGGAGTTAGAGAGTTTAGAGAAGATATTTTTGGAATTATGACTTTGAAGCTAGATCATGGATCTTGAAGTTGTGTTTTGTATCTAGCTGTAACCCAAAAGGCCTTATAGCTAGACATGTATGCTGATAATTTTATGAATCAATAAAAGTGTTATGTTCTCTATCTCCTTGGTGTTTCTCTCTTGGTTGTTTGCTTCGGTTGTGTTACTTAGCAAGGTGATTGGATAGTTAGGTGTGCCTCTGGCCTTAGCTGTTGGATCCCTCCTTTTGTCAGGCAATATCAGAGCCTGAGGTTCATCCTTGGGGAGATTGGATCATGTAGAACCCTAAGTTGGATTTGGTTGTAGGGTGGCAGATCTATGGATTTGACCTATAACTTCTAATGGGTTACGATCTTGTGGGAACCTATTTGTAAAGATGGTTCAAGGTAGAGGAAATGTTGACGTTGCTATTATGGACATGTTGAGACAAATTACAACCATATTAGATGTTGTGGAGACGTCCAAGAGGAGAGGAGCACATCTTGATGATGTAAGTTTTTGTCCTAATTTTCCACCCTACTTAATTTCTCATAAAACTAGTGAAAATTAGGAGGTTTTTGCCTAGATTGCCTAGGGTTTCAGAAAAACCTATCACTCATGTTAAAACCCTAAGGCTTTGCCTTGTCTTTTGTTTCATTAGGGTTTTGACCTTTTTTAATAGGGATACATCAAAAACCATGCTTTTAGCTTTATATCCCTAAGTTTTTGGTGATGTTGCCTTATTATGTATGTCTTGCCTCTAATAAATGTTAAGTTGCGACCTTGCAAACATCTTCCAAGTGCAACATCACTTCATTTTGGCCACTAACCATGGTGATCAGTGTGAAAGAGTGAAATTCTCAACTTCATCTTTGCATGGTCTCACAATAATTAGGGAAGATTATGCAGTTTGTGGTGCGATGTGACAATCAACAATAGGCGTATACTCGCATTTTGAAGATGCTCACAATTTAGGCAAAGTGGGGATATGACAAGTGGACACATGGATCTATAAGCTATGAAGGTTATCAAATAGTTAGATAAAATGCACATCACATGTTCATAAGGTTTTGAAATGATGATGTTTTAAGTTGTGAAGCTACAATGGATTGGCTGTGGCAGTTAAGTTAACCTTTTGTGCAGGATCACATTGAGTTGGGATTGACCTTGGGTTTGAGCTATGAAGCAATAAAATGCAATAGATCCCATGATCATTGGAGTTAAAGGGTAACCATGGGTTAAGGTTGCAGAGATGAGACAGGCCACCATGTGGATGAACCTGATGATGTAGCAATTTAGTGTCAGAGTGTGTTGGCATAAGGGTAGGTTTTGATTGGTTGAGGATGCCAACTAGATTGAGAAATGTTTAATATTTTAGGACCATCAAATGATAAAGATCTAGGGCTATCACTTGCTCACTTTTTAAAGATGATCGAAAGTTAGTAAATGCAGGGAAGTGAGGTAAAGACACATGTCTTGGCAGGCCCAGATAGTGAAGCCAAAGTAGGGGTAGAACAATTAAAAGTTGACATGTGGCATGCTCCAGGAAAAGATGAAAAATCATTTGGAAATGGTAAGGTTATTTTTCAAATGAGTTTTATGTATTGATCGATAAAGAAGATAGATATTCATTTGATATATCTCATTTGAAGGAGCAGTTGATATTCAAGGTTAGCACATCATCACAACTCTGACTAAACAGTTAACAAAATGGAGTGCAATGTTACAAAATAGTTAGGTTTCTACTAGGTTAGCAAATCATCACAACTTTGACCCAGTATTTAACAAAATAGAATGCGATGTTGCAAAATAATTAGGTTTCTACTTGTTGTGTAGTTGCAGTCTGAAGTGAGGCTAAAGGCTTAACTACGATATAGATGCAATTCTAGTTTGTTCATAGCATCATAGCTTTGCAGGATTGCATGACAGGCTAGAGTTTAGTTTTTCAAGGAGTGTTTCTTGATAAATGCAATGGAGGTTCTTTTGATATCACTCAACCAAGGAATATGAAGTTACAATCTTATGATACTTATAAGATTGAAAAGCAAGGGAAAAGGACCTAAGATGTTATGATTTGCCAAGTCATTGGAAAGGTCAAAATGTTATGCTACAATCTTATGCTAGTTGTAAGAAAAACAGGATTGATTATATGGGTAGAGATGTCATGCTTCATTGTAGGGTCATGTGGTCATTTCATCATGTGATTGTAAGATCATGAGGATGTGAAGTGCCATAGTAAGTTCAAGTGTTAATGTTATGACAGTCAATGTGTTGAGGGATCATGAAGGAAGAAATGGTGGCCCATGACCATACAAGGATGAGGAAATCATAAGATCATAAGGATATAAAGGTGCAAAGGTAATATGTTGGGTCATATTTTTAGGACAAAGGGTGGTCGAGATATCATAAGGATTCTTCATTAGGACTTCTGAAGAGATGATAGTTCTTGTGATCAAAAGATCATAAGACCAAAAATGGAGGTGTTTGATGGTGTGATAGAAGTAACGACCATAAGATCGTAAGATGAATGATGAGGCCTACTGTGTTACGATGAAGAAAAAGGCTTAAGACGTTAAGATGATATGATGCTATGACAGTGCCTTCATCATGAGATCTCAAGGGTAAAATATGAAGCTCCTAAGGCTATCACATAAATGGGATGACCAGAATCATGTGGTTGTAAGGAGAAAGGAATGGAATCATGACGTTACACCAGGATGTGTCATGACATCATAGAGGTTTGAGGGCTGACTTTTGAAGTTACTAAGTGTTCTGCTAGCCATGATCATAAGACTGTAGGAAAAAGGAAAATGAGTTAAGATGCTATGCAAAGGAATATAAATAACGATTGTAGGATCATGAGACCAAGCAGGGTATATTCTGATATCATGATAACTAATGTATCGTATGATTGTAGAAGTCATTTCTAGGGCTTGTAATGCTATGATAAAGGGTTTGATAATTGACGATCATAATATTGTAAAGTCATTGCTTCCTTCCTAAGATGATACAAAGGGCTTCTTCTCAAGTGTATCATGAGATCATGACATTGTGAGAGTGGTAGATTCAAAAGTTCAAATAAAAAATCAAGTATTGCATACGTGGATCTCACTTGGCAGTTACGTAGGGTTTGACCTAAGGTGGTAGAACCGTTCATATGAAACACAATATGACATAGATTGGAATCGAACAAATGAATGTATTGATTGCTTGGGTAGCACAATTTTCATGGAGATCAAATTTTCAATTGGAGTGAATATATCGTAGAAATCAGATAAAATTAGATTTGTGGAATGACCACCAAGAGAAAAGTATGTGCCTTAATAGTTGATTGGAGAATTGAGGACTATGTTGGTAGAGGTAGTTGAAATATTTTATGATTAAGATAGTAGAGGAAAAATTGAATTAAGTTGAGGACTCCAATAGTGAGTATCACCATGTCAATTTTGCAACCATTGTCCTAGGATGTTAAATGCAATATCATTGATATCTTTTCATATGTTTTCTAGTCACATTCTGACATGTGTGCTCTCTTTTGTAGCTTGTTGCAATCCTTTATAAGGATTTCCTAGATAAGAAGGAAGGCGTTCCAAATTTTGTTACTGCGAGACCATTTTTGGTCCAGTTTTTGTTGTGATACCAATAAAGGGGTTCTGGTCTCTATTGTTGTGGTCGCAAGATTGACTCCAATTTTATTGCTGTGATACCACCCACTCTTAGCATTCTACTCTTTTATGAACAAATTTTTTAGTTTCTATTGAAGCATTGTAGTATACAGTCATTTGTTGTGTCTTACATGAGTTTGGCATACATTTGTTGTATTGATTTCTAGGAGATTAATACAGAGCTCCATTTCTTAGTTTCATTCTGATTCTCATCTCCTTCCTCTAGGCTCTATTGTTTGCAATATTTTGTGGTTTAAGAACAAAGAGCTTCAACCTATTTGCAACCCCTTAAAGTTGTATGTCTTGTTAGGTTTTTCTATTGGAACAAAGAACCATGTAAATGCTTACTTAACTTGACAGGGTTGCAGGTTTCATCAAGAGGATATTACAATAAGTATGAGAGTTTTTATGAAGATAGATGTCTATTTGCAAATTAAATAGATAGATAACATATTTGAGTATATGAGTATATTTTGGGTATCCATGTGTATGTTTTAACTTAGTTAATGCCAAATGGATAAGGGACTGATCATCTATAAGATTGCATGTCTTCATTGTTCATACCTTGGTCTTGCTAAAAATCAACATCATTAATCAAAGTCTTTTCCCTTTCATGTTGAAGAGTTGAAAAAAGTTACCCTCACTTAGTTTTTTAGATTCACATGTCCTATTATTAGCTATTTCATGTCCATGAATGTTTGCTTAAGAATAAAAGATTGAAGTGTATATATCTGTTATATAGATTCAATTATATACTTTTGCACTGGTACCATATAAAGAATCTGAGCTCCACTTGCCTAGGTATTGCAGAGCATGAAGAGAAGAAGGAGAGTAAATAGCCTTATAGTTGGAGATGGTGTTTGAATAGGTGAATTGAACATGGGAGTTAGTTTCCCCTACATGTATGTGTTCTTATCACTATGTTATTCAAAAGTTATTAATTTATAAGCCAACATAAGTGATGATGAAGCAATGACACCAAACCGTAATCTAGAACCTGAGGAAGATCAAGACGAGGAAATATTATTGACAGTATTCTCTACGACACATTCAAAACCTGATGTAGAAGTTGTTCCTTATGATGGAAAATTGGACACTAATGTTTTGTTGGATTGGATCTCTGATATGGAAAATTTGAGTTTGGAAACATTCTTAATAATAGGAAGGTGAAAATTGTAGTCACTCAATTGAAAGGTCATGCCTCATTATTGTGGGAGCATTTACAAATTGATAGACAAAGGAGAGGAAAAGAGAATATCAAGAATTGGCTAAAAATGGTGAACAAGGTGAAGAAGAAGTTCTTCTTGTTAATTAACAAGTAATTTTGCTGAGGAAGATGCAAAATTTGAGACAAAAGGACATGACTGTGAAAGAGTATACTGAGGAATTCTATATATTGGACATCAGATTTGGATATGAAGATGATGAGGTTGAGAAAGTTGCAAGGTATCTAAATGCATTGTGATCTGGAATTCAAGATGAGATAAGTTTTGTGAAATTGGAAAGTGTAGAAGAAGGATATCAATATGCCTTGAAAGCTTAGGAGATGTTGACAAAGAAGCATGAACAAAGACAAAGAGGTAGAGGTGCTAGATTCTAGAGAGGGAGAGGTAGGGTAGCAGATCTGACAATTCTGTGCAAGATAAAGGTAGAATGGAAAAATGATGACAAAGGAAAGACCGAATGGAGAGGTGGTAATTCTTACTGAGGAAGAGGTAATTCTTATTCTAGAGGTGGTTTTCAAGGTAATAATTATTTTAGACGGGGAAAATGAGGCAATAGATCCTTTGATTGTAGATACTTTGGTGAGAACAAACAAGGTCACATAAATGTTATGATTTAAGGAGACCTTGAGGGTTCACCAAGTGGACTTGAGGCTAAAGAAAATTTGATGATGTGAAGAACTTTGTGTAATAAGGGAATTGATGAGGAACACGTCCTAAGGAGAAGTCTTTCCAAGATCAGATGTAAGATGACTAGGAAATGTTGCAAGGTGATCATTGATAGTGGAAGTTCAAAAAATTTGATATCAGAGGAGTTGGTTACAAAGTTGTAGATGCAGAGGCTAAGGCATCCTAAACCCTATCATGTTTCATAATAAAAGATGAGCATAAGATATTGGTAAGTGAACAATGTGTTGTGAAGTTCAAGATTGGAAATTACTTTGATGAAGTTCTCTCTAATGTTATGCCTATGAATTGTTGTCATATTTTGTTGGGTAGACCTTTAAAATATGATATATACGCTATACATGATGGAAGATTTAATCAATATAATCTTTTGGTGAATGGAAGAAAGAACGTATTGTTGCCTTTGATTGAGTCTCATGATGAGATAAATTGTACTACTATGAGAATTTCTATGGTTAGTGGAAAAAAATTTGAAAACGAAATGAAAAAGAACCAAGTTTTTTTTCTATAATTCCTAGAGGACTAAGTTTTGCTAGTAATTACTAAGCAACAGATAATAGTCAAGCAACATAAACTAGTAGATGCCAAGTGACAATAGAAACTGGTAGAGGTTGAGTGACAATAGAAACTGGTAGTGTTAGCCAAGTACTACTAGAAACTGAAAGCTTGCTGAATGAGTATAGAGAAATTATTATAGAGGATATACCTAATATTTTACCACCAGTAATAAGTATAAGGCATTGTATGAACCTAATTTGTGGACCTAGTTTACCGAAAAAAGAACCATACAAATTGACACCTACAAAGAATGGAGAACTTAATAGACAAGTGCAAGAGTTATTGCATAAAGGTTTGATTAGAGAAATTTTAAGCCCATGTGTTGTACCTATTGTTTTAGCACCTAATAATAATGGATAATGGAGAATGTGTATTGATTCTAGAGCTATTAACAAGATCACAGTGAAATATAGGTTTCCTATGTCAAGGATGGATGACATAATGAATTGTTTGAGTGGAGCAAAGTATTTTACCAAGAATGATCTGAAGAGTGGCTATCATCATATTAGAATCAAGGAAGGTGATGAATGGAAGATTTCTTTCAAGACAAAATATGGTTTGTATGAATGGTTCGTTATACCTTTTGGTTTGACTAACACACTTAGTAGTTTCATGAGGTTGATGGATGAAGTTCTCAAGAGATTTTTGGGTAAGTTTATGATTGTTTATTTGGATGGTATTATTATATTTAGTAAGACTAAGGAAGAACATCTTGAGCATGTTAAACAAGTATTGCAGAGAATGAAACATGAGAAGTTAATGATTAAATTGAAAAAGTGTTCCTTAATGCAAGAGGAGATTGTGTATTTTGGATTTATGATTTTAGTTGATGGTTTGAGAATGGATCCTAAGAAGGTTAAAGCAATTTTGGAATGGCCTACACCTAAGAATGTGGGTTAGATAAGATCATCTCATGGTTTGGCTAGTTTCTAGAGAAATTTCGTAAAGAATTTCCATTTTGTTTGTAATGATATGAATGAGACAATAAGAGGAGATAAAAAGGATTTTAAGTGGACACACGGAGCTGATAAGAGTTTTAAGACTTTGAAACAAGAGGTTGTTGAGTTACTTGTATTGGTTTTACCTAATTTCAATAAGGTATTTCAAGTTGAATGTGATGCAAGTGGTAGTACAATAGGAGTCATGTCGAGTCAAAAGGTAAACCTATTGATTTCTTTAGTCAAAAATTGAATGATTGCAAAAGGAAGTATTTTGTATATGAACAAGAATTTTATGCTATTGTTCAAGCCTTGAAGAAGTGGAGACATTATTTGATTCCTAAGGAGTTTGTGTTGTATACTAATCATAAAGATTTACAATATTTGGGAAGCCAACATAAGTTGAATCAGAGACATATGAAGTGGGTTGAGTACTCACACGGTTTCACATTTGTGATCAAGCATAAAAGTGGAGTCGCTAACTAAGTTGCTGATGCATTGAGCAGAAGATGTTCTTTGTTGACCAAGATGAAGGTAGAAGTTCTTGGTTTTGATGCAGAACACCAAATCTATTAGATCACATAAGTATGATGAATATTTCATTCAATAAGGTATGTTGCTCAAATAAATTGAGTTATGTATACCAAGAATTTCTATGAGAGTTAATTTGATTAAGGAAAAGCATTGTGGTGGTTTGGCTAGACATTTTGGAATTGATAAGATATTGAGTTTTTTGAAGGATAGTTATTGTTGGTCACAGATGTATAAGGATGTTTAGAGGTTTGTAAGGAGTTGTGGAATTTGTCAAGTTTCAAAAAAGTAAGTTAGAATATTGGATTATATATGCCTAATTCTATTCATGAGAAACCTTGGAGTGACATTAGTATGGATTTTGATCTTGGATTACCTAAGACAACAAGAGGGTACGATTCCATATTTGTTGTTGTGGATAGATTTTCTAAAATGACACATTTCATACACTATAAGAAGACATTAGATGGTGTGCATGTTGTTGAGATTTTTTGGAAAGAGATTGTTAGATTGCATGGAGTACCAATTTTTTTAATTTCTAATATAGATAGTAAGTTTGTTGGTTATTTTCAAAGGACTTTGTGGAAGAAAATGGATATTGAGCTGAAGTTTAGTTCTACATTCCATCCATAGACAAATGGATATACAGAGGTTGTGAATATAAGCTTAGGTAATTTGTTGAGATGTTTAGTTGAAGATAAGTCAAGTAATTGGGATATGGTATTGGTACAAGCTGAGTTTTCATATAATAATTTTGTGAATAGAAGTACATGGAAAACACCTTTTGAGATTTTTATTGGAATGTAGCCTGAGGAGTATCAGATTTGAGGGATGTTTTTGGTGAAGAGAAGATAAGTTTTGAACGGGAAGGATTTTCTAGTTTTATAAAGGCTTTGCATGAGAAAGTGAAGTTAAAGTTGGAACACAGTAATCTGAAGTATAAGGAGTGATAATCTCATTGTGGTTTTGACAAAGTAGTGACAAAACACTTAGTCATTATCTAGCAAAGAATAGTGCAAGCCGAGTGCATAGTGTATGCTGAGCATAAGCCTCTAGACAATACATGCTGAGTAATATGACAATTATTGCTAACCACTAATATATGTCAAGCAATCAATGTGTGTTGAGTCACTTAGCATCGAGCTAACAGTGTGTGCTGAGTGACTCAGGTGCCAAGCAAGAGTAAGTGATGAGCCATTCAAAAGTTGAGTATCAGTATAAAGAGGACAGTGAAGGTGAGCATAAGAGTCTATTAATGTCAAGTTACCAATCTTTGACATAGATGTTTGTTATGACACAAACTTCTATGTAAACCATTTTTGGCCAACATGAAAACAAATTTTTTATATTAAGAAATAAGGATGCAGTCATATTACAAATCCCTATGCCAATACATGCAACCGATCACATAAAGGGAAGAGTTAAGTAGAAATAAGGATCAACCATAGCTGTTGATTATGACCTAGCTCATCTCCATAATGCCTACTTAAATAGGTAAACCCTAAGGAGGAGTACGTATGCAAACAATGTTGTGAAGAGAAGCATTACATGCACAAGGAGAGGATTGCTAAGAGCATAAAGAGTATTTCATGGTGAAAATGATGGCTAAGTTATGGAACTACAATGCAAAATTAGTTTGAGAATAAAAAAGATATAAATAGTGAAAGGATAGAGAAGATAGATTTGATCAAGAGGATCAAGAGATAGCCAATAAAGAGGAGATCTGACATCAAGCAACAAGGCGTTAATCGAAGGATCATGTGTTGAATCATTTGGACAGGTGATATAGAGTAAATCTCTTAATAGAGTAGTCCTAACAGACTTTTGTAAATCTCCTAATAGGTTTCTTACTTAGTTGTGAGTTTAAATCCTTTAAACAAGGTGAGACCTAATAGTCACCTTTAACAGGGCATATCTTTCATAGGGTAGACCATAGATTGTGATCAAAACTTTGTAGCCATAATTGGCCACACTCTACAATTGTAGTAGTGAAGATTTGTGGGTGTCATCACCACCCCAGTTTTACCTTCTCATTGGAGGGTTTCTAGGTAACCAAAATCTTATGTGTTATGTGTTGATTTACATTATGCTTTGGGTGTGATGCATGGTTACTTATATCAGTTTACATGTTAAGTTATGAGATGGATGAATGGTGAATTTTATTTATGGTAAAAGTTTTAGTAGTGATTCACCCTCCCCCCCACCAAATAAATAAATAATTACTTTCCCATTGTTATTTCCAACAATTGGTATCTGAGCTTTATTCTTTGATAGCTTTGGAGGTAAGATCTTGAAGATGGAAGTCTACAAATTGGGAAAAGACTATTTAGAACCAAAAGATTGAAATACAACTTGCCCTACATCAACTCAAGGAGGCAAGTGATGAATTGCAATAGTCATTGAAGAAAAGAAAAGAATTGGCCATTCAAAAAATGACACTCAATATCAAGAAGAAGACACTACTGGATTATTTGAGGATAGGAACTCAAATTAATTTGATGCAACAATTATAGATCTAATGGAAAAGAACAATGCCCTAAATGAAGAAGTTAGGAATCTTTAAAGGGAACAAGAAACTTAGTCAGCATTGTTATGTGAGACAACTAAACTAAAAGAGAGAGCTAAAGAAGATAGAGTCATAATTGAAGAGGCAAATAGACTACTAGGTAATAAACTTGAGGATAAGTTATTAGATGTGCAAAAGCTATCAAGAATTCAATTGGATCTAATGAATTAGTTGATGCTTACAAATCAAGATTTGAATAGGAAAGACATTGAGATTAGAACTTTGGAAACATAGAATACCCTACTGCATAATGAATTGAAGACATAAAAGGAAAAGCTTAATACGCCTTGTGAAGCCATGAAGTACTTCAAAAAACTAATGGAAGCACCAAGATCAAACAATGACATTGCTAGATTGGGATATTCTACCATTGAGAAAGGAGAATCATTTAGAAGTGGTGAACAAAGGAACAATAAGGGAAAGAACAAAAAACCCACTTATCATCACTATGGAAAATTGGGTCACATAGCAAATGTCTACAAGAGCAACACTAGAAATTAAAGCCATAAGCAAAAATTAAAGGGACATTGCCATAATGACAAGAAGCAAGGACATCAAGCACATGAATGTCAAACAAAGACCATTGACACTTAGTGATTTGAAGGATATTGTTACAACTGTCAGAAGTATGGACACAAGGCTTATGAATGCAAATCCAAACCCAAGCGGACATCAAACAAGCAAACCAAGGTACATCATAATGGGAATTCTTATGGTTGGGGTTACAATACAAGTCACAAGCATCATTATTGTGGTGAGTATGGTCATGTTGTAGTAAATTGCATTAGGACACATTTCAAAGGTAATTACAACAGATTGTTGAATGAGATTGTGTGGTTTAGTTATCTTAAGACCGATCATGTAAGTAGAAACTATCCAACTCAGTCACTTGCACCGAGCAATGAATTTAGCAAAGGTATAAGAAAGGCAGATGCTAAGAAGGTAAGGAGGCAGATGAACAAAACATGGAAAAAGAAAGAAGATTGCAACACAACAAATGAGGTCACATTATCCAATGGATCAGGTGGTCACATCACCCCCAACTAGGCAATCACAGGTACGTGTGGAACTAACATCATAAAAGATATATTTTGCATCTATTCCAAGCATTCAAGTAATGAAAAGGATATATTAGCATATATTAAGATGCAAATAAATAATTGAGAAGAACAATAGATCTGTATGGAACACGAGGGGAATGTCAATTGATACAATTGAAGACCCTATTATAGCATTCGCAATGAGAGTGATAGCACACATATTTTACTAGTCAAGCCGACTCAATAGTGTGCCATGCATTGTCATTGACCTGGGTTACAAGATCATAAAGAAAGATCATTCCTATAACCCAGTTGAGCTATAGCTTCAACAACTATTAGAAAACCTAGAAGCTATCAGAAAGGGAAAGAGTCCTTTATGTAAGTTTGGTTCACTCATTATATATATATATATATATATATATATATTTATCTGCAAAACACATTTCCTACATTTGGCAAGGTAGTATGGAAGTCTGGCTAATCTATTACCCAATAGATAGGTGAATTCATTAAGAACTTAGGAGAAAATTTTGATTGACTAATGACTAGTTATTTTGAAGATTTCAAGAAATCTATGAAGTAGAGATTGAGAACTCATGTATCTCTAGTGGAGAAACATTATAATGATGTTTATTTTGTAGTAGATGCCAACTATACCTATGTTTAGGTAAATATTCCAAGGATTAGATGGTTGAGACCATTACCATATGAGATAAATGTTGATGAGGCATCAACAACCATCAATGCATTGTTGGCAGAAGATATTTACAAGGATGCTACTTCCTTTGGGAATTATGATGAAGGAAAATTAAGGATAACCATAAACTTGAAAACTACCACTGTCATAAGAAAGAAGAACAAAATGGTGAAGAAATTGAAAGAAAAGTTTGGTGAAGGAGAAGAAGAAGAAGAAGAAGATCAAGGATCTTTACACCTTTCACAAGGATGAGGAGAAGATCAAGCTTTTAAGGATGAAGAGGAAGCCAAGTAAGAACCCAAGAAAAATGAAAAGAAGAGGAAAGCATAGCAATAGAAAGTAGAGAAACTAAAGAAAGTGGAAAATAAGTAACAAAATAATCCAATTACACCTTTAATGAGGTCAAGCACAAGGGTTGCCACTATACAAGCCAAGGAAACTCAATCAACAAAAAGTAAAAATAAGGATGATGCAGTGGAGCCAAGCATGCCTACTAAGAGATTGACGAGAAGTTTGAAACTTTATGAGGAATTAGATGATGAAAGGATAGAATCAAATGACAAGAATCAATTCAAAGTGGTAAGCCACAATCCTTCATTTGATATTGAAAACCTATGTGACAATACAAAGAATAATGTAGATTTGTCAGGTTTTCAACATGTTGATTTTGATAAGTTAGGCAATGGAGTTAAGCATCATATTGAAGAAGCAATGTGTGATATGATGGCTACTTTAAGACAACTCCTTTAGATATTGCTAACTCTATTCCTAAAAGTCTATATGAAAGAATTGAGCAAAAATGGAAGTTTAGTATAGAGATTGAAAAACAAATTAGGGAGGCTACTTTAGCTCAAGTTATGCTTGCATTTGATAAGGAAATGATTGCTAAGGCTATAGAAAAACACCAAGGGATATTTTCTACTAAATATAGAACCTTTCATATTTTGAGAAGTAGAGTTGAAGATGTGGTAACCCAGAGAAAACTACTTTGGAAAAAAAATCTATGGGTTGGCCTTACAAATAGTGGAAACAATGGAAGAGAAGAAAGGAATAGGGGTAAAGAAGAATGAAACAAAACAAGGTGAAACTGCTTAAGATGACATAGTTGAGGAAGATGCACATGATGTTAATAAGTCAAGCACCAGTCCTGCACATGGAGAGAAAGAGATACAACAAGACTTGGTGACTATTGAGGACATACCTAATAACTCTACACAGAATGTAAATCCATTGAGTGAGGAAGATTTAAAGAAACTACAATAGGAATCCACCAATACTACTATTCCATGCATAAATCCTATATTGGTAAGTATTGATGAATCTCAAAAGAATAAGATTGCATCCATTGAGACGCAACAACAAGATACATCTATTGTACCACCACATGTTGTTGAAGTTAAGGAGAAGGAATCACATGAAAAATTAATAGATCACAATGTAACCCTATAATATAAAGGTGAATTTAACCAAGCACCATCTTCAATGGCTACTGTTTTCATTGAGATGAAGGAGAAGGAGGCATATACCCTAGTTACATTACCGTTGAGTCTACACAGCTCAAGGTTTCTAGCACTTGTCATAATTGACAAAGAGAGTAATGAAGATAAATAGGATAAGGAAGAGAATCCTACACTAACCTCACTAAAAATTAGAGGGAGGTTGAACAAGAGGAAGAGGATAAGACAATTGCTATGATAGAGGAACAGGTATCTATACAGATACTAGTCACTTTACCATTCACTACATCTCCTCCAAATAGCTAGACTCTTCAAAGTTCGAGTACTCAAGCTACACTATTACATATATCAAGGCCAAGTACAAGTACACCTAAGAGTGATAAGACTACATCTTTTGAGGATGTGAGTTTAAATGAAGTGATTGTTCTATTCAAGTTTGATCCAACAACAATCACACTTGAAGAAATGGTTCTTCTTCAAGAGGATCTATAGAGGAAATCAAGGCAAGAAATCTTGAGAAGAGAACATAAGAAAACATAGGTTCTACATGATATTAGATATATTTTTGTAGATGCTTTTGATATTTCAGATTCATTTTCCAATAAGTTGATCTTAGAGAAACTTGTACATATAGTTGATAAGATAAAGGATGAAGATATAGAGACAAATGCAAATTTATTGGAATGGTCAAAAAGGAAATTCACACTAAGGTTATGGACAAGATGTCTAGTGCCATTGTGCTAAGACAATTTGATTTATCAACTAAGATGAAGAGTTTGAAGAAAGTTTTGGATAAATTTTTCTCTCTTTAATAGAAAATTATGTGGTGTTGATATCTTTACTAAATAAACTCTACAATCAATTGAGGAGCTACAAGGAGAAATCTCTTGGCACTAGTCAAGTTCATTTTCAAAGATTATTGCTAACATAGAGTAGGCTTGTTGAGTTGCAAGCAAAGGATACAAATATAAGATCAACTTTGATCAACATTTAGCCCATGTTGACCCAACACATGAAAGTTTTGTAGAAGGAACTAGCCTTTGTAGAAATAGCGACAACTCATATTTCTACACAAGAAGGTCTAGTAGATATGGTAGTAATCTAGAAATACATATTCAATCTTTAGATGCAGCCACTAACAATTGGGATTTCACTCTGGAAATCATAATGGAACTCCATAAGCCATTTTTGGACAAATACAATATAAGTGTACCACCCAAATGACATAAGTGTCAAAAAAGGGACATGTTGAAGATTTTGTAAATTTTGAAGAATTTTGTTAATGTAGATATCTATATGGAAGGAGTTATAGACATGAAATGAAGTATTTACTTAGGGGGAGTGATAAGGTATGGGAGACAACATTCTTTTGCAAATTTTGAGATTTTGAAATTTTGTATAGAAGCTAAATAGAGATGATATATTATCTGACTTATGCATAAAATAAGATTGTATATGCCATCACAAAGTGTTTTTGCCACTCATATCAAAGGGGGAAATTGTTAATCTCATTACGGTTTTGACAAAGTAGTGACAAAACACTTAGTCATTATCTAGCAAAGAACAGTGTGAGCCAAGTGCATAGTGTATGTCGAGCATAAGCCTCTAGACAATACATGTTGAGTCATATTACAGTTAGTGCCAAGCAGTCAGTGTGTGTCAAGTCACTCAGCGCTGAGAAAATAGTGTGTGTCAAGTGATTTAGGTGTCAAGAAAGAGTAAGTACTGAGTCATTTAGAAGCTGAGTTTTAGTATAAAGAGCATAGTGAAGGCCGAGCATTAGAGTCTATTGATGTTGAGATACCAATCTTTGACATAGATGTTTGTTATGACACAAACTTCTATGTAAACCATTTTTGGTTGACATGAACACAGATTTTTGATATTAAGAAATAAGGATTAAGTCATATTATTAATCCTTATGCCAATACATGCAACCAATAAGATAAAGGGAAGGGTTAGGAGAAAATAAGGATCAACCACAACCGTTGATTATGACCTATCCCATCTCCATAATGCCTACTTAAAGAGGAAACCCTAAGGAGGAGTATACATGTGAATAATATTGTGAAGAGAAGCATTACATGTGCAAGGAGAGGAATGCTAAGAGCATAGAGAGAATTTCATGGTGGAAATGATGGCTAAGTTATGGAACTACAATGCAGAATTAGTCTGAGAAGAACAAAGATAAAAATGAAAGGATCGAGAAGATAAATCTAATTAGGAGGATCAATGGATAACCAATAAAGAGGAGATCTCACATCAAGCAATAATATGCTATCCGAAGGATTAGGTGCTCAATCATTTTGATAGGTGATATACAGAGTAGTCCTAAAAGACTTTTGTATATCTCCTAATAGAGCTCTTACTTAGTTACGAGTTTAAATCCTTCAATCAAGTGAGACCGAAAAGAATTGTAAGCCTTTAACAAGGCATACCTTTCATAGGGTGGATCATAGATTATGATCAAAACTTTGTAGCCACAATTGGCCACACTTTGCAACTATAGTAGTGAATATTTATGGGTGTCATCCCCACCCCAGTTTTACCTTCTAATTGGAGGGTTTCTGGGTAACCAAAATCTTACGTGTTATGTGTTGATTTACATTATGCTTTGGATGTGATGCATGGTTACTTATTTCAGTTTGTATGTTAAGTTATGAGATGGATGAATGGTGAATTTTTTTTATGGTAAAAGTTTAATGTGTTGATTCACACCCCACCGCCCCCTCTCTCAGAACTTACTTTCCCATTGTTATTTCCAACAAGGAGAATGCTTATAAATCTAGGAGGCATCATGTTTTTGAAGTTGGTGATGAGGTGATGGTTCATTTGAAGAGAGGCATATTTCCTATTGGAACATATAGTAAGCTAAAAATGAAGAAGTTTGGACCTTGTAAGATCTTGAGGAATTTTGATAGTAGTAATGCTTATGAAGTTGAATTATCTAATGGCATGGATATATCTCCTATATTCAATGTTTTTGATTCACATAAGTATCATGAGCTAGATGATGAAGTTGTTGTATTAGATGATTATCCAAAGAAGAAAATTGAAGAGGTTGAACATCTATTGGATCAGAGAGTTGGTAAAAGCACAAGTGGAAAATATTAGTATGAATATTTGGTGAAGTGGAAGAACATACTAGTTGAATATGCTACATGGATTTCTCAATCTCAGTTGGTTCAACTAAGGTTTTCTCAATGATTTAGGATAATCATTTCTTTAACTCTTATAGTCTAATGCAAAAGCATCCTAGATTTCCCTCTAATCCTACTCATTTTTTGTTCATTCTACTAGTTACTATCGAGTTCTAGTTACTACTGAGTTCAATTAATTGCCAAGTTCTAGTTACTGGCGAGTTCCAGTTGCTGTTGAGCTCTCCAGTGTTGGCTGAGTGTTCCTTCATGTGATGAGTGAACATGATATTTGTTGATGCTTAGTTCCTTCTTTGACCATGTTTATCTATGATTGGTTCTTAGTTTGAGCTGAGTTACATATTTAATTTGGATTGTGAATTTAATGATAGGATCTTGTATTGGGATGTGTGAAGACCATTGTAAGGTCAAGCTTTCTATTATGTAATGATCTATAATCTTTTGTAAGATGTTTTTGCAAGTATAAATAAGGGTGTTAGTTTTAGGTTAGGAAGGGGCCTTAGAGAGTTTAGAGTAGCTATTTCTGGAATTACAAATTTAAAGCTAGATCATGGATCTTGAAGTTGTATTTTGTAAATAGCCATAACCCAGAAGCCCTTACAATTGGGCATGTATGCTAATAATTTGATTAATGAATAAAGACTATTTTGTTCTCTCTCTCCTTGGTGTTTTTCTCTTTGTTGTTTTCTTTCATTGTGTTACTCAACAAGGTGATTGGACAATTAGGTGTGCTTCTAGCCCTAATTATTGGATCCCTCCTTGTGTCATTATGAAATAACACAAACATGCTCAAAACAACTAAAGACAACCAAATAGTAACCAAAAAAAAAAAAAATGATGGAAATGGGTAGAATCATGCATGATTCTCCTGTACTAGTTTCCAAGTCCTTTGGAAACACCTTGCAAAATAAAATGTCTGAAAACTCATTTGTGCCTTCATCCTAACCTTTGCCTTGTACACTTAATCCTTTGCATTCTCATCCTTGTGTCACCTTTTCCTCTTTGGATATTCCCCTAGTTAGGCTTTGTCCAAGACATACCCTCTTTAATCTTGACTTTTTTCTTGCTTCCTATTAAAAAAATTAGTACTAAATGTTGCTAATTACTCATCAACATCTTTATCATGCTTCATTCTTTTTCTAAAAATGCACATACTTGTACCTTGACAATATCCATTATCTAAAGTAACTTCTCTATCTTATTTGTAAAGTATCTTATCTCCATGTTAGGAGAAAAATAATCTCTTGAACTTACTCAAATCCCTTTCATCTCTTGGAATTCTAAATTCTATTTTCTTGCTTCAATACATCTATCTCTTTATCAAAATTCCTTTGCCTCTTTCTCTTTCTCATTTCTTCCCTTTCCTAGAAATGTCTTCTTAATAATTCCATCTTCTTTCCTCAAAAAGACCTACTCCCTTGCTCTGATACCCCTATGATACATAGGCATCATAAGCCCACTTCATATGCATTGCCCCTATGGACAAAATCTCCTTCCTCTGATAAAATTAAAACTTCTCACATTATGTGCCAGAACACTTTACTCCATTTCAACTCCCAAGAGGATCAACTTATGGAGCCACACAATATGATAATACACCTTTATATTCTTCTAAGTCACCTCTTAATTGTCATGTAGGGGCACCTAGGTAGGCTTGTGAAAGACCTAGGGCTCCTAGGGCATTTTGGATTGTAGTGGTGCTAGCCATACCACTAGGTGAATAATAGGCCTAACCTAGTCCTAGGTTGAGGTTAGATAAGTTGAGCAAGTTTCAAAAGGTCTAAATTGCTCCTAGTTGCTCAATTAGGCTATTTAGAGCATTTTTTTTGTTTTGAAGGCTAGAATAGTCAAACAAGTGTTTGAAGGGCCTTATTATATGTTTTATAACCATTTAAGGACTTTGCCAAGGTTTGACATCATTTGAAGAAATTTTGAGAGTCAAATGCTCAAAAATGTAAAAATTGTCAAAAATTGTCAATGTTGGGTAGACCTTGGCAGTATGACAGAGAGTCATTCTATGATGACAAGGAAAATTCCATATCATTTGAGAAAGGAGGCAGGATATTTAAAATCCAATCTTTGTTGGAGGGTGAAGAACCATAGTCTAAGGTACCTGGTGTGTTGCTATGCAGTGGAAAGGAATTTGTTAAGGACCTTAAAGATGAGGAGAGTCAAGGTTATGTAGTGGTGTTGAAGTCCAATGGAGAAGACAAGACAGTGAAAAGCCATTACTTGTAGAAGTACAATAATTGCTTGAGAAGTACAAGGAAATTGTGAGTAATGGAACTCCTACTATCCTACCTCCTAGAAGAGTCATAAACCATCAAGTAGACTTTGTTCCTGGTGCATCCTTACCAAACAATCCATCATACAAGCTCACTCTAGACTAAAATCTAGAAGTGACAAGATAGGTACAAGAGTTGATGGACCAAGATCTAATAAAAAAGAGCATAAATCCATGTGCAATCCCTTTTGTACTAGCATCCAATAAAGGAGTAAAATGGAGATTATGTATGGACTCAAGGGCCACAAATAGGATCACAATCAGGTATAGGTTTCCCATACCTAGGATTGAGGATCTCATGGATTGTCTTGGAGGATCTATGTAATTCACCAAATTGGATTTGAAAATTGGATACCATAAAATCAAGATTAAGGAGGTGGATGAGTGGAAAACAACATTTAAGACAACATATGGGCTTTATGAATGGCTTGTGATGCCATTTGGTCTCTAACAAATGCTCCCAACACATTCATGAGGCTCATAAATGAAGTGATGAAGGACTACATAGGAAGATTTGTGGTAGCATATCTAGATGATATACTCATCTTCAACAAGACCAAGGAGGAACACATCAAGCATGGGAAAGTAGTGTTGTAAAGACTTCATGAGGAAAAGCTTGCTATGAACCTTGAGAAATGTGACTTCTTTAAGAAAGATCTAGTGTATTTGGGTTTTGTGGTGTCTCAAGGATCTTTGAAGATGGATGAAGAGAAAGTTGTTGCAATCTTCAATTGGCCACCACCTACTACATCTATTGAGGTAAGAATTTTTCAAGGCCTAGATCAATTCTATAAGAAATTCACTAGGAATTTTAGTGGCATATGTGCACCTTTAATAGATACCATAAAGAGTGGGGTCAAGTATAATTTTAAATGGACCTTAGAAGTTGAGAAATCCTTTGAAATGTTGAAGAAGTAAGTAACTACCCAACCTATTTTGTAACTACCTAGTTTTGAGAAACTTGTCACCATAGAGTGTGATGCAAGTGGCCTAGTAGTAGGGGGAGTGTTAAGTCAAGAAGGTAGGCTAGTAGCCTTCTTTAGTGAACAACTTAATGAGGCCAAAAAGAAGTATTCATCATATGACCTAGAACTCTATGCCTTGGTTTAGTCTCTTAGGAAGTGGAGACACTACCTATTACTTGAGGTATTTGTTGTTTTTATAGATAATCAAGCTCTTAGTTGCATTAGAACACACGAAAATTTGAGTAATAGACATTTGAAGTAGATGGAGTACTTGTAAGCTTTCACCTTCACAATCAAACATAAGAAATGGAGAATAAATAAAGTGATAGATGCATTGAGTAGAAGGCTACTAACAGTTCAAGAGGTATAGTTGCATAGCATTGGGATAGAGAGCTTGAAGAGTCTCTATAAGGATGATGAAGATTTTGAAGAGGCATACAAGGTATGTTCTAACTTTGCAAATCATTTTCATAGCAAATTCTCTGAGTTTACACTGCAGAATGGATTTCTCTTTAAGGGTAATCAGTTATGTGTACCAAGAGGTTCAATTAGGTAGAACCTAATACAAGAGAATCATAATTTGGAATTGGTCCAAAGATTCTACTATTGATCTAAACTAGTCAGAGATGTGACTAAGTATGTAGAGTAATGCATGGTATATATGAAAGCTAAAGGAGGGATGAGTAATGCAGGTCTTTATCAGCCCTCACCAATCCCAAATAGACCATGGGAGTGTGTGAGCATGAACTTCATAGTAGGATTACCCTAAAATAAATAGGGTTATGATAGTGCCTATGTAGTTGTTAATAGGTTCAACAAGATGGGGCACTTCATTCCATGCAAAACTAATAATGATATAAGCCATATTGCACATTTGTTCTTCAAAGAGGTTGTGAGAATTCATGGGCTTCCGTTGACCATAATTTCAAATAGGGATGTAAAATTCATGAGCTATTTTGGAAGACCTTATGGAGAAGACTTGGTACAAACTTGTCGTTTGGACCAACCTACCATCCCCAAATAGATGGTCAAACTAAAGTGGTTAACAAGGTGCTAGGTAATCTCTTGAGGTGCCTAACTAAGGAGTATGGGAAAACTTGGGATGCCATCATTTCCCAAACAAAGTATGCCTAAAATGATAGTAGGAATAGAACCATTGATAAAATCCCCTTTGAAATTGTTATGGAATGCATCCTAGAGGTGTGTGTAAGTTGAGGGACCTTGGAGGAATGGAGCATAGAAGTGGGCATGCTAAGGATTTTTCCCAAATCACAAAAGAAATATAAGAACAAGTCAAGAAGACTATTCAAGAAAATAAACAAAAACTAAAGGCCAAAGTGGATGAAAGAAGGAAAGACATTCAATTTTCTCTTGGTGACCATGTCATGGTGCATTTGAACAAGTCTAGGTTACAAAAGGGTATGCCAATTAAGCTACAAATGAAAAGAGTGGACCTTGCAAAATCCTAGCCAAATATAGAGCCAATGTCCTATAAAATTGATTTGCCATCAGATTTGGGCATCTCTTCTATCTTCATTGTGCAAGATTTGGTTGAGTTCAAGGGTACACTACCTTAGAGCAGTCATGGGGTCAATGTTAATATGGAGCCTGTAGTAGTACATACAACAAACAAGTTAGAAGTTGAACAAGTGTTGGATTCTAGATTTAAGAAGGAAAAAAGAGACCAGTTGAACATGGAACACCTCATCAAGTGGAAGGACAAACCTGAGTTAGAGGCAACTTGGGTTTCTAGAGTATATTTCTAAAAGGCAGAAATCCCTCAAGACCTATTGTGCACATGAATGACATAGTTTTCTTTTGTGGGGGAGTATAGTGTAGGGGCACCTAGGTAGGCTTGTGAAAAACCTAGGGCTCCTAGGGTATTTTGGCTTGTAGTGGTTTTATCCATATCACTAGGAGAATAATAGGCCCAAACTAGTCCTAGGTTGAAGTTAGCTAAGTTGAGCAAGTTTCAAAAGGTCTAAATTTCTCCTAGTTGCTCAATTAGGCTATTTAGAATATTTTTGTGTTTTGGAGGCTAGAATAGTCAAAAAAGTGTTTGAAGAGCCTTATTATATGGGCTATAACTATTTAAGGCCATTGGAAAGTTTTTATATCATTTGGAGCAAGTTTGAGAGTCAAATGCTAAAAATGCTAAAAAAATTGTAAATATTGTCATTGACAACATTGACAACTTTTCTTGCAATCGGGAAAATTTTCAGTTGGATCTTTGTAACTATCTGAATTAGTTGGGATAGGTGTGGGGATGTTTTTGGAAGGCCATCCTCAACCTCTTGGCAAGGTTGGAAGTGGGAGATAATTTTGGTTGTACGGACTGAGCTGCAAGTATAAACATCATAGTTTTATGCTTTTGAGTTTGTTTGGCTTCAATAGATTAGATTAGGATCTTTTGTTCTTGGAAGTGTTAGAGTAGATTGATTTGGAATAATGTACAATGCTAGTTTTTGTCTTTGTAGAGTTTGGGTTACTTGAATAAATTATTTTGGCTTTTGCTATTCTATTGTTCTGAACCTAGTGATTGAGCAAAATAGATTCATAACTCCCTGTCTCACCATAGGATCTATATGACCTCTTGGGATTTGGGAGATGACTCCTTGTACATATTGTATAGAAAAGGAGGGCCCCTAGAAAGAAAGGAACGTGATGTATTGGTGATGCCCTAGGCAAGCCAATGATGCATGGCTAAGGATCACAATCAAGTGTAGAGTTGTTTGGATGATTGAATGTGTATGATACTTCAATCAAATCTTGGAATGTGTTAGCAGAATGTGTGAAGAAGCTCTAAAATCAATTATAGGAAATGGTGGAAGCTCCATGGGGAGGAAAACATGTTTTCTTGTAGACAATTTGTTAAACCTTTGAAGCCCTTATTTTTAGGCACATTTTGTGGTTGTACTGTACGGACAATTTGAGAACCCTGGACCACTAAAATATTTGAATTCTCTAAAAAGGGTATCAGGGTCAATAGTTTTGTCAACCCTTATTAAGGAATTTTTCCAGTTAATTGGAATTTTCTTCATTTGGAGGCCTAATTGCTTGTAGCCCTATTACAAGCATTCTTGAACAATTTTACATGTTTTTTGGAACTCAATTAGGGTTTCAAGCTTGATTTTGGTTGAGGGTTTGAAAAGGGTCCAAAATCCTTTCTATATGACCATTCCTACATTGGAGGTTTCATTTGAGTGGTTGGGTTGATTGTGGAAGTGTTGAAAAGTAGAACAATAAGGATAAGCTAAGCTTAGAGAACAATGTCTAAAAGGGATTGTTCTTGTTAAATGGTGTGCACTAGTTGAAGAATTTCGAATCTCATAGTCAACATACTAAGGAGAATAGGGTAGGAAGAAACCCTATTAGGTTAAGAAAAAGACCTAAGGTGCCCCTAAAGGAAGTAGAGTAGAAGTAAGACTAGTTATCACATCAAATTGTTAGGCCCTAACGAGGCCTATAAAAATACTAACTTTCATTGAAACTCTATCCACAAAAACTTGTTGATCACATGCCAATATTGATTGCATATTCTCCATTTGTTGATTGCATACATAACCTTTTAATTTACTAATTCCATGTTTTTCTATACTAGTAACCTATATCAAGAACTACCCACCTTACTCTTCTCAAACCTGCACAAGGATAACTTACTCTTTTGATCCCATTACAGGCTTACTCATTAACAACTAGGCTCATATATGCAAAATTAACTCTTCTCAACATATCACTTTCCTAATCCCAATTTTTTTCCAAATAGGACTTTTCCTTGGTTCTTATCCTCTTGGAAATTTTATCCTCATAATACAAAATATTTTTCCCATTATCTACCAAGTACTTACAATCAAACACTTACAAAATATTCAGTCATGAGCAGTTGTTGATGCCTTTACTTGTTAGAATGATTATAATAATTAAGGAGGGGTTGAGGGGTGGGGGTGGTGAATCAATTATCCTCTGCTCCATATGTACCAATTCAACTTTTAAAAGCTTCAAACAACTTAATCAAACTCATAAATCCACTCGGCCAATATACCAACTCATCAGTAAACTAAATTATTCATTTAACACTTAATTCTTTGTTTAGTATACGTCAAATTAAAAAAAAAAAAAAAGTAAATACAATGCATAATGAAAAAAAAATTCACACAATTATGACACCAATATTTAACATGAAAATCCAGTTTGAGAAACACAACCAAGTAACATGTTGCCACTTTTCAATCTTATGAAGTGAGCTTAGTTAAGAGCCAACCGTGTTAAAGGTTACGAAACACACTATTAGATGTGACCCTCTTAAAGGATTTAATCACCTTGTTACGAGTGGCCTTTTTAGAGGACTTTATATCATTCCATTAGAGTGTCACCTTGATTGAAGTATTTATAATATGATTGTTAGGTCAACCTTGATTAAAGGATTTTACTGCCACAATGGTTATAAATTATAATCTAGGTTTGATTAGATAAAGTACAAGTTACTTTGTAAATTTAGATATCCATTCGGCTCATTCTTGGATCATTGGCTAGACTTTATCAAATTCTCCATCTCTGATTTTCTTGGTAACCCTCCAAGCAACCACTCTTCACCAACTTCTCACTTTTCCTTTGCAACTATGTTCTTCATGGGTTCTCCATAAATTCATCAATCAACAACCATAAAACATCGTGTGTGCCTCCTTAAATAGGTAGCTTTGATCTTTTTCCACTTAATCATCATAGATCTTAGGATTTGATCAGATTAATTTAATTTGTCCATTGTTTTGTCCTTCCTCTCCTTTCTTGAAACATCTAGAAAATTCTCATTAAATCCTTTCCTTAAATCACTTAACAAACTCAATTCATGGTTTAAATACACTAGCTCATCAATCCTTATCATTTATGCATTTTGACCAATTCATAAATTCAACTATGTCAGCCTCAAACTCAATTCTTTTACAAACTGTTAAAATGCTAAAACTATCATCACTATGCTCTTCAACTTGATCTCTACTAATTTTTTCTCACTCAACTTACATTGGCTTGCTTGGCCTTCTCTACACTTGACCGTTATTATAGATTTTTCTTCAACTTTCTCAGTCATTACCTTCACTCAGCTAACACTTTTTTCTTCATTGACCTAATGGATTATCACTTAATAAAGCTTAGTATTTTACTCAACTTCTTATCTTTCATCAAGAAATTCTCTACACTTCAACTCAATTATCTTCTCCACTTAATATAATGATAAAAAATACATTATCTTGTCAAATACTAACTAATCAAGTTGCCATTGTAATTCCATCATACTTACTCCTCTTTGCTTAACAAGTTTACTAGTTTTCCTTGCTATCTCTCTTTTTGAATCCTCTTCATCAATTGATTGATATGACACTCTACACTATTAAAAAATGTCTTACTAGTAAGGTTTGAAATCAATGACAACATAAAAATTGTTCTAATTTTAGTTTCCAACAATACTGTCCAAACTATGACACTCACATTAACTTACAAATAGTCTCCCTACAAACTAGAATTTTAATACTCCTTCACTTAAAAACTTTAAATACACTCTTAGATGCTTCATTCCTCAATCCAATCCTAATATGATACTCTCCAAAATCCATGTGCATAGAAAAAGTTTTCATAAGTTACCACTATCTCTGTTATGTCAATACTATGATAATTTTAGAGTCCCATTTCACTTATCAAATCCCCATGTCAATCTATGTATGCCAAGTTGCAATTTTATTGTAATATATTACATATCTTATGTTGGAAATATAAGAGGAGTACCTGAAAGGGGATGGGTGAATTAGTTACCACTAAAACAATTCCAAATCCCTTAGATGTCAAAATAAACTTCCCTTTAACTCACAACTTCTTTGGTTAACAAATAAATCTTAAGATAATGATGTGCATTAACCTTTAGTAACTTAGTTAGAAAGATAAAACAATAAGAAAATAACATGAACACATGAGACACCAAGATTAATGTGGAAAGCCAATTTGGAAAAATTACCAATGCAACTAGTTACAAATTTTCACTCTTCTGAAGTGAGCCCTGTTAGGAGCCAACCCTATTAAAGGTTACAAAACACATTGTTAGGTGTGACCCTATTTAAGGATTTGAATCACTCTTTAGGAGTGGCCTTGTTAGAGGTCTTCAAGACACTTCAATTGAGAAATGCCACATTGTTAGAGGATTTAAAAAATGGTTGTTAAGTCAACTTGGTTAAGAGATTTCTCCACTACTACAATTGTTAGAGAGTAACCAATTTTGTCTTGATTGACAAAGCAACTGAATGGCAGAATTAGATCACTATTCTGGCTTACCCTCTAGATCCTCCCTGATTAGAATATTCTTTGTAGCTCCTTGGATACTTTACTTTAAATAATATATCATTCTTTATCTATATCTTATCTTCTTCTCTACTTTCTCATTCTTCAATCTACAACTTGATCTTTCATATATATGAAATCCAATGTCAAGTCGGCTTGAATACACTTTCAAATAAACAAATAACATCCATTGAGTTGGCTTACATAAACCATCTAATAGATAAAACTAATTTGTTGCAGGTTTGCTATAATTGGGTCACTTAGTTACCACTAAGTTCCTCGGTAATCGAATTGACTTAGTTTACATTGAACTCCTTTGGTAACCAACCTAACTCAGTTAACACATGAATGCTAAACTTGCATCTTTTGAACTTATGCTTGGCTGATACTAGACTCTTTTGAACTTGGTTCCAACTGGCAGTGCTTGTAAGAGTATAACATTTGTGTAAGATCAATGACAATATACAATTGAATAATTGTTATCAACATCTTCTCCCATCATTCCACCTGATTGAGGTTTTATATCTATGTGGATCTGTAAGATACTACATTTCTTCCCTCTTGAGTCAACACCTTAGATGAGGGTTTTGAGAAGTCTCACTAAAATATGAATAAATCTATCAATTTCTAATATAAATTAGTGATTCCAAAGTCAAATCAAAGTAGATCCATACCTCCTTTGAATAAAATAGGTTTCAAAATTGTGCAATAAGGATACACGATTAAATAAATGACTATAATCAGATTGTACTACAATCGAAGAATAAAGAAAACTACGTAAAACTTAAAGTTATCAATAGAAAACTTGTTCCGTCAACTTCTTTACTCACTCTTGGGTCTTATAATAATATATTGACCAATACCATCCTAGGAAACTAACCCAAAACTCCTCTAACTAAGTCTCAACCAATCTTGGCCAATTACATCTTTTAACAAGTGTTGTCAACTTGACAACAAAGACAACTTTTGGTCTCTATCACATCAAAAACTTAAGCACCACCCTTATTTCATCAAAATGGTCATCAAAATACTTTATAAACACAAATTACTAACTAAACCCTTAATATATCACTTTAAGCACTTATAAAGCCTATTAGGCCTAGATTGCTTTAACATAGTAAGTTCGAGTATAAATGAACAATTTGACCTTCAAATTTTTTCATTAAATATATAACAAACTTTTGAAAACCCATGTAGTATATTTTTTATGCTTGTGACAGAGAAATATAAGAAACCCAAGGCTTGCTTTGTAAAAGTGGCCCAATTAAACCTACAAGCTAATTAATAGTTAGTTGATGAATGTAATGCTCTAAAGTAACCCTATTCAATTTTTAGGTATGTATTAAATTTCCATAAATGGTATTTAAACCATGATTACTTAGAAGTTGTGCCTAGATTTGTCATTTGGAAGTACTACTAAGAATTAGGCATGTTTGTGGGGAGTGCCAAGTGGGTTGGAAGAATAAAAATCTTGTGAGTAAGTGATTGGTATGTACGTGCCATTTCTACATGGTCTAAGTTGTCTCAAGAGTTGGTTGAAAGTTTTGAAGCCCTAAAGAATTATTGGAGTCTTGTGGCCTTGTAGGAGCACTAGTCCACTTTGAAAAGGCTTTGGAGTTTGTAAGAGGTGAGAGTGGAGTCTTTGGGGAAAACCAAAATGAGATCAATATGTGTTTTATTAAAGTCATGAAATGTGAAATGACTATCCCTATGAAGAAATATCCATAACATGATTTATTTGAGTCTTGAGGAAGGATTGAACCCCCTTTTTTGTAAAACATGGTATCAATAATGTAGTTGTTAACCCTTCCTACACATTAGAGATACAAACTTTCTATTAATTACATTTGGTGCAAATTTTATAATTCTTGCATGCAATTTTTTTTTTGGATTAGTAAGAGGTCGAAGCCAAGATTAATTATATGTGTTCTTATTAATTATTATTTATTAAACTTGATTAGACTAGAATCCAAGACTACATAGATGAGAGGCTAACAATTTAACATTGTGTTGTAGGCTCTTGCCTATTCCTACATGCAACTTTCATACTAAATCATAAAAAAGAAATTCGTGTTAATTTTATTTCTAAGCTACTTACCACTCGACATTATTAATTATTTATTATATCTATATTTAAACACTCAAAATCTCAATGGTCAAATTATAGTTTTAATTGGTTAGGAGAATTATATGAAGGAACACTTAGCATATGAATTCAAATGGTTTTGGAATTCATAATATTTTAGAACATCAATAAAATTAAATTTTGGTATAATTATACGATTTCAAGAAGATTGTTTTATAACTTATTTACATAAACAAATAATACATAATTATTTTTATTAAAAAAAAAATTAATTAGCTTTTTATCATAATATGTATATCATATTAAATGTGTTGATATTTAAATATATTTTATATTAATATATTTTAAATTTGCAAACACTTCACTTGAGAGAATACATGTTTTACAATTAATTATACACATTATTGTTTTCTAAGTAGACAATACTGTTTATTCTAGTTAAGTGATCAGGTTACATGGGAGAAACTTGTTTAGTAAAGATGTCATGTCACATGACTTTCTATGATAATAAAATATGCATGAATTGGGTTTGTTGAGAAGTAAGAGGAAACTTTCAAGAAAATGCAATCAACATTTATGATATTGGTCACAATTGTTTCTTCTTCTTATCTTTTCCTTGATTGTGCCAAATATGATCTCTCTAATATGATATAACATTTATGATAATATCATGCAAGGGAAATTTGTTTGATGTTGTATTCTTCTCTTTCTTGCATTATCTATCTTTCTTCCTTATATCCCACTCTACTTTCTTTCTCTATCATCTTACCTACCTCTCCCTTCCCCACTAATAGAGAAATAGCCTTTTGATGGAGTTTAATTATATTCCTCATTCAAAGATTTTGTTTCAATTATATTTTAGTTCCTATAACAATATGCATCATTGTCTTCAAACTATTACTTTTCCATTAAGATTTTTTTGACATAAACATCATCTAGTAAATGATCTATACATAGATCAATATTTTCCTATTAATTTTCCACACCTCTTCAATGCACCCATGACATACCAAACTGCAATTACTAATTAGCCAATAGGCTACCTTGTGAGAGGACGCTCATCAGTATTCAATGTCGACTGCTAGATTTTTAGCTGATAGGAAATCATTGTGTATTTTCCCCATGGGTTGATAAAGAATATTAGTTAAGCTGATGAAAATATTTATGCATTTATTTTAACAAATAAACATAGGGAATATGAAATAATGAGACAACCAAGCACAACTGGCACATGGAGAAGAGACAATTGCCCATGACATTGGAACGTGTCATTCAAATGAAGGTAATTTTCATTCATATCCTTCTCCCCTTTTCTGTGAATTTACTTCATTTCCAATCTATGACCAAATTAAAAGAATTACAACTTTTCTTGGCCTTGATCGACATAGGTAGTTTGATTTTCTTTTATGATTCGTAAGATTTTATTGTTGCTTATACAACCTTCTTAATTTAAGCTTGCGCTTAAATGTAGTTTCCTATTAACATTTGGAAATCAAAATTGAAAACCACATATCAGAGCTCGGAGGAGTACCTCACATCCTACTTTTAGTTTGGAGATTCATTCTTGATATTTGAGGTTAGCAAAAGTGACAGTTATAGATTCTACCTCTAAAATCTAAGACTCAAGATTTTGTATCAAAGTAGTTTTTACAGAATTTACTCTACTTTTAAAATCTACAGCAATATAGATGTCGAAAAGATCATGTCGGTGCCAACCAAATTAGCATTTTTTTTCTTACATCATCTCTCTAATCACCACCATTTGTTTCCAGATCATACATGCTTTAGTTTACATAATTTAGTTTCAACTTTGAAAATTTAGGATTAGCAATTTTCCACCATCAAATTAAGTATACTTGAAATTTATGATGAAGAAGATTGATTGCTAGAAGGTTTAAAGAAACCCTAAATCTACAAATTTTTTAAATAACTTGAGAGTTGCATTTAGATACGAAGCCACAACAAGTAGGTTGAAAACAAGCTACTATCGTTCAGGGGATTCTATTGTGATTATCCAGGAACCATTTTTTTAGGAATCCATAGGAAAAGTAGGAATCTAGATGAAATACCACAAGAGCCCCCCAAAATATCAAAACTTTAGTCAAAACTTCAAATAATAAAGGAGAAAGTTTAAACTAGGTATCTCAAAAAAATCAAAATCTTCCCTTCAAAACAATAAGATGCTCTATAAGAGCAGCTATAGCTTTTTTAAGAAACTAGGTTAATTGGGTGCTATGGACTTACTAAACTTAAAAATTAATGTAAATCTAAATCAAGTGAGATCTCTTTTAGTTCTCCAATTATCATTTTATAAATTGAGTTATTTCTACATTTGCAGTGACATTTGACATTTCAAATAACTATTATGCTTAAGTTTCTTCTATAGCTTTAGGCTTGTTTTATCTATCAATTAGAGTTTTGTTCACTCTTCTCTAGCATTTTCATCATACAACTAGATTTTGATTTTGATAATTTTTAATGAGTTGTTAAGGTAAAATTCTTGGAATTGAATCTATTTCTTTTATTCCCTATTGCAACTCCTTTCACCTACTAATGTTATATATTATGAAGGCCTTCTTCTTGCATGACCCTATAATCTATGATTGACTAACAAATTAAATGAATTTAAACAAGCAACAAAAATAAGCAATAAAAACTATATTGTAAAAAACTGCCCGAAAATACTATTATTATTAGAGCAGTCATGAGAACCCATTTTTAAAGGTGGTTGATCACATAGTTCTCCTATTGTTTTTTACATGTTTGCAATCCTTTCTCAGAGATGTGATCATCGAAACATTGTCGCAGATTCTATCTGTGGTACTACTAGCGTTGGGTTTTTGGTTTGGACCAATTTTTATGATGGAAGGTGGCAATGACTGGATGATTTAATGGTGCCTAATCCCAAGTGTTGGATCTCCATTATTGGAGTCACTCTTTCTAGTAGAGTCGAGTTTTGCCAACCCATAGGTTGTCGCTGAAAATGTTTTTTTCTCAAATTCAATAGCCCCCTACACAAATAAAATAGCATTTCATCTAGAACCCACCATGTACTACAATCAATTGATCTAGGATCATGTCAGACATTACCATAAAATTCAAATTAGGTGTAATGTGACTATGGATTTTCTCTTGTTTTTTCTGCACACAATTTCTCCATGCATTTCTCATAGTGGGCTTGGCTTATTGCCAACACAAATGCTATATACAAGAACCCCTTTCTCCTCCTTGATTTACTTTCAGCTACATTTATCACAAATTTTTCTGTTAGAAAAATAGAGTACATAGTAGGAGATACATAGCATTGGACTCTATAAGTAAACTATATAGCCTGAGCCTTTGAGTAAACATTTCATGTGGGTGACATCTTGGGTAAAAATGATAATTTGATATTGAAGGGGCGATTACCTCAATAATAAAGTAGGTTTGAAAATTAAATATTATTTTAAGAACATTAATCGAGTGTCTTGTTTCAATGACAAAAAGTTTAATCAAAATTTTATAAATAGGTTTAATATATTAAATTATCATATTTTATTTATTTATCTTCTAATTATAAGATAAATATATATGAAAATTTTTGTCATTAATATAAATATTTATTATATCTTACAACATTTTCTAATTTATGTGTTTGATGATGAATTATATATTAGATAAAACAAAGTTAGGTTTTCTTTGTTTATATTGGATTAAATTACATTTATAGTACTTGAAATTGACATATCTTTTATTTATTTATTTAACATAAGATTAATATAATAATTAAATAACAGTATAGATAGTTTATAACAATTAACTTCTTAATTTTTATCTTTCTTAATAAATGCAATTATGATGAAAACCTTACCTAACATGTAATTCTAAAATCCAAACAATAAAATCTTGTAATGAGAAAAGTGGAATTGATTCTGAGCGGATACAAATCCAAAGAGAGAAAGCTAGCAAAAAAAATGAGGATACTATGCATGCCGTAGAGATGAAATAGTTATTCATAGATGTGTAAAAGACATAGACATACATGAACAAAAAGATTACAATCGAAAATTCTATGCATCACATAGAGAAGCCCAAAAATAACAAGAGTCAGAAGTCACAACACCACCAAAGGCCAATGCTAACTTTATGAAAGCATTAAAAAGATTTTGGAACCAAATAGACTGCTTGGAAAACTTACAAATAAGCACTACATGTAAAGAATGTTATCCAGGCATCCTTTTGCAGTCATCAAGCTTGAATCCATCTTGTAGGAGATGCTTCAATGAGAAAGTGATACATTGATTCTCACCAATGAACAACATGGACCTAGGAGAGCAACCTTTGGTGTTGAAAAGACTAACCTAGGTGGAAGAGATGCTTATTACTAGAATCAACATAGGATTGAAAGTTAGCTATAGTTTTGGGGACTAGTATAAATATAGTGGACACATAATAAGCTTTGCATAAGATGTCAAACCCAAACTTTCAAGGCAAAACACAACTTAAAAAAAAAAAAAAACTTAGAGTATTACATGTTGGCATATGCATGTTGCTAGTAAGTTCCTCACTCCAGTCAAGTTGCAATCAAGTTTTTATAGAAATAAGAATAACAAGGTACATCTATTCTTTAACCTTTAGGATATGACTCATCATTATTCAATTTTGAAGTGATATCTTACTAGTTAAATTATATTGAGAACACTACAATTTTCATATTTTGAGGTATCTGGTATTGTCTTAAGCTGTCTCTTACAATATTGTTGTGATTTTTTATTTAGTATGTATACACATCACAAGTGACATGCTATGAATACATTCTATATATAAAGACCTCCAATATTGTCTTGTCATAACATTTATCATCAAATAGATATACATACTAATTACTCGATGTCCTAACTAACATGATATTAATGTCATATTTAATCTTCACCTATATAACCTATTACACAATAATGCTACGATGCCACGTTCATTTGGTCTTGTTTAGTGTAAAGATTACGTACTATGTCTAGACTTAAATATATATATATTATTTAATGTAGATATGTAATGATCCTCATTGATTCCAATATAACTAGGTATGTTATTTTAATATTCCAAATAGAAATTATGTATGCTATTTCAATTACAATGTGAAGACAAAAAGGGTAACCAAGTCTCTACCCTGAATTGGTTCATTCCACCACTAGCTAAGAATTACATAGTCTCAATAGTGCCTATGATTTGTATGTGATTTTTTTAAAATTACATATGTCCTTGACTTTTTCTTATATGTTATGGTTCTATCCTTTTTAATTACACTTCCACTTTTAAGAGACTAAGATAAAACATCTTAATTATCAATTTAACATTAATGTTTCCTACGTAGTCATTATTTACTTTTAAATCAAAGAAATCACACTACTTACCAACTTATCACCATTCTTCTTGATAGCCCTAACTCTTCAACTTTGATCATATTGGTAAGTTACTAACAAGGTGCTACTAACAAGGCCTTAAATTAATCATTAATACGTAATTTAATTTAATTTTAATTACTTATCTAATTAATACTTCTTACTTTCTAATTTATTACTAATAATTTAATTTGGTTAATTATAGATTAACATCTAAAAGAATAATCCATTATTCACTAATCACAAGGTGACCCACTATTTATAAAATTCGTTATCTTACTTTTTTATTATTATTTTTTGAAAAATTCATGTGGCTACTTTATGGAAGTCAAGGGACTTGGTCAGAATACCCTATAAGATAAAGATTTTTGCTTGCCCTCTAGACTATACTATCTTCTTTTTTAGGTCTTAAGCTATAATATTATCTAAGTGGAAGGATCTTATGGATTATCCCCTACCAATATTTTATTGGTCTGTATTCTAGGGAAGGATTTATTTTCTTCCCCATACATTTTCTAGAGAACCAAATATCCACCTACAAGATGTTTCTTATGCATTTGGACTAAGTATCTTTTCTAACAAATTTTAAGTGAATGTAGTGTATGATAGGATGGTGCAATTTGTCCTAGAGATTTATTAGGACCATGAATCTAAATGATCTAATCTTCATACACATGTAATGATCTATCAAAATGGATAACTTTCTTCCATTGAATTAGATGCAAACATATATATTTACAATTACAACCATTCATGCAATGGATTAAATCAACTATTTTCCATGAAACAAATTTCAACTTCTATGAAATATGTACATTAATTGAAATGAAAGGAGAAGTATTTCATTTACATGATTTCCCATATTGCATCATTCACATAATGTAAAGGTTTACAATGAATATTTCCTTACAAGGGAACTATATACAGATTCTCAATCTTCTCTTACACAATTTCAACAACATATAATGATGAACAATCCCTTTTACATTGAAAAGAAATAACATTGAAGACTTGAAAACCGCAATACATTTGAGATGACATAAAACATTGATTTCTCTTTGCACAATTGATTTTTCCAACTTGTCAAGGGTGGAACCCTAACAAATTCAAAGAAATCCATTTCCCCAAACCTGCACATAACACACAAACTAGGAACCATGGAGGCTCACCTCCTATCCTAGGCTTCTATGAATCCACCCACTGAGTAGGGGAAACAAGAACCAAACAGGTTACACACATACTACACAAAACTTTTCATGAAACACAACACAAAACACAATCAACACCCTCCCATGGCTTGCACAATGATTCTCCATTGGAATCATAAAACGTTGGGTGAAGGTGGGCTCTTCAAAGAGGAGATATTATAACAACATAAATAACATATTGCCAATGCATTTTTCCTCTCAAGGCCACCATAAACATAAACAACATATTGCCATTGTATTTGGCTCTCAAGGCCTTCAACAAATCATCTCCTCCTCATCCACCCGAAACCTCCTTGTACCTCCCAAACAACACCTCCTTGTACCTCCCAAACAAACAAGATTCATGGCCTTAATGGAGCCCATACTCCATGATATTAACAATCCTCATCAAGAGGTAATTTTTCTCAACTACAATGTCAAGCCCGACTTATGCCCTTCACCCAAGGCTTCTCTTCCCTTCCAAGGGTGAGTGAAGCCTTCACACTCATAAGCACATTCAAAACTTACATTCAAACAAGAAATAAAAGAGAAGAAACAAGCAAAGCAAAATTAAGAAGAAATCTCCAAGATCAGATCACATTCTCACAATGCCACAACATAATATCAAAATCCATAATGCAACAAGAACACAATATATTTTCACAATACCACCACACAATATCAATCCATGATGCAAGACTCCCACTATAATGCATACTCCATTGACACATTCCTCGTACTTGCAAATCTACTTTACAATGCTCAAGAATGAAAAAATGAAGCATAGTTTGAAATGCCAACCTTGGTCCAAGCTAGGGTAATGATAATTGTAATAGAGCTCCCTTTTTCCCTTCCAAAATATAACTATCTCTAAACTTAGAGAGTGGGTGAACACCCAACTAGTTTGTCCAAGACCCTCTAATAAGGCCTTCCCACTAACTTATTTTAGCAAAAACACTAAGCCACTTCCTCTTACAAACTTGTCTCCTCTAACTTTTCTATTTTTGACTTAGTGGGAACATGGGGGAAGACAAAAATAACAGCTCCAAATTCGAATTGATGGAAGAATGCATGGGTAAATAGGCTCCCTAGGTTGTTTAGGCACTCACATGATCAAAATTAGGTTCCTAACTTGATATACTATCATATGGCTAACTTATTTTAACATAAAGGACACTTTGGGACCACATAATGACCCCTCAAAACCCTAGTCAAGTCCAAATTCGAATTTCTTATGATTGAGACCCATCCTTCCCTTGTCAAGTGGGTTTAATTACTTATTAATAGGGTAATTAGTTTTAGGGTAAATTTCCACCATGTTCCAACCCAAAATGACATGTCAATCACACATAAAATTCACAAGTGTCAAGTGACACATAAAAACACATTCACCTTACCATGACATACTCCTAATGCATCTAAATTATGATTAAACATTTCCTCATGCAAACAAATTTACATTACGAACAAACATTTTTACAACGAGGCTTTTGAATCTTCCAAAGATAAATCTTGGTTAAACTGTGTTCACATGGGTTTGGAACTTGTTTCCCCCCAAAATATCCATGGTTCCACTTCCTGCACATTAAAATCGAGCATCAGTAGTCCGATGAAATATTATAGAATAACATACAAATAAGTGTAGGATGATTCAATATCACATAATTTGCATTAATGTATACAAATAATTTTTATCTAATCATTTTCACAATACATTCAAAACATTGTAATATCACATATGAGTATCAACATTTACCTTTCTTAACATAACAAAATTATCATTTTAAACTCTATCACCATACTTATAACCATGAACACTTAAGTCATATCTACTAAATCATTAAAACATATAAAATCGATCTCAATATAAATATGTCTTAAGTGAAAATCACTAAGATGCAGACTTGTTAACAAGTAGCCTTTCAATCAAGTTAAACACAGTGACATTCCTAGCAATATACCTTTATTACATTACAAGGGGTTTGTGCATGAGTTTTCTCGGGTTAATTACTCAGATTATGTCATACCAATTTTTGAATGTAACCATATGTCTTTTTGTCATTATAACTTACATTCTTTTTTTTTTGTTCTTACTAAAGTGAATGTCAATTTATCTTTCCTAGTTTTCTAGTGGGTCACACCTAAAATCTTGTGACCAAGTTCATAGCTAGAACATATTGATCTGATTTCTAGGATCTAGGACTATTACAGAGAATGTTAACCAATTACATAAAGTAAATTTTAAAGCTTAAATAAAGCAAATTAATGTAGTTGGAGATAAGAAAAATACAGAATGAAATGATAGAAAGAGAGATAGAGAGACAACACATTTGATTTCGGAGTTCATCCGAGAAGGAATAAATCTCCGAGTCCAACTCCAATAGGGGGGACCGATTCGATTAACTCCAATAAATCAATACAAGTGATTTGTGATAATTCCCTTCAAGCACACGCAACAAAATTCCTCTATGTGTAGGAAAAATCACTAAGTCTCCAAATACAAGAATTCTCTCTCATCATTTGCATAATTTCTCCCTTAATTTCCATTCCCAAATGACATCCTACCCCCCTTTTTATACAAAATAATTTTCCTAAATTGGTTCAAAACCAATTAATTTAATAAAACAAAACACCCCCTTCGAATAACCCCCTTTTCTATTTTTAGGTTTTGGCATTTATACAATTTTGGGGGTTACTTATTAATAAAGTAACAAATAAATCTTATTTAAAAAGTGGGCAGTTTGTTTGTACTTTAAATAGAAAATTTGTTGGAGGGTTGTTAAGAATCCATGTGGCCTAGTGGTAGAGAGAAAGAGTGGCAAATGGGAGGTTAAAGGTTCAAACCCCCTCAACTGATTTTTAAATAACCATATCCACATGAAGTAGCCATGTGGCACTATTTTATTTTCTTACAACTTGGGCATGTGTCATCACCTGAGCTGTTGATATCATGATGATGTCATCACTATTTCATTTTGCCTCCAAAATTCAAATGGCCATAACTTCTTCATATGAGCTCTGTTTCTGATGAAACGAACACCGTTGGAAAGCTTGTGACAAGATCTTCATTTAAAATCATTGTTGAGTACTTTTAAGATGATTATTTTTTTCACCTTTTGACTACCTCTGTACTTGGTTTGACCAAACTTTGACTGGCTATAACTTTTGCGTACAAACTCCTTTTTCGTCCATTTGAATTGCGTTGGATCCAAAATTCTGAGAACTTTAAACTAGCATTGATTATTGGAGTTTTGGAGATACTTCAATTTTTGACGAAAATATCCCCCGAATCAAGCCTCCCCACTGAGAAGCTTTCAGACCACTGAAAGTTTGAATTACTTAGAAAGTAGGTGAGGGTATTTCTCCCTCACTTTACCAATCTCCATCCATCTTGCCTTGCTTGGAAGCATCCCCTTCAATCCCACTCAGAGGTATTCAACTGGTCCTGTTCGTAAAGTTCTTACATTCCTGTCAAGGATGACATCTTCTAGCAATTCTGTCATATACTCTGGTGAAAGATCATCAATTGATGGAACCTGAACATTGATGTCTTCATCCAAGATCATTGGAGGCTCATACAACTTTAGATTCTCAATATTGACAACTAAGTAAATTTGCATGTATGGAGGAAGATTAAGGTGAAAGGCATTAGTACCAATCTTTTCCAAGATTTCAAAAGGACCATACCTGATAAGCTTGAGCTTCCTTCCTTCACCTTGCATTCTTTCCTTACTGATATGTAACCAAAATCTATCACCAACTTGGAACTGATGATCAATGTGAAGCTTATCATGGCGAGCCTTGTATTTTGCTTGGCTCTGCTCCAACTGTGCTTCTACTGCCTGATGGATTGCTTGGACCTTTTGGATGAGCTTCAAAGCCCTTTCTGCATCATGGAATCCATCAATGATGTCGTCCTTTCCAAAAGAAAAATCCATTGGTGTTTTTGGCAAATATCCAAATCAAGTCTCAAAAGGAGACCTCTTTGTAGAAGAGTGTGCTGCATGGTTGTAAGCATGTTGCACATAGTGAAGACTTTCATCCCACAACTTAGGATGCTTGCTGCAGTAACCTCTAAGCAGATGTACAACTGTCCTGTTCACTACCTTTGTCTGTCTGTTGGTCTGTGGATGGAAGGTTGTACTCTTCTTCAGCTTGGTATCCATGAGTCCCCGCAAAGATGACCAAAATTCCCCTAAGAATTGAGAATCTCGATCCGATACAATAGAAGTAGGTAACCCAAAATGAACCCATACATTTTGAAAGTACAAATGAGTAGTCAGTTCACCAGTGACCTGCTTTTTACAAGGCATTAAAATACACATTTTGCTGAACCGATCAACTACTACATACAAATAATCATGACCCTTCCTAGACATAGGTAAACCCCCCATAAAGTCCATAGACACACTTTCCCATGGATGGGATGGTACAGGTAATGGTGTGTACAAGCCAAATTTCCTATTACTTGGTTTGCTAGTTGCACACATTACACATCCTTTTATATACTTGGTGACAATTTCTTGCATATGAGGCCAATAACAATATTTTTGCAATTGAGCTAATGTCTTGCTTACCCCAAAATGCCCTGCAATCAAAGAGGTGTGTGCTTTACGGATTACATGTGCTTGTTCATCTTTAGGAATGCATAGTTTTCCCAAGTGGTAAAACAAATTATCCTGCACATAGTAATCTTTCTCTTCCACATGTTTACCCTAGATTAAAGCTGCATAGATATCCTTAAAGTCCTCATCATTAGCATATTGTTCTTGAAAAATTTCATGAACCATAGAACTATTCTGAAGGATTATCAAAGCATTCTTAATAGGAGGCCTAGAGAGCATATCTGCTACTTTGTTATGGGAACCCTTTTTATACTTAATTACCAAATGAAACTGTTGTAGAAAACCCATCCACCTAAAGTGCCTACTTTGTTGCAACTTAGATTGTGAGTGCAAATATTGTAGCAACTGGTGATCAGTGTGGATTACAGTTTCCTTTCCCATTAAGTAGTGCTTCCATTTTTTAACACTCTGAACTAAAGCATAAATTTCCTTATCATAAGTAGAATAGTTGCTTATTACTCCTGAAAAAGTTTTAGAGTGGTAGCAGACTGGTTTACCTCCTTGCATGAGTACCACTCCCATGGAAAACCTGCTTGCATCTGTCTCAATCTCAAATAGTTGATGTAAATCTGGTAAAGCTAGAACTGGTGTGGTGCTTAACTTTTCCTTCAAAGTGTCGAAAGCCTTTTGTTGTGGACCTCCCCACTGAAAAGTTGCCTTGGTATTGGTCAATGCATGCAACGGTGATGCAATATAAGAGAGGTTTGTAATGAACTTTCTCCAGTACTGAACTGCACCTAAAAAGCTCCTAACTCCTGTAACTGTACTTGGCTTAGGCCATTTTACAATACATTCAACCTTTGTAGGGTATACTTTCAATTGACCATTTCCTACGACATAGCCTAAGTACACTAAGGATGTCTTTGCAAATTTGTATTTTGACATCTTTACATAGAGTTTTTCTTTTCTCAATACATCAAGTACTTTCTTTACATGAATTACATGATCCTCCCAAGACTTACTAAATACAAGAATATCATCTAGATAGACAATGACAAAATCATCAATAAAAGGATGAAACACATCATTCATGACTCTCATGAATGTAGCTGGTGCATTACAAAGCCCAAATGGCATAAATGACCACTCATAAAGTCCCTGTTTTGTCTTAAAAGCAATTTTTGAAATATCATTTTCTGCTATTCTTATCTGATGATATCTTCTACATAAGTCTAGCTTAGTGAAATAAATTGCATGTTTCAACTGATCAAGTAAATCATCAAATCTAGGAAGAGGGTACCTGTTCTTTACTGTTATCTTGTTCAAAGCCCTGTAGTCAATACACATTCTCCAAGTCCCATCCTTCTTTGGAACCAACACAATAGGAGAACCACACAGAGAAGTACTAGGATGGATGACTCCTTTCTCCACGAGCTCTTGAACTTGCTTCTTGATTTCCTCATTTTGCAAGACTGATAAGTGATACATGCCGATATTAGGAAGTGGTGCTTTTGGCTGCAACTGAATTTCATGTTGTATCTCTCTTTTAGGAGGCAATCCCTTCGGTTCCTGAAACAAGTCATCATAGGCAGAAACAACTTTGACCATTTCATCTTTATGTTTTGGATAACATCCCTTAAATGCCTCAGATGTTTCATCTTCTTTGGTTTTTACAATCATCAACATAAAATTCTTACTAGAGTTGACTAACCTTTTCATCTGACTAGCATTAACTAGTGCCAGATTAGTCTTAACCTTATGTGCCCGTATAATGTATTCAATTTTATCCTTAAACAGATGATACTTATTTTCCCCCCTATAGAAGATAGCTTGTCAATCATATAAATAGGGACTCCCAAGTACAAGACCACAAATATCTAGAGGGACTACATCAGCTTCTACCTCATCTACAAAGTTTGCAGTGATAGCAAATCTTAACTTACATTTCTTGGTTACTTGTAATTGCGCATCATTGCAAACCCATCCAAGAGGATATGGCTTTGGATGAGGTGTTGTAGTTAGATTAAGCTTCTTAACAATTTCCTCAGATATCAAGTTAACTTGAGAACCCATATCAAATAATGTATAAACCTTATTTTGCTTGATAACGACTTGAATGTGAAACAATTCATTCCTTTTATTAGCATTCTTAGGAGAAGGATCTTCGCTTGTATTTGCACTTATGCTAGAAGAACTGGTAGCTGATGAAAGAGAAATACCTTTTTCTTTACCTTGGATCTCGATAGCAACGATCTTTGTTTCATCTCTAGAGTCAGATCCAAGATCCTGTTGAGCTACATCAACAGTCTTTTGTTTGCCTTTATTTCCACCAAATCGCTTCGACCTCTTTTCAGGATGTAGCTTCCAGCACATAGAATCATCATGCCCTTCTTTCTTGCAATCTGAGCATGTGGGTTTCTCACCCTCTTTCTTTACTGTAGCTGTCTTTTTACCCTTCCCTTTTCCTTTGGACTTTTCCTTAGACTTAGATGACTTTTTATCAGACTTATCAATGAAGGTACCCTTACCTCTTGACTCTAAATGTGTTGCCTGGACACATACTTCATCCAAATTACAAGGATTCAGGACAAGAATAGAGTGTCTTAGGTAAGAATGAAGACCACCTATAAAATTGAGTAAAGTCTCCTAGGTATACAATGGAACATTTAATGAAATAACCCTTTTACAAAACTCATGGGTGTATTCTTGGATAGTTTGACCTTTCCCTTGCCTAAAATGTTGCCAGCTCATCATTAACTGTTGCATATGGCCTAGGGGTAGAATTGCTTCTTTATAGCACTAACAAATTCTGACTAGGACATATTTAACTTACCATGTTTTGAAGTTTCATGATGAGTCTTACTCTCCCACCAAGTTAGAGCTACACCGCCTAACCTAAGAGTAGCTAACTAAATTCTATCAACATCATCTACAAGGTTTTGGACTCTACAGTAGAATTCTACTTGTTGAATCTAGTCATCTAATTTCTCAACATTTAATTCCCCACAATATTTTGGCAAATCAAACTTTATATCCAACTTTATTCAAGGCTTATGTCCACCCTTAAAAATATTAGAAGACTCAGAATGTGTAGAAGAGGGAGAAGAGGGAGGAGATGGAGAAGAGGGAGAAGAAGGAGGAAATGGAGGCTCATGATCAAGATCACGATCAACGCCTTTCTTTTTCCCTTTGTCATCATGAGCTGCACACCTTCGCATCTTCTCTTCTCTTTCTTGTAACAAAACTTCTACCATTGTTTGAAAACTCTGGAGAGTCTTCTAAACATTTTGATCTTTCAAACTTTGTCCACCACCTTTCTGAAATAGTGGATTAGCTCTTCATTTTCCAATCTCATGATTATATTCTTCAAGATCACCTTCGCCTTGATTCAACGTAGATCTTGTTAACATTCAAATCTGCAATACTAGTCCAACAAAGCTCTGATACCAAATTTGATATGATTTCTAGGATCTAGGACTATTATAGAGAATGTTAACCAATTACATAAAGTTAATTTTAAATCTTAAATAAAGCAAATTAATGTAGTTGGAGATAAGAAAAATACAGAATGAAATGATAGAAAGAGAGATAGAGAGACAACACATTTGATTTTAGAGTTTGTCTGTGAAGGACTATGTCTCCAGGTCCAACTCCAATAGGGGGGACCGATCCGATTAACTCCAATAAATCAATACAAGTGATTTGTGATAATTCCCTTCAAGCACACGCAACAAAATTCCTCTATGTGCAGGAAAAATCACTAAGTCTCCAAATACAAGAATTCTCTCTCATCATTTGCATAATTTCTCCCTTAATTTCCATTCCCAAATGACATCCTACCCCCCTTTTTATACAAAATAATTTGCCTAAATTGGTTCAAAACCAATTAATTTAATAAAAAAAAACACCCCCTTCGAGTAACCCCCTTTTATATTTTTAGGTTTTGGCATTTATACAATTTTGGGGGTTACTTATTAATAAAGTAACAAATAAATCCTATTTAAAAAGTGGGCAGTTTGTTTGTACTTTAAATAGAAAATTTGTTGGAAGGTTGGGCAGATAGCACAAATCGTCTGTCTTCTTTGTCTACAACATCCCATAGCATAGCTACTACAGCACAAAGCATCACCACCACTACCTAGACTATTGCAAAGAAGTTATCAGTCATAGAGCAGACTACAACGCAAGTATGTTCTCAACAGTTAGCAGATGCACAAGGCATCCATAACAGATTACAATCTATTAAAGACATTGTAACTGATAAGTTGAATGCTTTACCACAGCCTCCACCTGCCAAACCACCAAGCAACTTTCCTAGCTCTCAGGCAGATCACCAAAGGCTCAAAGCTCTACACTCTGGTAAAGCCCTAGTCATCCATGTACCTCAGCCAAAGCCTCAGGAGTTTGATCCTAAGACAGGTACTTGGAAACAAGTTAATATGGTGTCTCAAGACCCATATGACCAGCTGTATGCCTTCAACAAAAATGTACCACCGTACATTAATCTAGATAGCTACGACCCTGTTAAGAACAAAGCAACATTGGATGCATTGCGTACCTGGATGGACAATGCAATCTATGCCGCCAACATGACACCAGGCCAAGCTATAAGAAAAGGTTTGAATGCCCTCACAGGCATTGCAAGAAGCGCTTGGGACAGTCTTCCTATGGATTATAAAGATGATCTTATTAATGCCGGTGTCACAAGTGTCAGCAGTGCTATGTATAGAATGTTCGTGGGTCAGCATGATAATGAACAACGAGCAACGCTGAAAAAGTTCACAGAAAATAGAATCTGTGACATGAGCAAATTCGATAAGTACTACAGTGATCAGTACACCAATTTTATAGATCAGGCCAAACAAACAACAATGTTTGGATGTACAATACATTTCTCAATGGTTTTCCTCTTCAGCTGCAATCCTTTTATAGGGAAAAGATTCTTTATAGTATTATGAATACTCCTGATATGAGTATTAATGATGTTACTTTCCCGCAGCTATATCAGTTTATTAAGGAGATCAATAGTGATCTTTGCAGTGAAAAGCAGAATTGGAAAAAGAAGTAAGAGGTACTACCTTACCTCAAAGCTGGACTTTGTCATTGCCAGTCCACTTCATATGGCTGTGAAAAACATAGATCTAAGTCCAAATAATTCAAGAAATATAAGTCTCACAGGACTTATGAAGAAAGACCCAAGTCCAGAAAGAAAAGAAAAGTGTTCTTAAGAAGAAAAGGTAAAATCAAAAGGAAAGATTTCAAGCCTACCTGCTACATTTGCAAGGGAGAACACTTCGCCAATAAATGTCTAGATCGTGACAAAAAAGGGAAGCGCGTCCGCGCACTTCAATCTGCCAATCTGTTTAATGAACCTGTTTCAATCATTTCTGATGCTAGTGATTCTGAGGATTTCTATATTGAAGAAAGCTCATCAGAAAGTGATGAAGAAATTATGCAAGTTCGACATTTTCATATTGCCACAGATTCCACAGAAGGAGAATTAGATCAATTCTTCTCTCCTGATGAAGACGATTAGTCAGAAGTATCCTTCTACTGTAACATGTATCATCATACTGATCGCCTCACAGATCGACATCGACCACTAAGTTAGATCAACCCTCAATGGTTGAAGTTGACTCCGCAACAGGAGCTTGATCGGATCCAAGCTCGTAGTAATCAGTTGCTGAAATGAAGAGAGGAGTTCATGACTCCATATCAGTTTGAGCAAATCAAGAAAGAGTTAACAACCTTAGAAGAGCAAAGGAATAAGCTCTTACTACAAGAAGATGAAGCGGTTCTTTCTCAATATGATCCAGATGCTTCAGGACACAATTCTTCTCCAAGACCTCATGGTTATGTTCACAATCAGCAAGGTCAGCAAGCTTTTGCCAAAGCTTCACGAAAAGAATGGCTATCTCAAAGATTAGCTTTTCTATATCAGGCTAAAGCCGACGTCCTCAAAGAAATCTGTCAAGTTCAGAATGAACTCCAAGAACATGAAGCCAATAGTAGCTCCATGACGGCCTTTGAAAAATTGCTTCTTGAAAGTGAACAAGCTCAGGAACCAATTCTTGAAGAAAAAGAACCTACAGATCAAGCTAATCCTCATCTGCAACCTCAAGAAGATGAACCAAAGCAAGTGTTTGGTTATCAGAAAGGTATGCGCAATCCATGCCCAACATTTTTATTAACTGTCAAATTATCTGGGTTAAAACCATACCAGTTATGTGCTTTATTAGATTCCGGCGCAGATTGTAATCTGGCCCGTAAGGAAGCCTTTCCTCTTGATTGTTGGGTACCTACTTCCACTAGCATTCACTCAGTAACACATAACAACAATCCAATCTGCTTCCAAGCACATATTCCTATCCAGTTTGCCTCGCAAACTTGTCTTGTTACCTTTTTACAGTTTCCTGTCGACCAGTATGATTGCATCATCGGAAGCCATACTCTACAAGAATGGTCCCCTTACACCGTTGGCCACCAGGGAACCTTTATTGACTTCCAATTTGGTCACGTTTCACAGATTAATGAGTTTCGCGCATATTCACCCAAGTTGTCCTTTCCTTCTTTGCCGAAACCCATTCCACCTCAGTCGCGTGTCTAGTTAGCCACGCAGTCTCTTGCCACCTGGGGGGAATTAGCCAATATTTAGTCAGATTTTTGCGCAACTATTTTAACCAAAGATCTCAATAAATATCAGCGCAGTATGACTTGTACACTCCCTCTGAAAACTGATGAGAACAATCAACCAATGCTTCCAACAAGTAAAGCCAATTACTTTATTCTATCACCAGAAGAACAAGCATTGTGTGAAAAGGATATTTCAGAGTTATTATCTAAAGCCATCATCAGGCCCAGTAATAGCCCATTCTCCTGTCATGTCATGTATGTTCCAAAACAGGATGAAAATGGCAATGTCATTCCAAAGAAAAGGTTAGGAGTAAACTACAAACCCTTGAACGTCTGTCTGCAGAATAATCAACATCCTCTTCCAAGTAAGGATTACATTTGGCAAAGGATTCAGGGTTGTAACATCTTCAGTAAGTTCGATCTAACTAAAGGATTTTGGCAAATCAGCCTACAAGAGAAAGATCGATACAAAACTGCCTTTTCTGTCCCTCAAGGACTCTATGAATGGAGCGTGCTACCATTCAGAATCAAGATTGCACCATCTATCTTCGAGAGCCACATGGACCGTATCTTCAGTCCATATGCAAAATTCATACAACCATACATTGACGACATTCTGATCTTCAGCCAAGATTATCAGAGTCATATGAATCATTTGAAGCAATTCTTGACTATATGTCAAAGTAATGGTTTATGTCTGAACCCTTCCAAGCTACAGTGGTGTACTGAAAGTCTCATCTTCATTGGGACTAGAATTGAACCTAATGGCCGACTGTATCCACAGAATCATTTACTTACTGCCATCTCCAAGGTAGAAGTACGAGACAAGAAATCTCTCCAACGATTTCTTGGTATGGTCAAGTACATTGCTGGATACTATCACAGAATAGCTGAAGCAAGAAAAGAACTGAATAAGCTTCTACGCAAGAATGCGCCACCATGGACTCAGCAGCATGATCAGATCATCCAGTCCATCAAAGATCAATGTTAGCAGCTCCCTCCTTTGAAGATTCCAGGAGCAGGAAAAAAGATTGTTCAGACTGATGCTTCTAATGAAGCATGGGGTGCTGTCCTTCTCGAAGAAGTTCAACATGAAGGTAAGATTCAAGAAGAAGTTGTCAGGTATGAATCTGGCTCATTCAAAGGTGCTGAATTAAATTATCATAGCATGCATAAGGAATTGCTTGCTGTTATAAATGCTTTCACCAAGTTTCAGTTGTTTATAGGTGATAAGCCATTTGTGTTGAGAAGTGATTTGAAACACTTAGCAAGCTTCTTCAATAAAGAATCAAAGCATAAAGTCGCTCGTGGTCGCTTGTTGCGATGGGTGCAGTTTCTAGATACATTTGAATTTGAAACTGAATATTTAGAAGGCATCAAAAATGTATTGGCCGACTTTCTCAGTAGAGAAGGCTACCATGTCAATGCCTTAAATGAAGAGCAGGAGTATCAAGAATATATCCATCCTCGAGCTAATCCAGTGGCTCAGACTTTACCGGATATTGTATGTAATTTGTATAATAGTTCATATTTCGCTCCTGATTTAACAGATCAAAAAATTTATAATGATCAAGTTCGCATGAGCTATGAAGAAGAACGAGGAAGGCTCGCAGAAGATCATAGAGATCAGACTCTGCAACAACTGCCACAACCAGATAGATATATTGCAGTCCCTTTAGCTCCTCCTGTTGCTCCAGTTCCAGAACCTGCACAACAACCAAATAATCAACGACATGTTCGTATGATTATGGAAAGAAGATCCACTTACCCGATGGTGTGTAATACACGCTGGATTGCAGATACAAGGATGCTGACCAAACAGATTTATGATGAACTTCACTCAGTTCATTTTGCAGCTAGTCGACAGCTTCTCACTAATGCTCTCATCATCAAATATCCCTGTCAAGAAGCTAATTCCGAAATCTCTGCTGCTATAGGATCTATTCCTACCTATGCATCCTGTTATGAATGACCAATTGTGTTTTCCACGAATACACATATTCCGAACCAACATCAAAGCCAATACCACTATTTGTCCAGGCTTGATAATTTCTTTCTTGGCCTATATCCACATGCTCATTTACAACATCCTTTAACTATTAATTATGGATATCTGTTCCATCTGCAGTTTCTGTCAGCAACACCAACACCAATCTCTCTTGGTGCATTTTCAAAATTTGGACCAACGCCAGCGCAAGAAGATACTATTGAATTGCGTACATTATCTTCCTTTGTAGCAACCAGAAAGCCACTGTGGATGTTCACACAGTATGAAACAATACCAGAAGATCATACTCCAGATATTCCTAATTCTACAGCCTTTCTTCGAGTTACACGACATATTTTCTGGAAGGAAGAATCCATTGAAGAACGCCTTGATAGACTTGATGCAGAACACAGACCCATGTCTGAAGACGAAGAAGAGATGAACTGGGAAGTCAGTTCGCCACGTACGCATCAGTACTAACACTCATCAAGTAGGGTTGTTACTTGACGCAGGCATCTTAACCTGTGTTAGCAAAACTAAGACAAGGACGTCAGCCTTGGTAAAACTGACATCAGCCGAGTTACCCTTCTCGTTTAAAAAGATACCGTTGTAATAAAGGTGTCGGTGCACTCCTGTTCACCGCCTTTGGTTAGTGGTTTCCCTGTAATTAGATTCCTTCTGTCCGCTCCACCTTTACGCGTGTCCGTTTCCTATGGTCGGACTTGAATGAATTGTAAAATGAAGAGTATTACTTCCATCTATATAAGGAAGGTTGATCTTCATTCTTAGAGAGCGGTGAGTTGAGAGAAATAAGAAGGAGTTTTAGATAGCGAGTCTAATAAGAAAGTGAAAGTCTTTAGTAGAGTTCTAGTATCAAGTGAGTTTCTTAGTCTGTAAATCTCAGTATCTGAAGTTTCTTATACTCATAATCTGATATAGAGAGTATGCTCTTATCTCATTCGAGATAATAAAAAATTAGACTATCAGCGCGTGATGTATATGTAAACATTGTAATAGATCTGCTGCATATCAATGAAATATCATATGAAGGTTTACATTCACAGCTGTTTCTAAAAGTTGGATCTTTAACTATTGGAACTGTAGTGTTAAACAAACGGCCATAAAGGGAAAACCGTAAAGCATGTGTTCTTGAGCCCTTCTTCATATTCAAGTACTGCGTTCCAAACTGAAACATCATCACCTTATCTAAGTGGTCATCTAATAGGCTAACTGCAAAGTTAGGGATGACGTCAAAGGCTGTAGCTCCTACGGCCATGGGTGCAGAAATGCCTCCCATGAGCATATCGCTATACCTATTATGTCTAGTATCAAGCAAAGTCATCATGACTTTTGCTGGTATACCTTTGCGATATAATGGTTCTATTCCAACCACAATACTACCTATGTGCAGATACTTGTATCCATTCTTAGTCTTGGCTTGTTTAACAAGGTTCTGTATATCCTTACTAGACAAAAGATTGATAAAGCTGTGGGGCTGATCATTCTTTACTACTACTTGTAATTCTATTAATTTACATACGATCTTAGATTTATAAGCTAACAAACCTAAATCACTGTAAATCTCACTCCATTTCTTAACTGGTAATTTAAATCTATCTGTAGGCATAGAGTATGCCTCAGACTCTGATACATCTTCATCCACATTAATATCTTGTATGGAATCAAAAACTAAACTTAGACTTACTAGTTCTGTTGTCTGGTCTGCATCTTGTTGATCTTGGGGATCAGCCATCTCGATCTCTTTTCTGTTATCGTGATCCGAAGTGCGCTACTCTCCCTGCCTCTAAACGCCTTCACACGGCTTGAACAACAAGGACTTACGTCATGCGAGGATCAAACAGAAACACGAGAAGCTCTATTGACAAGTGCAGAAACATACACCATAATAATAAGCAAGAACTTGGCTCTGATACCAACTTTTAGAAACAGCTGTGAATGTAAACCTTCATATGATATTTCATTGATAATCAGCGGATCTATTACAATGTTTACATATACATCACGTGCTGATAGTCTGATTTCTGATTATCTCGAATGAGATAAGAGCATACTCTCTATATCAGATTATGAGTATAATAAACTTTAGATACTGAGATTTACAGACTGAGAAACTCACTTGATACTAGAACTCTACTAAAGACTTTCACTTTCTTATTAGACTCGCTATCTAAAACTCCTTCTTATTTCTCTCAACTAACCCCTCCCTAAGAATGAAGATCAACCTTCCTTATATAGATGGAAGTAATACTCTTCATTTTACAATTCATTCAAGTCTGACCATAGGAAACAGACACGCGTAAAGGTGGAGCGGACAGAAGGAATCTAACTACAGGGAAACCACTAACCAAAGGCGGTGAACAGGAGTGCACCGACACCTTTATTACAACGACATCTTTTTAAACGAGAAGGGTAACTCGGCTGATGTCAGTTTTACCAAAGCTGACGTCCTTGTCTTAGTTTTGCTAACACAGGTTAAGATGCTTGCATCAAGTAACAACCCTACTTGATGAGTGTTAGTACTGATGCGTACGTGGTGAACTGACTTCCCAGTTCATCTCTTCTTCGTCTTCAGACATGGGTCTGTGTTCTGCATCAAGTCTATCAAGGCGTTCTTCAATGGATTCTTCCTTCCAGAAAATACGTCGTGTAACTCGAAGAAAGGCTGTAGAATTAGGAATATCTGGAGTACGATCTTCTGGTATTATTTCATACTGTGTGAACATCCACAGTGGCTTTCTGGTTGCTACAAAGGAAGATAATGTGCGCAATTCAATAGTATCTTCTTGCGCTGGCGTTGGTCCAAATTCTAAAAATGCACCAAGAGAGATTGGTGTTGGTGTTGCTGACAGAAACTGCAGACGGAAAAGATATCCATAATTAATAGTTAAAGGATGTTGTAAATGAGCATGTGGATATAGGCCAAGAAAAAAATTATCAAGCCTGGACAAATAGTGGTATTGGCTTTGATGTTGGTTTGGAATATGTGTATTCGTGGAAAACACAATTGGCCATTCATAATAGGATGCATAGGTAGGAATAGATCCTATAGCAGCAGAGATTTCAGAATCAGCTTCTTGACAGGGATATTTGATGATGAGAGCATTAGTGAGAAGCTGTCGACTAGCTGCAAAATGAACTGAGCGAAGTTCATCATAAATCTGTTTGGTCAGCATCCTTGTATCTGCAATCCAACGTGTATTACACACCATCGGGTAAGTGGATCTTCTTTCCATAATCATACAAACATGTCATTGATTATTTGGTTGTTGTGCAGGTTTTGGAACTGGAGCAATAGGAGGAGCTAAAGGGACTGCAATATATCTATTTGGTTGTGGCAGTCGTTGCAGAGTCTGATCTCTATGATCTTCTGCGAGCCTTCCTCGTTCTTCTTCATAGCTCATGCGAACTTGATCATTATAAATTTGTTGATCTGTTAAATCAGGAGCGAAATATGAACTATTATACAAATTACATACAATATCCGGTAAAGTCTGAGCCACTGGATTAGCTCAAGGACGGATATATTCTTGATACTCCTGCTCTTCATTTAAGGAATTGACATGGTAGCCTTCTCTACTGAGAAAGTCGGCCAATACATTTTTGATGCCTTCTACATATTTAGTTTCAAATTCAAATGTATCTAGAAACTGCGCCCATTGCAACAAGCGACCACGAGCGACTTTATGCTTTGATTCTTTTTTGAAGAAGCTTGCTAAGTGTTTCAAATCACTTCTCAACACAAATGGCTTATCACCTATAAACAACTGAAACTTGGTGAAAGCATTTATAACAGCAAGCAATTCCTTATGCGTGCTATGATAATTTAATTCAGCACCTTTGAATGAGCCGGATTCATACCTGACAATTTCTTCTCGAATCTTACCTTCATGTTGAACTTCTTCGAGAAGGACAACACCCCATGCTTCATTAGAAGCATCAGTCTGAACAATCTTTTTTCCTGCTCCTGGAATCTTCAAAGGAGGGAGCTGCTGACATTGATCTTTGATGGACTGGATGATCTGATCATGCTGCTGAGTCCATGGTGGCACATTCTTGCGTAGAAGCTTATTCAGCTCTTTTCTTGCTTCAGCTATTCTGTGATAGTATCCAGCAATGTAGTTGACCATACCAAGAAATCGTTGGAGAGATTTCTTGTCTCGTACTTCTACCTTGGAGATGGCAGTAAGTAAATGATTCTGTGGATACAGTCGGCCATTAGGTTCAATTCTAGTCCCAATGAAGATGAGACTTTCAGTACACCACTGTAGCTTGGAAGGGTTCAGACATAAACCATTACTTTGACATATAGTCAAGAATTGCTTCAAATGATTCATATGACTCTGATAATCTTGGCTGAAGATCAGAATGTCGTCAATGTATGGTTGTATGAATTTTTCATATGGACTGAAGATACGGTCCATGTGGCTCTGGAAGATAGATGGTGTAGTCTTGATTCCGAATGGTAGCACGTTCCATTCATAGAGTCCTTGAGGGATAGAAAAGGCAGTTTTGTATCGATCTTTCTCTTGTAGGCTGATTTGCCAAAATCCTTTAGTTAGATCAAACTTATTGAAGATGTTACAACCCTGAATCCTTTGCCAAATGTAATCCTTACTTGGAAGAGGATGTTGATTATTCTGCAGACAGACGTTCAAGGGTTTGTAGTTTACTACTAACCTTTTCTCTGGAATGACATTGCCATTTTCATCCTGTTTTGGAACATACATGACATGACAGGAGAATGGGCTATTACTGGGCCTGATGATGGCTTTAGATAATAACTCTGAAATATCCTTTTCACACAATGCTTGTTCTTCTGGTGATAGAATAAAGTAATTGGCTTTACTTGTTGGAAGCATTGGTTGATTGTTCTCATCAGTTTTCAGAGGGAGTGTACAAGTCATACTGCGCTGATATTTATTGAGATCTTTGATTAAAATAGTTGCGCAAAAATCTGACTGAATATTGGCTAATTCCCCCCGGGTGGCAAGAGACTGCGTGGCTAACTAGACACGTGACTGAGGTGGAATGGGTTTCGGCAAAGAAGGAAAGGACAACTTGGGTGAATATGTGTGAAACTCATTAATCTGTGAAATGCGACCAAATTGGAAGTCAATAAAGGTTCCCTGGTGGCCAACGGTGTAAGGGGACCATTGTTGTAGAGTATGGCTTCCGATGATGCAATCATACTGGTCGACAGGAAACTGTCAAAAGGTAACAAGACAAGTTTGCGAGGCAAACTGGATAGGAATATGTGCTTGGAAGCGGATTGGATTGTTGCTATGTGTTACTGAGTGAATGCTAGTGGAAGTAGGTACCCAACAATCAAGAGGAAAGGCTTCCTTACGGGCCAGATTACAATCTGTGCCGAAATCTAATAAAGCACATAACTGGTATGGTTTTAACTCAGATAATTTGACAGTTAATAAAAATGTTGGGCATGGATTGCGCATACCTTTCTAATAACCAAACACTTGCTTTGGTTCATCTTCTTGAGGCTGCAGATGAGGATTAGCTTGATCTGCAGGTTCTTTTTCTTCAGGAATTGGTTCCTGAGCTTGTTCACTTTCAAGAAGCAATTTCTCAAAGGCCGTCATGGAGCTACTACTGGCTTCATGTTCTTGGAGTTCATTCTGAACTTGACGGATTTCTTTGAGGACGTCGGCTTTAGCCTAATATAGAAAAGCTAATCTTTGAGATAGCCATTCTTTTCGTGAAGCTTTGGCAAAAGCTTGCTGACCTTGCTGATTGTGAACATAACCATGAGGTCTTGGAGAAGAATTGTGTCCTGGAGCATCTGGATCATATTGAGAAAGAACCGCTTCATCTTCTTGTAGTAAGAGCTTATTCCTTTGCTCTTCTAAGGCTGTTAAATCTTTCTTGATTTTCTTGAACTGATATGGAGTCATGAACTCCTCTCTTCGTTTCAGCAACTGATTACTGCGAGCTTGGATCCGATCAAGCTCTTGTTGCGGAGTCAACTTCAACCATTGAGGGTTGATCTAACTTAGTGGTCGATGTCGATCTGTGAGGCGATCAGTATGATGATACATGTTACAGTAGAAGGATACTTCTGACTGATCGTCTTCATTAGGAGAGAAGAATTGATCTAATTCTCCTTCTGTGGAATCTGTGGCAATATGCAAATGTCGAACTTGCATAATTTCTTCATCACTTTCTGATGAGCTTTCTTCAATACAGAAATCCTCAGAATCACTGGCATCAGAAATGATTGAAACAGGTTCATTAAACAGATTGGCAGATTGAAGTGCGCGGATGTGCTTCCCTTTTTTGTCACGATCTGGACATTTATTGGCGAAGTGTTCTCCCTTGCAAATGTAGCAGGTAGGCTTGAAATCTTTCCTTTTGATTTTACCTTTTCTTCTTAAGAACACTTTTCTTTTCTTTCTGGACTTGGGCCTTTCTTCATAAGTCCTGTGAGACTTATATTTCTTGAATGATTTGGACTTAGATCTATGTTTGTCACAGCCATATGAAGTGGACTGGCAATGACAAAGTCCAGCTTTGAGGTAAGGTAGTACCTCTTTCTTCTTTTTCCGATTCTGCTTTTCACTACAAAGATCACTATTGATCTCCTTAATAAACTGACATAGCTGCGAGAAAGTAACATCATTAATACTCATATCAGGAGTATTCATAATACTATAAAGAATCTTTCCCTATAAAAGGATTGCAGCTGAAGAGGAAAACCATTGAGAAATGTATTGTACATCCAAACATTGTTGTTTGTTTGGCCTGATCTATAAAAATTGGTGTACTGATCACTGCAGTACTTATCCAATTTGCTCATGTAAAAGATTCTGTTTTCTGTGAACTTTTTCAGCGCTGCTCACTGTTCATTATCATGCTGACCCACGAACATTCTATACAAAGCACTGCTGACAGTTGTGACACCGACATTAATAAGATCATCTTTATAATCCGTAGGAAGACTGTCCCAAGCGCTTCTTGCAATGCCTGTGAGGGCATTCAAACCTTTTCTTTTAGCTTGGTCTGGTGTCATGTTGGCGGCATAGATTGCATTTTCCATCCAGGTATGCAATGCATCCAATGTTGCTTTGTTCTTAACAGGGTCGTAGCTGTCTAGATTAATGTACGGTTGTACATTTTCGTTGAAGGCATACAATTGGTCGTATGGGTCTTGAGACACCATATTAACTTGTTTCCAAGTACCTGTCTTAGGATCAAACTCCTGAGGCTTTGGCTGAGGTACATGGATGACTAGGGCTTTACTAGAGTGTAGAGCTTTGAGCCTTTGGTGATCTGCCTGAGAGCTAGGAAAGTTGCTTGGTGGTTTGGCAGGTGGAGGCTGTGGTAAAGCATTCAACTTATCAGTTACAATGTCTTTAATAGACTGTAAGCTGTTATGGATGCCTTGTGCATCTGCTAACTGTTGAGAACATACTTGCATTGTAGTCTGCTCTATGACTGATAACTTCTTTGCAATAGTCTGGGTAGTGGTGGTGATGCTTTGTGCTGTAGTAGCTATGCTATGGGATGTTGCAGACAAAGAAGACAGACGATTTGTGCTATCTGCCCACCATGCTTCGCTGGAAGTGCGATAACTCTGATAGTTAGACCGGAGACTATGGATGTCGGACTGCATGGTAGCAGCAAATTGCTTGAAAAGACGAGACTCAAGAGATTGCTAGGAGGCAATCACAGTATGAAAGTTAGCATTGGTACTGGCTTAGGCTTGCTGGGCGGCTAGTTCCATCTGAACAAGTTTCTGAAAGCTATTCTGTTGCACAAGCAAAGCTTTTTGGATACACAGATTGGCATAATTGAGCATTTTAATCTGTGTTGGAGCGTTTGGTTGACCAGAAGCTATAACGTGCTGAGGCCAGCAAGGGATGCTATACTTATCGTCAGCAGATTGCAAAATGAAGTCATGAAAGGTTGAGACTTCAGGGGACTGCAGTCGGGTTTGGTCAAAGGACGTATGTTGACCAGAGAGTATCATGCAGACATAGCGGGGACGTATGAAGGAACAGTTGGTACATTGCATTTCACCATTGTCCAACTCCATGAACTGAGGGTGTTCACATGGAGCAGCAAGGGGATTAGAGACGGCTGTTGGTGAATGCTTAGCTATTGGAACAGTTGGGTTGACAGGCGCTATAGGTGGTATTCTCATTGGTGGCATAGAAGGCTGTCTGGTTATATTTGGCACAGAAGATGAGCTTAATGAGGACTGACTCCTAGACAAGGGTTGTCGGAGAGGAGTAGAGGCCAAGGATGATGCTTGGGAAGAACCAAACGATATTCTGGCTTGATTATAATCTTCCTGCACATTAGTAATTGTTGTCATATTACTAGGGCCTTCTAACTGGCGTAAAGCCTTCATATCAATGATCCACTCTTTTGGAACTTGAATATCTGTCAACTGCAGCGTGCGAGGTGCAGTGATCTGCGCACCCTTCGCATCTGTCTGCCAGAGTAGCGAATATCTATTCTGACTCTTATCAATCCTTGGATCTTTAACTATTGGAACTGTAGTGTTAAACAAACGGCCATAAAGGGAAAACCATAAAGCATGTGTTCTTGAGCCCTTCTTCATATTCAAGTACTGCGTTCCAAACTGGAACATCATCACCTTATCTAAGTGGTCATCTAACAGGCTAACTGCAAAGTTAGGGATGACGTCAAAGGCTGTGGCTCCTGCGGCCATGGGTGCAGAAATGCCTCCCATGAGCATATCGCTATACCTATTATGTCTAGCATCAAGCAAAGTCATCATGACTGTTGTTGGTATACCTTTGCGATATAATGGTTCTATTCTAGCCACAATACTACCTATGTGCAGATACTTGTATCAATTCTTAGTCTTGGCTTGTTTAACAAGGTTCTGTATATCCTTACTAGATAAAAGATTGATAAAGCTGTGGGGCTGATCATTCTTTACTACTACTTGTAATTCTATTAATTTACATATGGTCTTAGATTTATAAGCTAACAAACCTAAATCACTGTAAATCTCACTCCATTTCTTAACTGGTAATTTAAATCTATCTGTAGGCATAGAGTATGCCTCAGACTGTGATACATCTTCATCCACATTAATATCTTGTATGGAATCAAAAACTGAACTTAGACTTACTAGTTCTTGCTTATTATTATGGTGTATGTTTCTGCACTTGTCAATAGAGCTTCTCGTGTTTCTGTTTGATCCTCGCGTGACGTAAGTCCTCGTTGTTCAAGCCGTGTGAAGGCATTTAGAGGCAGGGAGAGTAGCGCACTTCGGATCACGATAACAAAAAAGAGATCGAGATGGCTGATCCCCGAGATCAACAAGATGCAGACCAGACAACAGAACCACGTGGCCTAGTGGTAGAGAGAAAGAGTGGCAAATGGGAGGTTAAAGGTTCAAACCCCCTCAACCAATTTTTAAATAACCATATCCACATGAAGTAGCCATGTGGCACTATTTTATTTTCTCACAACTTGGGCATGTGTCAGCACCTGAGCTATTGATATCATGATGATGTCATCACTATTTCATTTTGCCTCCAAAATTCAAATGGCCATAACTTCTTCATATGAGCTCTATTTTTGACAAAACGAACACCGTTGGAAAGCTTGTGACGAGATCTTCATTTTAAAATCCATTGTTGACTACTTTCGAGATGATTATTTTTTTCACCTTTTGACTACCTCTGTACTTAGTTTGACCAAACTTTGACTGGCTATAACTTTTGCGTACAAACTCCTTTTTCGTCCGTTTGAATTGCATTGGATCCAAAATTCTGAGAACTTTAAACTAGCATTGATTATTGGAGTTTTGGAGATACTTCAATTTTTGACGAAAATATCCCCCGGATCACATATTGAGTCTTGTTTTCATGTGGTCTTATCTATTCAACCTTGATGTTATTGAACAAGTATTACACTTATACTAACCAAAATCCTCTTTAGTCTCTAATTGGTAACAAAAATGTTAATTCTAACTTAATTAACTCCTAATCATATTTATTTCATTAAGATCCATATTGGGGTGCTAGTGTGGGCCTTACACAAGACATAAAAAATTTGCAAAAGTGCTTCCATGAATAATACAAGAATTAGAAGTGCTCATTATTTGAAAAGTGCATATAGGACATTATTATGATTATTATGTGAGTAGAAGTCATGTTATAGATGCCCTACAATACAAAGTCAAACATGACCCATATCATAGTGATGCCACCATAGATGTTGAATGTTTAGCATAAATCTCAGAAATAAGAACAAATATTTTGAGAATGCTTCATAGCAATGAACCAGAGGAAGAGATGGTGATATCAGATAATAAGATGGAAATTGATGGAGATCTAACTGAAAATAGTGTTCCATGAACATCATCATTCATGTCTAAACTGCCAAATGTATGTCATGAGCTAGAAATTATTAAGAAAACATTAGAAATGGAGGACAATATTGATGATGCCATCAACTAGCTTGAAATGAACTCTTCTCCAATAAATGAATACAACATTGAGGGGCTATTGGATATGGATTTTCCTACCTCTTCCCAATAGGTTCTACACAACACATACAACCGTGACTACGAGAGGTATAATTCCATGAGTATGTATTACACTTGATGAGGCTTCATGATAATAGTTTTGGAAGGCACCCTCGGTTCTGATATTTTATCTACGATTTTGATATTTTATCGACAATCTTATGTTGTGACATCATAGTCAAGCCCTTACAACAATGTCCATAAAGAGAAACATTAAAGAGAAGATATCAGTCACCATCAAAAGTCTCCATAGTCATCTATAAAACCTCCCAAACTCAAAGCTTGCAGAGGAACTCATGCATTTTAGATCTTTGATCAGAGGCACAAGACCATATTGGAAAAAGTATCAATCAAAATTAACAAACATGATCAATCAACTAGAAGCATTGACACTATTTTTCACATTAAGTGCAACAGACATAAAGAGGCTAGATCTACAATGTCTTTTTGTACATGACACACCTATCAAAATGTGGTCAACAAAACAATGCTTGGAAAACATAATAAACAATTTCCACACCACATCATTGTACTTGCATTAGTGATTTAGAATATTCTGTGAAGAGGTGATAAAAAAACTTCTTGGTGCAAAAGACTATTGGTATAGATTCGAATGGCAACATAGAGGGTATGCACACATACATGGATTTATTTGGCTAAAAAATGCACCAGATATGAAAAAAAAAAGATTAGAAAAATAATGCAAAAGTTTGAAAAAGCATGCAATTGTTTTGACATGTATGTATGTGCTTAGAACCCTTGAGATGCAACTCATAGAAGCAATACAATATTTTAGGATTTTCTAGATGATCCATGCTTCCTCAACATAGATGAGATATTCTCTACAGATCATGTACTTGACTACAAAGAAATTATTAACTGTGTCTAGAGATACACAAAATGTAAAGAGGAACATGTTTGTCAAAGAAGGGTTAAAAAATAGAGTGTGGATACAAAGCTCCATGGAAAGAACAAAATGTCTCCACTCTATCATGTGACCATGATGGGATTGAAAAACATGAACTTGCATGAAATGATGATAGGGTAAACATAAAAAATAAAGATATGTTAAAGATTTGGAGAGAAAATATAAATTGTTAATTGGTTATGTCATGAAACCTTGTTCTCAAATACATCGCCAAATATTCATCAAAAGCAAAGAAAACATCTGATACTTGTATGAATATGATAAGAATAATATCAACAATACAACAAGAAGACATGCCAACCCTTGCTGCATATCAAAAGTTCATAATAGAGATTATTGCAGAGCATGATATAGGGGCACAAGAAACATGTAACATGCTCCAAAAATTACCACTTTTTGTATGCAGTCATCCTTTTGTATCCTTGAATGTTGGATGAAAAGTGTTCCAATATATAACAAAGAGAAAGGGTGAAAGCCAAATGCAATTTATCTACTTGCATAACTACATTGAACAACCCCCAAAGCTCAAAACACAAACACTTCTTGAATCTGCAAGATCGTACACCTATTCTATGAATCCTAAAAAAAGAAAGTGGAAAAAGAGACAAGTAAAAGCCATAGTCAATGTCCACTCAAAGTTCTATAGCATCTCAAATGAGGATTCAAAGCAATTTGAATTATTCTATTGGAGTGAGCTACTCTTGTATAAACATTTCCGTCGTATAGGTATCAAAATAGGGATTACAAAGGATCAAATTATTACAAATTGGAAGCAAATAAATGCAACACGATATTATATATGGCATGTCAATCGCATTACCCAAAAGGGAGCAACCTTAGAAGAAGATGAAAGTGAAATTGATACCAACATGGATGAAATAGTAGAGCTAAATGAATGGTAATTATCTTCACAAATGAGGCCCTCAAGGAGTGTCAACCTAAGTGAACTTTATATGCTTGGTAGACACTAGTTTGATCACAACAATAGATGGCATTTGGTTGCAATACTAGAACATTTACATGTAATTGCAACACAATTCATAAATGAAAAGAAAAAAATTGGCAAGAGGAAAGCATATTGTCTAACTTTGACATCCCAAGCTCTATATTATCAGAAAAGCAAGAAATTGCTTTAGAAATAATAAAAATTCACAACAATTGCTCGAGTTCCAAACCACTTCACATGATCATTCAAGGGACAACTAGTACAAAAAAATCTTACTTGATTGCCTACATACGAAATGTACTTAATATTGAGACAGCAAAACAAGGGAGCCAACCACTCACATTAGCTCCTACAGGAGTTGCTGCATTCAACATACATGTGTTGACAATACATTCAGTGTTAAAGATTCCTATTAGAGCAATGCATCCATTGCAAGGGTAGGCTTTGAAAAAATTCCAAGAAGCATTAAAGGACATAATATACATTCTTATTGATGAAATGAGCTTCATAGGGAAAAAACTAATATAAAAAATAGATAGTTGACTGCAATAAGCATTCCCCTATAATGAACACCTATGCTTTAGAGGAATCTCTATAATCTTAATTGGTGACCTTATGCAATTCCCACCTATGATGGACAAGCCTATCTATACAACATAGTCTAGCACTAGGTTTCTATGGGATCAATTTACAACATTGTCACTTTAGAAATTATGTTTTGACAACAAGGTGAAAGTACAACCCATACATAATACCGTCAAATGTTAATGAACATTCAAAATGAAGAACCAAGGGAAGAAGATTTGCAATTGTTGATGACCTGAACATACAAACAAGTACATCATATGAAATGGAATAATTTGAGCACTCAATGCACCTATTTGCTATACAACAAACACATGCTAGAGTTGTTAAACTACCCTTTTTCAATAAGTATTGTAGAAAACACCAAGAAAAAAATGGACAATGTAATTGGTGATGAAAAACTTGAAAAATAAGTGCTACTTTGTAAAGGCCAACACATCATGCTCATGAAAAACATATGGACACAAGAGGGTCTTGTAAATGGATCTCTTGGTGAGGTAGTTGATATTGTTTATAGTCCTAGTTCCAAACCACTTGATATTCCAATGTTTGTTATGGTAAGGATCAATAATTATACTGGACCCCCATGGAATGAAGATGACTCCAAGATTGTACCCATAACTCCTATGTTACCAGCTAGTCGAAGGCAAATACCACTCATAATGGCACGTGCTATAAACACACACAAATCTCAAGGCTTGACACTGCAAAAAGTGATAATTGATATTGGGAAGACAAAAAGGCAAGGGGTAATATTCACATCTATGTCTAGAGTTAAAACATTGAATGACCTTCGCATTCAACAAATGTTCTCCTTTGACAGATACTCGAAGATGCAAGACAATTTACAAACAATCTCAAGGAAAAAAGAGGGAGCTCGATTGCAATAGTGCTCTCTCTAACAAATCTAAGGTACATAACTCAACACAACCATTTTCTTAGGTCACTTAATGTTATAAATTTCTCACACATTATTCTCGTAGGTTTTCTAAGGTCCATGAAACAACACAACCATTTTCTTAGGATACTAAATTTATCATGCACACTTTTAATACTTTTTCTTCTTTAATTTTTCTAGGTCTTCAAGGGAGCTATTCCTATATATTTTTAGTATAGTGAGAGAATTTTCTACAAGTCTCGACAACTTAGAAAACAATGATCCATTCAACCATATTATGTTTCTCTTTCTTGTATTTGTAAATGATGAAATAGTTGATCCATGAAATTATAATGTACAATATCTTCCAGTATTGATCTTTTAACTTTTGAATACAATACAAAATATTAGAAAAAGCATAGTTTTTAATCGGCGCAACCATTGCACCCTGTTGGTGCAAGTGCCAGTTTATACCCATTGCACCTTAGTTGGAGTATAAGTGCTAGGTAGTTATTAATTAGCTGATAGGCTATTTACTAAGGGATTCTCAATTAGGAAATGTAAGTCCAACTCAGAATCCCTTGTTTAGGCACCAGATACACACTCAACTTGAAAATAGTGCTCACACTACAAAGATGGACACCAAGTTGCTTCTAGGGGTGTGCTCTATTATGAAGCTACTACCACCTTCATGTTGTGGTAGATTAGGATGCTCAGATGATGAAATTTGATTTTTTCTACACCTGTGTGGGCATTGAGAAGCCTCTGTATCCACCTACTATGTCTTGGGTAGATGGATAATCACTAGTTCACTTGCTATGTAGGGAGTTATCATTCTTGCAATATAGACTCAATTTTTGAAAGGCTCCTTCCGCAAGTTGGTTTCTAGCCCTATCATTTGCGTTGTGTTCTAATTGTTGTGTAGAAAATTATTATTATTCTCCAAGATGTTCATAACTTTTTATAGCAAAGGAGTTGCGTTGATTTTTAGATATGTTGGGACAATGAGTTATATATATATCTCTTCACCATTAGACATCTGTGTGTGGTATAAATCAACCATTCCTTGTCAATGACCATTTTAAAACCATATCATATTCAAGGAAAAGGGAAAGTGATCTTTTTTGAAGCATTAAGGATAGATAAATCTTCAAAACCCTAGGTGGAGTCATCAATCATTGACATAAGTCTGCAATACTCTTAGAGGGTGAAGTCCAAAGGGAAAAATACAAGCGTGGGAGACAACGTAAAGAGTATGAATGTCTTTGGAAATATATCGGTGATGGTTTTCCCTCCAATGAGTGGTTCGCTGGGGTTCTTTGCTTTACCCTTGGAGAAGCAGAAGAGGGGCCTTATCTGTATTTTATCCACCAATGAGAACATAAAGGTGAAGACCATCCTCAAAATTTTAAAGAGTTTCGATGCCATTCATAGGTTGTCTTCCTGTTTAGTATTGCTTGACAATAGTTTTTATTTTAGATATCTCCATCTTCACTAATGTTCAATTTTCATGCATATTCTTTAAGAAATGTTTAACCTTTTGTGATTTTAAGTTGTTCTTTTGTTGATTTTGCTTCAAATTTTTTGTTTTGGTGCTTGTAGAGATGTATGAAGGCCTCAAGAAACCCTTAAAATGGACCCAACTCCACCCAATACCTTCTTTATCTTCTAATTAAAGGATAAAATGCAGATCGTTGATACTACCAATTGTTGAATTGTAGAGTACCCATTTTTCCAAAGTGAAGCAAGTTGTTTGAGAATACCAAATGCAAAAATTAGGGCCTCACTAGTAGTGAGGAATGTAGAAAGGTTGTTGATTACTCTAATAATCAATCCTACTCTCATTAAATATATTTTGAATTAAAAAAATTGTACAACTATAGAACACTTGACCAAACTTTTTCTCATAAATTTCTAAAAACACATTGAGTTTACTAGTGTAATAGTATCACATTCATTATGTTACATTTTGGCTAATAAATTAAGACTTGTGAATATGAGAAATGAACTTCAATTTGGTACTAGACCAGCTTATGGATGATTTGTTCTACTATAATATGAAGTTTAGAATTGCTTTCTTTCAAGGGAAAAGCTTTATAAGAAAAAAAACAGGAGAAAAGGATGGTGACAGATGTACAAAAAGGATAATCATAGACATATCTTAAGCATTTGAGCTTGAAGGGCACTCGTATGGCTTCCCGCTCAATGCATAGAAAAGCTTCCATAAGCACTCAAAAGGTTCACATTTACTCACTCATATATAATTTCCCTTCCTTGCAGTCCCTTAGCTAAGGACTTTACATGATCCAGTGTTTTTGGTTTTCAAGCTTTACACTTTCTTCACATTCAATTTTGAAACCCTTGTTTTTAATTAGGCTCGAGTTTTTTCAAATATTTTATGAATGGAGATTTTTACTATCACTAAATATTTCTAGCTAGAGTTTTACAACTTACCTGTACTAATAGAAAACTCTGTTTCCAAATAATTTATGCGTAATTGGAGCAATATTTTATGGATTAAAAAATAAAAATGTTATGCTCTTGATTGGATGATTTGTTGAAATTAAGCAAACAAAAAGAACTGATCTGGAACCACAATGTCGTGTTTATTTGTAAAATTATTTCATTTGATTGGAGGGTGTGCCAATTTTTTTTCGATTCAATTAATTGTAATGGAGTCCCGAATTATTAATTTATGACTTTTGTGGTGAAATTTTCCTCATCTTTGAGGGCTCTTTGGCCAAGAATAGCCGAATGCAACATTCATCTATGTTGGAATAAGCTCTCTTCTAGTATTCATGCATTCTTAAAATAAGTTCTAAATAAATTCTGGAATATCATTTGGACCTGTTTGGTTGACCTGGAAGAGGAGTCAAAATATGCATACTATGTTTAGTAACAATTGAAATAAATTTTGTTTTAAATTTTTAATAATTTAATTCTTATTTTCAGTTTGGTAATATTTTAAATAAATAAGATTTTTTAATTTATTAAAACTCGTTTTTTATTAAATGTTTAAAAAGTCAAATTATTTAATTTTTAAAATTGACTTTACAAGTGAAGATCATATTATATTGTATATTATAAATTTAATTCTAAATTGAATCAAATTATTTTAATGAGTATGGGATCAAAATTAAAATCATTTTATTTTTAATTATATTAAAGAAAATTTAAAATACAAATAAGTTGAGATCATTAACATGATATTTAAATGATCTTTCAACATAATTTTTATTATAATACTAAACACAAGATTTATTTGTAAAAATAATTTTATGAAAGTTTAGAAAAGATATCAAATCTATATTAGTCTCGTTTGTCATTTATAAAAAATACATATTAAACATTAAATAATGTTGACCTAGTTTATACCTTATGATGAACAAAGAAAATAGTCAAAAAATTGCATTTGAAAGGAAAAATACAATCAAATGGCAAAGTCACAAACCCAACAACCCATCAAATTGGGTTTATTAAAAATTGGAATAAGAATAAGTTATTCTTATTCCATCTTTTTAAATGAATTCTACTATGCTCATTTTGGGGTTAAATTAGGATAGGAAAAATTTAATTCATATTTTTTATTTTGCAAACAAACATCAAATTGATGAATGCACGCATTTAGATTTTCCTATTCCTGCCCAATTCTTGGAACCAAACGGGGCCTGAGGGAAGTTCAAGGCACTGGCTCTGATGTCCATATATTGTAGAAAAATCACATTTGAAACAATTTACATATAGTTTTGTAGGTAAAGGTGGGAAACAATTCTTGTATTACACTGTTTAGTAGAATTTTAGCTCCTGGTTGGCAAAAATGGTGTTTTTTAAAAGCTCCCCTCAAAATGCTTCCCACAACAATTTAAATGTTTGAAATGAATGAGAATGCAAACTCAAGTATAACTGTTGGAAACTGATTTATTATTCCTTCAATAAAATTGATAGTAAAATGCTTTAAATTCGAAATAAACCATAGGAGGTTCATATGATTTCTTGTTATGGAATCTTGATAGCAACTCCAAAACTTTGTATTATTATTGAACAATTTTGTGAATGGAATTGTTTGACAAGGAAAAATGTGTGCAAGACAAATAGTTTCTTTTGTGAAATCAAATATCTTATTAGCACATTGTTGCACACACAAAAGTATGCAACTGCTAGTTATAGAAATATGGATTGTATTACAACAATTAAAATTCACCAAAACTATTTCTTGAATTCTTCAATCTAGAGCCCAAAAAATGCAAATTTATCAAATCTACAAGCAATACAATTTAAACACACTTCATTTCTAACTGTACTATATCCACTTTGTCCATAACTATTAAATCCTCTCCCAATTGGCACTAACAATCAACAAATATTGCCTACCATTAGTAACAAAAGTTGTTCAATTCTTGTGTTCAAGAAACTAAATGACTAATTGAGAGGATCAAAGCTCTTAATTAGGTCATGTTTGGCAAGCAACACACAAGTAGTGATAAGTAAGAGATATTTTCCACAAATCAAATTGTGATATTGCTATCAGGATTTAATTGTGTAGTTTTTAAGTCAAACTCATTGACCCATGTTTAATGAGTAGTGATTCACATGATTCCATCTCTCATGAGAATAAATGGAACACTTAACACTCATTGGCTCTAGGTGATGCTCACAGAGGGGAAGCACCAAGACTTCCCATGAGGTTTCTCATCATAGTACTACTTCAGCTTGAGTGTGCTTAATTACAGAGTTTCCTCCATGGTTAAACCGACTCTACTTGCAACCCCAGTTATAAGACCTTCACACTGTACTTGTAATCCTATTTGCAAAACCTTCACCAAGTGTTGTGCCTTATGAACCTATTATTGAATAGCCTTAGTCAGAGACTACAAATTATACATGTATGTGTGTATATGTTTTATATACACTCACATACATATATAATCGCAGTTTGATACTGCATCTGAAATTTGATCAAGCACTTCACATCAAACTAAGATAAAATCTGTACATGTATATTTGCATTTGATTCCTTACATAATGCTCTTGTGATCGATCATATATCTCTCTTATGTATAACATAAACAAGTCACAAATTAGTTAGTACTAACTAACTAATTTGATCTTATAGGAAATTAGATTAGCTAGTTAATACTAATTAATTAATTTTGAAATCCTGTGACTATTGATATTAAAGGATCATCACCCTTCTATGAAGGCATTCATTGGAATCATATATATGCACACCGATGCCTGAACTATTGTCATCAAAATTAATAGATGTTCAATATCTTCAACTGTAGATCTATACATATTATTGTTCACTGTTGTTTGTATACCATATGATATTATATTCCTTCCATATTGCATTCACAATACTCTATGATTAATATATTGCAAATTGAGTCACAGGATTAACATATTGCAGATCTATTGTCAGAGATTGTTATATTGCAGATCGAAGATCAAAGACCCTTCATAGTGCAGTTTGGGCTTTCACATACAAGAAGGATCAATCAATTTGAAGGTATTATAAATAGAAAACTTTACTCAACATTTAAAGAAGATATATATTGCTCTTCCACCTTCAAGTATAAGCACAAATTGGTTAGTAAACTATTATTAAATTTAAAAGATATTATTGCCTGATAGAAGCTTAATCATTTACAGAACCATTAATTAAAAAAACCCTTAAGCTCATTAATTGATAAGTAGGAGATATTTTCCATAGCAAGTCAAACTGTGATATTGTTATCAAGATTTAACTCTGTAGTTTTTGAGTCAAACTCATTGACCCATGTTTCACGAGTAGTGATTCACATGAATCCATCTCTCATGAGAATAAATGGAACACTTAGCACTCATTAGATCTAGGTGATGCTCATAGAGGTGAAGCATCGAGACTTCCCGAGAGGCAATCCATCCTAATACTACTCTAGCTTGAGTGCGCTTAACTACGAAGTTTCCTCCATGGTTAAATCCAATTTGCTTGCAACCCCATTTGTAAAAGCTTCACCAAGTGTTGTGCCTTACGAACTATTCATTAGAAAGCCCCTTAAGTTCAGCAATTGATAAGTAGGAGATATTTTCCACAACAAGTTAAATTGTGATACTCCTATCAGTATTTAACTATGTGGTTTTTGAGTCAAATTATAATTGCCATTGCGACAAAATACCTTTTTGATGAAAAACACTAGAATCAGATGCAAGGCACTTTCCATAAGAAAAAAAGTTCAAACTAATTGTCTTTTGACTATATTAAAAATTCATCCATATCCTATCATTTTAAAACATTTTAAATGAATTTGCATTTCAAGATAAATATTTTAAAATAAATAAATATTTATATTATAAAATAAAATATTATATATATATGATCTCTAATAAATTTATTGACTAAATTAGAAACATCCACACTATCATTTTAAAATATTCTAAATAAATTTATACTTTGACATAAATATTCTAAAATAAATATTTTATATTATAAAATAACAAACTATATACTATGACATAAATATTCTAAAAGAAATATTTTATATTATAAAATAAAAAACTATATACTATCTTTACTAAACGTTTAGGATTTATAAATTTAGGTATCTTATATAAAAATATAGCATATCATTCCATCTAATAAAATTTAAAAAGTGAAAAAAGCTAGTAGGACCATCAAACTCTTATTCTGTACTATTCTAAATATTTTGTGGGAAACAAATATTTTGAAATCTACAATTGTTACATATTTTTATCATAATTTTATTTTACACTAAGAATAAATCTTCTATTGGATACGTAGGGGAAAAGAAGAGTCGCTTAGGGGCTAACTACACGTACCTAGAATTCCTATATGATAAGTTAGATTTTATTGATTCTTTTGGTGTACTTCTATAGATGAAGAATTTAAAGCTAAGATTTCAACTTTTGGGTAATCGCGGATCTCTTTATAAGTTAAAAAATATCATTTCAAAACACTCACCCAATTCTTGCTATATTCATGCACCAATAGTCGCTACTCAAAAAATACTAGTACTTGTTATATTCATGCACCAATAATCGCTACTAAAAATAATACTAGTAATTGTAGTTAAATACAAGCTATTAATACATGTGTTTTCATTTTTTTAGGTTTTATAAAAATCTTAATTAAGAAACATCTATATCAAAATTATACATAAGGGGTCTCTTCTCCTAAACTCTTTTTTTAGCTATTAATTTTTTTTTTCTATCTAACATAGCCATAGCCACTTAATAAGATGTTGATGTGTAGGGTAAACTACACGTGGAGTTTAGGAGGCTTATATAAATAGTCATTAAAATTTATCTGAACTAGGAATATCCAGCTCAAACACAAAGGGGGCAAAAGTCACTTAAATATTACGGTAGTATTTTCATTTCAAACTAATTGGAAAATCTAGACCGTCCAGAGTGTACTATCTTTAACCACCATCTCTGATAGAAACTGATATGATACTTCTCTGCTAAATCATTAGAAGAAGCATATGAAGAAATTGATGTTAAAGAAAAATATACAACTATAATGGAAGTCTGGGCAGCCAGAGTAACACTTTCATCATCATTTCCTTCTAAATCGTCTGAAGATCTTCTGTGAGGAAACATAGGTTATTTTGCTAAATTGTTAGATCTTCTATGAGGAAACATAAGGTTATTTTGCTAAATTGTCATATGCTAAATTTTCAGAAGATCTTTTGTGAGGAAACATAGGTTATTTACTAACTCAAATTTAATTTTCATTTGTCACAATTCCTTAGGTCCTTATATTATCCGGTGTTTTCAGTTCCAAGCTCCACCTCTTCTTTGCATTCATTTAATTTTGAAACCTTAGGTTTCAATTAGGCCCTAGCTTTTTCAAATGTTGTATGAATACTAGGGTTCTTAATATTCACTAAATATTTCTGGCTAGACTTTTCGTTACTTACACTGCTAGGAAACTCTGTTTCAGAAGAATTAATGCCTATCTCATTTTTTATGGAGCTCCCTTAGCAGATGTGTCCAGAATTAAAATTTTACATTTTTCCAATTTTTTTTGTTCTTTATCTGTGATGAAAGTTTAAGGACCTGGTTCTTATGTACAGATACTAAAGGAAAATTACAATTTTGAAACTATAGACTTATGCAGAAAAAGGGAAACAATCCTTGCCACTATAGAGAAACTATTGCACTATTGTAGTAATAGGTAGTATAATGGCTCTTGGTTTGCATTTATGGCATTTTTAAAAACCTCTTTTATCTAATTTCTTTCCCAAAGTCGAGTAAAATTATTTAAAAATAATCTATTCCATGATGTGCTCAAGAAATTTAAAAAGAATTAATTATTAATCATTTGTCAAAATATTATGGAAATATTTAGATATAAGTATTCTATTTCTGTATCTTTCTATTTTTAGGAAAGTCTCCATAAGACACGAATTCTCTATCAGTTTAAAAAAACAATTTTCATACAAAGCCTCATCTTTGGGGGAGAAATTGGTGTAAGCTTGAGATAATGAAAATCTTCCAGCCTAATATGCTATTAGCTTCCAATATAATTGTATAGTTTTTTTATAGCTATTTGTATTTTTCTTTTTATAAAAATAAAATTCCCATACAAAATACCATTTTTGGGTAAGAAGCTTCTTTCAAAAAAATTGTATTGCCTTTTATTTATTTAATGTTGCATGTAATTTTGGTAGATTCCTAGTTTTAACAAGGATGTTCCTAAAAGTTCAAACATAAGATGACATGAAAAAATAAATCATTTAGGTATCTTTAAGAGTCCAAACATAAGGTTCCAAATTTCATTTTAAAGTATTGCATTCAACCAATAATGCTTCCATTTAGAAAAACAAAACTACTCCTAAAAAACAAAACACTCCCTTATTTTCCTTATATCTATGTTGCATACATTATTTGTTTTTATGCAACATTTCTGGTATTTTCATTATCACTCTATGCATACAACTTTTAGTTTTAAGCAAAATGGTGCTCTGCTATTTCTTTGTAAAACACCAAAATATCTCCAACATCACTTGATATGCTTGAAAAGTTAATCCCATTTTGATACTCTGCATCATATATGTTTGGAATAAAGGCTCAAATAATTGCCCCAAGAATGATGAACAGACAAAGTATCTACTATAGGGACAATCTACTTGCACTTCGAAATTACTTGAATAATTAAATTGACAATTTAGACATTCTAAAACAATTCAAAATTTTTGTACATGCACAACAAGTCTCCACCTCCTCTAAGCTTTAAATACAACATAGTACAAGGTATTTTATATGGTTTATTATATACAAAAAAATTCATTAAATTGTTGGTGTAATTAAGGTATTTTATCTTAGTTATTTCTCACCTAGGTAATTACACTTTATGCAAGCTTACTTAGGGAATTGCATAGTAATTGGATATTTACATGGTATCAGAGCTTTTAGATTGCCATTGGATAGTTTTTTATGAAAATTTTGGTGCATTTCATGGTTTTTGTTTTTGTGGCTTTCTTTTGCAACTTGATATTGGAGCTTTTTATTGTCAATAAAATATTTAATCGGGAAAGAGATTTTTGTTCTCCACCTATCTTAGCTGGAATGTAGCATTCCTATAACTAATAGCCTGGTGGGTGGGGGGGGGGGGGGGGGGGGGGTGGGTGTTCTAAGTGCTCTTTTTTCTTGCATTATTCCAATAAGATGACATCATGAGCAATCTTTTGTAGGGCATCAATCATTGTCAATTTTCAGATTTGCATTGTTATATCATGTTGTATCTTCTGCATGAGCTATGTAGTACACATACTAAGATAAAATGCCATTTTTATTGTATCATTAATAACATATTTGATGCAACCCTTTTATACTTAGTAAATCAAAAACTATATTGCAAGAGTGGGCACATGTCTCCAATTGAGATTAAAATGTACTGATTTTTCATTTATGAGTATCCCTAGTTGATGCTCATGTATACATCTCAATGTCTAATCTTCATTATATTGCAGTGGGTGATTCATTAGTTGTTCTTCATGACAGTGGTTCCTGGTTTTGTCACACTTTGACATTCTTGGTGCAACATGGGGCTCTATTTCTTCCCATGGAGGAGTATTGATCAACATCTTAGACCATCCTTCAATGTGATTCTACATTGAGAGGGGGGGTTTAATGGTCTCTTCTTCTCTCTTGTGGGATGGACTCTTTCCTTACATGAGGTTTATTTCTTCTCACACATTAGTGAGAGCAGTGCGTTTTGAACTTTCTTTTGGATGGGAGTTTTCTCCTCTTCTCCATATGTAAGAGATTGCATTGTTTTTGTACATGGGTAACTAATATGGCCTTGTAGTCAAGGCCCATCTTGTAATATTATCTTTTGTGCTTTCTCCCTAGGTTGTACTTAAGGGGGTACTAGTGTGTTTGAATTATTTTACTTTGATTATTCCTCGCCTAAATCCTAATTACACTTTACTTGAGCTTACTTATGGAATTGCATAGGAGTAGTTGGAGCATTTTCACATTAGGTGAATTCATTATGTTATTACATAATCATATGATCTGCCTATTGTGGATGGACTTTTCTACCATTGGTGGGTGATACACCTTTTGCATGTTGTTATCATACTATCACTTATCATTTTTTTGTGGGGTGATAGATTTTCATGTTTCTTAACATGTAATGAGATAATGAGACAATGACATGTCATTATCTCATTCTCCCATTTGTTCTCACTTTGGCTATATAACCAAGGGGTCTCCTATGGAATGATCACTCCAATTGATCAATACAATTGCATTCTTATTGAGAATATAATTTATTTTTCATTCACTTTCTCTTGATATTTGTTCTTTCCATTTGGCTTCTAAATATTGGGTCCCTACCTTCATAGCCAAATGTTACATGGTATCAAAGATTTTAGAGTGCCATCAGATAGCCTTTTGAGAAATTTTAGTGACTTTTTTGAGTTCTTATTTTTATGTCTTTATATTTCAGTTCAAAATCAAAACTTGATAGTGAAAATTTTAGGTGGGCCTCACATTTAGGAGGTCCACAAACCCTAAGATTGACTTTTGTTTCATCCAAATTAAACACCAGAGGTCAAATCTACAACCTTTCAAAGCTTGGAGGTGTGATGGTGATCTAGGTGTGATAATTATATAAACAATTTTCTAACAACAATGTCTTACTTATCTTCTCAAAATCTACTCCAAAACTTAGGATGACACTGATGGTTCCCATTATCATGTCTACTAGGGTTTTAGATGGCAAGAATTTGCAAGTCAGTGCTGGTATTCCAATGGCTATGCTTCCTTCTTTCTCTAAGGGTAATCAGGGTGTGGTGGATGATGGATTGTTGTCCTCTATTGAGATATTTCCATCACTATTATTGTCGACATCATCGGGGCTAGGGTTTTGGGTGAATCAATTTTGCTGAGTGTAGGAGTTTTTGATGGCGTTGAGGTGAATGTTCTTGTTTCCTTTGTGCACATTAATATTTTAGGATCTTTGACCTCCATTTCTATGTCTCGTCCTCTTATGTGACTGACTATTATTGGGGGGGGAGGGCGCTCATCTAGAGGCTATGAATGTATTTCATTCAGTTGCTATGTTGCGATCTTCTTAGAGGATGGAGGACAGAAGGATTTTTTTTTTTTTGGCAGGGGGGGGGGGAGGGGTCAAATGGGCCCTCATACACCCAATTTGTGTGTAGTGGTGTGAGGGTTGGTTCTAAGATGACGATGATGACTAAATCATTTCCTATCTTTGGCCCTATTTATGTCAGCCTGGATAAAGATATTGTGTCAGAGATTGAGCAATAGACTAAAACTCTCGAGTGGATGCGCTCATTTTCCATTTTAGGAGGTTTTGATCATCTTTAAAGGAGCTTCATACTTGGATCTTTAAGCATTAGGATCCATATCTCACATATTCTATCCAGATATTTCCTCTAGTAAGGGGTTTTTTTATTGTCAAATTTGATAATGCGATTGATAGGAAAGCAATTTTATGTGATCATTTCTTTACTTGGGAAAATTGCTTCCCTTTGATGATTAAACCTTGGCATAAGGACTTTAATCTTGTCACTAAGTCTTTTTGCAAATGTCTATATGGGTTTGTCTTCCAAATCTCCCTCTTCATATTTGGCATGATTATGTTCTCGAGGAAGTTGGCGAGGCTTTACGTGATTTATTAATGGTGGATACACAATCCTTTGATAAACTATGGTCTACCTATGCAAGGATACTTGTTGACATAGATGCTTCTAAAGGCCTCTACGAGAGGTTAAACTCTATTGTCCTATTGACTCATGGGTCCAACCTGTTGGTGTTTGAAAATGCTAGAGGGTTTTCAATTATCCCCATGAGAATATGACATATCTAGGGGCAGCTAACTCCCATTCTCAACATATCATTTCAGACATAGGGCCAACTATAAGGCTTGACCCTTCTTCTACTTTAGGCTCTGCTAAACCTAGGTGGGTAGACCTCAGATTCAAATGATACTGTACCAGTGCAAAAACATATCCCTGAATCTATTAAGCAGATTTTACCCTTATTTCTCCTAAAGACTTATGAAATGACATGGACCTACAGTAGCTAAATGCAAATTTATGACATTCATAAGCTGAGTGACGATTAAACATTTAGGTCCTTCAACATAAAATGGAAAGAATGTTTGATTAATAATGTTGAATTCAAAAAACCCTCAGATATGCAACAGTAAGACTTTAATGATCCTATAATTGACCAGTACCTAATCTATAGAGAAAATCCACGAATCAAATGCATACATATGGATATCTGATGCTTATTTATATATTCAGATATATGATCTATCTATTCAACTTGTAAATAGACATCAATGCTCAATCTGAACCTCATTCTTACATGATATCCCCATCAATAAACTTACAACCTTGTTGATTTCCTTGAAGCATTTACATAACTACTTGAGTTATAAGCAATAATGAAATAACATACAACCTTAAGGGATTGCAACTACGATCTAGGCTCTTTGTTCAAAGATCATAAAACATTGAAGCTTACTGATAAAGGAGACAAGATTCAAAATGAAACTCATGAAATTCTGCTATTCTTTGTATTCATTTCTTTGAAACAATACAACCATATGCATGAAATGAAAGCATGAAAACACCTAACAGATTTGAACTATTTGTATTATCCTTCTTAGTGCTGTTCATACAAGAGAAATTGCTGAAAAATATGGTATCACAGTATGGGAACACATCAAAATTGGATCCAAAACCTAGCATCTCAGTAGTGACTTTTTTTTCTCCAAAGACTGGAACCAACTGTTTTCTCAGTGACAAAACTGGAACCCTTACAGTGAATGAAAGATAGAAAGATATAGACAAGAAAGAATTCCTGGATCTGTTATGCAACTGCCACCTATCCACTTGACATTCAATCCCTTGCAACTGAAAAACCTCTCTCATCTTTCCACACATTGATCTGATTTTGTTTTCATCATTACTTGTAACAAACTTGAAAATATCCTCTGTTCAAATGATGAAAACCTTTTGATTCACCAAAATCTAACTTGCCTACTAGTGAAAATCTCATCTAATTGACTCAAAAGTGATCAAATCGACCAAAACTATATTTTCACAATCTTTTGCTTACATTCAGGTCATTTCCATGCTAGAAATCAATTTTGAACATCATCACCTGAATGCGGTTGCAGATTTGAAATTTGGAAGAAAACCTCCCGTAGCTCGAACATACTACTTCTTGTACAAAAAAAAGCTCCAAAAATGAATAGCTCGTCTTTTTCCAATTCCAACGGTATATTGAAGTGCATATTTTTCCTACCAAAAACCCATTAAATCTTAATTTGAAAAAAGCCCCTCTGTTGTAACTATCAGGTCTGCAACATCTTTGATTTTAAATTTCAAAAAATTTAAAATGCACTAAGGTTCAAACTTTATACTAAAAGCCCTTTTGAATTTAAAATAACCTGACGTGGGCATTTTATTTGAGGAAAGAACAAAATATTATTTTATTATTGTTTTCAAACTTTCCCCTACCCTTTGACTTTGGGTCAACCCTCTGTTGACCAATTGCCATGTGGCAGTATTTGATTTGCCTGTCTCATTGCCACATCATCCGTCACATCAGCACCACTTGGGACTCGTGCCACATGTTGCCATTTCGCAATCTCGCATTATTTATCCCGTGAGCACTTCTATTTTGTGAAAATGCGCTATCTGTCAGATCTGCCACGTGGCAGCATCTTGTGTGTCGATCTCAAATTTCTCTTTTCGCGCCACCTCATCATCACCTGAGACTCATCGCCATGTGTCAATCAGGGGCATTACCGCATTATTTAACTCGTGAGCATCTTGTTATTGAAGGGAAGCACCAACCACACGATCAGGACACGTGGCATGATCTGGACGCTTCCTACCACATCAACATCTATTCACTTTCGTTTAAAATTTATTATTTATTGCAACATCTTTGATTTTAAATTTCGAAAAATTTAAAATGCACTAAGGTTCAAACTTTATACTAAAAGCCCTTTTGAATTTAAAATAACCTGACATGGGCATTTTATTTGAGGAAAGAACAAAATATTATTTTATTATTGTTTTCAAACTTTCCCCTACCCTTTGACTTTGGGTCAACCCTCTGTTGACCAATTGCCATGTGGCAGTATTTGATTTGCCTGTCTCATTGCCACATCATCCGTCACATCAGCACCACTTGGGACTCGTGCCACATGTTGCCATTTCGCAATCTCGCATTATTTATCCCGTGAGCACTTCTATTTTGTGAAAATGCGCTATCTGTCAGATCTGCCATGTGGTAGCATCTTGTGTGTCGATCTCAAATTTCTCTTTTCGCGCCACCTCATCATCACCTGAGACTCATCGCCATGTGTCAATCAGGAGCATTATCGCATTATTTAACTCGTGAGCATCTTGTTACTGAAGGGAAGCACCAGCCACACGATCAGGACACGTGGCATGATCTGGACGCTTCCTACCACATCAACATCTATTCACTTTCGTTTAAAATTTATTATTTATTGCTTCTAGCTGTCATCCAGGTCTAGTGCACACAAGGCCCACTTACAAGTTGTGCCTTTTCCTTTCAAAAGGCAACTTTCTTAAGGCTTTATTTTTATTGTGTATTATTGTATTTAAACTTCTAAAATTCCTCTCCCACGACCCATGTGGGACAAAACATTCAAATCCCCTTTTTTCTGCGAATGTCTCCTACAACAAGGGGCTTCCTTTTAATGCATGGACTCCTTTTCAAGGGGTGTGGGTCTTCTTCTTATAATGCAGGGGGTTAAAAGACATTAACTCTCTACGTGTTGTGCCTGGGCATTGCTGATTATGGCGTGGACTGTTCTTTTATTAAAAAATAGGTGGCATTTTATATTTAATGTCGGCTTCCTCTAATGCCTTCCCCTACCTCTTTGAATGCAGGTTCCCTGCAGATTCGTGGTGTTTTGCTTTAAGTCCACCTCCCATCTGCCATGAGTTCTGCCTAAAACGAACTGGACTGGGTCTTCAACATTGTGTTTGTGATGCCTTTGACTGGCTGCTCTATAGCATGGGAGATTTGTTCTCACATGGGCATCCTTGCTGTTGCCGCCCCTTTCCTTTTACTTGGTGTTCTTTCTTCTTAAGGCGTGTTTTGCCTTGTTAGCAGTGGGTTCCCTTTCTTATCAACGTGAAAAACTCCATCTCTTAAGACCTGAATCTGCACTTCCAACTCCATCCTACGTGTCATGAAGAATTGATCTTCCAAAAAAGATGTAAGCAGACCGCCACCAATTGTCTTATACAGCCCCATTCTACTCACGCTGTGGATTATCTTCTTTCTTCTATGCATTGACTAGTTCCTTCTTAGTGCAGTGATTTTCAAACTATATCCTCCAAATTTGAGAAATGAGAGGATTTCGGGTGTTGCTCTGTTCCTACAGCTTTTGACTTGTAGCAGGATGGCTTGTCTAGGTAGATTCTTCAATGCAACAGCTTCCTCTTTTATCTGCGTGTGGAGCTTTAATTGTGTGGGCTATCTCTTTTAATATGTCGGCTTTCCTTCAATACGTTGCATATTTGAAGCTTTTCTTGGTTGGCGTGAGGTTCCTTCTTGCAACATTCCCCTTTATTCCAATGTTGCTTTCAAAACTGCATACGTTGATTGTTTCACAATTCCATTTGATTGGAATGGAACGACACCATGGCTTCCAATCAATGGAGTTAATGTGTTGGAGATCACAAGTGGGGTTGATATAGGCAAAGGAGACAGATCTATGCTTGGAGGGTGCTGTTTATAAATTTGAGCTGCCTTGAACTTATCTCCTTCCTCTATGCGTGGACTTCTCTGGCCGGTTCATATGGCTGAGTCTTCAATTAGCAGGTTCTCCTTCATACAACCTATTGCCTTCTCAAGCCATGGCTTTCATACCTCCTCGCTTTGTGGGTTCATTCCAATGCCAGGTGTAAGCTCTCAAACATGGAAGCTCCTTCTATTTTTGTTGACTATAAGCCTGACCATTGGCTTCCACTTTGAAAAGTAAGTATAGCTCCAACTGTTTTATCATAAATTTGGTCACCTCCACATGCATTTATTAGATTTCATGGGCAAACCAAGTCGATCATTTGATAACTGACTCGCCTATCATATAGGTGACACTGACACCTTGATCTGGCAGTATGGGTAGTGGGATAAAGAGGAAAACTTATATCTTCAGGTTCCTTTTACAAAAACACCCAAAACATTATTATTATCATAAGCTCTTGAACTTATGTCACTTCCAATCTTGTTCCAATCAATTTGCAGAAATTAGTCGGGCCCAAAGTGGGTTTGGCTAAATTTTTTTTTCATTTTCGAACAACTGAACTGGTAAACTGACCCATTCATCACCTGATATTGATTGAAACCAAGTTCGATCATCGAACCATCACTTGAAACTCATTTTAATACTTATTTGCAAACTTGTCAAATTTGCGCTAGGAGGTCTGTTGACTAGCCTTAAAAACTGACCAAATCACTTAATCAGGCTCTAAAAATTGACACACTGATCCTCCCTTCTACATACTCTTACCCTGTCAAATCTTGTCTCATGAAGAATTTCCAGTCAAAAGATATTCACTGTTGAAGTTGACCTTTCAAAACTGCCTGCAAAAAAAATGTCAGAAAGTAATAAACTGGGTTTGGATTTGGCTTTGAAAACTGGGCAAATGGGCACTTGGGAAGACAAAAAATAGGGCACTAGTTCTTTGTCATGAGGACATTATAAATCTGCACTTCGGGCTCATGAGGAATAATAGGGTGCCAAGGGCAAGCGGTCAAAGTAGGCTACTTGGATATTGCAAATTAAAAGCACTGACAAAAAACATTTTTTGTGAATGGAATTGACCTCGAAAAGTGTGCAGATGGATTCGTCATGACTTAAAAACTAACACACTTGGAGTATTTTTAGAGTACATTGTAATGGTATAATCCATTCAATCTCACCTATCATGGATCAAAAGTTATGACATCACGAATAGGGTTTCCAATCAATCTGCAAATGCTAACACTAGTAAAAAGTTATAAATTGCATTTGGACTTGCGTTTGAAAACTAATCAAACAGATTTGTCATAAGCTGAAACTTGAAACATAACAAGTGTCTGACATCTACAATGTAATACAAAAGGAATTTTAGCATTTTGGTCAATTGGGTCAAAGTTATAACATGCCAAACAGGGCTTACCATAATTGTGTGCAAAGTGCAAATGCATGAAAACAGTAATTGACCAAATTTGAGGGATTCAAAACCTAGTCAAAGGGACTTGAAACGGCTTGAAATCTAAAACGTAGGTTCTCAGGTATGGACACTAGACATTCCTAAAGCAGTAAGTCATGAAATTTTTTTGGGTGTGAGATATTCAATGGCAAACACAACCTCCTGTTGCTTTTTGACACAGGGTAAAAATGCAAATTTGAAATTTGCTCAAAACGAGACTTCACAGAATGGCTCAGAATGTCATTTTAAATTCATGGAATGCATATACATATTGAATGGAGGGTGCTAGAAGCATTGAACACCTCTTAGGCCTCAACTTGATTGTTGGGTACATAGGCATTTAAAAGTGTTTATAGGGCTCAAATTTTTCAACAGTGCTCAAAATCAGGGCTACAATTTTGAGCGCCAACACAAACTTTAGATTATGAGGCTAGATGTAGGAAATTCTTTAATATCAGGCATGTTACTGCTAAGTGTGAGGTTCAAAAGGTCAAATCTAAGAGATCCTCCTCATGGTGGATAGAGGCTTTGCAACAACATTATAAGGTTGTCAAAAATCTAGCATTTGATGTGGAGGTCTCCCAAGATGCTCTTGTTGCTTCGCATTAGGTTGTTGATGTTGCCCCCCCTTCTACTCTGACAATTGTGTTTGGTCCAAAGGAGGTTGCTGCTACGGTCCCTCCTTACATTAGTGATGTTGCTATTACAATTAATGTTTCTTCTAAAGCTAATGCTAATCATGATACCGTAGTCCCTATCCATTAGGGTGCTGTTGATTGTATTCTTGAGGAAGCTGGTGAGGCTTTAGGTGATTTCTTAATTGTGGATGCATAATCCTCTAATAAATTGCAGTCTACCTATGCGAGGATACTTGTTGACATAGATGCTTCTAAAGGCTTTTGCTAGAGGTTAAATTCTATTGTCCTATTGGCTCATGGATCCAACCTTTAGATTATGAGGATCTCCTATTTAGATGCAAAAAATGCTTTATTATCGAGCATGTTGTTGCTAAGTGTGAGGCTGAAAAGGTCAAATCTAAGAGATCCTCGTCATGGTGGATAGAGGCTTTGCGACAACATTATACATTTGTCAAAAAATCTTGCATTTGATGTGGAGGTCTCCCAAGATGCTCTTGTTGCTTCTCTACTTTAGGTTGTTGATGTTGCCCCTTCTTATACTTCGACAGTTGTGTTTGGTCCAAAGGAGGTTGCTGTTATGGTCCTTCCTCTCATTGGCGATGTTGTTGTTACAATTGATGTTTCTTCTAAAGCTAATGCTGATCATGATGCCATAGTCCCTATCCATTAGGGTGTTGTTGATTTTGTTAAGGATGGAAGTTGTTGTATTTTGACTTTCGTGGATAAGATTGATGTTGGCTCTGCTCAAAATGACTCTGTGTTGGGGGGGTTCTTGTGTTTTTGGGGATGCTATTGCTAACCTTGTCTTTTTTAGTGATGGTTTTGCTGATTCATTGGCTTGACACTCAGTGGTAGCCAAGATTTAAGAGGGATGAATTATTGTTAAATGAAAACATTCAAAGAAAGTTCCCTCTCACTCCTCTCCTAATTCCCTGAAGTGGGGTTTTAAGGGGAAATCTTAAAATTTGTTTCTATTTCTTCATGTAGGGTGGTTTAGTTATTAAATGTTTATTCTCTCCTTAACCAACTGTAAGTTTTGGTGGGGGTTGTGAGGTGTTTGGCACCCCCTTCTCTGTCTATGTTTTGTTGTGTCTATGTCCCATTTCTCTTCGTTGAGCGTAATGTTTATCTTTCAATTTGGTCCATAGGTTGTATAGTCTTACACCTATTTTCTATCTAGGTTTTAGGGCCCCTTCAAAACTTGTTTTCTTAATAAAAAATAATATCTCACCTATCTAAAATCCTTTTTTCAAAAATTAATAAAATTTAAGATATAATGTTGTGCTCTATGAAGTGTTGATAGTTTCTAATTTTAGTGATTGAATGTATTAAAAAAGTACATACACCCATTTTTGCGACTTCCAAGGTCTCATTTAGGATTAGATGGACTCATTTTAAGGTGCTTTTTATTATTATTCTACAATGCTGCTATTAGTTGAAGTGACTGTGAACATAAATTATACTTTCAAATTTTGGTTTATTTTTGCAATTATGATATATAGACCTTGGTTTGGTCTTTTGCATAGTGATCTAAGTTATAGTATGATAATGACAATATATTTTTTGATAGGTAATGGGCTGAAGCCTAGATTAATTATTATTTGTTGAGATTAATTATTATTATGTCTTAAGCTCAAGTACACTTGAACCCAAGACCTCCCATATGAGAGGGTCACAAGTTATTGATGTCTTATAGGCTCTTGCGTTTGATTATGACAATCCGTTAATTGAAATTGTAATCAATTTTAATGTAGCCACACATATTAGATGAGCATGGTGGTTAAAAATGGGAAATACAAGCATGAAAATATTTTCTTGGCTATGTAAAAGAGTGTTATAGAAGTAATTGATGGTTTGTTTAATATGTTTATCATAGTTTTCTTATATAACTATTACTTAAATTTTAACTATTTTATTTCTTATGTTTTTGAATTAGATCAGAATTTAGAAAAGCATTCATTATCATGTGATTTTAAGAGAATGTGTAATAAATTATTGATATTTCTGATATTTAGATAAACAATAATATATCTTATGCATTGGCCATGTCATTATGCTAATTTATGTATATTTGTTGATCTTTACTAGTATCTTTTACAACTTGAACGCTAAGCCACTCAATTTTCTTGTTGGTTATCGATGATTAAATTTTAGACTAACTTCAAATGCCACTATAGGGGTATTAAGTAGTCAAACATTTTGATTGAAATTTTTGGGTGTCATAATTTGCAATTTGCTTATTAGTGATCATATAAACAACTACATTGTAAGGTAGACACATACACTATTTCATAACACAAATTACAAGGGCTTATGGTAGAATTCTTAGACATCAATAAGGGGCAACAAACAAATTTTTGGAAATAAAAAAACTAAATTTGCTCAATTGTAAAACACCAATTACTCTCCAAGTGCCTAAGGTTATTGAAGAGTTTCAAAAGAATTACTCTTCAAATGCCTATGATCTTCTCATATGCATTTGCTAACATTTGGAAAATTAACAACCCATTTTGAAAGTACACTAGGTTTTTGATTCCCCTGTCTTCGATATGACTAAATTTAAAATTATCTAAGTCCTCCAATTCTTTATTGATAAGCCAAACAAAATTATGTAAATGTCATGCTTTATATGTTGATTTTGTAATAGCATGTATTCTAATCAAAGAGCTAGCTTCCAGATGAACATTATGAACCATATTTCCTTTGTTATTCTTTACCACCATCAATGTTGTCTTAGCCTTTGCAATGTTATTAGTTTCATTCTCAATTTGTTTAGCTGCATAAGCCACCATACTACCAAACTAATCTTGCACAACTACACAAGTTCTTGAAGGACCAAGATTGGCCTTTGTTGCTCCATCAAAATTAACTTTGTGCCATCCTACATCTGACTTCCTCCATGGAACTTTTTCTCTATTTTTGTTTTCCTTTTTTACAAGTAAAGATGCTCCCTGTGATCTAATTTTATCCTTGGCTATTTATTCTAAATGCATATATCATCCTTAGTGTAAGGAATAAGGAGACATTGTTTCTTAAATGTTGTAATACTCATAATTGTTGGCATTATGCTATATTTGTCATTAGTGACAACACTTATTCAATTCTGTATGGTTATCGAGCTCATCATTCAGTCTCTAGTATTTACTGAGCAATCCAGTGTTAACCAAATTTCACAGTTCATACCAAGCATTCTTGAAGCTACTGAGTGAGTGTGCATTCCACTAGTGTTTACCGAGTAGATAGTAGTCATTAAGCTTCACAGTGTCTATCGAGTCATCAATTTGTGTGATGAGAAGCTAATGTCTACTGAGTGATGGATGTGTAGTGTTTACCGAGTGAAAGCAAGGTAAACAAAGGATTCGGTATTTACCAAATGACACTATATCTACTGAGTCTCCAAGGGTTATCGAGTTCAAAGCTATGTTGTGTGATTAGTATGGACCGAGCCTCTACTTCTACCGAGTGCATGATGATGTCAAGTAATGCAGTGGATGCAGAGTATTAGAAGTTCACCAAGTCATCTTACAAAATCCCTATTTGGCTGACTCAGTAATATTTTGTTTACTTGTGTTTTAGCCGACCTTGTAATTATAAATATTGGAATGGTATATGTGTAATGTATTGTATCATTTGCAACATATGCATGAGTGTATCAAGGAATGTATATGTAATGTTTTGGGAAGAGTGAATGCAAATCAACAACATAATAGAGTAAATAGCAAGGTCTATAAGGAGCAGTAAGGTTATATCAATCACAAGAGGTGATCTATACTTCAAGGATCTAATCAACAATCAAGTTGTAAGTTAGATCCACTGTTTCATCCTAACAGGTGAATCGGTTCTAAATCCTTTAACAAGGTAGACTTAACAGTCTTTGTTTAAATTTCTTAACAGAGTGCATACTTTATTGTATGTTTGTAAAACTTTTAAAAAGGTGGATCTAGCAATCCAAATTGCTCTTAACAGGGCAGATTGTCAAAAGTGGTCAATGTAAGCCCTAATAGGCCAACTTTATACTGTAGTGGTGAAGTTTGTGGGTATCATCCCCACCCTAGTTTTACTTTCTATTTGGAAGGTTTCTAGGTCACCAAAATTCTGTGTTCATGTGTTATGAATGTTTATCTTTTGTCAGGCATGCAGTAGATTAGATGAATTAATGATGAATGGATTAAGTGTTGAATTAATTTAAAGTTTTTGAGGTTATTGATTCACCCCTCCCCTCTCAGAAGCCTAGCTAGTCTTGATTATTTCCAATAATTGGTATCAGAGCTTTGTAGTTCTCAGGATAAAGTTTGACAACTTGATCAAGATCAAAGACAATGGAGATATTCAGATTTGACAAGGCCATTGGCAATGTCAAGCTAGATTTGGAGATGGCCATAGCTCAACTCAAAGAAACAAAAGAAAATCTTTGCCAATCCCTGAAAAGAAGAAAGGAACTTGCAAAACAAATGAATGACCACCAATATGTTAAAGAAAAGATTGAAGACTTTTCCCCCTCAAACAGTTCAGATGAAGCAAATGAGGCAATCAAAGAACTCCTAGAAAAGAATGGCTCTCTACAAGAAGAGGTAAGAAAATTGAAAAGAGAACAAGAAATTCAATCAATAAGAATGTGTAAAATCTTGGAACAAAGGAACAAGGCAAGTGAAGACTTGGATACAAGAAATAATGAAACTCAAACTCAATCCCTTCAGTAAGAAAGTCTTATAAATCAACTCTCCAATGCAAATGAGGAAATCATGAGTCTAAGATTTGAAAATGAAAGTTTAAGGAATGATTTAATCATTGAAAGACAAATAAATTTAAGATTGAAAGCTGATCTAATTTCTAAAAAGAAACTCAATGAAAGGATAATGAAATCCCAAGCAGACATGGATCAATTGAATCAACAAAGTGAGTAGAATCTCTATAGGCAAAAAGGTAAAGCATGACTTGGATACAAAGAAGAAGGTGAATCTTCCAAACAAAGTGCCCAAAGGAATCAAAGACCTACCTGTAATCATTGTGTTAAGTTTGGCCATACATCAAACAAATATTGGAATATTGGAAAGGCAAAATTCAATGGAAAATGCTATAATTGCAGTCAACATGGTCATAAAGCTAATGAATGCAAGGAGAAACCAAAATTTGAAGGTAAACGTCACAAATGCAAGAAACAAGGTCATAAGGCATCTGAATGTAGATCTAAACCATTAAATCCAGTTGAACAACTTGTAAAGGCAATATTTGGTTGAGACTACAATACTTGGTGTAGATGTCACTATTGTGGAGAATATGGACACATTGGCATAAATTGTGCAAGGCATCACTTGAGAAAGAAGGATACGACAGTAAGATGTTATACATGCACTGAACTTGGTCATATATCTAAGAACTGCATGAACATAGGAAAAGTTGAAGATGAAAAGAAAGCTAAAGATGATAATATTAGGAAGCAAATGAGACAATAGTGGATTCCTAAATCTACCAAGCAAGCCAATTCAAATGATGGCCATGTCACTCAAGAATTGGGTGACTCTACCATTTCCAACTAGATTCTTAAAGGAAGAACTAGAATTGTATCTTCAAGTCATATCTTGATTAGTTCCAATGAAAGAAAGCATAAGATCCAAATTAGTAATTTAGATATAGAGGGATCATAAGAAATCAACATTCATCGAGTAAGGTTGGTCATAGACTCAACTGAGCTAGGTCGGGAGTAATAAAAGTTTTGTTCAAATGTCAAGTCACAAGCTTCTACTAAGCAAGTGAGTGGATGACAGTCTGTCACGCACTGCATCATTATGGTACCAAGCATTAATGGAGAATTTTTTTATCAAAAAAGGTAGAATTCGACTTCATTTTTTACTAGGACTTCAGAATACACAAATAAGAGCAATTTCCAAGTGCATCCAAGCAATCACGAGCGAATTTGCAGCAAGAATTTCCCAAAAAAAATTCTCATTTATTGAGCAACCATGGCATCCAAAAGCAATAGTAGTAGCAAGGCAAAAAGAGGTTCTGAGATGTTGGTAAAAGGTGTGGAAGGGAAAGCACCAAATTTCAAGTTAGTACCAGCAGTTGTAGAGTCACTTGACCCTAATGGAGCTCAATCAAAAATTCCTCCCAAGGTACTCCTAATTAATGATATTTGCACTCATTTTAAGTGTTCTATGCAAGAGATTGGAACCCTAGAGATGGATAGTGCCCTAGGAGAAATGTGTGTTGATGGTTCACTAAAACCCGAGCATAAGCATTTAGAAGTCAAAGGGTTAACCCATATCCTGCATATGCCAAGGAGCTTTTAGATTAAGTGGATTAGGTATATTCTCAGTCATGTGCACAATGGTTAATTGTGGTTAGAACAACCTGCATTAATCACCAATAAAATGATTCATAAGATCACAGGTCTCCCTATGCCGAGCAAAGCCAAAACTACCAAAACCCTAGGTCAGGAAGAGCTTCAAAAGAAAACCCTAGTTGAGTGGGATGTTAGAGGTTTGAAGATTAGCATTGTATCTAATGTAGAACTAAGGTTTGGTATTTACGTCATTGCTCACAAGATTTATAGCTCCAGTTGTTTGAACAATGTGCCGTGTGAGGCAGTTGATTTGGCATATAAGGTTGTAAAGAAGAATTTGGAATTTGATCTATCAGAGTTATTTTTGAAGCAATTGAACAAAAACATGGACAACATCAGGACATCAAAGAACAATCCCTATAAATTTGGTTCTTTGTTAACATGACTTTTCTTTTATGTTCAAAAGTTTTTCCCATCAAAAGGTTCAGTAGTATGGAGGAAGGGTACTCCAATTTTGTATTAGATTAATGAATTTATGACAGACATGGGTGAAAATTTTCATAGCATTATGGATAATTATTTTGAAGTTTTCAAGGAGAATATGAACAACAGGTTTAGGATTCCTCCCAAGCTTGTTGAAGACTATAAAGATGATGTATTTTTTATGGTTGATTATAATAGAGTTTATATTTAGGCAGTTAGGCCTAGAATTGCATGGGTGAAACCTCTTCCATATGAGGTTAACATTGATGAAACAAAAGATATTACTGAAGCCCTGGTGAATGAGCTAGCATATCCTAAGCAACCTATTTTTGGAACCTATGAAGAAGCCAAAGCCAGAATTTAGCTTGAAATCAAGCTACCCCAAGCTATAAGAAAAGGCAAGAGGAAGGTAGCCAAGTTGAAAACTACAAGTACCCCTCTCATTCTTACCAAGGGGAAAGGAGAGGATGAAGAAGAATAAGAAGAAGAAGAGCAAGAATCTGAGAAGGAGGCAGAGCCTGTGAAAAAGAAGGGTAGGGTAATCATTACCAAGCCACCCTAGACCTCCACAACTATATTCACAAGGAGATCTAAAAGGAAAGGAGATAGTGAAGTTGTGTTTGTTAAGCCTTCTCCCACATTTCAAGAAAGACTCAATCAATTGAGAGTAGGTGCTGGAATCAATAACTTCAAAGCACTCAAGTATGAATCCAGGACTCTAGCAGAGCAAAAGGAAGTTGAAGATCTAATCATGGACAAGCTAGGAAGATGGAAATTCTCTCTTGATCAGTTTGCTTCACAAATCCATGCAGCCTTATTAGAAAAAGTCAAGGTTAGGTGGCAATCAGCTGAATAGACAACTAAAGACATATTTGAGCAATCCTTGAGAAAACTACTACCAAATCTTTTAAATACAGAGGTTAAGGTAGTAATGAAAAAGAATGAGCAGAAAATGATGATGAGATTTCATACTTGTTTGATTTTGGTAAAAGAAATTGAGCATGTGGTCAAGGATGCCACATCTATGTGAGAAAACATCTATCATCTGCATAAGCCTAGTGAAGATCCAGTAGAGATCAAGGATGATGATGATGATAATGACAATGAAGAACAAGATAACACTCCATGTGTCACCATTGATGCTGAGGAATGTCAAGAGTTGATGAAGGATGATGATGAAGAGAAAGAGGAAGAAGCTAAAGAGGAAGACACAGAAGGAGATGAAGAAAGTGATCCAATAAGAATATCAGCACAAGTTATAGCTTCCCTTCCTCATTCTCCACCTAAGACGGCTACATCATTAGGGTTGGAGACAACTTCAACAAATGTGGTAGCAACTACAACAGACACATCATCTGTTCAATCACTATTTGCTACCTCTCAGCTCCAGGTATCAATAATGGAAGTGTCTACCACTTCATCTACTGAGCTACAACCCTCTTCATTAGCTCTAGAGTCATCTACATCAGCAGTATGTGAAGCATCCAGTTGTAGAATTTTGTCAACTTCATCAGCAACATGTATAGTAAGTTCACCATCATGTTCTACAGTCTTGACTACAACTTTGTTAGCACCAATTTTTTTTCCAGTTAGTTCTTCTGTTGTAAGTACTCCAGTTTGTGCTCCACCTATTGTTACTTCAATTTTGAGTAGCACATCAGTTTTGGATTCAGTTAGCACTTCTTTCAGTTTTCCTTCAGTTGGTCCTATTCAAGTTTTTACTGCAAGCCCAACTATCTCTACAATTGTTTCTGTTTCTAAGTCCAAGGAAGTAAGGTCAGAAGTACAACCAAGGACACCCCTAAAACTTCTACTTACTGGTAAGGAAATTGATGAAGATATTGATTTGGACAAGGAAATTGTAATTCCCAAGTTAGATTTGGATACTGCTAGAGTTGGTGAAATGAGATTGGTTAGTCAGCTTTTGGAACAGAAGGCAAGGCAGAAACAACTAAGAGTTGAAAGAGATAGAGAGTTTAGAATAATTGAAAATGCTAAGAATATAATAATAGAAGCTATAGGTGTTGATGTGGATTCATCTCAACACATTTTGGTACAATTGGAAGAAGCAGTTAATAAGTTCAATGAGGATACATTTGGCCAAGAAAAGTTAATTGAGAAGGCAGAGAAAAAGTTTGATAATAAGGTGCTTGAGCACATTTCTTAACACATTGCCATAAACCAGGTAGAGCTATCCTCAATTTTGGGCAATCTTGAACATTCTTTTTCCAATGTGAAATCACTTTTTGCTAAACTTTGTGACATTACCGAGTATACCAAGGAGATAAAAGAAAAACTCAATAAGATTGATGTAGATATGAAGGCCAGTGCTCAAAAGCTATAGCTTAACCCCAAATCAAGATCATCACATCACATTAAGGTGAGATTTTTGTTAGATATGTAGGTAGAATTGCTAAGAGAGGAAGCCAGGATTAGGTCCACATTGATAGATATACAAAACATGAACCTTCCAATAATGGACACAATGCAGAAACATATTGCATATTCAAAAACATTGGTCCAGGATAACAATTTTTCTATTGTAGATCATATGATTGAACTTTCAGTAGAAGTTCAAGTGACACTCTCCACCTACAAAATTTTGCAAGACAATTGGGATAAGACATTGGCTCTTATTCTCAAGGTACACTCCGAGTTTCTCTCACATTTTGATGTCTTTATTTGAATATGTTGCATACCTCTTTGGCATTATTGTCAAAAAGGGGGAGTAAGAGATGATAAGAGACTTGTGGAGACAATAAGCGAGAAAATAGATTGATTTATGTACAAAATAAAAAGGATGAAAGTCTATGTATATATTATGACTTATGTATGGGGGAGATATGTACAAATTTATATACAACAACTTTACAAAGATCAATTTTGAAAAATCAAAAATCAGTATGTCAGTGTACATAAGTCTTGGCTTGTAAGTGTTTTTGTCACTAATGCCAAAGGGGGAGATTGTTGGCAATATGTTATATTTTTCATTAGTGACAACACTTATTCAATTCTGTATGGTTATCGAGCTCATCATTCAGTCTCTAGTATATATCGAGCAATCTAGTGTTAACCAAGTTTCACAGTTCATACCGAGCATTCCTGAAGCTGCCGAGTGAGTGTGCAGTCCAGTAGTGTTTATCAAGTAGATAGTGGTCACCGAGATTCACAATGTCTACTGAGTCATCAGTTTGTGTGATGAGAAGCCAATGCCTACCGAGTGATGGATGTGTAGTGTTTACCGAGTGAAAGTAAGGTAAACAAAGGATTCAGTATCTATCGAGTGACACTATATCTACAGAGTCTCCAATGGTTACTGAGTTTGAAGCTATGTTGTGTGATTAGTATGGATCGAGCCTCTACTTCTACCGAGTGCATGACGATTCCAAGTAATGCAGTGAATGCTAAGTATTGGAAGTTCACCAAGTTAGCTTACAAAACTCGAGTTTCTACTATTTGGCCGACTCAGTAATATTTTGTTTACTTGTGTTTTAGTCGACCTTATAATTGTAAATATTGGAATGGTATATATGTAATGTATTGTATCATTTGAAACATAAGCATGAGTTATCAAGGAATGGATATGTAATGTTTTGAGAAGAGTGAATGTGAATCAATAGTAGAGCAAAGTATTCAGCAAGGTCCACAAGGAGTAGTAAGGTTATATCAATCACAAGAGGTGATATGTACTTCAAGGATCTAATCAGCAATCAAGTTGTAAGTTAGATCCACTGTTTCATCCTAACAGGTGAATCAGTTTTCTAAATCCTTTAACAAGGTAGACTTAATTTTTTTTGTTTAAATCTCTTAACAGAGTGCATACTTCATTGTATGTTTGTAAAACCTCTAACAAGGTGGATCTAGCAATCCAAATTTCTCTTAACAGGGCAGATCATCAAAAGTAGTCAATGTAAGGCCTAACAAGCCAAATTTATACTGTAGTGGTGAAGTTTTGTGGGTATCATCCCCACCCTAGCTTTACTTTCTATTTGGAAGGTTTCTAGGTCACCAAAATTTCGTGTTCATGTGTTATGAATGTTTATCTTTTGTCATGCATGCAGTAGATTAGATGAATTAATGATGAATGGATTAAATGCTGATTTAATTTAAATTTTTTGAGGTTACTGATTCACCCCTCCCCTCTTAGTAACCTAGCTAGTCTTGATTATTTCCAACAATAACCTCCTCTATTGAATGATTGATTCGCCAAAACAACCTAGCTAAGAATTTCTTCTTATACATGAAAATATTCACATTCCTTTCTTTTCATATCTCTTAGATCACTAAAGAAGGTCATACATTCAAAATGCTAGGAAGTGTGGACTTACCTCCAATGCTTGGCCAACCTTTGAAAACCCCTTTTGTGGTGTTCAATTATGGCCCCTACAAACCCAATTTTTTCCTTAAGTTCTTCAAACATTCTATAGTCCAACTACAAGACACTAGTAGATGATATACAATTTCCTCTTCCTATTCACACATTACACATTTGGTTAGACCTACAAACCTTAATAATTTTTTCATCTTTTGCCAATCAAAATCACCTGCCCCCTCCCAAATCTTAACCATGCAAGTACTCTAGCCTTCGGTAGACAATCACTATCCCAAAAGTCTTTCAGCTTCAAATTTTCTCTCTTTTTCCCTATCTAATAGTTGGTAATCTATTTTAATTGAATAGTTACTTGATACAACCCCATAGCACATCACTCTATCATCCTTTTATGTGATCACTATCGACCTTCCTTTATAAATCTCATTCATTAAGTCTTCTAATGCTAATCAAGATCCTCATGATCCACTCTTTTCCATGCTCATTCCATCCCAAATTGGTCATCTTGCACCTCAACATAATTTGCGATCTTATCTCCCCATATGGTAAATAAAAAATATTTTAATAACTGAAACTCATTGTTATCCTTAATGCTCGATACTCCATTTTTTTTGATAACTAAAACTCATTGTTATCCTTAATGCTCGATACTCCATTTTTTTTGTAGTCCTACCATTACCCACATGCCATGCAATATGTTCTCTAATCACTGACCTACACACTAGTATAAAATTCCATGTAGTTGAGCCTCTTGGAGGATTGTGAATAGTGAGATTCCTAGGATTCTCCATTGAACCTAAATGCTTAGCCTTCAAAAGTCTTACCCATAACAGATCTAAGTAGTTCCAAATGCTCTATACTAATTTTGTTCGTAGAGCTCCATTCATCTTTTTCCAATCACGTAGACCAACCCCCTTTCTCATTGGTTGTTGAAATCTTGTCCCATGCTAGAAGTGGCAACTTATCTTCCACACTCACCTTGTTCCAAAAGGACTTTCTAATCCTTTGACCAATTGCCTTAATAACCTTTTTAGGAATATATTTTCTTTATATGGTTTTGGTTAAATATTTAAACTTAAATATATCTATCTACTGGAGATAAAATATATTTAATAAAGGTTTTAATTACAATTTTATCAAGGACAATACATTGGTATTATAGCTCTGCTAAAATTTCATTACTTGAAGCTTATTTATTGGAAATATTACATCTAACCTTGTAATTGCTTGTGGTGTAAAATTATAATTTAGGTAAGAAAATGATGACTAAGTTACCTTTTTGGGTTATTCATACTAATGACCTTCATCTTGAAATATTAGAAAACATTTCAAAGGGTTTGTATTGTATATGATCTAACAAACTAAATAACTCTTAACGACCTAGTCATGGAAATGTGTAAAGATGGGCCTGATCGAACCTTTACTAATACAAATTAAGCTTCATATATTAGGACTCTTAATCTCTCTAGTAGAAGATTGATCATGGATTTTAAAAACCTTCTATGAAATAAGACATTTCAAAACGATTCATTAGAATTTGAAGTTAACACAAAAATCAATAATAGTAACACAAATACAATTATATGCCAAAGGTATATGTTCTTGATGGTGTATCTTAATCTTAACTGATAGGAACACATTAATAAATTGATTGACGTCAATAATATAATTGATTTCCTAGTCAATTATTTGAAAAGAAACACAAAATATATGAAAAGAGTTGTTATTTTTTTATTACTTAAGATATTTAAAGTAATAGTATAAAGGGGATAATCAAATAACTCAATATTAGGAATTCCTTGTTGAATTTTTTTTATGAACTTTATGTAGATTGCAATTAAATGACAAAGAGCAAATACTACTGTGATATATGGTATGGAAAATGTTATGAGAAAATAACATCATCAAAAATATTAAAATATTTTGTTGGAAAGTGGATTGTAATAAAAAGAAATAGATATTGGATAGAGAATGAAGACATTTTAATGTTTTAATTAGATTTAAGGACACCAAATTCAATCTTAGGAAATAAATGATTTCAAAACTTAATTTCTAGAAAGGAGTAAGTTATAAAACGTAATTTCTAGAAAGGGATAAGTTGCAATATCCCTAAAAATTAGAGGAGAGTAAAGCCCATTATGAAACATTTAGATGAAGTGAATTCAATGGAGGAGATGATTCTAGATGTGCAAAATTATAGGTGCTTATGGGTAGAAAGTGAGTCAAATGTACACTAGCACACTTAACTTTTTTTTACTTGAATATAAATGTGTAAGAAAATTTCCAAAACTAATTTAAAAAAAAAAAATCATAACAAAATATTACATTTTGAGTAAGAATAATGGATGAGTACAATGATTAAAAAATAATCACTAAGGTCTTCTAGGATTTTCTTTTATGTTAATGCATTTTTATTGTTTTATTTAAAGCTTATAGAGTTTGATGTATGAGACTTGAGAATTCATTTGTCAAATATTCATAGCTTTTAAATTACATCGAGATTTGTAAGTGCTTGCCAAGTTTTTCCAATGTTAGAGAAACCAATGCATAGGAGTTAATCACTGTGTTGTTATGAAAAATATTAAGATAAGTGATGAAAGGAAATATTTATAATAGTCTTAAAAATCACTAGATAAATTAAGATGCATAGAAGTTAATCATTGTCTTGTTATGAAAAACATTAAGATAAGTGTTGAAAGAAAGTATATACAATAGCCTTAAAACTCACAAGATAAATCAACAAATGAGATACCTAATGGAGGAACCCACAACACCTTTTATGATACTATGATGTGGAATTTCAATGAGTTTAAAGGGAACAAAGTACAATTTATATAAAGAATTTCCATCGGTGGAGTAAACAACTCTTCATAAAAGCCAAATAGATTGCTTGGGATGTAGTATTTAAAGAGTAACATAGAAGATACATGTGGCTATTTATAATAGAAAGGTTGGATGAAGTCCTAATTTGTTAATATTTTTTGGTATTGATGAAAAAATAATTTTAATGTTATTTATTATGGGATTATGGTGAGATTGTTTTTTGACATTTCTAAGCAATTTATTTTATCAAAAAGTGTACTATATAATTAAGCTGATAGGCTTCTTCTCCTTGGGGAACTTTGGTCAGATTGTTAGGAATTCCCAACAGTCTTACATTGATGAATTAACAAAGGGCATTGTTAAAACAAAGGGATAATGACAATTCACTTTGTTGCTTGCATGGCACTAATCACCAAACGGTAGAGAAATCACAAGCTAGGTGTTAGGATAAACCACAGACAGAAATAAAAACTACGTGCAAATATAACCAATAACAGAAAATAATAGATCACACAAAAATGAACACAAGGCACCAAGATTTAACGTGGTTCACCCCATCCTTGGGCTACGTCCACCAAACAGCAAGTCCGATCTTATTACAATCCAATGATTACAACCTGATTACAATCCGTAATCCCTTACAGCTCAATACCGCACAAGAACCAATTTCACATCACAACATAATGAAAAATACCCAACCCTAAACCCTTTTATACAAGTATTAAACCACTTTAGGGTTATAACATGTTGGCTATATGTTGGCCATAATATGTCGGCTACCATGTCGGCCACAACCCAAAATTTTTTTTGGGGCGATGCCCCAAACCCCACTATTTATTAAGTATGTACAGTACTTTCCTGATTAGTCACCATAATCTAGCACTAGGCACAATATCTGCAACTTCAACACATTCTACACCTATCTAACAACCTGTACTGAACAAATTTGTTCAGGAGTTGCTCACTTCATTTATTAATGCTCTCAATCTCTTTCAAGTGTTTGACAATATCAACTTCATGTTCTCCTCTATCTTCATTTTTTTCTTTGGATTTAACCCTTCATAGATCTTGTTGCAATATTATTTGTGGGCAACTTAGACATCATTATTCCTATGTTCCCTGTACTACATGAGCTATGAAGGAGTGGCAGGTAAGACTTATGCATTTTTCCATTCTGCTATTTTTAACACATTTTGTTGTTGTGGTAGATTCTAAGTTACTAGATTCTCTCCAGCAACCCTCAAAGTCTGGTTCAATTCTGTCCAAACTCCGATCCTTGTCAAATTCTCCCCAAATTGTCCTAGAGAGCCACAAATTCGCTGCAAATTCTGTTAGAGGAATTTGGGTAGAATTCAGAGTGAATTTTGAAGAATTTGCTAGCTGACAACCAAACCCAGGCTAAATTTGGTCTCTAAACAAATTGTTTTTACTTTTTATAAGTGTTTTTTGCCTAATTTGGTTTATTTGATCCTCAAAACCCTAAAAGTGACCACTAAAAAGGCCAAAAAACATGGTTTATATGTCATTTATGCATTTGTGAGTGAAAATGAAAACTTGCTTATAGAGAAAATCCAAATTGACAATTGGTGAAGTCCAAATTGATGATTATTGAGGAATTTCTTTAAAAAATATATATATATATATTCTTTGAATCTAGGGCTTAAAATCTGAATCTCAACTTTTGATCTAGCTTGGTTAGAAATCCTCTAACCAATATAAAAAAAATCAGATAACTGCACTTATCTTTTGATGATTCATTTCATTCTCAAGTTGTCCCTTGATATGGAAATATGTCGCATGCATGCGACCAAGCAAGTGTATGATGTTGTATGTATGGCTAAATGATGCAATTAATATCCTATTATATTGAAACATAGATATGGTGGTGTATTTTCCTATGTTGTTTTACTATTAACAAAGTTGGGGTATGGACTTATTTGTTGTTGCACACACACACACACACACACACACACACCGATATTTTTAAAAAACATATGTTTTGATACAGAGAAATCCAAAAAGAATTCGAACCCAACCCAAAAAATATTTAGACAAATCTCGAACCCACATCCGTACTAGAATCTGAACTAGCAACTTAGTGTAGATTAATACATGGTGATTTGGTGTGATCGTTATGTTAAATTTATATGTTTTGGGTAATTATATTGTTTTTGTGGAGTGAAACCCAAACAAAAAAATTCAATTTATATGGTGAACATATCATTCACATGTTTTGGCTTAATCAAATTTTAACTATGGAAAATAAGAGATGAGTTGAACAGATTAAAGTTCCATTTAAGGCACGTCAATAGTGTATGAGCTCCTTCAAAGACGATGAATTGAGAGCAAAAGGCATATTGGAAGATGATACAGTGATTAGGGTTGTGAGTTAAGGGCCCGTTTGGTTGCAAGAATATGAGTGGAATAGGAAAAGGAAATTAGAATATGCTTTATGTTCGTTGTTTGGTAAGCTCAATCAGAATTGGGAATAGGAGGACATATTCCAATTTTGCTCCTAAAATGAGCATATGTCTATGCCAAAAAATATCTGTTATTGGAATAGGCCATTTCCATTCCCATTCTGATTTTCCATTAATTTTTTGAATTTATTTATTTATTTTTTTGAATTTTTTAAAATTTTTTAAAAAAAAATTTACTTTTTTTTTTGAATTTAAAAAAAAAAATTACTTTTATTTTTGAATTTTTTTAAAATTTTTAAAAAAAAATTATATCTATTTGTTTAAAAAAATGAAAATGAATTAACTAAAAAAAAAAATTAAAAAAAAAATTAAGAGAGATGTTTTTAAAAATACAAAACTTAACCTTATTCTTATTACATTTTTGTACAACCAAACAATGGATTATCATATTCCCGATCGAATTCCAAGTGCACCAAACACAATTGGAATTGCCCTTTTCTATTCCCATTCCCCATTTCCATTCCCATTCCATTTTTTTATTCTAATTTTCTATTCCTATGCCAGCAACCAAATGGAACCTAATAAAACTAGCAATCGCACCCGAAGGTGCGTCGAAGGTACAGAACTTCAAGAGTGTACCGTGCCATTTGTGATTAGTAGAAACATTGTGGTTACATTCTGAATGCAGGGAACTGCTTAAAACACATCAATGTGAATATCACTAAGTAAAAATGTGCCGACAGGCGAATCTGGTTGTGCAAATTTTGTGTGAGTTCCTCACTCTAGAGGAGGAAAGATTAAGGAATATAGGTATGTAGGCACTGGTAATGTTCTAGCTGGGGAATGAGAACCATTACATTTGAAATGTGCGTTCATGGAACCCTATTCGAACTAGTGGGTGCTTGATGTGTGAATACGTGAGTGAAGTCCTCTCGAGTGAGGAGATAAATCCCAAAACTAAGATGACAATGTCACATACCCCTTAGTTTAAGTTTTCTATAAATGCAAAAAGAACTTGGAACAGAGGATGCCCACCTACTGTTTGACATAATGGTTGATGCAAAAGTGTGTGACGATGATAAAATTAGAGATATTGTGAAGTCAAAAATATATTGGATGGGAGGAATAAAAATTCCAACACAATCTGCAAGTCTAAAAAAATATGTTGGATATGGCATATATATCGTCACTTTCCATGACTGGGACCAATAGCTTTAGCATTTTCGATAAATAAGTATCACAAATTGGACGTGCATTTGGCAAATGAATAGAGAACATTGAAAAACTTTGTGCAAATGTTTATTTCCCAATCAAGGGAGATTTCCAAAAAGTCGGAGTCAGTCTGAAACAGTAGACAACCTGTCAAAACTGATTGATTCCTACGAGAAAAGTATCTGTGAAACCCCTAAAAATAGAATATCCTCATTTTAAGACTGTTCTATAAATTTAAATTTAATTAAAAATTACTGATTTGATGCCAACATAGACATCGCCATAGAAATCCTAGAATCCCTATTTGTGAGCAGTCACAAGAGTTTTCAATGAAACAAAGCTTATAAAATTGGCCAAATCCAAAAATTAAGCAATAAATAATTTCTACTGGAAGTTTTTCAGCCTTCCATCATGTCGATTGGCTCAATGATATTTTGATAAATAAGCATCAGTTTAGTGAAGATGTTGTTAGTTTTACTTTTTCACTTTCAGTTTTGTTTCAACACCATTGAGATGTTGAGATGTTTCGTAATATGTAGAATTCCTTCATTTGTGTGACCTTTCTGCATACTCAGAAGATTTCATGTTGTTAAAGATTTAAATATTTTCATTAATGCAAAGAGTTCAAAGTTCAATACAAATAAAGTCCAAACTAGTGACCATGTCAAGCATGATACACATTTTTTGGTAATGAGCATCAACAAATCTAGTTTTTGACACAAATTATGTCTTTCAAATTATTAATATGATTTTGAAGTACAATTTGGATGAACCATATAAGTAGGGGAATTTATTGAAAAGCAATCTGCAATATTGCAATTCAAGAGTTATATACATATTAAAAAATAATCCCAACAACTCCCTGCAAAAGATAATCTAATAAAACTACACCGAGCAATCACAGAGACCTATAGGCTTTATATGTACTATGATATCTCAAATTGTACAATCATAATTAGAATCCTCTAATCTCTTTAGGCTCTAGATCACTTTGTCCATACCCAACTCTGTCAAAAGTTCTAATGTACACACCTTATTCTTCCTTAAGTCCATGCAAGATTCTATGTCCTAATTTTTTAGATATGTTACCATCATACATTCAGAAATATTAATCACTAAATTCTGAAGTAATTATTTGGATCTCAGACTTACCTTGGAAACATTAAGGGAAGTGTTTCTAGATCTGATAAAATTAGGCATGAAAATAACCTTGTACTTAGCTCTCTTTTTTGGAACTCTGTGTTCCATAATAAGTAGTTGAACACCAGTGTTGGGATACGTCAAAACGGGGGGACACCGGGACAAGTTTTTGGGATAGGAGAAAATGAGCCAAATTTTTGGGATGGCTGGGGGACAAGGACGATGATAAGTGGTGGATGGGACTGGGAGGGGGCACTGTAAAGTATATGTATATAGAGCCTGAAATGCTAGTTATGGAATGATGTTTTAGTAGAACATACCAAATTATAAAATTCTCAAATATAGCAAAATTGCAACATGAACTAGAACCATTGAACATTCAACATAGTAACATATTACATATCATGTAGTAATATTCAAAAGTTAAAAATTCAAATAGAAATTCAAGTACCCATCCTAGCGGCAACATGGTTGTCGAATGGCGGAGGTGAGGGTACTTGGGTACTCAAGAACCTAGAGTAGGGATGTTTCGAGGAGAGGTACTTCAAGGTTGTAGGGGGGGTGGGGGGGAGGGGTGTGTGCGAGTCCTCGTGTTGCACTGGTAATAAGCCAAATGTCTACCATATGAAAAATGAACACAAAAAGCAGTTACAACAGGACCATTGGGGGATCCAACATTAGAAGGGGGTTACTGGATGGATTTAAATGCTTGTGCTAGAAACCTGCAAATTTAACAAGTAACAGTATCTTTAATATACTTGCATTCATGATGCCTGTGCTTAACAATTTTAATAGTTCGATAAGCTAAAAACACAAGGTTCTAGCTTCAATATTAATAGAATCTTTGACTGCAAACTGTAATCAACCTCCCAATAGAACACAAAACTATAGACCGTCATGAAGTGACAAATACTATTGAGAAGAATGAAATAACATGCCTTACTTACAAAGCCAAGGAAGCAGAGCTAGTGAATAACCTACAACAAAACAACCATAGTGCACCTATTTGATTAAAAGCTAATAAACTGCCTAAGAAAAGTGAAGCATGAAGGTAATTAAAAATTTATTAAGAAGAAGCCCAATCTCTTAATTAGCTCTTGAACTTCACCTGATACGAAAACGTTGATTTTATATTTGTTAAAAATTTAACAAATTCGTGACCTAGAAGCAAGCAGAGCTAGCTACTATGTAATACTCATTCAATAATCGTGAAATAAAGATGATGTTCTAGGAACAATGGCACTAGAATAATAAATAGATTCCAGCTGAGCTATTTCAAGAAGAACAATAGATTGTTAAAATGAATAATGCAAACGCTAAAGAATTGATTTCCTCCTATCTAATCTCGAAACCATGAAAAGCAACACATAAGAAGGGGTATTACAATGACTAATTTCTACCACAACTCCCTTAACATTTGCACTGTCATAAAGATTCAATTCAGAAAACAAATGTGAGATTTTAATCAACAAGGAGAGAGGTTGACCAATCCCTCCTGCTACTCCAAGAATAGAAACCTTGAATAGTGATGACTGAGTCTGCACAAACCTCCCTGTACCATGTGTCTTCTTTCGCATCCTTTAACTACCAAAAGACAGTTGAAATGTCCCATTTATCTCCATGCCAAAGGAAGTCTTCCTGTAGCATGTGTCTTCTTTCTCATCCTTCAACTACCAAACGACAGTTGAAATGTCCCATTTATCTCCTGGCCAAAGGAAGTTGTTTGCAAATTACTACCTCTAAGGACACTAAAACTGATGATGGTATTTATAAGTGATAGGCTCCGTGCAGGTAGATCTGATGGTAATCTCATAACGAGAAAGTGACTTTGCCTTTCTTTCAACTCAAGTTGAATTTTAGACACCACATTTATAGACAGACAAAGTAGCAATAGCCATTGCAATTTCTACAGGCACAGCAGGTTTGCTGGAGCAGGTTGTTGTTATATTCAACACTGCTAGGCCATAGAAAAATGGTTTAATGACACATTTAGATATAGAAGAACTCACGAGAGAATTTTAAAAACCACTATGAAAAATCACAGTAGACGGAAATTGTAGGAGGGAAGAAACTAAGTCTGACGTAATAAAAAATTGCCAGGCCTAGGGCCAAAAATCACGACTCATTTGATATAAGAATAACACTGCGCAAATAAATGAACACATCATCTAAGACCAACAGTTTTTTGTTAGTAGATTACAGTCAAAGCATGTAATAATCAGGAATAGCTTAGCTTTCAATCCAAAATCACTTCTAGAATCTGGTTACACCGATGGAGAAATAACACTGGAGCGAGGGAATAAAAAATTTACAAAACCGAACTTACTATGTAAGAGCAAAGAGCTGATTTGGTGAAGCTTTTGGAGCAATTCCAGGAAATTCAACGTTTAAGTCATAGGCATGTGAGGCCAAATTCAGAGAATGGGTGGGAGATTGTATAGCTTGCAGTGCTTACTGAAGATGGAAGATAGACAAACATGGAAATAAAGTACTAGAGAAAAGCGGGAAGATTGGCATAATCCCTGGGAAACTTTGTGCCCTTCTTTAAATTAATGATAATAGTAAATCTACTTGCCATGAGAAAACAAGCGGGGCAAACAGTACACTGGTTAATCCGATGAAAGGAACCCATTTCAAACAATCGAAGTATAATATGAATCGTGTAGCTTAGCTTTTTAGTAATTGAAGATATACTGAAGTGTTGTTTCACATTACCTATCCTTGATCATACAAAAATTTGATGATAAAATGGAATCTTAACTTAAATTGAGAATAATTTATGCCCACCACAATGAGATAAAAATTAGTTATTAATGCACCCAATTGAAGCCCTCTATTCCAGAAAACTTTGCACAAAATATGCAAGAAACAACTAAGAGATTGGTTCAAAAGAAACAGAGTTATCCACCATAAGAGGTTTATTTATGTCATCACTTTCAGGGCTTCCTCTTCCTAATGTCCCATCACCATCAATTCTAATTTGAAGAGGCTAGATACATGAGGCGACTCTCACATTATTTATTTCATTCACAATTACAGATGGAAGTGAGTTGTGATTTTTATTCTCGCCATCTACATGATGATTTCTTAATTCAATCTCTCTACACCTTCTCTTCTGCCTGATCCTTCAAATGAATTAAGGTCAACCTTATCATCCTCAAGGATATGGGTGCTTAATTCACTTGTGATAAGAGGGATTCACTAGCTTCCTTTACATTTCCTTTCAAATAGTTGGTGATTACAATTCCTTGTGTTGATCATCTCTTGCTTGGTCCTCTCTTAGGGTCCTAGGTTTTGCAATTAGCTCAATCACTTACAATGCCTCTAGTATCATGTACTATGAGGGTTGGTTTTGTGAGGTTGTAGATGCAATGGTTTTTTATCAGCATTCATCTTCTTCTCTTTGAAGTCCTCACACTTCCCATCTTCTTTCTTTAAGATCAAGTGGTGACTTGTTCTCTTTTTAGGAGCATACGTCATTCATAGATCAATGAAATCATCTAAAGAAATATCATGTTGCAGACTACTATACAACTAATCATGTCAAGATAGTTCATATATATCTACTGATTTTGACTTTTGTCACCGTTGATCTTGTAAATCAACAAAAAGTAACTTCTTTTTATTCTATCTTTAGAAGGGAAGTAGGAAGGTTTAGTCTATATTTAAGGGCACGATGTCTTGAATATTCATCATTTCTTCCTATTTCCTCTTGTTTCTATGTTATGGTCAAATGGGTTAATAATTCCACTAGCTAAGCTAAGTTTCCTCCAATATCTCTTTGAACTAAGATGAACTGATCCTAATAGTTACTAATTCTTTCATTTGCTTCCATTTTTTAACATTTTGTTATACAATTTTCAAAATTGCTTGCATATTCGTCCCACAAGCTGGAAAGAATACAACTCTGATAGCAATCATAATGTCCTCTTTTATTAATATTAGGACACTTAAGGGAATTACCAGATTCTTTCTACAAATGTGTGCAAATGCAATATGATATGAATGCAATAACAATAAAATGATATATGACTGGTGATTCCAAATGTTATAATAGATAAAAGGAACTAATCAAATATGATACCATCCGTAAATATTATACTATCGGTATAGCAATGCAAAATTATATAATGTATAATGCAATGCTAATGTATTGGATGTATAATATGCTTACATTTACAAATTGCAATTCCAATGCCACAAAGGAATACAAGAAGCTTACAAGGCTATGTCTGCAATGATAGTTCAAATTTCAATGTGATTCTACGACTGTCTCTGATATGACAATGTGGAATATGCACATTCCCTGCTATCCGTTTTTGATAGATGGTGAATTATATGCTGTGATAGTAAGGAGATCACCGACAGTATCCCATCTCGGATATTATCTGAAGTGTTTATGCAATCTACTTCCTTAAAGTCATCTTTGATATAGAAATATAACATTTCTTTGTATTGTGCCATCTTTGTTCTGCTGCATACTACTTGCACTTTGCATATTTCTATATGGTTGCAATAAAACCATATGCTCAATAGAACGAAAGTTCGAAATAGAACAATAATAAAATAAAATCTTCATTCACCTCCTCCATAGCTGATTAACTTTCATGATATATAGCTTTTGAATAGGCACCGTGAGTTGTTTGCACCATTAGTTATGTCAATCACTATGATTAATCAATAAACACAATTAGAGGATCGGTTGTTATGAACTCATAATAATTATACTAATTATTATGAGTAATCATGACAACCATGAATTGTTGATTATCCATGGATCTGTAGTGACACTCGATCATTGATCATAACGATGCCATCTTTGAATATGGTACTGAAGCAGGTTGGTGTTTGGATATATCTATACATGTTAGAGACACATGAGATGCATATTGACTGGGAGCACGATACACGCACAAACAAGGAAATGCCTAAATTAGATCATTTACTAGTGTGACACAATTTGAAAAACATAATTATAACAAAATTAGCATTGATTGTTATACAATGAGTGAATAATATTACTAGAAAGAGGTGGGCCTCAATCATTTGTTTTACAGGTAGGAGATATTTGGAATAATAAGATAGGTTGTGATATAGTTATAAAATTATACAATTGAATCTCATTGTTCGACTGCAAAATTACACAAATGAATTCTATTAGCAATACCACAACAATTATTTCAGTTCATGTATCAAAAACATCTTAAAACAATTCAACCTGTATCTTTTATCATCTGTAATGCCCAGATACAACATATATAGTGACCAAGGGAAATGGAGATATATCTAAAGATGTTTTTAATAGTATGAACAAGGGAAATGGAGATATATCTAAAGATGTTTTTAATAGTCAGTTTAGGATATTTTTTGACGAATAGTCCTTTTCAATTAATAAAATTTACTAAGATTACAATTCACAAAAAAGGGCCGGGGGATACAGGATCACCCCGCGAATGAGTTCAATCGGCCGAAGCCGGAGTAAACAACAAGAAGGATGCGGAGACTGCAACTACCCCAAATCCTGCAGTTTAGAATATTTGAAATAGTGACTTTACAGATAGTGATATATGTTTGTTCTACAGACTATTTTGTAACACCTGTTGACTTGCTAGCAGGTATTCTAAATCTGTATTTAATTCAAATGGCTCTGTGATCCCTTTAACTGAATCTTTCAATAACCTAACAGTATTTCAAGTTCAGAAATGCTATTCTATTCAAATAACTCCCTGCTAAACAATTTGCAAAGAAAGACAAGTAAAAATATAACCTTACTTTCATGTGAAAATTTAGATGCATTTTACATGTTCTTTCACCTTTGATGCCAGTACCATATAAATGTCTTTCAAAACCATGCAACCCTAAAGGGAAAAATCAGAAACCGTATATATTAGCGCCTATTTATAAGGATTATTTTGATATAGTTTAGAGTATACTGTGAACATATCAGAAAATCTAATGACATCCTAGCATGAGAAATATATCTGTACCCAGCGGGAAAAAGATAGGGGAAGCGTCAAAATAGGCCAAATTAAGAAACATGCTAAGAAAAGATATTTCTGAACAATTTAAAACTCATTTACATGGTACAAATGTTTTTCTCTACAAAATGCAGTAATTCAAAGAAATGAAAAACAAAAACCCTCATGCCCAACACATATGCACTCTATTATTTATCATGCTTTGATGGAAATCCATAATCTCACATAGAGTTCGATTATTGGCAGCAGTGGAGTGGCTGCTTCGATAGGGTATCTCAACATAGCGCTATGGGAAATGCATGGGTCCAAAATTTGCGGATCAATATTTGTAGAGATCATGAATTGAAAACTATTTTGATAAAACGAGAACAATTTGAAATAAATAAATAAGCAATAAATTTCTTATCATTTCTTATACGAGGGGATCTATGCCTATAAGTCGGCACTACAACTGCAAGCATACTATCTTTTGCATCTCTTCGATCTAGTGTGGAGGAGTTGTCTGTGTGTGTCCATCACAGACTGAATTTTCATTTTTGAGAGATGTGCCCATGAAGCCATTGAAACACTGTTTCCCATTATTTTCTCCATGTGACCGCGCCCTTAGAAATGATATTAGTGATTGTTACAAACCGTCTAATAAATACACATGCAGAGGCGCAGGGCCCTGCATGATTGTGTTGATTACAACACATATTGGACCTAAGAATATCATTATGATTACACATGAATGGAAAAAGCTTTCAAGATGATCGCAGGGGGATTGGTCTGGAGGAATAAGATGGCAATAATTTCAATAATCTATTGCCATATGAGGTTTGTGAAGGCGAATCCTAGGTCTTATAATGAAACAGACGTCTTCAACACAGACATTGCTGATAACGAAGGGAAGAGGGTGAAGACCCCCATACTAGCAGAAATGGACAGGTTGATAGTCTCTCTTAAAAAAATCCAAGATAAACCCAGTTTGTTACATCTTTTTATATACTAGTTTTTATATACTTATATATAATATATTCCAATAGTCATCCTTCTCGAGGCACCTATTTTAATTTAAATCTTATGTTTTTTTTTGTGTGGCTTAGGATTTGAATTAAAATAAGTGCCTCGAAAAGGATGACTCTTGACATATTATATATAAGTATATATAAGCTAGTAGTAGTTGTCATGCACCATGGAAGACATTTTTGAAAAACTTTAATCTAAGTATATACTTATATTATATTAATATTAGCCTATCCATTATATGAATTATTATATTATTAATAGTAAAGTGACAATTACTATTTTTTTATAATAATTATAATTAAATTTTATTTAGGTTTGGGTTATAATTATAATATACCATATTAATATACACCCCCCCTCTCTCTCTATTTGTCTATCTCTATTGAAAATATAATAGGGTCCCTTGGTCTCTCTCTAGATATGCCTCTCTCTCTCTCTAGTTATGCCTTTTAATAAACCTCTCTCTCTGCCCCATTATTTCGCTATTATCCCTCTCTCTCTAGATATGCTGTTTAATATTTATCTCCCTTTTTCTCACTCTCTCTTTTACCCCTTCCCAACTCTCTCTCAATCTCTCCTTCCCTCTCCTACTCCTTTCCTCGCCTCTCTATATATGGCACCAAATCACCCCACCCTCTCTCTCTCTCTCTCTCTCTCTCTCTCTCTCTCTCTAGTTATGCCTTCTAATAAACTTCTCTCACTCTCCCCCATTATTTCATTATTATCTCACTCTATCTAGATATATTGTATAATATCTATCTCCCTTTCTATCCCTCTCTCTTTTACCCCTTCCCCATTCTCTCTCAATCTCTCCCTCCCTCTACTACCCCTTCCTCCCCCACCTCTCGCTCTCTCTCTCTCTCTCTCTCCCACCCCACCGTGCTCCCCCCCCCCCTGTGCTTATTTCACCATCATGATCGCTCTCTCTAACCTTATCTTTAAGCTCTCTCTTTATTGAAAACATAATAGGCTACCTTGTCTCTCTCTGGAAATGCTTCTCTCTCTCTCTCTCTCTCTCATTATGCCCTCTAATAATGATACATATTTTATTAAGGGGTATCTGAAAGATAATGGTGTACCAAACTATGGCCTTAAGTGGCAGTGAAAAATCAACAAATCAGGGTTATGTCAACTTGACACATAATTTTAAAGTGGTTATGAACTTTATATCAAAAAGTTGTAAGAAAATAATTTGTAGGAAATTGAATGTAGTTTCTAAACTACTAGGCCTTAACAGGAGAAAAAATTAATTGATTGGTCAAAAGTTTGGATTTTAATGCAGTACTACGAAAATTTCAGGAAAAAAAGAAGAAGTAGGTGTATGTTTGACCACCTTAATCAAAATCAAATGATAATATTTTTTAATATAATTATAGATATAAAAAGTAGACTCATGCTCGGATGTGACACATATTTTTTGGTATTTTTATTCCAAATAAATAATTAAATATGAATTTTCTACCAAAACCTTTTCAGAAAAAAAAACTCTCATGTCTGACAACCTTAACTAATAGAAAATTTTATCAAATTTAATTTTAAAAATATTTTTCTTATACTAGGCGAAGCATAGAATGTGATGCAACTTTTAGATTTAAAAAATGTTATACAGTTTAAAAGTTATAGCTATTTTTCAATCAGTATGTCAATCAACACTTTACAATAATCTTCATTGATAATTAACTAATAAATACTTATCGAACTCAAAACTTGACAGAAATCATATCGATGGAATCTTGAGAGCGATATTAAAAAATTCTTTTTGTTTCATTCAATTTCGATCAAAATAACATTGTCAGATGGCTACCCGAAGTCTAAGTGTCACTAAAACCCTCCTCAAACATGGTTTTTGGGTTGACTGGGCAGGCTTGGTAAATACCAGGCCTAATCCGATATCGGATATGGCTCGGTGAGCCCCCATCCACTTTTGGAGGAAAATTTCAAATCGCAAGACATTTTAGAGTGAAAACTGAGTTTCTGATTTATAGTTTATAACATATCAATTATTTGAGTTATATATATATATATATATATATATATATATATATATATATATATATATATATATATATATATATATATATATATATATATATATATATATATATATATATATATATATAATAACGTAATGTAAAGATATAAAATATAATATATTATATTATTCTTATTATAATCTATAAATATAATATATATTATTATATTATATTATTATTTTTCTTATATTTTTATTAAATATAATAACGTAACATATTATATATATATGTATGTTATTAATATATATAATTATTATTATGAGCTATGTTATTAATATATAATAATATATTATCTTATTAGTTTATAATCTATAAATTATGTGTGTGTGTGTGTGTGTGTGTGTGTGTGTGTGTTTGTGTGTGTGTCCCTAGGGGTCCTAAGGACATATTAGAATCATTCTTATGGGTCGAAGGGGGTCATAAGGTGACCTATGACCCCCTTTGACCTATTACATGATGACATATGTCCCTAGGACCCCTAGGGACATATTAGAATTGTTCTTATGGGTTGAAGGAGGTCATAGGTTGACCTATGACCCCCTTCGACCCCATTACATGATGACATATGTCCCTAGGGGTCAACCCCTAGGGACATATTAGAATCGTTCTTATGGGTCGAAGGGGGTCATAGGGTGACCTAAAACCCCCTTCGACCCATTAAATGACAACATTTATCCTTAGGGTTCCTAGGACCCCTAGGGACATATTAGAATCGTTCTTATGAGTCGAAGGGGGTCATAGGTTGACCTATGACGCCCTTCGATCCATTACATGATGACATTTGTCCTAGGGGTCCTAGGACCCTATGACCCCCTTTGACCCATAAGAACGATTCTATTATGTCCTTAGAGGTCCTAAGACACCTAGGGACATATGTCATCATTTAATGGGTCGAAGAGGGTCATAGGTCAACCTATCACCCCCTTTGACCCATAAGGACTATTATAATATGTCCCTAGGGTCCTAGGGTCCTAGGACCCCTGAGGACATGTCGTCATGTAATGGGTTGAAGGGACCTATGACCCCCTTTGACCTATTTGAATGATTCTAATATGTCCCTAGGGGTCCTAGGACCCCTAGTGACATATGTTGTCATGTAATGGGTCGAAGGGGGTCACAGGTCAACCTATTACCCCCTTTGACCCACAAGAATGATCCTATTATGTCGCTAGGGGTCCTAGGACCGCTAGGGACATATGTCGTCATGTAATGGGTCGAAGAGGGTCATAGGTCAACCTATGACCCCCTTTGACCCATTTGAACGATTCTAATACGTCCCTAGGGGTCCTAAGACCCCTAGGGACATATGTCATCATGTAATGGGTCGAATGGACCTATGACCCCCTTTGACCCATAAGAATGATTCTATTATGTCCGTAGGGGTCCTAGGACCCCTAGGGACATATGTCGTCATGTAATGGGTTGAAGGAGGTCATAGGTCAACCTATCACCCCCTTTGACCCATAAGAATGATTCTAATATGTCCCTAGGGGTCCTAGGACCCCTAGGGACATATGTCATCATGTAATAGGTCAAAGGGGGTCATCGGTCAACCTATGACCCCCTTTGACCCAAAAGAATGATTCTATTATGTCCCTAGGGGTCCTAGGATACCTAGGGACATATGTCATCATTTAATAGATCGAAAGGGGTCATAGGTCAACCTATGACCCCCTTTGACCCATAAGAACGATTCTAATATGTCTCTAGGGACATGTCATCATGTAATGGGTCGAAGGGGGTCATAGGTCAACCTATGACCCCCTTTAACCTATTTGAACGATTCTAATATGTCCCTAGGGGTCCTAGGATCCCTAGCGACATATGTCATCATGTAATGGGTTGAAGGGGGTCATAGGTCAACCTATTACCCCCTTTGACCCATAAGAATGATTCTATTAGACATATGTCGCCATGTAATGGGTCGAAGGGGGTCATAGGTCAACCTATGACACCCTTCGACCCATTTGAATGATTTTAATATGTCCCTAGGGGTCCTAGGACCCCTAGGGACATATGTCATCATGTAATGGGTCGAATAGGGTCATAGGTCAACCTATGACCCCCTTTGACCCATAAGAATGATTCTATTATGTCCCTAGGGGTCCTAGGACCCCTAGTCACATATGTCATCATTTAATGGGTTGACCTATGACCTCTTTTGACCCATTTGAACGATTCTAATATGTCTCTAGGGGTCCTAAGACCCGACATATGTCATCATGTAATGGGTTGAAGATTTGAATGATTCTAATATGTCCCTAGGGGTCCCAGGACCCCTAGGGACATATGTTGTCATGTAATGGGTCGAATGGGGTCATAAGTCAAAATGATTCTATTATGTCCCTAGGGGTCCTAAGACTCCTAGGGACATATTTCATCATTTAATGGGTCGAAGGGGTTCATAGGTCAACCTATGACCCCCTTTGACCCATTCGAATGATTCTAATATGTCCTTGGACATATGTGATCATGTAATGGGTCGAAGAGCGTCATAGGTCAACCTATGACCCCCTCTGACCTATAAGAATGATTCTAATATGTCCCTAGGGGTCCTAGGACCCCTAGGGACATGTCATCATGTAATGGGTCTAAGGGGGTCATAGGTCAACCTATGACCCCCTTTGACCTATTTGAACGATTCTAATATGTCCCTAGGGGTCCTAAGACCCCTAGCAACATATGTCATAATGTAATGGGTCGAAGAGGGTCATAGGTCAACCTATTACCCCCTTTGACCCATAAGAACGATTCTATTATGTCCCTAGGGGTCTTAGGACCCCTAGGGATATATGTCATATGTAATGGGTCGAAAGGGGTCATAGGTCAACCTATGACCCCCTTTGACCCATTTGAACGATTCTAATATGTCCCTAGAGGTCCTAGAACCCCTATAGACATATGTCATCATGTAATGGGTCAAATGGGGGCATAGGTCAACTTATGACCCCCTTTGACCCATAAGAATAATTTTATTATGTCCCTAGGGGCATATGTCATCATTTATTGGGTTGAAGGGGGTCATAGGTTGCCCTTTGACCCATTTGAACGATTCTAATATGTCCCTAGGGGTCCTAGGACCCCTAGGGACATATGTCGTCATGTAATGGGTCGAATGGGGTTATAGGTCAACTTATGACCTCTTTTGACCCATAAGAACGATTCTGTTATGTCCATAGGGGTCCTAGGATCCCTAGGGTCATATGTCATCATTTAATGGGTCGAAGGGGGTCATAGGTCAACCTATAACCCCCTTTGACCCATAAGAACGATTCTAATATGTCCCTAGGGATCCAAGGCTCCTAGTGACATATGTCATCATGTAATGGGTCGAAGGGGGTCATAGGTCGACCTATGACCCCCTTTGACCCATAACATGATGACTTATGTCACTAGGAGCGATTCTAATATGTTCCTAGGGGTCCTAGGACCCCTAGGCATGTAATGGGTCGAAGGGGGTCATAGGTACCTATGAGCCCCTTCGACCCATTACATGATGACATACCTATGACCCCCTTTGACCCATTACACGACAACATATGTCCCTAGGGGTTTTAGGTCAACCTATGACCCCCTTTGACCCATCAGAATGATTCTATTATGTCCCTAGGGGCTCGAAGTCATCATTTAATGGGTTGAAGGGGATTATAAGTCAACATATGACCCCCTTTGACCCATTTGAATGATTATAATATGTCTCTAAGGACATATGTCATCATGTAATGGGTCGAAGGGAGTCATAGATCAACCTATGACCCCCTTTGACCCGTTTGAATGATTCTATTATGTCCCTAGGGGTCCTAGGACCCCTAGGGACATATGTAATCTTTTAATGGGTCGAAGGGGGTCATAGGTCAACCTATGACCTCCTTTGAACCATAAGAACAATTCTAATATGTCTCTAGGGGTCCTAAGACCCCTAGGGACATATGTCATCATGTAATGGGTCGAAGGGGGTCATAGGTCAACCTATGACCCCCTTTGAGCCATAAGAATGATTCTATTATGTCTCCAGAGGTCATAGGACCCCTAGGGACATATGTCATCATTTAATGGGTCGAAGGGGGTCATAGGTCAACCTATGACCTCCTTTGACCCATAAGAACGATTTTAATATGTCCCTAGGGGTCCTAGGACCCCTAGGGACATATGTCATCATGTAATGGGTCAAAGGGGGTCATAGGTCAACCTATGACCCCCTTTGACCTATTTGAACAATTCTAATATGTCCCTAGGGGTCTTAGGACTGCTAGGGACATATGTCGTCATGTAATGGGTCGAATGAGGTCATAGGTCAACCTATGACCCCCTTTGATCCATAAGAATGACTCTATTATGTCCCTAGGGGTCCTAGGACCCCTAGAGACATATTTCATCATTTAATGGGTTGAAGGGGGTCATAGGTCAATCTATGACTCCCTTTGACCCATTTGAATGATTCTAATATCTCCCTATGGGTCCTAGGACCCCTAGGGACATATGTCGTCATGTAATGGGTCGAAGGGTGTCATAGGTTGACCCTTTTGAACAATTCTAATATGTCCCTAGGGGTCCTAGGACCCCTAGGGACATATGTCATCATGTAATGGGTCGATATATATATTATATTTATAGATTTTAATACTAATAAGATAATATATTATTATATATTGATAACATAACTCATAATAATAATAATATATTATAGATAATAATAATAATATATTATAGATAATAATAATAATAATATATTAATAACATACATACATACATACATACATATATGTATAGTACGTTATTATATTTAATAAAAATATAAGAAAAATAATAATAATATAAATTATATTTATAGATTATAATAAGAATAACATAATATATTATTATATATTAATAGATTATATGTTATATCTTGACGTTACATTATTATACATACATATATATATATATATATATATATATATATATATATATATATATACATCATTACATAGTAATATAACTGAAATAATTTATAAATCATAAACTATAACTCCCAAACTTGGGTTTCCCTCCAAAAGTCCATAGGTCGCATATCAAATATTCGATTTGAAATTAGATATCCGATATTACTAGTATCAATTTTCAAGATATTCCCTGTCTTTGCAGACCTTACAACGTCACCTTTTTAGTTTTTTTTCATGGGTTTTACAAAAAGTTGCGTTTTGGGGCCCAACCATTCGAAAAAAGTTCAAAAATATAACATTAGGTGTTCGATAGTGTCATCTGAATGGGGAGCAACAATTGTCGAAATGCTAAACGCAAAAGGAAGATATCCAATGCAGACATTGTGACATATAGGGAAAGGGAAAAAATGGAACACCGAAGAAAAAGACAAGGTATGCTAAATATCAGTCAAGTTGACGATGAATTAGTCGAAGGTGAAATCATAGAGTTAGATAATGAATATGTACAGTTGGGGAATGAAAATGTACCTATTGAAAACGATAATGTTGAAATTGAAAATTTAGAGAATAAAAATTTTGAAGACTAAAATTGAGAGTGGATTTGTCTAATTGAAGTCATTTTAGGAGCCTATGCAAAGTTTGGAGTCCAGATCTTAAGTCCTTCTAGTGGTTGCTTTGTAAATGCATCTTTTCTACATTATTAAAAAATAGGAGATGTGTGAAGGTTCATTGATATTTTCCAAAGGAAGGGTATCTAAGTCTTATATATGTTTTGTGATAGGATAAAGGGTATCCAAAACATCCATTTATTCAAGAATTTTTTTGAAAAAAAAGAAGTTAGCCACCTATTTGTCTTGTTGTTGTCACAGAATTGTAAAGTTGCATAGACAACATTTTGGCATGTTGTGCATTTTGGCTTGAAAAATATTGAAACTCAAGGGTAAGTGTTGGAACATGGTGAATATGTCAAAACAAACTCATTGAAGCATTAAAACCTCCTAGAGTTGACCATTTGTGGGATTTGACCATCAGAACCTAGAAGGGTCACTTGACACATTGTTACAAATTTACTCATTTTAGGTTGTTACTTGGGTCCATCACCCTATCCTTTGCATCACTTGTATATTGTCAACATTTGGGACTGAAGCAACATGTTGCATTTGATCCTCTCCATAATCATCTTTATGTTCAAGTGCATGATGGTTCATAGTGTTTCTTCTTTTTGTTGGTTCATCATGGTTACCATGCATTATTACAACCATGCCAACTCTTCCTCCATTGGTTACCATGCTTAGAATCATTGAGAAAATTGTATATACTCTAAATTTTTAGTAGCAAGGTTCTCACAAAAAACTTTTACAATACTATAAAAATAATCTTCTAAGCTTTGGTTAGCTACCATCTCCAAATGAGCTATTCATTAATATGGTGATTTAACATCATTCTAATATGTTGAGCTCTTAGGCCCACCCCTTGAAACAAGAGTAAAATAGATAAGAATTTCTTTGCATGCAGTCTCAAGCCTCCCCAAATGAACTAGTCATTACCAAGGTGGTTCAACATCACCCATTAGTGTTGAACCCTTAGGCCCACCCTTCCAACTGAGAGGATAATTGGTTCTTAGTCCAATAACATTAATGAAATATAGGGAACACTAGTGCAAAGCACCTAATCATTTTTCTTTTCTTGATGTAATAAGGTCTAGGGATAGATCTAATGATCTCCCTGTGACCATCCACATTTGTACTGGACACAAGACCCCATGGTGCAACTATAAGCCTTGGCCATCAATTGGTCCAATAAAGTGCATTTTTGGTAAATTCCATGTTTTTTAGGTAAGTCTAGATGTTTAGAACATTATTAGGGTCCCTAGGAGTTTGTAGAGTCCATTTGCAATCAAATTTTTAATAAAACATGTCTTAGCGCAAAAATTGCAAAAAGTTGCTTAGCAACTTTTGCAATTTTCTTGACAACTTTTCAAAATCTAACTCCTAACGGCTAGAACTATTTGAATCATTAGTGCCATTAGCTCTGGGTGGGCGGGTGAACCCTAGTGACACCCTTGTTCCGGCCACGAAGACCATCCATCATTCGCGGCCACCTCGTATCGAGGAGTCTCCAAGGTTCTCTAAGTGCATTTTGAGGTCAATCTTTCGAGGATCATAACTCAAAGCTCGTGAGGGCTATCAATGAACTATCAAATGCTATAGGAGAGTGATGTTGAGGCCTAAAATAACCTATCTCATTTTTGAGAGATCACATTCCGTTTGGATTCGGCACAGTGATCTCGCTCGATTGCAAAACTCGTAGTGTGCCTCAGTTCATAGGTGCACCACAACGTAACTTTGAAACTACTGATCTTGGCATCAAATCGTCAGCGCCATTAGCTGCAGATGGCAGGTGAACCCTAGTCATATCATTTTTCCGGCCACAGAGACCATCCATCATTTGCAGCCACCCTGTACCAAGGAGTCTCCAAGTTGCTCTAAGTGCATTTTGAGGTCGATCTTTCGACAGTCATAACTCGGAGCTCGTGAGGGCTATCAATGAATAGTCAAATGCTATAGGATAGTGATGTTGAGGCCTAAAATAACCTATCTTATTTTTGAGATATCACATTCCATTTGGATTCGGCACAACGATCTCGCTCGATGCCAAAACTCACAGTGTGCCTCAATTCATAGGTGCACCACAGCGTAACTTTGAAATTGCTAATCTTGGCTCGAATCGTCAACACCATTAGCTCCAAATGGGCGGGTGAACCCTAGTCAAACTCTTGTTCTAGCCATGGAGACCATCCATCATTTGCGGCCACCCCGTATCGAGGAGTCTCCAAGGTGCTCTAAGTGCATTTCAAGGTTGATCTTTCGACGGTCATAATTTAGACCTCGTGAGGGCTATCGATGAATTGTCAAATGCTATAGGACAGTGATGCTGAGACCTAAAATAACCTTTCTCATTTTTAAGAGATCACATTCTGTTTGGATTTGGCACAGCGATCTTGCTCGATGCCAAAACTCACAGTGTACCTCTGTTCATAGGTGCTCCACAACGTAACTTTGCAACCGCTGATCTTGGCATCGAATCGTCAGTGCCATTAGCTCCAAGTGGGTGGGTGAACCCTAGTGACACCCTTGTTCTAACCATAGATACCATCCATCATCCACGGCCACCTCGTATCGAGGAGTCCCCAAGGTTCTCTAAGTGCGTTTTGAGGTTGATCTTCCGAGGGTCATAACTCGGAGCTCGTGAGGGCTATCGATGAACTATCAAATGCTACAAGATAGTGATGTTGAGGCCTAAAATAAACTATCTCATTTTTTATAGATCACATTTCATTTGGATTCGGCACAACAATCTCACTCGATTCCAAAACTCGTAATATGCCTCAGTTCATAGGTGCACCACAGCGTAACTTTGAAACCGTTGATCTTGGCATCGAATCGTCAGCACCATTAGGTTCGGATGGGCGAGTGATCCCTAGTCACACCCTTTCTCTGACCATGGAGACCATCCATCATTTGTGGCCATCCCGTACTAAGGAGTCTCCAAGGTGCTTTAAGTGCATTTTGAGGTCAATTTTTCAATGATCATAACTCAGAGTTTGTGAGGGCTATCGATGAATTTTCAAATGCTACAGGATAGTGATGCTAAGGCCTAAAATAACCTATCTCATTTTCAAGAGATCACATTCCATTTGGATTTGTCACAACGATCTCGCTCGATGCCAAAACTCGTAGTGTGCCTCAGTTCATAGGTGCACCACAGTGTAACTTTGAAACCGCTAATCTTGGTAGCGAATCGTCAGTGCCATTAGCTCCAGATGGGCGGGTAAACCCTAATCACACCCTTGTTTTGGCTACAAAGACCATCCATCATTTGTGGCCACCCCATATCGAGGAGTCTCCAAGGTGCTCTAAGTGCATTTCAAGGTCGATCTTTCGACAATCATAACTCAGACCTCGTGCGGGCTATTGATGAACTGTCAAATTCTACAAGACAGTGGTTTTGAGGCCTAAAATAACCTATCTCATTTTTGAGAGATCACATTCCATTTGCATTTGGCATAGCGATCTCGCTCGATGCCAAAACTCGCAGTGTGCCTAAGTTCATAGGTGCACCACAACGTATCTTTGAAACTGTTGATCTTGGCATTGAATCTTCAATGCCATTAGCTTTAGGTGGGCGGGTGAACCCTAATCACACCCTTGTTCTAGCCACGGAGACCATCCATCGTCTGTGGCCACCCTGTACCGAGGAGTCTCCAAGGTGCTCTAAGTGCCTTTCGAGGTTGGTCTTTCGAGGGTCATAACTCAGAGCTCGTGAGGGCTATCGATGAACTATCAAATGCTACAAGATGGTGATGTTGAGGCCTAAAATAACCTATCTCATTTTCGAGAGATCACATTCCGTTTGCATTTGGCACAGTGATCTCGCTCGATGCCAAAACTCGCAGTGTACCTCAGTTCATAGGTGCACCACAACGTAACTTTGAAACCGTTGATCTTGGCATTGAATCATCAGTGCCATTAGCTCCAAATGGGCGGGTGAACCCTAGTCACACCCTTGTTCCGGCCACAAAGATCATCCATCATTTGCGGCCACCCTGTATCGAGGAGTCTCCAAGGTGCTCTAAGTGCATTTTGAGGTCGATCTTTCGATGGTCATAACTCAGAGCTCGTGAGGGCTATCGATGAACTGTCAAATGCTAAAAGACAGTGATGCTGAGGCTTAAAATAAATTGGAGCTCGTGAGGGCTATCGATGAACTGTCCAATCAAGTCTCTTAAGTTGAGATATTTTGAAGTTATGTTGAAATTGAAAAGTTGTAGTATGAGGATAGTAACAAAGTGAAGTGCTGGTTATCAAAGATTATGAATCTATGAATGACTTGTTGGTTGGGAATATAATTCATGGTTGAGGAGTGGAGTCCTTAACTATGTTGAGATTAGATTTGAAGCCAAGAGTTACTTTCAAGGTTGAAGGTGGAGTTTAAAATCAGATTTGGGGTTATTTGAACCTTGTGTAGGAGATTAACAAGTCTGTTTATGTCATGATAGCACTTCAAATTAAACATTGCATCCAAATTTGATAATAAAGGTTGTTAAAATGTTATTAAAAAATTATTGCATTTGAATAGAATATAACAAACATAATCAAAATTAATGATATTCCATAAACATGAACAATACACATGATCCACGATAAATTAAACAATACTAGATACTAAATTAATATGTATATTATTGTGCACATAAATGACAAAAATATATATCAAAATACATGTATCCATAGACAAAATTTTACACAAATATATATCAAAGATCATGTATCCATAGACAAAGTACTCAAATATATATCAAAATACATAGATCCATATACAAAATGTGGCTGATCATGCCATCAGAATGTGTATAATATCAATGTTTCTGTATACAATGTGGCATATGCCATCTCAAAATGTCTCATGATGCATCCTACGACAACTATACTATCCTAGGGTGCTGGTGGATGATCAAAATGCAACCTCTTCTCTGCACTAGGCGGATCGGATGCCTCCTACATAAACAAAATTGAAAACCCAAAGTTAGACTACTAAATTTATACGATTCTAACATTGAATTACTCAAATGCATAATGATATTTTTTCTAATGGAGATTTATACTATCAAAATTTCATAATAAATACCTCTCTCATCGACCTCTTGTGCTGGTCAAGAGTCCTCTCGTATGCCCTCGACAATGCTGGTACCTCTCTGATTGTGGGCTATATATGTTCAAATACCTTTGTCAGATGAATCTACAATTTAAACTATAACATTATAATTCATAGCATGCTAAATTTATAACATATTTAATCATGAATTCAAACTACAACTTACTATTGTAGGCTCCTCCTCAGGAGTGAGTGGCCACGTCATCAAATCTACATAACTCTCCTATCAAACCTCATGTGCACTAGGAGTCTCCTATGAGATACAAAATGGTAGTTGTTAATATCACGGAAATTAGTTTTGAATTTATTTATGAAGATAAGTATAACAAAAAATAAATGATACTTATACATACAATGGGGCTCTCAGTGCGAATGGAAATCCCTGATGGTCTACGACGCGAAATTTGACAGGCTCATCGCCAGTAGCCACACCCTATATACAATAAAGAATGTAATTAAATGGGATTACCACAAAATTTTTACAAGAATGCATCAATATTTAATCAAATAGAAAGTGCCTAATTACCTTTCCTTTTTCAATGCGTGCTGGTTCACCCCCACACTTTGTCCCCCTGGGACAGGTGCTACCTGCAAGATAAAAGAAAGAAATTAACAACCATATATGCTACAATATCAAATAGAAAAAAAAATGAGAACACAACATAATGTACCATAGATGTCTCGAGGCCAAATGAAATGGCCGAGAGCATGGCATCATCAATCTGTCTGAGCTCCTCCTCGGTCATCAACTAAACATGAATGAAGATCACATACATATAAAAGTCAATATGGCTTAAAAATTAAAATTACTCTATTATAAAAATTAACTTTAAATCACATATGTCATAACAAAAAAATATATACATGTAGCGACACCGAAGGAGTCCATGCCTCTGCATTCCCCTCCTCTCTCGCATCAGGGTCTATAGCCTCTACGTGTGTGTCTGGTGTATCCTCGTCTAATACAAAATGATTCTTAGGAAGATCACCTATGGGACCCAGGCAAATATTCTTGCACGTAATGCAAGTGTAAGGCACACAAACGTGTGATGAGCTAGCCGATGATGAATTGGCACCAACATCATCAACACGAGGAGGCAGGACTGACCTAGCTTGAGATATCATTAGGCTACTCAGCCTATGAATGGCTTTGATGATCTGAGAGCTAGCCTATCTCATAATATCTAGATGCTACACTCGAGGAGGAGGGGAGATATCAGTGGGAGGAACAAAAGTGCCAGCTTTCTTCCGCTGGGAAGAGGGTCTATCCTGAGGAGCTCCTAGTCCTAAGCCCATGTTGGGCTTCATGCTCCAATAGTTCACTTTAAGTTTCAACACAAATTCTGCATATAATTTTCTAAGGAAATAAAATGGTATGTCTAAATTTCCACGTGGAGGGATATCAAAGACCATCCACCAACGATCCCAAAAGTTTGCACGTATGGCGTCATTTGTGCACCATTTAATCGATAGTTTAGATTTTTTTAGGTCCACTGGTAAACTTGTTTTCGGGTTTGCAAAAAGGTTGGCCAAATTATCTTTGCTTATGTTGAGGGCCGCAACCTCATCATAATCCAAACCATCATCAAACATCTCGTGCATTTCATCATGCCAATGAAGAGTGGCATTTTGTTGGTTTGTAAGGGTTTCAATGTTATCCACTATGGTGTTTAACGTGGATAACATAGGAGCCAATGCTGGTACATTATTATATGTTCTATGCAAACCTCTCAACTCAGTGAGATTTTATTTATCAAATCCTCGATTTGAGGGGGTAAAGGATTATTTGGTGGACGATTTTGTGGGGGTATTGGATTGTTTGGTGGGGGGGTTACGAGGAATATTATTCCCTACCTCAGTGTCATCATTCTGATCAGCGATTCCTATTGAATTACAAAACGTAATATATATTTAAAAAAAAATTAATTTTAACCTTTTTTTTCAAAAAAACCCTAGATTCAACTAAAACAAACAAAATCATGCTAAAATCTATTGAATTTATATTAAAAATGAGTTAAAAAAACAAAAAAAAAAATACTTTAATAACCGATATCCGATCGTATATCTAATATCTGATTGCCTGCAAATATTGGCCACTAAGATATGCGAAATAAGGGCCCGCGGGTCTATTTTTTTTAATGTAATGTCACAGATATCGGATATTATATTGGATATCCGATTCAGTATCGGATATCCGATATGGCGCATATCTTATATTTTATATATAAGATATTACATTATATTATATTATATTATTATAATATAATATTATTATTATATTATATTATTATAATATAATACATTATAATATAATATTATTATTATAGTATAATAATAATAATAATAATATAATATTATATAATATTAAATAATATATTATACTATTATAATATAATATTTTTATATTATTATAATATAATAATAATGTTATAAGATTATCGGATATCCGATAAGGCTTGGCCTTTCCTTCCAGGTTTGGTACTTGGATAGTTGGAAAAAAGTCAGAGCAGATTTTGAAGCGCTTTTAGATGTGTTCAAACTCTATTTTTTTAACATCGCCACTTTTTGGCACACCATGATCCTGCACATACCCTAAGATTACAAGTGGAGTTATAATTAAATTTAGATTTCAACTTAATTTAGTATTAGTGCCAAGTCTCAATTTTATTGGGTAACTTTCAATTTATTTAAGCTAATATAGTGATTTGAAACATGAACATTTATTGTTAGAGTTTAAGTCTTAATAAGGGCGAAGTTGTGATTTGAAACATTAAGTCAAAAAGTACAACACAATTATACTTGAAAAAGAATTAAAAATACATATACACAATTTATTATAGATTAAGATTGAATTCAAAAAATTTATGATCGCTTTCTTTAATGATAAACCTTATACTAAATGTATATTCCATACTGAATGATTTTTCTCTAAGATTTATCATTCATGGTATTCCTATTACTTTAAAAGAACTCATTGACTAGATTAATAATAAAAAATAAGAAATTGTTATCATTAGAAAACTAAATTATTTCTATATTATTATATTTAGTTTTCTAACTAATTATAATGACATTTCTAATAGAAAAATATAAAGAAAATATAGAAACATCCTAATTATAATTTAAAAAAAAAGAGGTATCTAATTTCTTATTTTATTTCTTTATTAAATCTACCTATATACATTTTCTAACTTCTAGAAATAGAAAATCTAGAAAAACAAAAATATAAAAATTGGAAAATCAAATCCGAAAAAGCAAAATGCCACTTGGCATATTTAATATTGATTTTTATCTATTTTATATTTGAGAATCTTATTTGACAATTTATCTTATTTTATTAAAAAAAGTTTCTCGAATGCCAAAAGGCATTTTCTATTTTAAATTGATTTTTTAAAAAAGTTTGTAACTCCCATCAAATTTGTTTTCTATTTTGTTTCTTAATAGTTATAATTGCCAAATGACATTGCATAATTTAATATAGTTTTTATAGTTTTTGTGAATGTAAAATGACATTTATTTTTTGAAATTGATCTTTAAAAACAAAATTAGTTTGTAATTCCTATTAAATTTCTTTTCTATTTCTATATATTAATAATTGTGATTGCCAAATGGCATTACACATTTTATTAAAAACAAATTTGGTTTGTAACTCTCATTAAATTTATTTTCTATTTCTATTTGTTAACAATTATGAGCGCCAAATGGCATTACACCTTAATTTGTTTTTAAACTGTTTTGTGAATGGCAAATGGAATTTGCTATTTTAAATTATTTTTAAAATTAATTTTGTTTTGTAACTCCCATGAAATCTTTTTCCCTTAAACAAATTCTTCCTTGAGAATATTCTTGTACAAAGATTTGCTTCTCCTATTATATATGCCTCTGGGCATAATATTCTATTATATAAGTAGAAATAATAAAAAAATTAAATAAATAAGAAAATCAATATTCTCTCATAGAACTAATCATAGTCCATTTTCTAGATGTACACTAAGTAAAAAAATATAGAATAACAATTTCTTTTTTATTATATTAATCGATCAATTTTTTTTTTCAAACAAATATAGAATAATATTTCACTTTTTTTACAACATATCATTTTCTATCTCCTTTCCTAAAAGCTTTTTTACACTGACCAGGAAATGGAACGAAATTAACGAATATATTAACTCTAAAAATTAAAATAATCCATGACAGCTGGGCGGAGTTCCCACCACCAAATAATCCATGATAGTTGGATGGAGTTTGCAGCACCATTCAAGATCCCAAAGCAGCTATCTAACTCTTTTTGAAAAAAAAAAAATATTTACACAACAACCATCACATTGTTTATTTAAATAAATTTGAGATTGTGTGTTAAACTACCTTATATATATATATATATATATATATATATATATATATATATATATATATATATATATATATATATATATATATATATAATGCCGAGAGTCATCCTTCTTGAGGCACCTATTTTAATTTAAATCGTAATGGTTTTTTTGTGTTGGATACGATTTGAATTAAAATAGGTGCCTCGAGAAGGATGACTCTCGGCATTATATATATATATATATAATATGGAAGATATGATAATAATTTTAATATTATATATATATATATATATATATATTCTAATTTTTTATTTTTGATAAAATTAGTATCGATTTATTTGTTTATATATATATATAAGTTTAACCCTAACCCTAACTCTAACTCTAACTCTATCTCTAACTTTAATTCTCCCCCTAACCCTAACCTTAACCCTTTATAATCCTAAATCTAATGCTAATTCTAACCCTAACCCTAATTCTAGCCCTAACCCTAAGCCTTCCTATAACTCTAATCCTAACTCTAATTCTAACTCTAATGCTAATTCTAACCCTAAATCTAACCCTAATTTAAACCCATATTCTAACTCTAACCCTAACTCTAACTCCAACTCTATCTCTAACCCTAACCCTAACCCTACCCCTAATTCTAACCCTAACTCTAACTCTAACTCTAACCCTCACTATAATTATAACTCTAACTCTAATTGTAACCCTAACACTAACCCTAACTCTAACCCTAATCCTACTCATAATCCTAATCCTAACACTATATATAATGCTAATACTAACCCTAACACTATATGTAACTCTAACTCTAATCCTAACCCTAATTCTAATCGTAAACCCAATCCTAATTCTAACCCTAACTCTAACTCTAAACCTAAATCTAACCCTAAAGCTAACCCTAACTCCAATCCTAACCCTAAATCTGACCCTAAACCCAACTCTATCTCCAACTTTAACTCTATCTTGATCCCTAACTCTAACTCTAATTCTAACCCTAACCCTAACCCTTGCCTCAATTCTAGCCCCAATTATAACCCTAACACTAACACTAACACTAACACTAACACTAACACTAACACTAACACTAACACTAATTATAACCCTAACCCTAATGCTAACCCTAACTCTAACCATAACCCTTATGCTAACCATAATCCTAGCCCTAATTCTAACCCTACCTCTAACTCCAAGTCTTGTTCTAATTCTAATTCTATCTCTAAATCTAGCTCAAATCATACCTCTAAATCTAACCCTAACTTTATTTGTAACCCTAATTCTTGCCCTAACCCTAATTATTACCCTTACCCTAACTCTAGCTCTAACTCAATATGTAACCCTAATTCTAACTCTAACTCTAATTGTAACTCTAATTCTACCCCTAATCTTAACCCAAACCTATATAACCCTAACTCTAACCTTAATTCTAACCCTAACCCTAATTCAAGCTCTAACCCTAACCTAATTATAACCCTAACTATAACTTTGTTCCTAACTCTAACCCTAACTCTATGATGCAGGAGCATCTAGAGGTATAAGGGCAATCCTGTGTCACCGAAAAAAAATGTACTTAGACTTAGTTTCTGTTTGATGTGTTTTCATTTTTGGATACCCATTTGGGTCAAATAAAGGTTCCAACTCTCACAGTTCCACTATCAGTGCGTTTGAAAATCCCCAAAAAATAGGAGCATGTATTTGGGCCATCATTTTGGTAAACTAGAAGGTGTGAATTGGCCAGATGAATGTAATCATGATTTAGAGCATTCCAGAAAAAGAATAAGGTCAATAGGCCCCACGGTTTGAAAGTTATTGCAGTTTTTCGAGTTTTGGAGACCTCCTAAGAATGCTTCAAAGTCAGGTTTGGGGCATTAAATGACCTCGAAAAGGGTCAAAAATGGGAGACGAGAAAAGCTGGTCCATAGGGCTATAGAGCGCTTCAAGAGCTTTCCGAAAATGTAAACAGTTCGTCAATCGGAGCTACGGTTCAAAAGTTATGCCTCCCGGAAGTTCGGTTACCGTTTCTGGATTCTTCTAGATTTGCACCGACTTCTAATGCAACTTCTGGAACCTTCTATTTTGTCGGTGGATGCCTACTAGCACTTTCTAGAATGTACTCCTAGTCATTAACCCTCCGGGGTCTATTTAAGAAGATTTTTGGCATTGCAAAAGGCAGTTCGGAGTAGAGTTTGAGAGGAGGTACTAAAAGGAGAAATTATCTCCAAATTTATGCTATTGTAAGCCCTTAGGGCATGTTTTGAAGTTTATTTTCTCTGTACTGTTGTACTAGCTTATTTTCTCAGTTAATATAATTTTCCCTTTCTGTTGTGTCCATTTTTTTCTTGGGTTGTGTCCCCATCAAGTGGTATCAGAACTGGTTTTCCTGAGTGTGTAGACAGAGCGCCGACTGTGAGGCAGTTTGCACCAAGACTGTGTGGTTGTGGGTTCAAGTTAGAAGATGCCTCCACGAAGAGAGTGTGGTGGAAGGGCCAGAGCTATTAATCTTGAGGAGGTTAGAGCCCTCCAAAGGCAGGTACAAGCATTGCAAGAGGAGCTCCATAGAGGAGCAAATGTTGCCGCAGGTGACAACAGTGAGGATGACAATGAAGAAGAAATAATAGGACCAGAAGGGGAACTTGACTAGGAAGTTCTGAATATTGTAGAGGAAAGGCTTTTTAGGGCCATTACTAAGTTTGGGAAAAGACCTACAATTGAAGTGGGTGTATTTTCAGAAAATCTGAAACCAAATGAGTTGATCGATTAGATCAATGAACTGGAAGAATACTTTGAGTATGAGGATATCAGGGACCCAGATAGGGTTAAGTTTGCAAAGGCCAAAATGAAAGGCCATGCCAAAATCTGGTGGCAAGAGGTTCAATTGGAAAGAAACAGAAGAGGAAAGGAGAAGATCACAAGATGGGATCACATGGTGGACAAATTGAAGAAGCAGTTCATTCCTATGGACTACGAGCTTGATCTATTTAAGAAGATGCATGGGTTAAAGCAAGCAGGAAGATCAGTCCAAGAATATACAGAGGAGTTTTACCGACTCTTGATTAGAGCGGGACATGCAGAAGAAAATAAGGAGAAGGTTGCTCGTTATATCAGTGGGTTGCGACCTAGCATCCAGGAGGAATTAAGTCTGGTAAGAATGACCAGCGTTGAAGAGGCATACTAGTTTGCCCTACGAGTTGAAGAGAAGTTGAATAAAAGGTTTGAAGGAAGACAAAGAGGGCGTGGTCAAGGAGGAAGGGGAAGCGGTAGATCATCTGGAGGCCACAATGAAACCCAAAAGAAAAATGAAGATGTGGGTACTAGTAGGAACCAGAGGAATGAGGGTTTCAACCGCTCCCATGATCAAGACTTTGGAAATCAAAGAGGAAGAGGTAGAGGACGTGGACAAGGAAGCGGAGGCTTCTGTGGTACCTGTTTCCATTGCAATGAAGAAGGTCATCGTGCCTTTGAATGCCCTCAACGACAAGGAAGGACAGATAGGAGAGCTGAGGGCCAAGCTAGGGTTGCTCATGTGGACGAGGATGCACAATCATCACATTTAGAGGATGCAGAAAGAGGAGAGACCTTGGTAAATGAAAGAGTCCTACTAAGTGGTGAGATTGAACCAGGACAATGGAGGAGTTTGTTCCGTACCAGATGCAAGTGTAAGTATAAATGTTGTGACGTGATCATTGATGGTGGTAGCACTGATGACTTGGTATCAGAAGAGATGGTCTCTAAGCTGAAGCTCAAGAGGGAGAAACATCCACAGCCCTATCGGATTGCTTGGGTAAAAGATGATCATAAGGTCTTGGTAAGTGAACAATGTTTAGTAAAATTCAAAATTGGGTGTTACCATGATGAAGTTCTCTGTGATGTTATTTCAATGGATGTTTGCCATCTATTGTTGAGTAGACCATGGCAGTTTGATAGACATACAGTGCATGATGGACATGCAAACACATACTCTCTCACAAAGGATGGAGTTCGCCATAAATTGAAGCCCATTAAAAAGGAAGATGAAAAGGTATGTAGCAGTGCTAGGATTTGTCTTTTTGATGGAAGGAAGTTTTTAGATGGCATGAAACATCAGCATATGTGCTATGCTTTGATTCCTACGAAAGATAAAGAAGGTAGTAGTGAAATACCATTTGAAGTTTCAGATTTACTAAGGGAGTTTAGAGATATTATCTCTGATAATGTTCCAGATGGATTGCCACCAGTAAGGCAAATCAGTCATCAGATAGATCTAATTCCAGGAGCTAGTTTTCCTAACAAGGCTGCTCACAGGATGACTCCTACTGAAACAGAGGAGCTAAATAGACAGGTTCAGGAGTTGTTGAGGAAGGGCTTGATTCGAGAGAGCTTGAGTCCATGTGCAGTACCTGCAGTACTCGCACCAAAGAAGGATGGAGAGTGGAGGATGTGTACAAATTCTTGAGCTATAAATAGGATCACCATCAAGTACCGGTTTCCTTTGTCAAGGATGGATGATATTATGGACTGCTTGAGTGGAGCTCAGTACTTCACAAAGATAGATCTGAAGAGTAGTTATCACCAGATATAGATTCGAGAAGGAGATGAGTGGAAAACAACCTTCAAGACCAAGGAGGGTCTTTATGAGTGGTTAGTCATGCCCTTTGGATTGACGAACTCCCCAAGCACCTTCATGCGGCTCATGAATGAGGTACTTAAGAAGTTCTTGGGAAAATTTGTTATTGTCTATTTGGATGATATTTTAATTTTCAGCAAGACTTTGGAAGAACATTTATTGCATATTCGTAGTGTCCTTGAAAGGCTAAAAGAAGAGAAACTGTTAATTAATCTGAAGAAGTGTAACTTTGCAAAAAGGGAGTTAGTCTATTTGGGGTTTGTTATATCACATGAAGGTCTCAAAATGGATCCGGAGAAGGTAAAAGCCATCTTGGAATGGCCTACTCCAAGGTCTGCTACTGAGGTAAGATCATTTCATGGTTTGGTTAGTTTTTACAGGAAGTTTATTTAGAATTTCAGTGGCATATGTGCACCCCTAACTGATACAATAAGAGGGGATAGAAAAGAGTTCAAATGGACTGTAGCAGTTGCGAGAAGTTTTGAATTGCTGAAGAAGAAGGTAACAGAACAGCCTGTGTTGGCACTTCCAGATTTTAGAAAGGTTTTCCAAGTAGATTGTGATGCCAGTGGCAGCGCTATTGGGGCTGTATTAAGCCAAGAAGGTAAGCCTATTACATATTTTAGTGAAAAATTGAATGATGCAAAGAAGAAGTATTCTGTTTATGATCGAGAGTTCTATGCAATAGTTCAAGCCTTAAAGAAATGGAGGCATTATTTATTGCCAAAGGAATTTGTTTTGTATACTGATCATCAGGCATTACAGTACCTAAATAGCCAAGGTAAATTGAATCAGAGGCATATGAAGTGGGTAGAATTCTTGCAGAGTTATACATTTGTGTTGAAGCATAGAAGTGGAAAATCTAACAGGGTTGCAGATGCACTAAGTAGGAGATAGTCATTGCTTATAGTAATGCAGGTTGAAGTAGTTGGGTTTGATGAACTCAAGAATTTGTACCCCGAGGATCTTGATTTTGCTAAAGCATGGAAAGCTTGTAAAGAACCTGTTGCTGTAGATAGAACCAAGTGGTTAGACTATTTGATTCAGGATGGCATGTTGTTCAAAGGTAGTCAATTGTGCATTCCAAGGAGTTCCATGAGGGAAAATCTGATTAAGGAGAAACACAGTGGAGGGATGGCAGGACATTTTGGTCGGGATAAGACCATTGCCATTCTTAGAGAACATTATTTTTGGCCTCAAATTACACAGGATGTAAAGAAGTTTGTACAGAGTTGCCAGGTTTGTCAAGTTGCCAAGGGGTTTAGTCAAAATACTGGCCTATATCAGCCATTGCCTGTTCCATCAAGGCCATGCGAGGACATAAGTATGGATTTTGTTCTTGGATTGCCAAGGACACAAAGGGGTAATGACTCAGTATTCATGGTGGTTGATAGGTTCTCCAAAATGGCACATTTCATTCCATGCCACAAAACTCATGATGATGTCCATATTGTAGACTTGTTTTTCAAAGAGGTGGTAAGACTACATGGTCTTCCAAGGAGTATAGTTTCTAACAGAGATACTAAATTTGTGGGGTATTTCTGGAGGACATTGTGGAAGAAGTTGAGAACAGACTTGAAATTCAGTTCCACGCATCACCCACAAACTGACGGCCAAACAGAAGTGGTAAACAGAAGTCTGGGCAATTTGCTGAGATGTTTAGTTGGGGATAAGCCCAAGGGATGGGATTTGATTCTACCACAGGCAGAGTTTGCTTATAATAACTCTGTAAATAGGAGTACTGGAAAATCACCATTCCAAATTGTATATGGGAGTAGCCTAAGGACTGCACCAGAGCTGAGGAAGATAGAACAAGGGGAGAGGACAAGTGCTGAAGCTGAGGAATTTTCTGAACATATCAGGCATCTACACGAGGAGGTTCAAGCACACATTACCAAGATGAATCAAGAGTATAAAGCTAGGGCTGATCAAAGGAGAAGACATAAGGAATTCCAAGTAGGAGATTTAGTCATGGTGCACTTACGAAAAGAAATATTTCCAGCCGGTACTTACAACAAGCTGAAAATGAATAAATTTGGCCCCTGCAAAATTCTGAAGAAACATGACTCAGGAAATGCATATGAGGTGGAGCTGCCATATGGTATTCACATTTCCGCCATCTTCAACATTGCAGATTTAACAGAGTATCATGATGATGGTGTAGATGAGGAGCTCGTTTTAGAGCCATGTCCAATTCCTACTTCTAAGAAGGAGGAGATAGAAGACATTCTAGGTCATCGTGTGGGTAGGAGTACTAGAAACAGGCAGTATGAAGAGTATTTGGTGAAGTGGAAAGGATGGCCGATCGAGGACTCAACTTGGATTTCAGCAACTGAGGTTTCCCATTTGGGATTTCCTCTACCATTTATAAAGTGACAAGGTCACTTTTCAATCTACCCTGGGTGTCTGATGCAGGAGCATCCAGAGGTATAAGGGCAATCCTGTGTCACCCAAAAAAAAATGTACTTAGACTTAGTTTCTGTTTGATGTGTTTTCATTTTTGAATACCCATTTGGGTCAAATAAAGGTTCCAACTCTCACAGTTCCACTATTAGTGAGTTTGAAAATCCCAAAAAAATAGGAGCATGTATTTGGGCCATCATTTTGGTAAACTAGAAGGTGCGAATTGGCCAGATGAATGTAATCATGATTTAGAGCATTCCAAAAAAAGAATCAGGTCAATAGGCCCCACGATTTGAAAGTTATTGCAATTTTTTGAGTTTTGGAGACCTCCTAAGAATGCTTCAAAGTCAGGTTTGGGGCATTAAATGACCTCGAAAAGGGTCAAAAAATGGAGGACGAGCGAAGCTGGTCCATAGGGCTATAGAGCGCTTCGAGAGCTTTTCGAAAATGTAAACGGTTTGTCAATCGGAGCTACAGTTCAAAAGTTATGCCTCCCGAAAGTTCGGTTACCGTTTTTGGATTCTTCTAGATTTGCACTGACTTCTAACGCAGCTTCTGGAACCTTCTATTTTGTCGGTGAATGCCTACTAGCACTTTCTAGAATGTACTCCTAGTCCTTAACCCTCCGGGGTCTATTTAAGAAGATTTCTGGCATTGTAAAAGGCAGTTCAGAGTAGGGTTTGAGAGGAGGTACTAAAAGGAGAAATTATCTCCAGATTTATGCTATTGTAAGCCCTTAGGGCATGTTTTGAAGTTTATTTTCTCTGTACTGTTGTACTAGCTTATTTTCTTAGTTAATATAATTTTCCCTTTCTGTTGTGTCCATTTTGTTCTTGGGTTGTGTCCCCATCACTCTAACTGTAACTCTAATTCTTACCCTAACCCTAACTCTAACCCTAACCCTAATTCTAACCCTAGCTCTAACTCTAATGGTAATTCTAATCCTAACCCTGATTCTTACCCTAAATCTAACTCTAACTCTAACTCTAACCCTAACTCCAACTCTAACTTTATCCTTGATTCTAACCCTACCTCTAATTCTAGCCCTAACTCTAACTTTGACACTTTTTGTAACCCTAACCCCAATATTAACCCTCACCTTAACTTTGACTATAAACCTACCCCTAATCCTAACCCTAACACTATATACAACTCTAACTCTAACACTAACCCTAATTCTAATCCTAATCCTAGCCCTAACTCTTACCCTAACCCTAAATCTAATAAGGTAACTTTAATCCTAACCCTAATCTAACCCTGATCACAATTCTATCTCTAACTTTAACTCTAACTCTAACTTGAACCCTAACTCTAACTCTAATTCTAACTCTAACTCTAATTCTAATTCTAATTCTAACTCTAATTCTAATTCTAATTCTAATTCTAATTCTAACTCTAACTCTAACTCTAATTCTAACTCTAATTCTAATTCTGACTCTAATTCTAATTCTAATTCTAATTCTAACTCTAACCCTAACTCTAATTCTAACCCTAACCCTAATCTAACCCTGATCACAATTCTATCTCTAACTTTAACTCTAACTCTAACTTGAACCCTAACTCTAACTCTAATTCTAACTCTAACTCTAATTCTAACTCTAACTCTAATTCTAATTCTAACTCTAACTCTAACTCTAATTCTAATTCTAATTCTAACTCTAATTGTAATTGTAATTGTAATTGTAATTGTAATTGTAATTCTAACTCTAACTCTAATTCTAATTCTAACTCTATTTCTAACTCTAATTCTAATTCTAACTCTAATTCTAATTCTAACTCTAACTCTAACTCTAACTCTAATTCTAACTCTAACTCTAATTCTAATTCTAATTCTAACCCTAACTCTAATTCTAATTCTAACTCTAACTCTAACGCTAATTCTAACTCTAACTCTAATTCTAACTCTAATTCTAAGTCTAACTCTAACTCTAATTCTAACTGTAACTCTAATTCTAACTCTAATTATTTCTCCATGATGATGTGAGAACATTATATATTGTTGAATTTTTAATAATGCTAATGCAATTTTTATTGCAATGATTAAGAATTGTAATCAATAAATCTCCCTATCATTCTAACCCTAACCCTAATTTAACCCTAATTTAACTCTAATTCTAACCCTAACCCTAATTTAACCCTGATCACAATTCTAACTCTAACTCTAATTCTAACTCTAACTCTAATTCTAACTCTAACTCTAACTCTAACTCTAATTCTAATTTTAATTCTAATTCTAATTCTAACTCTAACTCTAATTCTAACTCTAATTCTTATTCTAACTCTAATTCTAACCCTAACTCTAATTCTAATTCTAACTCTAACTCTAACTCTAATTCTAATTCTAACTCTAATTCTAATTTTAACTCTAATTCTAACTCTAATTATTTCTCCATGATGATGTGAGAACATTATATATTGTTGAATTTTTAATAATGCTAATGCAATTTTTATTGTAATGATTAAGAATTGTAATCAATAAATCTCCCTATCATTAAGGAATCTATTTAGACTTATGATTTTCTTTCTTAATTAATATATTTAGTAGCTACATATATAATCTAATTAAATAATGACAATATAAACTAAATATATGATTCGTTTATTTTAAATTAATCACTAACTTTAATAAAATACACATTTTATTGATGAGGTGAACTTCTTGTCCGCATCAACGATTAAATTTAATTATGAAACATTAAAAATATAAATATTTTGAAACATGCAAATATAACACTATTATGAAACATACAAATCTAAACATGGAAACCAAAAGTATTTTGAAATATGCAAATCTAAAACTAATGTAAAACATGCAAATGTAAAACTAAATTGAAACATGCACATTAAAAATCTGCAAAAGAAATGTATTATCAAATATCTAAATCAAAAAGTTTTTGAATCCTAAATCTAAATCAAACATACAAGGCTAAACTATATGAAACTTTAATATACTCCTGTTAAAAAACTCTAATTGCTCCAATAATCTCCATCTCTTCTTCTCTGCAAAAACACAAAATGAAAATGAAATGAGGAGCATTTGTTTTATAATTTATGAGAGAACCCTCATATCTCCCAATAGATGTCTTTTGACATTCCATGAATTTGTTTCAAATTCCCCCACTCCTCACAAAAAATAAGCATGAATGTGCATGCAAAAATATATTTAACAAAAAGAAAATGTTTTATATTTAAAATTTTAATCAAGTTATTTCAGCCTTATTTTCTTGCATTCTATTTTTTTGGCCTTATTTTTTCAAGTTCTATTATTTCAGCATCCATTTGGCTTAATATTATTTTGGCTAGCTATTTTTTTGAAAATTTTATTTTATTTTATAATTCAATAATGTTAAAATATATACTAAATATATGATTTATCTACTTTAAATAAATCATTAACTTTAATAAACTATAAATTGTATTGATATGGTGGCATTCTCATCCAGATTAATGATAAAATTATGTTTTGAAATATGAAAATAAACTATTGTGAAACATTCAAATCTAAAACATGCAAACCAAAACTATTTTGAAATATGAAAATTTAAAACTAATATGAAACATGCAAATATAAAACTAATTTGAAACATGCACTTTTAAAATATGTAAATGAGAAGTATTATAAAATATATAAATCAAATAGATTTTGAATACAAATCTAAATCTAAATCAAACATGCAAGACTAAACTATTAAATGCAAGCCTAAATAGTTATGAACAGAATTCTAAATCTAAATGAAATTAATTAAAATTGAAATCTAAATCAAAGTAGAATATTATAACTAATTTTGAATTTCAATTTACATTTACATTTAAATCTAAATGAAAATGTAAATAAAAAATAGAAATTTCACCTACAAAAATGTTACTCCAAAACTTCAATCTACTCCTATTCAAAAACTCCAATCTAATCCTCTAATAACCTCCACCTCTTCCTTCCTGCAAAAACATAAAATGAAAATGAAATGGTGAGCCTTGGTTTTATAACTTCTGAGAGGCTCCTCATATCCCCCAACAGACATCTCTTCACATTCCACGAATTTGTTTCAAATTCCCCCACTCCCCACAAAAAACAAGTATGAATGTGCATGCAAAATTATATTTAACAAAAAAAAATCATATTGAAATTATTTCGCCCCTATTTTTTCAGGCCCTACTTTTTCGGGCCTATTATTTCGTTTGTAACTCTCACCAAATCTTTTTGATTGCCAAATGGCATTCCATATTTTACTTTCGTTTGTAACTCTCACCAAATCTTTTTTCCTTACACGGATTATTCCTTGGAATATTCTTTGTGCTGGGAAGTGTTGCTACCATTGTATATGCCTCTTGGCATAAATATAGTATTTAATGGTCCTCTCATACTATGCCACTTCAACAAAGATAAAGCATATTTAGGGCGACCATGAGATCGAATCTAAGATAAATAATAATAAATGTCTTTATATTATTTACAAAATAAATATGGATGATAAAAGATATATTGTTCAAGAATATGTAAGATGCAAGCTTAAATCGAATGATATGAAAAGTAAAAGTAGGGTCATACAACATTAGAAAATAATTATGTTAAAAATCATTAAAACAGTACAAGAATCTAGCTTTCAATATAATTAAAAAACTTAAATTTGTAAATACATTAAATACATTTAAAAGAATATACTAATTTTTTCTTATATATATTTTAAAAAATATTTTTAATTTTTAATTTTCTGAAAATTGTTTAAGGTGTTAAAAGATTTATGTTTAATTTTTCATATTCATAAATTTTTTTTTTTTGTCTCTTATACAAACAAAGACTTATGTTTTGGCTTAATTTTTTGTACATTTAAAAGTATTAAAGAATATTTATAATATATGTTATTTTCTTTATTATCTTTTTCAGGCTAATTCATTTTTATTTTTTTCTCACAAATGTGTATTAGTCATATCATTTAAAATACATTATCTAATCAAATATTTAAATTATGTTCTATTAACTAACACTATCTCTTATATTAATTTGAATGTTTAATTAAGATTGATGTTGTATTTTGTTATTTTATTACTAATGTATTAATGACTTGTGAAACAATAGAAGATATAAATGTAAATTTTTTATGATAATTTATTTTTTGCCCAAGTTATTAGACATATTCAATGTGCCTACATAATAAAAACTTTCCTATTTAAAATTGGTTGCCAAAAACATTTTTATTTTTATTTTATTTTTCTCTTCTCTAAACTTTTACCCTAGTCTTAAGCCCACGAATAACCTCTTCTTAAAAAGTGCATGCACCAAAGTTCCTGCCTTTTTGTTTTTATGGTTGATTGAAGTAGTATTGCATGAAGGGGAAAATAAATTAGTTACAATTTTTAGCAAAAACTTGTTGACGATAAACTTTTTTAGGTACTTAAATTAAAAAAATAAAATGGTTGATTACTTAAATCAAATCAAAGTACCAAAATATGTAGTAAGTTTGAGGGGTAGTATTAATGGTATAAAAAAAATTGACCAAAATTGTAAAATAGTAGTTAGTAAAACATAGTGTAAACTTTTAAAAAATAACATTTTACAGTTGTCAAAAATAAACATCAATGTAAAACTAATAAGAAATATATATAAAATAAGAAATAAAAAAACATTTAACTCTATATTTGAATTTGGTAAGATAGCTAGTAAAATATAGTGTAAACTTAAAGAAATAACATTTTACAAAATACAAAAATAAACATCAATATAAAACTAATAATAAATATATTTAAAATAAGAAATATACAACATTTAACTCTATATTTGATTAAAATATCTAAATCATACAACTTTAAAAACATTTAACTCTATAAATTTATATGACGCACTTCCATGAATATCCAAAACCAATTCGAATAACTAACTAGAGGAGGAGTTTCGTTAGGGGCTCCTAATGGAATGGTGCATGTCAATTAAAACACCTTGCATATCTGGTAATGGGGACAATTTCCTCGATGTAATCCATTTTCACTTCAAGGGGCATGAATTGCTTACACTGATAACAGATGATAATCCATTACTAACAATAACACTCTAATGCATCAACAACTACTAATATCAGCGTGGAACATCAAATCGTCCATACGCGAAATCAAGCATTTACAGAGAGGATCCGATTGAGTATTCAAAGGCCACTTACAACCTTCCAAATCAGAAGAAATGCATGAAAGCTAAACCCAAGTACTCACAATTATAGGTGATACTTTTTCGCATGCCCATTTCCAATGTTTGCTTCTTTCAGTTTCTTCACTACCGACACTATCATTTTTGCCTGCTCTATGCTCTGCTCATGATTAACTTGGTCTTTCTGAGGCGATGGCCCCAATTTTACTTTTCTTCTTTTTTCTTTTGATTCTTTATGAATCTGTAATTGATTTGCAGGAAAGTTATGAATGGTTCATAAAGATGCAATATTTATTTGTTTTTTTCAAATGAAATAGTAAACTATGTGAGCTTAGATTTTGGAGGAAATTTTATAGTTTTTTTTTGAGAAAAGAGGGGTAAAAATTTATTAAGACAGAAAGGAATACAACAAGGAGAGCTCAACAAGCAGCTCGATCCGGAGCAATAAGATCATCAAAGTCTTGCAGCATCTCAAAGGAAAGTTGCCTCCTATCCCTAATATTCCAACCCAGATCATGGCTAGAAGCCCATTTGGCTAAACAATCAACAACTCTGTTCCATTCACGAGGAATATATGTGAATCTAATGAACTGAAAAGAGGTAGAGAAGAGAATAATTTGATTAACAACAGTGGCCAGTTGCCAACTAACATCCTCAAGCTCCTGCGAAGAAAGCAAGTTCACCACCACTTGGGAATCAGACTCACATATAATCTTACTCCATCCCCGGAAGCAACACTGTTCCACAACATATAAAATAGCCTAAGCTTCCATGAGATTGTTAGTGTAATCATCCTTATGAACTGAGAAAAAGAATTTAACATCACCAGAACTACAACGAGCCACTCCCCCAATACCAGTAGGGCCAGGATTCCCACGGGAAGAACCATCAGTGTTAATTTTTAGAACTCCAGAAGGAGGAGGAGTCCAATGCCCATCTCGGTTAACCTGACCCTTCCTCTGATGTTGAAGTTGCCTGGACATAGAAGGAAACCTTTGAGTTGTAGCCCCATCCTGAAGATGAAAATTGAGGCGATTACAGATAGCAAGATCAACCAGATCCATACCCCCATCTAGCTCACACTTCACATGAATAGTTTCCTAAAGAGAATGTGACAGCTTCCACCAAAGATGCAAAACACCAAGCCGAACATTTTGGAATATTCGACGATTCCTCTCCAACCAGCTATGCCAAAGCATGAATGATGGGCCAACAATCTAAGCAGAATGGAGAGAAGAAGACTTGGAGGTAGCACTGCCCAAGTGGGCCCAGAACTCATGCAAAGAGGAAGCATGCCTACAAGAGCAACCCCAAGCGCTCCACCAAAGGTGCCATAGCTGAGTAGAATAATAGCAATGGAAGAACAGATGGGAGACATACTCCTCTCCATTACCACACAAAACACAATAAGAGGGGCCTTGAAATCCACGTTTAAAAAGATTATCCTAGGTAAGACAGTGGTTGTGAACCACCAGCCACATGAAAAAATTGCACTTGGACCAAGAAACTTTATTCCAAACTTGCTTCCACCAAGGGACCTCAACATCCCCAAATAATTGTCTAGTTATCTCTTGATACCCAACAGAGACATGATATTTACCAGACAAGGTACTGCCCCAAGCCAAAACATCTAGACCAATCAAAGAGGAACATTGTCGAGAGGCCAGAATTTGAGAAATCTCCTGACGATCCATGTCTGTACCTCCAGGAGGCCAATCAGAAGAATGCTTCCATCTGTAACCAACACCAGGTCCCAATTGATAAGGAGTCTTGTAATGAGCCACTTTATCCCATCCAGCGGCTAGAAAAGAGTCACAAAGAGACTGAAGATGAGGATACATGGATAAAATGGAAGGGAATCCATCCCAAGCATCAGACCAAAACAAAGCCTGAGAACCTCCATTACATATCCAAAACAAACCCCTCTTTACTAACACCGCACCTGTCTTCAGAGTATGCCAAACCATTGAGCCACGACCTTCAAGAGGAAGTGCAGAAACAGAGCAAGGATCAACACCATAAAAATATTTATGAGTGATAATACGAGCCCAAAGTTGATGTTGTCCAGAGCACCATCGCCAATAAAGTTTAGCAGCCAATGCTTGACTACTCAAGAGAGTTGATCGAAGACCAAGACCACCCTCCTTTTTAGGTCTACAAACAGTTGCCCAACTAACCAAGCTCCATTTAGTACTACGCAAATTACCACTCCAAAGGAATTGCTGAGAAAGAGCATCAAACTCCTTGAGAAAGTAAATAGGAGCAGCTTGAACCATGCATCTATAAGTAGGAAGAGCTTGGATAATAGCTTGAAGAAGAGTAACCCGGGCAGCAGTAGAAATCCATCTATGAGTCCAATGATTAACCTTATCGTGAAGCTTGGTAATCAAATTTTGTCAGAAGAGACGTGGCTGCCTAGAAACAGCAATAGGAATGCCAAGATAAGTCAAAGGAAGTGACCCAATCTGAAACCTTAGGATACCAACAATCTTGTGTTGAATAGAATCAGGAGTGTTAAAAAAGTAAATGGAAGATTTGTGCTCATTACCTTTCTGGCCTGAAGCTGCCAAATAAACGTCCAAAGCATGTCGAAAGGCTTCAGCTTCCTTGATCCTAACAAGAGCCACAAGAGCAGAATCATCAACAAATTGAAGATGGGAAAGAGAAGGTAAGTCATTACCCCACCGCCACCCTTGAATAGAATTCTGGGACACTTGATACTTAATGAATTTTCCCAAGCCTTCAACCATGATGATGAATAGATATGGGGAGAGAGGGTCACCCTAGCGGAGGCCTCTAGAAGCACCAAATAGTTGAGAAGGTTGACCATTAATAAGAACATAAAAAGAGGCAGAAGTAACACAACTCAAAGTCCAACTCACCCAGTCAGAGCTAAATCCAAAAGAAAGAAGAATACTCCTTAGGAAACTCCATTTAACTCTATCGTAGGCCTTAGCCATATCTAGCTTAATAAACATTGCTCTCTCCCTTGAAGTAGCCTTAGAGTGAATAGCCTCAATAGCAATAACCACCCCATCCAAAATTTGTCTGCCAGCAACAAAACCACCTTGTTCTTCTGAGATAATAATGGGAAGCCACTTTTTCATTCTCTCAGCAATCAATTTAGTAATAACTTTGTAAACCACATTACATAAGGCAATTGGTCTAAAAAACTCCAATTGATTAGCACCCTCTCTCTTAGGAATAAGAGTCAAGAATGTAGAATTCAAAGCTCGAAGCATCTGCTTGCTAGAATAGGATTCCTTAACCACCTCTAAAAAATCATGATTAATGATGTCCCAAAATTCTTGAGAGAATTCAACTGGAAAGCCATCAGGACTAGGAGCCTTCCCTTTAGGCATGCCAAAGACCACCTCCTCCAGCTCTTCCAAAGATAGTGGACACATGAGATAATTATTCATTTCCTGAGTGATAAGGGAAGGAATACAAGACAAAATAATATTTTCTTCATTATCAGTAGGAGGAGAGTCCTCAGAGAAGAGGGTAGAGAAGTATTGAGTAGCCTTCTAAAACAAAGTTGGCAAGGAATTCAGTTGGATACCTTGAGAATTAACCAAAGAAGAGATAATGCTTTGATTCTGGCGAGATTGCACTGTTTTATGGAAAAAGGCAATATTTCGATCAACTTCCTAGAGCCAATCAACTCTAACCTTTTGCTTCCAAAAAAATTCCTCTCAAAGTTCCCATTCTACTAGAGCTCTAGAAGCAAGGGATTCAGCCTTGCCAAGATCCTCTGAGAAACCTCAATCTCTAATCTCCCTTATGATGACATCAAGATCTTCTTGAGCAAGCCTCTTCATAGAGTGAAGGTTCCCAAAGCAATGCCTATTCCATATCTTGAGCTACCTTTTAACATATTGAAGCCTTTTAGAAAATGAGAACATTGCAGTACCATATGTAGGAGCACCATCTTTTAAGTGTTTTTGAGTTAGAGCAATAGTGAAATGGATGAGGAAGCATCACTTAAATGCAATGAGTGCTAAGTGTTTCATTCATTCTTATAAGAGACAAATTCTTGTGAACCACTACTCATGAAACACGTGTTAATGAGTTTAGTTTGAAAACTACACTATGTAATCTTGATAACAATATAAATCTTTGATGAATATTCTTTGTATACGGTCTCTATATCTAACCATAGTTATTCATTTCTAAACATTTTGATGAGATAGAATTGAACCATATATTCTTTATATACCATCTCTATATTTACCATATTTATGTGTTGCACTTTCATCATCACAATCTATGTGTTGGTCATAGAAATATGTAATTATGAAATTGTTTGAAGTTATTTCTTGGATTATTAATATTTTACTTTATTTTCAAGTGTTTGATAGTAGTTCTTACTTCTATAATATTTTTTGGAAGGTTTGATGCTTTCATAATTAATAATAATACATTTAGTTGTTTAATTTTTCATAATATTTCTATTTTCTAAAAGTTTGCTTCTAATTAAGTTTTTATAAAGTATAAATATTTTTGAAAAAAAGCTTGAACAATCAAATCAAGATAAATATGATCTATTAAACTTACTCTTTTATTTATTGTTGTATATGTTTCTTTCAATTTCACAAATTTAGAAGACACCATTCCATGATGAATTTAGAATCTACTAAAATACAAGTAAAAGCAACTAATCAAAGTATGTAGAATCAACTACATATGAAGCCTTTAACTAAATCCCCTAATCAAGGGGATTAGTAAGGAATCCCACCCCCACCTTTGAAGATAGAGAAACATCATTCAATAAACAATTTCAAGGAATATATAGGGTAGGCACCCTACCCTTGAGTACATAACCGAAAAGCAATTGCTTGTGGGGCAAAGTGCTAATTTCAAAGAAGGGTTGGCAAGAAAACCTATGTAGTAGGCATCCCACCTTTGAAGATAGAGAAACATCATTCAATAAACAATTTCAAGGAATATATAGGGTAGGCACCCTACCCTTGAGTACATAACCGAAAAGCAATTGCTTGTGGGGCAAAGTGCTAATTTCAAAGAAGGGTTGGCAAGAAAACCTATGTAGTAGGCATCCCATTCATAGAACAAAACCTAAACCAACTAATAAGAGAACATGTTACATGTAGTATTATGTTGTATTTTAACTTTGTGGATCATTTAATGATTTTTAATTATATTTAGTTCCAAGTCTAATAAAAGATGAAGTCTAGACTTCACAAACGTGTAGCATAAGAAAATGACTGAATTATTTCTCATCCTAGCCCCAATGTTCAACATTTCTATATATGTTTTTGAAACCATTACAAAATTTCTAACTATGAATGCATCGCTTCCTTGCATCGTTGTTCCAATTTAAATTATTGTTGAGGTACATGTTTAGATATTTGCAATAGTGGACATCCTTGCAGACTCTTTTGTACAAAATTGAAGGATAAGATCTCTTGGTTTTATCATCAGATTATTTTGATTCATTATCATTAATATTTAGTTTGTATTTTTTACAAAATGTCTGCTGAATTTCAAATTGATTCTTTAGTTTAATAAGATTTTTTTAAGAACAATATCATCAACCTATATGAAAGGATGACAATTAGTCCAATCATATTAATATTGATGTACTATTTTAGAACACATTATTAATGCCAATAGATGTAGACTTCACAAATATGAAAAAGAGGAAATATGCCATTTGTTGTTGCATCCATCTTGGTAATAACCTTTTTACAAACACCATACATTAGATTGGAAAATTAAGAACATCACGCTTAAAACAGATTTTGAGGATTTTTCATGTTACAGAAAGCTTTCTTCAAAAGAAATTGACTTACTCTTGAAGGATAACTTGATTATCTCAATCAATACATAAACAATTCAATACACTTGGGGACGAAGTATAGAATGTTGAGAACTCTTGTTTTTTGATTTTATGATTTTCGGAATCTTGAGGAAAACACCACACAACTGTTATTGATCAAAACGTTTAGCATTATTAACTTAATAAACAGCATCCAAATTCAATTTCGTCATAGTCAACATCATTCACTTTGGATTGTCACGATCAAAGAATATCGACATTTTTGCATCCCAATATAAGGCAATTTGGTATTAGATTTTGGATAGGCTATAACTCCCACTAATGGAAAGTCAGGTTGGATAAAAATAGAAGAAATTGATCGGAATTTCTGTGTCCCTGGATTAACACTGTTCATTGATCATGGTTTCAGAATTCAGAAAAGTGGAGAAGTAGATTAATGATCTCGCAAGGGAATAGATTGGAAAACTAACAATCCTCACTTCATAGACTACCACACAATATATATATTTTGTGAACAGGAATAGTTTAGTTTTCTTGAACATTTGTAACAGGCTGGCCATTTTTTTCTAACATCCCGAGTGCAGGATGATAGATAGGGAATTTGCCGGCGTTCTGCTTTGTTGAATCAAATGACGGATCCTGTATATTGATATGCAATGATGTTATTTGATGCAGATTCTAACGGTCAACTGATCCCTTAGGTTATTTCAAGTCTAACAAATCTCTCGTACATCAAATACATAAATATCATGTAATGTAAAAGGCATAAGCCACTTCAACTAATAAAAAGACAAACATAACAGACAGAACAAACAAAAACACAACTGTTCTTGCACTATAAGGTACGAATTCAGTTGCTCTATAACACTCGTTTACTTAATGTCTAAGGCAGCTATTGAGGGGGTCTTTGGATTTTCGAGTAAAATTCAAATACTATGCAAAGGATAGTGAACCCCCCACCCTTATTCGTGCAATTTGCCACTACTCCATTATTGAATTCTCCTTCTGCATGTGTCAAGGGTGAGTTTAGAGGCTCCTTATGGATTGGCGGGTTTGGAGGTGTCCAATGGAGATAAAACTCATATGCATATCTGTAACATGCTTAACCTATCTCAGCAAAATGTTTTTTTCCATCTTTTGTCTTGATTTGAACATCTCCCACTTCAACAATATTACAAAAGTGATCATCTCCTAAATGCATTCTACCATAATTACCAGCAATATACACAATAAAGTTAACCTTATTTGGGGTTAAATGATGAGATGCCCCAGAATGATGACTCTAATCAATGCTACAGATGGAGGTACAGAAACGTGCATTTTCCATTGAAACAGTAAATTAAATCTCATTATCTGAAACTATAGCTATGGTCTCGCCTTCATTTGTGCTGGCTGATTTCATATTTGCATTGCCTAATTTTTGATCCTTGTGCTCTCGCTTCAAGATTCGACATTCCTTCTTGATGTGGCCTAGCTTTCCACAATGATAACAAGTTAGCTTGCCCCTTCTTGATTTTGATCTTCCTCTTGACCTTGAATGCCCGTGATGATTTCTTTCCATTATGTACCACGATCAGCTGTAGTTAAGGCTTCTCCTCCTTGACTTTCTATGATAAATTTTCTTCTCGGCTCCTCATTCATTAAGGTGTTGCACACATCATCAAACTTCAAGCTTCCTGTTGTTGCAAAAGTGCTAATGGCCACAATCAAATTTTCTCAGCTGTCTTGCATGAAACACATTAGTAGGATGACTCTAATCTCATCATCCGAAGGAATTTTAATAGAGGCAAGTTGGTTGGTGATTATGTTGAACTCATTTAAGTGATCTGCTACTGAAGCACCTTTTGTTGTCTTGAGATTGTGTAATTTCTTTATTAAGAAGACCTTATTTGAATTGTGTTCTCATACAAATCATGTAACTTTTTCCATAACTCTGTGTGTTCTCATACAAATCATGTAACTTTTTCCATAACTCTGCTGTTGTCTTCTCTTCAGGAACATCAAAAAACACATTTTTAGCCAGGTATTGACAGATGGTTGCTATAGCCTTTCTATCTAGCTTCTTTCAATCTTCATCTATCATTGTTGTGGGTTTCTTCAATACTCCTTCAATTGAAAAATACTGATCCTTCAAAATCAATATATCCTCCATTTGGGATTTCTATACGGCAAAGTTAGCCCCATTTAACTTTTCCAGATCAGTGACTATTGCTGACTCCTTTTCACTCAAATAAAACCTTTTAGCAAACACTTCACAAGTTTTTGGTTACCTATACTTGAACTGCTCTCTAGCAACACTTCGCTCTTGCAACCTCTGCCTCTGCAGGTTAGATACAACCGGTTAACCCCCTGTCTTGCAGGACACGAACACGACTAGTTCTCTTTTTGTCTCTGCAGGATATGAACACGACTTCTTCGTCTAAATCTTTCAGTCTCCCTCAATCAGATCCAACCACTTTGTCTGCAACTTTTTTTTTCTCACAGCTGCAAAACCCTTCCAAGATCTTCAAACCTTGCTTTGATACCAGTTGTTGGTATACATAGGTGAGCCAAAATAGAGCAAGAGGGAAAACACAGCATACCAGAAAGCTAGAAACATATAGAGACAATCTGAGAATAAACAACAACAATCACAGGATACACAAAACCCTTGACCTTCCAAGATCTTCAAACCTTGCTTTGATACCAGTTGTTGGTATACATAGGTGAGCCAAAATAGAGCAAGAGGGAAAACACAGCATACCAGAAAGCTAGAAACATATAGAGACAATCTGAGAATAAACAACAACAATCACAGGATACACAAAACCCACTTGAAAAAATTGGTTAACTTTTTATTAATCAATCGCCAACAACACTCTATAGCTTCAGCAGATTACATTACATTTCATTGCTTACAAAATGATACATTGAATGTGTAAAAATAGAAGACTAATAGAAACAAGGAGCCAAAGACCAATTTGAAAGTCCAAACTGGGCACCAACATCTGAAAGATTCACGAAGTCCAACTTTGTAATAAATGTTTCAACTACTCGCAGGCAACTCTTACGTGCGTGGTTAGCACGACATGTTGCTATTTCGCAAGGGGTAACATGTAGTTTGCGAAATAGTGAAACGTGCATAAAACATAGGTTGACCGCATAACTCTAATATTTACTACTTCTTTTACTTCACACTATAACAGATTAAAGACAAATAGGCTGTGATACTACTATAATTTCCCTACCAAGGAATTTCAACTAACTTAGTTTTGTTTCAGGTTTTGCACATCATTTCATCAATTTTTTTGGTGGAACATTAGAAAGAAATATGACTAACAATTAATCAATTAGGAATTAAGACGAATAATTGCCAATGATCAGTCAAATTTCAATAATAACAGGGAAACGCTGACCTCATTAATTTCTTGATAAATTTAGACATAGTTCCCAATACTGATACAACTCAAGTTACTGATAAAAAATCGGAATGCATATATACGAGAGTGGATTAACAAATTTCATTATAAATATACACATGGTTCCCAATGTTGGTACAACTCAAATTGCTGATACAAATCTGGAATTTATGTATAAGAGATTGGATTTTTGTTCTGACTTAGAATGCTTCAAACTGCTGCTGCCAAGATTTTTGACTTGCTTGAATAAAGATTATTGAGCTGAGGTTTGATTTAAACATTCAAAACACCTTTTTCGCTCGCCAGTATTTTGTCAAATATTTGGTAGAACAAATAACATTATCTCTGAGTTTTACAATCTAGATCAGCCGCAAACTTCACGTACGATCATAGGCATTCTGATAAACAGTTTGAGGACATGGAATAATGCTTAGACATTTTGACAAGCATTTGTCATATAAGTAGCTGAAGGAAATATTCAAATATACATTCAATTTCTGCCCTCTTAGCTGATATAGAGGATTCCAGTATAATATTTTTGAGTAAAATAATCAAGAGTACCGAGAAATTGGAGCAGTAACCTTGAACAAACAAAATGCATTAACAACTGAGGGTGATGTACAATCATATCAGCAATCACGGTGGAGGGATTTGCAGCTTATTTTACCTCTTTATTCCTTGCAAAAGATAGAAGCAAACCCAATAAACATTAGCAATCACCCTAGAATTTACCTTCAAGCCAGTATGACCACGAACAAACAATATTGTTGTAATCCACGGTTTTATTATTTGAATCATAAATCTTCAATAAGTTTGTAATTCTAACTCTCATATAAGTAAATACCAAATTGGAAGAATAGTTATCTTTTCAATACAAATCTTCAAACTCAAACATTTAGCTGCAATGTGGTTCTTATGTTAAAACCAATCTGTACTTAGGGTTTTCATTCTAAGGTGGTAGAAATTTGAATCGAAATTTCTATAAAATATCAAATGTCAGTATGGCTTCTCTCAAATTTCTTTTATAATCTTTTAAGAATAATATTTTACTAACTTTCAAATGTCAGTATGGCTTCTCTCAAATTTCTTTTATAATCTTCTAAGAATAATATTGTACTAACTTTCAGGCAAGAGCCTATAATACAATGGTAGAATTGTGAGCCTATAATACAATGGTAGAATTGTGAGCCTATCATTTGGAAGTCTTGATTCAAATCTATTCAAACTTAACATATAATAATAATAATTAATTTCAACTAATAGTAATAAATAAATCAAATATAATAAATTATAAACTTCGACCAATAACCTATCAAAAAAACATTTTACTGACTTTCTAAAAAAGATATCATAATTTGTTTTTTTATGAAGTGACTGTTATTTTAATTTACTTTAGAATTATATAAATTACTTTATAATTAAAAATAATAATATTTCCCTACAAATAATTAAGTTGTGAAGTTTTTCAGAATAATCTAATTATGAAATTTGACCATGCCAACATAACCTTGGGCTGGCAAGGTATCAAACCTGGTGATGTATGGTGCTTTTGAAAATTAGTAAACTTTTCCACAAGATGTGAAATGCTCTCAATTTTTTTAAACTACATTCAAAAAGTACCATAAGACTTGTCTTGATTTTCCAAATTCATTGACATCATTAAAATAATGTTTTCAAGACTGGCACTCTTGAGAAAAGTTGGGAGTTTTTGAAGATACTGGAAAAACCACAAAAAGGGGACATTACAATCTCCTACAAAGACCTTTACGTTCTGGGAATATTTCAATTTTTTTCCAAAATAGAGGATGTCATGGGGACATTTCCTATCTATCCCCTGTCTCTAGGGAGAATTCATATTTTATGATGCTATTGGCCTATGGTATTTTGTAAGTGAAGGGTGATAATAAGTCTAGATACTTGGATCCATTTTCAGTGAGCTCAAGTAAGGAAAGTCTTCCTAGTTTACAGTTCATAGAAAAGAGCACAGAGGCAAAAATGCACATGCATTAAACAAAACAAAAATGAATGAATAAATGAGATATTGACAAAACAAAAATGAATGAATAAATGAGATATTGACAATAATAAAAGTTTAAATTTCAAAAAAATCAATAAAAAACTTTGTCAAAGGAAAATTTAGATTGTGATATTGCTATCAGAATTTATCTATGTAGTCTTTGAGTCAAACTCATTGACCCATGTATCATGAGTAGTGATTCACCCATCTCTTGTTAGATTATTCAGGGTTTGATTATTCATATGAAAAAGGATAAGGAGAAAACAGTAACACAAATTCCCAAAATTTATTCTCACTTATGACCATTATAAAATATTTAGAAATGACAGCATAAATTTTCATAATCCTTTCACTTGTAGCTATGATTAAACAAGAGCTGCAGGGCAGCATGGTTCATGTTGATTGATTTAAGTGGAAAAATATATCAAATTAGAAATTAGAAAGTAGAATAATGTAACCATTGTTTTTAAAATACTCAAATGTTGGGATGAGTTGACTAATTGTTGATCATATAGGATAAAAGCTTTTACAGTACCCTATTTATAGGTAGGCTCCAGCGCTTCATTAATGAATCAATCAAATTATTCTCAATCAATAAGACTGTTGTCCTAAAAAATTGGTCCTATCATAGGTAAAACGAAATACATGAAATTATGTGCAAGTCCGACTGTCCAAGAAAGCCACAGTGGGCTTGATTTTTCAATTTAGAAATTTGATTGGTTAGATTTAAAAATATTAATCAGCGTCTAATGTCTTTACTGTTTCCTAATCAAAGTTTAAGTTTTCCTAAATAAAATATTAATCAGCGTCTAATGTCTTTACCCTTTCCTAATCAAAGTTTAAGTTTTTCTAAATAAAATATTAATCAGCGTCTAATGTCTTTACCCTTTCCTAATCAAAGTTTAAGTTTTTCTAAATAAAATATTAATCAGCGTCTAATGTCTTTACCTTTCCTAATCAAAAGTTAAGTTTTTCAATTTAGAAATTTGATTGGTTAGATTTAAAAATATTAATCAGCGTCTAATGTCTTTACCCTTTCCAAAGGTTAAGTGAGGTTCCAGGAACCATGTTCTTGTCTTGAATCATGGCATGTTGAGGTTCCAGGAACCATGTTCTTGTCTTGAATCGTGGCATGTTTAGTTAAGTAATTCGCTTGCTGGACAATAATAAATATAGATTACAGATCAAATTTAAATTTTGAAAGTTCTCTTTATGGAATTCAAATCTGGTGGTTGTGGTGTGGGTATACTCCTGCAATAGTCTATTCTGTTCTTTTGCCAAATATACTAGTCCACTACGATATAATTTAATATAAATTGATTTTCAACTCTCCTCATGGTGCAACACAAAAATTGAATAGCAATTTTGATAGTTTAAAGACTGAGTTCAAGTGTACAAGAGAAAATGCACATACTCCCATTTGATATAATGGGGCAGCCTGCTCATACTGCAATATCAACAATTTGAGATGCCGAATTCTACTAAAACGCTATACTTGAACCAGAATGCATCTTTGATTTGGTTTTACAAATTAAAACTTTCACAATCTTCATGAGATGCAGTTTAAAAAAAGCATTGAAAAAGTCATTTTGTTTCTAACATAGTTCACAATCATCTGTAGCTTTAGAAAATGTCCAAATAGAAAAGTAACGTAGAAAACACCAATATTGAGCTTATCTCTCAATTACTAAGGATGAAACTAAAGGAGTATACTGCTTTATTTGGTCACTATGGACTCAAGCGTACTCAAAATAAAGAAAATGTTCAGTCAAACATCAAGCAAGTGAAACAAACTAGTCAAAAGTATGTAAATGAATATAAAAATCTCATTAATTTTCAAGAGATAATCTACCACGTGAGTTTCACTAAGAGGGCTTTGTTCTGAAAGTTAAAATCATACTCACTTTTTCCTGCATTTTCTTGTCAGTTTTATAGAGCACATGTTAAACTATGTTTCTTCACTATTGCTTGCATTAGATTTAATTGTATTTTATCATTTTAAAAATCTACAATGCTCGTGATAAGCAACCTCCTAAAAATGTTGCCCAACAGCTGTAACATACCCTACTAATTCTACCTTGAATTTTTTAGTTTTGATTCAACAACATTTTGTCAAACAGTTGGTGTGCAAAGTCTGATTTGTAATTTCTGAGTTCTTGTTCAGATGTTATAATACTTCTCTGCCAAACAATGACCATATGATCGGAAGAATAGCAAGGACAAATATCTTGGCACTTGAACACTACTACAAATATGCAATGTAAAGAGTTCTTATGGACTGATCGTAAATGTTCCATACACTTATCCTCTATTCAAGATATACAAACTTCATATAGCTGTGTACAGAAGTGACTGAGTTTGTAGTGCAAAGACTGTTACACAGTGACTGAATATGCAAAACTCTTTATAATTATGACACCTATACATTCATTGAACTATTATAATCGGGTGTAGAAGAACCTGGAAATAATATGATCGCTGTTGATCGAAATTTGAGGATGGATGTCCAGTTTAGCAACCCATCTAATAGCTGCTCGGTTAGGGTATGAAATATGACCTCCAAGTACACAGAATGAGGATTGTTCATGCGCACTATTCACGCGCATTGTTCACGCGCACTATTCACACGCACTGTTCACGCGCACTGTTCATGCGCACTGTAGCAGCAGTGTTTACCCACAAACCTGCTCCAAATCTCACCTCCAAATCTGCTGTCCATGCTGTTCAAAGTCTGCAATAATAATCCTTTGGAAATGGAACAATTTCAATCTTACCTGTAGCTGAAAAATTGAAGCTGAATGCACACAGTATGAAGCTAATAGATCTTAAATCCCTTGACTCTGTCTTCCAAGAGCGAAAGGATTGTCACCAATGGAGGATTTCGTCTCCAAAAGCCAGCAATCAAACCAACCAAACTAAGCTTGAATTCATCAATCTCTTCATATCTCCACACCCCACTCATGGCTGTATATAAAGTCCTCTTAGAGGGTCGACCCCCACTCCACAAGCAATGTGGGATTAAATCTCATATTTGCATTTTAATATATTGTTTCCATTTATCACTTTAAAGTCCCAAGGAGATCATTTGGTGTCCCACTCTTGGGCACACATATAAATACAAAATATAATAAAGTAACCTTATAATATTAATTTAATTGAAGTTACTTTATTAAATAACTTTCGGCATTAAAATTCCATAGCAAATGATCTCGAAACACCACAAATGATAGCTCGTTAGAAAGAGCTAAGAAAAACACATCCAACCCCATCATCAAAATTATCATCCGACTAGCCTGGCTGACTTACTAAAAATAGTAAGTCACATTGTAAATGCCTCCAAACGAACTTAGTTGGCCCCAGAACAAAATCGACTAGGCCAAAACACCACAAGATCCCGTCCATGTCCTTGTTAGCCCCCGGGACCACATAGAAGTAGGCTAACGACAACATATATCCAAACTGGCTAAACAGGGGACATTACAACAGCCGTGGTTCGAGTACATATCTTAGGGAGCTTACTTCCACTGACACTGGTTCTAGTTTTCCCAAACCTGCCACCTGCTAAAAAATTGTACTAAAAATCTCACGCAAAAAGTAGTTGTTCATTTCATCAGCACAAGCTCACTTTTCCATTCATTGTATTACCAATATGTCTTTAATCACAGTTTTCTCTCATATACAACTTATTTGCTCTTGGTCATTAGCATGGTTTTACATCAGCGAGAAGACAACGTGCTATTTGGTATCAATCGCTATCCATTTTAAAATGACAATTCCACATATTCTCTTCTATGAGGAGACAACAGCCCCAATACTTGGCTGTACATGTCATGAAATTTTTAGAATTCGAAAGAAACCCACTCTAAAATTTTATGGTCAAATGTGATATTTGGAAGCTGTTTTGTAATGATTCCAGTAGTTTATTAACCTATTGACCACCGAATACCTCTCAACAAGCTTTCTCTTATTCATTTCAACTGTCTAATGTGCCGCAGGATTGAAAAACGACAAAGAAATGAAGTTGAAAAAGTAGAGACTCATCTCAGCATCCAAATTCAAGAGGCCGGATTACAAAATCTAGAGTTATTTTTCTCATTCCTTCACAGTGCTGGATAATTGTGCAGGCTTTTGAACCTAAAAACCAAAATGTCTAAGCCATGAAGTATCCGAACCATTTCAATAAATCTATAAGAGCAGGTGATCTCAATTAATGCAATGATTGTAGAATAAGCAGATGTAAAATTTGTAGAGAAAGGCTTAGGAGCTAAAAGCAGATTCCAGACAGGTCTTCCAAGAAAACAAAAAAAAAACACGCGCACAAGTTATCCATGCCATTGATCAAATGCCCACAACAGAAGGGTTTGAATAGGAATTTTCCATGTGTATGATTATATATATACCCACAAAATTTATTAAACTAACATTAGTAATAAACATTGTGAAGCGGAAGAGTAATTGGAATCGAGAGAGCATTTACAGATATACTCTTCTGTCACATGTTTTTCCTTTCAACAACCTCACACAGAATCCCCAGATTCATAGCAGAAGTCAGGTCACAAATTCTTATATGATAAAAACAAAGCAATCTGTTCAATTTTAGACATTTAACACTGCACAATGAAATGATGCGTGGACCCATAAAGCAATACCTGACGAATGTCTTGTATTATTTTAGGATATGATCTCTGTAGTCGATGAGTCTCGTCAAAGGGGACCATAGACAACTATGATTATTTTTAACAAATCTATCCCATGAGCAACTGCTTAAAGAAAATGAGTTCTAGATTAAAAAAGTTCAACTCATTCTATTTATTTATTGTGTGTGAATGACGAAGCCTGCACAACTCAACAGATGGCTCAGCACATGGTGGCTCAGCTGCATGGAGAAAGAACATGCAAACCCGCCAACTGTCAATGTCGTCTGCAAAAACGCATACCCCAACACCTCCTTGACTTTGATAGTCGCTCCTTTTTGTGCATAGAAACCTGTGCAGGCCTCCAAACTGGCCAAAATATATGTGACAGCGCTCATATGACAGAGAGAACCGATAAAAATCGATCATCTTTTTATAAGATAAATAGCACATAAATATAACAACGGCAAAATGAAGAAATGTTATTGGCTGGGAACGAAAAGATTAATCAAGGTTTAAGTTTTAGCCTAGGCAATAGTTCTCTGCCTTGGCAGGAACTAAAAAGAATCATATCTAAGAACTTAAATCAAAGTAAAGGAGAAGACATCATAGTTCAAATAAGGACGAACTCCACAGTATGATCAAGTTAACACTAGCAAAACCAAAATTATGATCTTCTCACTAAAGAAGAATAGGGGCATACAAGACAAGTTTTTGTTTGAAAATAGCCCCCTTGAGATTGTGGAAGAGTACAAATACTTGGGCATCGATTTTCATAACAAACTCAACTAGGATACTTGTAGATCGAAAAGAATCCAAGGGGGCTGGAAGGCGTTATACTCTTTACAAAACAAGTGCAGGAACGTAGAATTATGGGATTGGACGACCATGAAAACTCTGTTTGGTTTGCTGGTCACTCCGGTTATTCTATACGGATGTGAAGTGTGGGGCGGTAGTATGTCCAAACAGAAATGGCGGCAAGTAGAAAGAATTCAAAAACACTTTATCACATGCAATCTTAAAGTCAAGACCACAGTTCCGTATGAAATCCTTTTGGCGGAGGTGGGTTCCTTTCCATTAGAAGCCGTCGCATTGATCCGAATGCTAAGCTATTTAAAGAAAACCCAAGGTCTAGAAACACATCGTTGGCCCAAGTTGGTAATAGAGGAAAAACTTGTGAGGCGGAAAAGCACATGGATGAAACAAAATGACAAATGGATGCAAAAATGGGATATCAACATCCAAGTTTGCCCGGATAACATTAAAGAAATAAAAAAGTTTGTCAATGAAAAATTTCGCAATATTCTGTGGACAAGACACATAGGGAGGAAAAAATCTTATTACATTAAAGAATTTAATCCCACTTCTAGTCATGATGAAAAGGCCTATATAAGGGCACCTATTAACTGGAAAGCAAAAATGTTGATGGCACAAATTAGAACTAGTTCACATCAGCTGCGATGTGAAACTGGTAGATGGCAAGTTCCAAAGGAAGAGTGGGCAGACAGAACATGTTTATTTTGCAATATGGGAACAGTGGAGACAGAGCAACACTTTGTCATGGAATGCTTGGCTTACAACGACATCAGATCTGATTATACAAAAATTCTGCAGAACAAGGACTTCAACTATTTATTTGAGGAAGATCAAGTGAAGAGAACAGCGGAGTTGATTATCAAAATTCAGAGAAGAAGAGACAAGTTAACCAAAACTTTGCAACTGACTAGTTTGGCTCCTGACTCGGGAGGGCGATTGCATGGGTCCCATAGACTACTTTAGTCTCGTGGACGTCATTAAAATCTATCATATCATATCATATCATAGGTTTAAGCCCGAGACAATTCGAAAGATTGGTAGGAGAGGATGTGTATTTTGCACCACAAAAGCAGTGGAAACAAAAAGACATTTTATCATATGAAGGCCAATGTATGAGGACATTTGCTTCAGGTGTGCAAGGACATTGCTAGTAGATGGCCATTTGGAAAGATGTGGACAGGGAATATTGCAAACCAATTGATTCAAAGTCAGAAGAAAACACTAACTATTTACTTTGTCCTCAAATTGAGCAACATTGGCTGGTCGCCTGGTCCAACTAAATTAAAGTCGCACACGATATTCAATCATACAACTGTTGAAAGTCGTATTATTAAAATTGGCCCATATCATTACACTTTCTTTCATAAATATAAACTTATCTTTCTGACAATAAAATATTCAATTTTTATCAACTTATATTTCTGACAATAAGATAACCACTTTTTAATCTAGTGTTCCATAATGTAGAAGAAATGTCCACTTTCATAATAATTTCGTAGTGAACGTGTTGCGTACATGTAAGTTGGGAAGCAAAAGAAGAACATAAAATGAAGAAAACTGAAATAATTGAAAGGAACAGGTTTTTGTGCTCTTGAAAGACTATAAACTTTAGATTTATTCATTCGGAATTTTGACATTTGTACGTCTTAATGATCAGACAAGCAAGTAACTGACTTACTATGTAGGCATCCTTCAAGCATGGATACACACTTGAGGCTGCTAGTAAAATAGACAGATAATATTACCATGCATAAATAGTTAACATATAGCTATCTAATAAGGGAAATTAAACTTGCATGAGAATGTTTGCATTCGTGACTATATGCTTGCAAGGTACTGTGTGGAAGGGACAGGACAATCCTAAACTATTTAATTTCCACAATAGCAACTAAGATTATGATCTTTTGCACGCATCTGTTCAGGAGTTTTAGCTGCCCCTGTAACAAAGACAACAGTGATCTGACGCCCACAAATGAATTGATTTTTCATATGGTGTTTGGCTTCTGCAGCATCCTCAGCGCTTCTGTACCTAACAAACCCATAGTTGGTTCTTATTCTGCAAGGTCAATCAACATAGATTCTGAGTTGGTAGTAAAGCTCCGAGAATATCCATATGATTTTTACTTCGTAAATTCTTCTCATAAAATAAAAATCATTCGAAATTGGGTTTTAAAAGTTAAAAAACTTATAGTCATCACATTCATTGTGTTTTAAAAATAAAATACAATACTTCTAATGATCACACTCATTGTGTTTTAAATTTAAAACACAATATTTCTAATGATCACACTGATTGTAGCGGGTAGCATACGGATATGATCGATATGTTGACTAAATTTCATTCTTTTCTCAAAATCAATTAAATATGCGCACACACAAGGGGTGGATGGGTGACATTCAATGGTTGAAGTTCTTACTGATTGATAATTGTTTGTTTAACAAATTAGGGAATATAACGGAATTTGTTCTACCACAAAGGATGAATAATAAGCGGAAGATCCTAAGGAAGATAAACTTGTTAATGTACCCATGTTTGAGCTCGGGCATTAATTCCCATTAACAACCGAACAACTGTATATGTACAGAGTTTTCTTTTCATTGGAAAATTGTCTTCTACCACTATCTTTAACGATTTATAGAACTAGAGATACAGCTATTCATCAGTTGCTATTAGTTTTTACTTTTTTACGTTGGAGATTCTTCTGAAGTAAAGATCAGTGACAACTTTATAGAAACTGCAATTCTAAATTCAGCTTGCACACACTGCATATATAGATTGCAGAAAGTGCACCATAGAATCTGTTGTGAGGTTTTCACACCATCATCTCATTGCAAATGGGCCCCCCTTTTCTGGTTTCAAGGAGAGTCTAGATAGCAGCAATCTTCAAGTCCTAGGCCCTTCGGGAGGTCGTTTTGAGGAGGAGGTGCCTTGAATGTGTGGAGTTGGTCACAGTGGTAAAGGAGAGATCTTGAAGATCCAGTTCTAAACACTCTCTCATTTTCCCCTTTCAAACCAAGCTTTTAAGGCTTAACATGACAAGGACCTTGCAGATTTGAATGGAGTAATGTGAAAAGGGGCAGATCTAAAACTTTCAGGCTTCAGCACTTGAAAATTTTCTGTAAATGGATGACATGCCCAAGAAGGGTTGGAATCTGACCCTCGTTGAGCATTATTTCCTAAGATGAGCAAACTTCGCCCCCTTCAATCAAACCTGAACACATAGCATGATGAGAACTTGCAAATTTGAATGAGGTAATGTGGAATAAGGGCAGATTTAATGGTTTCAGACTTAGAAATTTTTGATGAAGTAACTAAGAATACCGAATGGTCGGATTCCAACCTTTCTTTGGAAACAATGCCCAACATTGCCCAAATTCCGCCCTCACCTTTTTGCAAAATCCTTTGGGTATCAAGCAAATTGATGGAAACTTGGCAAATTATGGAAAAAAACAACTTGAAAAGCTGGAGTTTTTGGTGGAAGTGACTTGAGTTTTTTTATTGAGAATTACCCAAGGGTTGGATCCCAACCCTCTTCGGGCATTAATGCCCAACATTACCCAAATTACGCCCCTCTTTTTGACAAATTCCTCGGCATCAATCAGAAAACTATGGAAATTTTGGTGCTATTGTAAAAAAGAGTCATTGAACAAGCTAGAGTCTTAAGGCAAAATGATTGAGTTTGATTGAAAATGCCCAAGATCCGGCCCTCATTGGGCAAACTTTGATGATTTCTGCCCTAACCTTTGGGCAAATTCTTTGATGCCAATTGAAAGATGTTAATAACTAGGCAAGATTTGGAGAAAAAGAATTTGGAAGGGCTGGAGTTTTAACAAAATGACCAATTTATTTGAAAGAAAGCCCAAGATGGGTCAGAATTGTTGGAGTTTTACATTAATTTAGGTTAGTTACATAATTTAGGTTCATAAATAATGAATTCGGTGCTGGAAGTTTCTTTCTCGCAAGGAGTTATTTACCAGAATAATGGCTTTATAATATATATAGCCCATGCTAATCAATGTAATGATTATCGAATTGACTCTATCAAATATCAAACTCTCTATCTGGACTTTAATCTACAATATGGTTTAAATATTCAGTTATCTTTCTTCATTATGGTATCAGAGCGAGCAAATTCCTAGGTACGACAGTTGCAAATGCTAGCCCATGAGGAGGTTGTGTAGAGTAGTTTGACTATAGAAAATGGCAATAGAAAGGGATAAAGTCTGTATGTGTTTGTGTCATTCATTGATGAAGTTTATAGAATGGGAAGTGGCAGCAATTAAAGCCCCGCAGTGTAAAAGTGTTGGTCTGACGTTTAAATGTTTCTCATCTAGCATTGGTTCAAACTTTCTTGTTCAAATTCAGCACTGTTCAACGGTTCTGTCCACAAGCAAGTGATAAAAGAAATTGTTTACAAGATTATTGAAATGCAAATCTCAGGGTTGTCGTCAGATGTTGAATACTTAAAGCCTATTTGCTGAAACTATCATCATCAATCATAAACGAGACTGCGATGCTTTGGATGGAAGTCTTGTTTGGATGTAATATGTACCATTTTTTACCAATAGAGTAGAATGCTTTATTGCAGCGCTCCAGAAGTTGAATGATAATATGATTAAAGTTTTGGGCAGAGCTTTTCGCTGAAGACTGATATCTGGTACAGTGTATTTTGTTTAGTTTTATTTAGTAAACAAAGTGAAAGGCGTTCTTCTAAAAGTCTCATGTTTTTGAGTTTCCTGTGGTGAAAACCAAATTTGTTGGATGTTGAATATAAAGAGTTGTGAGGAGTCTTTTTGACTGCCACAAGTAATCTCTTCTTCACCTTCTTTGAGGTGCATTAAGGGCTTGATGAGGTGTTCCTATTATTTTTAAGATGAATATATATATATATATATATATATACTTGAGATTTTAAATTGACGTTCTCTCAACTATTTGCATTCACCCATCTAAGGTTGGAGTGACAAGGTTTGAACAAGTGGTACATTATTGGCTTTATTACATATTGAAATGATTTTTTTGATCATGTCTCCTTATTCTTGTGCTATTGGGCCCAAAAATATGATTGATGGGAAGTTGAAAGAAAATAAGGATGATGGTGAAACAAACTATGTGGATTTGTGCATACAAAAGACTCACCTCACCACCATAATTTTGATAAAGATTTCACATGTCATAAAAACTAACAAAAAAACTACAGGAGGCTGGAGGCAATAGAGGCAGGAGGGCATTTGTCATCTCGAGCTAGCTTCTCGCTTTGAGATGATTATTGCATGAGAAGCAACTTTTTGTGTCCCTGTAAAGCCGAGGCTTGGCAGATTCATCCATGAAGAGAAGAGGGGGCTTGACTTATTTGTGTCCCTGAAGAGAAGAGGGGGCTTGACTCATTTGTGTCCATTACTGTTTACTTGTTTTAGCAAGCCCAACAATTGTGTCAGTTTCTTGAGGTTTTCTTCATTGTGCCACTGATGGATTCATTTTAGTATTGAGTTTGTACCAATCCTCAAATGATCTTCATCTTCTGTCTTATTGAAATGTTCTTCCCATAGTCGAGCAGTACTTTGGCTCTAATACCACTTGTTATGTCCCCTTTTAGGATATCTTGGAATAAGGGGCAATTCCTTCTACTTATTATGTATTACAATTTCTGATAACACTATTAACTTATGTAATTGACAATATATAGCTAATGATACTTAAATGACAATTATCAATACTACTTGCTATCTCTAATTTATACAATGAGGTGTATGCTTAAGTGATTTGATGTATTTGCACTTAGCGCAATGATAACTAGGACCTTTGCTATATGAAATATGGTAATGAAAATATGTGAGATGAACTTGTTATACTGCTATGTCTGATGTAATCCTTTTGAATATATGCAATGAGATGTAAGATGATATTGCTTGTAGCAATATCAATTGCTGTCTCAGGTATGATACCTTAATTCATGCAATGTCTGGTATGTAATATCGCCTATAGAGATATAGTTGCTGTTTAAAAAATGCACATATAACCTTGCAACAATGGTCTGATGCTGTGTCTGATATATATTATTCTTGCAATCAATGGTGCTATCTCAGATATGGAGTTATGAACTTGCAACCGATCTTAAGCCAAATAGGCAAATGCTCAAAAGAGAAGATCTAATTTATGGATGAGAGTTGAGAGGTTTCTAAATTGATAATTGTTCGAATGAATTCAATTCTCCAGCATATATGATGGAAGGGCTTCCTTTCCAAATAGACGTCTCTTCATAGTGACGCCTCTCCTCAAGTAAATCACACTCTTTCATGACTATTGGAAATCTCTGGCTTAATAGGTATCAGCCACCGCCTTTGATGCTGTAATTCATGTCTCTTCATAACCAATATCCATGATTTTTGATCAATAGTTATCATTCTGGTCTTTAATCGATTAGTATTGTTGCTATTGACTTTGATCAATGATTGATGTTTAATCTTTACGATTTGTACCTGCCATTCTTCACTTATTGATCTAGGATGATGAATTGATTAATTAATTGCTGTTCTTAGTGACTAGTTGATAGTTAACATTTATTTGTCTTAATCAATATTGTTAATCGATCATGGCCTTCGATAAAGTTTGTGTAGTCACTGCAAGCTTCCTTGTTTGATTGCCTATCAAATTATTGTCATTAGTGAAAGTTATGACTAACCATCGATTAGCCAATCCTTCTCTCAAACCAATATAAAGTGATCAGTATAACCTATCTTACTCCATCCATTATTAACAGATTGTGATGCTTCAATAACATGTCTGGTTCGATATAAGGTCATAGCTTCCTGTATGATAGATCTGATCAAAGCCATCACATTAGCTTTGGTGAACACCTTCCTTGGAAATACTCATCATGTGGAAAATAGGAGATATTAGTTTGACCGCTGACTTGTAAACAGTTCTGAGTATTGATGCTATGGCAATCCTTTCTCAGAGATTTTTTGATACTACCATTTCTACTTATGATGGAGGCATTAACAATTACCATAGCCCTATATTGTATTTGTATAAATTGGTGGCAATTGACTTAGAAAGTCGATCCTCTTGATTGCTACATACAAGTTATTCAATAGCTGATATGTATTACAATATGCCTATCTTACTCCATCCATTAGTAACAGATTGCGATGCTTCAATAACATGTCTAGTTCGATATAAGATCATAGCTTCCTGTATGATAGATCTGATCAAAGCCATCACATTAGCTCTGGTAAACATCTTCCTTAGAAATACTCATCATGTGGAAAATAGGATATATTAGTTTGACCGCTGACTTGTAAATAGTTCTGAGTATTGATGCTATGCTAGTCCTTTCTCAGAGATTTTTTGATATTAGCATTTCTACTTATGATGGAGGCTATCATCAGTAAATATTGAGTAGCCGATGGGTTGATGTCATTGGTTATTTTTATGTAGCCGACAGGTCCCTTCGGGAAGGTTATTGTTATGTAGCCGATAGGCCCTTCTGGAAGGTTATTGTTATGTAGCCGATGGGTTCCTTTGAGAAGGTTATTGTTATGTAGCCAATGGACCCCTTCGGAAGGTTCTTCGGAAAGTATATATACACCCTTTGGGATCATTGTAATCATCATGGTAAGTAGAATGTAATCTCTTTGGCATATGCGAATAATAAAAGGAGTATTGTTGTTACATGTTCTTGTTTCATTGTCTGTATGTGTTAATCTATTTACCCATATGGTAAACATTTGGCATGTCGTCGATAAATATTGAGTAGCCGACGGGTTGATGTCATCGGTAATTGTTATGTAGCCAACAGGCCCTTCGGGAAGGTTATTGTTATGTAGCTGACAGGTCCTTCGGGAAGCTTATTGTTATGTAGCCGATAGGTCCCTTCAGGAAGGTTCTTGTTATGTAGCCGACAGACCCCTTCGAGAAAGTGAGATGACCCCGTCAGGATTATTGACTATTTAAGCACCAAAATCTTAAAACTTCAGAGGTCTGACATTTCGTCAAACAATTAGCAATCGTCAAAAGTATATTCCTGTTTTAAAATCCTTTGCTGCCGTTACAAAACCCGCGTCACACAATTATATGAATCGCACTAATAAGTGATGCTAATGTATGTCATAAGGAAACGGTTGCCTCTCGACATGAGAATGATAATCCCCCACACAAAGAATCTGAGACAATTCGGCCTGCGAACTTCATATGGAGTACTGCTGCTGATTCTTAAACTCCCTCATCCCATCGAACTTGCTTGCTTAACAGTCTTCAATCTTGTTATTTTTTGTTGGTGTCATTGATTGCTGACAAAGTAAATTGGAAACTTGTTAGGCGGTTCTATCTCGGGGATTAGATAGCACACATTGCGCTCCTGCAGGCAAGGAAGCGCTCAACTCACCCAGGGATGCTTCTGAGATCTCAAAAAGTTCTAGCAAAAGAAACTCTGTTTCCCAAAAAACCGAAATCTTCTCCAATGGACGAACTCTCTCATTGTTTATCCCAACTTAAAATCCACGATAAGAAATGGACCGATGGGAGTGTGCCGTGGGATTCGCTTCCTGCAAATATAGTTGAATTTGGAAGGTATAATGGAAGAGTTCAAGAACTTCTTGATCCTAATTCTTTTAGTACGTCCTCTCCAAAAAAAGTATGATGGTAGTTTTTGATTGTTGATTATTTATCTGTTGTCTCTTTTCCCTAGGATGCTTTGAAAAGGTGGAATGCTGCTTCTGTGGCGGCAGCTGAGGCATTGGTAGAAGCATCGGCCTCTGAATCAGTCATACGATGTATGAGGTATATAAAAGACCTGATTTGTTCAATTTTCCTTCTTGTATAATTTCTTGAAAAAGAATTCACAGTCTGCCCTCGATCAGATCCGTCATTCCCTTTGGTCACATTGCGATCTTCTACACATTTGCACCTTTCTCTGAGATGCCGCTCCTAACATGGATTAAGCCGCAGAGCACAGATAGGATTGGGCAATGATCTCTATTCGTGATACATGAGCGATCGGATTTGTTTGACTTCTAGTGCCGTTTCCTTTGTTCACAAACTGCCGCTGCTTGGCCGGAATTCAGAAGTTGTTTCTGAATTAATCTAATTCAACTCTGCTTCCGTCTACAGCGATCTTTAAAATGTAAATCCAAACCTTCCGTTGCAATGTCACCACTGATGTAGATTGAGCCGTCTAGGTACGGGGAGAACTATGCGGCCATTCTCATGCAAATTCGATCAGATATGGGAAAATGTGCTTCCAGCTTCCCTTCGAATCTCTCCAGTTCTGCAATTAGTTAATCCTTTTCTAACTAAACCTCCAATGATCAATGAATCGCAAGATTTGGCCTTAGGCCACAGATTTTGTCCCAGATGAAATGACTGCAGCGTCACCTCCAATCTGCAATAATTCGGATGATATTTCACACCCTCAAAATCGCGTACCAATTGAGAGTTATCGTTCTCAATGGCCAACTGTGACAATTGTAGAAACCCTAAGTTTCACAATGCACCCGTGATTGAATCACAATCTGAAAACAAGAGAGATAACACAACTGCTTGATTCGAATGGAGCCCCGGGGTGCCTATTTATTCTTTTTCCTCCATCCTCTCCAGAGACTTCTAGAACCTTTTTGATCTTATCCCTCAAGTGACTTTATTAAATACTCCAAGTAACTTTATTAAATACAAGGTCATCTTTTAATATTTATTTATTTAATTAAAATAACTAATTAGTCGTCCTTGGACAACCATTAATTAAATTAATTAAATCGAACTGTCACCAGAAAATTGGGGACATGACAGAAAGTTCTTCGGAAAGTAGATGTACACCCTTCGGGATCATTGTAATCATCATGGTAAGTAGAATGTAATCTCTTTGGCATATGCGAATAATAAAAGGAGTACTGTTGTTACATGTTCTTGTTTCATTGTCTGTATGCGTTAATCTATTTACCCATACGGTAAACAGAGGCATTAACAATTACCATAGCCCTATATCCTATTTGTATAAATTGGTGGCAATTGACTTAGAAAGTTGGTCCTCTTGATTGCTACATACAAGTTATTCAACAACTGATATGTATTGCAATATGCCTTTGACATCATGCAATCTTATAACTCGTCATTGATTGAAGTGCTAGAGCGAGGGTGATCAATGTCTATAATTTGGGTTGCTGGGGGACATCACACTTATGGATGAGGTAGACACTCAAGGATATTAAGGTGACATGTGACAAACCTATTTCAATTCTTTGTGACAATACTAGTGCCATTAATAGCTCAAAAAATCCAGTTCTTCATTCTCGCAATAAACATATATCTATAAGATATCCATTTTTGAGAGAAATAGTTGCTGATCATGAAGTGATATTAGAATATGTTGCTACTGAATATTAGTTGGCTGATATCTTTACCAAATCCTTCCTGAGAACCACTTAAACATAATGTCTATGATGCACATACATAGTTGGAATATTAGAGGGCTAGAAATGCCAGATAGAAAATACATAGTAAGGAAATGGTGTAATAAGATCCCTAAAAAAGATATTATTTGCCTTCAAGAAATTAAAGTCTTAGGCTTCCAAGCATATAGTTCCTTAAAATTTTTGTGGGGTAAAGCCACTTGTTTTTATTCCAATCACATTAGGGGCAAAGGGGGAGTTGCTATTCTGATAGGTCCACAGTAGGCAGACCATATTATTAATAAGGGAGTGTCTCCATGTCAGAGGATTACTCAGGTGATCATCAAGTTCAGAGATATAAATATGGGAATATGCAATGTTATGCACCTAATGATTATAGAGAGAGAGCCGCCTTCTTGGATTTCTAATAATCTTCCTAAAGCATACTAGACTTTTATAGGAGAATTTAACATGATTGAAAATAGTTTAGACAAATCTGGAATAAATTTAAGAGGAAACTGAATATTTGCGACCCCCTTGAGGGCTTGAGGAAAGATTATGACAATATATGGTTCACCTAGTGCAAACACCAATCCAATAAGAACACAATATATTGTAGATTGGATAGAGTCTATATTAATGCGTCCACGTTTGAGCTTTCCCATAACGCAGGTTGCAATCCGGTGGTAGTCACCCAACAAGTATTTCTAATCACTCTCCCAGCCATGCTTGTATTAACTTGAAAAATTCGTCATATCAATCAGCTAAAAGGAGAGGCAATAAGCTCTTCAAACTTAATACCTCCCTGTTGCAAGTTAAAGATGTTGAAGAGGCAATTAAAATTGCTACTTTCACTGAATGGGGAATCGCCAAGGGCAAAATGGGATCAATTAGTGGAACTGTGGAAAAACAAGTTCCAAATTATTGGTACAAATGAAGCTTGTAATAGGATGAGGGAGGAATTTTTTTATTAGCAAAAGCTTAATGAGATTGAGAAGGAACTTCGAGATAGAAGATATGATGGTAAGCTTCAAGCTAAGTTGATCCATGTTGGCAATATGGTCAGATAGATGTCTTAATGGTTGTCATTTGTGGCAACATACATTCATTTAGATATAGAAAATTGTCTAAGTGTTAGATAGTTTGCAGCAGCACAGTGAACAAATGTTAAGTGTATGGACGATTTGTTACTCTTGCGCAGTTAAAGACAAATTCATGATAGTATCATGATGACGTATGTCAGTGCGTAGATATGTACGAACAGTAGGACGCGAGTTATGATATAAGTACCAGTGTGGGTATTTAGCAGTGCAGAACAGAGCATAGCAGTGAATTGGATTGTATGGCCTTAGGAATTATTTTGGTTACGAAATAATTACTAAGTTATAATGAGCTGACTATGTGGACATTATTATGTCAAGCGTGTGAACACATGAAGGCCGACTGAGCATAGTTTTGTAATATGTGAGGTATAAGTAAAGATCTTATCTTGTGAAGATAAGTGTGCTGTCCATGATAGACAAGCAAGTGTCAAGTGATATGCAAACTATTGCGTGAAAGATATGTGAGCCTTATGTGATGCGAATTCTGATGTATGATTAGAACAAGTGTGAAGTACAATAGACAACAAGTATTATTTGTATATCTATTCTTGTGAAGGACTGAATTGTATCATTGCATGTTAGGGCAATGGGCTCTTCTTGCATACATTGTATTTGTTCTACCAACTCCTAACAGGGTTGAGGCTTCTAACAAGGCCTAGTCTCCTAACAGGGACTTGAGACACTATATGTACTTCATATACTCCTAACAGGGTCAATATCCTTAACAGGATCCTATTGTTCAGTAAATCATCTAGTGGGTATCATCCCCATTGGGGTTTTCCCTTGGCCAGGGTTTCCCTAGTTAACAAATAATGGTGTTATGAGTTATCTATGTGCATGGTTATATTTGTTCAACATTGTTGGTTTACTTTCATATGCAAGTTATAAAGTAATTAACAATATTCAATTGTGTGCAAAAGTTTGTATAATACCGATTCACCCCCTCCTCTCAGTATGATCTATTTCTAACAATCCAAGTCAAAAATCAATTGAGAAAAATCCAAAACATCAAGATCCAAGGTCAAAAAGTTAAATTCAAAGCTAAATGGATTAAAGAGGGGGACAGAGGGACAAAATACTTCTTTAATCTGATCAAAGCCAAATAGTCAAAGGAGGAGATTAGTGGCATCCAAGGGATGAATGGAAATACTACAAATAATTATGAAATCATGAAATTTTTTGTTCAATTCTATAGTAAACTATTTACCTCTGAAATAAAGGATGAAAACATCTTTTCCAAGGATCAATGTTTCAATTTAATTCCAAAAAAAGTGACAAAGGAACAATTCAAGGCACTTCAACAGAACATTGATCTCAGTGAGATTGATGGAGCTATTGGATCATTGGCAAATGATAAATCCCTTGGCATGGATGGACTTCCAGCAGAATTTTACGAGCATAATAAAGATTGGATAGTAGGTGATCTTATGGAGCTTTATGATTATGCATGTGAATCTGGATCTCTTGCGAATAAAGTTAATTGGGGGGTAATCAAATTGCTACCCAAAAGTGGTGACAAGTGTCTTGTACAAAACTGGAGGCCCATTACATTATTGAACATTTTTTATATGATCATTGCCAAAATATTGGCTAGAAGGCTTTCAGATTACCTTAAACATAGTCACACCCACCTAGGCTGGTTTTATTAAGGGAAGATATATCCTTGACAATCTCATTACAAGTTGGGAAGGCATGCATTGGGCTAAAATGAGTGGGAAAAATGTGGCAATGATCTTGCTAGACTTTGAAAAAGCTTATGATAGAATTGAATGGCAGTTTGTTTCCAAGATGCTTTATGCATTAGGTTTCCCACCCTAACTTTGCAATTGGGTTAACATTCTGTTCAAGGATTCTTCTACAATGATTGAGTTAAATGGTGAATTCTTCGAGCCAATCCCTTTGGGTAGATCTGTAAGACATGGGTGCACCTTGGCACCGACTCTTTTTGTCTTGCAACAAATGCTTTATCTTATATCCACAAGAGTGTAGATATGGGTCCTCCTGTTAAAGGTATTTCCCTCTCTAACAATGAAGAGTTAGTTATTGAACAATTTGTAGATGATCCATCTTTATTTCTGGATTTCGAAGAAGCTAACTTCAATAACACCCTCAATAGGCTCCAACTGTATTGCTATGCTTCTAGGGCTAAAATTGCACCTCGCAAATCTACAATTTTGGGATTGTTTGAAGAGCCACCATAATGGATTGAAAGGAAGGAATGGAAATTGGCTGGACCAAATAGTGTGGTTAGATATTTGGGATTCCATTTGTTGTGAAACCTTCTACCAAGGAAATTTGGTCTTGGATTTTTAAGAAAATTGAAAAACGAACACCTGAAATGGAAAACTCATTTGCTCTCCATTGTTGGTAGAGCTCAAGTGGTGCAGAAAGTGCTATCCTTACATGCCATCCATTATGCTTCAGCATGGCTTTTTGCTAAAATTCATACTAATAAATTGGAAAAGATTTTAAGGGAGTTCCTGTGTTTAGATGGCATTGGGAACAGGAAAAGACATAATGCGAAGTGGGAATGATGCTGCTTTCTTAAGAATCTAGGGGGCTTAGGTCTAAGAGATCTTCAAGCACAAGGTGTTGCTCTTGCCTCAAAATGGATTATCAAGGTCCTTAATGGTATTGGACCGTGGAAGATTTTGATTAAGAACAATATTTCAAATTCTTCTCCGAAAAAGTGGAAACAATTGAAGAATATCCCTCTAATTGATATTGTTTTGGGGGACTTTGATATCAAAGTTTAGGGATCTAATGTGTTTTCAACTATATGGAAGGCTTGGTGTTAGGTTAAGCCTTGGTATGTTCTAGGTATGCTATGGGGGAAAATCCCTATTATTATGTTGGTGATAGATCTTTCTAGTGGGGCATTTATCTTAACAATAAACCTGTAGCTCTTGCACAATGTTGCTCAGCAAAAAAAAGGCATAACAAAAGCATTTCTCTCATTTTGGATTTACCGGTTGATGAGCAAATGGGGTCTTGGGATGTTATTAGTAACAAATACAACATCCCTGCAGCTCAAAAGAAAACTTATACTCTGACTTCTAAAGTTGTTGGCAAGTTCTTTCCAGGTAAAATGTTGAGCTCTCAGCAAGTGCTTGATCAAATCAAATGTGAAGATGGTACAAGGTTGAGTGAGTACAAAAGCAAACATATTTATAATATGCTCAAACAGGATGTGGGAATCCTTGATTACACTAAGAATTGTTGATTTTCATGGAGGATCGCTGCAAATGTACTAAGCACTGCCAGATTGGTATTTGTTTTCTAAATGCAGCCACCTCTTATATTTATAAGAGAGTCAGAGAATGTACTTCATTAACATAATTAAAATCTCTTAGTTATATATATTAGATATTATATATATATAATATCTCTTAGTATAAATATATAAATCTCTTAATATAAACATTATATATGTATATATAAAAATTTATATATATCTCACATATATACATATCTTGATGTAATTTATTTGAGTAAAGCTACAAACATCAACACTAACAAATGGGGGATTTAACTGGTCAAGCTCTAGATGATTCTTTAATCTTTGATTTATTTTGGCATTCACCTGTGAATCAAAATATTGTTTGCTTTAGATGGCTCCTCCTCAAGAAACTTGCTGTTGGGTCTTTCTTTTTGAATGGTGGTCAGCAACCTATTGTTTGTTCTGTCTGCAATTGTTGAATGTCTTTTGAATATCTATTTTTTTGAACACCAGGAACAATATCTCTTGGCATGAAATCCTTGCTGACTTTGTGGCTGAGTTTGATGAAAATTTGAACAGATTTTGGTTTGTGCTCACTGCTCATATTTTGTGGTGCATTTGGAAGCAGAGGAACTGGGAGATTTTCCAAAAGAAAAAGCGGGACCTTTCTCAGTTTAGTACTAAACTCACGTATTTTTATATTGTGTCACAGGTTACAGATACTTTGGAAATCTCAAAGGACAGATTCAATTCTCTTCTGAAAGATGGAGCATTGGTTATTTTCAGCAAGGACATTCAATCTTATGATGGCTTGGAGATCATTGCCCAGGAATTCATTGGACACAATGAAACAAGATACTTCACTCAAGATATCGCAAGGATGAACCAGGAGCTGTTTCTTAATGATTTGGAAGACACAACACAAGAAAACTATGCACAAAATATCACTATTATGACAGGTCGAGAATAAACCAGGAAACATACAAGGGACCTGAAGATAGAGAAGACGACAGCCAAATTAAAGACAAGATTAAAGATGTGGTGCTTAAAGATGACAGCTTAGGCATTAGCCTGGGCCATTAAGATAATGTTCCAGCTACTGTAACTATAGTTTTAAATGCTGTACTAGGATGTGGAAATGGTGCTGTATTCATATTTTCTAGTCTAGGCACTGATGTAGAACTTATTCTCTTTTTAGTAGTGGTCAGCAATTTTAATACTGGCTGACCTTGTTGTCATGGTGACTCTGACTATACTCTTGATAAACTTATTTAATATAAAAAAAAACTCTTCCCAAGATCTTCGAGACTCTTTGTCAGAAGCTTGGGATTTTGACTTCTCCTTCTCTTTGATTCATTTAAAAATTTAAAGACACATCTGCTCAGGGGGATTATGTCACCATTTTATCCTTGGTTGGTCGATTTTTTTTATAAATAATAATTTTCCATTGATCATTGATACCAAAGGGGGAAAAGATATTGATGCAAATGCAGAATTGCAGAGATTTGAATGTGAGTTTGTTTTACTGTTGCAGATTGAATTCGCATAATGAGGTGGTTTTCAGATTAGAGTTTTGCAATCAATGAAAAAGAGGGAGATTGTTAGAAAATGTGTTATTGATGTTAGAATCAAACAGACATCACCAAACTGATTCATTGATGTTGAGTTGCAGAACGAAAACCTACCAATACACATTGGATTGATGTTGAGTTGCAGACAAACACACCCAAATGCAGAAGATATATCAGCTTGACATTGACACAACCTTTAATGTACTTCCCATGAAACTTATCAGTAGATGACATGAATCTTCAGAAAGTGAAATATTGATGTTATATTTGATTGATATATCCTTAATCATTCTGTGAAATAGATTGATCACACACAGTGACTAGATAGAATGACCATCTTGTTTCCTTCTGTATTAACAAATTGTTCTATCAATCATGGAAACAGAAATGCTTGTTGTTTATGCACAGCTTGTAATTATCAGATGCAAAAGATGGAACAATCTGGATAAATATGGTAATGGAGTATGGTTGGCAGAGTAACGCTTCTAAGGACAACATTTGTTTTATGAAAAATCAAAGACTTTGTCCTACAAATATATTTGACTCTGCAATATTTATTTCAGAATTAAATTGCGTATCTCCGTGGGTTTGTTGCAGTTTTGGAATAGGTAATACGATCTTGCATTAAATCCAGAGTGATCTGCATATTGTATATTAGGTTGTTGTTTTGGAGTTTATGATCTGCATAATACATATCAGGTCTTTCTCAGATCATGGTCTGGTTATAACTGTTTTTGCCACCTGTACGTACTACCATCACTAAATCAGAAAACAATTTGTATATCTTGAATAGTAATACAGTATTTATATCTTGAGGTTTGGTGGATTTGCTTGTATCTACTTATGCAGCTCAGAGCAGTTTAAACTTCTTTCCAGTTGATCACCCAACAGGGGTGTTTATTTAGGAAGATTGAAAACCTGGTAAAGGTTGTAAGAGAGAGATTGTTCATAAGGAGAATGTTGGTGGATCAAACAATGGAGTCATAGCATGGTTAGAATTGAATGTTTTGAGAGATTTCGGTACAATATCTCTGCAAATGACAGAAGTCTAACAGAGTTGAAGAAGGTTGATAATGTGAAGATTGAGATATATGAAAGCAGCAATATGTTAGAGAATATTTTGTTGAGATTGTATGAGTGTGTTTGAAAAAAATATGTTGGAGTTGATTATGTTTATATTGTAAAGCCTTCTTGCAGAAATAGTAAATACCAAGTTAAAACATCAGGTATTGTGTGTAATACTTCTAAACTGAAACAAATGTAATTTAGTGGCAGTTTGAGAAAGAAAATCTGCAACATCATCATGGTTGGTGTCTCTGGAATGCTGAGTTGGTGCTCAGATCGAGAAGTTGATGCTTCTGTCAGAGTTGGTTCTTTCGAGCCAGTAATTAGGTGATTCCATAGGGTTGGTGCCCTTAAACTTTGAACCAATTATTTCTTCGTGGGGCTGGATTGGAACTAAAGACCCTAGCAGCATTTCTCACCATGGTTTTCAATTGATTCTGGGTTTTCCACACACTTCATACGTTCATAGTTCTTTGTGTCATTGCTCTCTTATAAATTATGTTTTAGTTATTTTCCGTTTATCAAAGTTCTTTGAATTGATTATGGATCAAATATTTAGTTCTTTTACTGATTCACCCCACCCCCTCTCAGTAGAAGAATTGTGTTCTACACCCTTTATATGACTTCTTAGGGTTTTGTCTAATTTCTTAAATTGCAAGAGACTTATTTCTATATGTAGTTTGCACACAATTTATTTGCTACAAATGCATGAATTGAACATGATTTGCAATGTGTTTAGTATCAATATACTTAGTTTTATGAGTTAGATAATGTAGAAATCAATCAATGCTGATGTCTTGAAATGAAGATTAATCTGCAGGCGTTTTACTAGCAAACAATAGCTCTAGTATGATCCTCAGATTTGAAATCGATAAACCAAGTTGATGATGGTATAAATGCTCTTTTAAGGAGATAGTCTCTGATCAACAAATATTGACTATAAGAACCTTATAAACAAAATGCTGTAGAAAATGGATGCAATTCTATATTCCACTATAACTGCTATATCATACATCAATAATGCTCTGCAAAGGTCAGAATTGGATAAAGGAGGGTGATGAATTCAATGTATTTCTGAATCTGTGCATTATGGATCAATAAGTTCTGATCCAAATGATAAATTCGATATGGTGGCCAAATTAAAGTTGACTATCGTTGTTTCTGCTATTTATACTTAATTCTTATGTGATGAATCTGATTTAATTCTGATCCTTTATGGAATGATGGAACACAATTTCTATTACAACAATCTTCTCAGGGTCCAAAGGGAGCTCTTCTAGTTATTGACTAAGATCTTCCTTGATGAAGACTTGACAAAAATACAAGTGGCTGAATTGAAACAATCAAGGGCTCTGGTTACTGCTGCGAGGTGCAATGGTAAGTGGGCCACAATCAGGAATTTGAAAGCGGTCATTAGGGACACTTTCACCCATGGATGAATGCTAGGGATGTGGCATTGCCACTAAATGACATTTTCAGAATCAGCGAGTGGTTTTTTAAAGGGAAAAATACTTCTTTATATATGAGTTGTTGGAACACTAATGAAATATTTTGGTCTTCTATGGGGGATCTCCATAATGCTCCAGGTTCTACTACTGTCCCTTTTTTTACAGAAATGCACCAAATCCCCACACATCCTCTTCCTGGTATCATAGGATATCATTGGATGTCTTCTTATAGACATGAGACTAGGAGCTTTTGTGGGGTACACGACTTTGGTGGGCTTGGTTGCCTTGTTAGTGATCATTATCAGAGCTAGGTTTTAATTTTTTGTCAGATGAATTTGCTAGATTCCTTTGGGTTTGCATTTTTCAAGTTGTCCCTCACCTTAGAGACATGTACATTGGAGTTTTTTTACTTCCCTCATCATGATAGTTCCTCGGATGCTAAATGCATCAAGGACATGGATCCTTTTTCTTTGGCACTCAACCTTGTTGGGGGTTCAACCCCCAAATTACCACTTGCCAACCTTCCTAATTGTCGCCAAATCTAGGCCCTTGGTCTCCTTTGTTTGCCGTATTGGGTAAAGAAATCAATGCATACAGACAATAGATGAGAACAACAAAACTTCTTCATTTATTCTCATATGCCAGAACATTACATTATGCTCGATAAGATGATTACAATGCTTCCCGAAAGGGGTAGATATACTCACCAAAGGGCCTTTCGAAAGGTTCCTGAAGGAATCTGTCGGGCACAAGTCAGCTACATAACAAATAAGGCATACTAACCTACCCGTCGTCTCATTTACAATTATTTACTGACTACATCATCCCCCCCAAAAAGAACAGTCGTCTTCGGACGACAATACAACAAAATTTGACCTCAACCCAGAATCAAGATACTAGGCAGGGGGACAGGTCCGTGCTCTCAGATCGCTCAGCTTAGCCTGAAGCTTGTAGACCTGCTCCTTCCGAACCTTCAACTCAGCCTTTGCTTCCATCTAAAGCTCTAGGGCGGACTGCATCATTGCTCCAACTTCTCCCATTTCTTTCTCCTTTTCTGCTGCCGCCTGCACCTTCTTTGTTGCCAACTGCTCCTTCTCTACTGCCAACTGCCTTTGTCTAACTAACAGGGCTTCCCTCTTGGATTGCCAGGTCGCCCTCTCAGATTCCCAGGTTGCCCTCTCTGAAGCCAACCTAGTAGCTGACTCCTCCCGAGCTCTCTCAGCTACTACCTGATTCGCCTGACCCCTTTGACGAGTGTAGTACGCCTCCTTGTGTAACTTCACTATCTCCTGGAGCAGAATCTCAACCAGTTTGTGCACACCAAAATCTTTCGTGGTGGCCTAGTCTCAACGCATCTCATCAGTCTCTACATCCGGCCATCCCTGCTCCTCAAAAAAAACCGTGAAGGCAGCTGGGCATCCTAGTCGCATAAACAAGATGACTCCTAGCTCCTTCACAATCAAATCCAATGCCTGAGCCTCCATCGAATCCAACACCTGATGAGCCTGAGATGCTAGAGCTGCGAAGTCAGCAAGAAATGCCTCCTTCATTCCTGTTCCGCATGCTAATGGATGTTCCTGCATACCTATAGCCATCTCCACGGCATCTGCCATATGCTCAACGGTACTGTGCGATGGTCCAACATCTAGAACTGGCTCTACTACCTAAGGCTGAGTGTCTACCTCGAAAATATCATCTCACATAGGAGTCTGCAAATAGGCCATCTGGGGAGCTGAAGCATGGTGGAACTGCGTGCTCAAAAAAGTACTGACCAAACAGGTGTACTTGGATAGAGACCTGGTCTCAATCATCGCGTGCAGGAAACCTTCATAATCTCGAATGTAAAAAAATAGGCATTCGAATAGCCCATTCCACCTATGCTCTTCTGATGCTTGCTTTCATTGAATGCGTATCAGGGGTTTCTTGCCACCATTTTTTGCAATCCATTTCACTCAACCCCTCGAATTGTATAGTTTGTGGTGTGATTTCAGTTGTTGCAGGTGTCAAAGGCTTACGCTTCTGCTTGCTGCTGCTGGTGCCTTCATTCTGATTATCTGCACTCGACATGTTCATACCCTTCTAAGCTATAGATTCTTCTAGTTGCTTTTTCCACTTTTGTTTCCTGCAAACTCTATATATGGTTAGGTCGGTTATTCTTTTTTTTTTTTGCAACAATTCTTTCCTTCCTGCTAAGTGTACAGATCTGTACGACACAAATAATCAAACTTAACTTCCAATTGAATTTGTACAGCTCTAATCCCAAATCAAGTCCGTATGGTTGTATCATGCATTAATCTTTCAAACATTGAAACTTACAATCCGTATGTCCAGATGGATACTGGAAATCCGTACAGCAATTTCTATTCTTGAAAATCCGCTTGGACAATTGGAGCTTAATTCTTGTACAATAATAACCTTCAAGGTCCGTACCCAATCCCTTATGCAATAATCTGCAATGTTATTTAAAATCTGAATGCCATATCCTGTAGAAGTCGTACGCCCAAACCTGTAGAATCCATAGGCCACAAAAACCCGTGCACCATTTTATGCAAAACTCAAACCCCACATTAGGCAAAATCTGTATGGCATCAATGTTTTAAGTATATAATGAAATCTGTACACCAAGTTCTAGAAGGCACTTCCTCACGCCAAGTCTGGAAATCAAATCCATACGCCAAGCAACTGAATAGGTTGAAAAATTGTTTCAAGCGTGTGATTTAATCTTGAAAAAATCGTATGCCAAGCTCAGAATCCATATGCGAAGTGCACAATCAGTACACCTAGGGCAGAATCCGTACGCCAAGTTGAAAAAATCGTGCACCAAGTTAAATCTTATAAATCCATATGGTGAACTGGAATCACATAAATCCGTACAGTGAACTAGACCATTCATACACTTATGAATCCGTATGGCATCACAATCTGAAGACTTCAAAAATCTGTACACCAAATGTATAAGGAAAATCCGTACGGTAATCTCCAAAATTAATGCCTTGGAAAATCTGTACTTTGGCCTATTGTATCCACCTTAAAAGCCGTATAGTGACTAGGCTTTAAGAATTCATACGTTAGTTGGGCTTTGAAAATTCGTACGGTGAATTTTCATCATTTTTTTTTTTCATTTTTTTTTTAAAAAGATATACGGTAGACTTAATTTTCCACTTGGACTTCGCCATCCTGCAAGGACGAAGGAGTCGTTCAAACTTCATTTTGCGATGAGGGAGTCTTCTGGCCATGGTATATCTTCAACTTCGAGCTGTTCACTACCTGAGGCACTTCTTGTCCATCCAAAGTCCACAATTTTATTGCTCCATTGTCCCCTATCTCCCAAATCTGGTATGGCCCGACCCATCTGACTTTGAATTTGCCTGATTTAACTTCGTTCCTTCTGTCATATTTCAACACCCACTGACCTAGTTGGAACCTGTTTAGTTTCAGGTGTTTATCGTGCCACACCTTACGCCTGTTCTATGTTACCTTTGTCGCCCACTGTGCTAACAATCGCTTCTCGAGCTTGTTCAATTTATATAGCTGCTCCCTTAGGCTTTCCATGTTGGCCAACTTGTTTTCCAGTGCTATCCTTAGGCTCGAAATCATGAATTTCGCTGGTACTATTGCCTCCTAGCCGAACATCAATTGAAACGGTGTGTGCCTCGTCGTCACCTTGTACGTTGTGTGGTAAGCCCAAAGAGAAGAGGGTAATTTTTCTTCCCAATCCTCACCTTCGATAGCACAAGATTTGTAGATAATGGACACCAGGATTTTGTTGGTAGCCTCAGCCTGTCCGTTCGCTCTTGGGTAGTACGAGCTTGATAATGAATGATAAATCTTGAACTTCGTGGTGAGTAGTTGAATAACATGGTTTACAAAATGTCCACCTCTATCACTTGTTAACTACAACGGAATATCGTACCTGATAATCATTTTCTCGTAAATAAATTTTGTTGTGCTTATCGCCGAGTTATCTAGTAGTGCACAAGCCTCCACCCATTTGGTGAGGTACTCTGTTGCTACGACAATGTATCGAGACCTCTTGGTTCTGCTCGCCTTCAGAGGTTCGATGAAATCCAGCCCCCATCTTTCAAAAAGCTCTTGAGCATGGGATGGGTACAGTGGCATGAAGTTTCTCTTGAGCGGCTTCCCAGCCCATTGACAAGTGTCACACCCAACGACCCATTCCCGTGCGTCATTGTACACTGTTGGCTACCACAATCTTGCTAGCAATATCTTCCGAGCTATGATATCAGGTCCCATGTGTCATCTTGCTGGACCCTCATGTGCTTCCTTCAGTACCCTTGGGATCTCTTCCTCTAGGACGCATCACCTTAGGATTTGATCGAGTCCCATTTTATATAACAGCCCATTAATCAGCTGAAACTTTTGGCTCTGTAACACCAACTTCTGTCTTTCATTCGGTGGCATGCTACTTGGAAATTGTCCCGTCGACAAATACTCTCCGATGCTTGTGTACCACTTTGGTAGTACAACAATCTGGAACAGCTGCGCATTAGGAAAATCATCATTCACACCGTCTGCTGGCTCTCCTGTTTTGAGGCGTGATAGATGATCAGCGCTTATATGTTTCTTCCCCGGCCATACGATGATCTTGAAGGTAAACTCCTGCAACAGAAGTAACTAGCGGCTGATCCTTCCTTGAATGACAGGTTTATTGACCATATACAACAGAGCCTAATGGTCGACATAGAAGACGAACAGTGTCGCCAGCAAGTAATGACGAAATTTCTGTACAGTGTAGACCATCCCTAAAGCTTCCCGTTCGGTCATACTATAATTCTGTTCGGCCTTTGATAGCAGTCGATTGGTAAAGTAGATCGGGTGATCCAGCTCGTGGGTACCTGTCTGCGCCAAGGTTGCTCCAATTGCATAGTTGGACGCATCAACATGAACATGAAATTCTTTGCTCCAATCTGGATATGCCAAGATGGGTGCCATAGCCAATCATACTTTGAGCCCTTCAAATGCATCATCCTGTTCCTTCTCCCATCTGAACGATTTTCCTTTGCACGTTAACCTATCCAACGAGTATGCTATCTTGGCAAAATTTTTGATGAACTGTTTGTAATAGCCTATATGTCCGAGAAAAGATTTTACCTCCGTTATATTGGTGGACGGTTGCATCTCCAATATAACTCTCACCTTATCCGGATCTGTCTTCAATCCCTCCTTACCGACTATGTGTCCGAGTAACCTTCCCTGTGAAACCATAAACCTGCACTTCTTCAGGTTCAGGGCTAGGCATGCGCGTCGGCATCTCTCCATACATTCACCCAGTGCTGCCAGATGTTTGTCCTTGGTGCTGAATACCGACCAATCATCTAGAAATGCCTTGAAGTTTTCGATGGATATTTTGTCAAAGATGTGTAGTATGATCCACTGGAATGTCGCAGGTGCATTTCACAAGCCAAATGACCTCCAGTTATATGCGTATACTCCATCTTCTACGACAAATGTCATCTTTAGTTTGTCCTTTGTGATTGAAATCTGATTGTACCCAAAAAATCCATCCATGAACGAGTAGATCTCGTGTCCCGCTACTTCCTCCAAGATGTTGTTCGTGAATGGAATTGGAAACGGATCCTTGATGGTGACTGCATTTAGGCATCTAAAATCGATGCATATCCAGATCTGGGTGGAGTCCTTTAGTGAGATTACTATCGGCGACACCCATTCACTGGTCTGCACCTTGAAATTAATGCAAGCCTCTAGCATCCGATCGATTTCCTTTGTAACCTGTGCCACGTAGTTCTTGTTCATCCTATAGGGCTGCTTTCGTATAGGTACTGCTCCTTCGATCAACAGAATGCGGTGCACACACAACTTCGGGGGTACTCCTTTCAGGTCCTTGTATGTCCATGCAAACAAATCCTTATATTCTAAAAAAATCTTGAATGCCGTTGCCTTCAATACTAGGTCCTAGTTATCTCCCACCAGTATGTTTCGTGGTTCGGCTTCGTCTCCCAAATTCATAGTCTGCAGCATGGCTTCATTATATTTTATGGGTTCTCCGTCGATGAATGCATGGGTAGGTGTTTCATCGAGCGGCGCATTTCCCTCTTTTACCTTTGTGAATTCTCTTGGAAATCTATCAGCACTATGTCCTTCCTCTATCGTCAGTGCATTGCAACTCTGAAATAGTTCATAGTCCTCTATCTGTCAGTGGTAAAGACCGGTCACTGAATCCAAATCGTCATCTCCCTCTAATCATAGGACTCCCTCCTGATCTGGTTCCATACGCTGCCTCCCTTCATCCTCTTCTTCTTCAGAATCCAATGACAGAGCTTCTTCCGCGACCATTTGAGTGTATAGATCAATGACGTATTTTCGGCTTTTTTTTTCAAGTGATAAAGTATTTTTCTTCCAATCGTGTTTAACCTTGGCTTGTATCAGCCACCCCCAGCCCAAAATGGCATCATATCCTTTTTGCTTTAGTGGGATCACGACAAAGTCCAACAGGAACAACTATGTTCCAATCGTCACTGGTTGTGCTGTCAGGACTCCCAGTGGTTTGATTCCATGTTGATCGGCCATTAGCAGCTACAATGTAGGTGGCCACAATGTTGGTTGTCCCAACCTTTTCCAAGTTTCCTCTATTAACACATTGACACCGAACCCTCCGTCCACAATCGTGTCCGTCAATACAGTCTCGAGAATGCCCATTTCGACAACTGCCGGATGGCATCCGGATGAGAGGGCTAACAACATCGAGTCTTCCGCACTTGCGCCACCTTCTTTCTCCCTTCCTTGCTCTGCTGGTTGCTTAGCAATTGGAGCTATATTCGTGAGTTCCGTACAGAGTTGAGGCATAGTAAGCAATAGATCATTTATTTTGACAAGTACCTCGGTTTGTAATATTTTTCGTACAATGTTCTATTCTGTGCAGTTCCGTGCGGAGGTACCAGTAGTGTCCTTCAAATGTGCTTTCTCTGCCTGCGTTGCTTTCTTGATCTCTGTGCGTGCTTCCTTCAGTTGCTTCTTTTCCTCCGTTGGGTCGGGGTATACTTTCGCTTGCTTTCGAGTGATTGCCAAAACCTCTTCTTTGTCCATCCTGATGGTGATCAAGTTTACTCCCGACTTCGGGCACTTAACATCTTGATGATTGCCGAGTTCGCACCATTTGCATAACAATTTTGGTCCACTTGCTATTGGACTGTCTCGAGCAAAGTGGCCCCACAAATTGCATGTTCAGCATTGAACGATCAGCTGTCTGTTCGCATCATATTGAATTTGACTCCTCCCACCATTATTGTTGTTGTTGCTGTTGTTGTTGTTGTTTTGACTACACCGATTATTTCTGTATCCTCCCGACATGGCACCCTCTGTACTGGTGTTCACGCTCCCTCCTAACGCGGATGCCTCTTGTGTCAGGAACACTTGTTGCGGTACTCTTGTTTTTAGGTTGAAAGGGTATTCTTTTGTCGAATGTCCCATGATTTGGCAAATCTTGCAAAATTGATCTTTCAGGCAGGATCCCTTCGTATGGCCTTCTTTCTTGCATTCAATGCACCATAGCTTGTTTCCCTTGATCTCCTTTTGCATGTTCTTGAATTCTTTCATCATCTGAATCATATCCTTTTGGAGGGCGTGGACCTTCTTGCTGTCCTTTTCGTCATCACTGCTCTCCTCTTTTGAAGATGCGTCGTCATCTGAATCAGATGAGCTACTCTTCTTCTTCTTTTTCATCTTCTATTCACTTTCCAAGTTCATTGCCTGATTGTACGCTTCAGTGTATGACGATGGCGGCATGATCTTCATCTCCTTTCGCAGCTTCGAGTGTAGGCTTTCAATGAACCATCTTTTCTGCAACCCATTAGTTGGCTTATTCTCCATTTTATTGATCAAGTCCTTCAGCTTCCTGGTGTAGATTCAGACTGTTTCATGCTTCCCCTATTTTGTGTTGTATATCTTTGCTACGATTTCATTGTCGTCGCGGAGTAGTTGAAATTCGGCAGTAAACTCCTTAAGATTGTCCCAAGTGGTTACGTTCTAGGGATCTGCATTGGCAAACCAATCAATTGCAACACCCCATAGGGTAGTCGAAAATTGCCGGACCCATTCGTTTATATCCATTATGCCATTTGCCCTCCAAATTGTTTCGCAAATTTTACAATGTCGGATCAGATCGGCTGCTCCATCACCATCAAATTTGGGCAACTTTTCCTTTGGTCCTGCCATTATTACTGGATGTTGTGGGTTTTGTTGTGTACCTGCGCTGTTTTGCACTCCCATGTTGTTTTGCACACTCACGCTGTTCTGCACACCTGTGTTGTTCTGTACACTTGCGCTGTTCTGTACACCTGCATTGTTTTCAACACCTGCGCTATTTCCAACACCCGCACTATTTTCGATAGTCATGCTATTTGGTGAAGAAGGGTTTTCATCAACCAAAGCTGTCTGTTCCAAAAGTATATCTCGGACGAAGAGTTCACTCCACGCTAGTGCTCCCTTGGCACTCTGAGCCGTGCGAGTTGATCCCCTTCCGTTTAGATTCTCTTCCCTTAGTGTATGCAAGTTTAGAAACTCGTCCCTTGCTTCTTCCATCAAATCGAGCTGCTATTGAGTCTCTTCCAACAATTTTTCAGTGCTTCTGTGTCCGTCGGTAACTTGTTGAAATCTCCGTTTGCATTCAGCCTGTTGTGCCAAAATTAAATTTTCCTATGCGGTGCATATTTTGTCCTTTTCCTTCAACTTATTTTTATTCTTGTTCAACTAATTCGGCATTTAGTCTTCATCCATCTATCGTCGTACCAAGTCCATCGGGCAATGACGCCAAACATTTACCGTACTAGGTAACGAAATCAATGCATACAGACAATAGATGAGAACAACAAAATTTCTTCCTTTATTCACATATGCCAAAACATTACATTATGCTCAATAAGATGATTACAATGCTTTCCGAAAGGGGTATATATACTCACCAAAGGGCCTTTTGGAAGGTTCCTAAAGGAATCCATCTGGCACAAGTCGACTACATAAAAAATAAGGCATACTAACCTACTTGTCGGCTCATTTACAATTATTTACTGACTACATCCCTTTCCTCATGTCCTATCCTCCCTATTTTGAAACTTTTGGTAGTGTGGCAAAAAAGCTCAAGTGTGCATATTGTTGGTGCTAAGATGTGCCAGTGTTGGTAACAACCACCAAGGAATGCGTTTTGAAGATTCAAATAACATATTGCTATTCTTTGATTCCCCTAAAAAATCAATATAGATTATGTTTTCCAAGGCTAGCGGCTACAACCATTTTAGATATCTTGTTCTTCACAAAAACACTGATAAACACATAATGATATCTCTATTGTCTGCTGACCATAGAGATAGGAAATATATTCAATATTTTACCATAGTTGAGAGATTTTTATAAAACCAAGAATGATTTGCACGAGAGGATATGGACCAATCATTCCCTTTAGTCGATCATTTTACCAACATCTGAATCACAATATTGTAGGACTTTACTCCTATGTTGAGAAACAATTAAAAATGATTATAATCATCTTAATTTTCCTATATGTTAGCTTGTTCTTGATATATATATTCCCCTTATTTCTATGAAGAATTTTTTCTATAGGCTTTCAAGTGGCCCATCCTAGAAATTGAAGTCCACCAATACAACTCAGAGTTGGGGGGGAATCAATTGTATGCTTAATCAAATTTAAACTTATCACAATGCCAAGAGATAGAACATACACAATGACACAATGATTTGTTAACTAGAGAAACCCTTGATCAGAGGGAAAACCCCGGTGGAGATGGAACCCACAATATGATGTACTAATATAAAAGTTCCTTGTGAAAGGATGTGACCCTATTAGGAGTCAATCAGAATACAATCAATACATATAGTCCCTATTAGGAGACTTTGAATCCCTAAAAGAAGATTCTAGCCCTATTAGGAGCACAAGGAAGACAGTTGAAGCCATTGTACAAATTGCTTCAACATTTTTATACAAAACATATCTCCAGGATAACAAATCCAAGTAGTGAACTGACCAATACAACATTTCCATTGCTAGTATAGTTCTTTTGAAGTTAAACCAATCTCAACATAATCCTCTACTTTGGTCTTATCAAATTCGCATCCTTGGACCACATCGGCATCAACACAATACAATGTGATACATACAACCAAGAAAACACCCTTTCCTTTATACCTTGTCCCAATAACTAAATTAGTCGGTATTTTGAGCTTCCCCAATATATATTTAATCACATAGGACCTCAATAAGATATTACAGTAAAGTTCCACACACGACATTACACTTTACAACTTCCAAAATAAATCCCATTACAAGAGTCGATTGCCAGCGAATATATTCCACGTTACACTTCAATCACCTTGACAGAATAGTCTCCAGCATTTGCTATCATGGACATGTCTTCAACCACGATCTGAGCTTGCTTATCATGATTCCATCTCGCTTATTAGATACAACTGAAATACTAGTAAACTATTTCCTGCACACTTGTCTACAACTAGTCTTCACTAAATCAACTGTAACTGATCTAATACTTTACATGAACATGCATGAACACAGATGTAGCATCTGAACACATTCCTAAATATGAATCTAAGCCTCCATAGCTGAACTTGCCATATCCAAACCTTGTTGATCAATCCAACCGTTGCAATATACAAAAATTGTTTGTCACATACCAAAACACATATATGTTGACATCAATGACAAACTTGTCATGAGTGCAACACATAAGCATCCAATACAAGTGCCAACCACTCCAACAATCCTAATAGCCCATTGTACCACATATTTTTTTGGATTGGTTTACGTGTGGTATATGTAGGAAACTTACTTTTGCTTTGAGCAAACCATTTTTCCTTTACCTTTTGGTGTAAACTTGAGCAAATGTGCTCTTGAAGGTCTGTAATTTAATCTAAACATCCTTTGTTAGGAGCTTGTTACCCAAAAATGTCATTAGCGTTGTTAGCCTCTTCTAGAATCTAGTTAGTTGCCTTGAGTAAATTTAATAGAGGAGGTAGGCATTTAAAAGTGTTCACAATATTGTCATCTTATTTTATGTCATTGCTAATAATTCCTGATTAATCTCTAAAATATTTAATATCTAGCAAGAGCCATTGGAATGATTTGTAAAGTCCCCATTTTTGTCAATCATAGATGGAAAAATCGCCGAATACTTAGCGAGTTCTAAAAAATCGCCGATTTTTTTAGCTTGGCGAGTTCTTCGCCACTTAACTCGCGAATCCAAAAACTTAGCTGCAACACAATTAATCACCGATTAATTGCCAATTACTCAGTGAGTAATCGGTGAGTTTTTTTTTCTGGCCTATAGCCTATGACAGCTTAAAAGGGCAAAAACACATTTTTTTCTTATTGTTTGTTGCATTTGTAAGCACTATGCATTTATATATATCTAAACTCTACTTGTTTCTTTTGTATTCTCTTTAATTAACTTATTAGATGCATCTTCTCATTAAATTTTGCAAAATAAATGTATTTTTAATTAAATTTCAGCTTCTTTTTTAAGTTCCCGAGTTTTTTTTTAAATTGCCTAGTTTTTCCCAATTAAACTTTTGGGGGGCTTGGCGAGTTTTTGCCTTTGGTGAGTTTTTTAACTATGTTGTCAGTATCAGAGTTTCAAGGATTAGCCTATTATTCTGATCCTCATAGGCTAATTATTGTAAAAGATCTTTTGAGGTAGTGGCTTAGCTTGGAAGGGCCTTATCTTCTCCACAATTCAGTAAGCTACAGATTGGTCTTCGTTTGGCTCAGATTGAACTTTGTTTGGGCTTAGTTTTGTGTACTTACTATTTGTGGTAAGTTGAGTGTTGATAGAGATGGACCCTTTCTATTTTTAGAAAGTGCATTTGGTCACATGGAGAAATAATAGGTATGACTCCTATTTTAGACAACATATTTAAATGATGAGTATTTTGTTAGTTATTATATTTTTAGTGGCCAAATTATTTTAATTTATTAAATGATTTATTATAAAGTTATAATTTCACTTATGTTGACAGTTGAGTTATCATTGGAAAGAGTCATTTATTAATTAGTTAAGCCAAATCAAGTGAAAGAATCTAATGAAAGCTTCTAATTAATGTTGTGTGGTGAAGCTTCTTGAGTGAAGTTACATTTTGGCAACAAAAAGGACATATGGAGGTTATAAATACAAGCCCATTTGTTGAGAAAAACATGCTTGAATAATTATTTTCTTTTTTTACCTTAGTGTTTTTTTCCTTGAAGTTCTGATTTTAGTGCCCTTGCTAAGGTATAAGGGTTTGATACTAAGAAGTGTGTTTGCCTACCTATAGCTGTGAATACTGTGGTAGTTAAATAGTGTGAATACTGTGAATACGCTTTGGGACATGAGCCTGCTGCTGAGGCCCTTCTTGGTGCTGCAGAACTTTTGGATATGACCATGTATGTCCCTTTTAGGATATCCTGGAATATCAAGATAGTTACTTCAATTCCTCACACTTACAGCATCTAGTCTTTGCAATTGGACCATGTAATGGAGAATATGAACAATATCACTTGGTACTTCTGATTCAGTCAATAATATATATATGAAATGATATATATCTAAGTTGTCAATGGTAATGCTGATGTGGATGCACAATTTTTTTTGGATTTTAGATGTCTATATATATATAATATGCAAGAATATACAAAAATAAACTATTCCATAGTATGATACTTCACCATTGATAGTATAACTTCAAAAACACAAATATACAAATTGAAATGAGTAAAAGCACATGCAAAAAACAACTTCTAAGTCATTTTGGGCATTGTAAAGGCATCTGGGTCCCTAGATGCTCTCTAATGCGTGTAGATGCATCCAGGCAGCATCTAAATGCACCAGAACACATCCACATCAGCATCCGGATGTTCAGGGAGAGAATCAGTATCTGATATATATCCATGTGTGTGTATGTCTTTGTTAAATGATATTAGCTTCTTCTAATACATCAAAGGAAATTATGCTATATATCAACTATTAGCAGTTTCTATTATATCAATATGAAGTATGCTACTAACTATGTCTTCCTATCACTTATAGTGATATAGGATTTGCTGCTTCTGATTTGAATATATGTAGATGAAATACATATGTTATTGATTGCAGCAGGATATATTGGCGTGTCTGATATATCAATATAGATATGCAAATGTAAACTGTAAGGATATCGCCTAAAGTGATTAGTTGTTGTTCCTGATCTGTACTTAAATACTTGCAATGCCAATGTTGTCTCTGATTTCTCTGTAAGCTTGTACAACCAGTTATGCCAATTAAGGAAATTGCTCAAATGAGCAGATCCAAGACTGGATATATAAGAGATAAGGTTTCCAAATTCCCTTAGTTACATCCTCTTATTATAATCATTGCTATTTCTAACTTCAGCTACTATCGTCAACACCACCCGATAGTCTCCATCTAATTGCTTCATTGTCGTATACATCATATTCCTTTCTATTATAGTCTATGGGTCACGGCTCTTTCAGAGAAATTCGATTTACACCGTGTTCTATTAATTGAGATATCTAGGTTTTTCAACCAGAAATTTTATTGGAAAAATTTGCCAAAAAACCAATCTTTGCTTTGTCACCATGAAATGATAATCAATCGATATTCAATATTAAACAAAGGAGAGGAATACTCCTTAAATAGAGAAAATACAAGACGATGTTTCCAAAATGGAGAATAGAAACACCAGAGGCAGAAAGTAAACTTCTTTAAACTAACTAAAGACAAAAGACAAAAGGAAGTTTCTAAATACCAAGATGACCATTATATCAATATTACAATATTATTTTAATATCCCAAACCCCATAAAATTTGGGGAACATGGAAACAACTTCAGATCCATATTGGATACAGATATGGATATGGCAAATCTTCACCATCCCTTGATTCAACTACTGCTAAATTGTAATGGACACCCCTGAATTCCACAAAAAACTAAACCAACTGCTGAAAGGAATTATGTCAAACAGTTTGCATTCAACTTTTTATTTCTCCGTTTAATATTTAAACCTCTTATAACTTCGAAAATCAAACATTTATTTGTTTGTTCTGTTTTGTACATGGAATATGAATCATACAACATAAACAAGAAAGAAACTACAATAAAATGCAAAGTGGGCAATGAACTGTTGCCGATAAAACATTATTTTCAGAATTTAATTAAATCAAATAATGGCAGAATAACAACTCACTAATTACTCCAATATCATTGGCATAATACTCCAGCCCATGCTTTTGAACTTGCTGCTACAGCGACATGAATAGTGCCGCGTGAATAGTACCGCGTGAATAGTGCTGCTACAGTACTTGGTCTTTCAAATAGTCCACTACCTTCATAAAATCATTCCCTCAAAGTGGCACAAGCGTCAGTGTAATGTCCCCTCTTTAGTTCGACATGGCATTGATCATGGATTTGCCTATTCCAGACTCTCGTAGGCAAATGGTGTGGAGAGAGAGTCAATTCTGCGGATCAGATGGTCATATCTTGCTCTTGAAGAAGTGTTAAGAGGTTATATTTTATTATTATGTGTTATTGGGGCCTACATGTTATAATTTAAAGCTGAGTTGCACTTTTTATTTTATAAAATTACTTTATTATAAAAAGTGCATTATAATGAGATTTTATAAAGGATGTTTTTAGAAGTTCTAGCAACTTCTTAGAAAAGTGAATAAATAGAGGGTTGGGCCTCTCATTTGGACATGCTTGGATTTGAGATTTCTTCTACTTCTTCCATTGTGGAGCAAATTTGTAGTCTCTTGGGTCTGCAAATTATTATTTGATCTTTGGGAACGAATCATTCCCTTGGATTGGTGACTTTGAGGGTGTGAAATATCACCTGAATTGTTGCATTTGAGGAGTTGGTAATGCAGCCATCTCATTTGGACTTCATTGAGATTCAGTTATAAGGGTTTACTTTGGTTGGAATAAGGGTTTCAGTTGTGCCCTAACATTTGTGGATTGATTAACAGGGTTTGAAGACACAGTTGTGCATTATTTTCAGACTGCCAGTCCAGGGTTTGGACCCACGTTTTTGCTCATAACTCCTAATTGGCTTGACGGATGAATTTCATATTTTAGGGGGTTATTCAGCAACCCTAGGCGCCCAAATTTATTGCTTTTGGAGTGACAAAAAATGCTGCAATATTTTTATCTAGCAGCCGTACCAGGCCGTACCTGTACGGCCCTGTCAGTTGGGCAACAACAGCAATTTTGTGAGTCGGGTTGGGGCAGATTGTGAGGTCTTCGTGTGGCATTAATCCAGCATTCATATCCGGCAAAATTGGAGCTATTCCAGGTGCACAAAATATTGATTGCCAAAATATTGCATGTTAAGGATTAGAACAGTCAGCACTGTCATTGCATAAATAGTTATTTCCAGTCATTAATAACTGTTGTAAAAGTTTCGTCATTTGCATTCCAAATTTGAACTGGGTTATTGTTCATGTCATAACATTGCATTGTCAAGAGCTTGATGTATTAGAAGTGCATAGTTGTGACAGTCTCTCATTGTAATCAGTTCTATTTGCTGTCATAAAATCTGAATTGCATTGGACTTCATATTTGAGTTTCATATTGTCATCTATCTCTTAGATTGGTAGTGTTATAATCTAGAATTGTTGTTCATACATTATTGGCATCATATATTGAGGTTTCGTTGTACAACAATTAGTAATATTGCAGCCTTATTCGGTTACATGCCAACTGTTTGACAAAATTCCTAAGTCCAGTTTGAGGGTTTCAGTGGCCTTTATAGTAAGGGTCTTTACAGTGGTATCAGAGCTATAAGTCCTGCCATCCTGTGGAGGTCTTATAGGGAATTTGGAACAGCTGGATAGAAGGGAAAGTGTTTGACGAAATGTCAAAACACTAAAATCAGAACATTTATGAGCATGCGACAGAGGCTTTATAATTTCCGCAATACCAAAGCAAGACAAGATAGGATTTCAGACCTGCAGAGCGAATAGTCTAGCTCATCTGTACAGGTGGACATAGAATCCAGTCATACAGACACAGGGGAGGTATTCTTTGATCAAGACTACGACTACAATATGGATAGAGGCGGGAATGCCAGTCCAGATCAGCAAGAGGAAAGATTTTTACAGTTATTAGACACCTTGGCACAGGGACAGCGATTAGCCGAACAAAGAGCACAGGAACAAAATCAGAGAATGGAGCTTATGATGCAGATGATGGCTCGTCAAATGGGGTTGAACGCTAACATAGGTGGAGGAAATAATCAGAATGGTAACAATCAGAATGGGAATAATCAGGATGGGATACATAATGGAGGCGAACAAATTGGGAACAATTTCGGTCATGCACCTCAGCAAGCTAGGACAGTGAGTTCGAGACCTATGATTCCCACGTTCCTTCCTAGAGCTCCAGAGCAGCCAGTACCAGAACCCCAGATCACTGACATACAGGATCAGCTGAGGAGAGATTGGGAAGCAGGAGGTCCAGATTTTACAGTTGCAATCACCTTTAGAGAGTATATGGATGTGCGGATGAAGCATATGCCCCGTGGACATGACAGGACTCAGAGCTATGAGCTACGAAAGAAAGTAGGGAAACTTCAGTTACCATATTATGATGGCTCGGGGAAGTCTACAGCAAGAGCTTGGGTTCAAAAACTTGACACATACTTTCAATTGAACCCTATGTCTGAGGAAGAAGCTATTAAGTATGCAGCAATTCACCTGGATGGGTTAGCACACGAGTGGTGGCATCATGGTATGATCAATATGGGTCATGCACACATTACCTCATATGTGGAGTTTACGGAGAGACTGATTGAACGTTTTGATAAGAAGGATCCAGAAACCCATTTCAAGGAGTTAGCTCAGCTTAAACAATGGGGATCATTGGAAACATACATTTCAGAGTTTCAGAAACTTGCAGTGTTAGTAACAGATGTATCTAAATGGAGGCTATTGGTTTTATTTATGGATGGGCTAGTTGATCCGTTGAGAGGGTGGATTAAAGCTCTCAACCCTCCCACTTTGCAGGAAGCCATTAAGAAAGCTCGTGACATGGATTCCTCTTCAGCTTCTAAAAATAAATTCCAAGCAAAGAGTTTCCCTTCAGGAAAAGATAGGGACAGGAAACCCTTTCATAGAGAGGCACAGCTACCTAAGGAGGAAAGTAAGAGGTTGGACAAGGAGACACTTAATGACTTGCGTAGGAAGAAGCTATGCTTCTATTGCAAAGGCCCGTATGAGTATGGCCATGACTGTCCTATGAGGCCAAAAGGGAAGGCCAACCGAGCAATGTGGGCTTATTACGAAGGCTCAGATTCAGATAGTTCAGAACATCATGATGAGGATCCTGATGAAGCAGAGGGAGAGCAGGAGATAGACAATGCAAGGCAACAGCAGGGAATAGAGCTACATTTATAGGAAGCACGACTGTCTAGTATCCAGAGAGAGGGATCTTTCAGACTTCGGGGAGTTTTGGCTGGGCAGAAGGTTATTACATTATTGGACATAGGTGCCACACATAATTTCATTGATGCACGATTCGTGGAGAAGCGTGGACTCATTACTGAGGAGTTCGTGGGACTAAGAGTCAAGGTAGCTGATGGATACACTCTTCGTTGTGACAGGATGGTACGAGACCTACCTTTGCGCCTGAACAACTATGAGTTTAAGGCGGACTATCATGTGGTCAACATGGGTGACATGGATATAGTACTTGGAATGCAGTGGCTACATTCATTGAAGGTGGTTACCCTGAGACTAGAGGATATGGAGATACAATTCGAAGTGAATGGTAGGACTCATGTGCTTAAGGCTATCCGTAATGGAGACATCAGGACTATCTCATTTAGGCGGCTGGAGAGATTAACTAGGCATAATGATATAGAGCGGGCAGCAGTTTGTACTTTGACACCTACACAGGAGGAGCAACATAAGACGGAATATCATCCTGATATTCAGAAATTGAGGATTAAGTACAAAAAGGTATTCAGTGAGATTCCACTAGGCAGGCCACCGGACAGAGGCATTGAGCATGTTATTGAGCTGGAGGAAGGTGCTAAGCCCATCATGATCACACCATATCGACACCCAAAGCGACTCAAGGATAAGATCGAAAGGACCATCGAGGAGTTGCTAGCTATGGGGCACATCCGACCAAGTAAGTCACCTTTTGCATCTTCTGTTGTTTTGGTAAAAAAGAAGGATGGAACTCTTCGGATGTGTGTTGATTACAGGGAATTAAATAAGAGAACCATTAAGAACAGGTATCCCATTCCTCGCATTGATGAGTTGATAGATGAATTGCATGGGGCTTGTTATTTCACGAAAATTGATTTGAGAACAGGATATCACCAGATCAGAGTCCGTGAACAGGATATTGAGAAAACTGCTTTCAGATGTCATTGTGGGCACTTTGAGTTTGTAGTCATGCCTTTCGGTCTGACCAATGCACCTACTACTTTCCAGTCCACTATGAACAGAGTTTTCCACCATCAGTTGAGGAAATTCGTGCTAGTGTTTTTTGATGACATTTTGATCTATAGCCGATCATGGCAGGAGCATCTAGAGCATTTGGAGACAGTGTTGAGCATTTTACAGAAGGAGTCCTTGTATGCAAAAGAGTCCAAATGTGACTTAGGGATGACCGAGCTGTTATATTTGGGACACATTATTAGTGCAGATGGAGTGCGGATGGATCTTGAAAAGATTCGCGCTATTGTTGATTGGCCTCCACCAGAGAACCTTACACAGTTGAGGGGGTTCCTTGGTTTATGTGGTTTCTATCGCAGGTTTGTCAGTGGCTACTCACGACATGCAGCTCCCATGACAGATCTACTGAAAAAAGGGGAATTTGTGTGGACTCAAAAGGCACAGGACTGTTTTATGAGATTTAAGGAGATAATGACTACGTGCCCAGTTCTAGCATTACCTGATTTCACGAAGCCATTTGAGCTTCAATGTGATGCATCTGGAGAGGGAGTAGGTGTTGTACTTATGCAGAATAAGCACCCCATAGCTTATGAGAGTAGGAAGCTCAGAGGCTCCGAGTGTTCATTCAGTATATATGATAATGAGATGTTGGCCATCATGCATGCTTTGGCCAAATTCAGACAATATCTTGTGGGTAGCAAGTTTTGTATTAAAACTGATCATAACAGTTTGAGGCATTTCTTGGGACAGCGGGACCTGAATGATCGCCAACAAAAGTGGGTAAGTAAGTTGCAGGCATATGATTTTGACATCTCATATGTCAAGGGAACTCAGAATGTTGTTGCAGATGCTCTATCTCGAAGGCCACACCTCACTCTTATGGTTCAGATATCAGAGGATTGGCAACACTTGATTATAGCAGAGTATGCCAGGGATACATGGGCCTCCGATATAGTGGAGGGAACAGTGATTGATACCAGATACACACTTGTAGATGATTTAATCATTTACAACAACAGGATTTACCTAGTCCCAGGATCGAAGGTTAAGCAACTGATTTTGAGAGCATTTCACGACTCACCGACAGCAGGCCATCCCGGGTACTTCAAGACTTACAGGTCAGTTCGAGAGCGGTTCACTTGGAAGGGGCTGAAAGCTGATGTTTTGCAGTACGTTCGAGAGTGTTTTGTTTGCCAGCAAAACAAACAAGAACACACCTATCCGGCAGGGTTCCTACAGCCACTTCTGATCCCTGACAGGAAGTGGGAGTGCATCTCCATGGACCTTATCACAGGTTTGCCCAAGGTACAAGGACGGGATTGTATTTATGTGGTGGTAGATAGATTAACAAAATATGCTCATTTCTTTCCTATCACCACTACCCACTCAGCAGCTCAGGTGGCAGAGGTTTTCTTTCGGGAGGTTTTCAGATTGCACGGATTGCCTCGAAACATCGCGAGTGATAGGGATAGCCGTTTCATGAGTCATTTTTGGCAGGAGGTATTCCGGTTATGTGGCACGGAGCTTACACACAGCACTAGCTATCACCCACAAACCGATGGTCAGACGGAGATTGTGAACAAATGGGTGGAAGGGTATTTAAGGAATTATGTGGCAGCTCAGCAGCGAGCTTGGGTCAGATGGATATATCATTGCGAGTATTGTTACAATACTACATATCACATCACTATACAGATGACACCCTTCATGGCACTTTACGGTTATGAAGCACCTAGTTTCTTGGATTTGTTGTTGGGCCGGGTACCCAGTGCAGGAGAATTATTACAGGAGAGTAAGGATATAGTTGCTACTCTCAAAGATAATATTGCGAGAGCTCAGAACCAGCAGAAGCAGTATGTAGACCAGAAGAGGACTGAGCGTAGTTTTGAGGTGGATGATATGGTTTACCTCATGTTGCAGCCATACAGGCAATCTACTCTTAAGAAGAGTGGTGCAGAGAAACTCAAGCCACGCTATTACGGACCATTCAGGGTTATCAGGCGAGTTGGTGAGGTGGCTTATGAGTTGGAGCTTCCGGCAGACAGCAGGGTGCACAATGTGTTTCATGTGTCCTGCCTCAAGAAGGCGTTGGGTCAGAATGTGGTGCCTTCCGTAGTATTACCTCCTTTAGACGATGAGGGAAAATTGATTTTAGTGCCAGAATCCATCCTGGAGAGCAGAGAAAAGCAGCTTCGCAGAAGAGTGATCAGAGAATACTTGGTTAAGTGGAAAGATCTACCTGTTGAGGATGCAACTTGGGAGGGGGAAGCTATTTTGCAGCACCCGGCGTTGAGATTGCTTGAGGCCAAGCAATTTCAGGAGGGGCGGACTGTAATGTCCCCTCTTTAGTTCGACATGGCATTGATCATGGATTTGCCTATTCCAGACTCTCGTAGGCAAATGGTGTGGAGAGAGAGTCAATTCTGTGGATCAGATGGTCATATCTTGCTCTTGAAGAAGTGTTAAGAGGTTATATTTTATTATTATGTGTTATTGGGGCCTACATGTTATAATTTTAAGTTGAGTTGCACTTTTTATTTTATAAAATTACTTTATTATAAAAAGTGCATTATAGTGAGATTTTATAAAGGATGTTTCTAGAAGTTCTAGCAACTTCTTAGAAAAGTGAATAAATAGAGGGCTGGGCCTCTCATTTGGACATGCTTGGATTTGAAATTTCTTCTACTTCTTCCATTGTGGAGAAAATTTGTAGTCTCTTGGGTCTGCAAATTATTATTTGATCTTTGGGAACAAATCATTCCCTTGGATTGGCGACTTTGAGGGTGTGAAATATCACCTGAATTGTTGCATTTGAGGAGTTGGTAATGCAGCCATCTCATTTGGACTTCATTGAGATTCAGTTATAAGGGTTTACTTTGGTTGGAATAAGGGTTTCAGTTGTGCCCTAGCATTTGTGGATTGATTAACAGGGTTTGAAGACACAGTTGTGCATTATTTTCAGACTGCCAGTCCAGGGTTTGGACCCACGTTTTTGCTCATAACTCCTAATTGGCTTGACGGATGAATTTCATATTTTAGGGGGTTATTCAGCAACCCTAGGCGCCCAGATTTATTGCTTTTGGAGTGACAAAAAATGCTGCAATATTTTTATCTAGCAGCCGTACCAGGCCGTACCTGTACGGCCCTGTCAGTTGGGCAGCAGCAGCAATTTTGTGAGTCGGGTTGGGGCAAATTGTGAGGTCTTCGTGTGGCATTAATCCAGCATTCATATCCGGCAAAATTGGAGCTATTCCAGGTGCACAAAATATTGATTGCCAAAACATGTTAAGGATTAGAACAGTCAGCACTGTCATTGCATAAATAGTTATTTCCAGTCATTAATAACTGTTGTAAAAGTTTCGTCATTTGCATTCCAAATCTAAACTGGGTTATTGTTCATGTCATAACATTGCATTGTCAAGAGCTTGATGTATTAGAAGTGCATAGTTGTGACAGTCTCTCATTGTAATCAGTTCTATTTGCTGTCATAAAATCTGAATTGCATTGGACTTCATATTTGAGTTTCATATTGTCATCTATCTCTTAGATTGGTAGTGTTATAATCTGGAATTGTTGTTCATACATTATTGGCATCATATATTGAGGTTTCGTTGTACAACAATTAGTAATATTGCAGCCTTATTCGGTTACATGCCAACTGTTTGACAAAATTCCTAAGTCCAGTTTGAGGGTTTCAGTGGCCTTTATAGTAAGGGTCTTTACAGTCAGACAAGTAGTGAAGAAGATATGAGCAAAATATTAAATCTGCTTATAGCTAGAAATGCAACCAAACTGCCTGATAGCGAAGCTAATAGCAATGGATTCCAAAGGCCAAATCCCAAGGGAATGACATCTAGAATGTCACAAGAGAGAATGGACGTCCTTTAATGCCAATAACGGATTTGCAACTCACACACCAATTTCTTCTCATATTCAACATGCCAAACAAGGGCCACAAGCTGTCCTTTCTATTTCTATTTCATAAGGTCGACCCACTTTTCACAAGCAATGTGGAATAAAGTGTTCTAAAATAAAATAAAATAAAATAACACCTTATGTCTCCCTTGGGATTCCCTTTTCCAACACACAACCCAACATGAATAATATTAAAGTAACACTATATTATTTTCACATTTAATTTAAATGTTACTTTAATAAACTTTAGGCATTAAAATAAAATAATAATTGGGCTCAGAATAATATGAGTGATAGCTCGTCGGAAAGCTCTCATTGAGGAGTATTAAACCCAATCACTAATTTTGACATCACCCATGTCCTACTGACTTTCTAAAAATATTAAGTTTGGCCAACACCATGTAAATCAACTCCGTTCTAGTCCGAACTGGAAATGACTAGGCCAAAACATCTTATGATCCCACTGTCTTCTTTGTTAGCCTTCGAGACCATGCAAAAATAGGCTAACAATCACACAACTAGACAATTGCTAAAGTGGGGACATTATATTCCACCCCCCTTGAAATTGCTTGTCCTCGAGCAATCTCAGTCTTGTTTGCTATAACTCCTGCTTACTCTCCCAAATAGCATCCTCCTTTGGTAGGTCTCTCCATTTGACTAAATATTCTTTTAACCACCCTATTCTGCAAAGTCCTCTCCTTGATATCCATAATAGCCTCAGGAATCAATACGAGCTTCCCCTCCTCATCCAATGGTGGCAAATCTACATAAGGCACAACTCTCTAACCAATGGCTTTCTTAAGCCTCGACACATGAAACACATTGTGCACCCGACTGTCCTGTGGAAGCTCAATCTAGTAGGCAACCTTGCCCACCCTGCAAATCACTCTGTAGGGACCATAAAATCTAGACTTCAACTTCTCTGCTTCGCTCTTCTTGAGTGATGAGTGTCTATATGGTTGTAGCCTCAAGTAAACCATATCCCCAACCTCAAAGCTGCACTCTATCCAGTGCTGATCAACATACAATTTTTGCTGATTCTAGGCCTACTGTATATTATCCTTGAGAACCCTCAAAATATCCTGACTATCCTGCAAGAAGTCTTTGGCTTTGGGCACTCTACTATCCCCCAAAATCAAATCCATGAAGCTAGGTGCTTCATAACCATATAGTGCCATGAATGGAGTCATCTTGATGGACATATGATAAGTGGTGTTATAGTAGTACTCTTCCATATGTAGCCATTTGACCCAAGCTCTCTGTTGTGTAGTCACATAGTTCCTCAGATATCCTTCCACCCATTTATTCACAATCTCCGTCTGCCCATCTGTCTACGGATGATAACTAGTGCTAGGTGTAAGATCTATGCCACACAACCCAAACAATTCCTACCAAAAAGCACCTCATAAATTTACTATCCCGATCACTAACAATGAAACTAGGTAGCCCATGTAACTTGAATATCTCTTTGAAAGAAAGATCGGCCACTTGTGTTGCTGTGTAGGTGGATGGAATAACAAAGAAGTGAGAAAACTTCATCAGTCGGTCAACTACCACATAGATGCAATCTCTCCCTTGTACTTGTGGTAACTCGGTGATGAAGTCCATAGAAATACTTTCCCATTTCCTATCCGGAATGGGAAAAGACTTTAACAACCCTATAGGATATGTGTGCTCTCCCTTATTTTGCTGACAAATTGCACACTCCTTGACATGCTTCTGAACATCATCCTTGAGCCCTTTCCATGTGAACTGCTCACAAATCTGACTATAGGTCTTAAAGACCCCTAGATGTCTAGTTGTAGGTGCATTATGAAATGCCTTCAGTATTACCTCCCTAAACTGTGATGAAGGAATCAAATATATCCTACTCTGAAATTTGATCAATATGTCCATCACCACATAAGGATCATCCTATATGGTGCCTATAATCACTCCAGCAGCCCAAGTGTCCCTCGCATACTCTGTTGTAATCTTATTTCTCCAATCTCCTGTAATCTTAGCTAGAGCACAAATATGAGGTCTCCTGGATAAAGCATCTGCCACCATATTTTTCTTACCTTTGACAAACTCAATGTCAAAGTCATAAGCCTGTAACTTCGTAATCAACTTCTGTTGTCTATCATTCAAATCATGCTGGCTCATGAAGTATTTGATGCTATTGTTATTAGTCTTGATAACAAACTTCCCCCCAACTAGGTAGGACCAAAACTTGGCCAATGCATGCATAATGGCCAACATCTCCCAGTCATAGATGGAATAGCTCCTCTCTACTCCACGGAGCTTCCTACTCTCAAAAGCAATGGGATGCTTCTCCTGCATCAAGACTGCCCTAATCCCATCACTTGACACATCAAAATGAAGCTCAAATGGCTTTGTGAAGTCCGGTAGAGCTAATACTGGACATGATGACATCACCTTCTTGAAATGATTCAAGCATCTCTGAGCTACCCTTGTCCATATGAAGGCCCCTTTCTTGATAAGGTCTATCAAGGGTGCAACAGTTTGTGAAAATCCCTTAAAAAATCTGTTATAAAACCTACAGAGACCAAAGAACCCCTTAAGCTATGTGAGGTTTGTAGGAGTAGGCCAATCAACAATAGCTATAATCTTTTTGGGATCTACGCAAACTCCATCTACACTGATGATATGCCCAAGATTTAGTAACTCAGTCAACCCAAACTCGCACTTAGATTCCTTGGCATATAGTGACTCTTTCTCCAAAATGGACAACACCATCTCAAGATGTTGTAAATGCTCCTCCCAAGTCTTACTAAAAACCAAAATGTCATCAAAGAAAATCAGGACAAATCTCCTAAGCTGCCCCCTGAATACCTGAATCATGCAACTCTGGAATGTAGCAGGGGCATTGGATAGCTCAAATGGCATAACCAAAAACTTGAAGTGGCCATAGTGACATGGAAAGGCTGTCTTCTCAATGTCCTCCACACTCATCCGGATCTGATGATACCCTCACTGTAAATCAATCTTCGTAAAGAAGCATGCACCATGCAGCTCATCAATCAGCTTATCTATCCGCAGGATAGGATATTTATTCTTAATGGTCTTCTTATTTAATGCCTTGATATTGATGCACATGCGCATTGTCCCATCCTTCTTTACCAATACTACTATTGAAGCAAAGGGGCTCTTACTAGGCCTGATATGCCCCATCTCCAACAAATCCTTAATTGGCTTCTCTATCTCATCCTTGTGCTTCTTAGGATGACGATAGGGAGTAATAATAACTAGTTTGGCTCCCTCCTCAAGCTCAATAACATGCTCTATCCCTTTGTCAAGAGGAACCCCATGCAGAATCTCGTCAAAAACTTTACAATGCCTATCAAGTATCTCTTGGATATCTAGTGGATGACTCTTCACCTGTGGCTCCTGTGAGGCTAGCATAGTGAAACATTCTGCCACCCATTTTACATCATTATGCCAAAACAATCTCTGCATTCTCCTCAAGGAGATTACTCTGCAGCTCCCATCTGAAAGTCCTCTAAGTACAACAGTTTTACCCTCATGCTAGAACCTTATCTCCAATTTTTCTAGGTTGAGTGTGAACTCAACTAGTGAGAGCACCCATGTCATGCCGAGGATGACATCATAGTCTCCCATGTCTACTACATAGAACTCATCCTCCAACTCATAGCCATCTCTAATTCTGATGTGAAGATTAGATATCTTCCGAGTGCATAATAATTTGTCACCATTAGCTACCATGACTCTAAACCTAGCATGCTCCTCGGTTTGTAAACCTCTCTTGGCTACCAATTGTGCATCTATGAAATTATGTGTAGCCCCAATGTCAATGAGGGAGATCACCTTTTGCCCTTGGATAGTAGCCCTAACCTTAAATGTGATTGCCTTCTGAGCCCCCGTTAATTGCGCCAATGAATTCTCATCCTCAAGAATGCTGCTCTCCTCTATAGTGCTACCCTCGTCTGAATTAGAGTGCTGATCCTCTCTCTCTAACTGTGACTCCTCTGCTGAGAAATACTCCATTTGATTTGCCTTAGGCTTGAGAGGACACTTATGAGATAAGTCCCAAGGCTCTCTACAATGAAAACATAGCTTCTTCCTCCTCAACTCATTTAGGGTGTCATTATCCAACTTACTATCCCTTTTTGGCTGAGCATCCTTGTGAAAAGATTTATTTTCCTTCTCCTTGTCCTTCTTCATATGTGAATCCCTATGCTGAAATCTATTCCCAAAAGAAGAAGGTGCTAAGTCATGAGCCTTCTTAATGGCCTTCTGTAATGTAGTTGGGTCATGCCCCTTGACCCAACCCCTCAAGGGATTCGAGAGTCCATCCATAAAAAAAACTACTAGCCTCCTCTCTGAAATATTTGTGACCAACACAACTAACCTCTAAAATTCATTGATATACGTGTCAACTGATTCCCACTGCTTGAATTGTGCCAACTCCTTAAACTGTAACTCGAGATCTTTGGTATCAAATCTCTCTATGAGTCTCTTAGTGAACTCCTCGTAGGATGTGATCTGATTATGCCCCAAGGTTACCATGCCATGGTGCTACCACTCATGCACTGGACCATCCAAATGAATAGTTGCATACTTGATAGCCTCCTTAAGCATCAAATTCAACTGGAAGTATGTATCTACCTTCTGCACCCAAGCTTGTGTAGTCATCTTTCCTCAAGCATCATAATAAGGTAAAGAAAGTTGGAAAACTTTCTTTCTCAACCCAAAGTTTTGATTCCTCCTTCCTTCTCTAGGCATGTGTCTCATCCTCATGTCCATGTAATCTCCGAGGGAAATATCCGCCTGAAACTCCAGTCTAGTAGCCTCCCAGTCCCTCCTAAGCTGATCTTGTAACTCGCTAATCTGTGGTTTGTTTATTGGTTGAACCAAATCTCTGAGTGGAAAGGTGGGTAGAAGAGGTCTCGAGCTCACTGTCCAAGCTGAGCATGCAACATGTCTAAAGTTATCAACCTCATTCCCATTGTTTCCATGTCCATTATTACCATTAATGTTATCCTTAGGACCATTTTTGTTGCCTCGGCCTCCATTATTATCATTGCCCCTATTATTATCATTTCCCCCATTATTATTGTTTCCATTGTTGGCATCACCTAGATTAATATTGACGCCCATCTATCTAGCCATAAGTTGCAACATCATATCCATTTGCCTATTTTGCTCTTGTTGCATACGTTGCCTCCTCTAACGTACCCAGTAATTGTCTGAACATTACCTCCTTCTAATCTGGATCGATATTCTTGCCTTTGCCTAGTCCTGTATTCCTGTCATCTTGATCATCCATACCGTTGTCTTGTTTAAAGAATATCTCCTTTGTGTTTGTATGATTGGATTATATGTCCACTTGCACAGATGAACTAGACTATTTTCTCTGCGAGTCTAAAATCCTATTTTGTTTTGCTCTAGTATTGCGGAAATTATAAGGCCCCTATCGTATGCTCAAACATAAATGCTTAGCTTGTTTTTTAATTTCTAATTTTAGTGTTGTGACATTTTGTCAAACACTTTTCCCTCTATTTGGCTGTTCCAAATTCCCTGTAAGACCTCCACAGGATGGCAGGACTTATAGCGCAAATACCACTGTAATGGACACCCCTGAATTTTCCAAAAAACTAAACCAACTGCTGAAAGGAATTATGTCAAACAGTTTGCATTCAACATCTTATTTCTCTATTTAATGTTTAAACCCCTTACAATTTCAGAAATTAAACGTTTATTTGTTTGTTGTGTTTTGTGCATGGAATAGAAATCATACAACATAAACAAGAATGAAACTACAATAATATGCAAAGTGGACAATGAACTGTTGCCGATAAAACGTTATTTTCAGAATTTAATTAAATCAAATACATGGCAGATTATCAACTCACTAATTACTCCAATATCATTGGCATAATACTCTAGCCCATGCTTTTGAACTTACTGCTACAGTGACGTGAATAGTATCGTATGAATACTGCCTCATGAATAGTGCCACATGAACAGTGCTACTATAGTACTTGGTCTTTCAAACAGTCCACTACCTTTATAAAATCATTCCCTCAAAATGGCATAAGCGTCGGACAAGTAGTGAAGAAGATATAATGTAGTACTGCTCTGATACCACTGACGAAGGGCCACACCACCCTTACCAACTCACAACCAATAATGCAACAATATGAAGACAATTTTATTATACCTGAAAATTCAATAGCAATTACAATAACATTTTTCCAAGATCTCTCAAGATCCAATCCAAACCCAAGCTAGTCCAGATCCACACTCTGGTAGAAACCTCTGAGATCTCAACTTGTGCTCGCAAGCCACCAAGCAACCTCCTTGTTTCTAAACCGCAGTCACTAGCTCTTCTCACAAACTTAATCCAAGATCCAAGTGTAAACTGCCTCACATTCGACGCTCTGTCCACAGACTCAGGAAAACTCACTCTTCACTTCTTCCTCTTTCACACTTTCTAGCCTTCCAACCTTTCCAAGCTTCACCTTCCACAACTTTCACCTTTCCAAGCTTTCCTTCCAAAGCTTTCACCTTTCCAAGCTTCTACTTCTCAAGCTTCCCCTTGAGCTTTCACCTTCTTCTCGAGCTTCTACTCCTCAAGCTTCCCCTTGAGCTTTCACTTGAGCTTGATTAGAAATGCTCATATGCCTTGCTTAAATAGGCACTTACCACCCCTTGCATGACTTATCCACAACCTTCTAGAATTCCTCCACAACCTTCTACATCTTCCACAACCTTCTACAACTTCCAAAACTTTCTACAATATTCATAACTTTCTAGAATTCTTCCCACACACCTCGATAAATGGAATGACAACCATTTATTTTTTTTATTTTTTTTCTATTATGCCACCTATGCACCTCGAAAATAGAAATCCCCTTTTCCTTTCTTTTCTCCTTTTTCCCCTTTTTTATTTTTTTATTATTTCTCCTCTAATTTTCGTCACTTTCTCTCTCCACAATTTTTTTTTTTTTTTTCTTTTTTAAAATTTTTTTTTTCAACTTTTTTTTTTTTTTTTTTTCTCCCCAATAATTTTTCCATGCAAGATGCTCCTGCATCAAGATATGAGCAAAATATCAAATCCGCCTATAGCTGGAAATGCAACCAAACTGCCTGATAGCGAAATTGATAGCAATGGATTCGAAAGGCCAAACCCCAAGGGAATGACGTCTAGAATGTCACAAGAGAGAATGGACATCCTCTAATGCCAAGAACGGATCTGCAACTCACACCAATTTCTTCTCCTATTCAACATGCCAAAAAAGGGGCATAAGCTCTCCTTTTGATTTCTACTTCATAGGGTCGACCCACTTTTCACAAACAATGTGGGATAAAGTGTTCTAAAATAAAATAAAATAACACTTTATGTCTCCCTTGGGCTTCCCTTTTCCAACACACAACCCAACATGAATAATATTAAAGCAACACTATATTATTTTCACATTTAATTTAAATGTTACTTTAATAAATTGCAAGCATTAAAATAAAATAGTAATTGGGCTTGGAATAATATGAGTGATAGCACGTCGAAAAGCTCTCATCGAGGAGCATCAAACCCAATCACTAATTTTGATATCGCTCATGCCCTGCTGACTTACTAAAAATAGTGAGTTTGTCCAACACCATGTAAATCAACTCCGTTCTAGCCCGAACTGGAAATGACTAGGCCAAAACATCTCAGTATCCCACTGACCTCTTCATTAGCCTCTGAGACCATGCAGAAATAGGCTAACAGTCACACAACTGGACAACTGCTAAAGTGGGGACATTACATGAGTGTGACACATAGAGAAACATGCATATATTCAAATATTTATAATCCCAAGGGCACAGAACATTCAAAACATATATATTTATATTTTAGTTTACAATATTTATTTTGTTATATTATCTTTAATCACTCTGCCCTACCATGGAACTAAATGAGTTTGTGGATTTCTCCATAAACAATCTTCCTCAATATGTCTGCAGGAGTGTCTTTGGCTTTCCGAATTTATTTTCACCTGAGCAAGGTTGCCTATCTTGTATCTATTCATGTTAATACATACTAACAAAGAAAAAATAGAACTATAATTAAATGATGAAAGTGGAATCTTGCTTTCTGATTATTGATGCAGATCTGTCCAGAACTTCTGATGCTGCAAACATCTTGACCAATTTTACCTTCCTATCAGCTACGCATAGCCTTCTCTTCACATGTCCATATATAAAACTTTAGTAAATTTTCCTAATCTCCAATGCTTCTTGTTCTCTCCTAATCTCATGAGATACCTGATATGGGCTCTGATGCACTTTCCTTTAGAAACTCATCATGAGTTCTGGTATAATATTGGTAAACTAAGGAAAGACAAAACAATTAATAGATGAGGGGAAAGTTCATTTTCACATCATAGGTAGGTCTGCATTGTATTTCTAGTGTTATTCAACTAAGTTATGTAACTAACAACTACTTATTTTGTCAACTAATTGACAACTATTTTCTTGGGGACATTCCAATGATGTAGAGATGCTTCAGGGTGCCACCCACTCACCCCTAGTGGGTCCCTGATCAATATCCTTTTGGCCCTTATACCTCAGAAATGCAGTGACGTCATAGGGAAAGCTGGAAATATCAACAATGCCACCATTTTTATCACATCCCAGATTTATCAGCATACCAAAGGACTTTCGATGAATTTAACACTACTTGATGTGCACAAAATCTACCCTAGGATGAGTTGCAAGTACATTTTTCATAGAAGATGTTTCCATCATTCAGAAGTCATTATTTGCTTGCAAACATTCACTGAAATTCATCTTGCTGCTAGCCAGCTAATGACCAATAACTGTATACAATTGTCCAAGTATTTCTGGCTCAAAAGTCCCATTTTGTCTCCATTTATTTGAAGAGTTTGGATGACTTTGCTTGCTGCTAGTGACCAAAAATTGTTTCCATGGAAACTATAATTCTTGGCAAGGACAATATAATTCTCTCAGGTGATAAACCATCCTGGTTTAACCAGACTCAGAGGGAAAGTGTGCATCAGCTCAAGAATATTTCTTAAACAATCCACCTTTTCATCAAACAAGAACAAGGAAGTGCAAATTTTACAGTAAATTGTCCCTTTTGTCTGTCCAAACATCCATTCTAGCCATTCTGAGCACATATGATTATTACATTTCCCAACAGTCACAAATATGTAAGGCTGATTTATATTTCTCTTCAATCTATGATTGTAGAAGACTCTCCAAGTTGGTAAGGAGTTGCCTATTTTCTATTTTCAGAAGAACTCCTTTTTGCACCTTGAACACCTCAGTGTTCTTTAGTTGAATAACACCAGAATTTGATCAATGCAAGTCCAAATATGATTGGGTGTTTTAAGGGCATTGTGGAAAGACCGCTGTCTAATTTTTTAATTAATTTACATGGCATGTTTATGCTTGTTCAGCATGCACTGTCAGCAAACTACCCAATAACATGGGATTTAGATCCCTTTCTTTGATCTATGTGAACATTAGAGGTTATTGCCATGCATTTTTTAATCCAAGCTTCATATTATCAGATACAAATTTTCTATTTTTTTATGGCTGATTACTTCTCAAAGATGGCTATTTTGTCATGTCAAATGATTGTTCCAGAACCACTTCCTGATCAAAACAGTAGTTTTATATCGTTTCATTTAGGGTTAGATCTTACTTCTAATATAGGGTTTTGGTCTCTCAAAAGCTTATTTTGGAGTATAGAAGATTTTCTCCTCCAACTCTAAAACTTATATGACCAAGTGTCTAGAACAAGACTCCTTCACATCTCTGTTATCATTCTCCAAGATGATCCTCAGTGTGCGTTGATATAAAAGTAGCAATGCTCTGTCACATTTTGAAATTGATGCAATTATGAAAGAAATGATTTTTCCTTGCTACTCTTCACAGGCATTTCAACCCTGGGTTATTTGCCTCTATAACTTAATTTGTCAGCTGAAAACTTTCCATGCTACAATGTCAATGATACAGAAATATACTAAGTTGCTGATGCTGATGCGGATGTGGATACACAGATTTATTTAGGCATTATTTACTTGTCCACTTTTGGTACCCCAAAATTGTCTCCATTTGATGTTTACAACCGGCACCAAAACAAGTGTCAATAATGCCGACTTTAGCATCCCAAACATATTTCATTTTCTGGATTAAAGTCGGCATTCAAGTCAACGTCAATCACTGCGGCATTCAACATGATGAACCATTGCACTGTTAAGGATTTGATTTTTCAAAATCAAAATAATTGCATTAAATTTGCGGGAAAATTTCACCATCACATCCACTAATGAATCCACGAAAAAAATTAAAAATGCTTACCTGCGTTAAACTTACTGGCTTATGTCGCTGTAATTTTCTGTTTCGCTTAATTTTCTTTTGTTAGGTTGCTCTTGTCAATCTCTTAGTTTTCAGTTTGGTCATCTACATTTTTTCACTAGATGCAGAGCATAGGATCGACATTTGGATTTTGGATCTGTTTGGATGAGTTTATATATATATATATATATAGAAAGAAATGCAAGAAATATACAACAATAAATCATTCCATAGTATGATGCTTCACCATTGATAGTTCAATTTCAAACTTCACAAACACAAATATACAAATTGAAATAACTAATTAGTAAATTACTCAAGTTCAAGATTCCAATGTAATTTTAAATACAAAATCAAAAATTAGTTCATGATTCAATGTTGATCAATCAAGAGTCAAGACTTGAGATAAACTAATCAGATTTAGACTTCAATCATTCAGAATCATAAGGAGTCAAAAAAATCCACATTCTCATCATCTCCAACTGCTGCAAGTTCAAGATCATTTGAACAAACATCAGTTCCACTTGTGCTAGATGCTATCAACACCATCATCTATGATTGTAGTTAGATCCTGTAATGTTGCATTCAAGTTTGCACATTTAGGGGCTACATCCCAAAGCTTGGTTGACCCTTCCTTGTATTCATCCTCCTTATGTGACAAAAGACACAAGTTGGTAACCAAGTCCTCATCTTTCTTCGAGCCCAACTGGTTGCACTTCACTGAATGGATAGAGGAGTATGTACTCCAATTCCGTTGAGCAATAGAACTTGTGACTTGGATAGTGTTCATAAAATGAAACATACAAATGAAAAGAAAGTTAAAGAATGTTAAACACTAAATTGTAGAATAAAAGTGGTAAACAAAAAAATAGAAAAAACGTACTTGTGAGAGGATCTTGTTTGCAAGAGTTTTTAGATGCTTTTATGGTTGACCATACGTGTACCACTATGTGATAGCTCCCATGCCATTTTGGCCATTTATTGCATATGGACTAAGTTTTGCTCATGAAGCAAATAAGCTAAATTTTAGCCTCATGTTTTTGTGCATTTTATCATCTTGGAAGACTCTTGAAAATGCTCTGTAGCACCCATTAGCAACTTCTTCATCTACATATGGTGCAACTCTATTTGACATAGCAAATGTTTCCTAGCTATAGTACCTTGGAGATAAGGCATATGCAAGGAGGTGCAATGGGGTAGTCATCTTCTCCCAATGATGATGAATGAGTGCTTCCACCTTATTGCATAAGGCTTCACATTTTTGGGGGTTAATCTCATGTGTTTGTATGGAAAGTTTTACCTTCTCTACCCTGATGCCTATGCCGCTATACACATCCCCCGAGCAAGGTGAAATTATATTAGCAAAGTGAAGCATAGTTATGATATGCTCAGTGAAATCAAATAAAAATTGTATACAAGCCCACCAAATGTCATCCAAGACCAAAGGATTGACCTTTTCGTCTCTCTCTAAACTCAAAGCCTTCCATATACCCCATTGACTAGAAATAACCATTTGGCTCAATACACCTTGCACCTTGACAAGTCATCTCATAACAACAATATGAGATGCAAATTGGGTCTTGGCAACCAAGGAAAGTTAACAATATGTCAATAAATACTAAGCAAAGTTATATACAATTTGATAATTGAACATAAACATAAAACTTATTCAAATAAAATAAAATAAATGAAATTAACTAATTATAATCTCCTCTCCCGCTTGGTATGTTTGCTTCACCCAATCTATTTGGGTGCCAATTTGTTGCATGACCAAGTTGAGGGAGTGTACAGTGCGTGGTGTTCAAAAAATATGGTTGTACTGACTCTCAACCAAAGCACCTGCAACCCTACAATTTTTGGCATTATCTATAGCCACCTATATCACATTCTCACTGCCCACCATCTCTCCGGCCTCAATGAGAATTCTATAAATAAACTGCAAATCGTTAACTTTTTATAATCAACTGCGACCACATTAATCAATGGTTGGTTTCTTGTATCTTTCTACCATTAGAGGCAATAGATATATCGAAAGTTTTCTAAGAAGTTTTAATTGGTCGAAGAGCTTTCTCTATAGAATTCTTCTCCTTTTGCAAAAGATTAGTACACACCTATTCATACCTAGGACTAGTGTAATTAGTCGATGTTTTATTGATGGTTGCCACAATTTCCTTCCAATATAGTGATCTCACCAAGTGTAATGTCCCCATTTCCAAGATCAATTTTTATAATAATAATAAAGTTAATATAAGATAAATAAATCAATAAATATAATTTATAATTATGATTGCATCTGATAAAGTAAAATAAACAAACAAATATATATATATATATATATATATATATATATATATACATATGTATATACATGTATATACATGTATATACACATGTATATACATGTATATACATGTATATACATGTGTATATACATGTATATATATATGTATATATATATATATATATCATTTATTGTTATCCTATATCAAATGGATATAATATAATATTATATCAATTGATAAAACATTAAATAAAGAAAGAAATAATAATAATAATAATTGAATATATAATAATCATAATAATAATAATAAAAATAATAATGAAATATGTTAATTATATATTTACTAAATGAACAGAGTAAATGAAATAACTATGGACCTTATAATAAATATAAAATAATACAAAGATATTAAAAGACTTAAATAAATAAATATCAATAATTATTAAATTATATCATATTATATTATAATATATAATAAACATCTTTCATTCTAATGAAGGAATGATCTAAAATAAATACTCCAGTAGCCACGACTGTTCACTTTTAACAAATATAAATATCAAATGAAGAATAGAGGAACGAAAAAAAAGGAAAAAAATATGATACATGGGCAAACATAGGAAAAGCAGACAAAAAAAAAAGAAAAGCATTAAAAGGGCAGATGTTGGAAGAGCAAACAAAGTGTTGAAAGAAAGGGACGAAACAAGGAAACCACGGTAACACATACTCCTTAGCGATAATCAGACTCTGCTCTCGGGCATATGCACCGAGTTGTGGTGCCAAAAAGATGACAAGTCTTTTTTCTTTTTCTAATTTTCAATAGCGTGTACGCGCTATAGTGCGTACGCACTATTCTGATGTCCAAAAAGTTATATGATGGGCTGCAAACCCGCAGCCCATCATTTTCGTTTTATTTTTTGGCTCTCCAACAGCGCGTACGCGGGTTTGACAGCAAATAATTCACCACCATTTGCCAAAATGGCTCCTCACCAACGAAATCCAAGACAACGAGCACACCCACGACGATGAGGTAAGTGATATAAACTTAACTTTGTATTGTTTAATATGTTTTCCATATTGTTTTATTGGTTTTTGATATTCTTTTGTAGGGTTTTTACAAATTTCATTTAGATTTGTTTATTTAGTTGGATTTCAATTGATTTTTTATCAGGAAATGTCCATAATCAACCTGAAAATCCACAAAACCCTCAAGAACCTCAAAATCAAAACCCTCCTCAAGAAGAACAACAAATTCCACAACCCGAACCAATTGCAAGACCTCCGCCAGGCACACAAGAAAATATAAGAAATGAAATACAGAGAGGCAAAACTGAATTAGAAAGACTCATTGCTCGATTAAAAGAATCCGGACAAACCAATCCAATGAGGGCTCAATTGGCATCATCCCTCGAATCCATTAACACTCAGATAGCCTCAGTTAGTGGTCAGTTAGATATTTGGCAAGCTAAGAGGGATGAACAAAAAATATTTTATGCAAATAAATTGTCATATGAAGATGTTAAAAAAAAAGAAACATCAAAAGGTAGTATATGTGCATTATTTAGAAAATCCGATGAGCCAAATACTGTTAGAGAGGGTACTAAACGATTTCCCATCCATTGGTGCATACACGATGCTATTAGAAATAATTTTTGGGATAGATGGTGGATGGTTTTTGATGCCTCTCCTTGCAACAATCACGAAGTCCCCATGTATTTTTTGAAGAAATTATATTGTGAGTTTGTCCTTGGGGAGATCCCCAATTATTTTGATATGTTAGACTCCCAGGGTAGAGGTGGGGGGTCATCATTTGAGAGGCCAGGAGGACGTCGTGACCCTAATGTAGTTAGGGCACCTGTGGTCCATCCACAGCACGAGCATGTGATTATTCCTTCAGTTGTGAAGGAACATGTAGAGGCCAGCACTCTAGGGACTATTAATGCTTTGACGCAGACCCTCATCCATTCCACGAGCCCATTAGTTGAGGGGGAGCCTTCTATGCATCGTGGTCACATGTGCACTTCATGCGGATCCCTATGCACATTTGGCACTCGTGCCGGAGATGGTGCGGATGATGGGCTTGTCATCGATGAGTTCCTGAACGAGACATTTGGCATTGACATACAGGTAAATTACTAATTTGATCACATTTCATATGTATAGTGAATGATTAATTAATTAGCATTTATGGACATTGTTCAAAATTTAGGGTCAAAGTGTTGTTGGGCCTAGTAGCGATCCTCCAGGCTCATTTTTTGTCCCTTCGACGAGTCTTGAGGTATGTATCAATTTAATCATTTTAATTAATACATATATTTATTACGTAATCATATTAAGGATTGACAAAAAAAATTATGCATGTGCATCAGTTCTCCACAGGACCCTCAACCTTTACCACAGACACAGAGCAGAGACATCATACGAGCTTCACACAGGTACAGTTGTTTCATGTTAATTTAATTCATTTGATTATATTTATTCCATGTTTCATGTTAGATATAACGTGTATTGTATGACATGCAGCTCATGATGTCGGACACACCTCCTCATCTACGACAATCTGTTGATAGTGGAGTGGCCGCAGCTGTGGCTAGCTCACAGCCATTGATGGAGGTATGAAAGAATTTTTTTCGTTTTAGTTGTTGTTTATAATAGTTAATCTCAAAATTTCTAATGTTATTTATAAGTGATTATATTTATTGAATTGTTGTAGGGTCTTGTCACGCCTGATCATCCACGAGCATTTGAGGTGGACTTACAGAGTGACTATTTGTTGGCGGTAAGAAAATAATTGATTTTGTGTGTACATATATTTGATTTCAACGTATAATAAATATTGATTCATATCTACTTTTTTTGTATCAGTTGGACTTGGAGAAGAGCCTCAACAAGAGGTCAAGTGAGCGTGTGAGGAGGGTCTCGTCATCTCCATTGTCTCCCTCCACACGATGGCAAAGGACGTCGAGAGACTTGTTTCCTTCCCCTTGTGGGAAGGAAAAGATGTAGTTGAGATATTCGATACATATATATATATATATATATAGAGAGAGAGAGAGAGAGAGAGAGAGAGAGAGACTTGTTTCCTTCCCCATGTATATATATAGGCATCAGAGAGACATATTCAACATACATTTGATGTACATATGACATTCTATATATGATGTATGAAATTTATTTGATGTATGACATTATTGGTTAATATATGATATGTTTGTTCATATACGACATTATTGGTTATCATAATATATTATGTGTTTGTTACTGTATATGACATTATTGGTTATCATTTTATATTATATGTTTGTTCATGTATGACGTTAACTTAGATATGTTCGTGTATGACATTAAATTAGATATGTGCATGTATGAAATTAAATTCAATTGCTAGAGAGTTGCCATTATGTCTACCAACTAGTAGATGTTATTTTTTGCTTTATTAGTATTTCTCAAAAACTGCAAAGAAGCTGTTTCTGGTGAATAGTTGTAAACAATTGTGATCATCGACTTCATGTACTCATGGCTTTGGCTGCGAACACTCGTAACTTTGGCTATAAGCATCCATGGCTTTGGCTATGTGCACTAGTGGCTTTGGCTGTGAGCATTTATGGCTTTGGTTGTAGGCACAATATAGCCTTGGCTGTAGGTTGTCTTTCTTGCTGCATGTCAAAGTTACCTTCAAGAATATCATTAGTCTAAGATCATTACAATTAAAATACTATGACATAATACCTTGGAAATAATAGTCTTTAACCCATTACTTTATTTGTTAAAACATCATGTAGTATCTACTATAGTGCTTCTACTCAAATATGTTTTCAAAAATACTTAGTATGGCAAAGAAATGTCTATGGAAAGCTTGTCAAATAGGATATTGAAGAACTAAATGTGGACAATCATTAGTACCCATCAATAAGAACACGGACATCTTTCTCAAGCAAGCCATATGACATTAGCTTAATTTATAAATTTCCTTTGCAAATAACTAGAAGATGCTATGAATCTTAATACAGAGTTAATTACGAACTCATTATTCCATCCAAGAAGCATATATCACCTTAAGCCAATTAACCAACAGGATAAAAATTAATTCAATTTCAACAAAATTTTGAGTATAACAAGCATCTTAGGGATTCTTACAAGAATTAACACGATGTTCACAAGAGCATTACAAGTTCTCGTAATGCTATTTCACATATTGTAATCATATTCAATTTTGAATGGCCATTTGTGTTACAAGCATAAATTTTCTTTAAGGTCTTTTAATTCTAGACATGAATTTTATTCTGAAGCTTTTCTATGACAACCCACTCAATGCATATATTGTTGTTCCACATTATGCTGATTTGACTTTCATTGGTTGATTTGGGTCTAGACATGACGTTATTCACTACCTTTTTTATATATTATTTTTTTGTAGTGAGGTTCTAGCCTAAATGAATGTATTAATCATCGAAGTTGTGAACCTTGGTCGAGATCCTTACAAATATATTTTCAAATTGGACCTCAAATAGTTTTCTTAGTCACCCCCTGTACAAAGATACTAAAATTGTAGTTAATTACAAAATTAATACTGAATTAACACAAGTTTAATTGAGAAGTATTATGTACCTCAATAGGCTAGATTATTATTGACCAGGAAGCTTTATCTTAGAGCAGTTGGTTTCCTAAATCTTTAGCGCAATGACACTCTTATGGAATGTGGAATTAGGTATGCTAGCTAAGGAATGTTCTTTAAAAGGCAGAGGAAACTCAAGACTCACATGTTTCCAATCAATATAAATGTTTAAATCGCTTCTCTAATTTTTTCTATTTATGATCTTCTTAAAACTTAACTTTCTAAATGCATTGATGGGGAAATGAAGATCTTCTAGGAACTAAAGGCTAATCATGTTTAATATTTACAATTCTTTGTTTTTATCTAATAATTTAAAAAAGATTGTACAAGTGTTTTCAAAGAGCAACACTTGTCACTAACATCATAAGAAGGAATATTCAAGGAGAATTACCACTGATCCCCCACCACCAAATTCAAGAGAAAAAAAAAATCCACTACTAAAGAGATAGTAACAATGATCATCCCTAGTCTCTCCCTTGTCACAAAATGATTACCATCAAAATTTGCATTTCCAATTGTGTCATGTGCGTTGAAGTGATAGTAACATTTTCACTCTCTTACCTAATGTCTCCCATTTTTGAAACTCCTGGGGAAGGGCAAGGCCATCTTCTCAGTACTTCAAAATACAACGAGTTCCATTTTTTCCCATATTGATAATCGTTGACTTAAAGTATAGTCAAAGTATTGACAGCCCATAGGAACTCAACCTTTGAACATCCCATCTGTAAATGACCTCATAAAGAAAGTTCAATAAACTCGCATGAAATAGTGAAACAAAAGTTGCATACTTGTGAAGATGATCAGACTGCAGGTGATCAATATGTCTCAAATCTATATTCAGTTCTTTTACTATGCATATAAATGGTTTGTTATATAAAAGACTTATATCCACCAGATAAATAATCATTTTCTTACTATGCTATCCTTATCCTTGGCTGATCTTTGGTAGACCATTTCTTAACCATCCTCCTTCGATCTATAGGTCACTGTATTAATCTGGTTCATCTTGTCTCTACTCAAATTAATAAGAATTGGCAATCTCAGGGATTGCCAAAAGAGGAATGGGTCCAAGTGGAAGATAGGATTTAGAGGTGAGTTTAATTAAAACATAATAAATAGTGTATTACAAAAAGGAGAATGGTATGTTCTTCGCAATCTACTCCCTTATACATTCTATCAATGTTTCACATTGAACCTGATAGAGAACATTACAACACATAACTAGCAACATAGAACATACCTTCTAGCCACCTCAAGAACATAAAATTTCAAAAACCAAAGTGCACAAGATTAAATTCAAAGCCTCAAAGGTCAAGAGCACAACAAAAAAAATAAAAAAAATAAATACGAACAAAACCCACATTTGACGGAATCACAGAAAATCTGGTGGCTAGATAGTTACAAGCTGATTCAAGCTAATCCTTCATCACCATTAAGGTTGAAAATAACATACCCAATTGAAAACCAATTTACATATACAAAGTGACTAACATTACTCACAAAGAGGGAATAGAAGCTACACACTACCTTGCGTCCAAGGTGCGCTAAAGAACATAACCAAACTCTTGGAGATCATATAATCCTAAGTTTACATAATCTGGTAGTAACACATTTCATTAACTTATGAAACATTTACCAAGTTCCATGATTTGTCTTTCCAAAAATGACATGCTAGATACGCTTTCCAACAATATAATTAAGATACGCATCACCCGAGATGGCATTGTAGAATGAAAACGAAATGGGATCTCCAAAAAGAGAGAGAGGTTATTGTAGGTCTCTGCAACACGGTCCTGTAGGAACTAGAATCTCATCCATATCTCGCACGAGCTCCGAGATATGCTCCGTCAAAGATTGCAGCCCTGTGGCATTTAGTGACCCTTAGGGACATTCTGGTTGAGCATGCTTGAGAACGTTCGAGCACTGAACGGGACAAGATGAGGTTGGGAATAAGGTTTACCTGGCCACCCAGAGCTAATGGAGCAGACAGTTTGATCCCATGACGAAAGATGAGAGAGATTTGGCAGTTGGCAACTTTGTATTGGCCAACACTGCAAGTTTCAACATCACCCGAGATGGCGTTGTAGAATGAAAACGGAATGTGATCTCCAAAAAGTGAGAGAGGTTATTGTAGGTCTCTGCAACACGGTCTTGTAGGAACTAGAATCTCATCCATATCTCGCACGAGCTTCGAGATATGCCCCGTCAAAGATTGCAGCCCTGTGGCATTTAGTGACCCTTAGGGACATTCCAGTTCAGCGTGCTTGAGAACGTTCGAGCACTGAAGGGGACAAGACGAGGTTGGGGATAGGGTTTACCTAGCCACACAGAGCTAATGGAGCAGACAATTTGATCCCACAACGAAAGATGAGAGAGATTTGGTAGTTGGCAACTTTGTACTGGCCAACACTGCAAGTTTCAACATCACCCGAGATGGCATTGTAGAATGAAAACGGAATGTGATCTCCAAAAAGTGAGAGAGGTTATTGTAGGTCTCTACAACACGGTCCTATAGGAACTGGAATCTCATCCATATCTCGCACGAGGTCTGAGATATGCCCCGTCAAAGATTGCAGCCCTGTGGCATTTAGTGACCCTTAGGGACATTCCGGTTGAGCATGCCTGAGAACGTTCGAGCACTGAAGGGGACAAGACGAGGTTGGGGATGGGGTTTACCTGGCCACCCAGAGCTAATGAAGTAGATAGTTTGATCCCACGACGAAAGATGAGAGAGATTTGGCAGTTGGCAATTTTGTACTGGCCAACACTGCAAGTTTCAACATCACCCGAAATGGCATTGTACAATGAAAACAGAATGCGATCTCCAAAAAGCGAGAGAGGTTATTGTAGGTCTCTGCAACACGGTCTTGTAGGAATTGGAATCTCATCCATATCTTGCACGAGCTATGAGATATGCACCGTCAAAGATTGCAGCCCTGTGGCATTTAGTGACCCTTAGGGACATTCCAGTTCAGCGTGCCTGAGAATGTTCGAGCACTGAAGGGGACAAGACAAGGTTGGGGATAGGGTTTACCCGGCCACCCGAAGCTAATGGAGCGGACAGTTTGATCCCATGACGAAAGATGAGAGAGATTTGGCAGTTGGCAACTTTGTACTGCCCAACACTGCAAGTTTCAACATCACTCGAGATGGCGTTGTAGAATGAAAACAGAATGCGATCTCCAAAAAGCGAGAGAGGTTATTGTATGTCTCTGCAACACGGTCTTGTAGGAAGTGGAATCTCATCCATATCTCACACGAGCTCCGAGATATGCCCCGTCAAAGATTGCAGCCCTATGGGATTTAGTGACCCTTAGGGACATTCTAGTTCAGCGTGCCTGAGAACGTTTGAGCACTGAAGGGGACAAGACGAGGTTGGGGATAGGGTTTACCTAGCCACCCGGAGCTAATGGAGTAGACAGTTTGATCCCACGACGAAAGATGAGAGAGATTTGGCAGTTGGCAACTTTGTACTGGCCAACACTACAAGTTTCAACATCACCCGAGATGGCGTTGTAGAATGAAAACAAAATGCGATCTCCAAAAAGTGAGAGAGGTTATTGTAGGTCTCTGCAACACAGTCCTGTAGGAATTGGAATCTCATCCATATCTCGCATGAGCTCTGAGATATGCCCTGTCAAAGATTGCAACCCTGTGGCATTTAGTGACCCTTAGGGACATTCTGATTCAGTGTGCCTGAGAACGTTCGAGCACTGAAGGGGACAAGATGAGGTTGGGGATAGGGTTTACCCGACCACCCGGAGCTAATGGAGTAGACAGTTTGATCCCACGACAAAAGATGAGAGAGATTTGGCAGTTGGCAACTTTGTACTAGCCAACACTGCAAGTTTCAGCATCACCCGAGATGGCGTTGTAGAATGAAAATGGAATGCGATCTCCAAAAAGCGAGAGAGGTTATTGTAGGTCTCTGTAACACGGTCCTGTAGGAACTGGAATCTTATCCATATCTCGTACGAGCTCTGATATATGCCCTGTCAAAGATTGCAGCCCTGTGGCATTTAGTGACCCTTAGGGACATTTCGGTTCAGTGTGCCTGAGAACATTCAAGCACTGAAGGGGACAAGACGAGGTTGGGGATAGGGTTTACCCGGCCACTCGGAGCTAATGAAGTAGACAGTTTGATCCCACGACGAAAGATGAGAGAGATTTGGTAGTTGGCAACTTTGTATTGGCCAACACTGCAAGTTTCAGCATCACCCGAGATGGCGTTGTAGAATGAAAATGGAATGCGATCTCCAAAAAGTGAAAGAGATTATTGTAGGTCTCTGTAACACGGTCCTGTAGGAATTGGAATCTCATCCATATCTCGCACGAGCTCCGAGATATGCCCCGTCAAAGATTGCAGCCCTGTGGCATTTAGTGACCCTTAGGGACATTCCGGTTGAGTGTGCCTGAGAACGTTCGAGCACTGAAGGGGACAAGACGAGGTTGGGGATAGGGTTTACCCGGCCACCCGGAGCTAATGAAGCAGACAGTTTGATCCCACGACGAAAGATGAGAGAGATTTGGCAGTTGGCAACTTTGTACTCGCCAACACTACAAGTTTCAACATCACTCGAGATGGCGTTGTAGAATGAAAACGGAATGCGATCTCCAAAAATCGAGAGAGGTTATTGTAAGTCTCTGCAACACGATCCTATAGGAACTGGAACCTCATCCATATCTTGCATGAGCTCCGAGATATGCCCCGTCAAAGATATTTGAATTCACAGTGTTTAATGAGAATATAGTTGAGGCTTGCTTTACATTTCTATGTTAAGTTTGGCTTTCAATTTTGGTTTCCCTACTTATCTATGTGAAAGTTCCACTTTCATAAGTAACATGGATGCAATAATACTAAATTAAGTATAGGTCCATGGTTCTAGAAGCTTCACATAGCTTCTCTTCAACTATGGATCTTGTAAGCATTGTACCATGACTATTGGTGTTGTGAGAATAGACAAAGCATATATATTGTTTGACCAAATGTCTTCAATGAACATGAACTATATGGAAGAAGAGAAGACATGTTGCAAAGTCTTTGAAAATTTTCTTCAAGAAATGTAAGGAGCCATGGGTGATTCATCCAAATTATTTGGTAAAATAAGAGGAGGAATGAATCAACCTTGATGATAGAGGTAAATGCTGAATAATATTTATTTAATCACATTGTTTGAAAAAACTTTAATGACCTTTAAATACAATTGAAAGAAATGGAATTGATCTCCCTTACTCATGTAGATGAATAAAATTGGAATTTAAAAAAGAGAGGGACATCCACCATAAAACCATGCAATCATGCACTTCTTGATGGGAGTATCATAAGTTCATTGTTAGATGGATATGCCAAATGTGGAAGAATTAAAAGGAAAATATGTTGATTGATTGAATACAAGCATCAAACCAATGTGATAACAAAAAATCAAAGTTGATTCCATAAGGTCTAACAATATCATATAATTCATTTATCAATAATTTGAAACATCATAAGCATATGTCTAATAATGTCATACATGAAATATATGTAAAAAATGACATACATAGAAAAAATTATACAAAACATATGCCCAATAATGCCATATAGGTGTAAAATGTACATCATTAGATATATACTCTTTCCAACTAGGGGAACAAAATAAATCCCTAATTGTCTTTAATTGCCAACAAGTGGGAGATGACCAGTGTATATAACGAGGTCTTCCTAACATGCTCACTAGTCCATTAGTCTAGAATCTTCTGTAACTCAACATGTTACAATCAAAATTATATATGAATAAATAACTATTTTATATAAAAAAATAAAATATATTTACACATAAAACTTAATATTTTCTTATAGCTAGCTAATAATTCCTCTGTATATACACCTTAGGGATACATTGATGGTCAGGAATAATAAGACCCTACAAAAACCATCAAAGTTACCACTCGATTGTGCCTATGAATTTTATATTGAATTTTAGTACTGATGAAATTTTAATGTAAACTCTTTCATACCTTAGTCATTGGCTTAGAACTAGTGAGTGCAATAAGGACTCGTTGATCAATACAATGATGAAGATGTAAAGGTATCTCTGATGTCAATAGCATAAAATGATAATACATGAGACTCAAATGCAGTTATGAAGAATACACATTTTCTTTTGTCTTCATATCAAATAAAATATTTTGGTACCTCTGTGAATGTAGTATGACATCCTTCATTTTATAGTGTTGATCCCAAAGCTACAACACTTATTATTTATTACACATGTATGTAAATTTGTTAAGCATCAAATTCAACACCTTTGCTTGCAAAATAATGTACTATATGTTAGAGTAATAAATTCATTTCCTTAGTAATTAAATTATATTGATATAATTACTAAGTTACTTATTATATTGATATAGTTTACTTATAATTCCTTTCGATTTACAACTAATTAAAATGATTTCCCCAATTTTCCATCTAGTCACTAGAAAATTGGATTTGTTGTCTTTCTCTTAAAGAACCGGATCTACTAGTTCCTTTGGTCTAGAAGCCTTCCATTGAGATTGGGGTTTTGAAAGGTTCAAGGGTTGAGGAACTTTTTATAGAATATCTTGAAGAAGGAGAGGTCATGTATAATGGTTTTGAGGAAGGCTAGAGTTCCATCCAGATGGTGTTGCAAAATGGCCAAGCGGAGGAGGAGGTAGAAGAATAAATAGAATAAATGCTTGAGAAGGAGGGTCATGGGGGCAATGGATTCAAACCCACAACCAAGCTTTTATACCATTATACAAATTACAAATTATAAGACTATGCCTTTCATGATAGTCGCATTTTCATATTGGCAAATGAAGAATGACTTTTGGAACAAACATAATAAATACTTCCAAATACAAATGAAGCCAATGTATTGTATTATAAGCTCGAATGGTAAAGACCAAGCCCAAACATTTATTAAGGTGTAGCATTTATAATTGTCAGGTTCATGTGAAGAAGTCATCGTTCATATTCTCATTGTTGTGTAATTTGATGATAAGAAGAATACAATGATATAGAGGTTGATAGTGACTTAAAACTTTACAAAATGCAATCAATGAGAATTTTACATTGAGGGGGGAGTAATAATCAATGTTTCATTCTCATTGTTTGACAAACTCTTATATAAAGAGGGAGTAGACAGATGATATGGTTTAGTCTTCTTCTGAGAATCTTAGTCATATTGGTTCAAAAGGATTCATTATACAACTACTATACTTAGCATTACCAATTGATGCTAAAAACCTTAGTATTGATGCTACAAACCTTAGTATTGACATAATTTAACCTTTGCAATTCCAGGCATAAGATGCTTAGCATACAATGGTACTTGAACAAAGAACACTAATAAATATTGAGGATGTGAATTGATAATACCATTTCTCAGATGATTTTGGCATCTCACCCTTTATCACTTGTGCGTCAACTTTATTAGCCCTCTTCTTTGGTGACCTACAAATGAAGAATTAGCATAGTAACAAATCTAAGATAAGATTAAAAAAATGGGTCCTATTAAAGAATCTAATATAAATTCAAATAATGTATCTATATTCTAAACAAGTCAAAACTAAATCTCATCACTTACACATCATAACAATACGGTCCACCTTAGTCATGTGATAGTCTTAGGGAAGAGGTTGTAACATTGTATTTGGATCCAATTGATCACTTTTTCTCTCTCTCCCAATTCAATCTAATGAGCCAACTGGATCTGCTCGACATTTTAATGTCTCAAGTATTGCCTCATGATCTGACTCACGAACTTTCCAAAGAATCTTATTATGTGGTTTTCCACCATATTTTATCAAGTGGACATTTGATGCGACAACAAGGTTTGAATAATGAAGAATCTTCCTCTCTGTTTGCCAATCCTTGAATAACCACAAGTTAGGATTCTTCATAGGATATCGTCTAAGCCATGTGCCTATTACAACCATCGCATTGACATGGTACTCTAAACCTTCACCATCTATAACCGAGTGATCCAATTTTTGTTTGGCTTCAACACAACGACACAAATAATAATCTGTCCCTTCTTCATTGTCTTCAGGTGCAATAACAACAAAAACATGGCCTGTAGTGAAAAATGTATAAAATGCAGTCATTAATTCAGAAAATACTTGGGTAAAAGTTATAAAGTTACATATTGAAATTACAAAGATATATAAATAAATAAATATATATATATATATATATATATTACCAGGTTGCACTAAATCTGACAAGCGGTCAAAGTCAATAGATGAATCCATCTCTACCATTTCCAGTGCTTGTGGGGGACGATAGGTGTCAATTGGGTCCAAAACCCATATGTCCCATTTGTCCACCCATTTAGTTGACTCACAGTCATCCCAATTTTCCTTTGCACATGATGGACAATAGCATGCCATTTTTTGTGTGTGGATACTCCATGAACCTGCATCAGAGCTTTTAAAAGAGTGTAACTCACTAGATCCTGTTAGTGTGCAACAATCTTGATATGGTGCAATGTTAGTATTATCTATCAACCAAAAAAATATACGAACTGTAGACTCACCTTCCTTACTTGGACCCATTGTAGCATTACACCATTGGACGATGGATTTTGCATCTATCAATATTGCTCCATCTTTGTACTTTAGTTCTTCACGAGCCAAGGCTCTTTTAATGCATGTGCCTGCACCATCGTGCTCTCCCTTACCATGACCAGCCTCTGTGAAATTTCACATATATTGAATTCTACACAACCTGTGCATCCTGCTCAACCAATAGAACATTCGTGCATTCTTGAATTGAGATGCACAATTGTCTGACCAAATAATGTGTTGACGATATGATATGCCCTTGTTAGCCAAATCTCCATAAAATAGTTGAAAACAACCATGTACAAACTCCGTAGAATGTGATTGATCATTGCTGATGTAAAAATGGTACTCCCTCAAAATCTTCCTGTCATCCTCTGTACTTGTAGGTGAATGCATGAATGTTATGTGAACAAATATAGAAACCTGTTGAGATGTATAATACTTTTCTTGCACCTCATTTTGTGGTTGTAGTGTGTAGTTTTCTGCAAAATCTACAACCGAAACAATGGTATCCAATGAAAACGTATCCTTGCACAACTTGAATTGCAAATCCAACCATCGAGCTCTATGGGTATGCCTTGCATACTCGTACATAATCTTTTCACGAAAAATCTTCATGAACTCATACACTGAAATCTTTTCAATAACTAGATCACATCTTTTACCATGTTTTCCATCTTTTAGAGCATATGTCACTGTCTTGAATTTTTCATAATCTACTATTTCACTTCCAATTGCATGTGTACTATCCATATGTTGAAAAGTTGATAAAAGTTGCAAAGAACCACAAAATAAGCACGTACCATCCAAGCATGATGTCTTGTAAAATTGTTAGCCATCCCCTATTTCACATAAAATGTTGGATATGAATTCCGTTGAAGATCTTGATGGCTCTTTTATGTCACAATCCTGCAAAACAAACTAAGAATGCAAAACTACGCATATGTGCCTAAAAACATCAAAATGGTTAGAAAATTCAATATGTATCCTACAACAACAAGTTGTGCGTGTGTGATTTATTTTCACATAAAAAAGTTTACACATCTCAAAAAATCTTTGACTTATTCGAATTTGAGGATACATACCAATAAATTTTGCAAAAAATTGTGTTTGAGTTGAGTCCAAAAAATGTTTCGCATGTGGCTCGTGATTTCGGCTACCAATCCTCCTTCTTACAACATCTCTTTGATTAGGAGAAACACGTATGTTATTTTTCCAAAAATCTTCGATCAATGATTTCAAGGCTTCACTAATTTCTTTATCCTTTCGCGGTAGTCTACCGCTAAATGTCCATAACTCATTTTTTGTTGGATCTTCTAATCTCTCACACCTTAGCATGGCTCTCCTTAAGGTACCTCTACCAATTTTTAATGTTTTTCTTGTCTTTCTCATGAGTCGAGCTTTCTTCATTTGGCTACTTACTATTGTCGATGTGAGTACTCGTCTTGTGATATTACTATCTTTGGTGCGTGATTTAGGACCCACTTTGTCATAAGCACTCATTAGATTCTTTACAATATTTCTTTCATTTGAATCGTCCATCATTCTTAGCCCAAGAATCTTCATGATAGGCCTAAATTTCAAATTCCTCATCATTTCAACAAATAATTGGCATTGACCTGTAATATTTAATTCTTCAAAAAATAATCTCCACATATGATTAACTTTTCTTTGACAAGTACGCTTGCTAATCTTGTCAGGCATTGATTTCAAAATGTTAGTATCAATATCAATCAAATATTTTGATTTTCTAAAACGAATTCTAGAAGGTGTTCTAATCTCTTCAATTCTCTCAACATTTTGAACATCAATATAAGGTTGAGTGTATTGCGTACCTTGAACTGAAGATGATGTGCCTTGGCAATAAGATATAAAAGATGGAATATCACCTACTTGATGTGTTGATGTTGTGCTTTCAACATGACATGATGGAGTGTGTATATTGTCGGATCTATAAATCAATGTCTCTTCAACATGAGAGGATGATATGACTTCAACATTGGAAGATGGTGTAGTGGATGATATGACTCCAACATTCAAAAATGGTGTAGCGGATGATATGACTCCAACATTGGAGGATGGTGTAGCTTCACAATTCAATTGTCTTCTTGAGCGTAACAATCTCATTCGTTCTTTTTGTCTTTCTAATTCTTCCTCCTTGTTTCTTTGTACTGGTGGTTCTTGATCCTCTTCGAAAGTTAATTCTTCATCATTGCTTTGCAATTTTCTTTGTTCATGTAGTAATTTCATTTTATCTCTTTTAATTGTCAAATCTCTCTCCCTATCTGCATTTGTTTGAATCTTTGGGTTTTTCCTTGGCATGATGATGATTTCTACATGTCAAATTATTCAAACATCCGAATTACTTAAAATGTGTAAATTACAAATTATTCAATTACATATAAAAATTATAATTATTTGAATGAATACACAATATATATCAAACGACTTGTCAAATTTCTAACCATTTCGAAATAACATTTCATTCAAACATACAATTTTTAATAAATTCACTATATATTACATAACATATCAAATTATAATCAAATTTGTATCTATATATCGACAAACAATATTTAAAATGGATTGCACTAACCTTTTCTATTAAAAGAATATTCAAAAATTCTTCAAATCACGTATCCAATGATTGAATTTGGTGTTTGCTAGCTTCCAAAAGTGTTGAAATAGTGTTTGCTAGATGCTGAAACCTGTTTTTTCTATCGGAATAACAGAGAGCATAACAAACCAAAAGTTAAAAATCGATGAAATGGGCCCCAAGGTTGGTTTTTGACCATTTTTTGGTGATTTGAGATAGTGCGTATGCACTATAGCGCGTACGCACTATAAAGTGCGTACGCACTATCTCAAAATACATCACTCCCCATCCTCCCTACTCTTTATCCTCCCTACTCTCTCTCCCATCCCCTCCCTCTCTCTCTTCCTACTCTCTCCCATCCTTTACTCTCTCTCACCCTCCCTCTCCCACCACCTACTCTCTCTACCTCTCTCACCCCCTCTCCTCTCCCATCCCTGACTCTTTAGATCTCTCACACACACTCTTATCCCCCCTATCTCTCTCCCTCTCCCTCTCCTACCACCTAATTTCTCTCCCCCATCCCCTACTCTCTCTCTTCTCTCCCATCCCCTACTTTGTCTCTCTTACACACATTCCCATTCCCCATCTCTCTCCCTCTCTCGCCGCCTACTTTCTCTCCCCCATCGTCATACTCTCTCTACCACCCCCTACTCTCTCTCACCCTCACACTACTACTACCTACTATCTCTCTCTCTCAAGTTCTGTCTCTCCCTCTCTACTCTCTCTCCCCCATCTTGTACAAGCTCTCTCTGCCTCTCCCACTCTCTCTCCCATCGCCTACTTTTTCTCCCCCATCCCCTGCTCTCTCTCTCTCTCATCTCCCATCCCCTACTCTCTCACACTCTCACACTCTCCCCCATCCCCTACTCTCTCTCTTCTCTCCCATCCCCTACTCTCTCACACTCTCACTCTCTCCCATCCCCTACTCTATCTCTCTTACACATACACCCCCATCCCCCCACTCTCTCTTTCCCTCTCCCACTGCCTACTTTCTCTCCCCCATCATCGTACTCTCTCTCTCTGCCACCCCCTACTCTCACACTCTCACACTCTGTCCCATCCCTTGCTCTGTCTCTCTTACACACACACTCCCATCCCCCCTCTCTCTTTTCCTCTCCCACTGCCTACTTTCTCTCCCCTGTCGTCGTACTCTCTCTCTGCCACCCCCTACTTTCTCAAAACACATCACTCCCCATCCTCCCTACTCTCTCTCCCATCCCCTCCCTCTCTCTCTTCCTACTCTCTCCCATCCTTTACTCTCTCTCACTCTCCCTCTCCCACCACCTACTCTCTCTCTACCTCTCTCAGCCCCTCTCCTCTTCCATCCTCGGCTCTTTAGATCTCTCACACACACTCTTATCCCCCCTATCTCTCTCCCTCTCCTACCACCTAATTTCTCTCCCCCATCCCCTACTCTCTCTCTTCTCTTCCATCCTCTAATTTGTCACTCTTACACACATTCCCATTCCCCCTCTCTCTCCCTCTCCCACTACCTACTTTCTCTCCCCCATCGTCGTACTCTCTCTACCACCCCCTACTCTCTCTCACACTCACACTACTACTACCTACTATCTCTCTCTCCCTCTCTACTCTCTCTCTCTCTCTCTCTCTCCCATCTTGTACAAGCTCTCTGCCTCTCCCACTCTCTCTCCCACTGCCTACTTTCTCTCTCCCATCCCTTGCTCTCTCTCTCTCGTCTCCCATCCCCTACTCTCTCACACTCTCACACTCTCCCCCATCCCCTAATCTCTCTCTCCTCTCCCATCCCCTACTCTCTCACACTCTCACTCTCTCCCATCCCCTACTCTATCTCTCTTACACATACACCCCCATCCCCCCTCTCTCTTTCCCTCTCCCACCGCCTACTTTCTCTCCCCCATTGTCGTACTCTCTCTCTCATCCACCCCCTAGTCTTACACTCTCACACTCTCTCCCATCCCCTGCTCTATCTCTCTTACACACACACACTCCCATCCCCCCTCTCTCTTTTCCTCTCCCATCGCCTACTTTCTCTTCCCCATCGTCGTACTCTCTCTCTGCCACCCCCTACTTTCACACTTTCACACTCTCTCCCATCCCCTACTCTCTCACTTTCATAGATACACACACTCTTATCCCCCCACTCTTCTTCTTCTCTCCCATCCCCTACTCTCTACATCTGTCACACACACTCCCATCCCCCTATTTCTCTCCCTCTCCCTCTCCCTCTCCCACTCCCTCTCCTACTGCCTACTGTCTATCTCTCAAGTTCTCTTTCTTCCTCTCTACTCTCTCTCTCTCTCTCTCCCATCCCTTACTCTCACTCTCTCTCCCATCCCCTACTACTTTCTCTCAAACTCTCACACTCTCTCCCATCCTTTACTCTATCTCTCTTATAAATAAATACACATTCCCATTCCCCCCCTGTCTCTCTCTCTCACAATCCTTGTCCCACTACCTACTCTCTCCCATCCCCTACTCTATCTCTCTTAAATTCTTCCATTCCACCTCTCTCTCCCTCCCACTCCCTCTCCCACCGCCTACTATCTCTCTCTCTCTCTCTCTCACACTCTCTCCCTCTCTCTCCCATCCCTCTACCATTGCCTACTCTCTCTATCTCTCTCTCTCTCCTCTCTCATTCTTGACTCTCTCTCTTTGACACACACACACCCATCCCCCCTCTCTCCTCTTCCATCCCCTACTTTTTCTCTCACTTGCTCTCCCTCTCCCACTCCCTCTCCCACTGCCTACTCTCTCTCTCACTCTCACTCTTACTCTCCCCCTCTCCACTCTCTCTCTCTCTCTGCTACCCTCTAGTCTCTCTTAAATTTTCACACTCTCTCCTATCCCCTACTCTCTCTCTCTCTCTCTCTCTCTCTCTCTCTCTCTCTCTCTCTCTCTCTCTCTCTTACACACATTTCTATTCCCCCCTGTCTCCCCCTCTCCCACTCCCTCTCCCATCGCCTACTCTCTCTTCCGTCCCCTACTCTCTCTTGAGCTACTTTGTCTTCCCCCTCTCCCATTCCATACTCTCTCTCTTTCACACACATGCACTCCCATCCTCCTCTCTCTCAAGTTCTTCCTCTCCCACTCTGTCTCCCATCACCTACTCTCTCTCTCCTCCATTCCCTACTCTTATTCTCTCTCTCCCAACCTGTACTCTCTCTCACACTTCCTCTCTCTCCCATCCCCTAGTTTAAATCTCTTTCCCCCATCCCACACTCTCTCTTTTCCACCCGTACTCTCTCTCACACTTCCTCTCTTTGCCACCCCTACTCTCTCTCTCTCTCTCATCCTATACTCTCTTTGCCACCCCTACTCTTTCTCACTTTCTCTCTCCCATCCTGTACTCTCTCCCCTCTCCTATCCCCTACTTTCTCTCTATCTCTTTCATGCACACACATAGCCATTCTCCTATCCCCCCCACCTAGTTCTCTTTTGCAACTTACATCTTAATAGTACGTGCACACTATAGTGCTTGTGCCCTATAGCGCACACGTGCTATTTAGAACTGAGGTTTAAATGGCGCGTGCACGCTACGCGCTATAGGGTGCACGCGCTATTTAAACCTTAATCAAACCCAAGCCTAAGGCTTGGTTTTGCCTTGGAGATCCAACCCAAAGGTTTGGATTTGATGAACAGGCCTGAGACGTGTTTTCCAGCAAACATACAAAAAATGATTATTTTTTCTTCTGTGCTCCCCTTCAAGATTTCTCATGTTTGGGTATCGATAAGATCAGGTTACATAGCATTATAGGTCTCTGTGTTAGCTATCTAACCATATAATTTATTTTTAATTTGAACTATTTCAAGCCTTTCATCTATAATTTCTTTTGAATGTATGTTCATTTTTTGTCAAAAACCACCACGTACTAATTGGGCTATAGATTTTAGCTCGTTCATCGAATTTTGTAACAACTTAGTTTTTTAGAAACTAGACTCCATTCTACACACTTTGAAAAAAAAAAATTTGATTTTAGATTAGTTTTCAATTATTTCTAGGGGGAGCACACAGATATTTCACATTTTTGGGATGTGTCTAGTTAAAAAATTCGTTAAAAAAAAAATAGACATTATAAAATTACTCAAAAAATCTGGGATAAACTACATAGTGTTAAGTAACTTTTGACCAAAGCGATTAAAAAATTTCAAAAAAAAAGTTAAAATTTTAGGGGGGCCACACTTTGTACTGTGCTATGTTTTTATGGAATAAACAGTACCACTTTTTGTGGCCCCCTTTTTTGAGGACCTAAAACTAAACCATTTTGAAAAAAAATTAGTTGTTTAGAAACTAGATTCAAAGGACTACGATTTTTTTTTTTCATATCTAAAAATTTTGAGCGTAACTATCTTCAAATTCTTGTTGAAGTTCAAAATTTGCAGATTTCAGGAAAAAGGTGTCCACTTATACCCCCCTTTTGGCACCACAACTTTGTGCACTTACCCTCTCGATAGATATTAAAGAAGACCATTCGACAGTAGAAGAGATTAAGACTAAACCTAGACAAAGTAGGCAGACGTCCCATCTCATTCGACCAGTGGAAGGGAATACACACTGAGCTCGTCCAAGGAAGACATCACACCTTTGCACAATCCCAGAAGGATATGCGATAAGAAAAAAATGATTGGGAGCAGTATAAAGAATCGTCGCCTCCTGTCCTATTCGTCATCATTCTATTTCAATTTCATATTATATCAACTTACAGATTATCTATATTCATATTAGAGGTCATTATATGTGTGTGTGTGTGTGTGTGTGTGTGTGTGTGTGTGAGAGAGAGAGAGAGAGAGAGAGAGAGAGAGAGAGAGAATCAAACCAATTTAGAGAGAGAGAGAGAGAGAGAGAGAGAGAGAGAATCAAACCAATTTGGGGCTCATTCATTGAGGCATCAATAGAACATGAAGAGAACATATCTATTGTTTTAATATCTTCATTGATCTGTTGCTCAATATTTATAATCTAGTATTAACCAGTTATATCAATATAGAGATAAGAGGCAACTAAGCTATTATATTAGACACAACAACTTATTGCACAAATAAATCCACATATCATTTTTCGATTACATTAAGAATAAAAAAGGACACCTTGCTAGAGTACATTGTGGAAATCAACAAAGGAGATTCAAAGATAATTGAGTATCTATATACATGATCAAAATACTAATATCAGAACTCTAAAGGAAGAGGTTTCTTAAAGTTAAAGTAAATGGTCCTCTAAATGCTAAGAGATAAACAAGGGGTCATTACAGTGGTATTAGAGCATAATCTTGCCATCCTGTGGGTGAAGGCTTATGGAAACTTACGAGAGAAGGACAAGTAAAACTATAGTGAACGACTTAGCAAATGAAGTGAGAACATATATGGAGCAAACCCATCAGACTATATTGAATCAAATGGAGAAGTCAAATCAAACCCTCTTGCAAGCGTTATAAAACATAAGAAACTAAATCAATAATTTGAGAAGTCAACCTAACATAGGAAGAGAAACTAATTTAGTCATTTCTGAAAATAACAATGTAACTTCAAGCTCCATCCTACCCCAACCTACATTCCTAACTAGAACAGTAAATCTAAGAGAGGAAGAAGGGGTTGAGCAACCCTTGAGTAGCACGAAAGATATTGCGAGGGCATATGCCACTCTAGGGCCTAACATTAGAGAAGTGATATCATTTAGAGAATTTTGTGAGGATAAACGAAGGGAGATGTCTAGAAGGGTGATAAATGAAGAACTCAAACATAAAAGTAACAAAATTGAGCTTCCACATTTTGATGGTTCAGAAAAGATTACATCGTGCCAATGGTTAGAAAAATCAAACACATTTTTTATTCTAAATCCCATGACAGAAGAAGATGCCTTGCAATTTGCTATAGTGTATCTAGAGGGAGCAACACATGATTGGTGGACCCATGGGCATATCTCATTGGGACATAAAGATGTAAAATCTTATGAAGAATTCTCCCAAAAACTCATGAATAGATTTGATGACAAGGACATTGAATAATATTTCCAAGAACTAACTCAACTCAGACAAACTGGAACAATGGAAGACTATGCTTGCAAATTTCAAGAGTTGCTAGTTATGGTTCTAGACCTTTCCCAAAAGAGACTCACACATATATTTATAGAAGGATTAAAAAACTCCACCGGGCACTCTGTCAAACAACATGAACCACAAAACTTGGAAGAAGCCATTATAAAAGAAAAAATGGTAGAATCAAATCCTTCAAAGGAAAGATCTAAGAATTTCTCAACGACGACAAAACATAGAAACAATGACTCGAGAAAAGATTATAAAGAAAAAGAATGTTATTTTTGCAAAGAACAGTGGAGTGTTGTGCATCAATGCTAAGGAAAGGATGCTCTCAAGCAAAAGGAGGATATAATGAAGAAAGACTTATGCTTTAGGTGTAGAGAACCATGGGCATCAAGTCACAAGTGTAGAAAAAGGAATCAAATTAATAGAATAGAAGCAACATCTGAGAGAGAAATAGAAGAATCGCATAAGAAAGCAAGACATGATTCAGGAAATTCGAACAGTATCCAAGCACAAAATGAAGGAGAGAAGTGATGGTCTTTTGAAGAAATTCCACTTCATGCATGAATTTGAGAAGGGAATTAGTAATCAACAATAAAGAAAATGGAAGATAAAGTGGGACAAGAGATTATCCAACTTCAGTAGTAGCTATACCTAGTAATTAATTATGAAAATTTGCAATAATTATATTAATACAAATCTTCAATTGTATTTATACTCAAATCTTCCTTGTATAAAACTATAGAGATCATACACTTCTAAAGACTTGCGAAGGGATAAAGTCTCTCCCAAGCTTTATAGAAATGGGTAACCTTAAAGGGGATACCCCAAGATGCCTTAGGTTGAGATAGTCAGTCTCTCCTATGGATTAAATAAAGAGGGGTAATCCTAAGGGGATATCCATAAAGGTCTTAGGGAGAGATAAAGTCTCTCTCAAAGGATTATAGAGATGGGTAGTCCTAAACGGATACCCATAGAGGCCTTAGGATGAGATAAAGTCTCTCCTAAGTATTAAATAGAGAGAGATAATTCTAAAGGAATATCCGTAATGACCTCAAATGAGATAAAGTCTCTCCTAGGGATCATAGAGATGAGTATTTCCCAAAATGCTACTCATAGAGGCCTAGGGCGAGATAAAGTCTCCCCTAAGGTTTACAATTGCATAGCAAAGAGGGTATCCTTAAGGATTTGGAAGAGATAAAGTCTCTACCAATACTTATGAGGATTACTAATCAAGACTTGTCATGGGTCAAAGGAAGGCAAATGAAGGATTGGGAAGCACACAATATATAAAGATAAGTTTCTCTCTTAAAATTGATCTTACTATTTTTAAATTTAATTTTGTGATATTTAAATTTATATTTAAAACTAGCTGATCCCAATTCAAAATTGTTGTTGCAGGAATGTCAATCAAATCTTAAGGAGAGAATATTGAATTGCTTGAGGACAAGCAATTTTGAGAAGGGCAGACTGTAATGTCCCCATTTCTAAGATCAACTTTTATAATAATAATAAAGTTAATATAAGATAAATAAATCAATAAATATAATTTATAATTATGATTGCATTTGATAAACTAAAATAAACAAATATTACACACACACATATCATTTATTGTTATCCTATATCAAATGGATATAATATAATATTATATCAATTGATAAAACATTAAATAAAGAAAGAAAGAAATAATAATAATTGAATATATAATAATCATAATAATAATAAAAATAATAGTGAAATTTGTTAATTATATATTTACAAAAAATAAATAGAGTAAATGAAATAACTATAGACCTTATAATAAATATAAAATAATACAAACATATTAAAAGATTTAAATAAATAAATATCAATAATTATTAAATTATACCATATTATATTATAATATATAATAAACATCTTTCATTAGAATGAAGGGATGATCTAAAATAAATACTCTAGTAGCCATGACCGTTCACATTTAACAAATATAAATATCAAATGAAGAATCGAGGAACGAAAAACAAGGAAAAAAATATGATACAGGAGCGAACATAGGAAGAGGAGAAAAAAGAAGAAAAACGTTAACAGGGAAGATGTTGGAAGAGCAGACAAAGCATTGAAAGAGAGGGACGAAACAAGGGAACCAAAGCAACACATACTCCTCAGCGATAATCAGACTCCACTCTCGACAGATATTAATAAAAACCATTCGACAGTAGAAGAGATTAAGACAGAACCTAGACAAAGCAGACAGACGTCCCATCTTATTCAACCAGTGGAAGGGAATACACACCGAGCTTGTCCAAGGAAGACGTCACACCTCTGCACAATCCCAAAAGGATATGTGATGAGAACAAAATGATTGGGAGCAGTATAAAGAATCATCGCCTCCTGTCCTATTCGTCATTATTCTATTTCAATTTTATATTATATCGACTTACAGATTATCTATATTCATACCAGAGGTCATTATATGTGTGTGTAAGAGAGAAAATCAAACCAATTTGGGGCTTATTCATCAAGGCATTAGTAGAACATGAAGAGAACATATCTATTCTTTTAATATCTCTGTTGATTGTTGCTCAATATTTATAATCTGGTATTAACTAGTTATATCAATACAGAGAAAGATAAGAGGCAACTAAGCTATTATATTAGACACAACAACTTATTGCACAAATAAATCCACATATCATTTTTCCATTACATTGAGAATCAACAAGGAACACCTCGCTAGAATACATTGTGGAAATCAATAAAAGAGATTAAGAGATAATTGAGTATCTATATATATGATCAAAATACTAATATGAGAACTCTAAAGGAAAAGTTTCTTAAAGTTAAAGTAAATAGTCCTCTAAATCCTAAGAGATAGACAAGGCATCATTACACCAAGTTGAAAGGAAGACCATTGGCCTAGAGGCAACACGCAATTACTTAATCAACAAGCTCCCTTGCCTCCATTTTAAATGTGGAATCCATTGGACCTCTTTCGCAAGCAATAACTTCTACTTATTCCTCTTCCTCCTCCTCTCCCAGTACTAATACTTGCAATAATGGATGTTTGGAGGATACAATTGAATTAGTGGAAAATTTTATTTTACTCTTTTTAGATAGAGATTGATAATTTTGTTTTGATCTGTTAACCAAATTAATAACAACTTCTTGTTTACTTATAAATCTTGCTAATTGTACATCAATCATCCCCTTTCCATCTTTGCTTCCTTTGCACATTCGTATTTCTTTACTACTAGGACTCATAAATTGAACTTTGACACAAGAATATGAGCTATTAAATGGTTTAATATGACATACATTACATTTTCGAATGCATGTCCAATTTTGAAGTTATCACTTCATTCATCTTGCCCAGCTACTGTACTTTGACTACTAGTAGTGACCATTCTTGCACAATATAATCTATTAATCTATAAAGAAAATAAAAAATCAAATTAGGAATAAACTATGAACATCAAGCATACAAGTGCAAAAATATGATACAAAAATAGATAGCTAAACTTGGTTTTTCATTTCTAATGTTTTTTTATGTAAATGTTCTTCTAAAACTTGAAAAATTCATCAACTCAAAATAAAGCAGTGAAAAAATTCAAGAATGAGATCAAATGCTTAGCTTAGACGCTTACAAGTCCTTTGTAGAAGCTATTTGACATGCTACAAATGATCTTCTTAAAAAATAATCACCTTGCTTTCAAAATGTCAAAATGGAAATCAAATGAGAAGAGAGCCCAAATGCAAACAAAATGAGAATAATGAATGATGAATGACCTCTTTTAAGTATGCTTTAGAGTTTAGGTGCAAAAAGAGCAAAATAATAATAAAATATAACAATTTAGCAAATGCAAAAATATCATTTTAAGTGATTCTGGGCATTGAAAATCCACCTGGACCCTCAGATGCTTCCAGATGTCGATGGAGGCTCTGTGGATGCACTCAGCCTATAGATGCTCCTTGAAGTACTCAAAGCACCTCCATGAGCATCCATAAGCCCAAGAAGCGCTTCCTAGGCACAGCCATAGAGAATGCATGGAGAAATGAGAATCAAAACGCATCCGCACCAATATCCACTGATTTCCAAAGAGAAACGGTATTGTAGGAAATATACTTCAATGGTTACAATGGGTAAGAAACTATATCATAATAATTGCTATGGTAGACTCTTTAATACTTTCCGAGTCCTGACCCATATAACTTGTTATCCTAAAATTAATGGATCCTCATACTACAACTTTACAAATACTACAGTTGTGACGAGATTTTCTGCAAAATACAATTATGGTGGCAATGTGGCCCATCGCTTTGATGCTATTTTCCTTTCTAGAATTGAATTTCCAACCTATGTTATTTGAACCTTCATCTCGCATAGTACTTTGTTTCTTTTGCACCTCCTTGCTACAAACAGGCAGTAATGAATAGATTACATGCTACAATAACAACATTACTATGAAAAGATACACGATGTTGGAATGTTAGAAAATGGCCATATTGCTATCGATGCTAGTGGGTTTTTTCCTTTTTTCAAGAGGCCACAAACATTGATTGAATTAAGCAACCGCATGAACTATAGCTTGATACGTACAACAATGAAAGAAATGTAAAGATTGAAATTCACTAATTGCTTCGTAGATTTTTCCATTTGCACCTCAATGGCCTCCAAAACAGACATTCTTCCGAAATGGACACGTTCTCTATGTTCCCTGATGGTGAGTGAATCCTTTTTGCTTACCCTATAGGTGTAGTTAGCATTTTGAACATAACTAGAGTCAGAAGAAATGTCTGGAGTGCTGCACATTTACCCTTACAAATGAAAGTATTTTTCTTTTCTCCTTTGTAATCTGTCCAAGAATCAAATGACAACCCCTTGCCTTTCTCAATGATGAGCGTGCTGTCCTTTATCTTATTTATTCATAAGCTCCTTCTCTGAATTTCCTAGTGACTGCTTGCTCTTAATTTTTCTCTGTTTTGGATGAGGCTAGATGAAGCTTTCGATGGAGCTTCTAACTCTTGCTATTCTAATGCCCATTAATGTTGCAACGAGAATAATATTCATAAAAAATGCACATACTTAAATTAGCTAACTTATTACCTCCTTTAAGTGATTTGACATTCCTCTTCTCTTTGTATTGAATACTGGTTACTTCTCTTCTCATCCTTGGCATGGAACATAGACTCCTTAATGCAATTTGTCTTTCTTGTTATTTAAGAATGTTTACTTCTCCTGCAACTAGTGCAAAGAATAACAACCATGCATTCATGTGCAATAAGTCCTTTCTTCTTGCAATTCGAAGAGATAGATTGTTTATTTTTGGTATACCTCCTTTGACTTCCCACATGTTTTCTTTCTTCCTTCCTTGGTCCTAATAGTGGTGAAGCAGGTGGAGAGTAATTGGGCCATTTCTTCTTTACATCTCTACCTCCTCCCTTGTCAAAAATATACAAATGATCTTTTAGAGGGAGATTGGGTAGTCGACAACATTGACAATCAACCTCTTAAATTATTTGATACCACCTTTAGTTGGTATGTGGTAAAAAAATTGCCATTTGATTTGACAGAAGCAATGGAAATTTCTCCTCTTTACATTCTTCCTCAGTTTGGATCAAAATTACATATGATAAGAAGTAGCCATTTCAAACCAAGATCTTTATCCGTTGTTACCTTTAATCGTTTTTCTTTTCAAACTAAAGCATCTTGTCATTTGGATTTGCGGGAAAGAAGTTTTTCATTATTTTTGTAAGAAGTGATAAAAAGAAAGGTTGATGACGGAGAATGACTCGTCTCTATCTGTCTTGAACCAAGAACAGTTCATAATCTGCACCTATCCACTACTTTTAGCGAAACAATATGGCATCGTGCTTTGTAACTTGGAAACCATGTTATCGAACAAAGCATTGCTTTGTGCTCTACAAACATTATTTTCCTCTTACATCTATTCTTTCCATGGTTGCTCAACTGCGGCTTTGTAAATATAGAGAAGGATCGTGGGGAGTTTTCGCTCTTCAATTCTTAAGCTCTCACAGACTCTAATCTTAGAGTTTCATGCATATTATGTTTGGCATTCTCAAAGAAATGTTATTCTTTCTCACTATTAGAATTCAGTAATTGCAAATGTTGTTTTAATCCTCAAGGATCATCTCTACCTGATTGGTTCTTAAATCTCCATCTAAAAGACGGCAAATGTTTCCAATTTCAAGGAAAGGATCGCTAGTAATTCATCGTAGCCACAACATCTAGCCAAGGAATTTATCTTTGGTTATAGATCAGGCAAGCCAATCGTTGCTCAATTTTAATCCCGTTAAGAATACTTTTTGGCTGAAATTTGAATGTTTTTATCATGTATCAAAATACCTTTGGATGAATTTTATCATCAATAATCTGTCTTTTGATCGAATCTGCATATTAGATATATGAAATAAATGTGTTATATTATCGGGGCACATAAATATCATGAAAACGAAGAACTTCAATAGAGAGTTGTCAATGGCTTTAATCCCATAAGGCTCCGTTTGGTTGGGGAAGATCAATTTGTGCCATAACCAGGTTATCTTATAACCAAGTTTTCGAAAACCTGGTTTTGTGGTTTGGAAAGCTAATGGTCCATTTGGTTGACACGGAAGATGAATATACTGTGGACCCCACAATATTATTAAAAAAACTGTCATAAAATTCAAAACCTGGTTTTAATTTCAAATTCCACCTTTTTGTTGGAAGAAACTTCTTCCAAATTTTGACCAAAATTGGAAGATGAAATTGAAAACCAGGTTATGATTTTAACCAACCAAACACCAAAGTTTTTTTGCAAAACCTGGTTTTACTCCTGATAACCCGGTTTTGGCCCTCATCTTCTAGCAACCAAACGGGGCCTAAAGTAAAACTCAAACAATATTAGAACACAAGAAGATACCAAATAAACCATCAATTTTTGTAAGACAAACATAAATAGATTTAAAGAAAGGGATGAGAAATCAAGAAACAAACATACCCTATTTTTTTTTTTTTTACATGTTGGAAGATATGCATCAATTATAAGTCCAAATCCTTCAAAGGAAATGTGAAGATCATTTATCCTTTAAAAAATAAATCAAATATAAATCCAAAATTTGAAGTTGATAGCAAACACAAATATAATTTTAAAAATTCTTACTAAAAAATGTATCATCTTCAAATACATAATAATGAGCTAGAACTTGGTTGCAATTAATGTAATAAGATAAAGCAATTTTTTGCATTATAGATTAAGTTCTATAATTATCATATTTTCATTTTCCAAATTTTCTATCTCTATGTAGAAAGTGCTTTATAAGAAATAAAAATCATATGTTGATAGTAGTGTTACAAGACACAAACTCAACTTAGACTTAGAAAATTGGTTTTTGACATGGACTCGAACTCAACATCTTGACCCAACAAAAACTCAGCAAGGACTCAACAAATTGAAAAATCCAAAAAAATCATTTTTAAAGGATTTAAAACTTTTTTCATGCATTGTTTAATAAATTAACCTTAAAGAGACAACACTGGAGATAAATAGAAGCTACTTTGGACACATACACTAGTTTACATTGATCACACAAGTATAAATGCGAATTTCTGAAGGAAATACATTAAACTAAATTACATATTAGAAATATAAATAATGTCACTATCAAATGTCTACAATATTTATGGAAGGAATCAAAAGTTCAAAATGTATATCAAAATAAAAGCTAGAGCCTAGAAGACTAAGACTTAGAATAGCCTAGATCAGTGACTTGTCAACCCCACAACTTTTCCATGTGTATGCCTAAGGTAGGTCCTGGAAGAGTTTGCAACTATGATATTTGTCGGTGTCTTCGGCTTAGCCTCAGTGATATCCACATCATCCTCAAGGCCCTCCAATGAGTCTCCTCATGCTCTACCCTCCATTGTCATTGCTACTACATTGGCCTTCTGATCCACTTGATCAACCCATTTCAAGTCTTCATCAATGAAGATAGGATTATCGATACGTTAATACCACAATATATTTTCTCTAATGCCTCTTTTCCTCTCCTCATGTTTACAAATGAAAGAATGCACTTTTTAGGGTTGACAATTATAAACCAAAAATGAAAGAGCTTTTTTCATATAAAAATGTGTTATTTTAACTTCATGATTGCATTTGACACAATCAATTTAAGGGCTTAGGACTCAACGAGTCAACCCATACTCGGTTTGACTTGGCCGAGTTCAAATCATGGGACACATGGGCTTGAAATGGGTGCCTTGACTTTGGACTCACAAAGGCTGCTAGGAGTCGCAAAGTCTTGTGGCTACAATTGATAGTATTTTTACAATAGATATCATCCATGTAAGTACTAGTTGAAGAGCACACAATTATGTTGGGAGGGGCTGAATCAGTATAATAACAAATTTGCCAATTTAAAACACTTATCCAAACAATTAACTTCAAATGTTGAAATGAACAACTATGCACATGAACACAATAACACAAGATTTATGTGGAAACCTAATGCAGGAGAAAATCACGACAAATAAATGCTTTATTATATAATCAGTTCTTTTGCAATGGTTTGTAGGCTCCAACCTAGTAGAGACTACGGCCTCTATGTTTATGAGCACTGACTCGTTGGAAGCTCCGACTCCCACACTTCCTAGGCTTCGACCTACTAGAAGCACCAACTCCATTGTCGTCTTCGTGAGCACCAACCCATTGCACACAAACTTCTTTTCCACCCTGACAATGTTGCTATCTTCAACTGATGATGGACCCTTTAGCACAATTCTTGTTCTATCTGATCTTTATACCTGTATTGAACTTCTCTTTAAATCCACCTTATACCTTTCTCTATTTTGAAGTCAGCCTCTACTCCTCCATATAAACATAAATCAGATTTTTAATTTGATTGTATATTCTAATTCTTTCTAACACATACATTCCTCACTTTGCTTTTATATTATTATTTTATGTTTTCATATTGTATACTCTCATACTTAATGCAATTTTAGGTAAATCTTAATATTTAAATCCTTTGTATCTTTTAATATTTCCTTATCATCATTCACTGCTCTACTCCCTTCCACTTCATTACATTCCTGCTGACTTCTTTATTTACACAACCTTTTCATCTCTTTTCTTCATATACACTCGTTCCTATTCCTCGTGAACAATCGTGTCTTATTGGTAAGACATTTCTTTTCAAATTCACAACTTTTCTTAAACACCGATTTTTATCGGATCCTCTTTTAATTTACTGTATTAATATTAAACTAGATATATATCACTTTCTATATTGTTATTTACCATGCATCATCATATACCAAAATGAAAACCTACATCCTTTAGTATGTAACGTGGAAGTATCTGAAATTGTTCTGGTAACCTCTGCCCCCATCGAACTTGTCCACACTAATTTGCCGTATATGATATGGATTCTTGCTTTCGACATCTGGTTTGTTTGCTTTCTATTTGATCATTGAAATAAAACTGATATCTGTTTGTCCCTTTAAGAACCAGCTTCAGCGGCTTCGTCACTATCCACATTGGACCATAGATATGAGTGCTGCTCTTTGTGTTTTCATGCGCCATTAGCAATTAACATATTCGCTTGCAGGGTGGATGGTTAGTGGGCATTTCTTGAAAATTATTTGTTTTCTACCTTCGGACTCCCTTCAGATATTCTCATTACCATTCATCTGCATTTTCTTAGTAATTTTGCCACCGTGGTATATGTTTCTTAATAATTCTGCCACCGTAGTATATGTCTTTTAATAATCCCGAGTTCCTTTTGGCTTCATGATCATCTACGTTTTATATACTGCCACTACATGATAAGATGTTTTACGACAACATTTAAAGACGAAAATAGACGATCGTCTCAACTTTCATTTTCTTTTATTTTTTAATTTATTTAATTTATGTGTTTTTTGATTTTTTGTGATAATTTAATTTCGCACTCATTCTTTTTTGTGATAATTTAATTTCACGCTCATTCTTTCCCTTACATTGAGAAATGAAATGATGCGGTAAATATGGTAGGCTCAGCCCAGATCTACAAGCACGTACTACTCTATGGGTCTGTTTTTGCAGGGGGCGCATGAAAAATTGACAGCAAAAGAATCACCGTTAATGGGTTCTACCATTTCAGGACTTTTTTTCCCTTCTCTTTGAAGCCTCTCCAAGAGAAAAGTAGGGCTTGATCACTCAAAGGGTATTCGTGCTTTCCTGAGCATTTTGGGCACAATTTGTGCGAAGTTCCAACAATTTCTTTTACAAAATGTAGGCATCTGAGATATTCTATAGCTTTCTTTTCGTGTTCTCTGCTATTCTTGAGGCCTCTTGTGTAAAAGACAAGGGGCATTTTAATTTGGGGGAAATGTGGGCATTTTCAAGGGGTGGATTGATGAAATAAATGATCAGAGAAAAAAAGTGATGTGGGAAAGGAATGGAGATGGGAATGTGAGGGGGAGGAAGTGATTTGAGCTAATTGGCAGCAGTGAAGGAAGTGTATTATTCCGTGGAGGGTATTTGGGAATTTTGCAGAGAGCAGGGTTTCTATTTCCTTTCTTACGGATCTACAAATAATGGCCATGGAAATCGATCGTATGTGCGAGAAAAGGGGTATGGGATTTTCCTTCAATCAGGATGCATCTGATCTCTCCAGGAAGAAATTGTAGAATTTTGGTTATTTTGATGGTGTGGATTAGGGGTTCCGATGTGGATCTCTGAACTTCTATGATTGTTTTTATTTTATTTTTGTTTCACTGTTGTTGATATTCTTTATAGTTTTGACAATTGTTGCAGGGAATTTGGTAATTGCATAATGAAGCAATGGTGTGTTGTTGATGGTGGGCATATGGGGGACGCTGAGCTTGAGTAAGGAGAAGCCTCTCGTGACTTCAATAATGACTTTGAACCAGATGCTTCACTCTCTTGCACTGTAAGTATTTGTTAAAGTTTTATATTTCTAGCATTTATTGATTAGATTACTGGTTTTTATTTCGATCTAGGGCATTGAACAGATTAAAATGAAATAACCTTCATGCAATAACAAATGAGCAAAATTAAAACAGGGCTCGTTTCATTCAGTTACTGGGAGTTTGTGTTAGTAGGTAGTAAATACTCTCTAATCTAAGGTTTTCCAGCTATGAGGAGATATGAAAATAGTGAGAAGATTTTTTTGGTAAGGTTTCCATGGCTTTAAAACTAGGGCTCTTTCAGTGCTCATGTTAAAGTGCAGCTGAAAATCAAAGACATAGCTTGCAATGAGAGATTATTGTTAAAATTTATGTTTTTTCTTTATGTAAAACAGGTTTAATGGAATCATAACATTGCGAATAAAGAAATTAAATTTATTTCTCTGTTTATTTCTTTGCTCTGCTATATTCTTTAAATAGTTGGTTTAGGAGAGAGTCTGTATTCAGAAATGTGTAGTTCAGTCCTTCCCATTAAGCAGATTTTTGAGTGCAGAGGGGACCAGCCCACTTATTGATTCTGTGGATTCAACCAATATGGGCTTGGTTAGCGGTGTGGATGCTAGCAACAAAAAATGCCAAAGAGAGCCAGAGATCAGCCTCTCAACTGCATCCCTTCACCAAGCTGCTGCCACATTCAACAATGTGGTAATGTTAGTATTATTATTTCTAATATTCGGACTTAACAACAGTGCCTTTTTGGTCCTGTCTTTTCATAGTTCTCCCTTTCTTTGCATTTGCAGTTTATTTCAAGCGTGTAACAAACATTTGGGCTTTTTTCCTATTTTTCTTTCGGAGGTATTTATGTGCCAAGAAATATACGGTAGAGTATGCATGGTTATAGTATTTATCTACAGAGTAGATTACAAGTTGCTTTGTGTCACCTAAATGTTTAGTCTTTTGTTCATAAGGACTTGGCTAGTCCTCATGGAACAACGTCATTTAAAAAGTAGAGGTGTAGGTAAAGTGGGTTTTCTTAATGCAGAGGGTATCAATAATTCATATTACTGAAAATAAATATGTGTTCTTTAGTAGTATTATTACGAAAATAGAAACAAGATCATCTGTTAATGCATTACAGAGCCCTTTTGCATGAGACTGCGAACAAATGAAAATGGAAAAAAAGAAGAAGAGAAGTGTTTAATGTATGATCTAGAGTTCATTATATTACTGCCCTGGATTTGCTATGCACAAACCCTACTACCAAACTACACTTGGAATCAGAGGCTATGTTGGTTGGAGAGCCTTTTAGAGGAGACCGGGTTTTTTATTACTAGGGTTTTCAAATGTAATTTGCCCATGGAAATCTTAGACATATTTTAGTTCGAAAATCTATTGTTTATGAGTTTTTTTTCCAAAGATCAAATTAAATATTTTGGGTGGAATTTTTTATTGGGATTCAATGTGGTTGATGCTAGAGAGCTTGCAAGGTGAAATGTTCTTTTCCATGAGGGATTCTTTAAACAGAAACATGTGAGAGTCCATAGTTTGTAGCTTGTGACATGTTGTGGAAAAAAAGAGCAGAATCTATGAAATATCTAGAATATTTTTTAGATCCAAGGGCTTCTATGCATTTCAGTATGAGGTATTTATTTCTTCCATAATCAGCCTTTTGATTTTAGTCCATATAACGATTTTATATCTAGGATTTCTATTATTTAACTCTATACTTAACAGGATTACAACTATTCTATAGAGTTTATAAAAGTCCCCTTTGTGGTTCAAGAATGAGAGGTGAACGAGGAAAATTGGATATAGGAGATACTTAGGTTTTTGGATAGATCTGCAGCAGTTTCTATGAAATTAGATATTATTGTATTCAAAATAGGCCACCAATGGACTCATGAAATAACGTCCAAATGATAATTGTCTAAAACCTAGATTTGTGGGAAATCAAAAATTCTTTGTGGGCTCCTGGTACTATAGGTTAGGGATATAGATTCCATATGGGTTTTGTTTAAAGCAATAATATTGCTCTTTTTAAGCAGCTAGGAACAATTTATTTTCCTCTATTTTGGTTGGTAAGTTATGGCATTGCTTTATGGCGAATCAATGATGACTAAGTTTTGGCTGTACTACTACCTACTACTATATTTTAAGATAGAGCAGTGACACTAAATGATTCTATCACACTAAATAGATGTATACTAGCATAGGCAAGTTCAGCTAAATATACAAAGCATAAATACAACTTTAAGGAAAAAGTGTCACGTTCTTTAGTATGTAACTAAATTTTTAGTGTGTTTCTTTCCTCCCTGTACCAACCACTATACTATACACTAGCTTGTATAATAAAGCTACCTGTTTCACTTATATTCTTTTCTAATATGTATATCTATTGTATGTGAATATGTTTGCAAGACAAATTAATTGGTGGTATAGCTTGTTTTTGTAAACAATTTTTCAATGGCAGATGTTTGTTTAGCTCAACAATATCACAATCTGTATTTCTATTAGTATCTGTCATCATATGCATAATTGGGGTTTAGGTTAAGGCACTAGTATTAGTGATTTTGTTTTCTTATATTGGTTTTTTTATTTATCTTACTATGAGCTTTTGTTTTCTTTAGGTTTCTTACACTTCAACTATACCAAGTTGTTGAAATGGATCTTGATGGTAGTGTTATGCAGGGGAGGGGCCATGTCATCGAAGATGGAAGTAAACGACAAGTTTGGTTATGGTTCATCTCAGACAAGGCTCTTGTCTAGTACTAGGTGTAACTTTTTGTCATGCAACAAACATGAATCTTGGATTTCACAAGAGCACTGTTGTAGCTTGTTAAGTGAAAACACAGAGATAAAGCAACTTACTGATAAGGTGCTTCCTATGGTTAGATCGTTGCAGACATAGTACTTGGTCATATTATGTTAACACTCTCTTGTTAAACCATTCTTAATACCTTAAGCATGGGTCATAAAGAGCACATTTTTACATATGAATGATTTATTTGCCTTGTTCATACACATATAGGTTGAATCCACAGAAATTTGGATAAGACGTAGACTCAAATTTGGGGCTGTAAAAGAGTCAGCACCACCAATACTAGGGGAAAAGGCCTTTTGAGACTCAAGCAGTAGACAGAACATAATGCTTGTGATAACCTACTCAGATTATGGACCTCTAACTCAATCCCTCTCGACACTTGACTAGGTGTTGGACCCCTTACACATGACTTTGAATAGCTTGATCGACCTAACTCTTAGATGGGTACAATTTTCTCAAACTCACCTTTCTGACTTGGAGACTTTAGAGTTGCTAGCATGGCCATCTAATACCACTACTACTACCAGAAAAAAAGGGGTGTCCATATTTTTATTGGGACGATGGTGTGAAAAGGTCACAATGGCAACCATAGAAAAAATTCCTACGCATTGCCTTTCATTAACTAAACATTTGTTCTTTAAAGATGATGAATAATGACACATGGCAATGCTAGGGACTTCAATTTGATGATAAAGAAAAAGTCTTTTTTTGATAACCCTTAGGCCTCTATAATGTTTTATCCTTCACATTAGTTCACATAGACCCAATAGACTCTAATTTAGAACTAAACTTGTTAGTATTGTCTTCAGCCATTCTCTAGTTGATTTATATTATATATTATCTATGTAGTCTAATAACTGTGTGAATCTCTAACCATGTTAGATGATTGAATAGAAGCAAAGTATTTCTGCATGCGTAACCAATACTAGTTCAATAAGAAGATCAAATTCAGACAGTGACAGTTTGTTGCTGAAGTGCACTTGTAGAAGCATGTTGTGGGCTTATTGATTTTCTTCTACTATGGAGTTTGATTTATTCCATTTCCTAGGGTATGTTTAGCTTAATTCCTCTTTATTTTTACTGGATGTATGTTTTAGTCTATAATAATTTCCTTCTTTCTTTCCGATAATTTTTTTTTGCAGATATTTATTCTTTTTCACCTTCTTTCATCCCTAATCATCCTATACACTTTTAACATTGTTTTATTTCTTGTTCCTCATTTTGGAGAGCCTTGTTTTTCCTACTGTATTAAAAATTTACATTTGACTGAGTCTGATCACCTCTAGGAATTAATATATTTCTCCTAGAGTTTTGTGTTTTTACATGTATGGCTTATTGATTTTCTTCTACTATAGAGTTTAATTTATTCCATTTCCTAGGGTATGTCTAGCTTAATTCCTCTTTATTTTTACTAGATGTATGTTTTAGTTGGTAATAATTTCTTTCTTTCTTTTCAATAATTTTTTTTGCAGATATATTTTTTTTTTCACCTTCTTTTGTCCCTAATCATCCTCTACGCTTTTAGCATTGTTTTATCTCTTGTTCCTCATTTTGGAGAGCCTTGTTTTTCCTTAATGTTATTTTGACATACTGTATTAAAAATTTACATTGACTGAGTTTGATCACCTTTAGGAATTAATATATTTCTCCTAGAGTTTTGTGTTTTTAGATATATGGCTTTGAAACCTATTATTACAATCTAGAAGCATACTTTGTCATGTTCCTTTTTTTTTCAAATTGTTAAAATTAGGATTTTCTTTACTTTTTCGTTTGTTATTCTGTCATTTTAAATTGTGGGTGTGCAGTCATTTAAAGTTAAAATGGGGTGAGTAATTGATTCAAGCAATCCAAATTAATTAAATTCCAACTATAATTTGCATTACCCCATGATGTGTTTAGTTAGATGTGCATGTGTTGTTTTGTTAGCATGGGAGGTTTAACATATTATATATGTTCTGCAAAGCAGGCATCAGATGGTGTGGATGGTATCGCATCAATTTAGATGGATTGACAAATGCAGCAACAATTAATTCAGCTGCAGGATACACAAATGCATTCTAAGGAAACGACTCTTCAAAATATTGAATCCAAAATTTCAGAGCTTCGAAATATTTCTACCCCGCTAGCCACAATGGTTTCTCAATAAGGAGAGTTGTTGATCAGGTATTTCTAATCCAATGCCTTCAGTTTATGCCAAACATTTCATTGTAATTTTTAAAAAAAAATTATACTCTTTCAAGCAATTGGGATTTTTGTTGTTTGTACCTTATATATCCATATGTAACATAAAGTAGAAAAAAATATACTACTTCTTACTGTCATCTATTTTATTGTCATGAAATAGGAGCAATAGTCGATTTATTACATATATGAATTCTAAAGGGAGATATTTGGACGGTAATGTGCATGATAGATGATAACATGGACGATCCTCTATCTAATGTGGATTGAGCACAAGTAGCTCTTTTTAACCATTTGAGTTGGATATCTTCAAATAGGTGGCTTAATGTTAATATGTTTTTTTTGTTATTATCATTTTCTAGATTTTTTATTTCGCTGAACAAGCCTAGAGGATCTTACAGTAACTTGCTTAAGTCTGCCATCTCTCCATTCCATTGCTCTTTTTCTAGGTTAGAGGTAAAATTAAAAGTAAATAAATGTGGTATGCTTTCAGATTATAATGCAGAAAAATATCAGTTGAATTCATTTTCTTGAGTTTTCTCTTCAGATGAGCTATTGTGGAGCTGGGTGGATATACAAAGCAATAAAAAGTGTCAAATATTTGATTTACATTCAAGAAAATAGCCAGAGTTTTCGAGCTCATGAATTAGACAATATATATGGGTGGTTCAATAATCATGTTGGAACTAGAGTGATTTTATTGAAGGTACAAAAACTTGAAGTTGTGGGTGCTAATATATTTCAAGTTTTCATTGTGGGTATTTGTTTATCTTGTATTATTTAAAATAAAGCTATCTCATTAGATTCTTTAATAAAATTTGTTTTCATGGATTGATTGCAATTGGATATACATTGTTTTGTGTAAGAATTCCTTAATGGGAAAGTTCAGTCTCTTCAAGACTACAAATATCATGTGCTAATAACTATATATGCTTTACTGTGCCTAGAACATCAACTTCTGGAACTAAATACTCTCCAGGTTGGATAAAAATTACTTTATTTGACAAAATGGATTCTACTATTGTGATAAAAATCCAAAAACCTAAAACTAGTGTATATAGCCTGTCAAAACTATTTAGATATATCGGCCTCCAAATAGGAATGTACATTCTCGACTTAGACCAGCAAATGTTCAGTATAAACTGCTCATGCTTTGAAGGCCCTGTGCATCCAAGGAGATTTGATCAAGCTCACAAAATAAAATAAAATATTATAATGGCATCAATTTGCAAAACATTGAACTCTAAAATTTGTCTTTGACAAAGATTCACATTTCCGTAATCCATGATGAATCCAAACATTATTCTTCTTGCAGTCTTGTTTTTTTCTGCTTCCTCTATTTTAATTTTCCCACACACTTATTAGTCCACAAGCACTGGGCTCTTTTCCCTCTTACTCTGCACCATTCTTAGTTATTTTCTTCCTCTTCACATCTCTTTGTCATTGCCCCACAACCCCACTTCTCTTCTTGTTCGCAACAACCTCCCTAATTTCCAATGCACTTTCCTCTTTTATTACACTAGATTTGGCTTGTTTTAAATTTTTTAATAAAATTTCTTCCATTCATCTTCCTTAAGGCGATTCAACTTTGACTTGATGTGTATTGTAATGTTTAGAATTGGAGTTTAATGGTCTTCTTGGAATGTGGCGATTTAAAATTGATTTAATAAATTAGTTACTTTAAAAGGCTTTCATTCTTGGCATAAGTGGTGTGAAAAATAGTTGACATGTCTGTCTTTACTTCCACATTAGGTGTACATGTTTACCAGATCAATTGCAGCTAAAATCTTTCTGTTGTTGTATGTGCATACCCATTTTCAAAGCTTTAAGTCAATGCATATAGAGAACATACTTGTAAAGGTTTTTTTAATTAGAATTCAATTTTTTAACTATCAAAACCTATCAGCATCTATCCACATGGAAGTCTCAGCTCACCACCAATGTTTTTACTCATTGAATTAATCTTTCTTGCTCCCTTTATCTCTTATTTGCAAAACTTTGGACTATTAATTTTCCTTATTTTAAAAGGTGCTAGCTCAATGGACGAGCACCTGCATTACAAGCAGGGGATGGTGGTTCGAATCCATCGTGGGGTCAGTGCAAGAAGTTGGGTCTCACTTGTGGCCAAAAAGTGGAAGTGTTTTTCCTGTTTTTGAAATTTTTTGTCAATTGATGTCAAAATTTGAGGTATTTAGAGATTGAATATTAAAAAACTTCAGAAATAAAATTTTTAGTGTTCGGAATCTAGTTTTTGAATATGTAATTTATTTGTGCACCCATATGATAGATTATTTTTTTGGTATGGATCTTTAAAAACCACTTTTTCAAAATGCCTGTTTCAGGACCATACCATGCTCGTGTACGGACACCATAATTTGACACAAATAAATGAATTTTTGCAAATCCTTTTAAAGGGAGTTACCTAATACACCTAAGATTGATGAAAATATTTTTTCTTAATTTTTTATTGAATAATTTTTTTATTATTAATTATTAATTGGCTATAAAGGTAAATTTTAAAACCTCTCATGTACGGACCACATAATTTGATCAAAATTTCACTTTTTTCAATTTTTTTTTTTAACATCAAAAGAATTGTATGTAGATTGATGACATATAAATTAATTTAAGAAAAATTATAAAATAAAAAAGTTATTTAAGTTTTAGTGAATGCCACTTTTTAACGTTTAAGAGATAGTTTTGATTAATAAATAATGGAAAAATAGAAAATAAACTAATAACACTATAAAATTTACATTTTTGAAATCAGAACAACAAGACCTATAATGGGTTTTTGTCTCGTCAAAAAATTCAATAGGAATAACTATAAAAAAATAATGACAATATCAGAAATTGTCGATTAAATGCCTTAGAAAAAAAGAGGAGTACAAAGGCATAGCTTGGTGGGACCAAGCCTATGCCATGCCTTTTCCCAAGGCAAAACCCCATGCAAAACTCGGGAGCCATGCCAAATTCCCCCTCATGTCTCACGAATCGGGCATCCGATTTGTAATTCAAAAATCGGGTGCCTGATTTTTTTAAACCGTTATACCGACTTTTTAAAAATCAGGCACTCGATTTGTAAATAGGTACCTGAGTTTTAAAAAATTGGGTGCCCGATTTTTAAGAAGTCGGGTACTCATTTCTGATGTGCCCGTTGGGTCCCAAAAGCTGCCCCACCAACCCAATTTCAATGATTGAACAACAGTTTCGACCTGCAACATCGAATTTCGTCACGCTTATTCTATTTTTTTGTCCTCTTATACAATTTGTAGGCTACTGATTCAAATTCAAAACTGGTGCAAACATGGGATCAAAACAACGGAGAAAGAAGAAAGCAAGAGTTCTGACAGATGAGGAGATTGCAGCAAATAAAGAGAATGAAGCACAACGTCAACGAGAGAGAAGATAGAGGATTAGAGACTTGAACAATGTTTCAAAGGAGAAGGACATTGAAGATAGCACGATGGATGAAGAAGTCAAAGAAGAGAACCCAATACAAGAAAATTCAGGTGCACATTCTAATTATGCGTTCAATACAGGCGTGTCTCCAAACGCTCGAATTTTCTCTCGTGATGAAATTGGTGATTTTTTAGAAGGTTACGATTTAAACGATTTAGATTTTTTTCATGAGAAGCAATTGTCAAACGATCATGCACAAAACACTCCAATTGAAATGCCTGCCCCAAAAGAAATGCCAAGAAAATTTGAAAATGATATTCAAATCCCAAATAACAGTGAAAATAGTAAAGTGTCTGAAAATAAAAATTGCATGAATGTAGACATAGAAACACCAACTACTGAACAAACATGTCAGGATAATAGTAAAGTGTCTGAATATAATTTTCATATTCCTAATGATGTGTTAGATAATCTTGATGGATTGGTTTCATGGAGACAAATTAGGACACATGCTAATAGATTGTATAGGCATTTTTTTTTATAATAAGAAATTTGGGTTTCAATGTCAGCTAATGTTGCAACTAATTAAAATGTCTAAAATGCGAAAAGTAATGAGAAGGTTGGGAATGTATGCAAAACCCAAGAATAAAAATGAGTCTTTAAAACAAGTTGTATCCATTGTTGCTAGTGCCTTTGATGTTATCGAAAAGAGAAGTCAGTCTAAAGATAAGAATGCAGCACGACGAGCAATAACAACAACTTTAGTTAACAAATCAACATCTGACAAAAGATTGATTACCAACATAAGTGGATATCTTAATGTGAATCATAAGACTTTAGAAATAGTTGTAAAGAGAAGGGTTAACTTTGAATGTGATCCAACAAATATTTTATGGACTTCTAGTGGTAGACTCCTGAGATGTGATATGAAACTTACTAGTGAAATCAAAAGTTTGATTGAGAATTTTTGGCATGATAATACAAGAGTATCACCTAATTCAAGAGATGTTCTTAAATTGAGAATTGGGTCAAAAATACGTGATCCACATCCTAAACACCTTTTGGACATGACTCAAACTGAATTTTTAAAAAATTTTGTAGCTGGTAAGGTATTAAATATTACCATTAGTCAAAGATCTTTTGAAAAGTGTAAACCATGGTATGTAAGGATTAACAAGGAAAGAATCACATGTTGTTGTAAAACTCATATTCAATTTCGTTACCATTATGATGTATTTCAATCTATACGCGATACCATGCATAGTAAATAAATGTTCCAAGAATGTGGTATAAAAATACCACTTCAAACTATAAAAGATTTCATATTAGGTTTGTTTTGTAAGCCACCTAATGATCAATACTTTCTTTTCAATGCATGTCTTTCTAGTACATGTGATATGTGCGGCAATCTTTCTTTGTTAGATGAATGTTTGCATGATAATGCTTTGACTACTTTTGGACAACAATTAGTTGAAGTAAAAAGATTCAAAACTATTGAATATCCATTGAAGGATGGGAAGTTTGGAAGAAGGTGTGATCTAGTTACAGATAAAGTTAGTTGTCATGCATTTATGGATGAGTTTAAGAGTGTGATCATACCAAAATATGTTAAACACTCTCAATATTCTAGATGGCTTGATGGACAATTTCGCATATGTAAGAATACATTTCCAATTGGTACTATACTTTCAGTTGTTGACTTTGCAGAGAACTACACACTTGCACCACCAGAAGAGGTACAACCACAATATTACAATTCAGTGCAAGTAACAATTTATGTTCATATAGTTTATAGGCATGCACCTGATAGTACAGAGGAGGATCGAAAAATATTGAGAGAGTACCATTTTTATTTAAGTGATAATAAACTCCATTCATCTGAGTTTGTCCAATATTGTTTCAAGGTCTTTTATGATAATTTAAAAGAGAGACAAATTCAAATGACACAACATTGGATATCGTCAGATAATTGTATAGGACAATTCAAGAATGCTAGAATGTTCTATTGGTTGAGTAGGACACATAAGCAAACTAGCATCCAACATGTGTGGAGTTTTTTTTGAGGCTGGACATGGTAAAGGAGAACATGATGGTGCTGGTGCATGTGTAAAGAGAGCCTTTAGTAAAGAGCAATTAAAATTTGAGGAAAGAGCTAAATTCAAAAATGCACATGAGATTGTCGAATGGTGTAACAAATATTTATACATGGGATCAAGTCAAAATTCTACAATCAAACATTTCTTCTACTTAGTTGAAGAAAATAATATCCCTTCAAGATATGATTGCGATACAATTAGTGGTTCAGCTAAATGACATTCATTTAGGAGTTCAGATTCTAACACTTGGACTATATGGATTAGGGAGCTTGCTTATTTTTGTCAATTTTGTCTTGCAGGTGAATGGGAAGAATGTGAGAATACAAAATGGGTTGAAGATTGACAACAAAGATCATTAGCACCTACTGACACGCATTTTGAAGATGATATAGTAAATGAAGGCCATAATGTTACTTCTGCATCAGAAGACTATGATCGTATTTTAGACCTCATAGAACTTGGTATGCACAATTTAATTAGATTTTTTTGCGATCTCATGCTTCAATTTATATAATTTGCATATGTACACGAGTGACTAAAGTGTTTCTATACTTTATCTTATCTTGTAGGACATGTTTATGTTGTTATTGCACCTAGTGATAATGATGAACAGACTGAGTATTGGCTAGCTAGATGTGTGGAACCTAAGAAAAAAATGACATGTCATCAAGTAAACGATGATGGTTTTGAGTATCCAATCGGGTCTGTTGTTGTAGCTGGCACCTGGCTACGTAGATACCTAACAAGAAGAAATGGTTTGCCAGCATTTGAAGACTACCAAACTGAAAAGAAGATTTTACACTATTCTCATTTGGTTGTGGCAACAAATATCAAATTAGAAAGGTACAAAGGGAGACCCGCCAATAAGGTATTGTGGACAATTTCAATGGATGAGCACGAGACAATCATAGATGCATTGCAAAAGAGAGAGGATGCAGATGGTACAGTGGGATGACTACATTTAAATCAAACACATGTAAGTTTTTTCATTATTGTATAATATATATATATATATATGTACTTATATAATTTAATTACATGTATGTTTGTGTTGTCAATACCAATTTAGAGAATTTATATACGTCTTATTCAGGTCTCAATTACAATTTATGCAAATTTAAGTGTTAAAGTGGATCAAACATCAACATCTTGTACAATTTCACATAGTAAGTACATACAAATTACACATATATATTTACATAGTTCAGATACCTTGAATATTAATTTATGTGTTTATTAACATGTGTGTTTTTGTTTTACATTTTTATTTTACAGGACCTCATTTGAAAAGATGCGTTCAACCAATTTTATGTTTCAAATGAGTTCAGTGAACTATAAATATATCATTGACATTGTCTTACATATATTGTGAAATATGTTGTACAAACTAATTCAAAAATGAGAGTTTACTTATATTTGAAAGTTAAAGGTATGTGCACTTGATCAATTATTATAAATTAATTGTCAATTTAAGTAATGACCTCCTATTTTGTTCTATTACTTTTACATTCAAGCATGTTTAAATTAATGTTTGTTTGAAGTTTCAAATTACTATTGATTGTAATATTAAAAACAAGTGACTTGCACATGATAATTTAAAGATCATTACTCATTATATTCATTGCATTGATTATATCTTTCATTACCAAACAACACATTAAGATCACTTACATGATGTACATTGTTAGGTACGTTATCCATACATGTGTGTCTTAAGGGGACATGGGAGTCCTAATAAGTCATTGTGTCTATTATATGTTATGATAGGTATTCATATGTTTACTACCACATAATAGGTCTTATTAGGTGATAATGAGTCTTACATTACCAAACAACACATTAAGATCACTTATGATACATTGTTAGGTACGTTATCAATACATTTTTTAATCGAGTAGGTCAATTTTATTTGTATGAATTATCTCAATGCATAAATTTGATGTGATATTTATCCAATAATGCTCTATAGATAGTTAAAATTATTGTTCATCTTGCATATATACTTACAAAACGTGTCATATGTTCATGAATAAAATATGTCAGAATAAAGAAAATGGTTTGAATATACTTAAAACATGGTGAAACATAGTAATATATGTACTACATACACAAGCATGATAAGAAATCATAAAAAAATAGTACATGATCTATGAAGTGAAAAAATACATGGTCTAACATACAGTTTTAACTATCCTAACACAAAGTGTACATACATCATAAATAATATATATATATATACATCATAAAAACACAATCTATAGGTGCCAACAAGACCTAATCTATCTAATCAAATGTCCTCTTTGCTCCACGCGAAGAGGACTCAGATGGATCATCATGTGTAATATGAGTCGTCTCGTCATGTCGGACACCCTGTGAGGTAGATGTATCACCCTGTGTAACAGGAGGCACGTCTCATCATGTACTTGCTTAATTGAAATGGGTCTCAAAATCTAGCTTGCAAATAAATTAAATATTCACTACATAATAAAATAAATTATACCACATGAGATGGGTGTCCCTCAGTAATGGGAGGAGTCACACTGTCAAAACTACCAAATGCAGTAGTGGTGAGGTCCTGCGATTTACAATACATACATTTTTTTAATTTGATTTTAGAGCATAATGAACTATACATTATGTACATAAATCACAATACTGATCTCAAATGACGATGTAGGTACCTCCATCTGGCTAAGTCCTGTGCTCTCAGCAACACTCATGGTGACGTACTCCTAAAATTATGGATATATAAACGTTTAGTTAAAATTAAATATACATGAATATAATTACAAAGTACGTAATTTGTACACTACATTTTTTATACACTATAAATTAAACATGTATATATAATGTATATATCATACTTGAGTGGTAGCCAATGTCACAAATGTGTCTACAGGTATGCTAGCACGATAATCATAAGATGGAGTTGAAAATAGACTATACCGAGGCCTGTATGGATGAGTATGATATCCATGCTCCTGTTCCTAAAATCAAAACACATAAAATATATATACATGTGAGTCAAAATTGTTCAGATTATAAGTTAATAATAATGTACATACATAAAAATAATACAAATTATTTGTCTTCAGTCAAAAGTTCATACCGCATGTATTTGAGGCTGTGCCTCAGTGGTAACTGGGGTAGGACTTGTACTAACATCAGTATGTGTAGATGCAGACAATCCCTACAAAATCAAATAAAAAGAACATATGAGCACATGTTATTAAATTCGAATTTGAATGTACATTTTTACGGTGTAATTCAAAGTGCATACCGTATAAGGGACGCCAACATCTGTAGGTCTTAGAAAAAGACTATACTGCCTCCTAGGAGGAACAATGTCATCCATCCTCTGTTATTTGAAAAGTACAAATTAATATAGTTAATACAATTACACATATATGTAGAAAGTAAATAATTATGTGCACTTTATATTTATATTGAAATTAAAATTTTACCTGCTGCTCTTGACTCTCTCTAGGCTCTCCTTGTTGCATGAGGTCAACAAATGATGACACGTCTATCTCGTCACTACCATCACCACGGGCAGCGTATACATCATCATCAAAATCTGCACCCTCAGCATAATGGCCATCATGTGTTACACCAGATCGCTCTGGGGGCCTGTGCATATACCTCCACAACTAGTACAAACATGTCCAAGTGGAGGAGCATGTACCGCCTGCGTCCACTGCAGTACTAAATTTCTCGAAAGGGCACTCAAATGGGTAAAAGCAAATGAAATCGCATGATGATGGTGAGGAGCAAGCACAACAGGCGCAGGAAGAGGTACAAGGGGCTCAGCTCGCCTGCGGTTTCTCGTTCTGTCACTCAGCTTTGCCCCAAGCCTATCTTGAGGCATCCCTCTACCGACCCCTTGAAATGCTTTCATATCAAAAGAGTTGGGTTTCAAACCCAACTCAAACTCAGCTCATAAATTCTTAAGGAAGTACATGGGCACCTCATGATTAGCGTGTGGTGGATGGTCAAATACCATCCACCACTACTCCCAAAAATGTGCTGCTATGTGCGGATGTGTACGCCACCTAATAGAAATGCGAGGCTTCTTCTCACTAATTGGTTCACCCGTCTTAGGGTTTACAAAATAATGTTGAAAATTTTCTTTACCTATATGTAGGTTATAAACCTCTCTATATGATAAGCCATCAGAGTAGAAGGCACGCATGCTTTCCCTCCATGATTTAAATGAATCGATGTCTACATCAAAATGATGAATGGAGTCACGTCGGATAGCCTCTATATCACTCATGAGGTCGTTGAGGTTACGCCTCATGGTCTCGCGGAGCTCATCCGCGGTGGGTGGTGGAGGTGGAGGTGGAGATGGAGGTGGCGGAGGTGGGGGTATGGGAGGGGGAGGGGGTGGTGGTGGGTCCGTCAAATATAATCTGCATATATACTTAAACAACATAAAACATAAAACACATCAAAAATACATCACAACATAATACATGTATGACAAAATTACTATTTAATAAAATTTAAATCTAAAATTTATCAACTAGATCTATATAAATGCGCATATCTTTATTAAAATTATATCAATTAAATTATAAATAAAGTTAAACGCTTAAGTCAAATTAAACATTAAATACTAAATTTTTAAGTATGACCTCATTATGGATTATACATGTTCATGTCTTAGGATGAAACAAAGTTAAGATTATGACAAGGTTATGGTTTACAATTTTGTTATGTTAACAGTTTTCATGATGGCTAAGCTTAAGATTATTATAATGATTGCGATCCTTTAATGTTAGGGAACTTACCTAGGATTATGGTTTTAGTTACAATTATATTTACCTGTATCGGATATTTATTATGGTCCTAAGACGAGAGTTAAGGTTACAATTATCTAATGAAAGCTTAGAGATGAATTATGAATTGATTAAAAAATATTTATGATTGTAGTTTGAATCCTAACTATTATCCACTTTTTAACATAAGTAGTTTTCTATCAACAATGACACATCCAACATGAAAAAACATTAAATACCAAGGACAAAGGCAAAGACAATTATGCTATATATATAGAAAGGATAGAACAAACTTCACAATTCTTTAAAGAATCTAAATCCTATCACATGACATTATTGTTGTAAAGTAGGTCATATGAAATTCTACAAAAAGCAGTTGGCTAATCAAAAATTGTTCTTGGAAAGGTGTCAAAAATGCTCAAGTACAAATCTCAACACTTAAAATAGGCATCCCCATTAACTAAGTCACCTAGGGATGAGGGGAATTTTGGGGCTTTTGGGAATGAGGGGACAATTCTACTATATAGAAAGGATACAAAAAACTTCATGATTCTTCAAAGAATCAAAATTTAAAACTTAACTCATGCATTATTGTTGTAAACCTAGTCATATGAAGTTCTACAAAAAGTAGTTGGCTAATAAAAAATATTCTCTAGAAAGGTGTCAAAAACACTCATGTCATAGAGCACATGCTAACAATTTCTCCATTGTTGATCAGATGATAGAATTATCAGCAGAAGTTTAGATTACATTGCACACAAACAAGATGTTACAAGAAAACTGGGACAAGACAATGACACTAATTCTAAAGGTATGTTCTGACTTCTTGTCACATTGTGGAATAACCATGTAAAATTCACCTTTGGCATTTACATTAGAAAGGGGGAAAAGATGTAAAGGTGAAAATATAAGAAGTTGCATATAATGTGTAAAGTATATTGAGTATATATGTATGGGGAAGCACCATCATATTATGTACATATATAGGTATTGAGATAAACATCTCTTACAAAAGCAATTTCATAAGATCTCAAAAATAGAGTATGGCACCAAGTTGAAAACCTTCTTGCAAACTATAAGTGTAGATCATGTCAGGTAATGAACTAATTTACATGTGAACCCTATCCCTAACCATGTATAATAATCCTAATTCTAATCATAATCCATAATTCATTACCTTATGAAGCTTTGGCTATCCATTTTATTGCCAAAGTAATCCCTTGGCTATCCACGAAATGGTCCTAATAGATTTATATGGAAGACCATATTGATTTAAATAAAATGAGTAGGAAGAAGACAAACTTACACCCAATATTCAAGGAGAGAATCTTTTAACATACTTGAATTCTACCAACCAAAGTGAGATAATTAGAGTTCCAGTTGTTGAGTTTTCCAAAGATTTTCTTGTTGATATAAAGACACATTTCATTTATATGTTAGGGTTTACTACAGATGGAATCCCTAGGTACCTAACCACTTAATTATGAAATCTCCATCCAATACCATATTTACTACACAAGATAGGGGACTCAATATTTAGCCCCAATAAGATAGATGTAGAGACATAAATCTTACTACCAGATACAAAGAAAAGAGGTCCAATTTGATCATTAAATGACTCGTGTTGCACTCTTCTAGCTTAAAAAGAATACAAATATATTATCAACAAACTATGTACATTAGATAATTATTAATTATTTGGAGAGTAGATCCTCTAACTTTTAGAGACAACTAGTTATCTCTAAGGAGATAATGTAATGAGTCAATGTTCAACAATAAAAAATAAAGAGGATGCAAGAGGACACCCTTTCATAATTGATCTAGAGAGTCCTAAAAATTATGATCTAACCCCATTAATTTCTTTACTAAAACCTTGACACCAATCATAAGAGAGGACACCATTTGACATTTAATATTGGATGGAGGGCTTGCAACATCATCATAGTGAAACTCCATTCCACCTTTTTGTAGACATTTTCATAATCAATTACTTGAGCATGCCTACACTCTATCCTAGAAATGTTTCTCAATCCAAAGTCCTCCAATAGGTTATCAAGTTCTACAATATGCATAAATATCCTTAACAAAACACTTTTGTGTAGGGTTAATGATCTTGGGTAGGATATCTTCTAGTCTAGAGGCTAAGACCTTGGCAATAATTATTTTGTATGATACACATTTAGGAGTGTCTTGTCTCTAATTTTTAATGAGATTCTTATCTCTCCTTGGGAATCAATTGATTACTTGACCTAGGGATTTTATGAGCCCTCTGTTGATCACTTGATCAATTTTATGAGCCCTCCATTGATTACTTGATGTAGGGATTTCTCATTACTAATTTTTTGGATGGAGGAGTTGATTTATGATAGAAATGGGTTTATCACTTGGAATAATGCATCTTCATTCTAGGAATGATGGTTCTCATTTTATCCCTATCTTCTAAATCATTTTGAACTATCATCGTCTTCTAACCCAAAAAATTGATGGTCAAATTAGGAAAAAGATCTTACTATATATATCACTAGGAGGTGGGTATTTCTTTTTATAGAATAAGGCAATATTTTGTTATGTGGCCTTCCATTATGCAAAGGTAATAAACATTTAGGCTACCCATCTAAGGGTCTAGTCCGGGCTCGTACTCGCACTGATGTGGACACCTCCACCTCTTGATGGTCAGGGAGGGTTACTTAATTAGATGCCTGATTCGTTCAAGTCTCTTCTAATTTTTTTTATGATGTATCATTTTGAGACCTTGATATCAATGTTTAATTAGTTTTAGGATTAGGGTTCACTTTGGTTTGTACTGTTTGATTAGGTTTACATGCTTAGGTTTCAATTAGGACAAGAGTTAATAAATTGAATTAAGTTTTAAAGTGCTAAATTTGGTTTTAGATATAGAGTTACAGTTAGAGCTTTTAGATTAAAAACCAACATTAATTCAAAAAAGTTAGGTTTGAATTTTGTTTTAAAGTGTTCAATATATTATTGAGTTCTAGTTTAGGGTGAATTGGTTTAGTCTTAAGGTCAACGTTTAACTTGGTTCAATCTTCTAGGGTAATGGTTCAATTTGGTTAATGGTTGGGGAAAGGATTTTTAAGGTTAAATTCAAGGTTTCTACTCTTAAGTTGGGATATATAATTAGGTTTATGATCATGGTTTAATTCAATTTGGTTTATAAGTATAATATTAATTAGTTAAGGGCCAGGGTTACCTTTCAATCTTAGGGTTTGACATTTATAAAATTAGTACTCAAGGTAAGATAGGAAAGTTATTTAATTATTTATATATTACCTGGTGTAGGTTTTAGCAAATTAAGATTACTTAGATTAAGATGATAGTAAGGGTTATGATTAGAGTTAAATTCAATACAAATTGACATTATAGAACTAATCCTAAATGACGCCCAGCCAAGGGATCCAAAGAACTAATCAAAAGTTTTACCAAGCAAGCAATAACATACACACAATAATTTACATTTATAAAAAACATAAGAGATTGCATTCCTTAATGAGCACATTTACATTTCATTTTTAAATAATTATAAACTACTAAAAGTAAAATAAATAACGTGTCCACATGAAAGTTCATATTAACTACTTCTGTTCAATCCATTTAAATAATTTATATACATTTGTTCCGAATGCCACTTAGCAAATTAATTCGGAATGCACAATCATCCACTGTACATGTCACAGGGTATGAAAGGCTGAAAGAATATACATTTATAAAATAGTTTACATCATCCATTTCCGATCCATGAAACAAAGTACAATACAATTTAAGTAAAATCATTTTAAATACTATAAGTTTTTTGTTTGGATCCCTTGGTCGACTGTTATGTGATTAAGTATTTTATAATATGTTTAGGGTTTTATTTATATGGTTAGGTCGAGATTATAGTTTAAACAATAAATTTAGGTCGAGGTTATAGTTAAAACAAGGTCGAGGTTATATGGTTTTAGGTTGAGGTTATAGTTAAAACAAGGTCGAGGTTATATGGTTTTAGGTCGAGGTTATATTTATTTGTAAAATTACATGTTTAAACAATAAATTTACATCTAATCTAATCATTCAACATTGTAATAAATACATAAATTAAATACATTTCAACACATCTAAAATAATAATTTTTTAAATAAACATTTACGAAACTATATTTTAATTAACAAATACAAAAATTTAAACATTTAAGTTCATTAACAATGTAAATTTACAATTTTACGTACATATGAAAAGTGAAAAAACAATAAATTAACATACATATTAAATTGAAAATTGAAAAAAATAAAGTAAAATAGTATAAAACATATTAAAATACCTGTGTATCAAAAACTAGCAGCAAGGGGGTAGTCGGTAGGGCAGAGAAATGGGCTCCCGTATGTGTCTCTAATCGGGCTCCCATTTTTGAGGTCATGAAAATGACCTCTAAAAGGCCAAAAAAGCGGTTTATAAAAGTTTTACAAATTGGGTACTCGATTCTTAAAAAGGCAGGTGCCCGATAGTTAAGCGGCTCGGGCACCCGATCCTTTTTAAATATCGGGTACTCAATTTTTAAAATTTGGGTCGGGGGCCTGAAGCATAATTTTAGAAATGGGTACTCGATTTTTAAAAAATCGGAGGTACCCGTTTTTGAGAAGTACAATTCCGCGGATCTGACTTCCGCAAAATTGCGACCCAACTTCTTGCGGTCACCCCGTGCCTTAACATGAATGAATTAATTATATTGTAGTTTATATTAAATATATATTTTGTTAATTTATTATTTTATACCATCTTCTCTATAACCGTCTTCAAGACGACAATAAGCAAGATTAAAGACATTGTTGATTCTTTAAAGACAATTAAAATTATCTTTAAGAGACAATAATAGTGATGTTCCTTATTGTCTTTATAAGACAATACTTTACGACAATAGTTTAAGACACTCACTTAAAGACAATAGGTAAGACAATACACAATTTTTTTTTTGGTCAAATTACGACAATTAACTTTAAAATTGTCTCCAATATTGTCTTAAAACCCCCCTTCATGTTGTAGTGTGCCATTTACAACTTCCACTCCTCCGACGGAACTCCTTGCATCCTTTTGGCACCTGATTCCATTTTTCAGCCTAATTGGATCTTGATCCTTCAAATGCAACATAAAGGAAATGAATGGGACTAGTTCACTAAGTCTCTTCATAGGAGCTCTATGAACTTCCCGATCTATCCTCACAATCATATCATTTGCGTTTTATGTTTTATGTTATAGTAGGTTTAAGAGGCTCATTTGATATGTTCAAATGTTTATTGAAATTGATATGAAATTCATTTCCTTCAACGAAGTGAATCTACTAAGGACTCAAACATGTGGAAAATAGATATGGATGGAATCCCAAATTCTTTGTTAGGAGGTGGAAGTAACAGAAGTTTCACTATCGTGTTTATCTACAAATTTTGTGAAGCCTTCATCCAAAGACAATTTGTAAGGATTATGAAATACATACTCTCTTCTGTTTGTTATTTGCGAGGGGTAGATTTTGTCCCATAATACAATGTTTTGATGACTTTATTATTGAGTTGTTGGTTGATTCAATATTGATTCACATGAATGATTAATGTGGGTGCATTTAGCATGAGAAATTCTTAATTGGTCAATATTTTTTTGATGGGATTAATGTCAAGAGTCTTTATTGTTTAAGGAGGTTATTAGTAAGGTATCACATTCTTATTAAGCACCAAGATTATTATTTAGTAGGGGAAATTTGTATAGTTCGGTTATGAAATATTCTCAATTTTTGAATTCTCATGAAAATCAAGTAGATATTTGTTGAAGAATTCTAAGGAATAAAAAAACATTTATTTTGGCAAAACTTGTGAGAATAATTTATTAATTTTGTTGAAGCTTTCCAGGCATAGTTATTTCCTCCCAAAGCACTTGCACAATGGAGAATATGAAAGGTTGATGGTGGTGATTCAATGATTATTGTGTAACAATATCATTGAAGGATGTCGAAGGACATGGAATTGCTAGGTCAAGGGTTCCTTCCCTACAAATAGTTAGTATTCATATAGCATGAGTCATTTAACTTGTTCAAAAAGGAATGTGTTATTGGTTAAATTTAGATACATTCACACAGGTGTCAAGATGAATGGAACTAAAGAAGTCTTAGTATTTGTTGAGTTGTGGAGTAAGAATTCGATTATTTAATGTGTTTTACTATCATACTTGTCACTGACTTCATGTTATATTTATGATATCACTTGTAGTTATGCACAAGAAGATATTTCAAACATTACTTTGTATACATAGGAGTTCACCCTTCCAAGAGAGGATTGCAACTATTCTAGAGATTTGCTACAAACAAACTATGCAATAAGAAATATATAGAAGTGATCTTTCAGGAGAGAAGCTTGTTGGTGAGCATATAAAAAGTTTGATTTGTTATGTCTTTTATTTTAGATGGAAAGATATGGTCATTCTAGCAATATAATATGCTATTCTTAATTAGCCATGAGTATTCAAAATATATATAACCCTTAAATACATATTGCTTTTCTATTTCTAGTGTACGTTTTGATTAATTAATTTTTTGTTCTATAATATTTCTCTTTGATGAGCATGGGCCTTTGATACAAACCTTTTAGATAGATTATGAATAATTGATGGTAAAACGACCTTCACGAACCACATGCCCTCAGATCATTTAAAGTAATATCCTCACATTTTCATGACAACTACGACGTTTTTGCATCCAACACGATAGCCTAAAATAGACTTCTAGATTGGATTTTCAAGGCTTCCTCTTCTCCTATAAGCATTTATTAATAGTCTAATTACTCCTTTAATTCATTTAATTTTCCATGAATAAATGTTGGACTCAACTCTACTTAGAAAAAGGTTTGTACAAAAATTGATTTCTCTACGAGCCACTAGGTAATTCACTAATTTTTTGATTCGATGCAAATGTTTTACTCAATATGTTACTTGCATTAATTTTCCCAACACATGTTATTGTCACCAATTGGAAAAGATTGAGATGAAGAATTCCTTATTAATGATATAATTAATATCTCATTGTTTTAGCCCATAATCAATAAAGGGAGAATCTAAACCAAGTCATACTATGACTAAATCATACTTAGGGAAAAATAGGCCAATATTGCCCACCACAAGGATTTTGGGTTAAGCTCTACACCTTTTCTAGTTGAAGTAGTGCATGCTATATGCCCATTATCATCCATCCCACTACCAACCTTTGCTAATCCTTCAAAACCTAATATTTTGTCAAAGTTTCAAATAATTAAGGAACATAAACTAGTTTCTTAGTAACGATATTTCCTACACAACCATGTGATATATTTCTCTAAAGTCCCAAGATAGGATTTAGTGTGTAGCTCCTAAAACCCATGATTTTTGGATAACAATGGAGAAATTTAAAATGGGATTAGTTATATTAATTAATCAACTCAATTTTCCTGTAAACAATCCTTGAGAAATTAGAGAATGAAGTAATTTCATCAGCATTCCATAATGACATGCAATAAGCCATTTAGACTTTAATAATGACAACCATTCACTTGGTATTGTCAAACTCTATGCCTCCAACAATGTGGTTGAGTTAACGACCTTTTAGGATTTATTGTTTATGACCTATTAGAGATATACTATCTCCTTTCTAGAGATTTAAATATGGTGAGCCACTCAAAGATAAGAGGGGGTTTTTCTCCTCGCTTTGGTATCTTCAATCAATGGGAGGCCTCAATCTATACACATAATAAAGATGCAAGTATTTGATCATAATTTGTAAAGTTAGAAAAAGTTACTTTGTCCAAGTACAGTTTTTTAAAGCCTTTCTATGGTCATGTTTAAAGGCTAAGACATTTTTCTTCTATTTCTAATACTAATCAACTAGTTGTAACTTTTGATGCTCTTTTGTTGGAACAAGTAGCTACCAAGGTTGAGGTTTCATAAGGAGGTAAACAAGTTAAGGTTTTCAAAAGCTAGTCTCATTTTAAGATTTCCCATTTGGTCCATGAATGGGAAAACTTGCACTACTATGGTTAGGAATCTTGTTCCTCAACCCCCCATGGATGATGCCATATGTATTGGATGTGCAAATATCAAATGCACTATCACTTGTGATCAAATATATGATTAAATTATGTTTGAATTATTTTTATGTATAATTTATTCAACTGATTTTTCAATTTTTTTAAAAAAAAATGATAATATAATATTTTATATTTTTAAGGAAATATCAAAACAATTATTTAAATTTAACAAATTTTCTAAACTTTCACTAACCTTTTTTCATGTTTCTGTTTATAATTTTAATGAATTATTTAATCATGTTAAATACTATTTATAAATATTAAATCATTTAAGATGATAAACCATTTAGTTAAAAGTATATATGAAAGAAATGTTAAATTCTATTAGAAATATTAACATTCATATTTATTAATTTATTTTTATTTCAAGTAACTATATTCTATATAAAAATAATCTAACATAATTTAATTAACCACAAAATAATTGATAAATTATATAATAATAAATATTCAAAGGTACTTTGAAAAAGCAATAAATTTGATAGTATGAAAAAACACTTATATTGATTTAAAAAAAAATCTGAGTATAAATTAATCCATTAGGAGGAAAAATGCAAACATTAATTTAATTTTTTTAAAGTTTTATAATAATACAAAGATTTAGCCTATCCTACGTACACACAAAATGAATCAAAATGCGTTAAAATGGTACGCTTTTGTGGTCAAAGGAACCGGTGCGACCTTAAAAGAAGAGTGTTCAATTGAATGGACATTATTAGACTGAGTATTATTGTTAGTTTCATATTCTTCTTTCATTTGGTTTCAACTACTTTTATGCATATTTAGTTATTAAAATTAATAAACAATTTTAAACTTTTCTTTTTAGAATTTTAATTTGACTCTCATTGTCTACTTTCAAATTGTTCATATTTCTTTCTTCGAGTGCTTAAGCTGCAGGTCCATCACCAACTCCGGCCTCTGGAATTTTGGTGTTTGGATACATACTTGCTAACTTAAGGTCTTATGTTTAGACTGTTAAGGAGAATATTGATCTCATATTTGAACTAAAAAGTAATGAATATCAAATCTTTCGACACAGATGTAATCATTGCTCACCGATAAAGTTAAAGTCAGAACAGATGTGAATTGATAGCTGAAACAATCCAAGCACAGCCAAACTTTGAGTTTTTCCACATTAGAAAGGTCAAAAACCAAATACTTTTTAACCTCAAAAACCATTTACGTAAGCAAATATCACACAGCCAAGAAAATAAATGTGAAACACAATAAAATCTTCAAGAAAATGCTTACTTATGTTAAAGGTCAATTTGTACAAGACAGAGTAAAACTGTACGTTAATAAAAATTAAAACTAAAAATAAATAATTGCAATTTTTTTTTAATCGATTGCGTAGCTTTCTCATTCATTTTGATGATGGATCACAGAGTGTGATCCAAAATGTTGATGAAAAAAATATTACACAATTGAATTCAGTAAAGAATAGCAATTTATTTCACAGATTGTAGAAATCTATTTATTCTTCAAAATAAATAATCAATACAAAATTCACAAAAAAATATTATAGTAAACAAAGCAAAATCTACAGATCAACAAAATGAGTATCCCATGCTTTGCTAACACTACATTACTAACCTACAGTCTGCACAGCCTTTCTAGCAAAATCAAATCTTTTCTTTTCAGACTAATAAGCATTCTCTAAAGTTGAACAGCCTTAGAAATGGTGATTAGCTTTTATTAGAACAATATTTTTAAAAAAAAATACACAAATGTTACCTTGCATGTGGAGAGAGGTTGCTAATTAGCAAACTTGTGTAAAATTGCTTATGAAAAAAAAGTGATAGAATGAGAATGACGACGACAATGATACTTCTCAGTAGATTTTTCACTGTAAGAAAGATTTGGCGTTCGCTGTTTTAATCTTGACATATAGCTTGTTTTCCTCTTCCTCTTCCTCTTCCTCTTCCTCTTCACTTCTATCTTACAACAAACTACTCTTGACTCTTGTATCTCTTGTATTGTATGGTGGGAGTGTTAGAGGTTCAATTGGATTGCCTCCACCACTAGTGTACCATTAAATTCCATTCCATGCCTCGTCATAATGTTAATGTTTTCTATTTCTATCATCTTCTGTACTTGTATTGTGTCCACCACTAAAATGAAATTATACACTGGATGCCTCGTCATAATCATTTCAGCTTTTTCTACTCCCATCCAACCATTGTAGAGCCCAGACAGAAACTCGGCCCTGTTCATCCCTCAGATAATTGCTTTCTTTCATTTTCAGGTGGCAGAAAAAATAAATCTAACCCAGTGCATTTGGGATTTGATCCACATGAAAAATTATTATTTTATTTCATTGTATTTTCAACTTCACCATAGTTTTGGCTCAGATTGTTTAACTTTTGAATCATGGATTTAGTTCCCCCTGTTTTTTCCGCATTAATGTTGAAATTTTTCATATTTTATTTCAATGCATTTTTCAACTTATTCTGGATCAGATTGTTCTTTTACTTTTGGATTATGGATTTAATTCTTTGTTTATTAATCATTTCAAAATTCTCTGGAATCCGTTATGCAAAGATGTGATGTCCAAATTACAAAACTGGGATGAATTGAGTTTAATAGAAGGAATACATCCTACTTAATATCTAAACATATGTAATTTACCATTGGAGAATGGTGGGTAGTTCAGTATGGACATGACAGTGTCGATTCAAGAGATGACATTTTTGTTCCTTGGTCTGAGTCCACCATGCATGGAGCAATGAAAGCATTACACACCAAGACCAGGTTTGTATACATCGCGCACGGATGAGATTATTGTAAGGAGGACTACGTTCTATCATACGTCATCAGATCTTTTCACATGAAACCCCACTATAAGATGTATGGATTGAATCTCAAAACGCATGGCAATTGTGAGGGGCAACGTCTATACAGCCATGAAAATGCACTTCCATACGAAGGAGAGGACTTAGTTAATTTTTTTAGAAGTTAGAAAAAGCAATGTAAAGGAAGTGCATTTTCGTGGCTGTATAGCCATGGGCATTGTGAGGTGGGCCTTTTGTTTTTCCTGTTTTTTCCCCTTATTGGATAGTCTTCTCATCTGTCATCTTGTACCCAGCTGTGTGAGTGTTGAAGGAAGGAGTACTCCAATTCTTAACATTTCTAGTTAATCTTGTTTGAGTATTAGAATTAAATTTTATGGCCATGAAATTTGAAATGTTAGTTTACTTTCGAGTGTGAGACTCTAATAGTGGGAAATAAATATTGGTACTCTAAAATTTTCATTTATTTAGTGATCTTTGTTGTTAGAGATTTCAATAGATTGTTAGAACATTCAACAAGAGACGCATAGCGTCATAGTTCCTGTCTAATGATTATAGAATTGTGATGGAGTGGAAAGTTGTAGAGATGAGGTGAAGTGATCAATATCCAATACTCCACTTTAAAGTATGTATAGTAAGATGAATGCATAAAAGAGAGAATTGTTTACTCCTATAGTTGGATGTGCACAAGATAGATATCTTTATATCTATAAATCAAAGTAATTTAAAAAGAAATGTTCAAAAATTTAACCTCTTTTAACACCATTGCTTGTTTTTAATAGGCATTATTATTAAAGACAAGTAAAAATATTTTAAAAATACTTAAAATTTTCAAAATAGCAAGTAAAAATAATATTTTTAATATACTTCGAAAAATAACTATTATACTATTTAACTATAAAGCATCTTAAACAAGTAGTTATAAATAAGAAAATTTTAGTTGCGAGTAAAAAGCCAGCAAAAGCGAAAACCACCTGTAAAGAAAATTTTAGTTGCAAGTACAAAGTCAATGATATGCATGTAAACAATGAAACACTCTTGTGAATAGCTGTGAATAGTGGACTATTTCCTTGATGGACTATCTTTAGAATATGGGTTTGAAAGAATTATATATGAGTCTCTTATTCAGAAGAAAAATGTGCAACGATTTATTCCATACATTTCTAAAATAAAAGGGCATATGGCTAGTGCAAAATGGCCATTGTACTTCCTTTGATCACTCATTAGTAGTTTAATTGCACAGGTAATTAGTTATCTCTTGTTCAATTTGAGTATCAATTGTTTCATCATTTCAACCTTCTCATGGTATGGTTTATGTTAAAAATGCTCGATACCCTCTATTTTTTTGTAGCCTATTGATCAAAAGAAACTTGAATTTTATTTGTTGGTTTGAAGTGCTTGTGGATATTTCCATTTTCAAAAAACCAAAACCAAACTGTGCATCTAAATATGTTTCCTGAGATAATTTGAAAATAAAATTATGCTTTCGCTTACTAAGGTTGCCTTACATTTTTTTGTTAATTAGGACACGCTTCACATTCAAAAGTAAGAGTAGAGAAAGAGCTACAGACTACACATTAATGGTCACAAAATTTACAAATTAATAGTACCCCTGCGACCCTAGAGAGTCTGAACGCTGGTTATAGTAGTATTTGGAGTGTCTGGAGCTCTAGTACATTTGGGATTCCTCTGTCATTAAGATTAAAACATAGATTCTCTAATCGCATTTTGGGCTGCTTTGTAATTAAACATCAACATAAATCTCTATTCAACAATTTGACTGACCAATCTATACCAAAAAATTGCTTTCTATAAACAAATCATAAAAAACCATAAAGCAGAGAGTTCATCCATATAAAAGGGTAACTGTATACCTTGATATTTTTGAATACTCTCTTGTTTTATGAACCCTCCTGTGAAAGAGTGGCTATAGCACCATGTATAGATCGCCATGGCAACTCATGCTCGTTGCTTCTGCTCCTCCGGTTTCCCCTCATGTCAGATCTTTAACAATGTGCAAAACAAATGCGCAATCTTAGGAGAAGGAAATTCTCTTAATATGTACTTCAATCCGCCATGATAATTAGCTGAGAAAACTCAAAGATGACAATTAACATCATCTATAGAATTATAGTGCTCATAGAAATTTTACACTCACGACAAAATAGGAAAAACCTTGATTCCCTTGTAATTTTGGGACAATGGTATACATGAAGGATCTTAAACAAGAAATTCTATGTATCATACTTTTTTGAGAAAGCTTGAAAATCTCCCAATCTTCACATGATTTGGTACTTTCAAAGTCTAAACAAACCGCCCTTCATCTTTTTCCCCTAATGAATGACTAGTAACCAACACGATAGTTAATCTCAAAGTGGATACGACTTCAATGAGTCCCAAGGAATAAAGATATGGCAGTGGATACGCCTTTAATGAGAAGAAAAGATATCATGAATCCCTAAATGGCAATGTGGCGGTGTTGTGGTAGTGCAGAGAATTGAAAGCTAAATGTTTATTAATGTGCATTTAATGCAAGATTTTTCTTTTTATTTTTTGTCTAGAAAAAATATTTTCACCTTGCCTTTTTGGACATGACCCAATTAGAGCTCAAATAGATAGCTTTATACTAATTTTAAAAATATATAAAAAGATCAACTTAAAGTAACAAACTTTAGAAATGAATTAATTATAAATTTTGATTGGCTAGAATAATTGATTTAATGCACTTGAACGAAAGCGTAAGTATTCCTGCTGTAGGCAGGAACTAATAACAATTTAATTAAATATAAATATCAGATTCAAAGTTTACAAATAATTATGATATCATGCATTGGTTCTTTATGACTTAATATAATGTATTACTTGCTAGTTATAAAAGTACAATTATTATAATGTTTTCATTTGTCTATATCTAATTAATCTCACACTAAAGATTATTGAAGTTTTAAAATTTAAGAATATATTTTTATTTTTTATTTTTTAAATTAACTTATAATCATTAATTTCTTTTTTTTTGATTGACTACACCCAATTTAGCGATAAGTACAATAAATGTTTCCACTATATGTTCCTTCTTTCTGGAAGGCTCCATTAGATAAGCTCCAAAATCTAGATTGTCATTGGCGGTATGACTGCTTGGCTAAAGACTACGTAGTGGAACTAGTGACGCCACTCTAATGGCGGCCATGCAAGCTTGTCATCATTTCACACATCTCATCAATAACAACCATTTGCAGCCACACGTGCACCTTTGCCATGGCGGCCACCCAAGCCTGCACATCAACCCCCCACCTAACAGGAATACGATTTAAGTCAGCAAAGTGTGGCTTCCCCTTAAGATTCACAACCTTTATGGACTAAAATCTCTTTATCAACATTTGTGAACTAACACCATAACAATTTCCAATAAAAATCCTATGTCGACTCCACACCTCCACCTAAAAACATGACTTGTAGATAAGGGACATCACCTCCTCCTCTCTTATGTATCACTCAATCAGGGCGCAACCCCATCAAACGATAATATTGCACCTCGTCGACCACTCCTCAAATACTTGTTGGGTATTATTTTAATCCTTCCTTGTCATTGTGAATTGGCCTGCACAAACAAAGACCTTTTTGACTTTTTAATGATAGAAAAATTGTAGAAAGAAACCTAGTGGATTTCTTTCCAAGGTCCTCTCTTTTGCTTGCATATTTTGTCCTCTTTAACTTTTCCCTTAGACTATTCTTGCAAGTTTGGCATGTTCTTAAATAGATGGATTTGTTGCCTTGCGCACCTTTTAATTTCCTATTTACCAAATGAAATTTTCATCACTTCAGATAATAGCTTCACCTTACACAAGTTATATATAAACATTTTTCGAGAATAAATTCAACAAATCAAGATTTAAGAATGAAGTAATTTTTTAAAACTTTTTTGTACATTGTTTTATGGTAGATTTGAGATCCATTTCCTTTTTAGATGCCCCCATATACTATGAGATTAGAGGGAGATTTTATTATCTATTTAGAGATTGTAGATCCCTCTTGAATTTTTTCATGTACACAGATCAATGTTGCATTGTGCTTTATCTCTGTGAATCCTTATAGCTTTGTGACCATACTTTACAGCTATCATTTCCTAGGAGTCCGACCCAAGCACAACTTATTATGACCTTCTTCTTGCCCTTAGCTCTGGCTTGGGGTGTGAAGTGACTATATAGTTTCCCTAACACGGGCCATTCTAGATTTGTGAGACCCCGTAGGGGATCTCTTCACTAGCGACACTCCTCTCATAGCACTCAGCTTCATCACAGGGCCTTTGGTAGCCGCACAGATCAGTTGTTGTTGGACTTTTTCCTTGTGAGAACAGATAACTAATCTTTTCGGTGATATCTCCTATTTTCTTCTTTTTTTGTTGTTGTTTTTTGGATACGGTTTGCTGCTCCGTTTGTCTGCTTTCTTCTTGTTGTAAGCTTCCAGTCCCATAGACTCACGTTGTGGTCTTTTGTTGGACATTAATTAAATTATCTTATCTTATCTTATGGTTGTTTATTTATTTATAGCTATAGTATGTGATCAAAGAAAATTTTAAAGTCTTGTCCACGAACTTAGATTTCCAAAATTCTAGATTTTTTTTTTTATCAAAACAAGTATAATATGTTCCCATTTGTTGTTATGTGGAGCCTAATTAGGCTTAGAGGTTGATTTTTCTCCACTTCATTTGACACAGTTTCCCCCCAATTTTCCCTATGGGGGTTTGGGGACAATGCTTCCATGCTAAGGGTCAAGGGGCAACACCCCTTGCAGGGTCCAAGGACAACACCTAAGGTGGGGTCATGGGGTCATGCTTTAGGGGCGCTCCTTGTCGCGATACAAGGCGGGGTCATGGGATCATGCTTCAGGGGCACTCCCTGTCGCGATACAAGGCAGGGTTGAGGAGCAATACCCTAGAAGCCAAAAATGAATTTACTATTGTAAAAGGGGTCGGTAGCTAATCTTTTTAACTAGACAAAATATTTTAATCCTAATTTTGTAAGTAGCATAAATCTTCTGTAAAATGGCTTAGGGTTAAGAATTTAATAATGTATGATGAATTAGTAGCTTCTTGCGGCAACATTGAGTTGCAAGAGATTGTAGATTGTAATCAAATTGAAATCATTGGATAATAATATTGGACTTGTTGTTTGATGGATGTAGCCCAAGGATTAGGTGAAACACATTAAATCTTTATGTCTTCTATTCACTTATGTGTTCTTTATTCCTTTGTGATATTGTGCATGTAATTGTTATTTCTATCTCTCTAATCTTAACACCATGACATGTGAAAATATTAGGATTTCAAAGCTTTTACATAAAATAATCTATAATATAAGTTATAATATAAAAATAAGACAACTACCTAATTTTTGTTGCTTGAAAACCTAATATGCAATTTATTTCCATCTATAATATTTACAATAAAAATCTTTAATTAATAAAATGTCATTAATATTTAATTAATTTTTTTTTTCTATTTTAATCTTTTACATAAACTTGATAAATAATAGTTCTTTATTATTTTATAATTTCGTTTTCCATTAAAAATATTTTAAAGACACAAAGAAATCACATTTTTGTTTTGTTTTAAACATAAAGTACACATAACTTTTCTCTTATTAATGCTTCTAATTTTTTACAAATATCATAAGGATTCTTTACTTTTAAATATATTAGTATACATGTTTATTAATCCATCAAATTATAAATTTAGAATATTTATTTCTATTATATTTAATTAATAAAAAATATTATAACTAATATACTTATCTATATAAAATTTAACGATAATAGACATTAGTCTTTTTTTTTTTTTTGTAACAACAAGATCTTGTCTTCGATTTTCGAAATGGAAGCTTAAATAAATTTAATACAAAATTTATAAATAATGATTTATTTTCTAAAATAATTTTCTCTATTTTATTATTGTGAGATGTTTTACAATAATATAGAAAGATTCCTAGATATATAAAGGTAAAACAATTCTTGTTTAGACTATATAATTATATTTCTATCACTTGAGAATGCTCTCTCTCTCTCTCTCTCTCACACACACACACACACACACACACACACACACACACACACACACACACAATTAAAAAAATCCAACAACTTGTCAACTCAAATCACTGTCATATGATTTGATAGTTAACAATAGTAATATGAATCTCAATACTCTTGGGACACTTAAATGCTTGTTCTGACAACATTTGTAGAAATACATGTTGATGAAATAGGATCGATTAATCTTTTATGTAACTTGTAATAACACTTTTGGATATTTTATATATTTTCCAAGTTACTATATGAATAAATATATATGTGATATAAAGAGGCATGCCTCTTGAAGAGACATGTCTCTTTAATATATTAACTTACATTAGTTTTAGTTATAACACAATTAATATACCCTCTATATATATACATCACTCTTAATATAAGTTAATTATTCCATATATAATATTTGTCATATATTATATATCTCATATATATAATATAATTTATTCAACGAAATTATAACATTAACAAAACATGACTATGCTAAAATTGTAGACATATTAGAACTATACACAACAATATATATTAAATAAAGTAATTTTTTTTCATAGCAAATAATCTCCACTTTGGAATTTGCATGATTATGGATTTTCCAACCCCACCACCCCCCATTGCAGTTGTTGCTGCCATGAATCAACTACTAGATGGGTACCTTGCTTGCACTTCATGGATTGATTATGGATCGACCATGTTAATGTTTAATTCAGTTGAATAAAAGAGGATGAAATATATATATATATATATATATATATATATATATATAATTTTGTAATAATAAAAATATATATACCCATAGAATTATTAATTTGAATTCTGAATTTGTTTATTGTGCAAAAATCATATTATATTACCAACTGCATAATATCGATTTGATCAACTAATAAGTTGAAATGTAAACATATTACCTTTCGTTTGCTAATGAGCGAGAGCCATGTACAATGGGAATATAAACAATGAACACAAATCAAACAAGTCTTTATTCCTCGATTACTGGTTGACAATATCATCCTCCACTTGTCATTTGATTGCTAGTTGCCATGTACAATACAATTTGTTATATCATACAGTATATTGTGTAAAAGATCCAATTTGTTATCACACCAGTTTTCATAGGCTTCATGTTGGCAATATTTTAATGGCACTCGAGTACTTAGTTGATTTGGTGTTGTCATTTATGGCAACACATATTTTGGTATCCCATTGTGTGATTAGAGACAAAAAATTGTCCAAGTGTTGGACAATTTGGATCAGCATAGAGATGGATTCTATGAGTACGAATGATAGAGTTAGAGTTGACATGTGCGGAGTTAAGGAAGGATAGTTGGCAGTGTCATGATGACGTTTGCCAATGCACATATGTGTATGGACAGTATGACGATAGTTACAAAAGATTTACCAATACATGTAATTAGCAAGGCAGAACAAAGCATGATAGAAGATTAAGTATTACGACTTAAGGAATTATTTTGGTAATAAAATAATTACTTAGCTATGATGGGATGACATCCTAGATGTTAACCTTGAGTTAATTTTATAATTAGCCAAATTTGTGAAAGCATCAAGGCTGACAAGACAAATTTTTTTGCTAAATGCAAGGTATAAGTAAAGATCATATCTTGCGCAGCTAAGTGTGAAATGTAATGACATGCGAACTAATGTGAAGGATGCATATATGTGATATAAGAGCCTTTTATGATACGAGATATGTATATATGTAATATGCAAGCCCTGTATGATGCGAGATTTGGTGTATGATCAGAGGAATCATGAATTACAATAGTGAGACATTATTGTATGTATATCTATTTTTGTAAAGAAGCTTAATTGTATATTGCATGTTTAGGCATTGGGTTCATCTTGCATACATTGTAACTGTTTTACCAACTCCTAATAGGGTTGAGGCTTTTAATAGTGCCTAGTCTTGTAACAAGGACACGAGACACTACTTGTACTTAACATACTTGTAATAGGGTGAATATCCTTAACCAGATTCTTTTGTTTAGTGGATCATCTTGTGGGTACCATCTCCACTGGGGTTTTCCCTTGGTCAGGGTTTCCCTAGTTAAACAAATAATGGTGTTATGAGTTTTCTTTGTATATGGTTATATTTACTGTTTAGCATTATTGGTTTACTTTCTTATGCATGTTGCAAAGTAATTAATAATATCTAGTTGTGGGCAAAAGCTTGTAGAATACACACACACACGCACACGCACACGCGCACGCGCGCGCACACACACACACACACATGCACATGCACAGGCATATAAATCTATCAAAAGGCTTGAGAATCCTTTTATAGAATTTAATAGATTAAATAAATTTGATCTACAAATTTAACATGGTATCAAAGTAGGTCTAAGAAATGATCCTTATTAGATTTATTTATCCAGTGCACTCAAATATTCTTAAACCCTACATCTGCCAAAATGGTGAATGGTATAAGACTAGAGATTAGACTCGAAGCTGACTCAAATTTTGCAGCATGAAAATTGTGAATAATATTAATCTTAAAGGAGCATGATCTAAAATAGTTTATTGAAAAATCAGACCAACCATCCAAGTGAGGTGATGAATTGAGTAGATTGGACAAAGATATTACTAAGTCTATGAAATTACTTGTGGCCAGTGTTAAGGATCATCTACTTCACACCATTAGAAAACTAGACACAACACATGAAATCTTCAAAGTACTTGAAGAGATGTTTGAGATAAACAATACTAGCACAATTCTCACACTAAAGGACAGACTCTCCAAAATTAAGATGAAGAAAGGAGAGTCCATCACTTCATATTTCATGAGGGTAACATAAGGTGTCAGGTCTCTATAATTGGTCACACCTATTATGACTAAGAATTAACCATGCTAGCACTACAAGAACTACCACCATTGTGGGAAACTTTTAGACAAGGAGTATGTTCTCAACCCAACCTTCCTAATCTTGATAGACTTAAGATTGACCGTATGACATGTTAATATCTCAAGGAATTGGTGATACTTCTTCTGGAGGTGATATTTAGATTCTCACAACTCAAGTTAGTAAAGGGAAGGAACCTAAAATCAAAGGGAAAATGAAATATATAGACTACTCTAAAATGCAATGCTTTAGATGCAAGAACAATGGTCAATCAACAATAAAATGCCCTGATAGACTGAAACATCAAGCATCCTTTGACAATGTCAGAAAATCTGATACAAATTTAGAGATATGTCCATTCTAAAGAACTTCAAAACATCAATAATAAATGTGAGATATTGGACTAAGAGGCAATTTTCTATTCTTTATTGCAAAACAAAAGTGGAATGTTTTCTAAGAGAACTTCATATGATTGTAATCCGCAAGAAAATGTCTCATAATAACTGATTATTGTACAGTATATTATTCTTTGTAAATGGTATGAATATATGAAACACGTGTACATCATGAGAAAGTGACAAATTTCAAATGATCATCACTTGTATTTGCAAAAATTATTGGAAGGTGATAATCTTACAATAACTTAATCATGATATACATTTTATGTAAATGTCAAAACAGATCATGATAAATTATTTCTTGTCAATCAATGACTAAGTTTAGATGCCATTCACATTATGGTCTGAGTTATTTGTATAGATATATGATAGGTATTTGGAAAATATCATGTTTTGATATTTTGCAGGCTATTTCTTAGAGTATTTGGCGAATATACCCAATGATATTTTGGAGGCCAATACTTATGATATCAAATGCGATATCAAAATGGTGGATGTCTTATGATCAAAGGTATCCTTAAAACTGTGTCATTCTTAATATTACCAATGGTGTAATATTTATCCTTCTAAACTAAGAGGGAGTGTTAATATTTAATTGAGTTGGATAAAATAAGATGAAAATATATGGATATATATATAAATAATTTGTAATGTCAACACTATTAGGGTTAGTTTGGGACAAGTAATACTTGCAAAATAATGGTTAAAATCACAAATAACAAAACCAACTATATTATTCTATCATCTAATTTAATCCCAATCTTAAAGACATCTCCAAATCGAGCTTCCTAGCTCATAGCTACCTCACCATCTTCTCGGGAGCGTGCCCCTTAAGATTCTTCATGGACGTGCATCCTTTATCCAAAGCCAATCACACATGCATATATTGACATCATTCAAATATTTTAGCACATCGATTTTCAGCCATGGCAGACAATGGCGATCTTAATATCTCACATGCTCCATTCTTAGAGTCTCATTAATATCCATGGTGTTAACTCCATGAGCCAACACAATATTATCCACAAACAAATATTTATTTAAATTCATAAACATAATTAAACACATATAATCTATAAACATACCTTGCTTACCTTCTTTTCCAGAGTCACAACATTTCATAATATAAATCATTTGAAAAGTCACAAATACTTTATAGTTATAATCCTCTCAAAAAGTTACAACACTTCATAACTAAATTCTTTTGGAAAAGTCTCAATACTTTATAATCACAATATTTTTGAAGAGTTGCACTATTCATAATTATAACCCTTTCAAAGGTTCACATCCTTTCAATATCATTGATACCTTTTCAAAAAGTCACTTTCTTATTTTCTTCATATTACTTTCCTCTTCCATTTTTCCTTTTTGAATTGCTATCTTCTCTTCCTTTTCCCCCATCTAAGATAAACTCTCAGTCTTTTTATATCTTAATTTTAAGAAGTCATGTCTATTTGTTAAAACATCTCTTGACTTTTCATTAGATTTAATTAATTTATATTATTCTATGTTATATTATTTATTTATTTACTTATTTGTGTTTATTATTATTTATTATTAAAGTCTATTTAGAAAGTTAACAGACTTCCTACAATATTGTCTCTTGTATTGAATTTTATTTATTTATATTATTTTTTAATTATCTTAAATATTATACTAAATATTATTAAATTGATAATATAGATTAAATAATAATAATTCCCTATTTTTATATTTTAGGATTAGTTTTAATATGATTTTATTATCATTATTTATTTAACATTGTATTATATAATTATTATTAAAATTCTATCTTAAAATGGGGATATGATAATACACCCTTCCTTTGTTAAATTGCTTGTTCTCAAGCAATTAGATAATTTCTTCCGCTGAGTTAAAATATATATCTTATTATCGCATTTTCTTGTGTCATCGGTTCAACCCTCACAACATTATTCTGTTCGAGTTTGGGGCCCATCCCATTAGGTTGGCCGTCATTTTTGACTTGATCCAATTTCTTCATTATCTTCGTGGTTTTGCTGACTTTTCTATTGATTGATGTAGGTACTCATACTTGTCTTATTGCTCCTTTGTCTTTGTGGTAGAGTCGAATCCGACCTCCCGAGCCCATTGTTGGTTTGCACAGGCTTCCTCTTTGTTGGGTTCAATTGGGATAGATATTGACCAACTCCCTCCATTCTAGCTCTCTCTTGATGCTCTCGCACACCTCCTCCCCTCTCAGCAAGAGTTGAACCAACATGTCAGACTTGATATTTATAGACAATATATCTTTATGACTTGGTGTAATCCAACTAGTGGGTTACGCTCGAAGATGGCCTTTTATGCAGAACACTTTCTGATTATTAGGGATAGCATCATTGTGCCCCCTAGTTACTTATCTTGGTGTTGGTGTCATGCCTTACCCATCTCTTTGGGCTCCTTTAGGGTTGCATCCCACCGGATTTGGATTCAAACTGATCACCACATGGGCAAAGAGAACCAAACTTGTCACTTGTGTACCTTGGGCATGATCGAGACGGAGATCCATTTTATCTTTCACTGTCTTGCCTACTACGAGATTCATGGGAGGTTCTATTGCTTAGTTAGGGAGTGCAACTACCTCATGACCTTCTTCAACTACACAAACCAGAGATGCCTTGCACTTTAACTTAGAGAGACTATGCAACTCCATGACCACACCTTACAACTTTTATTCCCTGAGAGAGTGACCCCAGTTCAGGTCATCACCAATTTCTTATCTCCCTTGTCTCCAACACGTGGGAACAAGTGACCTTCTAGTGCCACCATCACCAGTCACTCTAGATTTGTGAGACCTCGTAGTAGTTATACTCATCAGTGACACCCTTTTAGCTCTTCTTAGCGGTGGTTTAGGGCTCCTTCTCACCGTAGCCCATACCCTTCGGTGCTTGACTTATTTATTTCGAGGAAGGACCCTTAGTCCTTGCCTTGTTCTTGTGCTCCTAGCTTCTTCTTATTTCTCTTGTTTTTTCTACTTGCTTTCTTTTCTTGGCACCGTTTGGTACCCTAGTTGCTATCAGTATTTTATCTTGTTCACTTTTCAGTCCCTTAGAACTTTGTGGTCTCTTGTTGGACATTAATAAATTTATCTTATCTTATCTTTAGTCCAAATTCTTAGGTTGCTATCATGGATATGTTTGTATCCTTTCTAATACTGATTAACTTTCTATATTACTCTTTCATATAAATTAATTTTCTAATTTTTTTTAACCCTATAGGATGTCATGATCATGCTTTGATACCACTGTAATGTCCCCACTATTAGGGTTAGTTTGAGACAAGTAATACCTACAAAATAATGGCTAGAATCACAACAATAACTAAACTAATGATATTATTCTACCATCTAATTTAAACTCAATCTTAAGAACATCTCTAGATTAGGCTTCCTAGCTCATAGCTCCTTGTTGTCTTCTCGAGAGTGCACCCCTTAATATTTTTCTTGGACAGACATCTTTTATCCAAGGCCAATCACATATGGATATTTTGACATCATCAGAATATTCTATCACATTGATTCTTAGTCATGACGAACAATGAAGATCTTAATATCTCAAATGCTCCATGCTTCGAGTCCATATTGATTCTTGGCCATGGCGGACAATTAAGATCTTAATATTTCATATGCTCAATTGCTTCAAGTCTCATTAATATCCATGGTGTTAACCCCATGAGCCAACACAATATTATCCACAAGTACAATTCATTAATATAAATAAATTCATAAACATAATTAAACAAATATAATCCATAAACATACCTTTCTTACCTTCTTTTCCAAGAGTCACAACTTTTCATAATACAAATAATTTGAAAAGTCACAACACTTCATAGTTATAATCCTTTCGAAAAGTCACAACATTTCATAACTAAAATCCTTTGGAAAAGTCTCAATACTTTATGATCACAATATTTTGAAGAGTCACAACTATTCATAATTATGATGCTTTTGAAGGTTTACATCATTTCAATATCATTGATACCTATTCAAAAAGTCACTTCCTTATTTTTTTCATATTACTTTCCTCTTCCATATTTCCTTTTTGAACTCCTATATTCTCCTCTTCCTTTTCCCCCTCTCTAAAATAAACTCTCCTCCCTTTTATATCTTAATCTTAAGGAGTCATATCTATTTGTTAAAACATCTCTTCACTTTTCATTAGCTTTAGTTCATTTATATTATTCTATTTATATAATTTATTTGCTTATTCATTTGTGTTTATTATTAAATTCTATTTAGAAAGTTAACATACTTTTTACAATATTATCTCTTGTATTTAATTTTATTTCTTTATTTACTCATATAATTTTTTAATTATTTAAAATATCATACTAAATATTATTTAATCGATAATATAGATTAAATAATAATCTCTTCCTATTTTTATATTTTAATATTAGTTTTAATATGACTTTATTATTATTATTATTTATTTAACAACATTGTATTATCTAATTATTATTAAAATTCTATCTTAAAATGGGAATATGAAATATATATATATATATATATATATATATATATATATATATATATATATATATATATATATTGAATTATGAATTTGTTTATAATGCAAAACTCATAATATATTGCCGACTTTGATTTGATCGATTAACAGGTCAAAATGCAAACATATTAACCTTCATATGCCAATGATTGGGAGCCATATATGACAAGACATCACTCCACAGTTTAATCACTCCCATTGGACGTGACTCCATTGGTTGAGACTCCTATCAAGTTGTGTATTTATATGTTGCTTGACTTGGTATATAGACAACAAACACAAAAATTAAATTAGTCTTCAATCCTCAATTACTAGTTGACAATATCATCCTGCATTTGTCATTTGATTGCTAGTTTCCACATACAGTATAGTTTGTCATATTAGCTGCTATATTGTGTAAAGGGTCCAATTTGTTATCAAATCAATTTGCATAGTCTTCAACCCTTATGTATTGGTCAACAATGCTTCTAGTTGGGTCAGCTTATCATAGTCAAATTTGACACTTTAGATACGGTTCATTGAGTGTAGTGGGCCATTGATTTAGAGTTTATTAAGCGAGATAAGACTTTCAAGCAAGATAGGTTAATCACCTCCACAATATATATATATATATATATATATATATATATATATATATATATATATATATATATATATATATATATATATATATATATATATATATATATATATATATATATATATATATATATATATATATCAAAAGGCTTGAGAATTCTTTTATAGAATTCAATAAATTAAACAAGAGCTCTAGTAGAGATAGAGTCCTTGCCTATTGCTTTAGAAAAAAATTATTCACTTCAATTTAAATTTTTGAATATATAGAACTATAAATTGTACTATAGTAAAGAGACTCGCTATTGCTTTCTTGCAAATACATTATTTATTGTGCTCCAGAAGTCTCTTTCATTCATATAAGAAGACCATATTCTATGGGGGGCTTGATTTAAATTGACAATTGCTAAAAAAGATTTGATCTAGAAAAACATAGGGGAAGACCTAACTTGGCAGTGCCCAGCATGAGTGTGGTGGCCTTGGGACTAGTTCCAGGCGAGGAAGAGTGAGTAGATGCATCAACCACTCTCAAATTGCCATTTTGAATACCAAACACTTGGTATACTCTTTGATGACCAAATCAATGCAACAACCACCATAGAAATGTCAGACGGTGGCCATTGTGCTACTGCGAAAATCTCAGAGCACCATTTTGTTGTTGGGGAGGGGGAGAGGTTGCTCCACATATGCAAATGAAATGACCTTTGTCCAATGGATTTGAGAAATAGTTGAACCTCATTGATAGATTGTCTTAAGGATCTCTTGATTTTAGATAAAGCTCTTGGGTCAAGAGAGGGGTCGATAACTTCTCAATGATGATTTCAAATTGCAAACTTAAATAGGCTTTATGTAAAGCTAATTATCAAATGAAAAAATAAACTTAAAATTATTTTTATAGTTTTTCTAAACTCTACTTCTCCATATTTTTCTTGATGTATCCAAAATGATCAATAACACTAGCAACACTATAAATTGACTTTATTTGTTGAAGTTTATAAACATTATGCTAAAAAAATATAATAAATTGTATAAATAAAAAAGTTACAAATGATCTTTTAAAAAAAATCGAATAGAATTTGTAAGTATATAAAGAATATTTTGAATTTAGATAGTAGAATTAACACATATCTACTATTCAAAAGCATTGCTTGTTATTTATTGACTTGACATCCATAAAATTTTTGAGAATAAATTAGCAACTATAAGGCTATAGTTTGTTTTTGCACAACTTGAAGTGCAAATTGAACACTTCATATGCTATCAAATTTACTCAAAGATTCAAGTTAACTTATAAGAAATTAAAAGATTCAAAATTAGTACAAACTGAGATAGATATAAAATAATTTATAAATTAATATTATTGATAACTTATATTCTCACAATTTATTTGATTTTTGATATTGTGATTTGATTACTTTATTAAATAATTATTTTTATTGTTCTATTTTTCATTTTATAGTTCTATTAATTTGTTGTCTTTCATAATTTATTACATGTATAATTTAATTTATTAATTTGATATTTTATACATTTTACAATTTTATTGTAATTTTTTTCCTTTTTACTTTTTTTAAAGAATTCAAATAAAATAATTTATTATATATTTCCATCATACTCTAGATATTCATATGTTAAGTGGGCTTCTACTGGCTGCTTTGTAGTAAACATCATATTGGCTAAATTTACCTCAAAATCATTTGTCTATAGAATCTATATTGTGAATTATTAAGTTGCAAATATTTGTGGAGGTTTGAAATAATTTAATAGTGCAGATGAAAGGATGTAAAGATAATTTTGAAAAAAAATGGTGAATGGAAATTCACAATCTTGTCCATAGTGACTTAAAATATTTGCTCACCAGACTTTGAAAGTAACTTTTGCTCTTAATTTTTCTCTAGATTTTGAGGCACAATAATTATTTTAACAATTTCTTTTTAAACAATGCTAAAAGAAAATGAAATGTTGCCCTTGAGGAGTGGATCAGTGTTCTACAAAATTATGATCAACCGAGCTATTTTGGTGGTGAATCAACCAAAGAGTTTGGTTGTTTGAGACCAGTTCTATGAGAAATATAAATTAATAAATTAAGACTCACAAACCTAAAAATCAATTTTCACAACCCTAAAAACTGCTCGGCACAAAGAGGAGCTCGACACTTGAAGAAAAATGCTCGGCACAAGAAGAGCTCGGCACCCAAAGGAAAGAGCTTGGCAATCACTACAACGTGATACAAGAAGATGCCAAGTGTTCTGTTTCAAACTGAATAAATATAACTTAAAGAATATTTCAACGTGAATGCTTTCACCATTAAAACCAGAGAGCTAGTACTTGAAACTTCCAAACAAACTTGTCAAATGCAATAAACAAGGGAAGAGAAATGGATTCAAGTATGCCTACTTACTTTTCTATTCAACCTTTGATATAAACTATTACAAAATCTAGGAGCATATAGCTTCAACCAGAAAAACCCTAATATAACCCTAAACTGGTAAAACTTCAAACTTCAATAAACTTTAAACTTGCAACACTAATGGCTACATACAATGGTGCCTGAAGCAATCACTGCTTCAATAGGTCGAATCCAACAATGACAAACTTACAGAGTGAACAGGGGAAACACTTACAACTACAGGCACAAACTTCTTTCCTTCTTCCTTGTCTGCTATGCTCTGCAACAACTAATCTGCTGAATAATCAGACTGAATTGAAAATGAATGTAGAAACATTCTCTTTTGTCACATTCTATTTTCTCCCTCATTTTTTATTTCAAAAATCTCACCCACTGTATTTATGTTTCTATCTGTTCTGGACATTAGAGGTGGTAGGTGAGCGTTTGGCTCTAGGGGCAAACATCAACTACATTTAATATTCCAACACTCCCCCTTTGTCCCGAGCCAAACAAACAAGTATCACTGCTAATCCAAATCAACTACACCAAGACTCTCTCTTAAGTGTACAAAAGTTCCAATGCCTAATGGCTTTGTGAAAATGTCTGCTGGTTGCTACTCAGACTTGCAAAATTCCATCTTGATATCCCCATTTTCCACCAACTCTCTGATGAAGTGATATCTAATCTCTATATGCTTGCTTCTCGCATGGAATACTGGATTCTTGGACAATGCAATTGATGAGATGTTGTCACAATAAATTGTGGTTCCATCCTCTTGCCTTTCATTCAAATAATTCAAAATCCTTCTTAACCAAATAGCTTGACATGCTGCTGCATTTGCTACTATTTATTCAGCCTCTGCTATAGATTGAGCAAAAATAGGTTGCTTCTTAGATGCCCATGAAATTGCACCCAATCCCATATGAAACATGTATCCGAAAGTGCTCTTTCTATCATTTATACTTCCAACCCAATCACTATTAGTGTAACCAACCAACTTGAATTCATTTGCTACAGTATACAAAATTTCAAATCCCTTGGTACCTTTCACGTACCTTAGGATCCTCTTTCCCGCTTGCCAATGGAAATCCTTTGGTGTTTTCATAAATCTGGAAATCAGACTTACTGCATGCATTAGGTCTGGCTGAGTTGCCGTCAAATACATTAAACTTCCAAGCATACTCTTGTATAGTGTTGGATCCACTCTCTTGCTAGTCTTCCTTGCTCAACTTCAGACCTATTGCTGTTGGTGTGGGGGTTGCCTTACAGTTCTGCATTTTAAATCTCTCCAAGATCTGCCTTGCATATTTTTCTTGAGAGATGAAGATGCCATTATGCATTTTTTTTTACTTCTATGCCTAGAAAGTATTTCAAGAGACCTAGGTATGCCATTTCAAATTCACTTTTCATGGCCTCTTTGAATTCACCTATTAGAGCCTTGTCATTACTAGAAAAAATCAAATCATCTACATACAAGACAATAATCAACACATTACCATCTGCTGCCTTGATGTAAAGAGTGGGCTCACCATTGCTTTTGCTAAAGCCATTGCTCATCAAATATGAGTCAATCCTACTATACCATGCCCTTGGAGCTTGCTTGAGCCCATAAAGAGCTCTCTTCAATCTATATACTTTGTTCTCTTCACCTGCAACTTCATAACCAGGTGGCTGCTCCACATAGACTTCTTTTTTTAATATACTATTTAGGAAGGTGGACTTCACATTCATTTGAAATACATTCCATATGTGCTAAGCTGCAATTGCTATGACAACACACACGATTTCCATTCTTGCAACCACTGCATATGTCTCATCATAATCTCTGCCATAATATGCTATTTGTAGCCCTTGACTACCAGCATTGCCTTATGCCTATCAATTTTGCCTTCAGCATTGCATTTGGTCTTATAGACCCATTTCACTCCAATCACTTGCTTCTTGGGAGGCAATTCAGTTAGCTCCCATGTCTCATTCCTTTCTATAGCATCTATCTCCTCATCCATGGCTTTACACCATTTCTTCTCTTTGATTGCTTTTTCAAAATATATTGGATCACTATGAGAAAATAATGCAAAATTAACACTCTCATCATAATCTTCATACCTTTCATCTTGGTATAACTCCCTAAGACTCTTAGTCTTTCTTGGTAATAGGGAGGAGAGTGTGGGATCAGAATCTTCACTGCTGTTGTATTGCCGACTAGCTCTATCTTCACTGGTACTCGGCACTGACACTCAGTCATGCCTAGAGGAGCTCGGCAATGATTGAACCTGCTTGCCTTTTCTTCTATTTGCTCCTTCTTGTTGTTCATCAGCATCTTCTTCACTCATAATTGACACTTTACTTGAAGTGCTCGGTGACTCATCAGTTGGGCCATACCAAGACTGATTTTTAAGAAATTTTACATCTCTTGAGAGAATCATCTTGTTGTTCAATGGATCATACAATCTATATGCCTTAGATTCTGGGTTGTACCCTATGAAAATACATTTCACACGTTTGTCATCCAATTTTTGCCTTTGCTCTTTAGGCACATGTGCATATGCAACACATCCAAACACCCTTAGGTGTTCAACTGTCCATCTTCCTCGTGACCATGCTTCTATTGGAATTCTATCACAGACTGCCTTTGTAGGACACCTATTAATTAGGTAAACTACTGTTGCCACAACCTCTCCCCAAAATTCTGTTGGGAGATCTTTCTCTTTCATCATGCCCCTTTCCATTTCAATAATGGTCATGTTCTTTCTTTCAGCCACTCCATTTTGCTGTGGTGTATAGTTGGTTGTGAGCTCTTTCTTAATGCCATGTTTTCTGCAAAAATTTACAAAAGAATTGGAGGTATACTCCCCTCCTCTATCTGATCTTAGGACTTTGATATAGTGTCCACATTCTGTTTCAACCTGGGCTTTAAATTTTACAAATTTATCAAATGCTTCAGATTTGTTCTTTAAGAAATACACCCATATCCTACGACTAAAATCATCAATAAATGTCATGAAATAAGTACTCCCCTCAATGGAAGTAACTTGCATAGGACTAACTAGGTCAGTATGCACTAACTCTAATGGATATCTAGCCCTCCTAGAATTTCCAAAATTAAAGGGAAGCCTATGTTGCTTACCCAAAATACAAATCTCACACTTGTCACATGAATTTTCTACACGTGGCAAACCTTCTACCATTCTTTTATTTGACAATAAATTTAAACCAGCATAGCCAAGATCACCATACTTGAGGTGCCATAGCCGTGATGGGTCTTCAATCACACTCCTTAGATATGATTGTGTGTGAGGTGCATCACCAACTTGAGATGAGAAACATGTCTCTATCCTTAAGGGAAACATTCTATTCTTTGTCATTTGAACTTCTGCAAGTAAGTTTTTACTCCCATCCTTTTTATGAATGACACATGTGTCATTCTCCATCAGCACTTTGTATCCATTTTGAATGAGCTGATTAATGTTCATCAAATTGTGCTTCATACCAAGGGCAAAATACACATTTTATTTTCCTTCTTCTCACCTTTCTTGGTGCGGACCATAATAGATCCTTTGCCCACAACTGGTAGGGTTCCATTGTTACCCATTTTAATCTCAGATTTGAAACTCTTGTCAATGAATGAAAACAAGGTTTCATTACCACTCATGTGGTTGTTACATCCACTGTCGAGGTACCAAACCTCAGGGCTTCCTTCTTCACCAACATTACACATGATGAAGGCAGTGACATTGTATCCACTTCCCATATTCACATCAGCCACATTTGCTTGTCCTGACTGATCATTTTGCTTCTTTCAGCATTCACTTGCATAATGCCCATATTTATGACAATAATAGCATTTTATATTACTCTTATTTGAGTTATAATTTTTCTTACCTCCTCTTGAGGTATTTTGTGAGCTACTTGCTCCATCTGCTCTTCCTGAGCTTTCTACTACAGCATTTCTTTATCCTTCATTACCTAGGCCTTTGCCTCTGGAGTTTCAGCCTAAGCCATTTCTTCCTCTCCCCCTTCCTCTTGAATTTGACTAAGCCTTGAATGCTTGTTCTTGGGAAGAAGAAGATGTAGATCTATTGATCCTATGCTCATGGGTTTGAAGAGTACCCATCAACTCATCCATTGTCAAAACAGTAAGGTCTTTTGCCTCTTCTATGGTCATGACCAAATTGTCATATTTATGAGGTAAACTCCTCAATATCTTTTCCACTATCCTCTGCTCTTGATAGTCTTCTCCATTTGACTTTAGTTGGTTAATCATATTGGAGGTCCTTGAATTGAAGTTTGCAACTGATTCATTCTCCTTCATCTGAAGGTTCTCAAACTCCCTCCTTATATTCTGTAGCTTTATAGTACGAACTTTATCAGTCCCCTTGAAGTTTGTCTCAAGGATATCCCAAGCTTCCTTTGCATAATTTTCTGCTGCAATCTTTGGGAATACTGTCTTTGTCATTGTTGCTTCAATAAGACTTAATGCCTTAGCATCCTTGCTCCTTGACTCCTTCAAATGAGTCTTTTGATTATTGGTGAGTGCAACATACTGTGTTGGGTCTGTCACATCATTGAACCCATTAATTACAAACTCCCATAAATCATTTGCAACCATAATGGTTTTCATCTTCTTTGCCCATATATCATAATTTTGTCCATTGAAGGGTGGTGGCTGCTGCCATATTTTTCTTGTATCTGCTGCCATGTCAAATATCCCAAGAAAACAAATGCCCTAACTCACTGTGGATGTGGGGCCTCAAAGCTCTGATACCATGTGAGAAATATAAATTAATAAATTAAGACTCGCAAACTTAAAAATCAATTTTCACAACCCTAAAAACTGCTCGACACAAAAAGGTTCCGAGTGCCAATTTTACTCGGCAAGTGAAGATGCTAAGTGACAGGTTGCTCGACACATGAAGGTGTCGAGTGACAGGTAATAGGTGCCGAGTGAACTCAGCACAAAGAGGAGCTCGACACTTGAAGAAAAATTCTTGGCACAAGAAGAGCTCAGCACCCAAAGGAAAAAGCTGGGCAATCACTACAACATGATACAAGAGGATGTCGAATGTTCTATTTCAAACTGAATAAATATAACTTAAAGAATATTTCAACATGAATGCTTTCACCATTAAAACCAGAGAGCCAGTACTTGAAACTTCCAAACAAACTTGTCAAATGCAATAAACAAGGGAAGATCAATGGATTCAAGTATGCCTACTTACTTTTCTATTCAACCTTTGATTTCAACTATTACAAAATCTGGGAGCATTCGGCTTCAACTAGAAAAACCCTAATATAACCCTAAACTGGTAAAACTTCAAACTTTAATAAACTTTAAACTTGCAACACTAATGGCTGCATACAATGGTGCTTGGAGCAATCACTACTTCAATAGGTCGAATCCAACAATGACAAACTTACAGAGTGAACAGGGAAAACACATACAACTGCAGGCACAAACTTCTTTCCTTCTTCCTTCTCTGCTCTGCTCTGCAACAATTGATCTGTTGAATAATCTGACTGAATTGAAAATGAATGTAGAAACATTCCCTTTTGTCACATTCCATTTTCCCTCTCATTTCCAATTACAAAAATCTCACCCACCGTATTTATGTTTCTATCTGTTCTGGATGTTAGAGGTGGTAGGTGAGCGTTTGGCTCTAAGGGCAAACATCAACTGCATTTAATATTCCAACAAATTCTGCATGTTTTGGTTTGAGCCATGTTACATTTCTTCCAACAAGAGATCTTTGAGTTACTTGCGCACCTCTAGTCATTTGCCCCTAAAACAGTGAAAATTCCTTTCACTTTGGCTTTCATTGATAGGGCTTTGTGAAGCTACCACAAGTCTCATGAAGAAGGCAAATGCTCAGGGGTCTCTATCAAATGGGTTCGATCCATAGTCAATGGGGACTATGGAGACAAGCGTGAGTAGAAGGCCACATCTAAGGGTTGGAGCTAAGCAAGGCTCTAGAATGAAGCCTTAGTGTGTGATGTTTAAGCCGTTCGCTCATGCTCTGTAATTCGTGTCGGATGGAGGAATTTCTGGTTTAATCCATAACTAAGTTAAATTAGTGTTGGAAAAGTTTGTTTTTGGGGGATGCCTTTTACCTAGAATGGCTTTAGTGGATGGTGAAGGGAGATGGAGCAATGTAGCTACCTTGTTTGTAACTCTATTATTTCATAGTGCCCTCGTCACTCCCACCACCTGCGACATTGAGAAATGGAGAGGAGAGAGATGTTGACCATCCCCTTCCCCACCATGGGAAAGTGCGGCACCAAAGGAATGCCCATCTTCTCCAGATGATCTACTGCTCCTATGTTGCTCAACTCCCCGCTGCCCCTACACTCGATATCAACTCTCTGCATCTGCCCCTCTTGCTGCATTTCCCACTGTTCAGCTTCAACAACCATCCATGAATTCCACTCAACAAACGCAAGCTTCAATGAGTAGTGCTCACAAATCTTTGCATTCGTGCTACAGCCATGATTTGCATTTATGTACACCTTTTAAACAAACATAGGAAAGGAATTTATATTTGAAGTTGAAGGAATGAAGCTCTGGGATAGAAGGTGAGTCAAGTAGCAGTGTTGCAAAGGAGAAGATAGAGGTTGTGGGGATTAGTTTGTTTGAGGTGATTAGCGGAAATGAGATCAGCGAAAGGGTGTAGCCGTTGAAAGGGATGACCCTCACTCCCACGTCAATCAGGCCTCCATCACTACAGATTGCCACTGTTTTAGTACGGGTGACAGTGATGGACTCGATCCAAACCATGGAGGGCATGTATGGGAGGATTTCTCTACTGTATAAGCTAAAGTTGATAGGGGCATTGCTGGCAAGCACTCTCCCACGGATGTAGAACTTACAAGACACTTCGAGAACCACATTGACCATATTTTTTACCCTTTTTTTGAGTTAAAAAATCAATTTAACCCTAGTAAAAATATGCGCTAACCAATAAGAATTTAGTATTTAATAAAAAAAAATTATAAAAATAAATCATTCAAAATGTTAGGATATTACATATGGATTTTTGAAAAATTAATTACAACGCACTAGTGGGAACACTAGTTCCCTGCCTATTATATAGGCAGGGACTAATAAATATGAACTGCAAATTTAATAGATCATGCTTCTGCTTGACACTCTCTAACCCATTAATGAAAAAGAGGATTCTTTCGATCGAAGAAGGATTAGAGAGCTGCTAGAAGAAAATAATAAAGCATGCACACTGAAATTGCTACAAAATACAACAAAATACTTTCTATATTCTATGATGTTTTCTTTTTGAAAGCTACTATTAGTTATTTACAATATTTTACATTCACTAAAGAATTTTGGATCATCTACTTTCTAAGACTCATAAGGTAGGGACTTCAACTCAACCCAAACTCTTGTTCATCAATCTATTTGGAAGGTTTAGTATGACCCTCCTATTAAAATAAAAATAAAAATATTTTTTTCTTTTATAACAAACATGTCTCAATAGACTAAATGCCATACCACTTACTTTAAAGGAATAAGATTCATTAGCTAGATGTTTTAATAATGCATCTCTCAAAATTATTTGTAGTTATTTTAGAACTCTTAAATTTCTAAGGCAATTACCAAACCAAAATAAATATATTCTAAGGCAAAAAAATTTATTTGCACGTTATTGTTAAAATTTAACATTTCAAGTTCATATTCAATTAAATATGATAAATTTTTATTAAGATACAATACACTCCAAGATTTAGACCTATAACAACACATTAATTATAATGTGCTGAAATCCTCTTATGATATCACCTTTTTTTTCTTTCTCACAAATACATTGCAATAATTGGTTAGCATAAGTTTTCCATTCTCTATATTGTGTTGGTAAGAATGCTTCCACGATAAATTGTGTGTATTTTTGTATCATTATTTTAAATAGCATTCACCAATCCACTAGTAAAAAGGGGAAAAGTTGACATAAAATACGAACAATTCACACCAAAAATATTAATACAAGCATTAAAATCATTTCATTGTTAATTATATTTTGAAAATAGTAATGAATCAATATATAAAATAACCTTCATAAAATACACATGCCATATATATATATATATACAAATAACAAGTGAGTTTTATAAAAATCATAATAGTGATAACTTACAAGTGTAGATTTTTTAATTTTGACATCTTCAAGAACATAACAAATATCGTGAATTCAACATTATTCTTCTATAATCTAATTATAAGATTTAATGAGTACTCAATAAGATCATAAGAGCAAAAAGGGTCACTTGTGGAACTAGAGTCAATTAACTAATACTTTATGAGCCATTTAAATGATATAAATTACACTATTCAAAAGTTTGTATGGTAATGTTATCTTTGATGTATGATTATTAAAATATATATTGATTCATTTAAGAAGTTGAAAAAACAAGAGCTCTGATAGAGCTAGTCGCTACCTATTGTTTAAGGAAAATAGACTTAGATATATATATTTTACAATTAGTTGTATGAATTTTGATCTTAGCCTAGTGCTAGATCTCAAGGGTGTCAATTATGAGCAAGATCTAGTCATCCAAAGCCAATTGCTTCTACAATCTAACCTAGTTCACAAGAATATTCTAATGCTTATTCATAATCGAAAAGCTATATCTAAGTCCATCATATTCCTCCAATTTACATAGATGAAACATGGCCTACTATTCCCCTATTGCCCAAAGAATGGTTGACAAGACAATAAAAGTTTGTTAACAAACAAAATGATAAAATAGATGAAGTTAACAAACCAAATGGTGAAATGGATGAAGAAGAAATTTTCTTAGAAAATAGATGCAGTATGTGCAAAATTGAATGAGACAATTTAGTTAGAGAATGAGGGTTAGACATCTAAGATGAATTAAAGAATATAAGAGCATTAAAAAGAAAATTTAGAGATTGTTGTAACTATTTGATGATTTAAAAATGTAAGATTACTTGAAATATAAATATTACAATTTCTATACGGATTAATATTGAACAAAATGTATTTTTAATATGATGGAACATAAGAAATAATCTGATTACATTTTAGAATAATTTGATTTGATTGTTAAATTGTGATGTTTTAGAATCATAATATAAAAATAACTATAAAAATTATTTTTTTCAAATGTAACGAAAATTACAACTACATAAAAATACTAATATATAGTTCAATTGAAAATAATTCTTCAAACTAATATTTTTATAACTAAAAATTATTGAAAGTAAAACATTTATGCCTCTTTCATGCTAGTGACTCGACGCATGCTCAGTTCATCTAGGATAGAAAACTTTAGGTCATTGACATATCTTGTAGCCATTTTCTCATCAATTTCATTAGGATCCACTTGAATGGGTAATTAGTAGAATTCATTTATATAAAATTCTATAATAGATTTTGAAAACTTCGAAAGAGGATTTGTTTATAATCAACAAGTAGAAACTTCTTATTTCTCCATCTTTTCCCAAGTTGTTAGTTTCCTATTTCCCTTTTGAGTTCTTTCTTTTTGCAATTGATCCCACCAAATCATTACGTGCATTTTAAATTGTTTACAAACAGATTTTATTTTCTTCTCCTCTATCACTTGCTTCCACTCAAAGAACTTCCCCCTACCATTGAACCAATCTATCAATTCCTCTGATTTAAGAATACCTGTACAATCATAAAATGACAAACCAATTATTTGGTCTTCCTCTTCTTTGGGCTCTACATGTTATTCAACTCTCCTTCCATGACTCTCCTTCTCATCTTAATCAACAATTTTATGTCTTAGCCCTTGATTTGCAAGCATTTCTATAAGATCAACAACTTTTCTCTATAGTGTTTCCATGTATGTATGCATTTGTGCAATACCTCTTTCTCTTGTTTGTCCTCTCCAAGCCATCTTCCTACTCTAATAACATTTGATCCAATGAAAATTCTTTGAAAAAATAATAAAAATACAAGAGAGCAAAAAACACAAGATTTGTAGAATTCCAATCCTCCATTATTATACCAACTACCCTCCATTACAAAGAAGAAATATACCATATTAACTACAAATCCAAAAATTATATTTTTGACATTTTTTCACAAAAACTAGGTTTTTGCCATGTTTGGTAATTCTTAAAACAACTGCTACAAAGCTGAATTTATGTGTGAAGCTTTACTTAATTAAGCTAACTAAGATGAATTGCAAACTAAGCTTCAAAATTGGAAATAAGATTTCGAAGTTATTAAAAAAAAACTTTCTAAACACTAAGGAAAATAATACAAGCTTAAATTGAGGCTTCATTTCATGAAATTTGACCCCCACTAAATGTCAATATCAAGTCCACTGGAATTGGATTTTTTATCAACTCTGGAAGAGGCATCTACCTATAAATTTTTAACCCAACGAATAGCCAAGTCAAAAGTTATAACTATCAGAAGTCCCTTAATCAGTCAGTTGAGTTGCTCGCATTGTTGTTGTCTTTATTAACATTAATTACCCATTTTCGAATAAGAGCTTCATCGATATTTGTTCCCTTTAAAATGAGTTGCTTGGGCTTTTGATTTGCAACTCATACATAATTTGTGGTACAAGATTCTCAATAAATAAGTTCACTTATTGCTCTTCAAGGACATCAAATGGGCATCAACTAACAAGATTACACCAATGTAGAATATATGTTATTAAAGGTTCACCAATATTTAGCTTTGTGGTACATGAATTAATCAAAGCAACCATGTTGCCAATGTTGAAAGAGAAATGACAAACACATTTTTCAACTAATTCTTTTCATGATCTTATATTTTGTGGTAAACATGTATAAAAATCCATTGCTTGTTTGATAAGACACGAAGTATGATGTGCATAAGGTATGTGTCATCGTAGGCCACCTCTATGAAAAATGCATAAAATATCCTAATGTGATCTTTGGGTATCCTTTTCCCTTATACTACTTAAGCTAGGGGACCTCAAAATTTGGAGGAAAAGGAAGCATTTGCAAACTTTTGTCAAATGAATTAGGGCATAGATCTTGTTCCGTATAAATCTATTTAACCCTTTTGGTTTGTAATGCCTCTTCTTGTGTTGAATTTTCAATTTGTTGTGTCATCAGATCGGTGGGTGATGGTTTCACCAATATATTATTCATATTCAGATTGCTTCTTTGTCGATAAACTGTTCCTCTAGTCGGATTGTAATCATGATGATCCAGATTAACATTCTTGGAGTACTTGTAGAAAATGAATTTGATGATTGATCTTCAGGTTGAGCCATCATAGCATTTGACATTGATGGGGTTGTAGATATTGTTGACGTTGTGTAAATTATGTCATTGCATGTTCCTACAATTGATGAGGTGGTATTACTTGTTGTTGAATGCTTGGATTAAAAAAGTATTGAAATGTAGGCACTTGTCTAGGATATTGTTGTACATATTGCTGATATTGTATTGTTTGTCGCACTTGTTGATATGGCACATATTGTTGATATTGTATTGTTGGTTGCACTTGTTGATATGACACATATTGTTGATATTGCAATTTTGGTTGCACTTGTTGATATGACACATATTGAAAGAATAGTTGGTTTCAATGATATTGGTACTCCATTTGTTGATGTTGCATACTTGGTTGTTAATCTTTTTTTTGTTTGTTGTTAATATCCTAATATTCCAAGAAAATTATCAAATAATTTAGATTTATGTTTATGATAATTAGACATTTTTTGGGGATATTATATTCATTTTAAATTATTGTGCAACATCCATTGATTGAGTTTGTGGCACATCAGTCGTGTTCATTGACTGTTCATAGAGGTGTTCTTGTCACCAAATTGAAAGTTACATCAAATGAATATGTTTGCTTAGGTATGTGGAATTTTTAAACATATTTACTTGGCCATTGAGGCCTTTCCTTAAGATGTATGATAAGTTAACAAAAGTGGGATACTTTTTTGTGTGCTCATCTTTCCTTTTAGAGAGGGCATATATGGCATTCTTATGGTGAATGTAGGAATGTTTTGTGTCCCTTTTGTTGACTTGTAGAGCGAATACGCTGTAAGTCGATTCCCATTTTTATTATTGATTTCACAATGGAAAGTGGATTCACAAGTATCCACATGATGTGATGGTGATATTGTATCAAATAAAGGACTAAGAAGCTTTTCAAATGTAGGGTTTGGAGGAATTTCCAAAGTCAAATCCTTGTGTGTCTTTTGGAATACTTTTGTGTTCTCTTGATCTAGAATATGTTTTTCACTTATTTCTATCAAAATTGGTTTGGGCTGAGTTTCTTCCAAAGTGGTTTTGTTGGGTGATATAAATTACATTCTTCCAACATTGGTTGATAATCAGTACTCAACTTATGCTTCTCTTTAAGATTCTTAATATAACTCAAGATAATTAAACATTCATTCTCCCCCAAAAAATCACAACTCTTGGACTCTTTATTGATTCATCAATTTTATTTTGTGGGAAATTTCTATCCTAATTTGAGAAATGTGTGAAATTGAAATTGGGTCCTAGAAGCTTATTCCAAAAGGAATTAGAAATGACTAACACCTACTAACTCAAAAAAAACAATGGTGGTAATTGTGCTTTGGCATTAAAAGATGAATGTTGGCTATGACACTGTCATTACCCCTCCTACAATGAAACCTTACTATTTTAAATAATTTAAGTAATAAATATTAAATAATATTGTAGCATAATAATTAACAATACATGAGCAAAATGTTATATATATATATATATATATATATATATATATATATATATATATATATATATATATATATATATATATATATATCAAAGATAATAATATCTAATAACTTTTAATACACAAACCTAACGATCTCATTCTTAAAATTTAAATAAATAATAACATAGGAGAGTTTAATGGCACCCTCTTTTGGGTTAGGAGGGCCACGTCGTAGGGAAACCCAACCCATCAATCAATCACAACATATGAGGTGATAGGGGTATGAAAGTAAGGATGTGACCACTATTAAATGATTCAACAAAACAACAATATTCACTCTGCCACTTATTTATTCAACTTTCCAACCTATCGATTCATATTTATATCTCACATTTTACTCTTTCCATAGTGAAATAGGGAAGTACATGCAAAGTAGTTAACCAACGATAACAAAGGATGGAATGAGCACTGAAAACCACAGTGATAATTAAGGAGATCCATGGGAACTATAATAAGAATGGGAAGAATTAATAAAGGGTTAAGCTTATAAGGAGCGAAAGATCAATAAGATAAATTAAAATTATAAGTTTTGATTTGGTAATAAAGTAAGGGGTATCTAAACAAGTACAAGCCACAACATTACAAGGGGTATATTAAAATAAGTATATAAGTTATTATTATAAGAGAGGAGTATCTAAACAAATAGGATGAAGTAAGAGGTGAAATAAAAGAGGGTAAATATAGTACAATCTATCACATTATTAGGAGAAAAATTTAATATTAACATGTTTTGTTGGATGAAATTATTATTTCTCATTCATATACATATATTATTCAAGAGTAAACATAAAATTCTAATATTTTCAAGTGTAGAATATATTCGAAGTTATCCATAGAACTCTAAATTGAGAATTTGAAGTGATTAAGGAGTAAATCCTCAAAAGTTGCATTACAAGTGGAATCCGAGCATAATATAGCCATCTTGTGCAGGGCGAACATGCTGAATCAAAACAAAAGGAACACAGTAAAAATAAATGCTCAATTAGCAAACAAAATGAGATCATTTATGGAACAAGCAAATCAAACCAACCAAGCACTACTCAAAACATTACAAAACATTGGAAACTCAATTCAAATCCCTAAAAGTAATTCTATTAGGAGGGTCATGAGTTCTAACCATTCATAAAATAACGATAATATAGTTTACCCATCTTGTTGCTTACTTAACCTTCCCTTCCTACCGAGAATAGAGGCATTAAGAGAAGAGGAGCAAATTGAACAACCTACAAATAGTGTACTAGAGAATGCTAGAGCTTATGCTAGCTTAGAACCTGAAATCAAAGAAATCATAACATGCAATGGATTGTGTAAACGCCAAAAACATGGAGCGCTAAGAAGAGCGATAGGGGATTCAAACGAGGACCTTGAACACAAAATAATAGAAGTCGACATCCCAAACTTGCATCCGGGAAAATCACAACCTATGACTGGTTGCAAACCCTAAATACTTACCTCATCTTTAGCCACATGATGAAGGAAGATGCACTCCAATTTGTTATTTTACACCTTAAGGGCATAGTGCATGAATGATGGTACTACGGAACTCACACCTGGTGGCTCCAACATATTACCACCTATAAGGAATTTACACAAAGACTGATCAAAAGATTTGATAGAAAGAATCTGAAAGAAGACTTTAAAAGACTTGCACATATTAGGCAACAAGCAAAAATCGAAAGTTATATCAATAAATTCCAACGAATTTTAGTGCGAGTGACGAGAATAAATGAAGATCAACTGACATATTTATTCATAGATGGGTTAAAGGATTCACTTAAAGAATTAGTAAATGCTCTAAAACCGATAACACTTGAAGATTCTTTTGAAGCAACCCTAAATTTGGAAACCTCGATAGCAAACAACCCTAAATTTGGAAACCTTGACAACAAACAACAAACCCTTAAGCAACCACAAAACACCATTTCTTGATAGAGATGAATGATATACAAAGGAATTTCCAAAGAGAAAATATTTTCATTGTAGCGAGAACTTTGAACATGGACACATATGTCAAGATGAGAAAGCCCAAAAATAACGAGAAGAGTTGAGAAAGAGGAAGTTGTGTTTTCGGTGTAAAGAATCATGGGAACCAAGACATAAGTGCATGTAAAAAGAAGTCAAGTTCAAACAATAAAAGTACTCAACATAGAATAAGAAGAAACACCATCAAAGAAAATGAGGTATGATTAGGGGAATCTCAACAAAATCGAATTAGCAAACCAAGAAGAAAGTCAATAGAGTTTCAAGGAAGTTCATCCTGAGTTGCAATAGTAATTCAAAACTATCTTTATTGGTAATGTTAATAATATCTTATTTATGTAACATAAATTTTGATCATATTGTATTTTAAGAAATAAATCAATTTAATTAAAAGTGATTCAATTAAGGGAGATTCGCTAGGACACCCTATTATGGAGGCAGTTTAGAGAGAGATAATGTGAAGGCACCCTATTGCTATGCAATTAAGGGAGAATTGCTAGGGTACCCTATTGAAAATACCTTTCCTATGGAGTCTACAATCAAGGGAGAATCGTGAGGGTGCCCTATCACAATAACAGTTAAAGGATAACTGCTAAGAAAGCACCCTACTACTTTGTGACAAAGGAAGAATGACTAGGGAACCTTGTGGTAGTGCTAGTCAAGGGAAAGACAACTTAATGTACTATGATGCAAGGAGCTTTCCTACATAGTCTACAAAAGGGAGAACCACTAGGAAATCCTATTGTAGTACTAGTTAATGGAAAGATGCTAAGCGAGACTTTTGGAGAGGTTATGAGACAAAAATAGAAACATGCAACCGACTAAGTAGACTACCTCGTGTGAATGCTTAACACTTGCCACCGAGGCCAATGGGGCCAAAGTTCCTCTATTGGGCTTAGTATGGGATTGACTTCAACTAAATTATCATGAATCTATTATTTTTAAAGATTAAATATGTATCCTTTGATGATCACAGACTTCATAATCAAAACCATATTGAAGAAGTATGTTTTGCAGATCATTTCCTTCACCTTACTTCATCGCAAGTTATAAATTGTAGGAAGTTAATCAAGACTGCATGTATTATGTGTCTAAATTGTGTATGCCTCATGTATTCATGCACTTATGTGTTTCCATAGTGTATTCTTCATGTCTTTATGCATCCATATGTCTACATCATGTATTATTTGTGTCCTCATGCATTAGTATGTATATTTCATGTATGCCTTGTGTCTCTTGCATAGTTCTATATATATTGGCTTTGTAAGGAAGATCTGTATAAATTGTATTTGCTTGAAGACAAGCAATTTTAGGAAGGGCAGACTATCATGACCCCTCCTAGAATGAAACCCTACTATTTTAAATAATTAAAGTATTAAATATTGAATAATATTATGACATAACAATTAATAATATATGATCAAAATGTAATGCATATATGAATATATATTTATAATCTAGTTAATATATCAAATAAATGACCATTCAAATCTAATTACTAATAATAATATATATCCAAAATGATAATATTTAATAAATTTTAATACACAAACCTAACAATATCATTCGTATAAGTTTAATAAATAATAAAATAGGTAAGTAATGGCACCCCCTTTTGGGTTGGGGCCCCCGCATGATAGGGACACTTGACCCATCGATTGGTCACAACATATGGGTTGATAGGGCTATAAAAGGCGGGATATGACCACTATTGAATGATTCAACAAAACAACAATATTCACTCTACCACTTATTTATTCAAATTTCCAACCTATCAGCTCATATTTACATCCCTTATTTTACTCTTTCCATAGGAAAGAAGGAAGTACGCACAAAGTAGTTAACCAATGATAACAAAATATGGAATGAACACTAAAAAATAAACCCACTGATAATTAAGTAGATCCATGAGAACTGTAATGACTGTGAGAAGAATTAATAAAGAGTTGAGTTTATAAGGAGGACTGAAATGTCAATAAGATATTAAATTTATAAGTTTTGATTTGGTAATAAAGTAAGGGGTATCTAAACAAGTACAAGATGCCACATTACAAGGGGTATCATAAAATAAGTTTATAAGGTTTTCATTTTTAAGAGAGGAGTATCAAAACAAACAGTAGGTGGTAGAATGAAGTAAGGTTTGAAATAAGAGTGGGTAAATATAATACAATCTATCATATAATTAGCAAAGATTTTTAATATTAATATAGTTTATCATATTAAATTATAATCTTTCATTCATATACATATATTATTTAAGCGTAAAAATAAATCTCTTATATTTTCAAGTGTAGAATATATTTGAAGTTATCCATAGAACTCCAAATTGAGAATTTGAAGTAATTAAGGAGTAAATCCTTAAAAAGGACATTATAGGCACAAAAGAATGGGACATATTAACTTCAACAATTTGGTGAAAATTGATCTCCTGAATGTTGTAATAGACATGCTAATACTATATGTAGACAATGTCAGATTGGAAAGAAACCTCAAAACATATTCAAGAGCGAGGAATATTCAACCACATCACCATTAGATCTAATACACATCGATCTATGTAGACCAATAATAACAACAATGCTCAGTAGTCAAAGGTACTTTATGTTACCTATTGATGATTATCGCATAACAATATGGGTAGTATTTTTAAAGAGAAATCAAAGACTCTAGATAGATTTAAAAAATTCAAAACCTTGGTAAAAAATCAAATGGATACTAGGATTGCCTAAGGTCTAATAGAGGAGGATAATTCACATCATATGAATTTAATAAATTCTACGAGAGTTAAGGGATTAAAAGGCAAATATTTGCACTGAGGAATCCTCAACAAAATGGAGTTGTTGAAAGAAAGAGCATGATTATTGTTGAGATGGCAACAACAATGTTAAAAGATGTAAATCCATTAAATATCTACTAGAGGGAAGCATTAGACATTTAATTTATCCATTTAATATAGTGCAAATTAGACTAGATCAAACAAAAGACTCATTATGTTTCAAAAAGACACGTACTATCAAGTACATCAAAATTTGGGACCAAATGGTACATCATTGACATTAAAGAATCATGGTTTTTTTTAGGGAAATTTGATGCAAGATTGGATGAAGGTATTTTCTTGGGACATACTACAACAAGTAATGCTTACCAGTGTTATCATTTCTGACTAAAGACAATGGTAGAGAGTGCAAATGTCAGGTTAATAAAACATGGAATCAAACTTCTTTCGAGCAAAAGATTGAATAAGATCAAATTCATGTTACACTGATAGAACAAAGAAATGCTCTAGGACATAATGACAAAGAATTAAAGAATGAAGAGATAGAATCAAACTAAACTCGCATGACACCTATTAGGCATGTTCGAAGAGATGATCATTGGATACAAGGATACGAGCATTAACACAAGAAGAAGATTGCTTAGATCATGTTAAGAGTCAAATTGTTGTTATCATTTGAAATAGAACCAAAACTATGCAAACGTCAATAAAGATGAGTGTTAGATAAAGACTATCAAAGAAGAATTAGATCAAATACATAAAAAACAAACTTGAGAACTAGTGCTTCAACTGATGGACATAAATAATTACAACCAAGTGGGTATTCAAAAATAAGTTAAATGATGATGTACTAATTAAGAACAAAGCATGATTGGTTTACAATGGTTATACTTGAATTGAAGGAATAGATTTTGAAGAAATATTTTCTGTAGTGGCTAGAATGGAAGTTTTTTGGATTTTTTTTTACTTTTCTTGCACACAAAAACTTCAAGGTTTATCAGATAGAGAAATTCTACATTTTTAAATGTGGTATTTGAGGAAGAAGTCTAAATTGAGCAACTAGATGGTTTCAAATTCTCAAAGAACCCGGGCATGATCTGCAAACTAAAGAAACCATTGTATGGTCTAAAACAAGAACCTAGTGCTTGGTACACTAGATTGGATGAGTACTTACTACAACAACAATTCAATGAACAAATGAAATACAACAATCTTTATTTTAGAATTCAAATAACAAATTTTTGGTATCAATGATATAATGTTTGAAGGTAATGATAATATTAGATTACAAGAAATTTGTTGAATAAATGCAAAAGGTGAACAATTTATGATTGGTGATATATATATCTCCAAGTTATATAGAAGGAGGGTATTTTCATTTCTCAAAGTAGATATCTCAAAAAGTTGCTAAAGAAATCACAACAAAGTGGGTATTCAAAAACAAGTTGAATAAAAATGGACACATTACCAGGAACAAAGCAAGATTGATTTACAAAGGTTATATTGAAGATGAAATAATGGATTTTTGAAGAAACCTTTGCTCCAATGGCTAGAATGGAAGCTATTCAAATGTTTTTTTTACTTTTGTTGCACATACAAACTTAAGGTTTATGAGAGGGATGTTAAGTTTGCACTTTTTAAATGGGGTACTTGAGGAAGAAATCTACATTGAATAACTAAATGGTTTCAAATGTTTAGAGGACTTAGACATGGTCCGTGGACCTAAAAAAGCATTATATTGTCTCAAACAAGCTCCTTGGATTTGGTACCTTAGATTGGATGTGTACTTTCTACAACAACAACTCAGCAAAGGAATGATGCATAGTTATTTTTATATTAAAATTGAAATAATAAGTTTTTTGTATGAATAGTATATGTTGATAATATTATATTTTTAGTTAATGACAATGCTTGCAAGAAATTTGTTGAAAAAATGTATAAGTTTGAAATGTTTGTAATTGGTGAAATGTCTTTTTCTAATCTCCAAGTTATGGAGAAGGTTGTAGACCCTACAAATTTCTATACAAAAATGCACTATAAATTTTCAGTTTTTCCTTGGAAAACACCCAAAAAGCATGTTTTTGCCATTTTGGAAGAGAGGATCAAGTGTACCCGTGAAATAGCGAAGGTTTTGATGTTTCGGAGAAGACAAAGAAGGCACCTTGCGAAGTAGCAAATTTTGCTACTTCAGAATGACTAAGTCAAAAGGCTTGTGAAATGGCGATGTGTCACGAAATTGCATCTACTAACACAAGGTGATTTTGAAGTAGCAATTTTTTCATTATTTCGGGAATATCATTAAGTGGGCAGTGTGAAGTGGTGATTTTTTTCATTTCAGAAGGGGTAGCCAGACCATATAGTGAAGATGCAAAAGTGACTAATGAAGATTTTAAAGGCAAAATAAGTCATTTCAAGCACCTCAAAGTACAAAGCATCAATTGTAAGAAGGTTTGAGATGACGGGTAAGCAAAGTGGAGAAGTGGCCACTTGTGTGAAATGTCTGAAATCATAAATGAGAGTTAAATACAAAATAAAGATAACAACTTATTAAAGGAAATAAATCATTCTATGTGAACTACCGCTTCAAGCTGAGAAAGGATTTAGAGAACAAGCGAGTTGCGTTAGGTCTACAAATTCTAAAAATTGTAAGTTAAATCTTCTGCTTGAACATGGAAAAGCCTTGCAAGCATAGAAAGGATGAAGGAGAAAATATGGAAAAGACTATCCTCATTGTTTCCTGATTCCTCTACTACTAGAACTATGTCCATCTTTTCTAACGAGTTCAATGGGTAAGGATGCAAGTCTTATGATTTATGGCAGGTCCTTATTTTGGTACTTTTATGGAAACATGGATTTATAGGAACCTAGAAAGAATGCCTAGAAACTAGACATAGACAAAATCATAGTGCCTAATGTCTATTAATATTGAGCTTATGAATATTTTAGTTGAACATTACGAACCAATCATAAGAACAGTTAGGAAACCAGATGGAATGCTTTTGTTGGTCATAACTAAGTCATGCATTGAAGAATGTTTTGATTTAAGCACTTAGGCCCTAACAAAAAAATTGACAGAGACCAAACATTGAAGAATGTTTTGATTTAAGCACTTAGGCCCTAACAAAAAATTGACAGAGACCAAATTAGAATTAACTATGAAAAAATGATGAAATTCAAGCTCACATAAATTGCCCATTTTATGAATAGAGGTCAGAATAACAAGTTGATGCTAGTCGAGAATATGGATCCTCATTATGTGGATAGATTTATGGGTTTCTTCAAAAATACCTATTATGGATGGGCTCAATTGTTCGGAGAAGATTCCCTTTGATTACATGTATATGTCTACGAGGATTCAAAACCCTCACTCTTACCTAGAGTTTGACTTTGATAGCAAAATTGAGAGAACATTCCATACACAACTAGCCAGGTGCAGGACCACCAAGTCTTTCAAAAATTACTCTCCTATATCATTTGTTACTATTTCAAAATATTGACTAGTATAGGAGTTCTTTGAAGCTTACCACAACTAATGACCAAAGTAACCCATTGCCTATTCAGATGTGGTGTAGAGCCTAGGATTAGCATGGCAAGGATGAGGACTATAAAGTGATCAGAGATGTGTTTGTTGTATGGATTACTAGGTTGCTAAGATGATCAATTACTAGGATACCTAAACTGATCAAGATCATGTTAAGACCCAGAGAGTACTTTCTTGATAAAAAGTATGAATTCAATTTTGTGGTTTGGGTGTGCAAACTAGAATTCACATTAATTAGGCTATATGGATGTAGGCAACAACCTCATAGATTACCCCAATTTGTGTGAGAGAGTGGATCTGAGAGAGTGAGTTTTTTAGAATTCATTTGGCAACAATTGTGGATAGAAAGGGACATTACAACTCCCAGGAGGAAGGGGAATCATATGGCTCATTTCATCAAATTTGATGGTTTCAAAATAGAATATTCAAATATAAAAAAGGTGCACCATTATATTATGAACAACTTTGCATTTCAAAGTGATGAGGCAAGGTAATATGATCCTGAGGGGCACATAAGGTATTTTATTCCAAGATATGACCATCATTTGAACATTGAAGAAGATATAATTAGAAACTGTGACCATATCTTGAAATAATGCATAGAGTAAAGAAGTAGAGAATTCTATTGAACATTAAAAATCAGAGGCCAAGTAAGGGACTCTCTCATTTCTATGATGAAATAGAGTTGGAGGCAATTAGGGTTGACAAGTGCATACAATAATTTGATAAATTATATCAAGAACATGTGTGAAGAAGAAGAAAGGAAACAAAATTGAGCAACCTCAGACCTCACCAACCCAAAAGAAAAGGAAATTGCTAACAAGTGATCCTGCATGTGAATCAAAGGCTAATATCTTTGAAGAATGAAGTACCCCTTTGGTCACTTATGATGATTCAGATGAAGAAGGGTCAAAGGAAATTGCACATATTTTGAGAAGCTTGAAGGAGGATGTTGTAGCTAAAGAGCCACAATGTGCACTAGTGTTCCAGGAGCAAGTACATGGTTATCATGTACTGATAATGGAGAATGATTGAACAATTGACACAAAAGATAAGAAGGAGGCTATCTCTCAGATATTCATTGAGCAAGAGGACTTTACTAAGATACACAAGTTAAAAGACTTTTGAATTAAATATAGAATGAAGGATTTTGATGAAAGAAAAAATAGAAGGTTGGAAGGAGTTGATGAATCATACACACTGCCATACTGAAGAAAATGAGCGATGAGTTGCATCTAGATGATATAACTTACATAGAGGAGGAAGCTACGAAGATTAAGCATAAAAGTGACATCCTTATTATGCCTAGGCTAACACTTAAAGGATTATTCTTATTAGATCAGGTGAGAAAACAAGAAGATGCTACATTTGCCACTAAAATTGAGACACTTGAGAAAATATAAGGGTTTGGGTTTGATCCGAAAATATAGACTTTGGCTACTTGGGTTACATTCAAGGGTAATAAACCTAAATTGATTGACATCTCTAGGGGAACACAAGGAATGACAATGGTTCAAACAATAGACAACACCAATCCCCTAGTTTTTGCTATTGAGTTGATGTAGAGGGCTATGTTTAATATGGCTTAGATGAAGCATATGAAAGAGAGAATTGAAGAGTTGCAAATAAGGGAGATGGACATGAATTTGATAATCAACAAAATCCATACAAAGACTAGATAGCTAGAAAGTGAGCTCCATAGTCTGAAAGCCCTTCTTGCACCAAGTGTCATTGGTGTTTACCAAGCATCCCCTGTTATTACAATCGAAGAAAAACCACCCGAAAAGGTCAAAGAAGAAGATGTACATAACGAATGCACTTACATAAACCTTGAAGATGTCCTAGCATTTAGGATGAAAATGGTTTTGGGAAAATACAATGAAATTCATAAAGGATTCCAAAGTGTAAATTACATGCTTGATTTCTTTAAGAAAAATAAAGCTACCTTCTTGGATTTTGGATGGGGAAATGGAAGCCCTCCCAGTTTGAATTGGGTAGGCTCTATGATATCACCAAAAGGGATCTTGATGCTCCTTAGCAAATTAAGGGTATTGTTGACATGTTGGAAGCCATATCAAAGAATTTGGCATACATGGAACAAGAGCAACAAAAGATCGACTAGAAGATACTCATTACTTATGTTGAACATCAAGTATCATACCTACTCTAAAGGATAGTGAGTGGAGGACAAGAAACTTAGAGGAATGGAGGAATGAGATAATGATTCTACCTTAGATGGACCTAGTTCGGTTCAAGGAAAATAAGAACTTTCGAATGAATGACTTTCATACTTTAATGGACAAGATTATTACTCTAGAGAGAAAATTTGTCAATTCTAGACTGATGTACATGTTGCTATAGGGAAGAAGTGGCAAGATTCACAATAGCTCATCCCTAAGCTAGTGCAAGTGGAAGGAACAACCAATGAGGAGGAAGAAGACGCTATTGGACAATATTGAAACAGGAATCTTTATTAAACAACTTTTACTTAATATGCATATTAGTTTATAATTGGATAGTTAGTTATGAATAGTTGTATCATGAAGATTTCTGAATTGCAACCCTTCATTTTCTATAAGAAGGGGTACCAAGATCTCATTTTGATAAGATAAAAGTTATAACAAAACAAATACAATTTCATAATATCAAATATAATTCCTTTTTAATGCAATATTACATGACAAGTTAATGATCGATGAATTTTCAAGGTTTATGCAGTCTACACTATTTTATTGTTGTTCCTTATTTCAAATCGCAATTTAAAGACACTTTCCTTTGATGCTCAATATGGATACTTGGATGTTCAATAACTTAATTGTTAGTGTTGTCCTTTGAATTCATGTTATTGTTGATGGATTGAACTTTATATGCATCTTTGATTATCAAATATTACATGTTATGTGATGTTTGTTTAATAGGTCTCCATCACCAGGGTTAAATTCATTTAGATTGGGGTTCATATTCTTCAAGTTCTTTGTCCAATAATTGATGGTGTGCACGTTGTCTTCAAAGTTGGATGATACTTTCATTACATGAGTTCGAGTCTATTTACCAAATGCCAGAGGACTAGTTACTAGTTATAATTGGTGTGATTCTTTACCTGATTACCTGCACTACATCATTGTCATTATTTTCATTCATTCTTTACATTTTATTGTAAGTTTCCAAAAGTTTGATTTCTCCTTGAGAACTACTTCCAATCTCAAGAGCATCAATTAAAGAAATCCGCATAAGTAAGATCAAATAGTTTTCATAAGATATACCCACCTAGGTTAGTAGAGCCTAAAGTTTTTTTTCATCAAGTGTCAATCCTAGTTGTTGGCCAAATTGTGTTAAATTGCCCAACATTGAGTAAGCAAGTCTCTTTGCTCTTTCAACCAAAAATGTGAGGAACCAACAGATGGAAGATGTTATTTCCATTTCTCAAACCAGATATATCAAAGAGTTGCTCAAGAAATTGCGATAAAGTGGGTATTCATAAGCAAGCTAAATGAAGATGGACAATTTACCAAGAAAAAAACAAGATTGGTTTACAAAGGTTATACTCAAGTTGAAGGAATAGATTTTGAAGAAACCTTTGCTCCAATGAATAGAATGAAATCTACTAGGATGTTTTCTGAGTTCTCTTGCACATGGAAACTTCAAGGTTTATCAGAGGAATGTTAAGTAAACATTTTTTAATGGGGTACTTGACAAAGACATCTACATTGAGCAACTAGATAGATTCAAACTCTTAAGAGTACCCATACATGGTCTCCAAACTTACGAAAGCATTGTATCATCTTAAACAAGCTCCTAGAGCTTGGTACACTAGATTGGATGAGTACTTACAACAACATAGTTCAACAAAGGAATGAGAGATGGTAATAATAAGTGTTGGTACTAATAGTATATGTTGATGATATTATATTCAGAGTTAATGACAATGCTTACAAGAAATTTTCTAAAGATAGAAATTTATAGGATTTGCGAAATGCCTTTTTTTCTTTGTCACCAAGCTATGCAAAACAAAGACGCTATTTTGATTTCTCAAACCAAATATATCAAAGAGTTTCTAAACAAGTTCATAATGAAACATTCAAGACTTTTAATGCCTTGCCAAAGAACCCTTGGAATAAAGAGTTGATTATGCGCAAAAAATTGTTTTAAGGTAAATATATGAGTCATACATATAAGTGCATCTAATAAGAAAAATACATTATGCAAGAGCATACGTTATGATCATCTCATAATTGTAACAAGTGGAAGACTTTACAAACACTTCCAAAAGTTCCAAGATAACCAAAGCACATACTCGAAACAAAGAAGCCGTGTTTATGAGACTATCTTAGAAGGGTTTGGACAATGTCCACGAATCATGAGAGATTAGGTTGGTAAGAACTCGTTAAGCCAAGAGGCTTTCTACAATGGAAGCATTCATCAATGCAAACTTTTGCTATTTAAAAAAAAAAATGACGTTCATTTAACTGTCATATGTTTTATACTTATTTTTACATCTGTTCATTGCAAATGTAACTGATAATAATGCATGTAATCAAAATGTAATAGCAAAGATTAAGTAGTCACCTACTGCAAACAATAACCCTGGTGTTTTAAGAATTTTTATTAATATTTAATGAGAATGGAGGAGAGTGGATGGATTAGTTGATTAAGTTTATTCATAGTCAGTGCCTCTGAAAAAGATGACTGGAGAGTATTATTCAACTTGCAACAAATTTCATTGCATATATATATATATATATATATATATATATATATATATATATATATATATATATATATATATATATATATATATATATATATATATATATATATATATATATATATAAAAGCTAAACTAGGAGATTAATTCCATCCTCAACTACTTACTAATGTTCATTTTCAAACCAAGATAGATGTGCCTAGTGTGATTAGACGTACATGTTCATTATATTTTTTGAAGCATTTAGAAATTAACATATAGCCATCACATAAGCAGCCAAAGGTCCAACCAAATGGCAACAAAGATCCAACAAAAGAAACAATAGTAAAGAACTGGCAACAAAGACTACTATTCGCAAATGCCTAATCAAGTGTAGACCCTAATTCTCAACTGGCAAATTTATGAGAAAACTAAGTTTTAAACAGTAAGTTAGAGACGTGGGTTTAGGTTGTTGAAACACTAATCTACACAAATGCTAAAAGGAGATAAAGATGTTGATTAATGAATTTGATCAGATATGCAAAGGCATACAAGCCAACACCAATGTGCGACTAGAAAAAAACTCGGCTCCACGTCAAGGAGTATCAAATTACATAGATCGAAGCCATATTTCCAATTGCATCAATAAATACAACATCCAAAGGAATAAAGGAAATCTAAATACCAAAAATAACCATGTATAAATATATACATATGCATAAATCAATGATACAAGAATGAAGGATAGACAAAGAACACTCAATGCTCCAAATCTATGTAGTTGGAGGAAGGATGTTACCTTGTGCCAAATAGAATGCATGACTCGAGAATGAAACAACGGCTCAAGTATAAATATAATGCAAGATCTTATGTTCACTACTTAAGGCAATAAAGACTAACATATGGGGACTCTAAGAGTGTCATTACTTGGACCTCAATAGCACAACTAGCATTGATTCTTCTATCAACGTCTTAAGATGACTGGGCTCAAAATATATCTTCTATCAACACCCTTTGGTGGCAAGTTATTGTATCTTCTATAATACCCCTCCAACACTACAATGTCTTGGATTTATTTTCTAGGAGTTAGTTAATGTTATAGGGACTTTTATGCTTGGTTTTGATAAGAGTATGACTCTTCTTGAGGGTTGCATAATTCATTCTATTCCTACTATAGTAACTACTCATTCTAGTTTAGGCAATGACAAATGTTTTCAAGTATATTCTTTCATGTGTATTTATCTCTTCTAATGGGTCCATGATGTTTTAGGACCTTGTTGTTATGGGGTCACCTAATAGATCTATATGTTTACTATGTGAGGTACTCTTTATCAAAGGTTATGATTGCCTTCAACAAATTAGTACTAACGACAAAAGGGTTGATTATGATACTGTTATGTCCTACTAATAAATGTATGTTGTTTAATATGGTTTTAAGATATCCTCAATGTTTAGGTTCTATAAATGTTACGCTTCTAATTTAATTTTTATGATTATTATTCTATGGTTACATGCATGATTACGATTATCTCTTTAGGTAATTAATTTATTATGAGAATAACCTTGTTTTTGTGGTGGATAATGATCTAACCCTTGTTCTATATTTGAATTACAATGTTTATGTATACTTGATGTTGCATGTGTGTATGTACCTATGATGTGGTTGCATGACTAGGGACGATCTTGTAGTCAGTCACCTGATGAGATCTAGACAATGTCTTGATCCCACTTATCTTTATGCAACTATCTTCCTTATATGCATGTATATATACACATGTATAACTCGGTGATGTGGGCCTGCAGGTAATAACCATTGATGTCACTTGGCTTCACAAGTCTGAGTGTGCCCCAAATCCTTGATTGTTGTTGCGGTGATAGTACTAAGCTCCTCGCAAAAGTCTCTTTTTGTCATAGGAATTATGTTTAGTTGATTCACCTTACTTAGGGTGGGCATAACTATGCTATTTCTTTTAGTATTTTTCTCTATTCAGTCAATGTAAATGTCTCCTTTAGGTGTTTTTCTCTATTCATTGTTGTCCCTTTTGACCTTTTGTACTTTGGATTGAGGATGTGTATAATTATGATTGATTAGGAGTTATGATCTTGATCAGTTGGTTTGTGAGAGGTGATAATATAAAATCCTAATGATAATTAATGCTTATATAATTATTAATATTTATGAGGTACACTAGGCGAGTGGCTCACAGAGAGGGTTGGGGCCCTAAGTGGTTGCCATGATAGCTCATTGACTAGACGATTAGAACCACCTTAGGTGTATCATAGTTGTCTCCTCTTGTGTGGGTCTTGCTTTCTATCTCCCAACTTGGGGGAGTGGGCCCATTGGTCCCACATGGTTGGGTGGTTAATCTTTATTATACTGAGGCATTGTTTATGGCTTCATGAATCTCTACACATGTTCCTTTCCACACTTGAAGTTGAAGAATTTATGTTGTATCATGTAGTTTGTTGACATGTATTTAATGCACTTGTATAATTGTAAACTCATAAAAGGAGGCATTTGTATTAGATGCAATGTGAAAGGGAAAGGGTAATTCTAAGAGAAAAGAAAGGGAAAAGTGAATATGTTGTAATGTTTAAGCCATTTATAGATGTTGTTTGAATAATTGTATTTCTTTTAAGTTAGCTCTTTATGTTGATGGTTAAAAGAGAAATGAGCCTAGGAATCATTATGCTATGATGTCTTTAAATGAATGATAGAAAGAAGAAAACGTTATCTTTTGACTTATTGAAGTACCATGAACGGGAAAGGGGAAATTAGACTTGTAATCAATGGGTATATATGATATGTTGGATGGATACCCTAACTTGATTGTAATGATCAATGATTGGCTAATATTTTCTTAATGAGTTTAAAAGGAATGTAATGTAATACGACAATGCATATCTCAATGGATGTTTATCTATACCCTAATGTTTAAAAGAAACTAATATAATGATAGATTAGTAGATATGTATGAATTCAATAAGTACTTATAAAAAATTGCTTGAGTAGATAAATCAATTAATGGTAGTTTATTGACTTATAGTTAACTTATATAAGAATGTTAAAATGAGCATAGGTTAATAAAGCTCCCAGTTTAATGTATATCCTTACGAATATAAATAGATTGATAATGTTGGTTTAGTAGCAATGTTAAGGGACCTATAAGAACTTAGGTTCATAGATGGTAACAAGTGTTTATCTATGTATTGGATATTATGTATAACTTATTGATTCACTTTGTAAAAAATTACTTGAATATTTTAATATTTAGATGTTGTAACCTCTCCATAGGTTAGGAGCTTTGATCCAACGATCACTTTTGTTATTATTGGTGTTTCTCTAGTTATTGTGGGTGGGAGCCTTAGTGTGGTGTTGTCTCTTGTTGGTGTTGGGAATGCCTCTAGGTCCGAATCTTCGAGCATTGTTTCTTCTTAGTTGCTATGCTTTCTGTAGGTCCTAATTTGGGTGGTTGTATGTCTTTGGAAGTTGATAAGGTTAATGCCCCCCTCTTTTAGGGGCCCCCCTATGGTTGTTGGGATTTCTTCTCAAGTTGTGGTTGTTGATAGGATTGTTGATTTGCAACATAAGGATATGTTCTTTGTGTGTAACTCTATTACTCTTAGGATTTATATAGAGATAGAGAAGGAAACTGATTACAACACTATTATTTTTACTTCTCATGGTGTGATCTATTGTTTTTGGGGTTTCTAACTTCCCTCCCTCACGTAATGATTGGATTACCCAAAATTTGGAACCAATCTTGATGCACGAACTTTCGAGGGCCATAACTTTTGACTCAGATGAGGGTTTTCGCTAAAATGTTTAGGGTGTCTTTATTAGGAAGAGTTAAGTAGTTTGATAATAAGCTCTACTGTAATACTGATTAGAAAAAATTATTCTCGAGATCCAAAAAGTCCATCCAGGCCTTAAAGAGAATTGTAGAAGCAGTTCGTGATGAATGGAAAAATAATTAAGTCTCATAATTAGTGTATTATCTTAGACTATGCATTAATGTGAGGTTTAAATTGTGTGCTACATGTTTTGGTATAAGAGCATGAAGATGGCTGGGAGAAGAAGAGGACAAGGAAGATGAGGTGTCACCTCAATGCAAAGGTTGATGTTAGATATGCAGAGACAGATTGAATGACTTAATGAACGAATGGACAATCAAAGAATTCAAGGAGTGAATGGATCTGATGGGGAGGAAAACCAAAGAGATGCTAATCAAAATGAAGAAAACATAGAAGAGCAGTTGGTATCACCCCAATGCAAAGGTTGATGTTGGATATGTAGAGACAAATTGAATGACTCAATGAACATATGGATAATCAAGGAAATCAAGGAGGGAATGAATCTGATGGGGAGGAAAACAAAAGATAAGATAAGATAAACCTATTAATGTCCAACAAAAGACCCCCAAGGGCCTAAGGGTCTGAAAGCATACAAGCAAGGAAGCAACAGACTATAAGACACCAAACAATGTTTGGGAAAGAGCAAGCAAGAACAAAATAAACAAAACAACAAAGGGGCTAGCTAGGAGGCAAGAACTAAGGACCCTTCCTCCATTGAAAGAACTCCAACACCAAACAAGATGAATCGAGGCATGAAGGACCTCTGGTTTGTTGCTGTGAGTTGTGAGGGTGGTGCCACTGAGGAGTGGACTACAAGACACCAAATGGTGTCTAGGAGAGAGCAAGTGAGAACAAAATAAACAAAACAACAAAGGGGCCAGCTAGGAGGAAAGAACTAGGGACCCTTGCTCCATTGAAAGAACTCCAACACCGAATGAGATGAATCTGGGCATGAAGGACCTCTAATCTGTCGCTGTGAGTTGCAAGAGCGGTGCCATTGAGGAGTAAGAGTATTAGTAGTACTAAACAAGGTGTGGCGTCTCACTGATCTAGAGTGGCCAACCATGGGGGTACTATTGGCATTGGAGGTCCACTTCACCCCCCTCATCCAAGACAAGGGGGAGAAGAAGAAGGTGGTGATGAGGAGCTGATCCGTGACCTTTTGGGGGGTTAAGCGCTGCAAAGTGGAGTCTCGGAATTGCATTGTCTCCCTGAGATAGAATGTTAGTCATCTCTAATCTGTATACATGCAGAGAGTTGTGAGGGAGCTACACTCTTTGAATAGGCAATAGAACCTCCCTCCGATCTAATCAAAATGAAGAAAACATAAAAGAGCAGTTGGAAGAATTGAGCTATGAAGATGGAGTGCTCAAGGCCTTAGAAGGTAGAAGTGAAGCAATCAAGATTCAAGTTTCAGACTGTGTTGGTAGTCTCAAGCCAGAAGAATTAAAAGATTGGTTGAATGAGATGGGGAAATTTCTTGAATGGAAGCCTATGACTAAGGAAAAGAAGATGAAGTTTGCATGCACAAAATTAAAAGGACATACAATGATATGGTGGGATCACCTCCAAAAGGAATGAACCAGATAAAGAAATGTAAAAACCTAGAGCAAGATGGAGAAAAAGCTAAGGGAAAAATTCTTACCCTTGGATTGTTCACAAACCCTATTTCATAGATTCTAGAATTTGAAGCAAAACTTGTCTTTCATGCAAGACTACACGAACGTGTTCTACAAGTTATCCATATGTATTGAGCATGCAAAAAATTATAAGCAGATGGCCTTTACATACATGAATGGCCAAAAGTTTTCCATTCAAGATGAGCTAAGCATGCATTGTGTTAATAGTATGGAGGAGGCCTACCAGTTGGCTTTAAAGGTTGAAGAAAAACATAATAGAAAATATATTCAAAGGAATAGAGGAGGTAAGAGGGGTACCTAAACTCCATTTTGGGGAGCTTAAAATTATGGTCGAGGAGAGTTTTCCGAAGGGTTTGAAAAAAATATGGACACTAGACAAGATCCTCTATGTCAAGAAACAAGAAGGGAGTTTCAGAGACGATGAGGCTATGGTAGTGGAAGAGGCTGGGAAAACCAAAGAAGGTCTTTCACTTGTTTTAGGTGCAGAGGACATAGGGCCTTTGAATGCTCAAATTAGAGCATGCAAGACAGAAATCAAGGAGGACAACGTATTGTGAATCTGGTTCAGACATAACTTGCAACACAAGGAGCAAAACAAGAGGTCTTGCCAGATTAGAAGAAACTCTCATGATGAGGAGATCGATGATCAACCCAGAAAAGGAAGACGACCCCATAAAGAACTCTAATGATTCATGGCTTTGAACCAATATCTTCAGAACTAGATGCACTTCTGGTGGAAATGTATGTCAAGTTATCCTTGATGGGGTAGTTGTGAGAATATGGTTTCTAGAGAAATGGTAGAGAAATTGAATCTGCAATGTGAGAAACATCCTCATCCTTATCGTATTGCATGGTTTAAGAAAGCCAATGTAGTCACTGTTGATAAGAGATGTTTGGTTAGGTTTACTATAGGAAAAGTCTATAAGGATGAGATATGGTGTGGTGTTATTCCTATGGATGCCTATCATATTTTTTTGGGAAGACCATGCCTATATGAGAACAAGATTGTGCATGATGGGGAGAAAAATGTGTATACCTTCTAGACGGATGGTTATAAAGTGACTCTACTTCCACTTACGGATAAAGGGAAGAGCGAAACTATGTTATCTGCAAAGGATGTTGTCAAAGAAATGAAGGTGATAGGTGGTTTTTATGCATTAGTAGTGAAAAAAGGGGGAGAACAAGAGAGCCTAATACTGCTTGATTCAGTGAAGGCACTAGAAGATTTTTTTGATGTTATCCTAGATGGGCTACCTAACGGTCTACCACCAAAAAGGGATATCAAACAACATATTGATTTGATCCCTAGAGAAACTCTACTTAATCAAGCAACTTATCAACTCAACTCAACACAACAAGAAGAGTTGGACAAACAAGTAACATAACTAAAAGAAAAGGGTTTGGTTAGAGAAAGAACGAACCCATGTTTTGTGCCTACATTATTGACCCCAAAGAAGTATGGCACATGGAGGATGTGTACTAACAACTGAACAATTAATAAGATTACCATTAAGTATCAGTTTCCTATTCTTCTTATAGAGGATATGTTTGATGAGTTGGCAAGGACCAAGTGCTTTAGCAAGATTGATCTGCGAAGTGGATACCACTAAATTTGTATTCGTGAAGGGGATGAGTGGAAGACTATGGATGACTTTCACTAATGGATGGTTATGCCATTTGGACTTTCTAATGCACCTAGTACATTCATTAGGTTGATGAATATTGTATATCAACCTTACATTGGTAAGTTTGTTGTAGTTTATTTTGATGATATCCTGTATTTTTAGCAAAAGAAAAGAACACTTAGAACACTTGAGGGCCATCTTGAGTGCATTAGGAAAGAAAAGTTGTAAGCAAATTTGAAGAAGTGCACATTCATGCAAAATAGTTTGACTTTTTTGGGCTTTGTCATTTTTGAAGATGGTTTTTAGATGGATCCATAAAAGGTCATGGCAATCCTAGAATGGCCTAGTCCTTTCACCATAACAGGGGCAAGAAATTTTCATGGGTTGGCCACTTTTTACTGAAAGTTTATTCAAAATTTTAAATATTGTAGCACCCATAACATATTGTACCAAAAGAAGGGAATTCACATGGACATGAGATGTTGAGGAAAGCCTCAAATTCTTGCAGAAAATGGTAATTGAGGCTCCTACATTGGCACTTCCAAATTTTGATAAAGTATTTTAAGTAGAGTATGATGCTTCTCATGTGCAAACAAGTGTTGTTCCTAGCCAAGCAGGTAAACCAACAACTTTCTTTAGTGATGTAATGGAATAACTTGCACAATAGAAGAAATAATATGAAATATTATATAAATACTTGATAATATATGAGTACTTCAAGGGGGCAACCTCCAAATATCTCCAATGAGAACACACTTCACAACATGATGTTGAAATAAGACTCACAACCTCCTATATATACCTAATTATGCTTAGGTTGAATAGACACAACCCTACATAACACCTAGGCTGACCTACCTACCTAAATAATAATATAATAATGATAACATGACTTAATTAAGGATTAAGGTAGCCACAAGTTGACTCTTCATAACCCGATATACACCAATATTAAGGGCGTAGCATGCCCCCTCTCTTGAAAGAAGCATTGTCCTCAATGCTAACCAAGTGTGGATTCTTTTGAATGAACTCCTTATCCTCCCATGTGCCCTCTTCAACTAGTAAGTTCTTCAATTGGATGAGATATTGAGTCAAGGTTCTGTTCCTCAGCTTCTTCGTACACGTTTGAAGAATGCACTCTGGTTCCAAAATTATTCTTCCTTCTTCATCAAGTTCTAGTAGTATTGTTTGAGTAGGAATATTATGCCCAATTACCTTCTTCAAACAAGAAACATGAAAGATTGGATGTATCTTTGTTGTTGGTGGCAACTCAAGCTTGTAAGCAACACTACCAATCTTTTGCATGATTTGGTATGGTCCATAATATCTTGGAGACAACTTATTATTCTTTTTTTGTTGCTTCATTTAGATTTGTTTATAAGGCTGCAATCTCAAAAAGACCCAATCCCTAACTTCAAAATTTCTTTCACTATGATATTGGTATGCTTGTTGTTTCATATGATTTTGTGCCATAGCTAAATTCTCCTTGAGTCCTGAAAGCACCTACTATTGATGAAGCAAGTGATCCTCTAATGCCTGAAATCTTGGTGACACCTTTAATGATGATGTGATGGAACGAGGATGATATCCATAAAGTACCAAAAATGGAGATATTTTTGATGAGCTATGAAAAGAAGTATTGTACCACCATTCTGAAAGAGGTATCCAATCTACCCATTGAGATTGTTTTTCTGAAGTGAAACAGCGTAGATATCCTTCCAAACATTTATTAACAACCTCAGTTTTCCCATCTAATCGAGGATGGTATGAAGAACTATGAGCCAATTGAGTACCCAAACATGAGAATAAATCTTTCCAAAAGTGACCAGTAAAGATAGGTTCATGATCGCTAACAATAACCTTAGGTTTACCATGTACCTTTTGGATATTTTCCAAGAATTTTTTTTCCACTATACTTGCAATAAAAGTATGTGATAATGTAATGAAATGTGCATTTTTAGTGAGGCGATCAACTATGGGAAGCCTTGTGATGAAGTCCATGGGTACCTCTTCCCAATGTTGGCTAGGAATAGATAAAAGCTGCAAGAGACCTAGTGTCTTAATTGTTTCCCCCTTATTTCTTTGACAAACCAAACATTCAGCCACAAATTTTTGAACATCACCTTTTAGCCCTTCCCAAAAAAAATCTTGCTTGACCCAATGATATGTCTTCAAAAATCCTAAATGACCACCAATTGGGGACTCATGTAGTTCTTTGAGAATCTTGTGTTTAAGAGTGGAATTCTTGTAGAGATACAAGCACTCTTTATACCAAAGAATATCCCCCTTTAAACAAAACTTATCTGAACTACTAGGGTTGCTTTTTATTTGTTGGATGAGATTACTTGTTGCAACATCATTTTGCCACTCTTCTTTGGCTTCTACCATCCAATCTTCTTGTAATATTGAAAGTGCACACAATAAAGCTTCATCTTTTTCATCCTTCTCGGAAAGTGCATCGGCCACAATGTTTTCCTTCCCTTTCTTGTAGACAATTTCAAAGTCATATCCCAACATCTTAGTGACGCATTTTTGTTGCTCTTTGTATGATAGTCTTTGTTTCAAAAAATATTTTAGGCTATCATGATCTGTCTTATCCTTGAAGTGTTGACCCGTTAACTAAGGCCTCCATTTTTTAACTGCATGAAGGATTGCTAGCATTTCCTTTTCTTAAATAGGTTTGAGTTGATTTTTACCTTTTAATTGATGACTCTCGAAAGCAATTTGTCAACCTTCTTGCATGAGAACTGCTCCTATCCCATTTCCAGAAGCATCACATTCCACAATAAATTCCTTGGTGAAGTCTGGAGTGGCAAGCACTGGAGTTGTACACATAGCCTTCTTCAATTGCTTAAATGATACATTAGTAGATTCATTCCAATGAAAAGAATCCTTCTTCAATAGAGTGGTAAGGGGTGCTACTATACAACCATAATTCTTCACAAATCTTCTATAGTATCCTATCAATCCAAAGAAACCCCTCAACTTCTTAATAGTTTTTGGAATAGGACATTCCATGATAGCCTTAATTTTGTTAGGGTCCACCTTTACTCCTTCATGTGAAACTATGTGTCCCAAATACTCCACCTCCTTAAGACCAAAAGCACACTTGGATGGCTTAGTATAGAGTTGATGATCTTCAAGTAATTGTAATGCTTGATCTACGTGTTGCAAATGTTCTTCCCAAGTCTTGCTATAAATTAATATATCATCAAAAAACACTAACACAAAATTTCTCAAGAACTTCTTAAAAATAGAATTCATCAAACTTTGGAATGTAGATGGTGCATTGGTAAGACTAAATGACATCACCAAAAATTCATAATGACCCTCATGAGTTCGAAATGATGTCTTACAAATATCTTCCTCCTTAATCCAAATTTGGTGATAACACGATCTAAGATCTAACTTGGTAAAATACATAGCTCCATTTAATTCATCTAGAAGATCACTGATGATTGGAATAGGAAACTTATCTTTAATGGTGTATTAGTTGAGCACTCTATAAATAGGACACATGCGCCAAGTTTCATCCTTCTTACGCACCATCACAACAGGTGAGGAGTAAGCATTTTGGTTATGCCTGATAAGTCCTGCCTCTAGCATTTCCTCAATAATTTTTTGTATCTCACTTTTTTTGTATGTGTGGGTACTTATAAGGCCTGATGTTTGGTGGCTGGCTCCCTGGAACTAGGTGTATGGCATGGTCATAATCCCTCTTATGAGGAGGTCCTTTAGGCATATCTCCAAGAATCACTAAGTGATGATCAATTATTGCTTGTAAATTTGGATGATTAAGAGCATTAGATTGAGAGAATTCTAATGAACATAGCTTGGCCACAAATCCATTTGCACCTTTCTTAAGAAGCTTTTGCATTTGATGAGAGCTTACCATTTGTGGGGATTTTTCCTTCAATCCCCTTAGCTCCACTACCTTTCCTTTTGATTGAAATCATATGAATAGTTCTTGGAAGTTCATCTCAATTGTTCCCAATGTAGTAAGCCATTGTACTCCCAAAACAATATCTGCTACACCCATGGATATTGCATACATTGGGGTATCAAGAGTATAATCTCCCATGGATAATTTGATGCTATGACACTTCCTTGAACAACTAATTGTGCCCCCATCTGCAATCACAACCTCAAACTCTGGGGCTAGATCTATAAAACAATTTAGAAGAGTTGCCAACTTTTTGTTGATGAAATTACGAGTGCTACCTAAGTCGATCAACATTGTTACTTTCTGCTTCTTTAAGAAACCCACTACCTTGAGAGTTTGTGGTGCACTAAAACCTAAAAGTGCATGACAAGAAATGATTGGTTGAGAATCATGTGATTCCTCACCTGACTCCCTATCCTCCTCTGATATGGGCTCATCCTCTTCTTCCTAACTTGGACCTTCAATATAGAACAATTTCTTTTCACTACATTTATATCCTTGACTATATTTGCTATCACAATTGAATGACAACCCTTTTTCTCTTTTCTCCTCAATTTATTATGGAGTCAACCTAGTAGGTTGAGGAAGAGAAGGTGTTGAATATCCTTTTTCTCTTGTCACATTAGCCCCTTGCTTTCTAGGAATCAAGAACTTCTCCTCTACCCTGTGTGCCAATATAAAAGACTTATTTACTGAGCTGGGACAAAACATGCGTACCTCATGTTGAATGTGATCCTTGAAACCACCCAAGAATTAATCATTCAAGTTCTCCTATGTAATTGTATCCACTCTTAAGGATAGATTTTGGAATTTTTGAATATAATCGTTAATTGATCCTATTTGTTGAAGCTTAGCAAGTTGGCTAAAGAAGTTTTCTGTCACACTATTGTTATATTGTGCTTGGTGTTCTGTAAAAATTGACCATGATACAGTGAGACCCTTTTTCCTCATATGAGTACAAAGCCAATGATACCAAATGAATTGATTTGGTTCTAGCTATAAGGAAGCCATCATGATATTTTGTCAATATGGGATTTGATGTACTTCAAAAAAATCTCCATTTGATTTATCCATGTTAGAGGATCCTTGCCATCAAACTTGTGCATATCCACCTTTGGCAAATCATTCCTAGATAAATTTGGGTCATTATTAGTCGACTTGAAGGTTTCACCTTGATTGCTGGAGAGCTCCTTCCTTGTTTCATTCATATAGTTGCTTAACATGCTTCTTATATCTGATATATCTTCTCATAGGTCACACATATCCCTCTTAACCTAGCCTCTTCCTTGAACTTACTAGGTTCCTCATTGGGATTACTATCCTCTGTTGCTTCCCAACCTCGATCAGAGGATTTCCCCGATGTGGTAGTATTCTTTTTGCCTCTTGTTGAAGGCCCCGTCATGATGGAAACCAATATTTTTGAAATAAATCACACAAATTAAATGTAAATTCTCTATTTATTTATTTTTACTGTAACTTACTAGGGCCAAGATACCCTTACTCAGAAAAAAGTCCCAAAAAAATTAGCAAATTTTCTATCTTGAGAGAGAACTTTCATAGTTTTGCAATATCTTGTTTTTTTTTTTCAATTTCTCCAAGCTTTGAAATTTAGGCTTCTCTACTATGTATTCAAAAACCCAATACAAGTTATACTCCAATTTGACAGGATGTGAGAGATATGAAGATCTCAATAAATAGTGGAGAAATAGTAATTTTGAAATAATTTTCTCAAATTTGCTCCAATTCCTCTAAATTTGGACTATAGCTTCTTTAATATGGTCTTCAAAAATCCTTTAATTTTTTTTTTTAAATTGGCTAAAATCTAAAAGTTATGCTCTTCTCAAAATCGCCCCAATGTTAAGAAAAAATCTTGCCTCTATGGTGCTAAGATCATGCTCTGATACCACTTGTAATGAAATAACTTGCACAATAGAAGAAATAATATGGAATATTACATAAATACTTGATAATAACTAAGAGTAATAGGCCACTTCGGGGGGACAGCTGCCAAATATCTCCAATGAGAACACACTTCACAATATGATGTTGAAATAAGACTCACAACCTCCTATATATACCTAATTATGCTTAGATTGAATAGACACAACCCTACATAACACCTAGGCTGACCTTCCTACCTAAATAATAATATAATAATGATAGCATGACTTAATTAAGAATTAAGATAGCCACAAGTTGGCTATTCATAACCCTATATACACCAATATTAAGGGCATAGCAAGTGAAAAGTTAAATGAGGTAAGGAGGAATTGTTCTACCTATGATTTGGAGTTTTATGCTATTGTTCAAGCCTTAAGGCATTGTAGGCATTATTTGGTTCCGCAAGAATTTGTGTTGTTTACGTATCATATTGCCTTGAAATAACTAAACACGCAAAAGAAGTTGAACACTAGGCATGCCAAGCGGGTCTCTTTCTTGCAGGGGTACAATTTTGTTCTGAAGCATAAGTCTGGAAAATAAAATCAGGTTGTTGATGCCTTCAGTCAATGTGTTGCACTAATCACTATAATGGAAAATGAGGTAATTGGTTTTGATGCCTTTAATGTTTTGTATCAGATCGATGATGATTTTTGGAAGATTGTAGAGAAACTTAAGGAGCCTGCAGCCACTCTTTTAGATCATATGAGAGGAGAGTATTTTTTGCAGGACGACTACCTCTTTAAAGAGAAATAGTTTTGCAAACTAGCTAGCTCAATGAGAGAGAATATTGTTAGAGAATTTCACAGTGGTGGTTTGGCTAGCCACTTTGGCAAGGACAAGACAATAGCCTTACTGGAAGGTAAGTACTACTGGTCAAAGATGAGAAGAGACATTGCCAAGTACGTGGTAAGATATCGAATCTCTAAAGTGGCTAAAGGTCATTCCTAGACCACAAGCTTGTACACACCACTACCTTTACCCATCGAAGCATGGATAAATGTGAGTATGGATTTTGTATTGGGACTTCCCCACACCCAACAAGGTGTAGGTTTTATTTTTATGTTGTTGATAGATTCTCCAAGATGACTTATTTTATTGCTTGTAAAAAAACTATTGATGCAACAAGGATAGCAGACTTTTTTTTTTCAGAAGTTTTTAGACTCCATGGCATTCTAAAGACCATCGCATCTGATAGGGATAATAAAGTTTTGAGTCATTTCTAGAGGACTATATGGAAGAAGATGGGAACACAGTTATAGTTTAGCAACACCTATCATCCCCAAATAGATGGTCAAACCGAGGTGGTCAATACAAGCTTGGAAAATCCATTAAGGTGCATTGTTGATGAAAAGCCCAACTAGTGGGACTTGGCATTACCTCAAGCTGAGTTTTCTTATAATAATTCCATTAACAAATCAACTGGAAAATCACCTTTTCAAATTGTGTATGGTGGGAATCCTCAAGGTTATCTTGACGTCATACACAACTTCACATGCAAGATAGAATCAATGATGATGGGGAAGCATTTGTTGAACACCTTCAATAACTCTAGCAAGATATGAGGAGTGAATTGGAGGACAGTAATGAGAGATACAAGGCTACTGTAGATGTCAGTTCAAGGAAACAAATTTTCAATGTAGGTGAATTAGTGATGGTATACTTGAGATGTGAGCAATTTCCTATTGGGAAATATTATAAGATGACGTACAAAAGTTGCAGAATTCTCAATAAAATAAAAAATAATGCCTATGAGGTTTGTTTACCAGATGATTTAAATATTTCTCCTATGTTTAACGTTTCTCATTTACATGCATTCCATGGTGAGCTTGTTGAACTAGATAGTAGTGATGAGATGGATAGGCAACACCAACTTCCAAGTAAAAAGAAGGAAAGGATTGCCCACATTCTGGGCAAACAATCTATAGTCACACAGAATAGTCACTATAATAGGTACTTGATTTAGTGGGATAGATTACTAGCAACAAGTTACACCTCGATCTCAGAGTGGGAGGTGATGAAGTTGGAACGCACAAAGTTGCAACAATTCATAAACAACCACTTACAGGGGTTGTTTTCCTTTCAAGAAGGGGAGAATGATGTAGGGACTTTTGAGGGCCATTACTTTTCACTCGGATGTGGATTTTAGTTAAAAAATTTAGGGTGGCTTCATTAGGAAGAGTTGAGTGGTCTGCTAATTCAACTCGGCTCTACTACTGACAAGAAAAAAAAAATCTTTGAGATCTAGAAAGTCCATCCAGGCATTCAAAAGTAGCATTTAGTTTTCTTTCTGTTTTTTTTAAGAAACTTCTATTGATAATAGCTTTGAATCATGTTTCTAATTTTGAAGATTAGTTGGCAATTCTTCTAGCCTAGTTAAAAGGTTGCTTTAGGGGAAAAAAATCAGCTTTCTAGGAGTTACAAGAAAAATTAACCAAAATGACAAAATTCAAAATTATGAAAATTTGCCAAAAAAAGGGAATTTTTGAGTTTCTTGAGTTTTAGAGTTTTTTGGTCATTTAAGAGTTTGTAGAAAATTGTAGAAGCAATTGGTGATGAATGGAAAAATAATTGAGTCTCATAATCAGTGTGTTAGCTCAAACTATGTGTTAATGTGAGGTTCAAGTTGTGTGCTACATCAAATCTTCAATTGTACGATTCACATTTCCTCTATGGCTAAGGGTTATTTTATTGCTTTATTTGATAATAATGAGGGCATATCTAATGCCTTGTGTGGTCACTTCTTCAACTAGGAAGATAAATTTATGTTGATGGTTAGACTATGGCATCCAAATTTTGGTATCTCCTCTGAACTTTTCAACAAGATTCCTGTCTAGGTTAGATTCTCTAACCTTCCCCTTCATCTATGATTTGATTCTCTATTAGAGGGATTGGGTGAGGCTTTGGGAGATTTTCTAATGTTGGATGCCGACTCTTTTGATATCTTTCACTTGACTTGTGCCTATATTTTGGTTGACCTAGATGATTTGAAAGAGCTCCTTGTTGAGATGAAGCTTGAAACTTCTACGAGCTCCTAATTTCAACCACTTGGCTGTGAAGGTTATCCTTACAAATGTTGAAAATGCTTCATAATTGTGCATGTCTCCACTTCTAATGGATTACAGAAATAGAAAACTTTCTTCTTGGTGTGAGGATATTTCTTCCAAACATTACAATGTTAGGAAGAAAGATCTTCTTGAATGGTTGCACAAGATTCTCGATGTGTCAAGCCTAGCCTACCTCAAGCAACTGGCATGATTCCTAGTGTTGATGGTTCTTTTGCATTATTATTACTAGTTCTCATGAGAGTGATGTTGCTTCTAGTAAGCTTAGTACATGAGTAGATTGAATGATGCTTTACGATTGTTCCCCTTTGGTTGTAGTTGGTCCTTCTCCTCAGATTTTTGTTGACCTATGTCAAGTCATTCAACTTGTCAAATTTATGTTGATCTTGCTCCTCTTATTTTTACTAGCCCATCCTAGGATCCTTCTATCGGTCTTCCTCCCAAAAGAGGGGGAGCTTCTATGTTGGATTAAATTTCATGAAAAAATGTCATTGCTAGGGTGGAAGAGTGTTGGATTACTATCAAAAGTAAGAAATCTAAATCACCATAGTCCTCATTTGATATGGACCTTCATTCCCACAAGGGTAAGACAAAAGAAAAATCTTAATTGGTTTTGGTTGGGGAGGGTTGAATTCCCTCTAGAGATTCTTCCCAACTTGGTTGCATGTTGGTTTTTCATGGAAAAGTTTTTATTTGTCATGAAGCATTTCATCTTGGTGCGGAGAGTTTTCTAGTTTTTTCCCTTTCTTGGTTTTGCCCATTCTCAATTTTGTCTTCTTTCTTGTTTTGGTAGTCTTGAATATCTTTAGTTGTCGGTTTTAGGTCTCCCCAAAACCTACTATGTACACAATTTTGAGTCCTAAAACCTTCTTTTCACCTGATAAAAAACAAGCCCAAAACCACAAAACTACAAAACCCCAAAATATAGCATGGGACTCAATTGGTCTCAAACCAAGAGTGCAAGTCTCTCGAGATCTTGGCATGGCACACTCAATATGCTTCTGATGTCATCTCAAACACCTAAATCATATGATCAAGATGCAATCTCAAATCAAACATTAAGTCAAAATCTACAAGAAGTAAATATGCAATCACAAATGCTCATGACACACTCAACTGGGCACTTTGTCAGGAATACAAATTTGTCCACGAATCCAAAAATCGCAAAGTAAAACCATGGGATGGTTCTAAACATGGAGAACAAACCAACCCAATGTTTAGAACACATTAAAAATGCCAAAAGGTAAATTTAGGTGGCACACAAAATGAGGCAAGTACAAAAACACCAAAAAATCAATCATCAAAAAAGTTGACGAGATTAAAGCGCATTTTCCCTTAGGCACCCAACACAACATTTCTCAAATAAAACTCTATTTCTGGGCAATCAAATAAATGTGGACAACATATAAATGCTAAAACCCTCAATCACGAAGCAAGAAAATACATGAAAACTCACACACACACCCAACTGGGTGGAGAAATGAAGCATAAACATGGGGGAATATTAATTTTGATCCTTCTTAATTAATGCAACCAAAATCATGCATTAAAAAAGTAGTAAAAGGAAAGTGTTGGGATGTTTTACCTCATCCAAAGTGAAAAAATCTTGAAAAATGAGCGAAAATCCAAAGCTTGACAAAATCATATGAGATTTGTCACAAAGCATAGCAACCTCAATAAAAATCCAACAATTTATTGCTTGCAAATTTTTGATTCTTGAATACACATCAAGAAAAAGAGGAATTTTCTTCAATCAAGTTTAGAGCAAAATCCAAATTATCATGAAACAACAATAATGACAAGTAAAAAGAATTCACTATTCTACATAAAAACACTTATAAAAAGTAGCCTTTTAAAATAGATCATTTAAAATGTTTTAATTAAACTATTGACCTTTTCCCCAAAAGCTAATAAAATTGAGCTTAAATAATTGAAATCCAATTCAACAAATAAGAAGATTAAATTCCTAACACAATAAATCAACATTTTAAATGAAAATATTTTGACAACAACTGTGGAGCTCTATATGCACAGACACACTCATATGTCTAACAGAATATGCATAATGAATCCATGTTTACCAACACGTATCGGAGGGAATAATATACCAATTATAGATATGTCAATCATAAAGGGATGATATTGCTCAAATTTGATACTATCTCCTATGCCATTGTCACAAATATTGATATAAACAAATCCTACAAATCGTGAATAATGTGTCTGGTACATGTTCATCAAAACATTCAAACATCAATTACAATTGTTTACAATATAAATATTTGAAGTACATGTCAATATAATAAAGTGCCTAATGGAATACTTACACAAGTGACACAATCAATCATAAAGAAAACACCCTAGACTTGTCCAGTGTAACCACAATAACATTATGACAGTACAAAGACATATGTAAACCAATCATTAAATCAATAGATATAGTGCCCCACTTCCATTCAAGAATGGAATGCAACTACAAAAGACCTGTCAAATGTTGGTGCTCTACCTTCACTCTTTGGAATTCAAGACATTTGGCCAAAAAATCAGCAACATCATCCCTCATCCCTACCCAAACGTAAAACTATCTAAGGTGGGCATACATCTTCTTGACACTGGCATGTGCAAAATATGGTCCATGATGTGCATCAGATAACAAAGAAAGAAGGTCTCCTAACAATGTCACATAATTATGTTCATGGTGTCGCAAGAGTCCATCTGACTTCAAAGAGTATCATGAAAACATGGCTTTTAAGGGTGCATGATGACTTAATCCATGTTCTAACTTCCTAATACCAAGTATCATAGGTAAAACCTCAAGGATCTAATAATGCAAATCCACTTTAAGTGACAAAACAAACATCTAATGTATTCTCCTACTCAAGACGTATGAAACAATGTTCTATTTCTTCTTGATGTAATGAACAATAAAATCATATTCATAGAAAAGCCTCATCCAACCATGTCATTATACATCCAGGTTTAGATGACAACCAATACATTGCAAGTTGTGATGATCATCATGCAACTCAAACATGTGACCCAAAAGGAAATGCATCCAACACACTAGCACATGCACAACCACCGCTAAGTCCAAATCATGGGTGGCATAGTTCAACTCATGATCCTTGAGCTTCCGCAACTCATGCACAATCACTTGTCCTTCCTACATGAGAATTACCAACACACCCTCCAATGATGCATCAATGCACACCATAAATTCACATGTCGGATCTGGCACTGCCAAGATAGGTGCACTGGTCAAATGCTCTTTAAGAGGATTATATGCTATTCACGTTGCATGAATCAAACAAACTTCTTCCTTTCCTCTCAAGAGAAGAAATAAGATGAACCAATTGAGACAAATCCTTCACAAATCGGTAGTAGTAACTTGCTAAACCCATGAAGGTGTAAACCTCAAGAACACTTGTCAATTAGTCAATCCATAATAGGTTGGATCTTTGAAGGATTCACACAAATACCCTCTAGAGATGATATGGCCCAAATACTTCACCTTAGTTTAGAAGAACTTACATTTGGACAAGTTTCCATACAACTAAGGGTTGTGTAATCATGACAAAACCTCACAAAAATGGACCTAATGCTCCTCCACAATCGCTAAATATGCCAAAATAGTTGATTTATTAGGATAATTGGAAATGTAATATTGCCTCTTCGGTATATGTTTTCAAAGGGCAACAATCTGTATTTCATATTGAGGAAAACACAAGGAGAGGCATGTCCCTTCATGGGACATGTCTATTCATTATATTTAATTAATATATATAGTTTATTCTCATTCGTTTATCCAACTGAAGCTACCAAACATTAACACTCTCTCTTAGCTAGGGAGGATAAACACATAGATATTATGCCATTGGTAATATACAGAATGACAAAAATTAAGGCTATCTTTGATAAGAAGATATCCACCATTTTCATATCATGAGTATTGACCTCCACAATATCAACATATGATATTCACCAAATACTTAGAGTCTTGGCCTGCAAAATATCAACATATGATATTCACCAAGTACTCAATAAGGTAATGGCTTGCACAATATTAAAACATGATATTCACCAAAAACCCATCATATTTTTATACAAACAACTCATAGACTGTCAAGTGAATGACATCTAACACTTAGTTGTTGATTTACAAGATATAATTTATCATAATATGTTTCAACATTTACATAAAATGTATAACATGATTTAAGTTATTGTAAGATCATCACCTTCCAATAACTTCTGCAAATGCAAGTGATAATCATTTGGAAGTCATTACTTCCTCATGATGTCCACAAGGGTAGGCCTATCAAAATCATGCAGTCACACACGTGGATTTTCAAACTCCCTTTGAATATCAAGTCTTTTGAGATCCTCATCCAATGATACCTCAGATGAAGTGTCAGACTCCCTCTTAATCTAATTATAATCTTTCTTATGCTGCAAGAATATCCTCATAGAGAAGGGAAAAGATCAAGGCAAATAACTCTTATAAAAATCACCTTTAATAATTATTCTCAATAATAATATTATCAATTATAAGAGCATTAGAAATTTGATTCTATACTTAATTCATGATGAATTATTTCTATTCCCATACTCCATGTAGTTATTTATATATTTACTATAGTAGTTTACCATTGTAAACCTCGGTAATAAAGAAAAGAATATCAAATTCGAACCTTTGATGATGGTCGACCATTAAATCCTATGAGGTTCACAATTCGATGGGGGGCAACTTTCATTTTCATTACTTATCACCTTCTTTTCAATATCTATTTTCTACTGCTTTTATTATGTCTTTCCCTTGAATTGCTCATACATGGTATATCTCTTACCCTTTAATAATGAATATAACATGAAATATAATACACTATATATACTTACCTTTAAGACATCAGTACCCGATATGGTCTTATTTATTGCATATGATCCAGATTGATTGGATGACCCTCTTTGATGGATAGCCCCCATCACCAAGGTCTCTACATGTCAATGTTCATTAGTTTGCACATTCTATGTACCCAATATTGTATCAATGTCATTTCTGCCATGAAGATAATTATCTTTTTGCTACATAATAATGAGTCAGGGCAATAAGGGGCTCGTCCTTTATCCATTTTCTTTATATTTGACTAGGTGACAATACTTATGGCCATAGTAACCTGGTAGAGGCAATGCATAAGGAATATGTGGTAAGGTTTGATTGTTTAAACATGTTCCCAATGACGTGGACTCCCATAATGTAATATGTTTCTTGCTTGTTTATGGTGGGACTACCTTGCTCGAATGCCCTTGTGACTTTGCACATCAACTTCTAGGAAACACTGAGCCCAAACCCCTCATCCATGAGCTTTGAGTTGACATTGCTCCTCCAAACCCGATATGAGACTTTGTGGATTCTACTAGTTGATCTTGCACTCAATGATTTCACTTGTGCACAAGGCAAGAGAAGTAACCCATGAAAAGACTCTAATCCAATCGTACCTTCTTAGCGATACATGGATTAAGATCATCATAGAAGAGTAACACAAAGAATGAATCCAGGGGCATGTGGTGGTGGTGGTGGTCATAGAAGGTCATTTTCCCTCGCTCCCGAAGCATCTTCATCACCCATTGTGCATCTATTTCAATGGCACCATGTTTGTTGAGAAACCTCTAAAAGACCTCTATAGTCATGGAGCCACCTGGGCTATAGTAAGTCTCGTAGAGGGTGCATACATCTTGGGGAGGTTTGTGAGGGTCATTGGTGAAGTGCTGACTGAAGCAACAAAGCATCCTAGAGCATAGCTTGTCATGCTTCTTTACTTTGACCCTCCCCAACTTGCCCTATGACATTCTTATGCAGATTCCTCTCTAGGGATTCAAAAAATTGAGCTGGTTGTCCCTCATAGCCTAATCCAGCTACAACATCTTCCAAACATGAGCTTGACACATTCTACCCAACATCATCAACCTTTTCGTGGGCTATGTATAACCAGTGTTATTTCCTTCTTGATTGAATCTATTCTACAATTTGTTGGTTGATTATTTTGTCATGTAGCTTTTGATCCTTTGACCATTGATTTTGCACTACATTATATCTATCAAACTCTGGCTTTTCATTTCATAGGAATATCGATTGATATTAATTTCATAGCTTATTATTCTAGGATGATATAAGCTCATTTCCTAGTTTCCCTTTGACATGTTTGCTTGTGTTAGTCTACGCTTCTTCAAAATGGAATCAACCCTCTGTACTATAACCACCGCACTCTCAACCCATGCAGCCTCAAGTCATGTAAATCTGACACAAGACTACAAATCCCATCAAGCATGGTCTTGTCAATACAACCTGGACTAACCTCAATCTGTAAGCTAGAAGTCAAATGATTTCATATTGTTCTTCCTCTATATAGACTGCATTGACATTGAGCATATAGCTTTCCTTGCATGTGTGAACCTTTTTTGATACTATGTTGATTTATCAGGATCACTGAAAATGTATTAACATTGCCTCTTTGGTATATGTTTTCCAAGAGCAGCAATCTCTCTCTTATATTGAGGAAAACACATGGAGAGACATGTACCTTCATGGGACATGTCTATTCATTATTATTTTAATTTATACAATAATTAATTATTTAACTATAGCTCATTATTCTTTAGTTTAGTCTCATGGGTTTATCCAATTCAAGCTACCAAACTGTTGCCCTATTTTTAGTCTCAATATTTTCAACATTCTTCACATTGTTGCCTAAAGCAAGTTGTTATTGCCAAACCCATCTCAAAATTAAGCTAAGTCTTAGTTGGGTTTTTGTCCAGGTCGCTTCTCATCAGGCCTTTTTTTCTCCCTTTATGCAAGTTTGTAGGATTTTGGTGTGACAATTCCTCCTTCGCTTGCTTTGTTTAGGAATCACCTAAGTTGGGTATGCACAAGAAGTAGTTGTTCAGAGTATGCGTCATTCCCTTAAAAAAGTCATAGGCTTCCCCCTTGATGAAAAGAAATGTCTAAGTCCTTTAATATTTGCTTAAGTATGAAGATTTCAGGATTTCCCCTTACCCGTTTCCTTTCTGCCCAAAGGAGAAGCATTGCATGACTATAAAATTACTCCCACAACAAGGTGGATGTTAGAAGTCAAAGGAATTTGATAATAAAGATTCTATTAAGACACATGCTCGGGGAGAATTTATTTCCCATGATTCCTCCAATAAAGAGAAAGTGCACAAAATAAATAGTTGCGGAAGAGTAGCCAAATGACTTCTCCAACGCATCAAGTAAGGTGTTTACATGTGGTAATCCAGATTTATGAGCCCGACAGAAGCCATCACTTGCCTTAGCACAAAGATAGAGTTGGAAAATCTAAAGGTCGCTTCTCCCACTTAAACAATAGGGTTTGACAGAAAGATATGCTTTATGAAGGAAATTTGTATGGATGTGACGTGGCTCCTCTTAATTCCATATGAATTCCATTCACTCATGCGGCATGGGAAACTCTAGCTAACAATCATAAAGGTTTATCTATTAAGTAAGATTTCGCTGCATTTCTTCATCATCTCACTTGCAATGACCAATTTTAATTTCTGCAGCTAAGTTGAGTGCTACAGTTGCTATAAGTTCGCCATGGCCTCAAGGTTTATTTGATATGATAATCTCAATGGGATAGACTACACCCTAAAAAATCCAAGTGACACCTAGCTACATTTTTATGATCTTGGTGACATGCATAGAAGACTATAGGCAGATCCCATTCATCTTGTCACCAAGAAGTTGAAGGAAAGTGGCCTAGTTGAGGCAATGGATTTTTCGGTGGTAGTACAAGCACCAGAGTTGATCCTCAAATGTATTACACATTACAACCCACATACCCATCAAAACTAAGACCCTAGACAACGAGGTGTTTCTCACTCTCAATCAAGACATCCTACTAAACTATTTTTGATTGCTCGCAAGAGAGGCATAAAACAATATGAACTTATGGAATTCGACCACTCTAGAATGAGAAGAAATCAATGAGGAGAGGTGACATGATGGAAACCTGGTTTCCTGGTTCTAGACCCCTCTATGCCACCAATCTAAAGAGGGAAATTGTGGATATTCTCGTCCTCCTAAACATGGTTAAGGGGAATGAGGACTCCCTTAATTTTGTGGAGCACTATTTCTACTTGGCTCAAGTAGTATGTGTTAAAAAAGAATACACAGATTGGGCCCAAATAATGAGTATCAACCTAATTGGTTAGCTTCAAACTGCGAAGCAATTTTATACATTCTCATACCTAATCTATGCCCTTGGTACCATCCAGTTGCGGCTAGGGCTATTACATATTGAAGAGTTCGATGATGACATTCAAATATGAGACTTTTATCCATGCCTATAGTTTCATTAAGGTGAATGCATTAGAAAGTAAAGTCCACCAAGATAACTGGTGGGGGGGGTGGGGGGTTGAATTAGTTATGCAATCAAAATAACTTTCTTATCCTTATTAAATCTGAAACATGTAATCAACAAGTGCAATAACCATAAAAAGATAACCATACACAATAATGCCAAATTTGTTAACTACGGAAGCCCTTGATTAGAGGGAAAACCCTAGTGGGGATGGTACTCGCAAAATGAAGTACTAATAAATAAATTCCTTGTAAGAGGATGAACTATGTTCAGAGCCAATGAAATACATTCAATGCATATCGGTCCCTATTTGGAGACTTTGAATCCCTGTTAGGAGTTGTGGAAGGTAGAAGGATCCATTGTCCAAATAGCTTCAGGGGCAAGACCACCGAACTCACTATCCAACTGGCCTTTGTATTAGTCCTTTCAAAACAATACCAATTGATCAATTGTCCACTAGGACTCTCTGCCAAATATAATCATTGTGCCTCTACTGCACCAAATACTTCTTAGATCTCAAAACCATATCCACAAGCTCATATCACAATGATCCCTAAGATTTCTTACTCGCATGTAGCTCACACTTACAATTCACTTTCTATTTCAAAAGCATCACATATCTTTTTTTCATATTCACCACAAGGAAAGTAACTTTCCTTTATACCAAGTCCTCAAATTAATTCATTGAGTCGGCCTTGAGACTTTCCCAATTTACAATTGCAATAGGACCTCATTAAGATAAAAACAATACATGTTACATTACATCTTTTCATAACTACATAACATTGTTGGCTCACAGTCTTTGCAAATCTTTCACACATGCAACCTTGGACTTTGTGCGCTCACTAACATCATCAATGTGATGTCTTCTATCTCTGTACAACTGCACATAGCCAAATTCTATCCCTATTAGGAGATATAATTCAATTACTAAGAACCACTTCTAAGGAACTTTTTCTGTAAACTGTCTTCTATAAATCTTGAATAACTATTACCAATCTTTGACTTTCTTCATGCGCACTTAGCCATAGCATCATGACACTCTGTAGAACATGTCCTCAACCATGCTTGACCTCATCTTCAATCCTCAACTCAAACGGTCTAAATTTTTGTTTGCTACTCTATCAGTCTTTAGAATGTTGGCATCAATGACAAACATTGCCAAAAATGCAACATATAAACACACAAACACTCTCCTAAATGCTAAGATACTCCCTCATAGGAATATCATCAACATTCATGCTAACAATCTTCCCATTTGGTATTGATGGCAACATAGATTAAGAAAACATCTAAGTTCCAAGAATACCAAACATATCACTATGTTGTAATTGTTCCACTATTGTAATCATCCTCTTTTCAAATCCTCTTCATCAATCAAATATGAATCTCTCAGGAATAACTCTTCATTAGTAATGTTGCTCCCCCATTGATATATGTTCCCATATCTAGAAGATGCTTCTTATGCACTCTCTCCCTCATTCTCAGAAAATACTTCTCTTTCCCATTCTTAGGAGATGTTTTTCATGCATTCTCACTCTGATTGACATCAATCGAAAACACATCATTATGTCAACCTACTATTCGATACCTTCAATCAGCTCAAGTGTCCAAAGACACTGTTGAAATACCAACTACCAATAGTCCTTCATCACTCAACTCAAACATAGATACTCCCTCATAGAGGAAGCATCAAGCATTCAGTCCAGACAAACAATAGTGCTTAGAAGTACCACTAGATTGATGCAATCTCTACATCGTATACTATGAACTAGGTAGAGGTATAACCCCAAGCATAGCTCTCAAATATTCAAATGCATCCTTCGGAAAAGGCTTTGTAAATATATATACTATCTACTCCTTTGTACTAACATACTCCAGTCTGATCTCTTTCTCTATAACCTTCTCTCTCAAAACATGATACTTAATAGATATGTGCTTAGTCTTAGAATATAACACATAATTCTTAGACATACTTACTGTACTTGTGTTATGACAATGTACAACAACAGGTTTAGTAAACTCAACTCCAATAACTTTCAACATTTGTTTCATCGATATAATCCGATTGTAATTATTTATTGTTGCTACATATTCTGCTTCTCTTGTACTTTGTGAAATGGAATTGTGTTTCTTAGTTAGCTCAGAAATCGATCTTTCTCCTAAGAAAAATGCTCCACCACTTGTACTCTTTTTGTCATCCATATTGCATGCCCAATCTGCATCAATATATTCACATAGAGTAAAGTCATTAGGTGTACCCTTCAAGTATCTGAATATTCTTTTCACTACTACATAATGTACTTCTTTAGGATCAACTTGAAATCTCACAACAATGCCAACTGCATAAGCTATGTCTAGTCTTGTGTGTGTCAAAAAAATCTCCAATCATGGATCTATACTTCTTTTGCTCAACAATAGGTGTCTCATCTTTGCTAGATAACATATGACTAGTTACCATAGGTTGGCCAACAAGTTTACAACTTTCCAAACCAAATCTTTTCAACAAACATTTAAAGTACTTAGTTTGTGATAGAAAAAATACCTTCACTATTCTAAACAATCTACAAACCCAAGAAATACTTCATCTCACCAATCTTGCTCATCTCAAACTCATTCTTCACTTCACTAGCAAATGCTTCACTTCTTCATCATTTTCCTCCAAAGATTATATCATCCACAAATACTTCAATAATCAGCAAACCATTCTCAATTTATTTCAAATACTTGTTACTATATGCAGTACCTTTAGCGAATCCCAATTTTGCCAAATAATTGTTCGACCTTGCATACCAAGCTCTAGGTGCTTATTTTAATCCATATAGTGCTTTCTTCAACTTACAAACCATATTTTGTCAAAGGAAATCCTTCAGGCTACTCAAAGTAAACTTCTTCAAGTTCTCCATTCAAAAATGTTGACTTCACATCCATGAAATACACTTTGAATTTCTTGTTAGGAACATATGTCGAAAACATTCTGACTGCTTCTATTTTGGCAACAAGTGCAAAAGTTTTCTCATAATCAACACCTTCTTTCCATGAATATCCTTTACATACTAACCTTGCTTGATTTCTTACAACCTCACCTTGTTCATTTATTTTATTTCTGAAAACCCATTTAATTCCTATAATGTTCTTGTGCTTAGGTCTAGGAACCAATTCTCATGTATCATTCTTCTCAATCTAATCTAATTCCTCTCTCATAGCTTGAATCCAAAAGTCATCTTTACTAGTTTCACTTGTACTTTTAGGTTCTACTTGAGAAATCAAACATAGTTCTTCCCTTTGTACCTTGTTTCTTGTCACACACCTTTATCCTTGCTTCAAATAATATAATCAATAGGATGGTTCTTTATCAGGTTTTTACTAGGTGTCATTGTTTCAACTCTTAATTCAGCTCCAGGTTCACCCATTGGTTCTTCTTTTTGTTCCACAATATGTATATCATTTTGCAAATCTATGTCAGTTTCATAAAAAAAATCAATATTCTCTTGGTTAGCCTTTGGATTGGTTTCTTCATTAGAATCATAATCAAGTATTCTTTCTTGAATTCCAAGCCTCTCATCAACTTTACATTTGTGCTCTCAACAATAGTCTTAGTTTTCTAATAAAAACATTTGTACGTTTTACTTTTCAATGAATAACCAAGAAATTTACATTCATCACTTCTTGCATCAAACTTGCCAATGTCATCTTCTCTCTTAATGTAACACTTCGTAAGATTCTAAAATATTGAACTGATGATGCATGTCCAAATTGAAGTTCATAAGGAGTCTTACCAGTAGCTTGTCTGATATGTACTTTGTTCATTGTATATATTGTTATGTCAACTGCTTCTCACCAAAATGTCTTTGAGACATCATTCTTGAACATCATACCTCTTGTTGCTTATGTCACTAATCTATTTCTCCTTTCTGCTACACCATTATGCTCAAGTGTCTTAGAGGTTGAAAGTTATTTTTTAGTGCCATTTACTTCACAAAAACTATTAAACTCATTCGATATAGACTCTCCACCTCTATCAAATCTTAAGCATTTAATCTTTAATCCAAATTCATTTTCAACTTTGTTCTTAAACACCTTAAACTTCTCAAATGCTTCAGATTTCTCACTAAGAAATGCTACCCACATCATCCTAGTAAAATCATCAACAAGAATCATTAAGTACCTTTCACCATAGAATGCTCTTGTTTTTGTAGGACTACTCAAATTTGTGTGTACTATCTTCAACTTTGCTGATGTTGTAAACTTCTTGCCTGGAAAAGAGCTTTTCTTTTGCATTGCCATAACACATTCCATGCATATCATGTTAGTAGGCTTTACTATTTTAGGTAAATCCCTAATAGCAATTCTACTACTTACTTTCACAATATTATCAAAATTTATACATCAAAACCTTTTGTGCCACAACCAACTATTATCAACTTTAGTAACCAAGCATGTCATCTTTGTAGGGTTCAGTCGAAAAACATTGCATTTTGATCTTGTGCCAGTACGAATCATCTTACCATTCTTATCCTTGATAATACATGTATTTTTTGTGAACTGCAACTGATATCCCTTGTCAAACAACTGTCCAACACTTAAAAGATTATGTTTCAATTCATCAACAAAATAAACATCATCAATATTCATTTTACCATCAAGAGTAATATATCATAATCCCTTAATGTAACAAGTACCATTGTTTCCAACTTTGGCAATTCCTCCATCACAATTGTTGAACTCAACAAATTTATTCATACCACCAATCATATGATGTGAACAACCATTGTCTATGATCCAATCAGATTTCTTCTTTTCAACTTGTGATATTAATGCCTTTTATTCTCTAACTTCTTCTCTTTCAAGACTTTCTTCCTTAATTGCAACAAATCCTAGTTCATCACTATCATTATCCCTTTCACTCAAGAATCTTTCCACATTAGCTTCCAGCTCTTCATCATTCGCATAAAGGCATTCTCTAGATCTCCTAGGCTTGATTTCCTCTTATACTTTATTATACTCTTAGGGTATTTAGAAGCATAATGACTAAATTCATTTCAACTCCAACATTAAAAATGTTCTTACCATCAGGTTCTCTTTTCACAAGTAGAGCAATTCCTTCTTCAGATCTTCTGTTGCTACTAGCATACTCTTCACTAATACTTGTGCTCATTGCCAATGTAGGTCTAACACTAAATGTGTTGAATCAATTCTAGGAAAATCTCCACTCTGTCTCAGACTTATCTCTCTTGCTTCCAATCTTCCAAGAAGAGTCTCTCTTGTGACCTGCTTTATACAAGGTATGACCTATTCGATCATTTATGATGTTTGCTTATATGTAGGTGTCAAAGTTTTCAAGATCTTCCACACTATTTCATCTTCGTCCTTCCCATCACAAGCTTTAATTCCTACAACAATTTTTGATATTCTACAAAAATAACTTCTTATAGATTCATCTACCATCATCTTAGCTTCTTGAAACAAACATATCCAATTTAGTAATCTAACCTTCTTAGCATGCTTATCGCCTTCATAAGTGGATTTTGAGGCTTTCCAAATTTCATAAGACAATCTTAAAGATTTTACCTAATTGTATTCATTTTCAGGAAGGGCTGAAAAAAATGCTTCTCTTTGTCTCTCAATGCAGTCTTCAAGCTTGTCTTCTTTATCATTCTTAGTGATCAACCAATATCTTGGACCCGTGCATGGCAATTGGGTCTTCATTTTCACCTTCCAATTGTCTTAGTTGATTCCATCAAACTTTGGACTACCATTCTAAAATAACTCGTCATAGACCTCTTTAAGTTGTTAAGTTTTTCCTTCAAGGACTTGAAGCTCTAATACCAATTGTTAGGAAGTAAAGTCCACCAAGACAACTGAAGGTGGTGGGTGGGCTGGCAGATATGGTGAATTAGTTATACAATCAAAACAACTTTTTCTTATCCTTATTAAATCCAAAACATGTAATCAACAAGCGCAATAACCATAAGAAGATAACCATACACAATAACACTAGATTTGTTAACTAGGGAAACAATTGATCAGAGGAAAAACCATGGTGGGGATGGTACCCACAAAATGATGTAGTAATATATAAATTCCATGTAAGAGGATGGACTTTGTTAGGAGCCAATGAAATACATTCAGTACATATCAATCCCTGTTAAGAGACTTTGAATCCCTGTGAGGAGATTCCAACTCTATTAGGAGTTGTGCCAACCTTATTAAGAGTTGTGGAAGGTAGAATGACCCATTGTCCAAACAACTTCAAGGACAAGATCATTGAACTCATTGTTAAAGTTGTAGCTTCAGTCAGATTGATTTGATATACATTATTGTTATTTGTAAATCATCACTTCCTATATATATGTATATATATATATATATAATACAAATTATTATTATTATTAAATATACTAATTAAATGATGATTAAACCTTAGAGATGAGACATGTCTCCTCCTCTCATATTTATATGAGATCCAAATATGCATTTGGATCATATCTATAACAATGACAATATAATTACATTTGCAAAAAACAATCCATATTACTCAACATGGTATTAGAGCCAAAATTGTAAATGTACTAAGAGGAGGTGATAATAAAGAAAGAAGTACTTTACATACATACAAAACTACCAACAAAGAAGGATGTGGACAATGAATAAATATATATGAAAATATCTCCCATCAATCTGAGGGGAAAACAAGAAATTATAAAATAACTCTCAGCGAGTGACGAGAAAAAATAAATCATATATCTTTATTGCAAAGAGAATAGGGGATTATAATCAAACCATAGTCATCGGTTTGAGTGGTATTCTTGATGTCACATTAGGGTGATAGGAGATAAGTCAAAATTAAGATCCTTTTGTAGACTCTAGACAACACCTACAAAGGCTTCGATGTGCAAACTAAACCATCTATACACATCTCAATCCTCTATGAGATTTATGTTTGACGAAGGAGCAATTTAAATAACACTATGGGGTTTGCACTAAGTAGTGAATATGATATGAGCAGAAAAAGTGATTGTAGAGAAAGCAGACGAGATGCAACATCTAGATGAGTCATGGTCTAAATTAGGTTGTGATTATGGAAGCTCGCTCAACCAAATCATGGAATCAACATACTTCGTTCAAGCTTGGAAAATACATTCAAGAAAATGTATTCTTGAACATGATGATATTGAATCAACCAAAGCCTATTGCAACATGATGATATTGAATCATATAAGAAGTGAGATAATAGAAATGTAACAAATATTAATTATCGACAGATATTTTATAGGTAATGATTTAAAAAGCATATCATTTCTTATCAAGACAACAATTGGGCTATTTTTAATCAAGAAATGGAAATATCCATTATGGATTGACTCAACCATCAATTTGCTAATCCTCTTAGCATTGTGTCGACAAAAAGATTAAAACCCCATTTGTCAATGGAAAAACAAACATGAAAATCAAGTTGAACAATGGCTAATGTTTGAAGAATAATATAAAATGAAACAAGCCTGTAGCAATGATGGCATCTTCTAATGATGAAATAATGAAATGGAATGTAGTAAACATTTTCATGTGATCTTAATGATGTGTTCCGAACACAGTCTTTGAGGTATTGAAAATTCACATGAAACTTTGAACATCGGTCCTAATGCCTAGTTTACATGATTGACAAAGGAGTGAAGATTAACTTTTATCAACATTAATCTCATGTATCTGCAAATGTCAATAGTAATGACATAACATTTTAAGGGAAACAACGTGATACCAAAGATGGAATCTCTCATTATGCTTTAACTAATATTTAAGTATCTCGGTAATACAAATTTAGTAGGAGACAACCATTATTGTATCCTTAGTGCAAATAGACAAAAAAAAAATGAGATCTATTAAACAGGAAGAAGTTCTCTATATTCATTCGATGATATAAGAATGATAATTTTACATTGTGGGGGATTAATAACCAATGTTCAATTCCCATTATTTGACGAATGCTTATATGGAGACAATTTCCAAAGGATGTGCAGATAAGTATTCATTAGCTTTGAACATAACATTTATCTACTCCTTGTAGTTTCTATATATTGTATTAATGTTATTTTCCTTGATCTTTTCTCTTATGTTTGAGGATTTTCTTACAGGAAAAGAAGCTTGGTAAGCTTGGTACCTTGGACATGCTATTGAATATTGTGCATACTCAATCTTATGATAGTAGCGCGAAAGAAGTTGTGAGGATCTTGAAGCAAATAACTTTGATGATTGAGATAATGATCATCCTTCTACATTAAGAGGGAGTATGACACTTCTTCAGAAGCAATGCATGAGCTTAGAAAATTAATACTTAGAGGGAGTCTAGAAATACATATGTGTGACTACATGATTTTGATTGGCCTACTCTTGAGTGCATCATAAGGAAGTATTGACTTATCACTAGAAAATCAACATGAAAATCAAAAGATTGATATCAGATTCAGAGTCAGTTCGACAAACATCCTTGGGTGAAAAGAGCTTCTGAGGAAGTAACTAGAGGACTTAAATTCCAGGATCGATGTTCAGAGGGAGAATTTTGAGGTGCAATCCTTTGTAAATGATATCTTCTCTATGAGGAGAAGTTCTAAGTAAACTTTATGTAATGTTTTCTTCTCCATGAGATAGAATTGAGGTGAAAGTCTTTGTACAACCCTTTGACTTAGTTCATGGTGGTTACTATTTCACATATGATATATAATGAAAGGTGATGATCTTTCATTGACATATATAAACAAAAGGTAATCATTGTAAGGTGATGATCTTATAAATGGTAGACCTATTATCATGACATACTTTATTAAGTTGTTGTCCCAGAGTGTTGGAAGTCATGATAATGAATGTATCAACCGGAAGGTAACTATTATAAGGTGATGAATTTATCAATAGTTGATCTATCTCCTAACACCAAAATGTGCTGGAGCAAGTGTTATCATGGTTTTTCGGGTTGGATTTTGCCGGACAGCTTGATAACCAACTTGTCATGGTTCTTTAGGTTGGATTTTTCTAGGACACCTTGATAATCAACTCATCATACTTCTTTTGCTTAGATTTTGCCAGACACAACGAAATCAATTGTTATATTTTTTTGGGCCGAATCTTGTCAGACACCATAACTTAAATGTGTCATAGACCATACTTATAGTGGTGTTGAAATCTTGTATTATAATTACTTCAATTCTTTTTTGCTAAAGAGGGAGTTTTTGAAATTTTAGCCTTATAGTGAATTGAATATCATATTGAGATGATATCTCTTCATATACTTGAGAACATAATGTGTTGTACAAATCCTCCCTAGCTAAGAGGGCGTGTTAAAGTTGTAGCTTCAATTGGATTGATTCGATATACATTATTGTTATTGGTAAATCATCATTTCCTATATATATACATATTCATGTAATAATAATATATATTATAGTACATATATACATTATACATACATATAATACTATTATTATTATTAAATATATTAATTAAATGATGATTAAACCTTAGAAAGACGTCTCTTCATGAGACACTTCTCTCATATTTATATGAGATCCAAATCTGCATTTGGAACATATCTATAACAATGGCAATATAATTACGTTTGCAAAAATCAATCCATGTTACTCAACACTCACCATCCAATTGGGCTATGTATTATTCCTTTCAAAACCATAGCAATTGATCAATTGTCGAATAGGACTCTCTCCCAAATATAATCATTGTGTCTCTACTACTAACACAAGGAGGGATCTGGTTAGTTTTGGCCAAAGGCACACCTAAATATTTGATCACCTTGTTGAATAAACACAACACAAACAAACACATAAAGAACAACACCAAGGAGAGAGAGAACAACAAACACTTTATTTTGTCATCAATTATCAACATACATGCCCAGTTGTAAGGCCTTTTAGGTTATGACCAAATACAAAATACAACTTCAAAATCCATGATCCAGCTTCAAATTCGTTATTCCAAGAACATTTGTTCTCAACTCTCTAAGTTCTTCTCTGACCTAAACCTAAACACCCCTACTTATACTTGCCAAAACAGCTTATAGAAGATTCTAGATCATTATATAATAGAAAGGTCGACCTTAAAACAGTTTGTACACATCCCAAGACAAGATCCTAACATTAAATTCACAATCCAAATTAAATACATAAGTTGGCTCAAACTAAGGACCAAACACAAACAAACTTGGTCAAAGAAGGAATCGAACATCATCAAATATCAGGTTCACTCAACACATGAAGGAACACTCGGCCAATACTAGACAACTTGGCACATACAAAAACTCAGCAATGACTACAACTTGACAACCACTAGAACTCCACATTAACTAGCATAATGAACAAAAATGAGCAAGATAGCAAGGCAACCTAGGATGCTCCTACATCAACTTACCAAATACTTCTCAGGTCTCAATACCATATTCACAAACTTGCATCACAATAATCCCTTATAGATTTCTTACTCGCATGTATCTCACACTTACAATTCACTTTCTATTTCAAAAGCATCGCTTACCTTTTTTTTCATATTCATCACAAGGAAAGTAACTTTCCTTTATACCAACTCTTCAAATTAATTCATTGATTCATCCTTGAGGGTTTCCCAATTTACAATTACAATAGGCCCTCATTAAGATAAAACAATACATGTTACATTACATCTTTTCATAATTACATAACATTGTCAGCTCACAGTCTTTACAAATCTTTCACATGTGCAACATTGGACTTCGTATGCCCATTGACGTCATCATCATGATGTCTTCTATCTCTATATAGTTGCGCATAGCTAGATTCTATCCCTAATAGGAGATATAATCCGATTACTAGGAAGCACTATTTGGAACTCTATCTATAAATTGTCTTTTTTCTAAATGTCGAATAACTATTATCAGTCTTCGACTTTCTTCATGCGCTCTTAGCCATAGCATCGAGACACTCTGTAGAACTTGTCCTCAACCATGCTTGACCTCATCTTCAATCCTTGAATCGTACTATCTCAATTTATGTCTACAACTATGTCAGTCTTCAGTATGTTGACATCATTGACAAACATTGTCATGAATGCAACATATAAGCACACAAACACTCTGAAATGCTAGGATACTCTCACATAGGAATATCATTAGCATTCATGCCAACATAATGATGCCTTCATAATGAAGATTTTGGGATACTATAGGGGTGTCCAGAAAGCCAATTCTCCCCTGAAAGCATGTTCGTCATGACCCAATTTGGGAGTGCTATTTCATCTAGTTCCCAACATTTTCCTACATTAGGATCACAAGTTTCAATGGCTTCTCATGGAAGTACCTAGATATCTAGATCACCAAATTGTTTTGGTCAAGATGTGCCACCAAATTTCACAAATGAACACACTTTGTGCTCAGACATTAAGAACTTAGGCATCCCTTTTCTTATCGTAGTAGGAGCGCACTCTTGTACCACTCATTCTAATGCTAAAAACATGCTCAAGGCCTTTGAAGAGAAATACAAGCCAAAGCTAGATGAGGTAATTCAATTGAAATTTGATCCTGTAGACAATATCAAAAAGAATTTGCAAGTAGGATCAGGATTTAGGCATGTTCCCGCATTGGAAGGCTATGGTGCAAACTGTGTCGATGAACGTGAAAGCATGGGGAGGTTCTTCTCTAGAATGATAGTTGAGCAAGTAAAGTTGTACAATGTGGGTATAGATGTGGAGGGATGTCATGAGCCCAAATTAAAAGGATCATGAATATTCAAATAACATATGATAATAATTAAGAATAATAATATTATAATCTATTATATAATAGTGATATATTTGATAATATAAAATAAAACAATATATAAGATTATAGCATAATTATGTAAAATATTATATTATAATTATAATATTAATGAGTTAAATAAATTAAATAACAAATAAATACTTTGATTATAAATGATATCAAATACCAATAATATTATTTACCTACATGGGTTATATTATGAAATGGACATATTCAAGGATAATATTATAGTATAATTAAGAATTAAATATTATTATAAATAATATATAAAGAAAATATACTACGTAACAGTATTAAGAATTATGATATTACTAATATTATTATTAATATAATATATAATATGTTATAATTACATTATAAATCAATAAGATGATAATATATCTAACTATTATCACATTTGAATATAAATACTATTGATAATGAATTGATTAATTAATCAATATAATATTATATCTATTACTAAATATGGTACAACCATTAATATAAAATAGTACAATATAAATATACAAATATAAAAGTAAATAGTCTAATATTATGTAATTATAATAATTATATTGATGAAGTTAAATAAATAATAATAATACCTCATAGAGTATTACTATCCAAATTAAATTATTTATAATGAAAGATATAAATGTTAATGAGTTACACCAATATTACCATTTATTTATTATAATGTGAATTATAATATAATTATGATATATATTATAATATATACCATCAAAGTGTGTTTTCCAAAGTACAACAAATATTAAATATGAACATTTAAAATATTAAATGAAAAATATATTGTATAGAAAGATTAAATATATACTAAACGTAATTATATTCAAATTACCATTAGATGTCTAAAGTCGTGTCCATTCTATCATCCAGGTATATATGGGATAGATAGCCAGACATATATGGATGGCATTAAATTTACCTTGTGGAGGTACTCCTTGTATGGAACTAATATTATCATTAGCAAACTAAGTATGAAAATCTGAGCGATCCGATTATATTTCCCTTGTATCAAACATTATACTCTTGCTATAATATGGATCATGTATTAGATTGGGCAAATTATCAACTGCCTTATACAGATTGAAGATCATATTGGAATTTGTTTATTAATGCAACTGATTAAGGATCAACACTTTAGAGATTTTCCTAAATATATAGTCGTGTCTTTTCATTAACGAATAGACATGTTCCCCTATGTTTTGGCTATTGGTATGAGTATATATATGAAGTGATTCAAGAGATTAGATGAAGGAAATATACAAATTATTCTATCTCTTTAGATTGGGACTTCAGACCAGTGATCAAATTATAATCAGACTTGGCAAATGGAGCAGCTTTCTTTCTTAGTTTCAATGGTGTGAGTGTTGAAATTTAGCATTTGTCAAAGGCATCATCAAAAAAATATGGCAAAAAGAATATAAATAAAAGGAAAGTTGTAAATAAATGATGGACCCCCAAAAAAGGTCCATTACAAGGGAATTGATGATGATGGTCAGCTTATGTAGTTCTCCACATATTTGAAGAAAATTAAAGATACTCATATTGACAATTTGGAGGAAATAACAGACGAGGTAATCAAAAGGATAGATAAATGGGTGGAGTGGACAAAGGACTCTAGAAAAGAACATGCCTATTACTCCTGCTTGTGTAGGGAGATCAATTCCAATGATAGGCCCAACAAAGGAGCCTAAGAAAGATAAAGAGAACGAGAAGGAGAAGGAAACAAAGGGCAACAAAGATACATCGGTCCCTGTGATCAATTTGGATGGCTCTGATGGAGCCTAGTCAGATGATGGACTTGATGGGGGACCACCACCATAGGAGACACCTCAAGCATCCAAGAGCCAAGGTAATGTCCTTGCCACCGCTTCTTGAACTCGAACAATTGTTTTCCGTTTTTCGGCCATAAAGACAAGTACTCCTCTTGTGGCGAGGAAGATTTTTGATGCTACATTTAGTCATCTCTCAATGTGTTCACTGTAGAGTCTAGGTTGGAGAACACACTTGAGAGGAAGCAGAAGAGAATAGAGCAAGAAGTGTTTCCGATTGACCTAATCACTCAAATTGTGAAGCAAACCCCTATTACCAAGAAGGCAAAGAAACCTACCACATTAGTAGCTTTGGGCTAGGATGTGAACACTGGTAACTTCGTCATGGAAATTGCCCAAGCTCAAACAGATGGGAACCAGACCAACCTCGCCCTTGTTGTTTCAACATCTAGCAATATGACATGGCATCCTTGAGACATGACACTAAAGTTAGAATGTGGATGTTTCTAAATCAAGAAGTACATGAAGAGTTGGAGGAACTCAAGGTGTCAAAGGCTCAACACAAAGCCACAAACAAAGGATTGTTTCATTGCCTTAGGTAATTATTCATTCCTCTCACTAGTCAAGCGGGAGAGTCATAAGATGTGAGGCCTTTCAACCCATATGCATAAGAGAACAAGGCCCTACTACCGAGGCTTCAGGAAGAGAGGCACTTTGGTCAAATTGGGCATGAATGGCTAGAAGATATGAAGGTAAGGGGTCTCCCCTTAATTGAAAAGTTGGGTGCCCTTTTTATAAGGGTCATGAAATTAAAGGAGATTGTGTACAACAATCTTGAGTCTCTCAAGACGAATATAGAAAAGTACAAGGATTCTTCATTCGTATTGTATGAAATCACGAGCATGAAGGTAGAGAATTTAAGCAGTTTGGGCATTTTGAAGAACAGGGACTAGCCCCTATCCTATTGGATGAGATCTCTCAAATTTAGGAGAGAACACATAACAAAAGAAGAGAAACAGTTGAAGAAGATATATGAATTAGTTAAGAAGGCAGAAGAAACCATTTTTGGCCATCTCCGGGAGCTACACATAGAATCCCATGTGAGTAAAGGTGGCAAACTAGTTGATGTGGAGCACATGAATACAACCTACCAGGACTTCCTCGATTGGTAGTTTTAGAACTCTAATCTCCACACTTGAACTACTATAGATGGGAGGCTAATGAAAGTGTTGGAAAAAATGCAAACTCATATCGACACTGTGAAAGGGTTAGATGCAAACCATGATTTTTGGATGACTCGATCAAATAACACATCAATCCCTGGTGTAGAGGATCACGCGGCCATCATTGGAGCAATGAAAGGATACAAGTTATCCCAAGAAAGCGCAAACCAACTAATGATGAAAGCCAAAACGCTACAGCTCCCCAGAAACATTACTTTGTTGAAAAATGAAAAATGAAACACAATCTAAGAATTATCATGGTTCTGATTGTATCTTTGTTTCCTTTTTTTGTGTAGCATGTAGGAGTAGTGTTGGATAGTAAATCTACTAACTGGATAGATACACGTAGTAGTAGAGTTAGGAAGTGAAGTATTAAAGAAAGGTTTTACTACTCTCACGGTCGTGGAAGTAGTTGAACTGAAAACTCGACTCTAGCCTGGGTTTTTAATGGTTGTGGCGAACTTGGTGATAGCCTCTTTTGCTCTTTGGTTAAGAGCATAGCCATTTTAGAGTAAGATCAAACAAATTCATTGCACATCTATACAAAAGGGAGTTGTACCTTAAAAATTCAGAAGCAAGTGAAGGAAGGGGGAGAACCAAATAATTTCCCCTCTTTGGGTAGGAGATTGTTCTTAACCCATTGGACTAGAGAGAAACCATGAAGATTTATATTAAGAAAAGAGGGAGAATAAAGTATTAACCAACACAAACATAAACAAAAATGTCATCCAAAAATAACAAAGACAAAATGGTCAAGGTAGGTGAGAAACACACCATTCATCAAACGCATGAACATTGATGGTGCATTGATAAACTTGAAGGGTACAATTGTCATTCATAATGCCCATAACAAATGTGACAAGTTGTATCATGAATGTCAACCTCATGCATATGAAATTGATGGTTTCTCAACTTAAGATCTACCTTTAAGAACACTCTCACTCCCTTCATCTAATCAAACAAATCATCAATCATTAGCAAGGCATCTCAGTTCTTCATCATCAACTTATTCAACTATTGGTAATCAATGCATAAACACAAAGGTCCATCCTTCTTCATGAAGATGACTAGTGCACCACATGGGGATACACTAGGACTAAAATGGCCCTTGGCCGGAAACTCCTTTAATTGTAAACGAAGCTCACTCAAGGTTGTTTTATATATTTTAATTAACAAATTGACCCTTTCCCAACACCAAATAAATAGATCCTAGATAATTGGAATCCAAATATGACAAATAAGTCAGTAAAATAGATTATTAAATCCCCAACACAATAAATCAGCTTTGAAAATAAAATCGTTCCACGATAATTATAGACCTCTAAATGTCGAGACACACTCACCGGTCTAAAAGAATATGCATAATGAATATGGATTTAACATGTAATGAAGGGAATAATATACCAATTATGGATACATTGTCCACACAAGGATGATATTGACTTAAATATGAAAGGTTGATAATATTATATCTTGTGGCACTCCTAGGAATATAGGCACACTCAAATCTTGTAACTCTGGTAGAATGTGTTGAGTACCTGTTCAATGAAATATGCAAACGTCAAGTGTAGCTACTCTCAATATAATAGCTCTGAAGCACAATAATATACAATAAAATGCCTAATGGGGGAACACTAACACTCTAATGACACGATACAACATAAACAATGTTGTGGCATTGTTCATTCCATATGCTCTTGAGTGTAAATGACAATGGTCCTTCCATATGTTACTCCTCAATGTACACAACACTAGTCATCCCATATGCTAGCCCTTAGTGTACTTGTAATTTAAATGAGTTTTGCATTTTAATTTCAACATTTCATTTAAAATATAAGCATTTAAATAACCCATTTTACGACAATAGGAGCATAAATCAATGAAGATCAATAACTAAAATAGCTAATAGCATATAAGGCACAATATATCATGGAATCCAATAAAATCATCTTGATATCATAATCAATAGTCTTGAATGTAAAATGCACTTGATATCGTCATAAAGAATCATCTCACATCACTACCATCATCTTGCAAATATGATCAAACTATAAACAACATAATCAAAGCATCTATCACAACTAATATACTAGCAACCAGAATAATATATTGTCATGAATGCATCGCATCATGCAAATAATCACAATATCATAATAAGAGTATATCTTGCATCAAAATCATCATGAAACAAAATGCAATTGCATGATGCACTACAAAACTAGTAGCGACACCAATGGAAACAAGATGTAAGTTAAACAAGGATGATGAATCTCTGAAAGTGGATCATAAATTGTATAGGTCTACAATTGGTGGATTTCTATACCTAACTGCTTTAAGGCTATATATTATGCATGATGTCTTCTTAGCTCTCAAATATCAAGAAACTCCAAGGCAATCTCATGAGGTGATGCAGGAGCATCCAGATGTATAAGGGCAATCCTGTGTCACCCAAAAAAACTGTACTTAGACTTAGTTTATGTTTCATGTGTTTTCATTTCTAGGATAGAGTATTTGAACACCTTGGGATACGTGTAAATGCCGAAAAAATAGGAGTATGTAATTGAGCCATCATTTTGGTGAACTAGGAGGTGTAAATTGGCCAGATGAATGTAATTGTAATTTAGAGCATTCTAGAAAAAGAATTAGGTCAAAAGGCCCCACGCTTTGAAAGTTATTGCAGTTTTTCGAGTTTTGGAGACCTCCTAAGAATGCTTCAAAGTCAGGTTAGGGGCATTAAATGACCTTGAAAAGGGTCAAAAAATGGGGGACGAGCAAAGCTGGTCCATAGGGCTATAGAGCGCTTCGAGAGCTTTTCGAAAATGTAAACGGTTCATCAATCGGAGCTACGGTTCAAAAGTTATGCCTCCCGGAAGTTTGGTTACCGTTTTTGGATTCTTCTAGATTTGCACCAACTTCTAACGCAGCTTCTGGAGCCTTCTACTTGGTCGATGGATGCCTACTAGCACTTTCTAGAATGTATTCCTAGTCCTTAACCCTCTGGGGTCTATTTAAGGACATTTTTGGCATTGTAAAAGGCAGTTCGGAGTGGAATTTGAGAAGAGGTACTGAAAGGAGAAATTATCTCTAGATTTATGTTATTGTAAGCCCTTAGGGCATGTTATGAAGTCTATTTTCTCTGTACTGAATGTACTAGCTTATTTTCACAGTTAATACAATTTCCCTTTTCCTGTTGTGTCCATTCTATGCTTGGGTTGTGTCCCCATCATGAGGTGGCAATAAAAATAATATTCAAATATTTGAAAGGAACTTCAAATTCTAGGTCGTGCACTTTTCTCGTGGATATTGTCATGAATGCATCACATCATGCAGATAATCACAATATCATAATAAGAGTATATCTTGCATCAAAATCATCTTGAAACAAAATACAATCGCACGATGCACTACAAAACTAGTAGCAACACCAATGGAAACAAGATGAAAGTTAAACAAGGATGATGAGTCTCTGAAAGTGAATCGTAAATTATAAAGGTCTATGATTGGTGGATTTCTATACCTAACTACTTTAAGGCTAGATATTATGCATGATGTCTTCTTAGCTCTCAAATATCAAGAAACTCCAAGACAATCTCATGAGGTGGCAATAAAAATAATATTCAAATATTTGAAAGGAACTTCAAATTCTAGGTTGTGCACTTTTCCCAAGGATAGGCTAATCTCCATCCAAAATGCACTAAAGGAAAAACAAACTCAGACTTCTTCTTTTCCATATTCATGAAAATGTAGTGAATTTTTTCCAATTTTTTTATTGTTTTTTACTACAAACTATGTAGATCATGAAAATCAAATGCTAAAATTTTCAAAAAAATCCATGATGTTTTCGATCTTTTGAAAATTGATCAACTGTACAGTTTGGTTGGAGGATAGTCGTGTCCCTTTTCCCATTGTTTATCCAAATTTGAATTAGCTCCTTTTAAGTCCTTAATTCCACTCATTGCACCCCTTTCACGCTCATGTGTTCTCAACTTGATTAATTAATTGACCGCACTTCTCTTTTAGGGGTTAAGTCTTACTTGTATTTAAAGGGACCAAATCCTCAATTTCTTGCCCTATTGTTGTCTAGTGGAAGTGACACTCACTAACGTCTAGCTCTCAATTCCTTGTTCCACCTGATACCTGACACTAGATCCCTGATAGTGTTATTGTAAATCAACCCCTCACTAATCTTATATTAGTTGATCACAGTTTGTTAATCATTTTATGCATACTTCATAATTCCACAAATCTTGAAAGATGTGATGGTCTGATGTACCAATAACAACAAGCTTATGAGCAGTAGAGTGTGGTGATGTCAAGAAATAATGGTTTTAACACTTGATTGATAAGACATTAACTAAAAGTTTTATTTCAAATTTCAATGCAGTACTACACTTGCCAAACTTAAGGTATTAATTGCTTTAGGAAAGAATACATATGCCACCTTTTCTTATCATTTGCATTTAAGAATTTTGGTAAATTTAAAGGAACACTTAAAGGGAAATGTAAATACCATGTTTGAAATGAGAAGCTCTTTTACATATGAATTTCCTAAGAATTTTTCAATTTTCTTATTTCCCTTAAAAAGGTAAAGAAGGAATTGTTAACATGGCACTCATGAGAACTTGCTCTTAATGCCATTATCCTCCATCTTATACCTTCTTCAGTTCTTACCATTTACTAGAAACTCTAGTTCTTTGTTCCCTTGTTCTTATGGCTCACACAAACTCTCAATTAGTGCAAGACCACCTAGTGCAAGATGGCCACCATGAGGCCAATAGAAGGATTCATAGGGTCTTTGAGTCCATAAGATCAAACATGACAATTTCTTGATGTAATAAGGGCTATTGAAGCCATATTAGTTCATAATTAAGAGTTTGCAATCAACATGTCAAATGATGCCAAATTGAGCAAAGATTGTCAATGTATGTCATGACATGGTCTGAGGTTAGAATATAAGTTAATTTTGTGCTTTGGCAATCACAAGGTCTTGTGCAACCACATTTATGTAATTAAGGTAGTAGTTAAGTCCTTGATACAAGAAAATCGAAGTTATGAAAGTTGTCAAGCTAACAACATCATAATCATGTTTTTAGGCATACCAATGACTAGTTTGGTTTCCAAGGGCAGTTGGTTTTGCTTAAGTCAAAGGAGAACAAGTTTCAATATCTTGGTAAAGTTCCAAAAATTCAAATCTGGTAGATTTATGAAGAGTAATATTAATAAAAGTTGGCATTTTTGCAATATTTCCTAGTTTGTTCAATAATTAGAGTTTGATCACATGTCATTTCATTGTAAGAATTGGTAATAATGGTACACATGTTTGATGGTTGAAATTAAAATGTTGTTCTAACCCCTTCCTAATGATTAGAAAGAAGAGAAGCAACATATATTAAGGTTAGAACCACCTAGGTTCTTGTAGTGCCTGCCCCTGGTTCACATTTTGTTATCGTTGCTGAACTCTTCTAGAACTAGTTTTATGCTATTGGTTAGTAACATTCTTTTGAGAGTATCAGATATTGTGTTATGGATTCAGTTTATTATGTGATGAGATTACTTAGACTCTGTATGATGTTTATTTTTAGTATTCACAATTATTGATGATGATTATTACATTGCTTTCAATTATTAATGATGATTAGTAAGATAATTTATTATCATATGTGCTTTCTTATGGATACTTACCCTATAGTTGCATGTGTATGGTGTGTGTGTTTGCCTTGCGTGTTTGCTTTTGTATGGCATGTCTGATGTGGTTAAGGAAGAGAGTCGTAGTCATCTGCTAGTTGGGATCTACACGATGCACTACTTCCTACCATTGTCTGTTTAGTTTAGTATATATTGTGTTTGTACATGCATGGTTTTTATGCAGGTTGCAGGTACCGGGTATCGACTTCCCTGAATTGCCAGGATGAGTGTACCCTATCACATTATCTCAATGATAAGAGAGGGGAGATAAATTCTCAAGTCCAAATCCCAACCTTTTGAGCCATTTGTCCTAATTGAAAAATTAGGACAAGTATTTGAGTTGAATACCCACCAAATGTGTCGGATGACATATTTCGTGATTTTTAACCCTTTAGATTTATTTTGTATGATTTGTTCTATGATGGGTTTTCATATTTTATCTTGGAGGTCTATGGTGAATTTTCCATTAATTATGTCTTAATAAATAGATTTAATTAATTAATTATTTATTTGAGAAAATTAATAAAATATCATGATCTTTGATATTTTGATTGTAATTAATTAAATGTCAATTATTGGGGAAAAGGAATTAAATAAAAGAAAGTTAGAAATTAAAATTAATAATAATTATAAAATAATAATAAATTAATAAATAAAATAATAATAATAAAAGTTATAAAAATTAAAATGAAAGTTATAAAATTTAAATAAAAATGATTTAAAAAGTAAATTGGAGTTATAAGCTTGCATGGGAATTAACATGTGTCAACAACACGGTGGTTAGTGCATCAATTAAGCACAAGGTGTCTACAATTCTATGACTCATCAAAAAAATTTGAAAAAAATCCATGCTTAGTTGGTGACACCTTTCAGCGGTTTCAAAAAGCATTCCAAAAGTTTCTTGAGAGCTCTTGATATTCAGGTATTCATAGAAGCTTAAATGAAAAGTTTAATAGAAGCTACAAGCTTAATGGAAGCCTCGAGCTACAAGCTAAAAAAAAATAGAAATTTCAAAGCTTACATGCATGGGAGAAGATTCATATGCTCATATATTTTCTACTTGCTTCTATGCTCCTTCTAGCTCTTCTAATCACTTGGAGGATTCGATCGGCTTGGATTCTTGGAAGAATTGTGAATGATGGAGAAAGAAGGGATTTTCTATGGACTTCTGAGGCATGGCAAATTAGCATTAGTGTCCAGGTGCACTCGTGATATTCTCATATTCCCTTTGCACTCTTTCTCTTCCTGTCTTCATCATATCTATTTTATGTGTCTGAATACTCTCTATGTTTGAAATTGAAATCTAAATATTTTATTTGGATGAGAAGAAAACAATAGAAAAACCCTAGTTCCAAATGAGAAAGAAATTAGATTTTAATCAGGTTTGGGTTCGAATTTATATTAAATTAGAAAGACAAGATTTGGAATTAAAATAGAAATTTTATGGTGAAAATTCGAATGATTAGATGTAATCTTTCTATCAATTATATTTTTAAATGCATATGAACAAACCCTTTTATGGTTAAATTTAGAGAACAATTATTTTAACAGGAAATTCTTAATTCATCACAGATTGTCCTGTCGCTGCCCCTTGGATAGACTCAAACTCAGTCATTCATAACTTTTTATTGGGATCGAATTTATTCGATCGTTCCAGTCAGAATTGGCGCAACTTGGCCCTCTCCAACATATTTAAATTTCAGCCCGATCCAACGGTTCATTAGGAAGATATGGCCGTCGTACTGGGACTGTTTTATTCAAAGACAAATATTTCTCAATTTCCCATAACCAAGAGTTTTTTATCCTTAAACTTCACAAAAATAATATATCAAAGCATGGAATGAATTAAAGATAGTATTGAAATCTTCCCTTATTAGAATCTTATTAATATGCATTAGTTTTATATGGTTTATTATCTAATCTAATTAAATCAAATTTAATTAAGATTAATTAATAGTAGAAGAAGTGTAATTAATTATTAGTCAATTTAAGTAAATGGATTTTTAAGTGGAAAAAATTAAAAGAAAATAAATTTTAATATAGTTTATATAGTGGACTTTTTATAATGTATATTGAATACTATTTAATATATATTAAACAATTTTAGAGTTGTTTAATGAAGATGATAATGTTAAAAATTTGGAGATTATTTATGTTAAAATCTACAATGAGTCTTATTGGTTTGTGATAGGGATCTCTTTCAAACAACGTTTATATAGACAAAATATCATTAGAACAATTAGAAAATGGAGTCTAATGGTCGATTTTAATATTGATTAAATAATTGTAAGATGATAATTTATATTATGTTGATTTAAATTTAGAAACTCTGAATGATATTGGATTAAGACTGAATTATTATGTTATTGGTTAATACGTTTGAATACCTTAATGGAGTTAAAAGTTAGCCAAATATTAACTAATGAGTTTATGGAAGGATTTTATAGATTGAGTATGTTTAGTTTGAGGAGTTTATTATTTATTAATGTTTGTAAGGACTAGCAAACTATTAATAAATAATGGTTTAAATAGATATCAACAATTTGATTAGAGTTAATCTAGTGGAGATTATTTATTGATTGAAGTTTGGTAAAAGATAATAATTTTTGGAGTTGGATTATAATTGATTTTTAATCGATTGATATTCATTGAGTTGATATTATAACTATGATATTAATAATTAAGTTGTAAAGTATTTACATCGAAGTTGATAAGTCGTACTCTCATGACTTGAATAACGACCTTAAATGTTTTAATGGTGAGACTTAGTATTATTGAATTGGAAACTATTAGATGTTAATAGGTCATGGATGGTGTACCTATGTTAATTGTTTGATGTAATTGATCATTTTAATAAAGTTATAATCTCTTATTCAAAGAATGATAATTGGTCCTCTTATAATATAACGAATAATGATCCTAAAAAAGTTGAAAGGTTAATCAATTAGAATATGGATCATGGTTAAATATAAAGGACAATTTAATTAAGGTCAATGATGATCAGTTTAGCGAATATTTATCCTTAAGTTATTTTTAGAATATAATTCTAAATAATGAAAAGATAATGCTATCGGGGAACAATTGGGTTGACTTGTAGGTCAAATGATGAAACTTAAAACACTTGAAGTATACTTGCAAATAGAAAACTGGAAACCCCTACACGTTATTCAACTATGTGAATTTAGTAAACCAAAACATGTGTTTGCATCGTGTATTCTATATGCTTCTTGTTTTGGGTTTTGGGTTGACTAGTGTTGACCAATCCTAAGTTGTTACCAAAGGCTCGGGGGTTATGAGATGTGATGGCATGTTGATCTTATTTGGTCTTGATCTTAATAAGCCCAACCATGGTTATGTGATCGTATGCTCTATGAAATGTTTCTATTTGTTCTTCAGCCTTCATGTGTGAAGTTGAGATGTATATATATCTGAGATACTTGAGCTAATCATTTTTGAGTCATCAATCAGTTATCCTTGGATTATTTTCTAGTCGCCATGATAGGACTGAAATATGAATTTATTTCTTGATGATGTCATGTTGTGGCATGTTTAACTCAACCATTTTGGAGTCTTCGATCAGTATAATTTTGAGATATTCTTGGTTGCTTGTTGAGAACCATTTATCTTGAGATATATTTTGGTTATTGAGAACCAATGGATACTTATGATTATCAGTGATGCCTTCAGTTGCTAATATAGAACTGTTATGGTCATGATTTTCTATGGATGCTTTTCGGATGCTCATAGAGATTTGATGATTCTTATCTTGGAGATTTGATGATTCTTATTATGGATATTTGATGCTTTTATGCATATTTGATGATTTTATTATGGATTATCTTTTATGATTTTGAGATTTATGATTCCATGAGCTTAGGGTAGGTAATCTACTTGTAGTGTCGGGAAGTGGCTTGTAATGGGGGTCGGGGCCCTAAGTGGCTGCCAGAGTAACTCATTGTAAGTTTGGTTAATAAGTGATAACATTTACACACTAAATGGGGATTAAATGAACCTAAAAAGATAATTGTTTTGATGTTCTCGCCCATGCCTTGAGCGCCTGTACAGGCTAGGATGGGAGTAGTGAGAACGCATGGTTGCGACCATGCATTCCATAGTATGCCTCGTTAGTATGAGAGGATACTAGTGGCTGCATGAGATCAGTATGGACCCGTGGAGTTTAGCTAACTGCCAGGGTAAATTGTACGTGATAAATGCGATGACACTTTCCCGCTTGCAGAGTAAGTTTCCTACATGTCTTTGTGTGCCTCTGGGAATTAGATGTCGGTTTTGTGTGATGGAACCTTTGAGTTAGTATACTTTTAGGATTCCTGAACTTTTTATGCTATGTGTATTGATATCATGTTTGGGACTTGAGATTATCTCCTCAGCACGGTGGGAGTGGACCACTTAGGTTCCACGCGGTCGGGTGGTAGTGTATTTTCACTCTTATCATTTGAGATCCGTCCGAGACACCGTGGCTGGAGTATCCTTGGTTGGTAATTATTCTTCATTATGTTCCTTGAGCATTATGATAGATAATATACCTTATGATGGATGTATTTACTGGTATGTTTCTTATATTGATGATTTGTTTTACTTTGCATATGTTAGTTGATGATTTATTATGCTTTACTTTGCATGTTAGTAGGATGTTTTAGGAGTGACATTCTTACTATGTTAATACCGATGATCTCTTCGGTGCTTTGGAATGTTACGCACGGAGGGATGGCTAGGATCCACAATGGTCTAATGATGCTATTTACGGTTGGGAGGAACCGTGCACTTAGTTATTTATGTTTGTGATATATGGTTATCTTTTGTGATGGATGTTTATATCTTTTGTGATGATGTATCATGTATGATATGTGATTTCATTTATGTTATTGCATCATGGATTAATATTAGATGATGATGTACTTTATTTACTTGGATGTTTATTCTTTTAAGCTTTTCATACCCTGTGATATGTACAGTGGATGATTGAGCTAAACTAAAATATAATTACAAAAGGACACTTGTATATTGTTTAAGTACATTGGATGTATCATTGTTATTTCATAAGGATGGGATGTTAGATGAATAGTTAATTTAGATGTGATACAACGTTAAGGGATCTTTAAAGAATGTAGCCTGTTATGTATATATGTTATGTTTATTTTCATTTGAATTGTTGCTATTGCTTCCGCAAATGTTATGAATGGTTTTATCTTTCATGTTTTTTAAAAAAAAAAATTGTTTGGCAAACTTAGTAAAATTCTTTGGATCCCTTGGCGGGGCATTACAGTTCTCAACATGTCACATGAATGGTGGCACGAAAAGGTCAAAACTCAATCTAGTTGTTCATCTCCCACAAAAGCATCCAAAGAGCTAAATGCAAGTACCCAAACACCCCAAAGAACACCCAAGAACCAAGCATCGCAACCTAAGACTTCTCAAACAAGTTCGCAACCTAGTGGAGATAATGACCTCCTAAAGAAGAATAAAAAATAAAATAGGTATGTAATGTGAGTGTTGTGAGAGTAACTAAGAAAAAAAGAGCTCTCCTACAAAAAAACTCATGTGTTGAGGATGCACAACTCTTGAATCAATTGGGGGAGCAAAGTCCTATAGTCTTCTTGGTAGATGAAGATCTGGAAACCCCTGTGTCAAGTGACATTGTGTTGCCATCTAATTCTGGTGTTAATACCTTGTTAGTCAAAACTCCCACAAGTGTTTCATCCACTCCAAGGCTTTAAAAGGCCATTTAAAAGAAGATGGTATACTCCCCAATTGTGGAAACCAAGGCTGATATGGTTGCACGCATGTTGAGTGAGACTCCTAAACCCTAGAAGGCAAGGCAAATAGCCATGGTAATAGATCCTCAAACTAAGCACCATGTGTGTTAGAAAATATTGATCATAATGTGGATAGAATGAGCTTGAGAGTACATAAGGGGATTTTAATATAAGTAGTATGGGAGACTCAACTACTAAATGTGACATTTTAAGTTGTTTGTCTCTATATTATCTTAAAAGAACCAAGTTTATTGGAAAGAAAGAATGAAAACTTGCTCAACGTGTAGACACTCTCACTGGTTTCATTCGATCTACCTTACCTGCCAAATATATCCCAACTAGCTCATCCTCAAGGGTATCTATCACAAAGCTTGTTGACTTTGATAATTTGGAGTTCATTAAGAGAGCTTGAGTGGTTACTAAAGCGGTGGATGATTGATCCGTTCCAAATGATTGTCAAGGGGTTATCCCTCTTTGAACATGGGTTAAGAAACTATATACACTCAAGGACACGATCATTCTTCACATAGTTGAGTTGCGAAAGTTGAAAAAGGAAATCGATAAGTTGTACGCCACTTTCTTAGAGATACAAGAGATAGCTAAATTACCATCTTCTATCTTGACATCAGAAGATGTCATTTATAATCCTGATTGCAATTCTGTCACTCTTTGGGTGCAGATGTTAGATTGAAAACAACATGTTACAAAAGAATTCCAAACTTACACAATCCATAGTTAAAAATATGAATCTCCAACGTGATTTGAAAAGTCACTTTTCTACAATTGGTATAAGCATGTTTGGAGATGATGGGAAATAACTATTAGAAGTGGATATTGTTAAAGATGTTTCCATGAAAATGTTGAGGATGACCTCTATGTGAAGAAGGTTGATTTTAGATCCTTGGAACCACAAGAGAATGTCATCGTGGTGTTGGAATCCATTAGTGATGAAGTCAAGGATATCCCATGGGAGGTCATGGAAGCCAATAAGAAGGTGGTGAAGTGGAGGATAAGAGTTGGAGCCACATTTGAACATGTTGAGGACCAAATATCATCAATTCTTATTAAATACAAAGCATACAAAAAAAGAACAATTTGACAAGCAAAGTACCAGACTCAAGGTAATGTGGTGGATGCAACAAAAAAGGTGCAACGAGAGTTTGATGAGTTCGAATAACTCAAAGAGGCCTTGGCAAAAGCATGTGAGGGGACTTGTAAGTTAGTTTCTCTTTAATTTTAATTTCATGATTTCTTTGTCCACAAAACTATAGGCTCTTGAGGGCCATTTTTTTATGCTACGTTTTTTTTTCAATTTTTTTATGTGAATCAAAATTTATCTTTGTGGTGGTTATCTTCAAAAAGAAATCAGTTACCAAAGTTAGCTTGAAACTGAATGCCTATTTACAGTGAAACTTTTCTTGTGTTTAGGGGTTACATAAGAAAAATCTAAAAGAAAGATCAAACCAAATATAGTATTTGAAAGTAGCTTTCTGCAAATTGTGAATTGAATGTTGCATTTTATAGAATGTCTTTATTCCTATGTCCAATGGCAATTATTATGGGATACTATCATCTATCTATTGATTTATAAGTTCAATTGACTAATTGTTGTTCTAATATACAACTTTGTGTGAGATTGGAATGGAAAATCTATTTGATAGTTTCAATGAACTTTATGGTTAAGGAAACTTTGTATTCCATTTATACTACTCAAACTCAATTGTTGTTTACCTTTAAACAAACTTTCTAAGTTAAAAGTTCTCACCTTAATTTCTTTTAGGTTAAAAGCATATTGGTTATGTTAGTTTTTTTTCCATATCATAAGAAGGTAGGTGTCTTCTAATATAAGCAAAGAGTAAGTGTAGCATGTCATCACACTTGCCTCAAGTGTTGATTTAGATTGCCACTCATTGGGCACAATATATTATAAGAGTTAAGTGGTAAAAAAAATTTGCAACCAATGTACAATAAAATATGGTAATTTTTCAATAAATGCTTTTATGATTGGGTAGGATGTGCATATGATAGAAGTACTAGTGATAGAGCATTCATTTTAGGAGATAGCTTAGTCGCTTAGATGAGCAAGAAACAAAAGTTCCTTCTTTGTTCACTACAGAAGCAAAATATATTGCAGCATCTTGTTGCACTCAAATAACTTGGATGAACTAGACACTCAAGGATGTAGAGGTATTCTTTGATGAGGCAATTCCTATAATATGTGATAACACACGTGCCACTAATATCTCCAAGAATCAAGCAACACGCTCAGGAAATAAACACCTCTATTTGGTATCATATTTTGAGGGAGTAAATGGTTGAGAAGGAAGTAAACCGAAATAATAGCCCACCAAAAAAAGATTGGATATACTTTCTACTACAACTTTGACTAGGGATACTTTTAAGTATCTTTGACATAAATTAGGGGTTAGTGGCTCGACGCTTTCAAACTAGATGCATAAGAGGTGTACATCTTTCTAGAGGGATAACAATTGCCCATATTTTGTCTCTTGGATTGATGCTATGGCCACTCTTAGGGGGAGCAATGCAAGTGAAAAGTTGCAAGATAGATTCCAAAGAAGTAGGTCTCTCTAATATGGGGAGAGATTAAGAAGAATCAAAAGGAAGAAGTATAATGCCCTTTGTCCTTGATATCATGGAGGGAGAAGGATAATCAAAAGGTTGATTGTCTTAGTTGTAGGTTGTAGTGTCATCCATGACAAAGGAGGAGATTGTTGGTATTATGATTTCTGTTTCCATTGATGTCAACCTCTAGTGTGGCATTAATGTCATATTGTTGAGAGCAAACGAAATATTGTTAAGAAGTAGTTGTTAAGACGTTGATTGATGAAAGAAGACTTGAAGGATAAAGAGGTTGTGGCATTGATTCAAGAAGAAGATTTGAGTTAATTTGTAACATCCCATTTTCCACGGTCTTAAATAACCAATACCATACTCAAGAAATACAGTTACTACTTTTCATAGGAAGACAATAATATCATTCATGTTCATGTGAATAAGATTTACCATTAAAAATCAGTTAGACAAAAATTTCTTAACTTAAAAACTTGAAGTACCATCAAATGACTTATTACAGAAATTGAAAACTACATACCTCAAAAAACTGAAATTGAAATCAACTAGGGATACTTCTGCAACCACCCGGCTTAGTCCACAATACCTCTATAACAATACCACAAAAATGACTTCTATCCAATATTGTCAAACCAAAATCAAATGATGATTATCATTAAATACCATTATATAAAATTAGGGCATCACATACCACTGTATCAATTAGGGCATTGTTTACCTTCAGTTTATTTAGGGCTTTTGATACCGCTAACTCACTTAGGGCTTTTGCAACCACAAATTCAATTAGGGCTTTTGATACCATGGATTCAATTAGGGCTTATGATACCACTGTATCATTTAGGGTTCCAGTCATTTCTCAATCAATTAGGGCTTCAGATTCCTTTCCCTCTGAATATTTAACAGTGATAGTATCTTAGGATTAGAAATATGCTTATAGTCGGTATTCATATAAATGAAAACAATCCATGATTCTATCTCTTATATCTAGGTGTAAAATAATAGTAACAATGAAATAACTCAACTTAATCTTACCTCCTCATAAATAAAAATGATAATACCTGTTTCCGATAAACAATTGAATGCATAGCTTATCTCTATCTGTCGCATGTCCGACATCTTGAGAGAGGTGAAACATTGTCAGGGGTTTAACCACCCAACCTCAGACTAGATCATATCCCCACACGTTCTCTAACGAGAAAGGCCCTCCCTATTCAGAACAAACAAGGGTCATCTTCCCATCTACTGGGCTTCCTAGTAATTAACTCACCATACGACTTGGTAGCAGGAGATCACAATAACAGGATTGTGCATGAGCTATTACTTAATTCATGTTAATTGAAATGTCATAACTAATGCTGATTCATATTATTGAAGATTCCTTTCTCACACTTCATCACCCATCTTCTTGGCTACACAACCGGGTGAGTCCCAGGTATTTGAAATTCTTAGAGCAGACGACTTTATCATCTATTCAAGAAGACTATATACGTCCATCATTTCAAATTCTATGTGTACATAATTATGTTCTTTAAAGATTTCCAAAATTGATTTTTTTATTAATTTAATCATAACTGATTCCTCTACTGTGTTCTTGCAGATTAACTCCACCTCTTCACTTTTTCATGGCTTCTCTGTCGGTGATTTCCTCGGTGTTACAAATACTCTTAATAAGTTTGGAAAATTTATAAAAACATGTGCTTGAAATGGATTTACGTATTCAATCAAGTTTAATACAACTGCCAAATGAATTCACAAATGATATACATATACTCAAAGATACTGGGTGAATGATCTCATATACATTTTAGAATGCAAGTAGATCTCTACTTAAGTGACCCTACCATAAATCAACAAAAAATGTTCCTTCATACAGCCCTCAAGATTTCTACTTGTAAGTTGTAAGTACAATGAATTTGAACTTCCTAAAAACACACAATTATACATGTTAAGCAAGGCCAAATGGATTCCTGGAGACCTATTAAAATTAAGCAAATATCATTTTAGTTATGGTTAATTGGAGGACTCTCGAAGTTAAGTAGATATACTTTATGCTTAATTTGCAGTTAGTTCAACTTTCTTAGAAACTCTGAAGTGGTCAAAATCAGACTTCAGAATCTAGCGCTGATCAGAGAAACTATTTATCAATCTACCGACATATAGAACTGGTAATCATAACATCCCAAATTATATGCTTTATATGTTGTAAGTTTACCATATTTTGGAACCAAAGAAAATAATGTTTAATACATTTAGAATCCAAATAGAAGAAGTACATCGGGAAGAACTTGAAAACGATTTAAGCTACAAATTTTGGTCTTTTAAATTAGCGATCTCATGAACGTCTGGAAATTCCTTGTTTTATCAATCATTCAACAGTTATTAGAACTGATTCTATGTCTTTGTGGCTGTAACTCGGTTGCTCTTCATTTGAATATAGTTTTTTTTTTTAAACAAAATCGTTGTTCATGGTTTTTCACAGGCTCAACCATCTAGCCTAATCCAAGCAAGATTCTTATGAAAAATTTATGAATTAGGGTACATAGAAATCTGTTTCCGTCCATTAATAAAAATTAGGATAGGATGCAAGCCTTTATCATACAAGAATGATGAATTTTACCTGATTGAACTGCTTCGACATTGAGGATTATTGAGCAACCAGAAGTATCCAGGTTGGAAACATACTTGATCAGTCTTCCTGGTTAAGTTGCAACAGTAGCGTTTTTTAGTGGGTCGTCCATGTAGGCCATATACAAAAGATGTGACTTGCCGTCCATCCATGACCAGACATGAAGATATGTCTTCCCCCCCAAGTACATTCAAATAGACTCTATATTAAAAAGAAAGAGCTGAATAACATTGTTTGAAAAGCAATAGCAGGTGATTGGAAGGGTCATGAAAATGCAGAGAGGAAAGAGTCATCCCCAAATGATCATCGATACTCTAATTTAATGGTTGGCTTGACTATCCGAGTACCTTCAGTCATAAAGAAAGCTATTCGAATTCCCAAGATGACCATTCGAATAGATTAAAAATTAAAAGATAAAATAAAAAGGTTGGAGAAGATTATAAAACAATTCGAATTGCCAAAAATATTAATTGATTAGCTACGCCAAGTGTTATCATTTAAGAGCAAAGAATATTAAATTGAAAATAATAAAGTTGGAAGGTTGTAATTCGAAAACTATAATAATTCAAATATTATTAAAATCTTTTATGTACTTATAAACATCACTTTATTAAATTATTTAATTTCAATGATGCCAAATCATTTAATATTATATGCATGTTTATAAATATTTATTAAAATAATATGATGAAAGATAAATTAAAATCCTTTGAGATATGTTTTATATTTTAACCCAATTATTTTAATTAAATTATTTATTTAGATAACTCATGCAGTTCCACAAATGTATCTTGCTTCAAATTGCTAGGTCCTCTACCTGTCTGCCCAGTGATGGTGATGCCTTGCCTAATTCTTTTATGACAATGCTTCCACTCCCTTGACATGCTCCCTACAAGGAATTTCTTCATAATTAAATTATAAATTATTTATTCATAAATAATCATAACAATTAACCTTTCATCTTAATTACATGAATTTGCGATTAACGATCAACTAACATGTCATCTTTACTTGAAATCATAATGACCAACTATCTTACCATTTTGCTAGACTATATCAAATTAAACTACCGACTTTATACGAACCTTAACGGCTATATTTCAAGCTAGGTCAAAAATTGGGATGTGACATAGTTGCTAAGGCTTTGACATTGATTCATGAATGAGGTAGGTTATCCAAAAGACGAATATGCAAAAAAGAGTATTTGAAGACATGGTTGAAGAATGACTTGAGATGATGGTTGCTTACAGCTCTAGGCTTAATGACCAACTACTGCAAGTATTGCACTACAATGTGTAAAAGTTCCCAAACTTATTATTTGACAAAGATATTATTACCAAAAATTTCCCCCCATGTTTAAATTTTGGCAAAGTCCTATTTTCACCCAATTTTAAAGAGTTAAAACAATAGCCTTCAAGATGGTAAGAGTTTCTTGTCACTTCTTATTATTAGAATATTACAATACTTCTTTAATGGTTATTTTAGTTAGTCTTTTGTTTATTAGGTAGTTTCCATTTTCATCTTTAGCTCACAATTGTTTCCTTTAGAAACATCATCCTTGTAAATCTATATAAGGTTTTTTTATATCCCCTATTTAAAACAACTACAACAACATCAATTTACCATAACATGGTACCAAAGCATGTCAATGGGATTTCATAAAATTTGGCAATTTTTTAAAGAAAAATTCGAGCCCCTTTTGATCTAAATTTTTTTCCCAGAATTTGTTTCACAATTTTTGAAGTAAAAAATGTTGGAGGTATTTTATAAAACTTTGTGGTTCATCTTCGCAGTTTTTTGCTAAAAATCATGAGCACAATTTCTTGATTTGAGCAAAAGTCTTTTAATTTTGAAAGTTGCCTATACTCGCATGTTGCATGCATGTGTCTTTTGTGAGTTTTTTGATTAATTTAAAACTAGGTTTTGAAGGGACCTGAAACCCTTTACAACTTTTAGAACATAAAGATATTCAATGAAAGCCCCAAGATAAAACATTGTCAACAGACACAAAGTAGTAGCCCAAGACAAACCAAATGAATACTGCAGAGGACAACACTACTCAAGACCAAAAGAAACTAGCAGAATAGAAAAAATAAAGAGAGCACAATCTGCCCAATGAGTTTGAAACAAGGAACCCACAACCTGCATAAAAGGAAGAAACTAGGATTTCCATTTACCTCCCTTCTTTTGGGAGCACTATGTCATGTCAAAATAAGGAGTGGACTTGTTATGGTCTTTTCCAACAACTAGGATCCACCCCTCCATCACCATAGAAGTCTTCTCCTACCAATCCTTAGAAACCAAAGATTGAAACCCCAAGATAGAAGAAGGATAAGAACCTACTGCAACGGAACCAACAATGGGACCCTCCACCAAATGAATGACATAGAATCAACAACTATAGATTCAATACCATTGAGATTTCTTAGCATAAACAATTCATGCCTCCTCTAGCAAAGGAGAAACCCCTAGCCCAAATTTACCATCTACAATAGAGAGACCAGCAAGTACAAAGCCCCTAGCTCACAAAGAAGAATCATAAGACACTTTGACTACCACAGAGCTAGAATTTAAACCAATAGTAACAACAAAACTACCAGAAATTTTACCAATAGACCTAGTAGGAAAAACACCAACAAAAGAGAAACTTGTAGACTTTCTAACATCAGAACTACCAGAAGCAATACTAGTAGACTCAACAGGAACAATACCAGCATGAGAGACATCCATAGAAACAACAAGCACAATACTAGAAAACTCTTGTGCCCCAATTTGGAAAAATCTTTTCTTAACAATAGTATAATGTTTTGAAGTTCCCTTCCACCAAGAACCAAATTTTTTTGTCTTAGCCCTCTATAATATGCATTGGGCCGCCAAGTGACCATTTTAAAGCATTTCCTACATCCCAAGGTAGCTCTTCATAGTCCAAAGATTGTATCCAAAAACCCTTAGAATGCTCTAACTTTATCCTTTCTACTAACACCTTAGAGATGTCCATCTCTACCAAGATTCATGTATTAGTAGACTGCATAATGTTAGTTGACACATTATCCAACATCAAGAAATCTCCAAGAGCCTTTCCCACCGCTTCCAAAAGGGAGCAAACTCAAAAATGAAGAGGAATATAGGGGAGTCTCACCCAAATCAGAACCTTGTTAAAGATTTTGAAAGAGGGGGAAAAATCAGGGTGCCACGGTTTCACCACCACTACAAAATGATAAATCCAAGTGAAAGAATGATTGCACAAGATCAACTTTCTATCATTAGCATTATCAAACTTAGCAATAAAAATCCCCTGGGCATACGGAAGATGTGAACAATACCAAAAATAGTAGGTTCCCAATGAGAAGAGATCCACCCATGTATTTCAAGAAGGTTTGATAACAAACCCAAAAAATGACAAATTACCCCCTAACAAGAAAATTCGAAGGAGGCAAACTCAATATCTTCCACCACATCCTCATCGAAAGCAATCTAGATAAGGATGTGCCTTCCGTGAGTTACATGTTATTGCATGTGTTGTTTTACCTTGCAAAGTCTTCTGTTTAGTTGCATGAAAGTTTCTCTTATGTTTTTTCATAAAATATTTCCCTAAAACAAATTCTGATGGAATTTCATTTTTTTTCCCATAAAATATTTCTTATCCTTTAATTTGCAAAGTTGCATGAGATTCCTTTGTGGATTTATATTTTTTTCTAAATAATTATATGTCGGGTTTTACTGTTTTAAATCAAAATGAAGCTTTTTATTCTTTCATTTGCATCTCAAATTCTATTGTCTAGTTTTGATTGATTTTTCACCCCAAAAATCATGTTAGGCTTCCCTGGTTTTCTCCTAAAAATATTGTGGCTTTTAGCAGTCTATTTTGGGGCATAATGCTCGTCTGCGTAGTTTACAGATTTGTCGATTTTTCCTCAAAATCGTGCTAGTTGTTATCAATGATTGTCTATGTTTCCAAGGAAGAGCAACTCTATATCCAACACCGAGATGGATATTTTGTGATGGCTTTTAGTCAGATCTTTTGTTGATTCTAGGAAGGTTAGTGGAAGACTCATCTTAGTGGAAGAGTTAGTGGCAAGCTTTTGTCTCGTTCTACAAATTAAGGATGGCTAGACCCTCATGTTGATTAAATTGTATGTATCAGGATATGAGAAGTCAACTATTTGTAATTAATTCTTCCAAAAAACGAAAAAGTTATAGATTTTTTCTGCGAATGTAATAACACTCCTAATTAATTGTGTGTGTTCCAAGTGCAGATTAGAATGTATATAAATATGAGTAGAGGAGACATGTCTCAATATATATATATATATATATATATAAGTATAAGTTTGATTAATTGATGATTAATCAATAACCATAAAAGAATTATCTCTAGGTCAATTCAATCTGATAGAAGCTACAACATTAACAATAATTATATATCTGAGGTGATAGATCACTATTAACTGCTCATTCATAGTCTGAGTTGCCAGGTCAGGTCTGAAGCTGAAGTCCTTAATGAAAACCCTTTAAACTCTTATTTCAGTGAATATAAATGTTCAGTTTCAGTTGGGTTGTACGTGCCTATTCTTTCCTTGCATAGTTTTTTTGCATGTATATATGCTATTAAAATTCACAGCAGTAATATACCAAATCAATGAAATATGAACGCAACTCCATAAAAGTCCAAGTAAATGAGGTTATGTGACAGCTGGATGTGGAAGTCATTCGGCTGATGTGGGATTCTCAAACAAGTGTTGGAGAATTTAAACATTATTGTGAATTATATCAACTCACTTCCTGAGTTCCAGGTAAACAATTTGATAGTATTCTGCTACCTTTGCATGTAGCTTGGAAAAACTTGATCATTTTTTCAAACTGGATGATTGAGAGCTAGACTGCATAGAATTATTTATGAGGTGAAAGATCACTATTAACTGCTCATTAGTAGACTGAGTTGCCAGGTCAGATCTGAAGCTGAAGTCCTTATGAAAACCTTGTAAACCATTATTTTAGTAAATATAAATGTTCAGTTCCAGTTGGGCTATACGTCTCTGCTCTCTCCTTGCATTATTGTTTTCTATATATATCTCCTATTAAAATTGATACCAGTAATATACCAAGATCATATTTCCAAATCTGAAAATCCTTGAACAGCATTCATTTAAGCTGTTGAACAAAATAACTCCAGGAAAAGGAAGTGGAAAGTTGTGCAGAATCCATCAAGATATTACAGACAATTAATTCAATTTTTGAATCAAATGTTGCATTCATTCCTCTTGTCCAAAGACAAAAACCCCTAGCTAATTTCAGAAATCGTTGAGGACAAGGGCAAATCATTTTTGGGCAAGGGTGACCAGCAATTAGCAATGTCCTGACAAGTTTTGAGGGGCGGATCACTTGAGAGAAGAGATCAGCATTTTGAACACTATTTCAACACTCTTTGGGCAAAAATCTGCATTTTGACATCTATATATCAACAACTTTGCAAATTAATCTGCATTAAGGAACATCATTTTGGAAACCTAAGGCAATGATCAGCATTTAATATCATTTTCAGCCTCTTACCGTGGGTGATCTGCCGTTTCAACAACCTTGTGGAGGAGGGTCAGCAATTGGGTTGCCTTTGGAGGCTCAGGCACCTCTCCACTCTTTCCTAGCTTCCAACATTCATTTTCAAACTTACTGAAATCATCTAGGGTGTTGTATCAGCATTTTCAAGGGTTACACCACTCAGAAAAGGTGTTGTACCAGATATTAGAATGTCCTACCAGACATTTATAGTGCTGTACCTGACCTTGTCAGCGTCAGGAAGTCATTTGGTCTGATCTACCAGAAGCCATATTGTATAAACCTCATCATTCGCTTGTGAGTTAATTCCGGAAACTTCTAATCCTGAAACTTGTTTCCAAACTGTACAGCAGTATTGTAGTATGAAATTAAAGAAAGTAAATGTTATTGCTTTTGTCATAATTAAAACAGATAATAGTATATGGTTATTTGAAGATTTTTGTGAAGTTGGTTATTGTGATCAGCAATTATATTGAAAGTTAAGTTGTTTCAGTTGTGTTTGTTTCAAAAATATCAGAAAATATACAAAACATTATAGTTAAGGACATTACATCAGACTTGGTTTCAATAACTCATATCTCATGATGGGTTGAAGATGAACCTAGATAAAGTGAGAGCAATACTCAAGTTACAAGCAGTTGATACCACGTAGTTTTGTAAAATTCTAAATTTCCCATGGGTTGATGAGCTTCTAATAGTTCATAGGAAAATTCAGTGGTATTTGTGTCTCACTGTTGCATTAATGCAAAACGTGAGCTTGATTGGAGAGATGTCACACCCCAAACTTTTGAACTCTTGAAGAAGGTGACAGGGGACCCTATGTTAGCATTCCTGGATTTTAGCTAGGTGTTTCAAATTGATTGTGATGCCAATGCAGCTACTTCTAAGCCAAGAAGGAAGGTCAATCTCATTCTTCAATATAAAATTTAATGATGCCAAGAACTACTTGGTGTATGATCACAGGCTATATGCCATTGTTCAATATCTGTGGAAGCAGAACTGTTAATATTCAAATTCGCATTTTACGCACCTCTATACCAACATGGGAAATTTTGTAAATGTGGGACATGATCTACAAGATAACCCCTAGATTGAGAAGCCAGAATTTCTTATGATATACGATGAATTCTTGATCTAACTTTAAGAGGAAAGGGAAAGAATTTGCTTAAGATGAAATACAAATATACAAAGCAAATCGCATGACACAAGATTTTATTTCTGCCATCAAACATTTGCACAAAGCTCTTACCACAAAATAAACAACTCTTTGTGTGAAGACAAGGGCATATGAAGTGAACTGAGCTAAATTTGAGGCATATAAAGTGAACAGAATATTAGCAAGGTTATTTATTTGTATTGAAACATATATCTAGCAAGCCAAGTCACAAATGCCTTATGTAAAAGAAAAGTACTGTCCGTTACAATTAAACTAGTGGGCAAGGACATTTATGCAGAAAATTTTGATTTTTCCCATGCATGGAAAGCATCAGGGAGCCATAGACGACAATGACCCATCTAAATTCTTCTTTGCAAGAAAGAGGTGCCTGTTCAGTAATGCCCCCTTTTGGCTAACTCGGAAAGCTCGGACAATTGCCTGATTTTATCTTCTTACTTTGTCGAATAATTGTAATTAAAACCAATTAAAGATGTTACATAAGATATCAATTTCTATTTCTGATATAAATGTATGAATATGTGCAAAATTGATATTGAATGGATAGCAATGTCTAGCATACAATGATTAAATATGCTATAAACGATATTGCTTTAATACTTATAGTGATAAAGGAATGCTACTATGTCTGATATGTGATATGCTTATGCAATCGATATGAATTGCTTTTAGCAATAGGGTTGCTAGGTCAGATATATCTATCTGATTATTCAATGAATGGATATCGCCTAACAGAGATATGTTGCTGTATCTGATTTAGAGTTGTAAGCTTGCAACTTCAATGATGGATTTTATTTCTGATTTACACCTTATAAGCCTGCAATGTCTCCAACTATTGCTTATAGCGATGATATTGCTGTGTCTGATCTGAAGTTCTGAACTTATAAATATGCAGTTTTTGAGCTGTCTTATTACAATCTAGATATTATATGCCACTGATTATGCCAAAATGCAATTTGCTCAGATAGAGTAGATCCAACACTGGAAAAAGAAAAAGAGATAATATTCAATGATGTTTGAAAGAATGAATTTGGTATCCCTTATATACTTTGTCACGTTGAAGAGTTGTAACCCTTAAAGACTCTAAAGAGTCATGTCCTTTCCTCAACATATCCATTCATCCTTTCCTTCGTTGGCTGCTAATCAAAACATAACTTATCCTTGTTTAGACAGTGCCTCTTAGATTAGAATATACCGACAGTATCATTAAAGTCAATCAACTTTAAGATGGTGATATCCTTTCAATTAATCACTACCTTACTTTATGATTTGGATTTCTGGTTATTAATATATTGAATTACTAACCAATTGATTAGCTGGCTAATATAATTAGTGTTGATTATTGTAAACTCTGGTGACTTAATAGTCATCAGGCCTTCTTGTAGCAAACACTAACCATCAACTTGCTAACATTGTTTCTGCTGACCATAATATTCGATATCTTATTCTCTCTAATCAACAATTGACTAATCATATGATTAGTTCCTTTAACTTAAAAAAAAATTTCTTTAATTGTTGCTTGAGTGCTATGAATGTTCTTTCTTCATAGATGATCTTTGTAAGATATCAACTCAATCCTCATCAATATTAATTATTATTTGCTTCACTCCAGTATAAGTCTTAGACAGGTTTGTCTATGCATTGACCACACTGTTCTTAATTCTGACTTAGTTGTTACTTGATAACAACGAATATGATGAGATGGTATTACTGATGGTAGTCAATATTATGGTTGCTGAATATTGATTTAACTGTCATACAAATTGCCATTGGTCCCAGAAGCAATATTAGTGAGTCTGGAGTGATTCAAGCCAAGCATACTATCCTTCGGTACTTGTTACTATTCACAAATCATTCATCAATTCTTATCTACCATGGCATAGGGGTGCTTATAATATTAAGATAGGATACTTGTGATAGCTATGTAGCCTCCATGTGGGCTCTTTTGCTAAGGTGGTCTTCTATTAAGATTATTATTGACTAAGATCAACTGGATTGTCCAAAGGCACGTATTGGTATCTTACCTTTCACATGCGTAGACTTATATCTGAACATGACCACGTGTGCTTTCTCGACTTCCATATAACTGTTTCTAGCCAATGAATCTTTGGTATACTTAGCAATTTTGTCTATTTAAAGACTTCACAAAGCTAGTGATGTAACATCAAAGTTGGGGGCATACAGTCTTCCCCTCTTGGAAAATGCTTGCCCACAACTGTGATTAAATTGGCATGATGATTCTTGGATACCAAGTAAAAATGTAGTATGATTCAACATATATATCTTGCTCCATGTGGATATCATTGAACTCAATATGCTATTCACTCATCATGTAGACTTCCGAGTCCCAAAGGGTAGAGCGCCAATGAATCTCAATGTAGTGAGGTTATTGTCTGAAACAAGGATCTTTTATTGTTCATCTTTAAGGCGAGTAACCCAATGCGGCATGGACTCTTTATAAGGATGACCACTGAATTTTTTTAATTTCCATTGTTGAACAGAAAAATATTCATCAACCTTTGAGCTCCAATTGTAAATTCAGTTCCAAATCATCCTCATGAGTATACTCTCATGTTGCCACTATGCCACTTTCATTTTGATAAGTTGATTTTCATGCTCAAACTGTAAATGCCTCTTTGGAAATCTTAAGGTGTGTCCAGTGTCAAAACCCAATAACTCAACACGGTTCAACCATAAAGTCAGACTCTTGATGCGTTCCTGCGAAAATTCAAAAAGGATAACTCCAATGGTTCCAACTTATTATGATCATGAATTATCTAAGACATTGGTAAGAAGCACTATCTCTTGTGATGGGGTTAAAGATCTGAACAATTAATCTTCACGAGCTTAGATATCTAACATCCTATAGACCATCCATTGATGTCATCTTAATTGGAGCATAATGGTACTCATAACAGCTTTGCATAAGACATACTGTTCTAATGGATAACTCCAATGGTCGTAACTTATTATGATCATGAATCATCTAAGACATTGGTAGGAATCACTGTCCTGTGATGAAGGTAAAGATCTGAACAATTAATCTTCATGAGCTTAGATATGTAATGTACAAAAGATCATCCATTGAAGTCATCTTAATTGGAACATAATGGTACTCATAACGGCTTTGCATAAGACAAAAATGGGAAGGGTAACTTCCCTTTGCTATTAAACTCAATCATCGATCTTTGCTCTAAAGAAGAAATCCTTTCTGAACTTCATCCTTTTGTAGTGTGCATAGAGGGTATTTAGTCATAGCATGGTTAGGGTTTTACATATTGTTCCAAGCTGATCTCAATACTTCTTTGATTGAAGATGCACCAAGATCCCAATTCTATGGTTGACTTTAATTTTTCCATGGACCTCTTTATTTAATTCAAGTAGCGTGTTGTCGTAGATTTGATTGGCTTCTACTTTTGTAATGCCCACTTTTTCTAGCCATTATTTCCAAATGCATTATTAGCTCTATTTTCCATGATCCCACAAGCTAACCAGGATAGTAAAGGCACTAGTAAGGAATCTCGCCAAGGCACTTCCAATTCTAGGCTAATTGGAGCAGTTTTGATAGGGTTTCCCGATACTCACTATTTATAGCTAGTCAGCTGAATTCAGTCTTTGGCTTTTCAATATTGGAGTTAGAGCGTATTGTCGAGAGCTTTCCAGCAAGCTATCATACATGGCCTACTGAGATTGGATATTTATTTTAATGCCATTGTATGGATATTTAATAAAGTGACTAATAAACTATGGCACATATAAAAAGTCACTTTATTATTAAAGGGCCCTTAATTCTCTTAAGTGGAAAAAGGACAATTTAAATAAATAATAAAGATGACGAGACAACCACGGGAAATTCATTGTCATGGGCATTAGATGAGAGAAGCTTGGTTCATTTGAGAAGGCTTGGATATTGATTTGATTATGAGATATCTCTTGGAGAAATTGAGGAAGCTCTATCTTCTATTCAAGGATCCTGAGGATGCAAACCTTCGGGCTTTTCTTGGCAAATCAGACGGAAACCCAGTTTAACATCAATTGTGGTGAGCTCACAATAGAGTTGTCATCAAGATTTACAAGATCTTTTTAGCTTTCCAATCTAACTATCATTTTTGTTGAATATCATTCTATTGATGAATTTGATTATATTATTCATTTGGGAAGTTATATTACTACTCGTTATTTACATGTATTGGTGAAAGTGAAAATAAAATCATTAATTTTCCTGAGGCTATTATTTGCTGGTTCAAATCTATAATGTCCCCGTTTTTGGCAAGTCTATGCAGTTGATGTGGTTAGTTCATCATAGGGACCCTTGTGAGCTGATAAGGTGTTTTGGGGGTCCTAGTTGTGTACTTACTATTTTTAGTAAGTGTATTTTTGGCAGTTGGTCGTCACCTGTAGTAAATAAGGTTAATAATTACATGATCTCTTATTTATTCATTAATTATTAAATTGCATTATTATAATAATATTTTTGTTATTATAATAATGACATTAAGAGATATTTCTAAAAAGTGTGTTGGAAAGTTTCAAGTGTTGAGTTCTTTTGGAAAACTTTCACAATTTCTGAAGTGGATATTTTAGAAAACTTTGGCCAACAAAGGATTATAAATTGGAGCTCTTTTCATTGGGAAAAACATGCTTGGATATTTTATTTGCTTTTAATGCCCTTGTGACTTTTACTGAGTTTTATGAATTGGGTGCCCTCGCTGAAGTATAAGGGACTGAAGCTAAAAGTTTTTCTAAAGAATGTATTGCAAATTGCTGTTGTTTTATAGAAATCTGCCTTCACTACTTATTGTTTTACCGTGTCTAAAGAAGGAGTTTGTTCTGTGGTGATTATCTGATTTTAAGAAAGTTTGTTTGTTGGAGATTGCCTGAAGATTGTGAAGAGATTCATTTTGTGGGGTGCTTTGAAGAAAGATTATTTGCTGGAGTTTGTATTGGATCTGCTGTGAGGAATTCTGATTCTTTTGATACATCTGAAGCTATAATCTGGTGGTACGATCTGTCACCATTGTGCCTAGCAAACCCCTTGAGAAGCCACGTCTGGCATGTGAATCGTTTGCAATACTGATCTGGGCATATAGGCGGCAATTTGGAAGTTGGAGGGGTTAATACTATGCAAAAGAATTGGTGGAATTAAATCCACAAGTCCCACTTTTGGTCTACGATCTGGAAAAATAATTGCTGCTGTTCATTTAAGGCAGTGCTGGGCATTGACAGTGGCCTGTGATAACTCCAACTAGGCCTGCACCATTTCTTTTTGGCCTGTGAACCACATTCAAGCTTGCACATGAATGACACCAGCCCTGCGCTTGGGATTTAGAGGTGGGCGGCTGAGCCTGGATATCAACATCTGCATATTTGGGAGGAGCTGTCTTAAATCTGAGATTGCCAAGTGTATCTCCAGCTAGCATTCTACAAACATTGGCCAACATGGGTGTGGAAGGGCTGTGATCAGATTGAAGAGAGGTTGTTGATCGATTCAAGGTGGAATTCATAACACTAAGTCAAATTATTCAATTGCATAAATCAGGTTCCAATTTGTTATTCCAGTGTTGATACTTGTGCTTCAGACAAAGCATTAAAATTTGTGAATGTAATAAGTGTTGAATGTTTTGAGAAATAAGTTAAGCTGTTTGAAATTTAAAATTCAATGAGCTGGTTTTTCATTAGACATTTAGTTGGCTCTTCCTTATGAAAATTATTTACAATTACAAATATGTTTCATTTGGCAACTACAAAGCTTGATTTCGCAACCGTTTATTGTCTTGTTAGAGAGCTGGCTTGCAACTGTTTGACAAAATGTCAAACCTCAGATTAGCTTAGGAAATTGTGTGCTTAAGATATATGTTTGAAGCTATAGCCAATCACAGGGTTATACAATCTGACTGTCATTTTTGTATTTACAATTGGAGTTGAATATCATTCTATTAATGAATTTGATTATAATTCTTATATTACTACTGGTTATTTACGTGTATTACTCAAAGTGGAAATAAAATCATTAATTTTCCTAAGGCTATTATTTGCTAGTTTAATTCTAAAGTTTCATAGAATTATTTGTTTGCATTCTGAAAATTGTTTGGGAAAAATTTAGAAAGAATATCTGGTAGGGGATATTATAGTGGTATCAGAGCAGTGTCTCCTGTCATCCAGTGTGGTTTCAAGATTTGTAGAGGAGATAGTTCCGAACATTAAAATAGTATTGAAGGTTTCGGTTCTTTCATTGGCATAAGTAAGCATTTTAATAATTGATGTGATCCTTTGAAATTTATTTTAATGGCCACATTGAAGAGAATTGGTCCACCATCAGATCTTAAAGTTATTAATATATTTGCCAAATAATTGAATTAAAGAAGCAAAATTTGTATTTCCAGTCGGGCACATGTGGAAGGGGTAAGTTGTAATAACCACCCCTTTTTTGTTTTCTTTTGAGGAGACTTGCAGACTACTATGTATTATCAAATAGAGTGTTATTTTCAACATGGCATTCTGACAAACACTTAGCAACATACAACAATAAATATGCAAAAGTCTAGAACCTCCGCATCTGTTGATAAATTATGGATTTTGCAATAGAAATGATTACATACAAATGCTTTATAGGCTGCAGCAAATATTCAAACTGGTATTTAACAATTACAATGCCTGAAATGAACAATATTATGGAAGGAACCTAGAAGTAGTGATCTGCATATGAAATGACAGCGTCCCAACTTTTAACCGGCAAGAGTGGGCAAGAAAACTCAATGCAACATTGTTCATGCACTGTAGCAACACTATTCACAGCACTGTAGCAAAGTCATTATTCATAGGCACTGTAGCAAAAACACTATTCATGTGTACTATAGCAAAAACACTATTCATGTGCACTATAGCAAAATTACTATTTACAGGCACTATAGCAAACACTATTCATGATTGCATAACCTGAACTTCAAAGCTCTTAAATCATGTGTAAAATCACCAATAAATCTCACTCTATTTCCTGAATGAAAACACCCTGATAATCCTCCTGACTGTGTCTTTCAATAGTGAAGAGAATGCTAGCAAAGAGGGGTTTCATCCTCCAAGCCCAACAATCTGATTTCCCAGAAATCCAATAGCATAATATTAATATCATCCAAACATGCCCCAACTCATTCCAACCCAAAGAATATAAAGTTCCCCAAGAAGTCAACTTGATTTGCATAAGCAATGTGGGATAAATGGGAAATACCTTTTTCAAACAACTTTATAATAAAATGACTTAATTGATAAGTCTTTTATTTAACTATCACTTTATAATAAAGTAAATTAACTTTGGCATCAAAATCATATAAGAGTCGAACTTAGAATACCATGTATGATAGCTCATCGGAAAGAGCTCAACCAAATCTACCAAGTCAAACACTTGAAATTTCCATATCACTTGACTCCCATTGACTTATTAAAGTTAGTAACTCCTGAAAATATTGCCAAATGAGCTCCCTAACCACTTCATTAGCCTATGGAAGCTCTTGTCATAGGCTAATCTATTGGCCCTAATGGTCACATTAAGTGAGGGACATTATAGTTCGCCCCCCTTGAAATTGCTTGCCCTCAAGCAATCTCAGTGCTAGATGCTGCAATACCTGCTCTTTTCCCCAAGTAGCATCTTCCTCTAGTAGGTTTCTCCACTTAACCAAGTATTCGTTAACTACCCTATTCCTAAGAGTCCTCTCTCGAGTATCCAGAATAGCTTCAAGGACCAACACAAGCTTCCCCTCCTCATCCAACAGAGGAAAATCTGCAGCAGGTACTATTCATTGACCAATGGCTTTCTTAAGTCTCGACACATGAAACACATTTTGTACTTGACTACCCTCTGAAAGCTCAATTTCATAGGCGACCTTGCCTACTCTACGAATCACTCTGTAGGGGCCATAAAACCTAGGCTTCAGCTTCTCAACTCCGCTCTTCTTGCGCGTTGACTGTCTGTATGGTTGTAGCCTAAAATAAACCATATCTCCTACCTCAAAACTATGCTCTACCTTGCGCTGATCAGCATACAACTTCTGTTGATTTTGAGCTTGTTGTATGTTCTCCCTGAGCACTCTCAGGATATCTTGACTATCCTGCAATAAGTCTTTAGCTTTGGGCACTCTGTCTATAATGTTTCCAAGTATAGAGGACTGGATAACTAGCGGAGGTAAAGCTCAAATAGCCCGTATACGTGTGGAAAGATCAATCGTACAATGCAAGGGGCATCCGTACAGTGGAGAAAAGAGAAGGTACAGAGTTACTATCCAAGAAGTTCGTACAGTGCCGGAGCAAGGCACTAGAGAGGCCGTACGGTATCCATAGGAGGGTCGTACGGTGAAGGAGCAAAGCTATATGGTGGGTGTGTCAAGGTGACCCTCATACGATAGAGATCAAAGGCCGTATGGTACAATGAAGGGCAGTAAGAAATGTTGGAGGAAAATCATCAGTGAGTATTTGGGTCGGAAGTGATACAACCACAACTATAATGGCGATCTCACTCATAAAAATAACAACAAATTTAGATAATAGAGACTTGAATACAAATAATCCTTCGATTAATATTTGCTAAAGATGATGCTTCGATTTGTGAGATCCGAGCAAAGTATTACAGGCGACGGAATAGGATGAGGGTTGATTCCCACCGAAACCGAGATGACCAAATAGGGAAGATCTTTCACTTCGGAAATGGCGAACAATAGAGAATCCCAACAAGAATTCATAGTACATAGAAAATAATCCAAATTGCATACCTGAAGACTACCTACAAGCCGTGCTTAAATACCTGTCAAGAAACTTTTCAAAGGTGTACAAAGATAGCCGATGGTGACACAAACTACAAAGATAGCCAACAGTGACACAAACTACGAAGACAAAATTAAAATGGGTTTGAGATATATTAAACCAATCGGCCCATTAACAAAGTTTAATTAAATACATTTATTTTATGATGGGGACATTACAGTCCTCTCATCCCAAAATTTGCTTGTCCTCAAGCAAATGCACATATGATTCTAGGAAACCTTCCGTAATCAGCTCCTTCAATTCCAAGTCAGGCACTAAGTAGATCTTTCTGCCAAAGTAAATGATGTCATCAATAACTTTGTATGTTTCATTGCGTACATAGCCATCCATCAACTCACATGCAAAAGTGTTTTTGGAATACTCGACCAATAGATGGGCCCGCCAATTATCCAAGGAATGCGGTGAGGTGTTGACTATTTTGTTTTTACTTGTAGCATCTAGGACCAAATCCTATTTAAAAATTGCCTCCATCTTCTTGATTGTGACTTCCCTTGATCCTTTATTTGACATTCTTCTTAGCAGCACCTTCTTGCCATCTGTCTCGAATGAAAAGTCCATCCTTTTGAAACTTTGGGTGTACTGGTCAAGAGTTTCCAACCACTAAATGCCCAAAATGATATTAGTATCAACCAAATCTATGACAAAGAAATCATCTGTCATGGTATAGTTTCCCATTGAAGTTTGTAACCATGGGATCGCATGAGTGCAAGGTAACAAGGTTCCTCCTGTAACCTTAACCTCAAGTCCTCCATGCTCAACTGTGCGTAGGCCTTTACTAGTGACCAACGATGAATTGATGAAATTGAGTGTGGTGCCACTATTAATCATGATTGGGACTTGTTTTCCATGACGTGTGCTACAAACCCTAAAGATACCACTTCTAGTCGATGTAGTGAGGGTAGTAATGGAACCCACTTTTTGTATGAGGGCATTTATTCTTTCTTGTCGAGTAATTTCTTCATTAGTTGCTGCAAGTATTTGTCCTTCATCGTCATCAGGCATCACCTCAATGTAATGAATCTTTCCCTTCCCAAGGCAGTGATGACCAGGTCCTTATGGTTCTTTGCATGTGAAATAGAGCTTTTTCCTCTAGAATCCTTGCAGAGAATCTTCATCAATTTGAGGTTTCTTCTGAACTATCTCGTTGTCCTTGTCTTCTTGTGGGGATGGTCTTGGTGTAGCTACGTGAGTTTTGGAGGAAGATGCGGCCATGTCACACACCTTTTTAATAGCTTCGTTGAGTACACACAGGTTGAACCCTTTGATCCAACCTCCCAAAGGCTCTCTCAGCCCATCCATGAATAACACAATTTAGCATCTTCTAGAGATGTCTGTGACTAGTACTGACAGCCTTTGGAACTCAATGATGTAATTGTCTATTGTGCCCATTTGCTTTAGCTGAGCTAGATCTTTGAAGTTTAGCTCAGGATCCTTCCCATCGAAATGGTCAATGAGTCTCTTAGTGAACTCGATAAGAGGTCACTTGGTCATGACCAAGAGTGACCAATCCATGATGCCACCACTCATGCGCCACTCCTTCCAGATGAAGTGTTGCAAACTTGATTGCTTCCTCTTTAGGCATTGGATTGAGTTGGAAATAGGTATCTGTCTTTATGACCCATGACTGTGCGGTAATGACTCCAGATCCATCAAATAGTGATAAGTTTACCTTTCTAATCTTTCTCCTGAGATTATCATTAAAATAACTGCTATTTCCCCCACCAAAATATCTCATTCTTAGATCAACATAATCTCTCTAAGATATATCACCTTTCATATTCGCATTTTGCCAATCTTCTTGAAGTTTTCTTGCATTTCCTCAAAAGTGAGCTCTCTTCCTTTGCAATGTGCTTCTGTCCTTGGAAGGAAGATGGGTATCGAGGGTCGAGAGTAAGAGGGTTGAAAGTTTGTCCTTCCCAACATAGAAACGTCGCTATGCCCATTTTGTTCTCTTGTTGTCTTTCCCTCGGCCAAATTTTGTAGAGTTTCATGCATAATCCTTTGAGTTTCGTTGATTTGTATTTGATTTCTATTCAACTCTCTTAAAAGATTCATGAGTTCTATCGTAGCTGATGATCTGCCATTCTATCAATAGGGTTATTTTGCCTTCTCCTTCGAGTATGATTTGCATTCACTTCCACAGGTAGGCAGGATCAAAAGCTTTAATACCACTGTAATGTTCCCAAGTATAGAGGACTGGATAATTGGCGAAGATGAAGCTCAGATAGCCCATACATGTGGAAAGATCAGTCGTACAATGCAATGGGGTCCGTACGACGGAGAAAAGAGGTGAAAGTACAGAGTTGCTATCCAAGAAGTTCATATGGTGCTGAAGCAAGGCGCGAGAGAGGCTGTATGGTATCCATAGAAGGGTTGTACCATGGAGGAGTAGGAGTCGTATGGTGGGTGTGTCAAGGTGACCCTCATATGCTAGAGATCAAAGGCCGTACGGTGAAGGTATGTTTCAGGTCATATGGTGGAATTAGCAGGTCGTATAGTGCAATTAAGGGTAGTATGGAATGTTGGAGGAAAATTGTCAGTGAGTGTTTGGGTCGGGAGTGATACAACCACAACTATGACGACAATCTTACTCATAAAAATATCAACAAATTTAGATGAACATCCAGACAATAATAAAGACTTGAATACAAATAATCCTTCGATTAATATTTGCCAAAGATAATGCTCTGATTTGCTAGATCTTAGCAAGGTATTACAGGTGACGGAATAGGGTGAGGGTTGATTACCATCGAAACCGAGATGACCAAATAGGGAAAATCTTTCACTTCTGAAATGGGGAACAATAGAGAATCCCAACAGGAATTCGCAGTACAGATAAAATAACCCAAATTGCATACCTAAAGACTACCTACAATCCGTGCTTAAATACCTGTTGAGAAACTTTCCGAGGGTGTACAAAGATAATCAATAGTGACACAAACTACAAAGATAGCCAACGGCGACACAAACTACGAAAACAAAACAAAAATGTGTCCGAAATATATTAAAGCAATCGGCCCATTAACAAGATTTAATTAAATACTTTTATTTTATGATTGGGACATTACACTATTGTCCCCCAAAACTAAATCGATGAAGCTAGGTGCTTCATAACCATACAGTGCCATGAAAGGGGTCATCTTGATGGACATCTGATACGTGGTATTATAATAGTACTCTCCTATATGTAACCATTTGACCCAAGCTCTCTGTTGAGCACTTACATAGTGTTAGAAGTTGTAAACATTCCTTGGTGTGTTTATAAACCAAGGTTAGACCTCCTTTCTTTATTGTTATAATCTATTAGGATATAAGCCAAGGTATCCTAATATATTTCTTTTTTGTCCTTTTTCCACTACATCGTATTTTGTCCTCTAGTGGAATATGTGAGGACAAATATTTATTGTAATATGTAATTTAGATTATTCCTCCTTAAGAGGAATCTCACACTTGGCCTCACACACTTATGAATGGTGGCATTCATAGACATGGGAGTTACATTCTAACTCCTCTCTCTCATCTCTATTTAAGAGATGACCCTCCTCTCTCATTTCTCATGAGGTTTCTTCCTCTTCTCAATTATTTTATGAGCGATTTCTCTCTCTCTCTCTCTCTCTCTCTCTCTCTCTCTCTCTCTCTCTCTCTCTCTCTTCTTAGGCTTTTCATGCCTCATTTATAATGTCACAAGGGGTTTTCTTTGCTTTCCCCTTTTCAAATATCTTGTCTCATGGTGTTGGATCTTGAAGCTTTCTCTCTCCTATCTTATGGTAATATCTTTTCATGCATTAACTCACTTAGATTCTTTCCTGGTATTGCTTATTTACATATTTCTTTTTCCATTTCTAACATGGTATTAAAGCAGTTCAATCTTTGTTTTTGAGTGTTTGCATGAAGGTACGATTCGAAGGAAACTCTTGAGAGAGATTTCACTAATTTCTTTTTTAATCTTCTTAAGTTGGAAGAAATTGAATTTTTTTTTTGGGTTTGGCTGGTTTACTGCCAAATCCGATTAACTCCTGTTTGCTCTAATTTGTGTAGGTTTTGATATATTGTTGATAAAGAAAATAATATAAATTTAAAGATATCACACTCCTAATTTAATAGTATATTCTAGTACAATCTAGTATAGTGTTGAGAGAGTTTATTCTAATATATTTCGATTTTTTTAACTAATTTAATTTAGTAGAAAAAATTTAGTACCTCCCCTTACTTTATTAGTTAAGTTTATTCTAAATCTCCTTTATCAAAATTTGTGCTAAATTTATTATTATTATTATTATCTTTTATCATTTCATATAAATCAGAATCTCAAATATTATCCTTTTCATTTTGATAATAATATTAATTCTTTTCTAATATTATAATTAAAAAGTTTTAATATCGGTTCTTATCTAATCAATTTTTTTTGAAACTGAACTCTTTAAGTTTCTAATTTTGTCTCTTGCATGTTTAGAATATTCTTAAAAATTGAAGCACCCACAATGGACCTTGAATAGGGCTTGCTAGACTTGCATCTCATCTTCTTGGCAAGTTCAGCATGAGTATCCTTCTTATGTTGCTTTCTATACATTGTTGTCCAGGTTAACTTGGATGGCTTCAAACGGTTATGGAAATATCGCTTGCACTTAGAGTTCATAAATAGAAAAACCTATGAATATGAGCGCACAAATCTAATGCCTTTCCTAGGGTAAATCCTGGAGCCGCTGAAATGGAAAACTTCTGTTTTGAGCACCATGGCGCCTGTTCAAATCATCTTGCGCTCCTTTTGCTGATCCTGTGACCTCCCCCTGCCCGCTCCAACACCAAATAATTAGGACCTCCCTGCGTTTGTTCTGGCTCAGCCAGTCCTCAGCACTTTTGTGCCTTTGAAGGCCCCCCTTCGTCCGCATTTTCCTCCTCCCGCATGGTGTGCTTGCTGGTGTAGACGGACTTCAGCCTTGTGGACATCACCACCATTTTAGTTCATCGGTGCCTCCACGGGATACCCTCTGATCCCCTTCTTTTGCCCCTTGTTATGGAGGAAATGGCAATGCATGGGAAAATTAGTTTTGCTCCAAACAAAAATGTTACGACCAAACTCAAATGTGGTAGCCCAGTTTACTGCCACGTAAAATCTATTCAATGCAGATATGCTACCAACTTTATCACTCGTGTCGGATATGCTACCACTGTTATAACACATTTGCTGCACCCTCTAACTTTCACTCCACAATTATATCTTGTAACGCTTTTTTTCCAAAGACGTTACTCTTATAGTAGGGTATTATTTGCATAGCTCTATCCTATTTCGCTTGCATTTCAATCATCTTCGTGATAACTCTGTATTTTGCCATTTGCTTATTCAGCTAACTCAGTAGATCTCACTTGATCTTGGTGATTCATTGGTGGTTGTTCATTCTTTCATGCTCTCTTTGGATTTGAGTTTATGATATGTTAATCATTATTCATTTTAAAATTTGCCACCTACCACCCAAATTATGAATTAAAAGATTTGGAGGAAACCGGCTGCCACGCCAACCAATTAGATTCTTCAATCCCAAATTCTCCAACGGGAAGAAAAAATACTGCCACTGGACTCCAAATTGAAAATTATAAAGTTGGGTTAATCAGAGTAGTCGATGGGCGAATGTGAAAACATTCAATCTTGGCCTTAGTGCATACAAGAGAATGCTGATATTGATAATCCCAGATTTAGTAGAAATTGCAAAAGGTCAAGCTTATGGGTCTGAAGATTGTAGGGTAAATGGCCATTTCCTACAAAAAGATACCAGTGATTAAGAGTCTCAGGCCGGTGATTTGTGGGCGTTTTTCTTCCTCTAGTATTTTTCTCATTGGCCTTTTCCCTTCATTTATAACATGTTCAATTATTTTTATCGTCTTGTTATCAATCTTTTACTATAATTTAGTTCCGTATTAAAATTAAAATGTCCTATAAAATTTATACTTTTATAATATTTACCTTCTAAATTAAATATTAGTGAATTTATTTTTAGTTTTTTTTTTTTTTTCTAATAAGACGTAGTTCATAAATATGATTTAAATTAAATCTTTAAATTACTACATTATTCAAGTTACTAATTTGTTTTCAATGTTTATTTATATTTCTTAAATAGAAAAAAAAAAAAATTAGATATGTAAGTTTATAGATTTGTAAAATATATATCAAAGGCTATTATTTCAATATTTGAATATTTAATATGTGAATATTTAACTTTGAATATTTTATTTGAATATTTAAATTTTCGTAGAAAATTTGTTTCAATATTTAATCCTTTTTAGAAGTAACAATAATTTGTACTCTTTATACTCCTTACTTCATATATTCATTATGTTTTTCCATTCACATATTCAATTTGATTCATATAACCCATTAAACAATTCATGATATAATATTTCTTTAGCTATGGTTTAATTTGGATCACCCTCATGATTTTTCTCCTCTTGAAGTTATCTTGGGTGTTTTGAAATAGTCCATTTATCATAGGTACCCTAGACAACCTTTTCCATTTGTTTTGATGTATAATTACTTGTTTGACATGACATGAATATTTTTTAGTTGTTCATATAATATGCTTTTTCGGCTTTCATCATTCCAAAAATTCGATCATGTTATTAAACAAAAAAGAGTACTCTATTTTCTAATGATAATATATTTCTTTGATTGTGATTAGATTCCATTATTTCAATTTATCAAAAGAGATTTTGTCTTCATTCTACTTGATATATATTTTTTCTTCTCAATATTGTGACTTATCATATATTTATTTAAGTATATATGGGTGCACACATATATACTTAGATAAATATATAATTTTATTTATGACTATTATGATTAAGAAATTGATATATACCTTCACAAAATGAATTAAGTACTCATGTTTACCCTGAAAGGAGTTTTATCCCTGATATCCATATTTGTTTATTTTTTCATTGATCTTACTTGGATCTCTACATTTACCTTAATTCTAATTGGATTATGAGTTATCTTACACATTTGCCTTCATTGTGATATTTTGATGTGCACATAGTTGCACTTTTATGCTTTTATAGCATCGTTCTATGCCCATGTTGGCACTTTATGGTTTTATACCATTGATTTACAGGATTTATATGATATTCTTTTTTGAGTTGCATAGGGAGCCAATTTTTCAAGGTTAACTATGTAGGTCCCCTCAGTATAACTGATACATAGTTTCCTTATCTGGCCCATGGAGTATCCCTCCATCCTATATTGGTGTGCACTCATTTTATATGGAGTTTCCCTCCATTTGATCCTATTTGTTCTACTTTGAAAGGATTGATATTTATATGGAGTTTCCCTCCATTTGGTTCGATTGGTTCCACTTTGAAAGATTGATATTTATATGGAGTTTCCCTCCATTTGATTCTATATGCTCTACTTTGAAAAGTTGATATTTATGGAGTTTCCCTACATGTTGTTCCATTTTGTTCCTCAATGAAGAGGATACTATTATTGGAGTTTTCCCTCCAAATTCAGATGATTTGATCCAATTTGAAAGCAATATGTTGTTAAACCCTCGTAATCCATTCGTTTGAGTATCCTAACAAAAATCATGATAATACTAATTTGATCAGCATGTCTCTCTTTTTACTTTATTTTCATATATTAATGTGATAATGATTTGCATAATTTATTGCTTAGATCATGAGTCATGCATGTTATGGAGGGACACCCCCATTAACTTGCAGTGGGATGATTCATTAAGTGGACTGTCTATATCCACATGGTTGATGCAATGTTGATGCAAGTATCATTAGTTGGCCTTGTCTGTGGTCATTAGTACATTAGTATAATATACTTTTCATGAGAACACTGATCAAATATTTTGTGCTTATTGATAATATTTTGAGCATATACTTTATCTTGATATCAGGTTGACTCCATTGCCTTGTGGTAACATGTTGTATCTTCCTCTCTATTTCTCTATGAGAGTTTTCTTATTCAAAAGGATTTCTAATTCGAATATAAAATGAAATACTCCTTGTGGATAGTTGTCTTGTTTCTTGTGTCTATGTTTTTCAGGTAATCCACCCAGGCACATACAAAACAATATTATTTGGTGTACTTTAAACTTCTCTCTTGGCTCTATGAAGATTTATATACACTCACAAGAGACTTTTGCACAATTGAAGACACTCTAAAAGATCAAGTTGCTGCTATTTAGCATATCATTGCAAAATTTGGGTTTAATACCCTTTGATGTAATTTCCCCAAGTAAAGATTAAAGGGGGGTGTTAGAAGTTGTAATCTTTCCTTGGTGTGTTTATAAACCAAGGTTAGACCTCCTTTCTTTATTGTTATAATATATTAAGATATAAGCCAAGCTATCCTAATATATTTCTTTTTTGTCCTTTTTCCACTACATCATATTTTGTCCTCTAGTGGAATATGTGAGGACAAATATTTATTGTAATTTGTAATTTAGATTATTCCTCCTTAAGAGGAATCTCACACTTGGCCTCACACACTTATGAATGGTGGCATTCATAGACATGGGAGTTACATTCTAACTCCTCTCTCTCATCTCTATTTAAGAGATGACCCTCCTCTCTCATTTCTCATGAGGTTTCCTCTTCTCAATTATTGTATGAGCGATTTCTCTCTCTCTCTCTCTCTTCCTCTTCTTAGGCTTTTCATGCCTCATTTATGATGTCACAAGGGGTTTTCTTTGCTTTCCCCTTTTCAAATATCTTGTCTCATGGTGTTGGATCTTGAAGCTTTCTCTCTCCTATCTTATGATTATATCTTTTCATGCATTAACTCACTTAGATTCTTTTCTGGTATTGCTTATTTACATATTTCTTTTGCCATTTCTAACACATAGTTTCTCAAATATCCCTCTGCCCATTTATTCACAATCTCCGTCTGCCCATCTGTCTACGGATAGTAACTAGTGCTAGGTATAAGATCTATACCACACAACCTAAACAATTCTAGCCAAAAAACACTCATAAATTTACTATCCCGGTCACTAACTATGAATCTAGGCAACCCATTTAACCTAAATATCTCTCTGAAGAAAAGATTTGCCACTTGTGTTGTTGTTTAAGTGAATGGAATAGCAAAAAAGTGAGCAAATTTCATCAAGCGGTCTACCATCACATAGATGCAATCTCTCCCCTGCACTCATGGAAAACTAGTGATGAAGTCCATAGAAATGCTTTCCCATTTCCCATCCGGAATGGGCAAGGGTTGTAGTAAACCTGCAAGAAACATGTGCTCTCCCTTATTTTGCTGACAAACAACACTGCCTGACATACCTCTGAACATCATCCTTGAGCCCACTCCATGAGAACCGCTCTCGGATCTACCTGTAGGTCTTGAAGACCCCTGGATGCCCAGCTATAGGTGCATCATGAAATGCCCTTAGAATCTCCTCTCTAAACTGTGATGTAGGGATCAAATAAACCCTATCCTGAAATCTGATCAACCCATTCAACATCGCATACCTGTCATCCTGAATGGTGTCCGCAACTATCCCAAAAGCCCAATCATCTCCTGCATAATCTGCTACAATCCAATCTCTCCAAGCTCTTGAAACCTCTACCAGAGCACATAAGTGAGGTCTCCAAGATAAAGCATCAACCACCACATTTTTCTTACCTTTGACCAACTCTATGTCAAGGTCATAAGCTTGCAATTTGGTAACCCATTTCTGTTGCCGATCATTAAGATCACGTTGGCCCATGAAGTATTTTAATACTATTGTGATCAGTCTTGATCACAAAATGACTACCTACCAAATAAGATTGGAATTCGTCCAATACATGCATTATGGCCAACATAATAGCTCCTCTCAACTCCATGAAGCTTCCTACTCTTGAAAGTAATGGGGTGTCTCTCTTGAATCAATACTGCCCCTATCCCATCTCCTGAAGCATCACACTGAAGCTCAAATGGTTTCGTAAAATCAAGTAGAGCTAGAACCAGACAAGATGACATTACCTGTTTGAAGTGGTCAAAATAGCTCTGCGCTGCCTCTGTCCATGTTAAGGCCCCCTTCTTGGTGAGACTCGTCAAAGGTGCAACAATTTGTGAGAATTCCCTAACAAACCTCCTGTAGAAACCACATAAACCAAAGAACCCCTTGAACTGTGTGAGGTTTGTGGGAGTAGGTCAATCCACAATATCTCGAATCTTTTTGGGATCAACCCGAACACCATCGGCACTAATGATATTCCCAAGGTAAAGGAGCTCAATCATGCCAAACTCACATTTAGATTCCTTAGCATACAATGACTCTCTCTCTAGAATAGATAACACCTCCTCTAGATGTTGTAAGTGCTCCTCCCAGGTCTTACTGAATACCAAGATGTCATCAAAGAAGATCAAGACAAATCTCCTCAACTGCCTCCTAAATACCTAGTTCATACAACTCTGAAATGTAGCAGGTGCATTAGTTAACCCAAATGGCATAACCATAAACTCAAAGTGGCCATAGTAACAATAGAAGGCTGTCTTCTCGATGTCCTCTGCTCTCATATGAATCTGATGGTATCTGGATTGTAAATCAATTTTGGTGAAGAAGCAAGCCCCATGCAGTTCATCAATCCTAGGAATGGGATACTTGTTTTTAATTGTTTTCTTATTCAGTGCCCTGTAATCAATGCACATGTGCATTGTCCCATCCTACTTTACCAAAACTATTGCTGAAGCAAAAGAGCTTTTGCTAGGCCTAATATGCCCCATCTCCAACAACTCCTTAATTGCCTTCTCTATCTTATCCTTGTGCTTCTTAGGATGATGATAGGGAGTAATCATAATTGGTTTGGCTCCTTCCTCAAGTTCAATAACATGCTCTATCCCCCTGTCAGGAGGAACCCCATAAGGAATCTCGCCAAATACTTTGATGTGCCTGTCAAGTATCTCCTAGATATCTGGTGGATGACTCTTCCCCTATGGCTCCCATGAAGCTGGCATAGTGAAACATTCTGCTGCCCACTCTGTCATTATGCCGAAAAAGTCTCTACACTCTCCTCAGGGAAACTGCCCTACAACTACCATTTGAAAGTCCTTTGAGTACAACAATTTTGCCCTCATGTTGGAATCTCATCTCCAATTTTGCTAGGTTGAGTGTGAATTCAACTAGCGATGCCATCCATGTCATGCCAAGGATGACATCATAGTCTCCCATTTCTACTACATAGAACTCATCCTCCAACTCATAGCCATCTCCAAACTTGATGTGAAGATTAGATATCTTCTGAGTGCATAATAATTTGTCACCATTAGCTACCATGACTCTAAACCCAACATGCTTCTCAATCTGTAAACCTCTCGTAGCTACTAATCATGCATCAATGAAGTTATGTGTAGCCCCAATGTCAATGAGAGAAATCACTTTCTACCCCTGGATAGTACCCCTGACCTTAAATGTGATCACCTTTTGAGCCCCTGTCAACCGTGCCAACGACCTATCATCCTTAGGAATGTCGTTCTCCTCTGGAGTGCTACTCTCCTCTGAATTAGAGAGTTGTTCCTCTCCCTTTGATTGTGACTCCTCTACTGAGAAATACTCCATTTGATTTGTCTTAGCCTTGAGAGGGCACTTATGAGATAAATCCCAAGGCTCTCTGCAATGAAAACATAGCTTCTTCCTCCTTAACTCATTTAGGGTGTCATTGTCCAACTTATTATCCCTTTTTGGCTGAGCATCCTTATGAAAAGATTTTTTGTCCTTTTCTTTATCTTCTTCAGATGTGAATCCCTATGCTGAAATCTGCTCCAAAATAAAGAAGGTGCTAAGTCACAAGCCTTCTTAGTGGCCTCCTGTAATGTAGCTGGGTCATGCCCCTTGACCCAACCCCTCAAGGGATCTGAGAGTCCATCCATATATAGCACTACTAATCTCCTCTTTGAAATATTTGTAACTAACATAGCTAACCTTTGAAATTCACTGATGTATGTCACAACTGATCCCCACTGCTTGAGTTGTGCCAACTCTTTAAACTGTAGCTCAGGATCTTTGGTATCAAATCTTTCTATGAGTCTCTTAGTGAACTCATCGTAAGATGTGATTTGATTATGCCCCATGTTACCATGCCATGGTGCCACCACTCGTGCGTTGGACCATCCAAATGAATAACTGCATACTTGATAGCCTCCTCCTCAGGCATCGGATTCAACTAGAAGTATGTATCCACCTTATGCACCCAAGCTCATGCAGTCATCTTCCCTGAAGCATCATAATAAGGTAAAGAAAGTTATCCAAATTTCTTTCTCAGCCCAAAGTTTTGATTCCTCCCTCCTGCTCTACGCATGTGTCTCATCCTTACATCCATGTAATCTCTGAAGGAAATATCTACCTGAAACTCCGGTCGACAAGCCTCCCAATCCCTCCTGAACTGATCTTGTAACTCGGTAATTTGTGGTTCGTTTACTAGTTGAACCGGATCTCTGGGTGGGAAGGTGGGTAGAAGAGGTCTCGAGATTGCTATCCGAGCTAGACGTGCAACATATCTAAAATTATCAGCCTCATTCCCATTGTTTTTATGTCCATTATTATTACCATTAATGTTATTCTCAGGACCATTGTTGTTGCCTCAGCCTCCATTATTATCATTGCCCCCATTTCCATTGTTTGCATCACCTGGATTAATATTGACGCCCATTTGTCTAGCCATAAGCTACAACATCATATCCATTCGCCTAATCTACTCCTATTGCATACATTGCCCCTCCTCCAACATACCAAGTAACTGTCTGAACATTACCTCCTCCTGATCTGGACCAGCATTCTTGCCTCCGCCTAGGCCTGTATTCCTATCATCTCAGTTATCCATACTGTTGTCTTGTTCAAAGAATATCTCCTCTATGTCTGTATGACTAGATTCTATGTCCACCTGCAAAACTGAACTAGACCGCTCGCTCTGTAAGTCTGAATCTTTGTTGTCTTGCTCTAGTATTGTGAAAGTTAATGGTCTTTGTTGCATGCTCAAACATACATTCTAAACCTGTTTTATTTCTGACTTTAGTGTTTTGACATTTCGTCAAACACTTTCCCCTTTATCCGGTTGTTCTGATTTCCTTGTAAGGCTTCCACAGTATGGCAGGCCTTAAAGCTCTGATACCACTGTGATAACCACCCCTTTTTTGAGGAGACTTGCAAACTACTAAGTATTATCAATTAGAGTGTTATTTTCAACATGGCATTTTGACAAACACTTAGCAACGTACAACAATAAATATGCAAAGTCTAGAACCTCTGTATCTGCTGATAAAATATTGATTTTGCAATTAAAATGATTACATATAATTGCCTTATAGGCTGCAGCAAATATTCAAACTGGTATTTAACAATTACAATGCCTAAAATGAACAGTATGATGGAAGGAACCTGGAAGTAGTGATCTGTAGATGAAATGATAGTGTCCCAACTTTTAACCAGCAAGAGTGGGCAAGAAAACTCAATGCAACATTGTTCATGCACTATAGCAGCACTATTCATGGCACTGTAGCAAAAATACTATTCACATGCACTGTACCAAAGTCACTATTCATGGGCACTATAGCAAAAACACTATTCACGCGTACTATAGCAAAAACACTATTCATGCGCATTGTAGCAATATTACTATTCACGAGCACTATAGCAAACACTATTCATGGTTGCATAACCTGAGCTTCAGAGCTCTTAAATCATGTGTAAAATCACCAATAAATCCCACTGTGTTTCTTGAATGAAACCACCTAATAATCCTCCTTTAAAACTTGTTTTTACTTAATCAAAACAGTGAAGAGAATGCTAGCAAAAAGGGGTTTTGTCCTCCAAGCCCAACAATTTGATTTCCCAAAAATCTGATAGCATAATATTAATATCATCCAAGCATTCGCCAACTCATTCTAGCCTGGAGAATATAAAGTCCCCCAAGAAGTCGACTTCTGTAATGGGCACCCCAAAAATTTGCTTACAAGTATTCACAACTATATGGTAATTTTATCAAACACTTAACTCACAGTCTCCATTATATACTACAACCCTTATGGCTCTAAAAGGTTGTCCGTATCGTACTGTGTTTGGCATGTAACATAAATATAAGATTTGAAAAAATCATAACATATATTGCAAAAATAATCAACACCATATTTATATTGATTTCCAAAATTTAATAACAAGTGCAAAGTTGACTCACTAAATACTCCAGCAGTAAATCGGAACAAACATTGTTTACATCAAATAGTTGAGAACATGGCCCTTGCATTGACCTGCTGCAAACAATATGCAATTGCTACAGTAGCTCGACTGCTACAATAACTCAGCTGCTATAGTGACGTGGCTGCTACAATGACGGCTGCTACAATGGCGCACTGCTACAATAACTTGGCAACTACAATAACTTGCTACAGGAACTTGGTTGTAACTGGAAATGCACCCAATCTGCTAGATATAAAGCTGATAGCAATGAATTCCAAAGGCCAAACCCCAAGGGAATGACGTCTAGAATGTCACACGAGAGGATAGACATCCTCTAATGCCAAGAACATATTTGCAACTCACACATCCATTTTCTTCTCATATTCCCCCTTCCGAACAAGGGCCACAAACTCTCCTTTTTATTTCTACTTTATAAGGTCGACCCACTTTTCATAAGCAATGTGGGATAAAATGTTCTAAAATAAAATAACAACTTATGTCTCCCTTGGGCTTCCCTTTTCCAACACACAACCCAACATGAATAATATTAATGTAACACTTTATTATTTTCACATTTAATTTAAATGTTACTTTAATAAACTTTAGGCATTAAAACAAAATAGTAATTGGATTCGGAATAATATGAGTAATAGCTCATTGGAAAGCTCTCATCAAAGAGCATCAAACCCAATCACTAATTCTGACATCTCCCATGCCTTGCTAACTTACCGAAAATAGTAAGTTTTCCCAACACCATGTAAATCAACTCCGTTCTAGCCCGACCTGGAAATGACTACGCCAAAACATCTTAGGATGCCATTAACCTCTTTGTTAGCCTTCGAGACCATGCTGAAATAGGCTAACGGTCACACAACTAGACAACTACTAACATGGGGACATTACAGTCCACCCCCCTTGAAATTGCTTGTCCTCAAGCAATCTTAGTCCTGTTTACTGTAACACCTGCTCACTCTCCCAAATAGCATCATCCTCTAGCAAGTCTCTCCATCTAACTAAATATTCTTTAAACACCCTATTCTGCAAAGTCCTCTCCCTGGTATCCAAAATAGCCTCAGGAATCAATACGAGCTTCCCCTCCTCATCCAATAGTGGCAAATCTGCAGAAGCAACAACTCTTTGACCAATGGCTTTCTTAAGCTGCAACACATGAAACACATTATGCACCCAACTACCCTTTGAAAGCTCAATCTCGTAGGCAACCTCGCCCACCATACGAATCACTCTGTACGGACCATAAAATCTAGGCTTCAACTTCTCTGCTCCGCTCTTATTGAGTGATGACTGTTTGTATGGTTATAGCCTCAAGTAAACCATATCCCCAACCTCAAAGTTGTGCTCTATATAGTGCTGATTAGTATACAATTTTTGTTGATTCTAGGCCTGCTGTATATTCTCCCTGAGCACCCTCAAAATATCCTATCCTGCAAGAAGTCTTTGCCTTTGGGCACTCTACTATCCCCCAAAACCAGATCCATGAAGCTCGGTGCTTCATAACCATACAATGCCATGAATGGAGTCATCTTGATGGACATATGATAAGTGGTGTTATAACAATACTCTCCCATATGTAGCCATTTGACCCAAGCTCTCTATTGTGCAGTCACATAGTTCCTCAGATATTCTTCCACCCATTTATTCACATTCTCTGTCTACCCATTTGTCTGCAGATGATAACTAGTGCTAGGTGTAAGATTTGTGCTGCACAACCCAAACAATTCCTACCAAAAAGCACTCATATGACAATGAAACTAGGTAGCCCATGTAACCTGAATATCTCTCTAAAGAAAAGATCGACCACCTATGTTGCTGTGTAGGTCGATGGAATAGCAAATAAGTGAGCAAACTTCGTCAGCCAGTCAACTACCACATAGATGCAATCTCTTCCTTGTACTTGTGGTAACCCAGTGATGAAGTCCATAGAAATACTTTACCATTTCCTATTTGGAATGGGCAAAGGCTATAACAATCCTGCAAGATATGTATGCTCTCCCTTATTCTGCTGACAAATTGCACTCCCTGACATGCTTCTGAACATCATCCTTGAGCCCTTTCTATGTGAACTGCTCACGGATTTGCCTATAGGTCTTAAAGACCCTTGGATGTCCAGCTGTAGGTGCATCATGAGATGCCTTCAGTATTACCTCCCTAAACTATGATGAAGGAATCAAATATATCCTACCCTGGAACTTGATCGATCCATCCATCACAACATAAGGATCATCTTGTATGGTGCCTGCAATCACTTCAGAAGCCCAAGTGTCCTTCGTATACTCTGTTGTATTCTTATTTCTCCAATCTCCTGTAATCTTGGTTAGAGCACAAATGTGAGGTCTCCTAGATAAAGCATCTGCCACTACATTCTTCTTACCTTTGACAAACTCAATGTCAAAGTCATTGTAATGTCCCCTTTTTAGCATTCATAGCATGATGTTGTCATTAGCCTATTTTCCCACGGTCCCGTAGGCTAACCAGGACATTAAAGGGGCTTAGAGGCCATTTGGCCTATATAGTTTCAGTTGCAGGTCTTTCTAAAGGGTTTTGAGGCAACTTTGAGCGTACTTACTATTTATAGTAAGTCATCTTGGACATAGCTGGACATCCAGTGGCAACGGTATGTTGATGGTAATTGTTTAAAATCGACAAGAAGACTTGTTTATCATTGATAAGATTTGTTATGCATTGATAAAGCTATTTTATAAAGTTAAATTTAAATATTTAACTTTATTAATGCATAGACTATAGTTTGTGGAAAATATTTAAATTAAAAGAGTCCCCTTTATTTTATAACACATTGGAGACATAAGTTACATAAAGGGAGTTATGTTTTATCCCACATTGAGAAAACGAAGGATGGAGCTCTTGTGAGAACACTATAAAAGAAATGGAAGAGCTTCTTTTATGCTGGCTTGGAAATATCAAAAAATTGGAGAATTTGCTGAAGATTGTGTCTCAATAGTTTGAAGGACGAAATCCCTTCAAGCTGAAAATCTTGACGCCATTGAAAGATATGGTCTTGACATTCAACAGGGTAGCAATCCGAAAAAGCAGAAACGAAAAAGCAGTCCAAAAAAGCGGAACCGAAAAAGCAGGCGGAAAAAGCAGAATCGAAAAAGCAAGCGGAAAAAGCGGAACCGAAAAAGCAGGCCGAAAAAGCAGTTTGAAAAAGTAAAGCAAAAGGGGCAGCATTGGAGGAAAATTATTACAGCCATCTACAACCAGGTTCCCTTGTTAGTATTGTTTTTTTTAGGGTATTATAAGTTTCAACTGTAAGTGTGCATTATACCAACATTGTCATTTTGGTAATCCATGTAAATGCCAAAGTCTTGGCCATATTTCATGAGCATTGTATTAGAAATTTGATTGCAATCAAAAAGATAATAGTTGCTGGTGTCATTTAAGCAATTCAATCTCATTATTTATTAGCTAGATAGTTTGCATACCAACTGTTTGCAAAAATGCCAATTGGCTGTAGGTGTTATTTTCTCATACTTAGATCATAATATATGCACTGAATATTGTCAAAATTAGGAGCACACTCATGTTAGGTCATTGTGTAGTTTATTGTAATCTTCTATCACTAGATTCTCATTGATGCAAATTGAAGAAAAAGTCATTTAAAGCAAGCTGAAATACTATATCAATCATATGTCTCTTGCATGTGAATTGTTTGACAAAATTCTTTGAGCCTTCAATCAGCATCTTTGAGAGTAGATTTGAGGAGGGTTATTATAGTGGTATCAGAGCTTGCTTGTAAAGTGTTTGACGAAATGTCAAACAACTGAAGTATAAAGATTTTTGGTATTTGAAGAAGTTATAACCTATTGGGGTTATTACAGTGGTATCAGAGCTTGCTTGCAAAGTGTTTGACGAAATGTCAAACAACTGAAGTATAAAGATTTTTGGTGTTTGAAGAAGTTATAACCTGTTGGGGTCATTACAGTGGTATCAGAGCTTGCTTACAAAGTGTTTGACGAAATGTCAAACGACTGAAGTATAAAGATTTTTGGTGTTTGAAGAAGTTATAACCTATTGGAGTTATTACAGTGGTATCAGAGCTATAAGTCCTGCCATCCTGTGGAGGTCTTATAGGGAATTTGGAATAGCCAGATAGAGAGAAAAAAATGTTTGACAACATGTATATCAATCCGGATCAGGGAAAGGAAAGATTCTTACAGTTATTAGACACCTTGGCACAGGGACAGCGATTAGCAAAGCAGAAAGCACAGGAACAGAGTCAGAGATTGGAGCTCATGATGCAAATGATGGCTAGTCAAATGGGGTTGAATGCTAATGTGGGTAGAGGAAACAATCAGGATGGTAATAATCAGGATGGGACACATAATGGAGGAGAACAAGTTGGGAACAATTTCGGTCATGCACCCCAGCAAACTAGGACAGTGAGTTCGCGGCACATGATTCCCACATTTCCTCCTAGAGCTCCAGAGCAGCCCGTACCAAAGCCCCAGATCACTGATATACAGGACCAACTGAGGAGAGATTGGGAAGCCGGAGGTCCAGATTTTATTGCTGCAATCACCTTTAGGGAGTATATAGGTGTGCGGATGAAGCATATGCCACGTGGACATGACAGGAACCAGAGCTTTGAGCTACAAAAGAAAGTAGGGAAACTTCAGTTACCATATTATGATGGCTCGGGGAATTTTACAGCAAGAGCTTGGGTTCAAAAGCTTGACACATACTTTCAATTGAACCTTATGCTTGAGGAAGAAGCCATTAAGTATGCAGCAATTCACCTAGATGGGTTAGCACACAAGTGGTGGCATCATAGTATGGTCACTAAGGGTCATGCACACATTACCTCATATGTGGAGTTTACGGAGAGACTGATTGAACGCTTTGATAGGCCTAAGGATCATACCTTTCCTATGACAGGCAGAAACTTGTATGAGGAGTTTAACAGACATGCAGATTCGATACAGGGAGACTTCAGCACATCTTCAGGTAATGGTTTATCTGCATCATCTTCACAAGCAGAAGGGGTTAAAGATGTTGTGCAGGTTGAGCCAATTGCATCAGAAGGTGATATCACAGACACACCAGATTGCGTGATTGACACAGATAGTGATTCCAGTACAGTTGGGCTGGATGAAGTTACTGCAGTTGAGGATATTGTCATGTTTGAGGATAGTACAGTTGATCAGAAAGTGAGCATTCAGGACTTTGCAGAAAATGAGTATCAAGCACAGTTGGATGCTTCTTCACATGAGATAGAGGCTAGTAGCTCTTTGCTTGGTTTGGCAAGCCAGCTGAAGATAAGGGACAAGAATATTGTCACGGCTTTATCTCATCATGATAGGATACATGGATTGATTGAGAATCACATTTGAATGATTCAATTGCAAGAGAGACAGAAAGGAGTCACAACAGGTTCTTCTTGTGACGACTTACAGCAGATCAAGGAAGGCATGGAGGCAATGAAGTTGGCTCTCCAGGATTCTGAGAGACATGTGGACGAGCGTTGTCTTGAGGTGAGTTCAGTTCGGGAGTTAGCACATATAGCAGGGACTCAGTTTCCTTCTACAGTCGGGTCACATGTTGATGATGATATGAGTACGTCTAGCATTCACACTCCGGATTCAGAGACTGTAGACAAGTTCGTGAAGTCAGTTGGTATTGTTCACATTACTCAGGTGAGAAGTTTACTTGAATTGCCAGTTGGTTTCCGTTCATGGATTAGATGTTGGGATCCTTATCTTAGTACTTGGGATCGTTTTAACCGAAGATATTTATCATTCTTTGGTAGTAGTATCTGTTGCACCATCATGGACTTGATTAGTAGTTTGCCAAGTGTACTTCTCATCCATGCCAACAGCTTGTTTGATGCTGGAATTAGTTTTTACACACCTTTGTTGGGCATTGTTCATGTTTCCAGTCGACCATTCTTGTTGGAATGGGTTGATGATCTCTCAGATATGACAAAGTTTACAGAAGAGTCCCAGGATCTGATTATTACAGATGACACCCAGGGGGATGTTGTGGACAATTTTGAGGACTTAGTCTCCTCAACAGTTTCCTCTGATACAGAGGTTTATGTTGATGCTTCAGTCACTCCGTTTGATGATACAAGTTCAGCAGTTGGACTGCAGAATTTGGATGGCAGTATTACAAACGATAGCTATTATGAGGTTACTCCTTTGGACAGTGTACCAGGGGTAGAGTATAGAAGTTTGACCAGCCAGCACAATCATGTGTCTAGTCAGCTGAGAGTTAGTGAGCGAGACATTGCTATCGCTTGCCAGCATTTCGATGCCGCTCGTCAGTTGTTAGCAATTTATGGATGGGGTTCTCCTACTAGTGATGAGCAGGGAGGCAATTATCTTTCCTTGACAGAGATCCACTCTTTATGGGAGGCTATTCGGATTCTGAGACAGAATTATATGCACTTATTAGCCGACAGAGATTATCTTATGGAGTGGGGCAGTACATCATATGACACATTATTGGTCAAGGAAGATGAGGTGAGTGAGCTTACTCAGCAGCTTGAGATGACTTCTGAGTTTCTTGAGAGTACACAGTTGGCTTTCGAGGAGTCACAGTTTCATTTAGCTGAGGTGACCGTGGAGTTGGAACGACTTCAATCTTTACTCGATTCTGTACAGTCACAAGCTGTGGTGTCTGGTGATCCGAGGATGTCCATGATCGAGGTTGATAGAGGTAGTGGAGATGAGGATATATCTGTCCATGACACTAGTATTGGCATATTTGGTTCGTTTCCACTGGAGGTAGGTTCAACTAAGTTGGGCGCTGCAGCTGAGCATTGTGGTATGTTCGACTTGGGGGGCACAGAGACTAGTGATGTTGTTGTTGATTCTGTGCCCTTGGCTATATCATCCTCTAACTTAGCTGATGATCAGTCACAGTTGGTCGTATCACGACTGCAGGATGAGTCCTTGACTGGGATTTGTTCTTTTTACCAGCATTATACTACAAGGTATGTTCATCAGTTTGCATTGGATCCAGATGTTGAGGACTTGATGGCCATCAGATTTGGTTTGGGTTGTAGGTCTTGCTATTTATCATGTGATGACTATTCGCCATCAGCGATGCATGGGAGTTATGGTTATGAGACAGTGGCCAGTGATTTACAGAGTTGTGCTGATTGCAGTAGGTGTGCAATGTGTGGATTCTCTGTATTTGGTGCAGTTTCATGCGGGAGTATTCACCGTTGTTGCAGAGTTGTATTGTACATTCCGCATGGGCCAGTGGGATGCGTTGATGGTATTTACTATGTTGGCAGTTTGAGTTATCTACTCTACTTGGGTTCTGATATTTCGAGAGCTTGTTTCTCATGGGTTCCTGACTTTGGAGTTTGGGTGAGTTGTATTTGCCAGTTTGATTATGGATTCCTCTTGGTTAATTTTCAAAGGTTGTTGCAGGAGCCTATGTTGACTGACAGCAGTATAGTTCATGACTACATTTGGGATCCAGGTGGATTGATTGGGTTGTTGTTCGGCCATTGCTTGGGGACAAGCAATTTTGGGAAGGGCGGACTATAATGTCCCCTTTTTAGCATTCATAGCATGATGTTGTCGTTAGCCTATTTCCCCACGGTCTCGTAGGCTAACCAGGACATTAAAGGGGCTTAGAGGCCATTTGGCCTATATAGTTTCAGTTGCAGGTCTTTCTGAGGGGTTTTGAGGCAACTTTGGGCGTACTTACTATTTATAGTAAGTCATTTTGGACATGGCTGGACATCCAATGGCAACGGTATGTCGATGGTAATTGTTTAAAATCGACAAGAAGACTTGTTTATCATTGATAAGATTTGTTATGCATTGATAAAGCTATTTTATAAAGTTAAATTTAAATATTTAACTTTATTAATGCATAGACTATAGTTTGTGGGAAATATTTAAATTAAAAGAGTCCCCTTTATTTTATAACACATTGGAGACATAAGTTACATAAAGGGAGTTATGTTTTATCCCACATTGAGAAAACGAAGGATGGAGCTCTTGTGAGAACACTATAAAAGAAATGGAAGAGCTTCTTTTATGCAGGCTTGGAAATATCAAAAACTTGGAGAATTTGCTGGAGATTATGTCTCAATAGTTTGAAGGACGAAATCCTTTCAAGCTGAAAATCTTGACGCTATTGAAAGATATGGTCTTGACATTCAACAGGGTAGCAATTCAAAAAAGCAGAAACGAAAAAGCAGTCCAAAAAAGCAGGCAGAAAAAGCGGAAGCGAAAAAGCAAGCGAAAAAAGCGGAACCAAAAAAGCAGGCCGAAAAAGCAGTTCAAAAAAGTAAAGCAGAAGGGGCAGCATTGGAGGAAAATTATTACAGCCATCTACAACCAGGTTCCCTTGTTAGTATTGCTTTTTTTAGGGTATTATAAGTTTCAGCTGTAAGTGTGCATTATACCAGCATTGTCATTTTGGTAATCCATGTAAATGCCAAAGTCTTGGCCATATTTCATGAGCATTGTATTAGAAATTTGATTGCAATAAAAAAGATAATAGTTGCTGGTGTCATTTAAGCAATTCAATCTCATTATTTATCAGCTAGATAGTTTGCATACCAACTGTTTGCAAAAATGTCAGTTAGCTGTAGGTGTTCTTTTCTCATGCTTAGATCATAATATATGCACTGAATATTGTCAAAATTAGGAGCACACTCATGTTAGGTCATTGTGTAGTTCATTGTAATCTTCTATCACTAGATTCTCATTGATGCAAATTGAAGAAAAAGTCATTTAAAGCAAGCTGAAATACTATATCAGTCATATGTCTCTTGCATGTGAATTGTTTGACAAAATTCTTTGAGCCTTCAATCAGCATCTTTGAGAGCAGATTTGAGGAGGGTTATTACAGTGGTATCAGAGCTTGCTTGCAAAGTGTTTGACGAAATGTCAAACAATTGAAGTATAAAGATTTTAGGTATTTGAAGAAGTTATAACCTATTGGGGTTATTACAATGGTATCAGAGCTTGCTTGCAAGTGTTTGACGAAATGTCAAACAACTGAAGTATAAAGATTTTTGGTGTTTGAAGAAGTTATAACCTGTTGGGGTCATTACAGTGGTATCAGAGCTTGCTTGCAAAGTGTTTGACGAAATGTCAAACCACTAAAGTATAAAGATTTTTGGTGTTTGAAGAAGTTATAACCTATTGGGGTTATTACAATCATAAGCCTGCAACTTCATAATTCACTTTTGTTGTCTATCATTCAAGTCACGCTGGCTCATGAAGTATTTGATGTTGTTGTGATCAGTCTTGATAACCCCCCAACTAGGTAGGACCGAAACTTGGGCAATGCATGCATAATGGCGAACATCTCCCGATCATAAATGGAATAACTCCTCTCCACTCCATGAAGTTTCCTACTCTCAAAAGTAATGGGGTGTCTCTCCTGCATCAATACTGCCCCTATCCCATCTCCCAAAGCATCACACTAAAGCTCAAATGGTTTTCTGAAATCTAGTAGAGCTACAACCAGACAAGATGACATTATCTATTTGTAGTGGTCAAAACAACTCTGTGCTGCCTCTATCCATGTGAAGGCCCCTTTCCTGGTAAGGTCTGTCAAGGGTACAGCGGTCTATGAAAATCCCTTAACAAATCTCCTATAAAACCCGCAGGGACCAAAGAACCCCTTAAGCTATGTGAGATTTGTATGAGTAGGCCAATCAACAATAGCTCTAATCATTTCGGGATCTACCTGAACTCCATCTGCACCGATGATATGCCCAAGGTATAGTAACTCAGTCAACCCAAACTCTCACTTAGATTCCTTGGCATATAGTGACTCTTTCTCCAAAATGGACAACACCATCTCAAGATGTTGTAAATGATCCTCCCAAGTCTTACTGAAGACCAAAATGTCATCAAAGAAAATTAGGACAAATCTCCTAAGTTGCCCCCTAAATACCTGATTCATGCAACTCTAGAACGTAACAGGGGCATTGTTTAGCCCAAATGGCATAACTAAAAACTCGAAGCGGCCATAGTGACACCGAAAGGCTATCTTCTCAATGCCCTCCACCCTCATCCTAATCTGATGATACCCTAACCGTAAATCAATCTTCGTAAAGAAGCATGCACCATGTAGCTCATCAATCAGCTCATCTATCTGTGGGATGGAATATCTGTTCTTAATGGTCTTCTTATTTTATGCTTTGCAATTGATGCATATGTGCATCGTCCCATCCTTCTTCTTTACCAATACTATTGTTGAAGCAAAAGGACTCTTACTAGGCCTGAGAAGTCCCATCTCCAACAAATCCTTAATTTCCTTCTCTATCTCATCCTTATGTTTCTTAGGATGATGATAGGGAGTAATCATAACTGGTTTGGCTCCCTCCTCGAGCTCAATAACATGCTCTATCCCTCTATTAGGAGGAACTCCATGCGAAATCTCACCAAAAACTTTAGCATACCAATCAAGTATCTCCTGGATATCTAGTGGATGACTCTTCACTTGTGGCTCCTGTGAGGCAGGCATAGTGAAAAATTCTACAGCCCACTCTACATCATCATGCCGAAACAGTCTCTACATTCTCCTCAAGGAAATTACTCTGCAACTCCCATCTGAAAGTCCTCTAAGTACAACAGTTCTGCCCTCATGCTAGAACCTCATCTCCAATTTTGCTAGGTTGAGTCTGAACTCAACCAGCGAGGCCATCTATGTCATGCCGAGGATGACATAATAATCTCCCATGTCTACAACATAGAACTCATCCTCCAACTCATAGCCATCTCCAAACCTTATATGAAGGTTAGATATCTTCCGTGTGTATAATAATTTGTCACCGTTCACCACCATGACTCTAAACCCAACATGCTCCTTAGTTTGTAAACCTCTCTTGGCTACCAAATGCGCATCTATGAAATTATGTGTAGCCCCAGTGTCAATGAGTGATATCACTTTTTGCCCCTGGATAGTACCCCTAACCTAAAATGTGATTGCCTTTTGAGCCCCTGTTAATCATGCCAATGACTTCTCATCCTCAGGAATGCTGCTCTCATCTGTAGTGCTACCCTCGTCTACATTAGAGTGTTGATCCTCCCTCTCTAACTGTGACTCCTCTGCTGAGAAATACTCCATTTGATTTGCCTTAGCCTTGAGAGGACACTTATGAAATAAGTCCCAATGCTCTCTACAATCAAAACATAACTTCTTCCTCCTCAACTCATTCAGAGTGTCATTATCCAATTTATTATCCCTTTTTGGCTAAGCATCCCGGTAAAAATGTTTTTTGTCCTTCTCCTTATCCTTCTTCGTATGTTAATACCTAGGTTGAAATTTGCTCCTAAAAGATGAGGGTGCTAAGTCACAAGCCTTCTTAGTAGCCTCCTGTAATGTAGCTGGGTCATGCCCCTTGACCCAACCACTCAAGGGATCTGAGAGTCCTCCATAAACAACACTACTAACCTCCTCTCTAAAATATCTATGAACAATACAACTAACCTCTGAAATTCACTGATATACATCTCAACTGATCCCCACTACTTGAGTTGTGTCAACTCTTTAAACTGTAACTTAGGATCCCTGGTATCAAATCTCTCTATGAGCCTATCAGTGAACTCTTCATAAGATATGATCTGATTATGCCCCAAGGTTACCATGCCATGGTGCCACCACTCATGCGCTGAGCCATCCAAATGAATAGCTGCATACTTTATAGCCTCCTCAGGCATAAAATTCAACTGCAAGTATGTATCTACCTTCTGCACCCAAGCTCATGCAGTCATCTTCCTTGAAGCATCATAATAAGGTAAAGAAAGTTTTCCAACCTTCTTTCTCAACTCAAAGTTTTGATTCCTCCCTCCTGCTCTAGGCATGTGTCTTATCTTCAAGTCCATATAATCTCTAAGGGAAATGTCTGCCTAAAACTCCTATCCACTAGCCTCCCAGTCCCTCTTGAACTGATCTTGTAACTCGGTAATCTGCAGTTCGTTTAATAGTTGAACTGGATCTCTAGGTGGGAAGGTGGGTAGAAGAGGTCTTGAGCTCGTTGTTCGAGCTGGGCGTGCTATGTATTTAAAGTTATCAGCCTCATTTCCATTGTTTCCATGTCCATTATTACCATTAATGTTATTCTCAGAACCGTTGTTGTTGCCTTGGCCTCCATTATTAGCATTTCCCCTATTGTTATCGTTTCCCCCATTGTTATTGTTTCCATTGTTAGCATCACCTAGATTAATATTGATGCCCATCTGTCTAGCCATAAGCTACAACATCATGTCCATTTGCCTATTCTGCTCCTACTGCATACGCTGCCCCTCCTCCAACATACCCAATAACCTTTTGAACATTACCTCCTCCTAATCAAAGAATATCTCCTCTGTGTCTGTATGACTGGATTGTATGTCCACCTACACGGATGAATTAGACTATTCGCTTTGCAAGTCTAGAATCCTATCGTCTTGCTCTGGTATTGTGGAAATGGTAAGGCCCCTATCGCATGCTCAAACATAAATGCTTAGCCTATTCTTTAATTTCTGATTTTAGTGTTTTGACATTTTGTCAAACACTTTTCCCTCTATATGGTTGTTCCAAATTCCCTATAAGACCTCCACAAGATGGCATGACTTATAGCTCTGACACCACTACAATGGGAACCCCCAAAACCTGCTTACAATTATTCACAACTATATGGTAATTTTATTAAACACTTAGCTCACAATCTTCGTTATATGCTGCAACCCTTTTGGCTCTAAAAGGTTGTTTGTTTCATGTTGTGTTTGGCATGTAACATAAATATAGGATTTGAAAAAAGCATAACATATATTGCAAAAATAACCAACACACTATTTTTATATTGATTTCCAAAATTTAATAACAAGTGCAAAGCTGAGTCATTGAATACTCCAGTAATAAATCGGAACAAACATTGTTTACATCAAATAGTTGAGGGCATGGCCCTTGCATTTACCTGTTGCAAACAATATGCAACTGCTATAGTAACTTGCTACAATGGAACTACTACAATAACTCAGCTATTACAATGACACGGCTGCTAAGGTGATGACTGCTACAGTGGTGCATTACTACAGTAACTCGGCGGCAATAGTAACTTGCTACAAGAACTTGGTTGTAACTGGAAATGCACCCAATCTGTTGGATATAAAGCTGATAGCAATGAATTCCAAAGGCCCAACCCCAAGGGAATGACATCTAGAATGTCACACGAGAGGATAGACATCCTCTAATGCCAAGAACAGATATGCAACTCACACATCCATTTTCTTCACATATTCCCCCCTCTGAACAAGGGCCACATGCTCTCCTTTTTATTTCTACTTCATAGGGTCAACACACTTTTCATAAGCAATGTGGGATAAAGTGTTCTAAAATAAAATAAAATAACACCTTATGTCTCCCTTGGGCTTCCCTTTTCCAACACACAACCCAACATTAATAATATTAAAGTAACACTATTATTTTCACATTTAATTTAAATGTTACTTTATTAAACTTTAGACATTAAAATAAAATAGTAATTCGACTCGGAATAATATGAGTGATAGTTCGTCGGAAAGCTCTCATCGAGGAGTATCAAACCCATTCACTAATTCTAACATCGCCGATGCCCTACTGACTTACCGAAAATAGTAAATTTGCCCAACACCATGTAAATCAACTCTGTTTTGGCTTGAATTGGAAATGACTAGGCCAAAACATTTTAGGATCCCACTGACCTCTTCATTAGCCTTCAGGACCATGCAAAAATAGGCTAACAGTCACACAAATGGGCAACTGCTAACATGGGGACGTTACAACTTCATTTGCATAAGCAATGTGGGATAAAATGGGAAATACCTTTTTAAAACAACTTTATAATAAAGTGACTTAATTGATAAGTTTTTTATTTAATTATCACTTTATAATAAAGTAAAGTAAATTTGGTGTTAAAATCATATAAGAGTCGAACTCAGAATACCGTGTATGATAGCTCGTCAGAAAGAGCTCAACCAAATCTACCAAGCCGAACACTTGAAATTTCCATATCACTTGACTCCCATTGACTTACTAAAGTTAGTAACTCCTGAAAATATTGCCAAATGAGCTCCCTAACCACTTCATTAGCCTATGGAAGCTCCTGTCAGCTCCCTAACCACTTCATTAGCCTATGGAAGCTCCTGTCATAGGCTAGTCTATTGACCCTGATGGTCACATTAAGTAGGGGACATGACATAAGTATTAACTAGCATCTTATTTGAGAGGAGTTGAAGAATGAGGAGAAAAGTTACATCTAAACCTTGCAGGGAATATTGATATCGAAATATGATTTTTGATATTGCTATCAGGATTTAACTGTGTAGTTTTTGAGTCAAACTCATTGACCCATAATTTGTGACTTTTGTAGTGAATGAAAATTAAGGACACTATTACATGTGTGAGGCCAATGTATTTATTAAGGGAATACTATAAAAGAGTCCAAGAGATTATTAATATTTACTGGATGTAATTACTTAGCAAGTTGGATTAAAGTCAAAATACAGAAATTAATATTTGCTAAAGAAATTTCAGGCAGCGATTAATATTTGCTAAAGAATTATTTAGTGTTTGTGGGCCAAAGGACATTATATTTGATGACAACTTATATAGAGTTTATAATAATCCAGGTGGGCCCGATACACCATTTTGATCTTCCCTTAAGCCTCAAAGATATAATATTGATTTATTAATGGTGAAGGTGATCAATGCGGTGAAGGTGATTTATTTTCCACTAGAAAATTCTCAAATTGAAACGCCACATACTGTTGTGCTAGAGTATTAATAAAAATTTTGGGCCGACTTTTGGTATTCCATTATGCATAGGAGAGTCTTGTTCTTGAGCACGATTCTCCAGTGAAGCGGAAGTAATACTCGTAGTCTCATGTTTTTCTTAGTGTTCTAGGAAATGTCAATGTCGTCTTCTGTAGATTGGGGAGTGCATTCCTTGATCTGGGTACACGTAACTTAAATCACAGGAGCAAATGAAGTTTGGCAGAGAGAGAAATTGTTCTAGAGACATCAAGAACCCTTCAAATATTCAGAAAACGAAGCATAATGTATTGGATAAGCATGGAACGAGGATCACAGTGAGATTGGGTATCAGGGTTTCCTACTCTTTGTTGGCTCCCAATCTACCATAGCTCTGTGAGAACCATACTGGGCAACCTTGTTGGGAATTTCGTCAACCTATCTTATGTGAACATTACCACCAAAGCTCAGTAATTTGACCCAGTTAGAAAAGCCATATATCGACAATGTTAGATTAACTGGAGAGGTTCAAAGCAATTGCAGAAATCTACAAAAGTTGAAGATTGTATCAACATCTAATATTAATCTTCAAAATGTACCTGATAGAGAGGATTTGTCGTTAAGTGGACAAATACCTTTTCTAGTAATTGAAAGGAAGATGCAAATATCCTTTTCAGGTCAATCTTTCCAGTTACAAGACACAGCAACATCATTCATGAACCAACCACCTTCTAGATGGACAAGAAAAAAAAATTCTGGGTTCAACAATTACTAGTTTCACTCCTAGTATCAGAGAACAATGAAGTATTGCCCTTTTGAATAGATTTTGTGGACATCATCACAACAAGCTGCAAACCTGCACAACGCTAATATATACCACATAAGTTTGACTGCATTTGGTTTTTGGTTAGTGAAGACAGCAACCCTCATTTGAGTACATTTATCACATACCTGTGCAAGAGTTAAGTGTTTTTGGTGCCATTGATTTAACCTGCAGCACATATTCAGTGCTAAAAACTTGGCGGGGGCAAAGTTATAGTTACTGATTGTGGATTGGTGAAAACTTGGAAATCAACAAAAAACTTCAGATGGCTGTTCAAAGGTTGAATATTGGTAAAGTAGATATTTGTTTTCTGGAACTTGCTTCAATACCTGTTGTGAGTTATTTCAAACATATGCAATCTGAATGAATGTGCAAGCCAAACTATTGAATAAGACAAGTTGAAGAGGAAACTCGGTGATCAGCTTGTGTGGAAACTGCTTGGCAAAATTCTTGGAAGGGGAAGATTGAAACATGTCAAATATAAATTGTGAAATCATGCAAATTTCAAAATACTAATCTGCAAATCTGATCAGTACCATTAGACTACTACAAATTGCTTGATGTAATGTTCCTCGTCAAAGAACGACAAAATTCAGTTTGAAAAAAGAAAATAAAAACAATAGAAAAATTGAAAAGTAAAGTCTTCTCAAAAGACTTCATTGATACCTTCAATGTAAGTCAGCTACGAAGCTCTGCAGATAGAACAAGACGTGGGCAACTGGTTGTGTATGATTGTCTTCAATCGGAGTCCATGAAATCTCTACATGGTGTTCGTCCTAAATTGGGAGAATTAGATTCATATCTCTTAAAAGTTGACCAATCAGATTGTAGGCTCCTGAATTGAGCCTTGCAGCCCTCAATAGTCGCTTTCGTCTAGCACACATTTATGAAACATCCACATCAAGATGTTAGACTTGCAGTTGCTACATGTTTCAGTGAGATCACATGGATAACAACACCGCAGCCTATAATGATGATGTATTAAGGAAGGTTTGCAATTAATTGTGATAAGCTTTCAGGGATTACATGATGACAAAGGTCCTACCTATGCTAAGAGTGTTAAGATCTTAGAAAGTATGACAAAGGTTAGATAATTTGCCATTATGATTGACCTCGAATGTAATGCTCTAATTGTCCACATGTTTCAATGCTTCTTGGCTGAAATAAGGAAGCATCATATAGATAAGATTAAGCCTTGCATGCATGATGCGATATTCTTAATCATTGATTAAAATGATGACATATGCAAACAGTTGCAATCAGATTTGTTGGCCATTTAGAGGAAGGAACAAGTAGTATCATCTATTGCTTACGAGTTCTCAAAAAGATTGATTGAGCACAAAATTGAAAAGTTCAAGGAGCGCATCTAAAAATGAATTAATCTCAATAGGTCTAAAAAGTAAGAACCAAATGGGAAGAGAGCAGATTTTTTTTACATGCCAACAAACGTCAACACCAAATCATGTTTACGAGGATTATAATGAAGATAAGGTGGCCAAAGAAATTCAGGCCATCAATGTAGAAGATAAAAATCTCACAGCTTTGCCCCTACAAAATAACCAGTGTAACACGGGGATGTGTCCCCCCCCCCCCAAAAAAAAAAATAGGTCATCTCAGAGGGGGGACAGCGTCTCAGCATTTCCAGCGGCGCCACTTAGAGCACTACTGCCGCTGCCGCCGGAGATGGCAAGACTTCTCCGAGACGGCAAGACATCTCCGATTCTGGGGGTGCGGGGGGACACGAAGGAGTCTCCTTCATTCAGGGGGGATGCCAGGAAGTCTCCTGCGGCAAGCAAAAGAGGCACTTTAAAAATTAAAAAGCTTAAGGCATTTTTATAATGTTTTAATGTTTCTATTTTTATGTTATTGGATTGTGGGACCCATTTCTTCCTCCTCCTTTCTTCAAAAGCCTTCTATTCTTCATTTTTATTCACATTTGCATTTCTCATTGTTTGCAACAGCAAGAAGAAGAAGAAGAGTGAAGAGCTGAAATACGGGTTTGTGCAAGAGTGAAGAAAGTGTTTGCAAGTGAAAAAGGAGAGCCTAAGAGCAAGAAGAAAAAGAGGAGGGTTTACCATCTCGTTGAAGCAATTTTTAAGAAAAATGTAGGGTTTTAACTTGTTTTTCTGATTTTCAAATGCATGTTTATAAATTATTGCTCAATGTTTTTAATTCTAAATGTGTGTTGTTTCATTTTGTTATAGTTATGATTAACATTCATTCATTGAAGCATTTATAAATATTAAATAATACATTAAGATTCTTGATGTTTCAATATTTCATTTTGCAAATTCTTGTTATTTAGTATTTAGTATTTAGTTTTAAATTTTAAAAAATTTTAAAAAATTAAAGAAGGGCATAGGCTGAAAGTTTGTAAATTCAAATTGTTAACTTTATTCATTTTTTTTTCATTTTGTGAAATGTAGTGTCAAAACGAGCTCCCACATTGATACTCATAGTGATGATGAGATGGAATTTCATTTAGATAGTGGCAATGAATCAAAATATGAACCTGAGCTTGAGGTTGGGGCAGAGGATGATGATGACACCATTGATAGGGGTAAACATGAGAGTGACAATGGGGCTGGGCCAAATCAGCAAGGGGCCCAAACTAGTTCCACTTCCATGGGTACTGATTTTGTACTATCTGGCACTCCATCTATTGATTGCCCTCCCCATCTTTGGCAGAGTGGGCTAGGCATAAGTTTGATCCAAAATCTCCTTTAAAATAATTTGACACTAGAATAAAAAGCAGATCAGGAACAGGTGACACAAGAAAGTGGAGATGCAATATTTGTGGTGATGTAATGTATGGTAGCATCACTAGCATGAATGCACACTTCCTCTTTTGAACAGGTAAAGGCGTCTTATCATGTAAGTTTTTGACTGAATCCAAAAACTTGAAGTTTAGAATTGAATTCAATTAAGCTTTGGGGAGTTCCAAAGGACTTGGGCCTTCCAGTGCCTACTACTTTGGCTGGTAGGCAGCAGATTCAGACTATACAAGAGGTGCATGAGCAACAAATACATGGGCAACGCATGTCCTCTTCTAGACCACAACATAGAGCTTCATCTACTACATTGCTAGGGGCAGCCTCGGCACCTTCACCTACTGGAGTAGGGGATCAATTTCAGGAGTTAGTACTGCTGCTCATTCTTTGATCAGCTTATACATGGTTCCAAGTTCCGAGTTACATATGAGTGGGATCAACTCTCTACTTTAGAAGGGACTTGGGTTGAGGATTGACGGGAGTTATAGTTTGATTGTAGGGGATGAATTTTCAGCCCCTTCCTTACTCCGGACACCTATGTACCCAAGGAAATTTCGAATTGTTGATTATAGTATTAGCCTTCCTACACCTTTGGCGTTGATTCTAGCTTTTGAGCAGTTTGATTCCATCATCAACATTTTAGCAGGGGCAGTTATGATAGATGGTTTGCATTTCCATGGGAGATCATTCACAGATGGAGAGTCATCTAGTGTTGATAGCTCCTTGAGATATTTATATCTTCTCAAACCAGATGCATTACTGATGTGGGGGACTGATTAGTGGCTTCTCCTTTTAGGACATATTTGTATCAGAGTAGCACAGTAGCAGAGTCGAACAGCCCCCTTGAAGCTAGTATGGGATCTGGGTATTTTAGTCATAGCAGTAGATGCAGATTGCTTGAAGCAAGCAATAGTTGGGAAGGGATGACTGTACTGTCCCCTTTTTCTAGCCATTATTCTAGAAGGATCGTTATCCCTATTCACCATGATAGCACAGGCTAACCAGGGCAGTACATGGGTCAGTATGGGATTTGGCCTAGACACTTCTAGTTCTAGGCCAGTTGGAGTGGTTTCGACAAGGTTTCCCGATACTTACAATGTATAGTAAGTCAGCTAGGTTTAGTCTTTTAGCCTTTCAGTATTGGAGTTGGAGCATATTGCCAAGAGCTTTCCAACGAGCGATCATGATCTACCGAGTTTGATTCGATATCTATTTTAATGCCAAAAGATTATATAGATATTTAATAAAGTGACTAATAAACTGAGGCACATATTAAAAATCAGTTTATTATTAAAAAGGCACTCCATTCTCTTAAGTGGAAAAATGACATTTTGAGTAAAGAATAAAAGATGAAGAGACAATCAGGGGAAATTGAAGTCAGAGGATTGGGCATTAAATGAGAGAAGCTTGGTTTATTGGAGTAGGCTTGGATATTGATTTGATTTTGAGATTTCTCTTGTAGAATTTGAAAAAGCTTCAGCGGATCTTGAGGACAGAAACCCTCAGGCTCTTCTTGGAAAATTGGACGCAAACGTGTTTCAATATCCATTGTGGGGAATTCACAACGGAGTTCACATCTGGATTTACAGGTTCTTTTTAGCTTTCCAATCTGAGTGTCATTTCTGTATTTGCAATTGGAGTTGAATATCATTCTACTGAAGAATTTGATTTTAATTTTCATTTGGGGAATTATAAGCTGCTGGTTATTTATGTGTATTGTTGAAAGTGGAAATAAAATCATCAATTTTCCTAAGGCTATTATTTGTTGGTTTAAATCTGAAGTTGTATGAAATTTTATTTGCATTCTGAAAATTGTTTGTGAGAAATTTGGAGAGAATATCCAGTAGGGGATATTATAACTTCAAACAATGGGTTATTAACAAGTTGAATGTTATCCCAGTTTACAAACTTATCTTCCCCAAACGTTCACTATTCAATCTCTTTGGACAAGGTTTCAAACTTACTGCTGATATGTCCTTGTTTATTTTTGGCATCTTATCTCTTTGTTTTACTTTCTTGCAAAGATCACCTCAGCCACTTGATGTAATTTCTGATTTACTGTCATTAGAAATACTATTCTTGGCCATTTGTTTGTTAGGGGACTGCCATGTGCTCTTCAAGAGGTGAAAGTTCCACCAAGACTGAATTATGATTCCTAGTTATCATGTCATCTATAATGCAAGATCCTTGGGATGGTGTACAACTAATCTCCCAATCCTCACGAGTCCTTGTGCTTAGTTCACTTGTGAAACATCAGGATTCAATTACTTCTATCCCTTTCAAGGCATCAAAAACCATTTTCTCTTTGGGTATCTTTAATTCATTGCTGGGCTTAGTGATCATATTCTGATTTTGTTCTTCTTTGTTGCACTTGATAAACATGACTTGCAGCTGTCAATTTTTTTATACTTTCTTTTTCTTTATTTTGGTTAGAGTTAAGTGCTCCTTTTATCAAGAATTATTGATTGATTTGAAAAGATCGTGTCTTCCTCCATGGGTGCAATAGGCCCTTGACCTAATTGACCCTCAATGGACTTAACCTCCTTAATATCTTCTCCAATTCCTGGCTATTGAGGAGAGGTAAGAGTTGAATCAGAATCACAAAGATCATGGTCTTCCACTTTCTGAACCCAAGTTTGTGCTGAGTTGTCAAAGAATGGAAATTTAATATTTACGCTTTTTTCTCCTTTGGCCAATCTGATGATCTTATCCTTTTTAGGTAGGTACTTTATTCTTAACTCTATATAATTCTCTAAAGACATGTCTTGCATCAAAAAAATAAGCAACAAAATTTCATAATCATTGTAAAGAACCCAAACTGGCTCTATCTGACTGTGCTGAGAGATATAATATGTGTTTTTTTGTTTTTTTGGTAATCTTTTGGAATATATATATATTTTAAATTTATTTTTGAATTTTTTGAATTTCTTTCCAAGATATTTCAAATCCTGAAAAAGGACAAGTGAAACACACAACTTGATATGCATTGTACTTATGTTGGTATAATGCATAAATTCAGATATGCAAATTATTGCTTAAAACTACTAATAATTACAATTTATAATTAAGGAAAAACCTGGTAATATTCAGCTTCGGTCTGCAACAGGATGTAAGTAATTATGTTTGAATACAAATGCCTCCTCCAATTATCCACGCCTTCAATCAGCAGCCGCTATGCTAATGGCAGGATGTTAGACTCCACAAAGCCCGTCCAGATAGGCCCACGTCTGCTCTAGGTATACACAACAAGGGTGTGTCTTCAGCCAAGTGATGCCAAGAATGGCGTTTGAATAGTGCATGAAATAAACATCTTCAGTTGGCATCAAATTCAGACAGCCCGATAGGGCAATTCGTCCTCCCAATATGCAGTTTGATCCTCTACAATTTTCACCTTGGTTTGAAAATAACTTAGGCATCCAATTATAAGTGTACAATATCAATTTGCAGCGGATAGAAACCCATGCCAAACAGAGATTTTTGATGCTATAATAATAAAGATAAATCAGGGACAATGGATTCCCCAATTGCAATTGTATCTCCAAAACAAATATCTTCCTAACCACAGTAGCCACAGAATTGGAAGACTAAAACAATACTCAGAAATGCAAATTCCAATTCCACTATACTTCTGCAATGGAATGGAGAAATCACAACCTTCAAACCCTCAAAATTTATCAAGACAATAAACAATTAATTGGATGATCAATTCTCACAATTGGAGCCAAATTTATAATCACAATTGTGCAATTCAGCTTCTACTTCACACTTCTCACATAAGAGGCTTCAACTTCATAATTCTATTTTATAACATGTACTAATATAAAGTGCCATAATAAAAAAGATAGGCCAACGTCTGCTCCAGGTATACACACCAAGGGTGTGTCTTCAGCCAAGTGACGCAAAGAATGGCGTTCAAATAGTGCATGAAATAAACATCATCAGTTGGCATCAAATTCAGACAGCCCGATAGGGCAATTCGTCCTCCCAATATGCAGTTTGATCCTCTACAATTTTCACCTTGGTTTGAAAATAACTTAGGCATCCAATTATAAGTGTACAATATCAATTTGCAGCGGATAGAAACCCATGCCAAACAGAGATTTTTGATGCTATAATAATAAAGACAAATCAGTGACAATAGATTCCCCAATTGCAATTGTATCTCCAAAACAAATATCTTCCTAACCACAGTAGCCACAGAATTGGAAGACTCAAACAATACTCAGAAATGCAAATTCCAATTCCACTATACTTCTGCAATGGAATGGAGAAATCACAACCTTCAAACACTCAAAATTTATCAAGACAATAAACAATTAATTGGATGATCAATTCTCACAATTGGAGCCATATTTATAATCACAATTGTGCAATTCAGCTTCTACTTCACACTTCTCACTTAAGAGGCTTCAACTTCATAATTCTATTTTATAACATGTAATAATATAAAGTGCCATAATAAAAAAGAAGCCTCATTAATAAATCAATAAATATGAACTCCAATAAAATGCAAAATCATATGTAGATGACAACCAACCTTCTGTGCCACCACTACACTGCCAAAAATAGCAACCATCCAAAATTAGACTTACTATAAATAGCAAGTTTGCATTGGAGACCCTCAAAACTCATTGTCAACTCACGAGGGTAGCAATGATGAACTAACCAATCTTGGCTACAGGAACCTGCTAAATTGGGGACATCAAAGTCCTCCCTCCCCAAGATTGCTTGTCCCAAGCAATTGCAATCTAGAGTGTTGAAGATTATCCTCAGGTTCCCAAGCGGCATACTTGTCTAGAAGTCCCTACCACTTAACCAAAAACTCCCTAATAGTCCTCCTCCTTAACGATCTCTCCCTAGTATCAAGCATCGTGTCAAGGATCAACTCAAGCCTCCTCTCAACATCCAACAAGGGCAAGATGGGAGATGGAATCACATATCTGCCTAGCCCCTTCTTAAGGTGCAAAATGTGAAACACATTATGCACCCCACTATCCTTTGGCTGATCCAACTCATATGCTACCTCACTAATGTGCTTCACTACACAGAAAGGACGATACTATTGGAGCTTGAGCTTCTTAGCTTTGCTCTTCCTAATGTAAGACTGTCAATACAACTGCAGTGTCAAGTAAACCATATCACCTGCCTGAAAGGAGCGAATTGTCCTCCTTTGATCAACATACTGCTTATGCTGATCCTATGCCCTCTATATATTATCTCTCAATGTCCTCATAGTGTCCTAACTATCCTACAGTATATCACGTGCACTTAGCACTCTATTATCGCTGCAGAAAAATCCATAAAGCTAGAAGGATCATATCCATAGAGAGCTTTGAAAGGTGACATATGTATAATCATGCCATGAGTGGACTTATAACAATACTCATAAATAAATCCACTTCACCCAAGCTCTCTGCTAAGAATAAACATAATTCCGCAAATAGCCCTCCACCCACTTATTCACAATCTCAGTTTGGGCGTCAGTCTAAGGGTGATAACTGGTGCTCAAAGTCAACTCTATCCCACATAATTTGAAAATCTCTTGCCAGAAGTGACTCAAATATTGGCTATCATGGCCACTCACTATAGTCTAGGGTAAACCATGCAACCTAAACACCTCCTAGAAGAACAACTCTGCTAACTATACTATTGAATCTGCAGTGGTGATGGGAAAAAAGTAAGCCATACTTGGTGAGATGGTCCATCCCCACATAAGTGCAATTTCTAGCCTGGGCTTCCGGCAAGCCCACAATGAAATCTATAGATATACTCTCCCACTTCCATTCAGGAATGGGAAGTGGCTACAATAACCCTACAAGATAAGTATACTCCTATTTGTTCTGCTGACAAACAAAGCATTCTCTAAAATAATGTTGCACATCTTTCTTCAGACCTTTCCATGTGAATCTCTCCCAAATCTATCTGTAGGTCTTGAAAACTCGAGATGACTAGCCAAGGGTGAATCATGAAAGTCTTGAAGAATAATCTCTCTGACACCTGATCCTAGGACAAGATAAATCCTCCCCTTGTAAATGATCAACTCGTTTGCAAGGGTTTAACTTTTGTCCTATATACTATCATCTACAATACTAGGTGCCCAACAATCCCTGACATACTTAGCTATGATCAAGCATCTCTAGTCCTCAGCAATCTCAGTAATCAAGTGGTGCCTCTGAGAAATGGCATCAAATATAACATTTTGTGTACCCTTTATGTAGGAGATATCAAAATCATGGGATTGTAATTTGCTAACCCACTTTTGTTGTCTCTCATTCTTGTCCTACTAACCCAAGAAATATTCCAGGCTATTATGATATGTCTTGATACAAAATTTGCTGTCAACCAAATACTACATGAACTTGGCCAAAGCATTCATGATAGCCAACATCTTATTATAGATGTCGAATGATTTCTCAAGACCCTGTAGCTTCCTAAACTCGAATGCTATAGGATGGCGATTCTGGGATAACACTGCTCCAATACCCTCACCCAAGGCATCACTGTGCAAGTTAAATGACCTTGTAAAATCTGGCAAAGCTAATGCAAGGTATGAAGTCATAATCTCCTTGAACTTCTCAAAGCACTCATGTACCAGAGGAGTCCATTGAAAAGCACCCTTACAAGTCAATTTTGTAAGGGGAGTTGCATGTCTCAAAAACTTGCCACAAATTTGCAGTAGAATGGACAAAGTCTGATGAACCCTCTCAATCATTTCTTGTTCTCCAATGTAGGCCACTTAAGAATAGCATGAACCTTATCAAGGTCCATGTGAAAAACCTCTGCACTGATAATGTGACCGAAGTATAGCAATTATGTCATACCAAGTGCACTCTTGGACTCCTTCGCATACAAGGAAGCCCTGTCCAGAATATCCAATACTATATCCAGATGTGCAATATGATCGTCCTAGGTCTTATATTAAACAAGGATGTCATCAAAGAACACCAACACAAACCTCCGTAGTTGACTGTAAAACACCATGTTCATGGTAGACTGAAAAGTGGCTAGATCATTCAAGCCAAAAGACATGACTAGAAACACAAAATGGCCGCAACGACATCTAAATGGTGTCTTCTCCACATCCTACTCTCAAACTAGAATCTGATGGTACCCTAATCTCAAGTCAATCTTGGAGAAGAGCAGTGCCCCATGTACTGATCTGAGGAATAGGATACTGGTTCTTAACAGTCCTCTTATTAAGCATCCAATAATCGATGCACATCCACAATGTGCCATCCTTCTTCACCAATACAATAGATGAAGCAAAGGGAAACTCAACCTAATGTATCCCATATCAAGAAACTCATGTACAATCTTCTCAATCTCATCCTTAAGCCGATTCAGGTGCCGGTAAGGTGTAATCATAATGGGCTTAGTGCCCTCATATGTAATTTTTTGTTCGCCCTGAGTGCCTGGTAGCGAATTCCCAGATGCTAAATGTCTGTATGGACGGGGTTGCATGAAGGTCATACTGTAGGAAGTATGGTCGCATGGCTTTTGGGGAAGGTGTACGGTAGGCGATGTACGGATCTTCTGTTGTTCACCATGGTGACCGTACGGGGAGGTAAGAAGTCCATACGATGAAACTAGAGGATCGTACAGTATGTGAGGGAGCAGATAGGTACAGGAGCAGCAGTGGATGAAGCCATACGGTAGAGATGGAGGTTGTACAAGACGCTTGAAGGCCGTACAGCTAAACTTGGATGTCGTACGGGAGGCTTGTGAGGTTGTACAATTGAACTTGAGGCCTTCTGAAATGTGGAGATCGAACTGTATTTGATATCAAGACAACACACTCATCAAATATGCTATAAAATGATAGAATAAATGATTCAATACAATTCCAGATATATATGTGAATTTGCTACAAAGATTGTGCTTCGATTTGCTAGATCCGAGCGAAGTGTTACAGGCAACGGAATAGGATGAGGGTTGACTCCCCATTGAAACCAGAAAGCCAAGCAAGGAAGATCTTTCACTTCCGAAATGGTGAACAATAGAGAACTCCAACAGCAATTTGCAGTACAGAGAAAATAATCCAAATTGCATACCTAATAACTACCTATAAGTCGTGCTTAAATACCCGTTGGGAAAACTTTCCAAGGGTGTACAAAGAGTTGACGGCGACATGAACTACAGAAACAAAACAAAAATGGGTCCGAGATATATTAAATCAATCGGCCCATTAACAATAGTTTGATTAATAATCTATTTTATGATGGGGATATTACAATCCTCCCATCCCAAAATTTGCGTGTCCTCAAGCGAACGCAATGCCGGATGCTGTAAAATGTGCTCGCCTTCCCAGGTTGTGTCGTCCAATGGCAAGTCTCTCTAGCATACCAAATATTCCTTCATTGTTCAATTCCACAGGGTCTTCTCGTGTCCTTCAATAATCTCTGTTGGTTCCAATATGAGCTTTCCTTCATTGAGTGGCAGAAGGTCTATAGCTACCGTGACATTCTATCCCACAACTTTCTTCAGGGAGGAAACGTGAAAAACATTATGAATTCAGCTCCCCTCTAGGAGTTCCATCTTGTAAGCGACTTCACTGATGTGGCGCACTACACAATAAGGGCCATAAAGTCTTAGCTTCAAATTTTCTTTTCCCTTTTCTTTCAATGAGGATTGTCGGTATGGTTGGAGTCTGAAGTAGACCAAGTCTCCCACTTCGAAACTCCTCCCTATCCAATGTCTGTCGGTGTACATCTTTTGTCGATTCTATGCCCATTGTAAGTTTTCCTTCAGGTATCGTAGGATGTCCTGTCCCTCCTGAAGCTAATCCCTTGCCCTTGGTCCATGACTGTCTCCTAGAATTGTGTCAATGACGGAGAGGGGTTTGTACCCGTATAGAGCTTTGAATGGAGCCATCCTGATGGACATGTGATATGTGGTATTGTAACAATATTCTCCTAGGTGTATCCATTTGACCACGCCCGTTGTTGTGCCAAAACGTAGTTTCAAAGGTAACCTTTGAGCCACTTGTTCACAATCTCCATCTATCCGTCTATCTAAGGGTGGTAACTAGTACTTGGTGAGAATTCTGTCCCTGCCAATTGAAACAATTTTGTCCAGAAGATAATGATGAATCGCCCATCCCAATCACTGACAATGTTTTGGGGTAACCTATGCAAACGAAAGACTTCCCTAAAAAATAGATCGACAACTTATGCGGCCTAAAATTCTAAGGGCATGGCGAAAAATGTGCGTACTTTGTCAATCTATCAACCACCATGAAAATACAATCCTTTCCATTCACCTTGGGAAGTCCAGTTATGAAATCCATCGAGATACTTTTCCACTTATGTTCTAGAATTGGCAGAGGTTGCAGTAACCCGGCAGGTAGAGTATGTCCAAATTTGTTCTGCTGACAGACTGCACTCTCTTACATACTGCAATATGTCTCCTTTAAGTCCTTTCTATGAAAACCTCTCCCTGAGACTTCTATAAGTTTTGAGGAAGCCCGAGTGTCCTACCAAGGGTGAGTTGTGTAACCTCCTTCAAGATTTTCTGCTTTAATTTGGATTCCGACACTAAAAATATCTGACTCTTATAGTAAATGATGTCATCCACCACTTTGTATTGATCATCCTAGGTGTTGTCATCCATTAGCTCATAGGCAAATGTGTTTTTTGGAATATTCTACCAACAAATGTGCCTTCTAGTCAGCTGAAATCTAGTTTAGTGAGCAGATGGCAGGTCTCTTGGACAAGGCATCTGCAACCACATTGTTCTTTCCTTTCACATATTTAATGTCAAAATCAAAAGCCTAAACCTTGCTTACCCATTTTTGTTGCCTCTCGTTCAAGTCTCGTTGTCCAAAAAAATCTCAAACTATTGTAATCTGTACGAACAACAAACTTAAACACCCACCAAATATTGTCCAAACTTGGTTAGTGCATGTATGATGGCTTCTTGCTTTCATAAGCTATGGGGTGTCTATCTTGCATCAGTACCACGCCAATGCCCTCTCTGGATGCATCACACTCCAAAATGAACGGTCGAGTGAAATCAGGTAATGCAAGTACGGGACAAGTGCTTATTACCTCTTTTAGCTTATCAAAATTGAGTTGTGCTTTTTCATTCCACTGGAAAGACCCCTTCCTTGTCAAATCCATTAAGGGTGCGCTAAGCTGAGAGAATCCTTTAACAGACCTCCGGTAATAACTGCACAGTCCGAAAAACCCTCGCAAATCCGTGAGTGATTTTGGGGGAGGCCAATCAAGGATAGCCTAAATCTTCTCCTAATGAACTTGAACTCCATATTTACTGACATGCCCCAAGTACAATATTTTTGTCATATCGAATTCACACTTGGATTGTTTGATGAACAAAGACTGCTTCTTCATGATCCTTAGGACTTCATCCAGATGCTTCAGGTGCTCCTCCCATGTCCTGCTATAAATAAGATCATCAAAAAATACTAGTAAGTACTTACGCAATTGTTTGTTGAAGATGAAATTCATGCATGATTGGAATGTAGCAGGTGCATTTGTTAATCTGAACGGCATGATCAAGAACTCATAATGTTCGTAGTGACAATGAAAGGCCATCTTTTCCACATCTTCCTCCCTTCTGTTGATCTGATGGTAATTGGAACGGAGATCTATTTTTGAAAAATAGACTGCACTATGTAATTCATCCAACAACTCATCTATCCTTGGAATGAGATATCTATTCTTTATTGTTTTTTTGTTCAACGCACGGTAGTCCACACACATGCACATCGTCCCGTCCTTTTTCACCAAAACCACTGATGACGCGAAGGGGCTAGAACTAGGACGGATCCATCCTTTCTCTAGCAATTCTTGAATCGTCTTTTCGATCTCATCTTTGAATTTCTTGGGATGGCGGTAGGGTGTGGTTATGACCGGCTTGGCTCCTACTTCCAACTCGATAGTGTGTTCAAACCCTCGATGAGGCAGTATGCTAGGAGGAATGTCTATAAAAACTTTATCATGTTTACTCAAAATATTCTGGAGATCATCATCTTGGGAAGGTGTTTGTTTCCCTTTTATAGGTTCTACCGAGACAAAATAATGTGTAGCCCAAGCAACGTCATTATTCCAAAAAATTGCCTCCCTCTGATGTGCAAAAATCTTCATCGAATCCTTAATTGCCATTCCACGGAGAACAACCTTCTCTCCATCGACAACAAAAGTTAACTCCATCCGTTTAAAGCTCTAAGTGTATTTATCAAATGTCTCCATCCACTGTATCCCCAAAATAACCTCCATGTTGTCAAGGTCCACTATGAAGAAATCCTCGGTAACCATGTGATTTGCCATTGTGATACTTAGCTGAGGAACAAGGTGTGTGCAAGGCAGAAGAGTCCCTCTGGCGATCTTGATCTGAAATCCTGCGTGTGTCTCCATAGGTAGATCCCTTTGTTTTACTAAAGATGAGTTTATGAAGTTAAGGGTAGCTCCGCTATCAAGCATCACCATAACCTTTTGTCCTTGAAGGGTTTCCCATACACGAAACTCTGTGCACCTCAGGCTACCGACTAGGGCAATAGTTCTTCTACGTCGTACCAATGCTGAAATTCTTTCCGTACTATTCAAACTAACCATTTTGGTATACTTGTGGTTGGTTATCTTCGATGGGTATATCTTCTAGTTCGTCCTCATCATCAGACACGACCTCAATGTAGTGGATCTTTCCTTTCCCGAAGCATCTGTGCCAAGGTTCCCATGGTCCCTTGCAATTGAAACATAGTTTCTTCCTTCCAAGTTCCTGTCTGGTAGTTTTGTCCAACGATGGCGTCCTTGGCAGAGGTTTATTATCTTTGTCCCTTAGAAACATCAACAGTTTGGAGTGTGGGTAACCTCAAGAGGATGACGTCGATGATGATGCCATATTTCGTGCCTTCTTAATGGCCTCAGATAGGGTAGCAGGGTTGAACCCTTTCACCCAACCTTTTACGAGTTCTATTAGTTTGTCCATGAAGAGCACTATCTGTCTTCTTTTAGAAATGTCTGTGACTAAAACAAAGAGTTTTTGGAATTCCACAATGTATTGGTCAACCGATCCAATTTGCCTAAGTTGTGCCAAATCTTTGAAATTGAGTTTCGGATTTTTATCATCAAATCAATCTATCAATCTCTTAATGAATTCCACATAGGTACTTATTTGATCATGCCCTAGTGTGATGGTGTCGTGATGCCACCATTCATGCACAACTCCCTCCAAGTGTAATGCCGCAAATTTAATTATTTCTTCTTCTGGCATAGGATTAAGCTAGAAGTAAGTATCAGCCTTTATTACCCACGCTTGTGCAAATAGGGATCCGGATCCATCAAATGGAGACAAATTTACTTTACTCAACTTCTTCCTAAGATCATTGTTAAAATATCCTCTATTTCCGCCTCCCGAATACCTCATTCTTAGATCTACATAATCTTTATAGGATATATCTTCCTCCAAATTCACATTCTTCTAGTCTTCTGTCAGATGTTCTTGCATTTCTTCAAAGGTCAAGAGTGTGCTAGATGAGGGTTTTCTTTACTCGACACCAAGTCCGCGCTGTGACCATTTTGTTCTCGGGATATTTTATTGTCTGCCAACTTCTCCAAAGTCTCTTCCATAAGTCGATAAGTATCATTGATTTGTGCCTGATTCTTTGCAAGTTTTCTCAGTAGTGCCACGAGATTGATAGTTGTGGGTTCTGGTTCGGCAACCACTCTATCAATGGAGTTGGTTCATTTTGTCTTCCGACTATAAACTCTCATTCACTATTTACAGGCTAGCAAGACATAGGCTCTAATACCACTCTAATGTTTTGTTCGCCCTGAGTGCCTGGTAGTGAATTCCCGGATGCTAAATGTCCATATTGACGAGGTTGCAGGAAGGTTGTACGGTAGGAAGTATGGCCATACAGCATCTGGGGAAGGTGTATAGTAGACGGTGTACGGATCTTCTGTTGTTCAACTTGGTGACTGTACGGGGAGGTAAGAAGTCTATACGGTGAAACCGGAGGACCGTACGGTATGTGAGAGAGAAAATAGGTACAAGGAGCAGTAGTGGATGAAGTCATACAGTACAGATGGAGGACATATGGTAGGCCTGAAGGTCATACAGAAACACTTGGAGGCCATATGGTAGGCTTGTGAGGTTGTAGGATTGAACTTGAGGCCTTTCGACATGTGGAGATCGAATTGTATTTGATATCAAGACAACACACTCATCAAATATGCTATAAAATGATAGAATAAATGATTCAATACAATTTTAGATATATATGTGCATATGCTACAAAGATTGTGCTCTGATTTGTTAGATCCAAGAGAAGCGTTATAGGCAACAGAATAGGGTGAGAGTTGAATCCCACTGAAACTAGAACGCCAAGTAGGGAAGATCTTTCACTTCTAAAATGGAAAACAACAGAGAACTTAAATAGGAATTCACAGTACAGAGAAAATAATCCAAATTGCATACCTAATGACTACCTATAAGTCATGATTAAATACTCGTCAGGAAAACTTTCCAAGGGTGTACAAAGATAGCTGACGGTGACACAAACTACCAAAACAAAACAAAAATGAGTTTGAGATATATTAAATCAATCAGCCCATTAACAATAGTTTGATTAATAATCTATTTTATGATGGGGATATTACATCCTACAGCTCTATAATAAGCTTAATCCCTCGATCAGGTGGTCTGCTCAGTGGTAGATCACTAAACACTTTGGAGTAATTGTTCCTCAACTTTTGAAGGTCGGGATGATAGGTAGGCTTAATTTGTAATGTCTAATGTTGACATCAGCCTACGCTCTATTGCCCAATCAATCACATCCTCGTGACGAACTAAGAGCTGCATACATCTAAAAGAAATGTGCTTAAGATCATCAGTCCTAATAGCCTTAAGGATTTGTGGTTTACCATCCCTGATTAATCTCATCTAAATCCTCTCTATGTTGATGTAAATGCCCTTAAGGGTATGCAACCATGTCATGCTAAGAACTATATCTATGTTGCCCATGTCTACCACATAAAAATCTGCCTTAAATGCATAAGTATTCAGCTTAACTAAAAGATCTGAAATCATCTTCTTACACCTAAGTGTGTAACCATCAGCCACCTAAACCCCTAATCCCTCAAAGTCCTCAGTCTAAATCCCCCTCTTGGTAACCAAATGGGAATCAATGAAATTATATGTAGCACCTCTATCAAAGAGTGCAATCACCCATTGCCCAACCAAGAGTCCATGCATCTTGAAAGTTTCCTCCTTCCTCGTGCTAGAAAGGTAGGCAACCTTGAGGTGAGAATCGTCCACCTCACCATCATCATCCCTGCTATCTCTATGTGTATCATGATCATAATCAGCTAGTTGTACTATAAAATCAGAATTATACTCATCGTCATAGAACCACTCCATCATCTTACTATTGTCCTTAGGCTTCATAGGGCAATCATGATTAACATCATAGGGTCCCCTACAATAAAAGCACAACTTCTTTCTCCTTAAATCATTAATAGTCTCTTGATCTAAGGGGGATGCCATTGGATGCCTAGAATTCGTGTTTTCTTCCTTCTTAGGGGCTGCCCTATCATATGATGAAATAGAAGGCTTAGAGACAAACTTGCCTCTAGGTGTAGATGTCTCCAAATTCCTTGCCTTCTTCATAGCCTCCTATAGGGAAGTTGGGTTCAAGGACTTAACCCATCCTCTAAGTGGCTCAACTAGACCCTCAATAAATAGCATAACTCTTCTCCGCTCAAATATAAACACCATCACTTAAAGCCTTTGAAACTTGCTAATGAAGGCCTTGAGTCCACCTATCTATCTGAGTTGAGCCAACTCCTAGAAATACACCTCAAGATCCTTGCTATTGAAACACTCTATCAGCCTATCTACAAACTCCTGATAGGAAGTGATATGATCATGATGAAGAGAAACCAATCCATGGTACCACCAATGGTGAGCAACTCCATCCAGATGTAATACTGCAAATCTAATAGCGTCCTCCTTAGTCATAGGTGTTAGGATTAATGAGATAGAAATAAAAATTACATGCAAATATAACTAATATAAGAAAATATGAAATCGCACAGAAGAAAACACAAGTCATGAAGATTTAACGTGGTTCACCTAATCCCTAGACTACGTCCACCAAACAAGTCCAATATTCTTATTATCCAGTGATTACAACTTGATTATAATCTGTAATCCCTTACATCTCAATACCACTGCAAGAAGCTACAATCTCATCATACATAATAAAATCCCTAACCTTAAGCCTTTTTATACAAGATTTTGCTGCTTACAAAATTAGGGCTAGAATAAGCCGAACAATAGAAAAAATATAACTCTTGGTGCCTTTTACAATATCAAATTCATTTTTGGCTTTGGGGATGTTGCCCCTCAACCCCGTCCTATATCATGACGGGGAGCGTGCCTGGGGCCGCTGACATTGGGACCTTGTAAGGGGCGTTGCCCCTTGAGCCCTAGAGATTGGGGGCACTACCCCCAAACACCCATAGTAAAATATGGGGGGAAACCGCACTAAATGAAGTGGGGAAAAAATTAAGCTCCGAGTCTGATAAGGCTCCACATCACAACAATCTCCCACTTGGAGACGGATCAGACTCCACAATAATAACCTCCCACTTGGAGATTGATCATAGCACCGCTAAATCTGTAGCTACCACTAGAACATAAACCACCCTGGACTGTGTTGTTCATTTATTCGATTCAGTCTAGAAAACCAAGAGAAGCTAAAGAGGAGTTCAGCTCCTCCCTTGACACTGCCTTTGTAAACACATCTACTCGATTATCATTTGTATGTATCTTTTCCAGCTTTAACTGTCCATCATCCAAAATTGAATAAATGACATGGTACTGCAATTGTATGTGCTTTGTCTTTGAATGTAGAGCAAAATTCTTTGCAAAATGAATGACACTTTGGCTCTTTGTAAACAAATAATTATCCCTCTCTCGGTGTCGCTATTCTTCCATGAAGAATTGAAGCCATATCATGTCCTTGGTTGTCTCTATAGTAGCAACATACTCTACGTATGTAGTGGATAAAGCATTAACCTTCTACAACCAAAAAATCCAACTCGCTGCTAACCCACCAACAGTAAATACATATCCTATAGTACTTTGACTGGCATCAAGATCCCCTGCCAAATTTGAGTCAGCAAAGCCTTGTAAATTAGTACACTTACTGGATGTTCCTCTCAAACATCTGAGCATCCATTTGATTGCATTCGAATACTTAATCCTAGGATGACTCATATACCTGCTAACAACTCCCATTGCATTTGCAATATCTGGCCTAGTACATACCATGGCATACATCAAACTACCTACAACTAAAGCATAAGGTACCTTGGACATCTTATCCTCCTCTTATTGCCTTTGGATACATCTCCTTAATCAATTTTAAATGACCAGACAAATGTGTGCAGATAACTTTGATATTCCCCATAGAGAAACTTTGCAACCCCTTCTCAATATAATCAACATGAGATAATGTTAATTTTCTGTTCTTTCCATATCTACAAATTTTCATACCAAGGTTTCATTTTGTTGCCCCCAAATCCTTCATAACAAATGAATGTGCTAACTATTTGATTCAGCCCCTTAATGTGATCCATGTTAGACCCAACTACAAGCATATCATCAACATATTAGCATAAAATAATGTAGTTATCATCATCCAACCTCTTAAAATAAATACAATGATCTGAATGACACTTAGTGTATCCGTGTTCATGCATAAAACTGTCAAATTTAAGATACCAGTGTCGAGGTGCTTGCTTTAAGCCATATAAACTTTTTTGTCAATCTGCATACTAAATTCTCCTCTTTGACCTCAAATCCTTGTGAGTATGCCATATATATATATATATATATATATATATATATATATATATATATATATATATATATATATATATATATATATATATATATATATTTCTTCATCCAAATCACCATGAAGAAAAGTAGTTTTACCATCAAGATGCTCGAAATGCAAATCTTCAATAACCACAATACTTAAAATAGTGCAAATAGAAGTCATTTTAACAATTAGAGAAAATATCTCATCAAAATCACTGCCCTTTTTCTGTGCAAATCCTTTTTCAACTGAAGCATAACGTACCTTGGACATCTTATCCTCCTCTTATTGTGTCTTTGGATACATCTCCTTAATCAATTTTAAATGACCAGGCAAATGTGTGTTGATAACTTTAACATTCCCCATAGAGAAACTTTGCAACACTTACTCAATATAATCAGTGTGAGATAATGTCAATTTTCTGTTATTTCCATCTCTGCAAATTTTCATACCAAGGCTTTGTTTTGTTGCCCCCAAATCCTTCATAGAAAATGAATGTGCTAACTATTTGATTCAATTCCTTAATGTGATCCATGTTAGACCCAACTACAAGCATATCATCAACATATTAGCATAAAATAATGTAGTTGTCATTATCCAACCTCTTAAAATAAATAAAGTGATCTAAATGACACCTAGTGTATCCATGTTCATGCATAAAACTATCAAATTTAAGATACCATTGCCGAGGTGCTTGGTTCAAGCTATATAAGCTTTTCGTCAATTTGCATATTAAATTCTCCTTACCTTTGACCTCAAATCCCTATGATTGCCATTTATATTTCTTCATCCAAATCACCATCAAGAAAAATAGTTTTAACATCAAAATCCTCTAAATGCAAATCTTCAATAACCACAATAATTAAAAGAGTGCAAATAGAAGTCATTTTAACAACAGAAGAAAATATCTCATCAAAATCAATGCCCTTTTTTTCTGTGCAAATCCTTTTTTCAACTAACATGGCTTTAAATTTTTTCTTACCTCTATCTTCTTCTTTCAACTTGTAAACCCATTTTTTCTATAAAGCCTTTTTACCTGCACGTAACTTATATAAATCCCAAATTTGATTTTTTAGCAAAGAGTCCATTTCTTTTGTCATTGGAGACTCTCACTGAAGCTTTGTGTCCAACTGCACAGCTTCAACATAACATTTAGGACCAAGTAGGTTCATCAGCATCTATTAATAAAATAGAGTACAAAGACGGAGAAAATCTTTATGGAGGTCTGCTTAGCTTTGTTGATTGTCTAACATTCACTGGGTTGTGTGGTATTTGTTGTTGCGATTGTTGTGGAGCATGAGGGACTACTACAACATCATCCTTTTGAGTATCATTCAGCACTACATAATCATTTTCTTTCTTCTCATGCTGTTGCAACAGATCTTTGTACAACACTTTTTCATTGAATATGTCATCCCTACTTACAATTTTATAATTTTCAAAATCTCAAAACCTATAACCAAATTCATCAATGCCATATCCAATAAATACACATTTCTTTGACTTCACTTCTAGCTTGGTTCTATTTTCAAAATCTATATGTGCAAATGCTTCAAAACTGAAAGTTTTGAGAAAAGAAGGACTCACCTTCTTACTAACTCATGCTTCCCCGGGAATACCACAGCCCAAGAGAGTAGAGGGACCTCTATTAATCAAATATACAGTAGTATTAATAGCCTCCGCCCACATATTTAAGAGCAGTCCAGCATGCAACCTCATGCTCCTTGCACGGTCCATTATTGTCATGTTCATGCATTCAGCCACTCAATTTTCTAATGGATTCCTTGGAAAAGTTTTTTGTTTACACATACCATTAGTGGAACAATAATCTTCAAATTCTTTGCTACAATACTCACCACCATTATCAGATCTAAGACATTTTAGCATTTTACTAACTTCATTCTCAACTAAGCATTTCCATTTCTTAAAAGCTACAAATACATCAGATTTTTGTTCAAGAAAAAAACCCATGCTTTTCTGGTTGCATCATCAATAAATGTAACACAATAATGAGAGCCACAAAGAGAAGATACCTAAGCTAGCCCCCATACATCTATATGCACAAGCTCTAATTTCTCATCTTTCTTTTCCATAAACACAACTTTCACAGAAATCCATATTAACACATTTCAAACCTAGTAAAACTTTCTTTAAATGAAATAATTCCATACCTTTCTCACTCATGTGCCCAAGTTTGTTGTGCTATAGTACTGTTTCAAAATCTATAGCAATTGTTTATTCTTCGTGCTCAATTGCAACAACTGTTCCTAAACATTCTTTTTTTTTTTAAACAATTAAAGTAGAAGGAACAATGTGAGTTGTACAAAGATATAAGGTGCCTACTTTCACACCTTTTGCTACTACTAAAGAACCTTTTGAAACCTTCCAATTTTTATCATTAAAAATAATTGTGCAACACTCACCACCCAATTGCCTTGCTGAAATTAAATTTCTACTCAACCTTGGAACATGTCTTACCTCTTGTAGTAACCAATGATTCTTATTCTACAACTTAATCTTAATTCTGTCATTTCCAACAATCTAACAAGGAAACAAGCCCAAAATCCCCTTGGACATAATCAATAAAATAAACTCTATGGGGTGTAGCATGAAATGAAGCCCCTGAATCTAAAACGGATAAATCATCATCATTTTCTAAGGAAAGAAGCAAAACATTCTCTTTGGATTTGTTACTTACCACATTTGCCTACTTGTTTCCATCTTGTTTGTCTCCTTGATTGTTCTTTCGAGTCCAGCAATCTTTCTTCTTATGCTTTGGTTTCCCATAGTTCCAGCAATCTCGTGGTCCTCTAAATTGAGATCTCTTTCCCTTTAATTTTCCTCTTGATTTCCCACATTTTCCATAATTACTTCCTCTCTCATTCATTTTGCCTCTGTTTTGTGCGTTCAAAACACTTCCTGATGTAGATCCACCTAAAGTTTTTCTATGAGTTTCCTCACTCAAAATAATACCAATCACATCATGGGGTATTAGATCTAGAAACAGAATTACTCACAGCCATACCATCTTTCAGGCAAAGAACACAAAATTAAGAGAGCCCTAATTTCTTAATCAAAATTAACATTTACAGAAGATAGTTGACTAGTAACCAAATTAAACTCATTTAAATGATCTACAACATATCCACTTTCTATCATCTTCATGTTATATAAATGCTTCATGAGAAATATCTTGTTTGAAGTGGAGGGTATTTCATACAGCCTTGCTAGGGTTTGCATCAACTCTTTAGTCGTCTTCACTTTTGCAATTTTAAATGTCACTGATCGCGTCAGACATAAATGAATACTTCCAAGTGCCTTTTTGTCCAAAATATCCGAGTCCTCATTTGTCATAGCTGTCGATTTCTTGGATTTTCCTTCCAATGGCTGCCTTAAATCCTTCTGATAAAGATAGTCCTCCATTTGCATTTTCCATAGCTGATTATATTGAGAAGGTGTTGCCGCGTTTCTCTATGGAGAATGCTAAAGCTGTCAGCACACCTTTACCTAGTCATTTGAAGCTGACTAATGAGATGGGTCCCAAGACATAAGAAGAGGAGGACAAGATGTCTAAGGTACCTTATGCTTCAGCTGTAAGAAGCTTGATGTATGTTGTGGTATGTACTAGGTGTTAGTAACCAATATGAGTATGGTTTTAAAACTTCGAATTTTTCTTTTTGAACCACTTTGAACCTTAGTTCAAAGTAGTTCGAAATGGTTCAATGGTTCAGATAACCCATTCTGCAGGTTCAATACAATCGAACTAAAACTTCAAGTTCAGAGTTTTTGAACCACTTTGAACTAAAGTTCGAAGTAGTTCAAAGTGGTTCGATAAGTCCAAATCGTTCATTCTGCATGTTCAGTTCAACAAGTTCAGAATCTCATCATTTAGGTTCAGACTCTGCCAGTTCAGCAGTTTCAATAAAGTGTAAAGGTACAGGTCAAGATGGAGAACAGTTTAGTAGTTCAGAAAATTGAAGATAATGGTAATATGATGGAAGTTGATATTAATGATGCTGAGAGACAGATGGAGCCACAGGTTATATCAAGATGGTCTTTGGTATTTTCACATAAAGTTCATCATTCAAAGGCACTTCTTGAATGCGAAGAGGAGGCTTTAGATTTCAGTGGAGATGTTGGTTCTATTGGTCGATTGGCTGTATCTAAATCATCTTCTGGAGATCCTGAAATCTTACTGGACCTCAAAGGTGTCATTTAAAGGTGCCATTTATAAAACAACAATTGTTCCATCATATACATTTTGTATTGTCAATATTGGGACCTCAGAGGCAAAGATTAAGTCCATTGTGGACAGTTTCATATAGCTTGAACCGCATTCCAATATCCATGAAGCTAAGACTTGGTTGAAGAAACATTGGATGGGTTTATGTTTGATTTGATGATGAGGGAGACAGAGTGATTGGGATGTCAGGAAAACAAGGAGCCCTATGTCAGAGTGATAAACTGGAGACTATAACAGAGCATGGGAGGATTCAGATTTATGTTTGCTCATATCCTTGACTCCACCAAAACAAAGCATTCCTGCTCCGATGATCGATTCAATACCCATTGAATATGGCTCACCGATCCCATATATATGTTGATAAGGCATATTAGACATCCAACTCCAGAAATGCTTATGTCACTCATCGAGTGCCTATAAAAAAAAATGCTCGAGCATCCGTGACAATTGGCATACTATGGTTTCAACAAAGCAAGGTGCTGACTATGAAGAAGTTGATAAAGATATCATAATGGAGTATAATTCGTAACACCAAACCTAACCTTCCCTTACATCCACGAAGTCTTTCACACACAATGGCAGACAAACATGTTGGGTGAAAGCAAGTGAAACTGCAAGGCTTGCTCGTGTTCAATATGGAAAGTCAAGTGAAGTTTATTGGAATCCGCATGAAAACTGTCATGGTGGTGATTTATGTCTAAAAATGTTCATCCCGTGGACTCTTTAGCGAAAATAAACATTCGCACAGAGAGTATTTTGAGACACCGAATACTTCAAGGTCGAGTATAGGCGCAGCTTCCTCCAACTCTTCCTCTGACCAAGGATATATTTGATGATGACATCACCACTGATTTAGCAGTGGGAAATGCCACAGATCAAATGGAGATTGAGAGCAGATGTAGAGCTATCTATGCCTTCACGGAGAGTAAAATATGCTTCAGAATGGGTAATGCAGAGGCACAAGTTCTTCATAACACAGTGCCTTCTTCTCAAACATACTCATTGGCTTGATCCTTCCTATCATGATTGGTGGATCCATCAAGATGATAACGCATGGTGAGTAGCGATATAACCGTGGGCTCTCCTATTTGCAGAGAATAAGCAATTGAACATCTATTGACATGGAGGCCAGCTAATAAAGGTTATTGCGAACAAAGATGGGATAAGCTCAGGCATGTAAAGGATAGGAGTTTGTGAGTGCATTGAACCGACATGTGCAGATAAAAAAAGCCACGGGTTTTCGAGGAGACAATATGGGCAACGACATTCTTCCTTATACAAAGTGGGTGATCTTTTTTATCAAAAGAGAGGACCAAACTTTGACAACACATTATGATATCCGCAGGTGTAAGCTAAGAACTTCGCAATTGTGACTGGTGTTTATGCAGGAATTGCATATGCAATGAAGAGGTTACGTGGAGGTGTAAAGGATGTTCAAGCTAGCCTGGTGGCAGCTTTTGGTTCCAGAGCAATATTCACACTTGTAAGTGGTGTGGGAGGAACGGACAGGGTGCAGAATGCAATTAATTCTGGCCTTTTTTGTGCTCTTCTTCGAGGCAGCCTTTATAAGACAATGCTCTAAGAGATGCAAATATTCCTCCCGGACCAAGGCTGCTCATCCTTGATCACATTTAAAGAGACCCATAAGTGATGTCAAGAAGGAGACAATGGTTGCCCTGTAGGAATTGTATGCTGGCGAGACGAATGACAGGCATATCCATACTTTCAGCGACAAAATTGTGAAGTTTTGATATGTACAAATTGCTTAATAGTCCAAGATTTGGCATTAACAGTTACTGCAGTATGCGTTGTTCCATTTAGACCTGCCATACCCTTATAACTAGAAAAGCAATCACTATTCCTACACAACTGCGTGGATAGCCTTGAAACCATACGAATTGATGATATTCAAATCATCTCCAAGTTAGTGATTAATAGGGTGATGTATTCCAAACTTCGATCACTGTATGTTTTGAACATGAACAATCTAAAAGAAATGACATTGAATCGGCTTGTAGGGCTCCTTTCATCTAAAGTTAAATATTATACTCTTTTCCTTCCCAGAAGATCAGATGACAGGTGTAATGCCAAGTGTCAAGAATTCCCTAAGGATTACTTTATGATCTTGTGCAATGTCATCAATTTAAAATGATCAAATATTATAAATTCGAACACACTATATGAGGGGGGGTTACCGAGTATAAGAAGAGGTCCCGAAAAATAAAAGTGGAAAGTCTGAAGGCTTTCAAGAATCAGTTATGAAACTGAAAAGCCACGGGAAATAGAACAAGAACCGACATCAGAAAGGATAAAAGGGGGCAGCAAATGAGTGCAAGGGGTTCCATTCTAGCTTCTTCCAGAGTGCAGACTTTGAGCTTCAGGTAGGGAGGAGATCTTGCAAAATTATTCCATCTTTCTTGAGAGGCTGTGAGAGGCAGAGCATGGGTTATTTCTCTTTTCCAGAACTGTGTGTCTGATTTAGAGATAGGATTTTAATGGTGATGTAACATTGTGAAAGAAGTTTCCGTCTTTCTTGAAATAGTGATTTGGTTGTAATATGTACAAGATACTTTGCGATCTTTTGCAGTCAGAGAAGGGAGGCTGGAGGTTAATTACATCAGAACTTTGATTATGGTGTATTTTCCTTCCACTGATCATGAACTTTGCGTCATTTTTAGTTTTCTCTGAATTACGTTTCAATATCGCCATTTTCTTGTTGCATCATCTTTTCAAAATGTCTTTTAAAGCTCTGATTTTGAAATTCTCTCAGGAGGATGGAAGATACATTTTCGTTTACATTATGTAATGCAGTGTACGGCAGATTAACTTTGTGTAATCTGTTTTATTCTGTTTCCTTTCTTTTTAGTTCTTAGGTTTCGCGTCTATTCTGTGTTTACAGATAGATGCTTGTTATCCTTTCGTGCTTTCTGGTCAAAAGTACCTATAATTAATTTATTGTAAATCTTTCACGGGGAGCTGTACCCGATAAAATTCAGAGGAAGGTTATTAATCTAATAATAACCTATCCAACTGTTGGTGTCGATTTGTTCTTTCATTTGGGCATTCAGGGTCAGATTTGCACGTACTTTCTCAAAGGACAATCTGTTCACTAACAGATTTTTGGCGACTCTGCTGGGGAAGAAGCGAAGATTTAAGTGCCTAACAATGGCTTCCTCAATTTTGTGATTATCTCCGTGTGCAGGAGATTGGCGACTCTATATTTTGAACCTGTTGAATCTTTGTTGTTGGAATTCCAACGTGTGTTATGGCGGCAATTGCAATACAACCCTGGGGGGCTCAGATTGGACCAATTGCCCTGGCCCGTTATTCAACCTTACCCAAAAGGTCATGGGAATATCTTCCCAAGTTTGATGGAGACAAAGCACAAGATCTGACAGATCACATCAAAGCAGTTATTGTTGCATGCGGGATTCTTCGTGTGCAGGATGAAGATGTGTTCATCAGGTTATTTGTTCAAAGCCTCATGGGAAAAGCAGCGGAATGGTTTCAGCATTTGCAAGATGGATGTATTACAACTTGGGATGATCTTAAGCAGAGATTTTTGGAAAGATTTCAGCCCACAATTAATTCCCATCAATTATTGGTGAACCTTCTTCAAATTTAGATGAAAGATGATGAATCTGTAAGGGAGTTCATTGATAGGTTTAATCAGACTGTTGGTAAAATTCCTCTAGCCAACCAACCAAATGAAAGAAATCAGGAATGTTTCTTTATTGATGCTATGGATGTTGAAGTCAAGTTTTGGTTACAACGCCTTGGAATGCAAAATTTGGTAAATGTGTAGAAAGAAGCAACCAAATTAGATGATGCTTTAATTCTTAGTGGTATGAAATCTATAAAGACTCCCCCAACGAAAGAATACCATTGTGGACAGCGACAATGCCTGGATGAAAAGGCTACAAAAAAGAAGCACATTCTAAAAGAAGCCAATCCTACTCCCAAGATGTCAAGATTCTGCTGCGTCCATTTTGAAAATGATGAGGAGGAGCAAAGCAATGCTGAAGAGCTTGTAAATTCAGGTAACAAGGATTTACCGCAATATTTCTTTAGCCCAGAGGCTAGATCTCTCAAATCTACAGGTATGGAATGTTATCTAGTTTCAAATGGTCCAGATAGTAAAGATTTTCATAATGGTATTCAGAAGTTTAGTCACACTGAAACAATGAACATTGATGATTCTTTGCATTCTGAAAATTGTAATCAGCAAATTAAAGAATCTGTCATAGGTGCTAACGAAACCATGTCATATTCTCCTATGAGAACTTGTACTGATAGTAAGGTGACATATGCTGATAAGAATTTATCTTACTCTGAAAATTCTTTCTACCATGATGAAGTAAGATGGGAGAATGAGAATGCCCAGGTTGAAAATGATAATCCTTGCACCAATGACCAAAAAGACGAAGAAAAGGCTGAAAATCAGGAAGGTAAAATTGTCTGGAGTAACCTCAATCCACTTTTCATACCAATGGGGTTTGACGAGAATACTGCTATCATAGAAAATCCTCTTTTCCAATTTCAAGATTCACACTTGAAAAATGAAAATATGTTCAATGGTCCCCAGCCAAGTGAAAACTCTGCTGAAACACCATGTGAAAATCTTACCTATGAAGAAGAAGAAACCATAGGTATGTCTTTGCCATCACTTAAGTTGGATCGTTTTCCTGATCATACCTTAGGTACCTATTCAAATCAGTTCCAGAATGAAGCATGTATTGAAAATTTCCGTTCTCATTCATCTGTGCATAATGTTGTTGATTTGGAATGTAAAAGAAATGTTGAGATATGTGATGACATTCTGAAAAGAGAGAGGGATGGGATTTGTGGTATGAATGATGATAGTTGGTTCCTTGAAAGAAGTGAAGGAGATATATATCTGAGAGCTGATCCTATGCTGAAGGAGGCATCATTATGGCTACAAACTGGTCATGGCCATGCATAGGAGTTGAACTTGCATGACAATATTTCTGAGGATTACACATCATCTTTTGGTGAGGCTTTTCCATTTCATATTTTTCAGCCTGAAGTGGAATTAGATCCTGCCAATGTGAAGGATCAATTCTTTAATGGAGACGAGTACTATGATGAGTCACAGCTTTTTGGAAAAGAGAATTGGTTCAGCATATGCATGCATCTTTTCATTTTGAAGTTTGGTAATAAAAGAGTCGTCATCAAGCAATGGTTTGGAGTTGTTCCATTGAGGTATGCTTTGCTGATTCAAAAAGGCTCCTACTTCCCTAAGCCGGTAAATGGATTTGCATAGCTTCTTCTTTCTTCTGATTCTATTGGTAGGTTCTTTTCCTACCTTTGTAAATATTGTAAATAAGTTTTTGTTGTGCATAGTGCTAGTTGGAATAATGTGCAAGCCTCGTGCTTGCTAGTAGTTTAGGTGTTGTTGGTTTTGTTCGTTTATTTTGCCCTGCTCCCCTCTGCCCTCTCTGCAAGCAGCTCCCGGTCTTCTTCTCTTGTTGACTCTATTGCCCAATGGCAAAGCACTGTTCTTCTCCCAAAGATTGCTGGAGTTCTCTGATTTTGTATCAAAATCAGTCCCGCATTTAGAGCCCTTATTAGTAACCAATATGAGCATGGTTTTAAAGGAGTTTTTGTTTTTGAACCACTTTGAACCTTAGTTCAAAGTAGTTCGAAATGGTTCAATGGTTCAGATAACCCATTCTGCAGGTTCAATACAATCGAAGTAAAACTTCAAGTTCAGAGTTTTTGAACCACTTTGAACTAAAGTTCGAAGTAGTTCAAAGTGGTTCGATAAGTCCAAATTGTTCATTCTGCATGTTCAATTCAACAAGTTCAGAATCTCATCATTTAGGTTCAGACTCTGCCAGTTCAGCAGTTTCGAGAAAGTGTAAAGGTACAAGTCAAGATGGAGAACAGTTTAGTAGTTCAGAAAATTGAAGATAATGGTAATATGATGGAAGTTGACATTAATGATGCTGAGAGACAGATGGAGCCACAAGTTATTTCAAGATGGTCTTTGGTATTTGCACATAAAGTTCATCATTCAAAGGCACTTCTTGAATGTGAAGAGGAGGCTTTAGATTTCAGTGGAGATGTTGGTTCTATTGGTCGATTGGCTGTATCTAAATCATCTTCTAGAGATCTTGAAATATTACTGGACCTCAAAGGTGTCATTTAAAGGCGCCATTTATAAAACAACAATTGTTCCATCATATACATTTTGTATTGTCAATATTGGGACCTCAGAGGCAAAGATTAAGTCCATTGTGACGGTTTCATATAGCTTGCACCGCATTCCAATATCCATGAAGCTGAGAATTGGTTAAAGAAACATTGGATGGCTTTATGTTTGATTTGATGATGAGGGAGACAGAGTGATTGGGATGTTAGGAAAACAAGGAGCCCTATGTCAGAGTAATAAACTGGAGACTATAATAGAGCACGGGAGGATTCAGATTTATGTTTGCTCATATCCTTGACTCCACCAAAACAAAGCATTCTTGCTCCGATGATCGATTCAATACCCATTGAATATGTCTCACCAATCCCATATATATGTTGATAAGGCATATTAGACATCCAACTCAAGAAATGCTTATGTCACTCATCGAGTGCCTATAAAAAAAATGCTCAGGCATCCGTGACAATTGGCATACTATTGTTTCAACAGAGCAAGGTGCTAACTATGAAGAAGTTGATAAAGATATCATAATGGAGGATAATTCGTAACACCAAACCTAACCTTCCCTTACATCCACGAAGTCTTTCACACACAATGGTAGACAAACATGTTGCGTGGAAGCAAGTGAAACTGCAATGCTTGCTCATGTTCAATATGGAAAGTCAAGTGAAGTTTATTGGAATCCGCATGGAAACTGTCATGGTGGTGATTTATGTCTAAAAATGTTCATCCCGCGGACTCTTTAGCGAAAATAAACATTCGCACAGAGAGTATTTTGAGACACCGAATACTTCAAGGTCGAGTATAGGCGCGGCTTCCTCCAACTCTTCCTCTGACCAAGGATATATTTGATGATGACATCACCACTGATTTAGCAGTGGGAAATGCCACAGATTAGATGGAGATTGAGAGCAGATGTAGAGCTATCTATGCCTTCACAGAGAGTAAAATATGCTTCAGAACGGGTAATGCAGAGGCGCAAGTTCTTCATAACACAGTGCCTTGTTCTCAAACATACTCATTGGCTTGATCCTTCCTATCATGATTGGTGGATCCATCGAGATAATAACACATGGTGAGTAGCGATATAACCGTGGGCTCTCCTATTTGCAGAGAATAAGAAATTGAACATCTATCGACATGGAGGCCAGCTAATAAAGGTTATTGCGAACAAAGATGGGATAAGCTCAAGCATGTAAAGGATAGGAGTTTGTGGGTGCATTGAACCGACATGTGCAGATAAAAAAAGCCACGGGTTTTCGAGGAGACAATATGGGCAACGACATTCTTCCTTATACAAAGTGGGTGATGTTTTTTATCAAAAGAGAGGACCAAACTTTGACAACACATTATGATATCCGCAGGTGTAAGCTAAGAACTTCGCAGTTATGACTGGTGTTTACGAAAGAATTGCATATGCAATGAAGAGGTTACGTGGAGGTGTAAAGGGTGTTCAAGCTAGCCTAGTGGCAGCTTTTGGTTCCAGAGCAATATTCACACTTGTAAGTGGTGTGGGAGGAACAGACAGGGTGCAGAATGCAATTAATTTTGGCCTTTTCTGTGCTCTTCTTCGATGCAGCCTTTATAAGACAATGCTCTAAGAGATGCAAATATTCCTCCCGGACCAAGGCTGCTCATCCTTGATCACATTTAAAGAGACCCATAAGTGATGTCAAGAAGGAGACAATGGTTGCCCTGTAGGAATTGTATGCTGGCGAGGCGAATGACAGGCATATCCTTACTTTCAGCGACGAAATTGTGAAGTTTTGATATGTACAAATTGCTTAATAGTCCAAGATTTGGCATTAATAGTTACTGCAGTATGCATTCCATTTAGACATGCCATACCCTTGTAACTAGAAAAGCAATCACTATTCCTACACAACTGCGTGGATAGCCTTGAAACCATACGAATTGATGATATTCAAATCATCTCCAAGTTAGTGATTAATAGGGTGATGTATTCCAAACTTCGATCACTGTATGTTTTGAACATGAACAATCTAAAAGAAATGACATTGAATCGGCTTGTAGGGCTCCTTTCATCTAAAGTTAAATATTATACTCTTTTCCTTCCCAGAAGATCAAATGACAGGTGTAATGCCAAGTGTCAAGAATTCCCTAAGGATTACTTTATGATCTTGTGCGATGTCATCAATTTAAAATGATTAAATATTATAAATTCGAACACACTATATGGGGGTGGTTACCGAGTATAAGAAGAGGTCCCGAAAAATAAAAGTGGAAGGTCTGAAGGCTTTCAAGAATCAGTTATGAAATTGAAAAGCCACGGGAAATAGAACAAGAACCGACATCAGAAAGGATAAAAGGGGGCAGCAAACGAGTGCAAGGGGTTCCATTCTAGCTTCTTCCAGACTGCAGACTTTGAGCTTCAGGCAAGGAGGAGATCTTGCAAAATTATTTCATCTTTCTTGAGAGGCTGTGAGAGGCAGAGCATGGGTTATTTCTCTTTTCCAAAACTGTGTGTCTGATTTAGAGATAGGATTTTAATGGTTGATGTAACATTGTGAAAGAAGTTTCCGTCTTTCTTGAAATAGGGATTTGGTTGTAATATGTACAAGATACTTTGCGATCTTTTGCAGTCAGGGAAGGGAGGCTGGAGGTTAATTACATCAGAACTTTGATTATGGTGTATTTTCCTTCCACTGATCATGAACTTTGCGTCATTTTTAGTTTTCTCTGAATTACGTTTCAATATCGTCATTTTCTTGTTGCATCATCTTTTCAAAACGTCTTTTAAAGCTCTGATTTTTAAATTCTCTCAGGAGGATGGAAGATACATTTTCATTTACATTATGTAATATAGTGTACAGCAGATTAACTTTGTGTAATCTATTTTATTTTGTTTCCTTTCTTTTTAGTTCTTAGGTTTCGCGTCTATTCTGTGTTTACGGATAGATACTTGTTATCCTTTCGTGCTTTCTGGTCAAAAGTACCTATAATTAATTCATTGTAAATCTTGCACGCGGAGCTGTACCCGATAAAATTCAAAGGAAGGTTATTAATCTAATAATAACCTATCCAACTGTTGATGTCGATTTGTTCTTTCATTTGGGCATTCAGGGTCAGATTTGCACGTACTTTCTCGAAGGACAATCTGTTCACTAACACTAGGCCAGATATTGCACATGCAATGGGAGTTGTTAGTTGATATATGCGTCATCCAGGAATTGAGTATTGGAATGCAGTTAAATGGATTCTCAGATATTTGAGAAGAACATCTAGTAAGTGTTTACACTTTGGGGGATCCACTATTAATTTACAAGGCTATGTTGACTCAAATTTGGTAGGGGATATTGATACCAAGCAAAGTAATTCAAGTTATGTATTTACTATTGGTGGGCAGTTGTGAGCTAAGTTTCTAGGTTACAGAAGATTAATGTTTTATCCACTACAGAGGCAAAGTATGTTGCTACTATAGAGGCAGCCAAGGGGATGATATGGCTTTAGTTCTTCTTGGAAGAACTGGGACACTCTCAGAAGGATAATTATTTGTTTACAGATAGTCAAAGTGTCATTCATCTTGCTAAGAATTCAGTTCTGCATTCAAAGACAAAACACATACAGTTGTGGTACCATTTCATTCGGTTAGTTTTGGATGATGGACAGTTAAAGCTGAACAAAATACATACACATGACAATCCAGTGGATATGTTTACAAAGATAGTGATAAGGGATAAGCTGAATTCTTCTTCAGCTTTGGTTGGTCTTCTCAACTGAACAAAATAAAAGAACAACAGAGTCCAGGGTGGTTTGATATTCCAATGGAAGCTACAGGTTTCGCAATGCTATGATCAATCTCCAAGTGGAAGGTTATTATTGTGGAGTCTGATCAAACTCCAAGTGGGAGATTGTTGTGATGTGGAGCCTAATCAGATAGGGTAGGGCATGAAGGTGAGCCTAGAGTTTTTAAGGCCCTCATCTGAATGCCCCTTAGAGGTTTATTCGACACAATTTCCCTCTAGATTATTTCTACAGGGGTTTGGGGGCAGCACCCTTACGGGGTCTTGGGGTAGAGCCCCAAGTGCGCTCCCTGTCGCAGTACAAGGTGGGGTTGAGGGGCAACGCCCTCGTGGGGGTTTTCGGGGGCAGCACCCCCGAAGCCAAAAATGCCCTTATATTGTAAAAGGTGTCGGCTACTATTTTTCTATTATTCTAGCCCTAATTTTGTAAGTGGCAAAAGCTTGTATAAAAAGGCTTAGGGTTAGGGATTTCATGATGAATGGTGATATTGTAACTTCTTGCGGTGGTATTGAGCTGTAAGGAATTACGAATTGTAATCAGGTTGTAATCACTGGATAATAATAATATTCAACTTGTTGTTGGTGGACATAGCCCAAGGATTGGGTGAACCACGTTAAATCTTGGTGTCTTGTGTTCTCTTTTATTCAATCTACTATTTTTTGGTGTTGGCTATATTTGCATGTAACTGTTATTTCTGCCTGAGGTTAATCCTAACATTTTGCGAATATTTGGAAATTACATACCCTTTGGGTGCCAAGCATGAATGCAAGGCGGAAAATACATGTCTCTTAGGTGCGAGGTGTTATGAGAATGGCCAAAATTGTGTCTCTTAGGCACCATGCATGGTGTTGATCTGAATTTTGCCATGAGATGGGGACAATGTATTGCATTTTACAGTGGATTCCACATATGAAAAATGCAATTTAAATTCCACTTTCGGAACTCTTAAGGCAGTTGGGTGTCTTAATCATGCCAAGTCAGGATTTGTATCGTCATTGGACTTCAACTTGATCTTACAATTTGAAATTGCCTTGTTGGGGCAACATAATAAAGTGGCATGTTTGGTCTAGGAGAAATTGACATGTTCTTGGGCTCAAACATGAGCTCCGAATTGGAATTTATTAGGCCCTTTTGAGCTTGACTCAATCACTTGCGAAATGGCTAAGCATAAAATTGGATCTATTTCCCTTGCCTACACTTCACAAATCACCCATTCTTCACTTGATTATGTTTAATCCCCAATTTGATTGTTTGTTGCATTGCATATGTGGGATTGATGTATTTGATTTCCTTGATAACAAATGGATCAAGTTTTGAAACTACATCGTAATCATCCTTTCTAAGGCTTGAACACCACGAATTGTATAAGGCTTGAACTTGATCTTAACTCTAAAGCTCCTTTCTACTTCAAGACCTAGCATACCCAATATTTGGACTTCTAAAATGTTGCCAATCTACTCCTATGCTAGCACCTACTAACTACCAAATTCAAAAAAGAGCAGGTGCATTTGCAATGGGGCAATGGTGTGAAAAGGTCACAACACGCTCATTGATATAACACTAACTATAAAGTTAGATAAGGCATCAGTAAATGCTAGAATGAAAGTGAATAAACCTATGGAGCTTGTTGAGAAGATTTGACACAAAACAACAAAGACATGAGATTTTGTAAAGAACCAATAAAAAATACAATAATGGTCATGTTCAATACCAAGGTCCTCATTAATTCCAAGCGGGAGACACAGTCTCATTATGAAATAAAAAAAGGCTTAGCAGCCCAATTTAAAAACCTAGGCCTTAGCAATATGGTCCATACAACATTATCAAGAAGATGGGTGATAATCCATTAGAACTCAACTTACCATCCTAGCTTGGGATGTATCCAATTTTTAGTGTAGAAATACTCTAGCCATGCTTCCTGAGATTTTTGGACCTATCAGAATTTGTTGAATAGAAATATAGAATAGAACTGAACTTTTAACACTAACACTAAGTTCATACATACAAATCATATCATTGTTGGTCAAGAAGTCTCCAATCTATCAAGTGGTGAGGGTAGTGTAGTTTCTACATTATGACAATTGGTTCTCTAGGAATTGAATTCACCAAAAAATTCCACTTCTAATACAAAACCTAAAATTAATCTAGATCATTGATTCTTAAGTCTATTGAGTGATGAAGATAGCATAATTCCACATTATGACGAGTGGCTCACTAGGAACCAAATTCACCAAGGAATTCGCTTTCTAATGCAAAAACTACGAATAATCTAGACCATTGATTCTTAAATAAGGGAAAATTATGTGGAAAACATCCCAAGCCATCCAAGTAAAAGTCTTGTAGATAGATTTATGAAGATTTCTAGATTTTCTAATTTCTAAGCATGTTTTCTCTCCTATGTACCATTGAATGTGGTCAAGAGATTAGAAATTTAGATTGAAGACAATGTAACATCCTGTTTTCTCGGGTCTAATTTATCATTCATCATACTCAAGGAATACAATTACTACTTCATTTTCATAGGAAGACAATTATATCATTCATGTTCATGTGAATAAGATTTACAGTTAAAAACAGTTATACGAAATTTCTTAACATCAAATGATATTACTACAGAAATTGAAAACCACATACCTCAGAAAACTGAGTTCAAATCAAACTAGGGATGCTTCTGCAACCACCCGAGTTAGTCCACAAATACACTATAACAACTTCATATGATGATTATCATCTACAAATCGCTATCTTAAAATAAATACCACTATATTTTAAATTAGGGCATCACATACCACTGTATCAATTAGGGCATCATTTACCTTTGGTTCATTTAGGGCTTCTAATACCACTATCTCACTTAGGGCTTCCGCTACCACGGATTCATCTAGGGCTTCCGATACCAAGGATTCAATTAGGGTTCTAATACCACTGATTCAAATGGGGCTTCCAATACCATGGATTCAATTAGGGTTCCAATACCACTATATCATTTAGGGTTCCAATCATCTCTCAAATCAATTAGGGCTTCAGATTCCTTTTCCTCTGATTACTTAACTGTGACAGTATCTCAAGATTAGAAAATATACTTATATTCGTTATTCATATATATGAAAGTAAAATGATAATAACAATGAAATACTTCAATTTAATCTTACCTCTTCATAAATAAAAATGATAATACCTATTTCCGATAATCAATTGAATGCATGGATTATCTTTGTCTAATGCATATCCGACATCTTGAGAAAGGTGAAACATTGTCAGGGGCTTAACCACTGAAATGTCCCTTTTCTGATTTTATATGATATTTCAAGCCTCTAATCAGATCTTTAAGATCAAACAACCAATATTACAAAGATTCACCAATTTCTCAATAAACCCCAAATCGGGTATGTCCGAAATAGTGCCAAAAACTTCACAACTTCACAAATTATTAATAAATCTGAAAATGGACATTTTTACAGAAATTTCAGCAGCATAACAACCTACAAAATGACATTTTCAGATCTGTATAGCATTTACACAACAGCTCACAAACGTAGGACAAAAACTATGCTGATCGGGCTCCCAAAAACAACACAAAATAGCCGGAAATACCACAAAAGCACTGATAATCTATTACAGAAGTATAATCATGACCAAATACATATAGTCAGCTCTATTTTAACATCTAAAATTCTGAAATACAGAAGCAACCCAAACTGATATGAAATACTCAACTGGAAACACCAAACTCTTACAAAAAACACACCCGAAAATCCACAAATCTGCACTGTTCAGCACAAAGGCAAACTCTGTATGAGCATGCACATGGAATGGCTTTAAACTCCCGTCCTTAGCCTTCCTGGAAACCTGCAAACTCCCGTTCTTGGGTCTCCTTCTTCACAGGTTTGGCAGCCTCTAAAGAACAACAAAGCAATGTGCAAAAATCAAGTTCTGGAATGAGCCCAAAATGCCTCCAAACTCCTTAAAAGAGGGCATAACCCTAACTCACGTCCAAGAGGGGTTAATAAAACATATTTTAATAATAATTTTCATTTATTAGTCCATTAGCTTCCAAAGATTATCCCCTTTTTCCGAAACTTCACCTTTTTGGGCCTGCCTACCTAGAAAAGATTATTATTTTTAATTATATGAAAAGGGGACATGATAAGTCCTCCCCTTCCAAATATTGCTTGTCCTCAAGCAATGGCTGAACAATAAACCAATCAATCCACCTGGATCCCAAATGTAGTCATGAACTATACTATTGTCAATTAACACAGGCTCCTGCAATATCCTCTGCAATATAACCAAGAGGAATCCATAATCAAACTGACAATTACTGCTCAACCAAACTCCAAAGTCACAACTTCCACAGTCAGAAACCCACGAGACACAAACTCTTAGAACATCAAAACCCAAGTAAAGTGGACAAATCAAACTACCAACACAGTAAATACCATCAACGCATTCCACTGGCCTATACGGAATGTACAATCCAACTCTGCAACAATGGTGAATGCTCCCGAATGAAACTGTACCAAGTATGGAGAATCCACACACTGTACAACTCCTACAGTCAACACAACTCTGTAGATCACCGACCATTGTCTCATAACCATAACTCCCATGCACCCCTGATGGTGAAAAGCCATCACAAGATAAACCGCAAGAATTGGAACCTAAACCAAATTTGCCTGCCATCAACTCCTCAACACAAGGATCAAAAGCTAACTGATGTACATACCTTGCAATATAATGTTGATAAAAAAAACCAACCTCAGTCAACAGCTCACAATGAACAAGTGATACAACCCACTGTGACTGATCACCAGCTAAGTCAGGAGATGTCATAGCCAAAGGAGTAGAATCAATAACAACACCCGCTGAAGCATCACTTCGAAACTCCTGCTCTAAGTCACGTATTATCAAGCTGTCAACTGTAGAACCTATCGCCATGTCGTGCCCATCACAACTCTCATCTCGAGGCATCAAACTATCCCATAACTGATGATAAGCACTAGGAACCAAAGTACATCTCTGTATCATCATCTCATCAACATGGTCATCAAAGGTAAATTGATGAGCATCCCTCACAATGTAATGCTGATAAAATGCGCCAATCTCAGTCAGTGGCTCAGACTGCAATCCAGATGTAACTAACTACAATCGATCACTAACCAAGTTAGAACTGACTACTACCTCTAAAGACATTGCCAAGGGAGTAGTATTACTAGCAGGAACCATGCCAACTATCGGCTCACCAACATCACACATGGTCTTTGATACAGCATCTCTAGTCTTCGTGCCATTAGTGCTAAAGGTCACCACAATGTCAAGCATACCACAACAATCTGCTACAGCACCCAACTCAACTGAACCTGACTCTAGTGGGGATGAACCTGATATGCCAATGTTAGTATCAAGGATGGATGCATCCCCATCTCCACTATCTTTGACAATCTCAACTATGGACATCCTCAGATCATCAGACACCACAGCTTGTGACTGTACAGAATCTAGTAAAGACTGTAGTTGCTCTAACTCCATGGTCACCTTAGCCAAATGAAACTATGACTCCTTGAAAGCCAACTGTATACTCTCAAGAATCTCAGAAGTCACCTCAAGCTGCTCAGTAAGCTCACTCACCTCATCTTCCTTGGCCAATAATGCATCATATGCTGTACTGCCCCACTCCATAAGATAATCTTTGTCGGCTACCAACTGCATATAATCCTGTCTCAGAATCTGGATAGCCTCCCATAAAGAGTGGAACTCTGTCAAGGAAAGATAACTGCCTCCCTGCCCATCACTAGTAGGAGAACCCCATCCATAAACTGCTAACAATTGACGAGCAGCATCGAAATGTTGGCAAGCGATAGCAATGTCTCGCTCACTAACTCTCAACTTATTAGACACATGATGGTACTAGCTTGACTGTCTCCTACAAACCTCCTCTGATGCACTGTCTAAAGGAGTATCCTCAAAGTTACTAGTCTCTAGAGTATTACCATCCATATCCTGTGAATCAACTCTAAAGCTCATATCAACATACGGAGTATCAAAAACTGTAGCACTGCTGTCCAACTCCTTTGTACCCAAGAAAACTAAGTCTTCAAAACAGCCCACTGCATCCTCTTGGATGTCATCAATGCCAATATGATCCTGGGACTCATCTGTACACACTGCCAAATATGAAAGATCATCAACACATTCCAGCAAGTATGGTCGACTGGATATATGAACAAAGCCCAACACCGGTGTATAAAAACTAATACCAACATCGGACAAGCTGCTGGCACAAGAAAAGACAACACCGTGCAATCTGCTAATCAAATCCATGATAGCACCCAAACAAACACTGCTACCAAAAAGTGTTAAAGATCTCCAGTCAACTGAATCCCAAACGCCAATATAACAATCTCGAGTCCATATCTGTAAACTAGAATCAGCCGGTAACTCAAGAAAACTCCTCACCTGAGTAATATGACCAATACCAACTAACTCCACATACCTGTCATGATGAGATAATGAAGTCACAATATTGTCTTTGTTCACTTTCAGCCAGCTGGACAAATCATGTGAAGTACTACCAGCCTCAACCTCATGTGTCGAAGCAGCTAACTGTGCCTGGTACTCTTTCTTAGCAAAGTCATGAATGCTCAATGTCTGCTCATCTCTACCAGGTATCTCACCATCATGCACAACAACATCCTCATAATCATCATCTAAACCCACTACGCTGTAGTCACTACCTGTTGTAACTATACCATCCTGAATACCTGTGATATCACCCTTTAACGACCTGTATACAATTGTCTCAATTTGAGTATCAAGTTGACCATTACTATCAATCTGCGTAATATCCTTTCTCACTACCTCCTGTGGCGGAGTAGAATCTGAGACCTCTGCCTGGCTATAAGCTAGTTTCTCAAACTCCTCATGCAAGTTATTGGTAATTGTGTCATCTGCCCTGTGAGAAAATCTGCCAAATAGAAATCCAGTCAACTTATCCACCTTAGCTGGGTCAGACAACATGTCATTCATTATACGGTGGTGCTCAACCAACTGTTCAGAGATGTCATGGCTTATTTTCCTAAGTTTATCTTGAATGTCTAAATAACCATCCTTTCTATTGTTTTGACTCTGGATATCAATTGTCCAAGATCGTGTCCTCTGAGACTCTGTACTATACCTGTCCATTCTGGATAAAGTAGAGTGTAACCCCAATAGGTTATAACTTCTTTAAACACCAAGAACTAACATGCAATTGATTAAATGGTATCATTTGATCACATGTTATAAGGTTACAATCAGAACTGATGGATAGGAGACATTTGATTTTCAATAACAAATACTTATCAAAAGTCTTACGTGATTCCACAAAATGTCTGAAGGTAATCATGTGCTTGAAGAAGTCTGCTAATCCGGCTTTGGTTCATTATCTCATCTCAGATTCAGCATTATATCAATTTGCACAATTAAATGTTATCAAAGAGAATAGATTTTAAGAAAAATTCTGAAAGATGCATAATGTAATACCCCAAAATTGGCTCATTGCCATGATCACCAATTCTGGTCTATTTCAATCAATCCTAAGTCCTATGTCACTAGGCAATTCTAGTTCTAATTTTTGCTACTTGACCTAAGTGTCAAATGCAGAAAACCCTAAATCTGCATTAATCAAACTATCTATTTAATTCCTAAAGTATTGACTCGTATTAGTCACATTAAACCTATTTGATTAAAATTTAATTTAATTTAAAGTGTTTATACTCTAATTAAATTAAATTATCTCCTAAGGCTAATGTACTAAAGGAATTAAAAGTATTTAATTTAATAACTATGTTTATTTTAATTAATTGAATGTAATTATTCAATTAAATAGAAAAGGCATTTAGAGTTCATATCTCATTTTATTAAATTGAATATCTTTCCCAAATTCTATTTCTCAGTTCAAAATGGAAATTCTCAGTTAACTACTTATCAAATTAGAAGTAACTTAATTCACTTACTCTCACAATAAAGTGAATTTGAGTTAACTGTTTCTTGCACTCACGATCTAAGTCAGTTAACTGCATCTGTATTGGGAATCTTCCACTTTGACTAAATCTTGGCTTCAATCTTGGTTGTCGATCTGAGTTGATCTCAAACGTTGATGGATTCCAAGGATTCTATTTAAGAGACTCTTAATTTCTCATTATAGATGTTGGAATTTTTATGCTATTGAATTGTTGTCGTATTGAATACTCACTTTTATAGCTTCATATGTGCTTTTGCTTAATATATTGGTATCATTTAGATTAATCAATGCATACATTTAATTCAGTTGTCTTTTATTGTTCAATAGAATAGATTGCATTTCATATAGATTATTTACATATCCATCTTTCGCATAAATCCTTCATTCTAGAAAGGTTTAGTTGCCTGCATCTTGTTCTGAGAGCTCATAGGCAAAATCCTTCCAGATAGAAGGCAACGGGTCCCACTGTCAAGTGTCTTGAGTAAACAATACCATGTTTATCCCAGGATGATTCTGCAGGTAAAGACCACGTTGAAGTGTGTGTGTGAAGTCTAAGGCCACATTCCGCATATACATTTCTGGTGCCCACCGTGGGGCCAAGAAAAACAAATTTTCTGGCCTCATCTGCATTGTTTTTTGTCATTTTCATCATTCTACCATATTCACCCATACAGTTTTCTAGATTTTTGCGCAAAAAATTCAATTTTCACGCGAAGATTTGAAGGTTTTCGTACGTGTTTGTAAGCTTTCTAGCACGAAAAAGTGCCCTATTGCGCAAGTCTTCGTGCAGCACCTCATTTTCTCGTGCGGGTTGGTGAAAGATCTCACACGAACCTGCGCAAGATTTCGCACGAAGTTTTGAAACAACATAGTCTAATTAGGGCTTGTGAACTTCCTAGGGTGCAAGACAAAAGAATAGGGGATTATGCTCTTCACCACTTGGAGATCATGACCAAGGGTGAATCAGAAACCTAGACGCTTCTAAAAGACAGCATTCCGAGGGAGGCAAACAGCTTAGTGGTTCTCTAGTTCTAGTCCTTTTCTATGATGAAATGATGGTTTCCTTTCAAGGGGATCAAAATCTTTAGGAAGGATGAGTCTAGATTGATTAAGCTAAGTCGGTAATTAACGTGTTCTATTGGTTTGGGTGAGAAACTAAGGTAGAGGAGTATGCTCTTTCCCCTTGAGGGAAATCAGAAACTTTGACCCTTATGTTTGAACCACCAATTCAAGTCAATCCTTTAGAGGGCCTGCTGGAGTGATCCAACCTCCAAGAACGACCCAAGTGAGCACACTCCTTTCGCCGGAGATTCCAACTCACTATAATCAAGATGCTTTGTAGAGCGAAAGACTCCAACGCTGGATTAATTTCTTCCCCTTGATTCTTGATATCGCTTATCAAGGGGAAGCTCTGTCTGTTGCACTAGCCGGCACTGGCCCCAATCTTGCTAAGCAAGTTGGTGCACTCTCAGATGCTGGTGTTGGCTGCTGGTCTCAACTTTGCTTGCAGAGCCACCGGGGATTAATACGAATGGAAGCCAAGTAAAAACCTTTTAGTTAGAAGCTACCCGGTTCACCTCCGAAAGAAGGCATAATCTTTGTGCAAGGAGGGGGAAGAATCTCTCCTGTAGAACTCACCATAGGCATGCTACTGGGTGTTGAAAGGTGGTATACGTGCTTGACCCTTGCCACAAGGGTGTTCACTCAGCGTATATGTTATTGAGCCCTTTGAATACACCAAAAACACGGGCGCCCTCTAGGGGGTGACACATCTGTGTGAGGTGCAAGCATGCACATAAGTTGTGGGACAAAGGTTTTGTCTTCTCTACCATTTTCTGTTTCTAGGGATAAAGTGTGTCTATTATCGAGTCCTAAACATGTCCAAACCTGCTTGAACAAACTGAAAGTCAAGACTCCCACATCCCTCTAAGTTGCTTTGCCCTCAGTTGGATTGTATTCAACTATTGCTTGCTTCCCATGACCTGTTGAAAACACTTTGCCTTGTCTGAAACCCAACGTCACTTTCACAAAATCTAGAAATCAACCCTGCAATCTGTTTGTTATCTGTCAACAACCCTGCAATCTATCTAGAACCATCCAAAACTGTTGAAAATCTCTTCGAAATCCAACTCTATTGTCAGCCTGGTCTTGAATTTCGCGCGCAACTTTGCAATACTTCGCGCGAGATCTCACTTCCACGCGAACAGTTGCACACTTCCACGCGAGATCTTGCCTCAGTGTCCATATTTTGTTGTCAAACCTTGCACTTCTTCGCACGGCCTGGAGCACATTCTCACGCGGCCCTGTGTACTTTCTCGCGTGCCTCCCAGAGGATCCTTGCGCAAGATCTTGAGTCTGAACTGTCAAGTTGGTTTGTTAGAGCTATCTGCGCTCTGTGCCAAGTCTATTTCTGCATTGAATTGCCTCTTTTTTGTTTGCAAACAGTCCCAAACAGCGGCATCCTGCTTAGCTAATGACTTGTGATCCATACTTTGACTAGTCTCGTCTTTCAGTTATCTTTTTATTGTCCTTCTGCATTCGTCATACTTGGTGTCACGATAGTCATAAACCTTGGTTGTTCTAGCCTTCACTCAGATTATTCGTACCTTAGTATACAACACTCTTATCTTGTCCTTTTGAGACTACATTCTAGTGTGGTCCTTGTCTAAGCTTTTGCTTTTTGTCATTCTCTATGACTGTGGCAACTTGACTTATGTTCTAAAACTTGGTTGTCACTCCTTGAAACATAGTACATCGAAATGGCTAACAACAAATACGCTAAATCCAATATTCCTAGTCAGGAAGAAGAGCTACTTATTGCAAACATGAAGCAACAAATCCAATCAATGAGCACTCAACTTCAAAGACTGAAGAAGGAAGATGAAACATCATTGAACAAATCCTCCTTGAGAGAAAATTTCCCTTCCTCCTACGACAACCAAAAATCAAATTCTTGTGATCTTGAATCCAAGATATCTGAGAACACTTCACGAACATCCAAGAAATCTAGAAATATCTTTGAAGAAAAACCTTGGGAACCTAAACCAAAGTGTGATTTCACCCCTTTGGGAAGATATTATGAATCAACTTTGGAAGAACTTCTTCAAAAGAAACTCATTATGTTCCCTAAGGTCACTTTGGGGGGAGTTTCCTTTATGAGTAACTATTGTGCTTATCATAGACATAATTTACATAAAACTTCACATTGTAAGGAGCTGAAAAACAAGAGCCAAGATCTCTTTGACAATGACGTAATTCGAAAATCTAAGCTCTCATCTACTATAGATTATACTCTCAAGAAGGATCAACATCATGAAACCAAGTCTACTAATGGTTTAAATGTGACACTTATCTCTTCCAACATACAACCACCTTCTAAAGTGTCCAATCTTTCCAACACATATTCACCAAACAAAGAACTCGCTACCCCCCTTGTTGACTATGTGTACCCTCAAGGACTGCCTTTGAAAGAAACTCAAGCCAATAGATATTGGACTGCATGTCTTTTCACTACCTTCACAAATCATACTTCTTCATGCCTTGCTATGCCTATGAAGTCCACTCCAAGTAATTTTCCTTCTGAACTTCAAGAGCCTATTATGCAGACTCTAGAAAAAGATTCAAATATAGATTCAGATACTCCCTCATCCTCGGAATTGGTTTCATGTCAAGAGGACTACTTAAACAATGAAGAAACAAGTATTGATCAAGACCAAGATTCCTTCATCCCCTTCAAATCTTCCAAGATCTAGTGCCTCCATCTCAAGAGCCACATAGTCCTCCATCTCCCATGTCATGCACCTCTACTAAGCAAGATCAAGATATTCCTTCCGCCATCCTTAAGGAGATTATTAAAGACCAAGAGAAGGATACTTTTCCTATGCTACCTAAAATTCCTTTTGAAGATAAAAGTGTTCACCCTCTTGTTCTACCTCGCTACATTCACTTCAAAACTATTCTCAAGCTTTAAATACTCCTATCAAAGGTATTGCTCCTATAACAGTTACTCATAAATCTATTGATGGCTTTGGTCATATTGCTCACTCTAAAGATGCTGATATCCATACTCATGGTCCATTCACATTTTCTAAATCTATCCTTGGTCCCTATCCATCTAAGCTAAAACCTTCAAACCTTCCATCCATATTGGGACCTTATGTTCCTCTATCTCCTACTTCCACTCTTAGCTCATTACATGTTCCTCCTACCCTACCCCAAGATCAACAAAGATGCACATACTTGAACTCTTCACATCCACCTTTCCATCTAAACCAGTCATATTGGCCTCATTCATCCACAAATCCCAAGTCCTTTGGAAGCAATTTGGATGATCAACTCAAACACAAGTGCATGAATTCATCCTCAAAAGTTCACTGTCTCCTCTAATCTACATATGAATTTTGAAAAGGAAAAATCACAAAAGAGACCGCAAAGGTCCACTATTCAAAGAGATCAACCAAAGAAAGTATGGGTTCTTAAATCTGATATTGAAGAAATGTGTTCCAAAGCATCTAATGAAAAATCAAAAGCTATATGGATTCCCAAATATCTTTTGAAGGACTTGAATATTGAAAATAAATCAAAGTTGACATTCAAGCTTCCGAAGGCTTCCACTCCATCTTCTTCCCAACATCTTCCTAAAAAGGTTTCAAAACCTTATACTCCACCCCTCTCCAAAATGGCTTTGCTACCTCATATATCTAAGCTTCAATCTATTTCTCCATGATTTCCCCATTTTTCCATCACCCTTCAAGGTGTGTGTCAATGTTGATCTTGCCTAATATCTCATCCACACTCATGAAATCCTCTAAATCTTACACCTACTTGCTATCCTTAATTGTTTCAGTCTTCCAAAACCAAAAACCTTATCCTCCATCTACCTCTCATTTTCCCATTATTTTTGTTCTAGTACCTTATCAGCATCTTTGAGTGTTCCTTACTATAGCCTTGGCTTATCATAACTTATCTTTCTTATAGGAGTACCATTCAAATTGACAAAAGGCTTAAATTCTTTCCAAAAACTCTTAAAATCCAAAAAAAAGAAAAAAAGAAAAAATGTGCCTTGGTGAAAACCTGGAAACAAGCACCTTGGTAGCAAAAGTAAAGAAAAATAAATCCATCCTATGGTGAAAACCACTTCTTGTCGCACCTTGGATAAATACCATGATGAAAACTTGGTAAACAGGCATCATGCGTAATTCTTCCATCCATGAAATCCTATCATGATCTTTCTTATCCTTCAGATGTCCTCATTCCCAAAGTCATTCACTCATAACCTCCATAACAAACTTTGCTATCCTATTCAGTTAATCCTCTGGTCTTGATCAATGAAAGAAAGAAGAAAACTCAGTTCTTAGCAATCTTTTGACATGGTCATTTTCTTGGATTACTTACATGACACCCTTCATTACACCATGAGCTTATATTGTTATACCTTTTTCCCTAGCTCGAGTAATCTTGTAAAGACTTTCCTTGAGGGTAACATTCACCGCTTGATACTGCGTGCCTATCCATCTCCACTTATCCACCAACTTGCTACTACATCTCATCCTACACCTTGCTAGACACTGGAAGAAAATCAAGGTAATCCTTCTTAAGAGCTAGTAATCTCTAAAAAAGTTCTAAAAATTTGAAAATATCTTGAAAAAATCTAAAAATCAGAAAAAGTCCTAAAAAAATTGTTACCCTGGTGAAAACCTAGCAATAGGTGCCTTGGTAATACCAAAAAAATTGAAAAATATCAAAAAATACAAAAAAAATTGAAAAACAAAAAAGTGCCATGGGTGAGAACCTAGAAACAGGCATTATGATAGCAAAAAAATGAAAGCCCTGCCAAGAAGGTGAAAACCTGGTAAACAGGCGCCTCTTGTTCCCAATGCTCCATCATGCAACGCATCTTCTTGCTTCTTGTACAGTTGCTTTACTGCTTTTCCCGCTTTCCGCTCATGTATCCATGGATTGAGTCTTGTCACAATTGAGGGGCATTTCCCTTCAGTGTCATAGAATCTCTTTTGCAATAGTCACCAATCGTTCTGGCTATGTCTGCCTATTGTTGCCAGTGTCACTCTTTTTGAGATTCTCCTCATAGAATCTCTTTTACGACAGTCACCAATCGTTCTGGCTGTGTCTGCCTACTATCGCCAATGTCACTCTTTTCGAGATTCTCCTCATAGAATCTCTTTTGCGATAGTCACTAGTTGTTATGGCTGTGTCTGCCTACTATCGCCAGTCTCACTCTTTTCAAGAATCTCTTTTGCGACAATCACCAGTCGTTCTGGCTGTGTTTGCCTATTGTCGCTAGTGTCACTCTTTTCAAGATTCTCTTCATAGAATCTCTTTTGCGATAGTCACCAGTTGTTCTAGCTATATTTTCCTACTGTCGCTAGTGTCACTCATTTCGAGATTCTTCTCACAAAATCTCTTTTGCAAAAGTCACTAGTTGTTTCAACTGTGTCTGCCTACTGTTGCTCGGGTCACGTTTCGAGATTCCTTTATGAAAGATCTCTCTTGGGTCAATCACCAATCATTTTGGTTGTGTCGGTCTACTATCGCTAGGTTCTCTTAGGTTCTTCACCTCGAAAATTCCTCTTTGACTTTAGTCACCAGTCGTTCTGACTGCATCTGCCTACTGTTGTCACCCTATTGAAGAGATTTCTTTCATCCATGTTTTCGACACTGACACTTGACATCAATCCCATGACAAACATTGAACTCAAAATGACATACTTGTTTAGATATGTTGAGCATTTTCTTTGTTTGTTCTGTTTTCGCTTTATCATGTCTCCTCGAGCAACTTGATGATGTCATTTCTAACTAGAGAAGTAATGACTAGGGGCATGATCTTTTCTTTGCTTTCTATCTTTGGTTTAGTTCCAACAAGTTGACATATTCCTATAAGAGGGGTGTCCACTATAAGAGCCTCCATCTCATATTGGATGGTCGGGAGTACCTCGACTCCTTTTATACAAATACGTCAATAATGTTGGCTCTTCTCCTTGTTTGTTGGAGTGAACTCTTTATGCTATAGTACATACTGATACTCGTCCTATTAAGTGAACGTATGGGTCACTGCGAGTATATCTAGCACACTTCTGTCTCAAGTTACGAAAGCAAGGGTCATTGCAGATAGAATAAATACTAACTACTTAGTATAAGACGGATCTCTTGTGTGTTTGGTGTGTCTGCCATGCAAACAACATTCTGGTCATCCTAACATTTATGTTTTGATGCTTATGTTAACTTGCTACATTAAAAGGGATAAATGTTCTGGTCATTCTAGCTTCTTGTGCCTCAAATGCTTACATTTCATCTTGACAAAACCTATAACAATATGTCCTATTCATATTTCCATGATTGCAATGTCAATGGGAATTGTATGACGTATGGGATTCTGTCCTATGCTTAGTGATGATAAATTGTCAAGACTCAGTAACCAGACCTTGGGTTGCATCTAGTTTAGGGTTGCATATTGCATCGGATTGCATTACTTGGTTTGACAGATGATTCAATGGCAAATATACTTTTATTTTCTGTGATGAGGGATTCTTAGTTTCTTCAACGTATCATGATTCTTCGCAGCTGCACAAGCATTTGCTCCTTTGGTTCTTCCCCTCGCACTCCTCGCTAAGATACTTGTCACTGTCAAGCGAAAACATGGAGCACTACATGAGATGTCAATCCATTTACTTGTGCATTTCATTCATAAATCCATAAATCCATCTCATATACATGAACTCCTCAAATCAAACATGCATTCATACATTAGCATCACATTTGCATCTCATTATCATAAGCATAAAACATCTCATGTGTATCAAACTAAAAACATAGACAATGACAATGACATGTACACAATCATACTCGGCTCCAAAATCTCATATATATATATATATCTTGAAGAATGTGTCAATACAAAAAATGAGTGCTACTCGAGCGCTATCGATCAAAAAAGATACAAAATGGTGCTGGCACGCCAATCAATACATAGCCAGGATCAAAATCGGAGGTAAAGGGCATCATATATCTAACTCTATCCACCACCCTCACCTCCTGGACGAGGAGGAGGCAGCATGTCTGGTCTGGCTGGTGTGCGCGCACCTTCGGAATCTCTCGCATACTATGAAAAGCAAGGCACCTGCTGAGCCTCATCGGGCACCACTGTCAAATAAGCTGCAAAGTAGTAAGCTGCTCGGGCTGACTGCAGTCTCACCTCATCCTGTAGCATCTCCACCCTCTGCTCAGCTGCCTGTACCTGCTCCCGTAGCCTCTGGATCTCATGATCCCTCTCGAAAATTCGTGCATCCCTCACTGCTACCTGAATCTGCAGCTCTCCCAACTGTCGGGAGGCCTGTCTAATCCTCTCCTGTGCCCTCCTCAAGGCATCTTGAGGCCTTATAGCAGGCTGCTCCTGCGTCTCAGGTGCCTGCTCCTCTGTCCACATAAAAGAGAAGAGGAAACAATTAAAAACATAAAAGAGAAGAGGAAACAATTAAAAAGGGAAAGATTATTAAATAGCTCCAAATGCCAAATATTAAATTGATTCTAAATCAAGTGCTAATTGGCTTAAAGCGAGGAATAATAAAATAGAGTTATAATCCAAACGTTATTAAATTATGTTACATCCCATTTTTTTTGACCTAGCTTGAAATATAGCCGTTGAGGTTCGCATGAAGTCAGTTGGCAGTATAATTTGATATAATCTGGCGAAATGGTAAGATAGTTGGTCGTTATGATTTCAAGTGCAGATGACATGTTAGTTGATCGTTAATCGCAAATTCATGGAATTAAGATGAAAGGTTAACTGTTATGATTATTTATGATTTTATAATTTATAATTTATAATTTAACTACAGAGAAATTCCTTGCAGGGAGCATGTTGAAGGGGTAGAAGCATTGTCAGAAAAGAATTGGGCAGGGCATCACCATCAGTGGGCAGATAGGTAGAGGACCTAGCGATTTGAAACAGGATACATCTGTAGAACTACATGAATTATTTGAATAAATAATTTAAGTTAAAATAATTGAGTTAAAATATAAAATGTATCTTAAAGGATTTTAATATATCTTTCATCATATTATTTTAATTAATATTTATAAGCATGCATTTAATTTATAAATGATTGAGCACCATTATAATTTAATAAAATGATGTTTATATGAACCTATAAGATTATAATAATTTAATAACATTTGGATTATAACTCTATTTTATTATTCCTCGCTTTAAGCCAATTAGCACTTGGTTTGGAATCAATTTAATATTTGGCATTTGGAGCTATTTAATAATCTTTCCCTTTTTAATCGTTTCCTCTTCTCTTTTATGTTTTTAATCAATTTATTACTTGGGGATCTAAATCGAATTTATGGTTGGAATTCGTAAGGTTTATTGAAATGGATGTAGCCATAGAGTCGGGCTCTTATTATTTATTAATTAAGTGATGTTGCTTATTAGTTTTTAATAATTAAAATAACTTTTAAAAACCTTTGATCTTCTTTTCTTTCTTTCTTTTCCTTTAGCCGATTGATTAAAGATTCAAGTGATCTTTGTAACTGTTGGGTAGCCGTAAGGTCAGCTCAAAATTATTTATGTAAACCTTTAAACATTCTCAGCATCCATCTTTTGTTTTGCTAATCAACAATCTTCAACGTAACTTGGCATCCTTATTTCCTAGCTTTGGCGTTCAATTCTGTTCACAGCTTCCAAGCCATTAAATATTTAAACCCTTTCAGTTAGCGTGGAAAATAATTTGAAGAAGCAACAGTGAGTAATACCGTGCATACGGCTGAATGTCTTGCCGCAGGCTGGAGGATACCTTCAAACCCGAGTTGCATATTCTCAGGGCAGTAAGAATCTATTAATGCATTTCATTTTAAAACGTCTTTCATTCTTACATGATTGGTATATGCATTCATCCTTGTAATAGTCGTATAAGATTTCTCACTATTCTTGGCAAATAAATAGTTCATTTTTGAGACATCGATCTGAGATAGGGTCAAGTGATTTTTATACTCAGTCTGCCTTTTCAATATAAGGAACCGTCTATATCCTTTTTCAAATCTTTATCATCAGCTGGAGATCAGTTGATTGCCATTACAATGAATAAACATAAGTTTGTTACTGTTATATTATGCATCTTTCAGAATTTTTCTTAAAATCTATTCTCTTTGATAACATTTAATTGTGCAAATTGATATAATGTTGAATCTGAGATGAGATAATGAACCAGAGCCAAATTAGCAGACTTCTTCAAGCACATGATTACCTTCAGACATTTTATGGTGGAGTCACGTAAGACTTCTAATAAGTATTTGTTATTGAAAATCAAATTTGTCTCCTATCCATCGGTTCTGATTGTAACCTTATAACATGTGATAAAATGATACCATTTAATGTATAAGTTTGTCAAATTAACCCATGCAAGTTTGTCAGTTCCTTAGAAACAATATGTCAGAGATTAATGTATAAAGCATGCCATCCATCTTGTGAAAAGTCTATCATATTCCTTTTTGTCGTTCCATAGAAACAATATGTCTGTGAAGCATGTCATCTTTCTTATTCCTTAATAAGTTTAACAAGTCTACCAACTGCCATTCATGATATTTACTGCAATGATTTACACTTAGTTTTGAGATTCTCTTTTATATATATATATATATATATATATATATATATATATATATATATATATATATATATATATATATGAATGTGTAAAAAATTTCCCTGAATTATTTAAGATAGTTATCATCTCAGACAAAATCAATTACATCCTGATATAAGTATAAATAATTGAGAATGAATGATTGAATCCAGGAAACAAAGGAATTCACTAGGCAAAAATGCCAGAATAGGGTGAAGAAGGTGTGGAATTTCACAGTGAATTTAACTTCATAACACTTGGAAATCACCGGCTTGGAGGCCTGAATAGGGTGACGAGGTGAAAAAGAGGAATCTGTAATAATTGAATCCATATCAGTTATGACATTTCAATAATTATCATCTAATAAGAATTAATTAATAGCTCATGCATATTCCTATTATGGTGATCTCTTGCTGCCAAGTTGTATGGCATGTTATATATCATGATGCCCAGTGGATGGAATAATGTTCCCTGTCAATTACGGGTAGGGAGGGCCTTTCTCGTTAGAGATCGTGTGGGGATATATTGTGGTCCGAGGTTGGGTGGTTAAGCCCCTGACAATGTTTCACCTCTCTCAAGATGTCGGATATGCATCAAACAAAGATAATCCATGCATTCAATTGATTATCAGAAACAGGTATTATCATTTTTATTTATGAAGAGGTAAGATTAAATTGAAATATTTCATTGTTATTATCATTTTACTTTCATATATATGAATAATGAATATAAGTATATTTTCTAATCTTGAGATACTATCATAGTTAAGTAATCTGAGGAAAAGGAATCTGAAGCCCTAATTGATTTGAGAGATGATTGGAACCCTAAATGATAAAGTGGTATTAGAACCCTAATTGAATCCGTGGTATTGGAAGCCCCATTTGAATCAGTGGTAACAAAACCCTAATTGAATCCATGGTATCAGAAGGCCTAGATGAATCCGTGGTAGCGGAAGCCCTAAGTGAGATAGCAGTATCAGAAGCCCTAAATGAACCGAAGGTAAATGATGCCCTAATTGATACAGTGGTATGTGATGCCCTAATTTAAAATATAGTGGTATTTATTTTAAGATAGCAGTTTGTAGATGATAATCATCATATGAAATTGTTATAGTGTATTTGTGGACTAACCCGAGTGGTTGCAGAAGCATCCCTAGTTTGATTCGAACTTAGTTTTTCGAGGTATGTGGTTTTCAATTTCTGTAGTAATATCATTTGATGGTAATTCAAGTTTTTAGTTAAGAAATTTCATATAACTATTTTTAACGGTAAATCTTATTCACATGAACATGAATGATATAACTGTCCTCCTACGAAAACGAAGTAGTAATTGTATTCCTTGAGTATGATGAATGATAAATTAGACCCGGGAAAACTGGATGTTACAGACAACGGATCTACCAAATTATCTTCTTGATAGAAACAAAGAATTGCAAATTGAAGAACTTGTCTTTGACAACTTGAATATGTTCACAATGTTGACTTGTGTAGCTCTAGAAAAACAAAAATTAAAGATAATGAGCTAATTTGTATAAATGCCCCAAATACGGTATGAACTGCACTAGAACAATTGTTAGATGATAAAACTACGTTCAAGATCAAAGAAAAATTTAGTAGCCTTACTTTGTGAGAAACTTTGATGTTGATGCTATTCAAGATTGGACTGCCAAATTGGAAAAATATTTTCCTATAAGCAATTCTCAAATTTAGAGAAAATTACATTCAACCTATTGAAAGTCAAACCTCATTTTCAACAATGTTGTGAGGCTAGCTTGTTGGTCAACTAGAAATCAAGAAAACTCCATTTTGATAAGGTGGTGAAGATCAATCCCACCTAGGAAGATTTTGAATCCATCAAAGAAAAATATTTTGTTGAGGATACATATGGAAAAAAGTGCATTCAATAGCAACTGCTACAGTAAAAGGACAAATCAGTACAAGATTACACCAATACTTTATATGCATTGTTGGGAAGCTCAACATATAAGACTTTTAGAAGCATCAAGGTGTTGAAGCGGCTTTCACTACGCTAATTTGCCCACACTCAAGTGACAAGTAAAAAGGAACACAAGCCCAAAGGTAACAAAATTCCTTTTGTAAGCGTGAATCCAAAAGGGACACAAAAGAAGTAGGTTCAAATGGAAATCAAAAAAGGATTTCTTTCCCACGAAGGCAAACACCAAATAAAAATGTAAAGAAAACCCAGAAGGATACTAGCATGCAATGTGAAGGTTCATATGGAAGCAACAAAGCAAGGATACTTTTCGACAAATGCAAACACCAAATAAAAATGAAGCCCAAAAGGATGATGTTGTGTTAAACCCACAAGAGCCCATGGCACAACCAAAAGAATGGTTGTGACAAGGACTTTTTTGGCATTCTTGGTAGCTAGAGATAACGGCAACCTTACAACCTACAGATCTGTTTGAGTGGAAAGAGGAGGATCCATATCATTAATGTAGACCCACATGCCACTATTACAATTATAAAGATCATTTTATTAGAGGGTGAGTATCTATTCCAATCACAGATATGGGTGAATGCTAGATGAACCTACCAGGTTTGTCAAAACAATAATGAGGTTGCACTACAAACAACATTCAAGGAAAATAAATTCATGGTATTCAACAATGTTGTCTCTCCAATTCAATCAAGTTCTTCAAACATATAGTAGTCTATGACCTAGCACTTGTGGAGGTTTGTCGACTATAGTTTAAAAACTCTAACTTGGCAAAAACTCAAAAAAAATTGGCAATCAAAACAGTTACGTAAGTACACAAAATAAACTTTAAAATGTCATGAGATGCATAAAGAACAAAAATAGAGAATGGAAATCTATTTTGATCATGGTACAATTGCTCTAAATTAAGATTGACTAGGCAAATCAAAAGTATAAATAGAATCGAATTGCTCAAGATTTAAACAATAGTCTAATAAACCATTGAAAATCCCATCGAAATAGAGAAAAACATTTAATTAGTTGTTTCAAGCCAAATAAAGGGAAAACGGGGAAAAATATTATTTTTGTTATTTCAAACTAAATAAAGGGGAAACCTTTGGTGCAGCGCAAAACAGTTGTTATGTTTTGCTTTTTAAAACCAAAGTGGAGGTCTGGGAGCTGAAGCCCCAAGCAAGGTCAAGTAGAGAAGCCTTCATGGTGCACTTCATTTTTATAAATTTTATACTTTTAACAAATTTTTGATAGATCCTTTCAATCACTAAACCATTAATTCACGCTGCAATGAAAACAAAAATCACAAAAACAACATGGTTTTGTCAATGGTCTGAAAGTTTTTTTGGTGGAACGTTATGAGTTTTAGGCAAGACTTAAGTAGCTCGTTAGTTTATGTGCAGGACTCATCATACAAGTCACTTGCAAGCAACTAGACCTGCAGATTTATCCATGAGTTATGTGCTAACTTGCCATGTTTGCAAGCTATGCCTTTAATGACTCACTTTTTGGGGCATTCAATTTATTTATTTGTATTTATTTAATTTTTAATTTTAAAACAATGTAAACCTCTAAATTCTCGGGACAGCAAATTGCCAACAGATTCAATAATTTTTTTAATTTATTTATTAATAGCTTATCATTGGAAACACCCAATTATTTTGTTTTTTTATGAACATTGCAAGTCAACAATGTAACTAGCCACTACCTGCTAAGCTAAAAACTGTGCAAGTGTGGCAAACACCCATAAAGTAACCAATGGTGCTACTATGTATTTGAATGTGTTTAATATACTAGATTCTTGCTATATTTGGCTTGTTCTTCTAGAATCTTAGTTTATGGTCGTTTCGGCTTTCTTTTTCCTCTTCATCAGTTCTATTTTCAAAACATCTTTATTTAGACATCTTTGATTTTTACTTAACGTTTTCTATAGCATCTATAAACTCTATTTAAAAGTGTGTATTGTTAATAAAATCTATTCCACTTTTTCAAGTTTCATGGTATCGGAGTAGGTCGGTGGGATTTCATAAAATTTGGCACCCTCTTCTTCTTTGGAATTTTTTTCCAATTCTAGATATTTGGTTTTTTATTTTTTTAAATAAAAATTGTTTAGGGTATTTTATGATAATTTTTTGGTTCATCTTCAAAGATTTTTTCTAAAAATCACAAACCTGGTCAAGGGTTTTGATCGCGCAATTTCTTGGTTTGAGCAGAAGTCTTTGATTTTTGAGGGTTCCATGTACTTGCATGTTGTTTGCATATGTTGTTTACCATACAAAGTCACATGCTTTATCACATGATACTTTAACTAAGGGATTTATTAGTGTTTTCCCTTAAATATATTATGATGGATTTTCATAGTTATTTCCTTAAAAAGATATTGATGGACTTTTATAATTTTTCCCTTAAAAAGTTTATTTAGGGGTTTTAGATAATTTTTTCCTTTAAAATAAACTTAGAGGATTTTAATAATCTTTCCTCAAAATTTATTTGATGGATTTTAATAGTTTTCCTAAAAAAGGTTTTGGTGAATTTTCATTATTTTCTCTTCAAAAAAAAATTTGGTGGGCTTTACTGTTTTCCCTCAAAAACAAAGTTTTGTAATCCTGGATCCATGTTTTGGATTTTGAGTTTGGTTTTGATTGATTTTTCTCATCAAAAATCATTTATGGTTTCTATCGTTTGTGAAGCTCATGTGGGATATTATGTCAACTATCTTTGATTCAGGGTTTTTACCAATTTTGTTCGAAAAAATAATGCTTTGCAAAATTCAAATTATGGTGTTTTACAGTCAGTCTTGGAGCGTTCTACTCATCTGCTATAGTTTGGATGGTTTACCAATTTTTCCCTCAAAATCATGGTCGTTGTTCACAGTGTTTGTTTATGGCTACAAAGAAGGCCAGCTTGGTTATCCAACATCAAGTTGAATACTTTTGTGATGATTTTGTTAGAAAGTAAAATCCACCAAGATAATTAAGACGGGGGGGTGAATCAGTTATCCAATCATTAAAACATTTATATTAATCCTTAACCATGAGCAATATAATCAGCAACCATAAGAAGATACACCGCCAAATATGTTAACTAGGGAAACCCTTGATCAAAGGGAAAACCCCAGTAGGGATGGTACCCACAAAATGGTGTACTAATATAAAAGTTCCTTGCAAGAGGATGGACTTTGTTAGGAGTCAATGAAATACATTCAATACATATCAGTCCATGTTAAAAGACTTTGAATCCCTGTTAGGAGTTGTAGAAGGCAGAAGGACCCACTGTCCAAACAGCTTCAAGTGCAAGACCACCGAACTCACTATCCAACTGATATCTGTATAATTCCTTGCAGAATAATAGAAATGAATAATCTCAAACTCCTTTGTCTTTTTTACCGAACCAATCCTCTTTTGATCTCAATACCAGATCACCAAGTTCACATCCAATAATCCCTTGGATCACTTACTAACATTTACCAAATACTTTGCATATCACACTTGAACACACGCTTACATCTACCATTTCATCACAAGAAAAATAACCTTTTTTTATAACATATCATCAAAATAATTCCTTGAGTCAGCTTTGAGGCTTTCTCAATTAATTATAAAAGAACCTCATAAAGATGTTATAACTATTTTACAATTATACAACACTATTGGCTCACAGTCTGTACAACTTCTCATACATGTGACTTTAACCTTGTGCACTTGATGACGTCATTATCAGGTTGTCTTTTGTCACTGTCTAACTTTACTCATCACGATTCTATCCCTGTTAAGAGATACAATCCAAACATCAGAAACCACTTCTCAGCTACTCTATCTGTACACTGTCCTCTGTAATTCCTAATTAACTCTTGCATGTCTTTGACTCTTTGTACATGCACTGTCCACTTCATTGGGACACAATGTAGAATATGTTCTCAACTGTGCATGACCTGATCATCAATATACAATCTGCACGACCTTGTTCTTTGTTTGTTGCTCTGCTAGTCTTCACAAAAACAATACTATGTTGATATCAATGACAAACACAGCCATGAATGTAACATGTCAATCATGCTATCCATCTATCCAATGCTTAGGATACTGCCCCAAAAAAATATCATCAGCATTCATACTAACAGATTTCTAGTCAGCAATTTTGGAGATTCTAGGAGGGTTAGTGGAAGAGTCAGTGGTAGGCTCTACTCTCTTGTTGCAAACCATTTTGCAGAAAGTGACCATCTTCCCCAAATGTTTCCTAGGCTACTCTTGGTCATTGACATTCTACAAATCCATGGAGGGTCTCAGCAGCAGCAGAATGTTCTAAAGGATTTGAAACTACAAGACACGTATTGTCTTCTGTAGGATAGTTGATAAAATGACCATTAGGGGGAGAGGGTATTAGAATATTTTTAGTGTCCTAGATTCTTGTTATATGACCATTAAGGGAGGGTATTAGAATATTTTAGTATCCAAGATTCTTGATATATTTAGCTCATTCTTTTAGAACATTAGTTGCTTAACGTTTTTTATAGTGCTTTTTAAAGTTTCTCTATGATTGTAATGAATGAGAACTCAGAATATGCCAACCAGATCTTCAATTAGACTTGGGAAACAATACATTAGACAGGAGCTATGTTTAGAAGAATTGTTTCTTTGTTTATGTCATATGTGTGCTCTGCTTCAAAAAGTAAAATTATAAAATCAAACACAACAAATTCAGCAATATTTGTTTCAACTTAATGTTTAGCCTAAGTAGGGTTTTCTTGGTTGTTAGTGGAAATTCAACAATCCATCCATTCAAAAGCAATATATGTTAATGACTATTCCTAGAGCCTCGGGGTCTTTTAACAATCACAGATGTAAAATCCTTCCACCACATCCTTTGCTCACAATACATGCAAGGTGTAAAAGTCCAGCTAGAAAGATATAGTCAGAAGTCTCTTCCTATTGAGAAAACTATAAAATCAGATCTTCAAAACTGAAAACCTGCAAATGGACCTTGGAAATATATCCATGGGAATTTTTTGACTCTTGAATGTGTCTGTGCCAAAACAGGGGCCATTATTTGGCCTAATAGTGTGTTATCTGCGAAGACGAATTGTTTTCGGTTTTCCTTTTTCGTTTCTTCAAATTCAAAAATCCAGGCATTCCTAAGTGACGTTTAGAACTGTTTGTAGAGATTTAGTTTTAACTTTTAACAAATATGAATATATATATATATATATATATATATATATATATACAAAATGGCATTGCATGCAGTGAATTTTAAAGTCCAAAAGTCTGGCCAGAAAGACATAGTCAATAGCCTCCTATCCATACAACCTTTTCTAAAAAGCAAAACCTCAAACTTAAAACCAGGGTTTTAAATTGAATTTTCCGGGAAATGATTTTGTGAATAAGAACACGGGTTTTTGGAAACGCCGTATCTAGCAATCCATGAGGCATTATTAATAAACTAACAGATTCTCTACAGTAACAAGATATGTTTCATTTTTTTCTGCAAAGTATGTGCAGAATGTCTCAAAAGTTTAATTTCGCTTTAATATCTGGCCACGAGAGCCGACCTTAAAACTTCTGTCAGAGATGACAGAAAAAACTCCGAAAGTCATAAAACTGTAACTCGGGGCACCTCTGCTAGGGAAACTTCATGAAATTTAAAGAAAAAAGCGGCAGGCTCCAATCAGATGACGTTATTTTAATAACAAACACAGCAGTATGTAAAGCTTTGTTTTTATGTTTGCAGAAAATCAACAGATCATCCCTCTAGGAGTAAAATATGTGTTCATAAGTATTAATACAGCATTTTCAAGTAGCAGAGGTAAGATGTAAAGGTTGGAGAATGGGCTACATTTGACTCAAAAAGGAAGTGTCTTAACTAAACTCAAGCAAGCATAAGGTTAGAGAAATCCTAAACTCGAATCTTAAAAAAATCAAATAAATATCGCACTATAAATTGAAAAAGCTAGCATCCAAAATAAAAACCAGGGTATCAAAATTGACGACGAAGAAGGGTCGATACTTGAAAGTTAAAAACATTGGACCATATATTGTCATTCGCAAAGGAAATGTGACGATAGAAGCTATATTTAAGAGAGTAAATGCGAACCTTTGATTCCTGACGGAAGATGTTCCATAGTTTAGCAAAAAGCTACGTAAATGCTGTTCTGATGCCCTGCACTTCCACCTTGTCAATTAGTCCGTATGTTTATCCTCATTTTCTCTCTGTATTTCTACCTCTATTTTTTCGGCACCAACTGCAGGGATTTGTCAGCACCGTACTCAAACTGGTCTGCCATCTGACAATGACTGTCAAATCAGTTGCAATGGGTTAAAAAAAAAAATTAACTTTCCATTTATATATTTTAATGCTGATACCTTTCTAAGTGAAAATTTAAAAAATATATCCATATATGCATCTTTCGCATTATTTACTTACTATATAAATATTTTTTTAAAAATATTTTAAATTATTTACTTAGTATATGATATACCGTTGTATAATATATTTAAATATTTAAGTTTTGTATTTTATAAATTTTATATTTACTAAATATATTATTAAATATAGTTTTTATATTGTATTGTTTATTTGTTTCTAAAATATTATTTAATTTTGTGTATAAATTTTATTATTTTTTTCAATGATTTGAGATATAGTAATAAAAATTTTGGGCTCAAATTAATATAGATTTGTATTAAATTTTAAAATTTTAAAAATTTAATATACTTTTCTTATTATGATTTTAACATAGAGATTTTACATTATAGATCACTTTTAAAATAGTGTTATTGTATTTGCTAATTGATGATTACTATCATCTATCAATTAAATGTAAGTATTTCTATTTTTTAATTTAGTTTTAAATGTTTATGTATGAGATTTTAAGTTTTAAAACTATTAAAATTAGTTTACATTAATTTGGTTTTATTTTTTGAAAAAAAAAAAAAATTATATGATTTTTTTTGTTAGAGGCCTAATATATGTGCTCCTATATCATTTTTAGTCATGTTTGTTTCTATTTTCAACATTTTTTAATTCAATTAAATTGGTTATATTTTTAAAAAAATCACAATCAATTCTAGTTATATTTCACATAAAATATAGGTTTAAATCAATATAAATTAATACTAAACCAAATAACTTAAAAGATATTTAATACAAATAATGCTTGTCAACAATAAAAAATAAGTAAATTTATAATTATCTTAATTTTATATTTATAAATTAAGAAATGAATTAATAAAATATTAAGTTACCATAAGTGTATATATTTAAAATAATATATATGTTAATAAAATTTAGAAACCCTAACTTATATATTTTTATTTATTTAAATCAATTACAAAATAAATTAAGAAATCACATTATCCTAATTTATTTTTTATATTTAATTATTTTTTAAAAAGTTAAATTAGTGTCTTAATATATTTTAAATTAAAATAATAAAATTTTAAATTTAATTTTTTTTAATATTTATATACTAAGTAAATAATGTGAAAGATACTAAGTAGATATATGGATATATTTTTTAAAGTTTGACTTGGAAAGGTATCAAGCTTAAAACATATAAAGGGAAAGTTTTTTTAAAAATATTTTTTACCCATTACAATTGATTTGACAGTCATTGTCAGATAGCAGACCAGTTTGAGTATAGTGCTGACAAACCCATGCATGTCAAGGGACAGCGAGAAGCATGGCATTCAGTGCAAATAAGTTGCACCGTAGCTAGTGCTTACTTTTTCCCCCTTCTTACAGTTTGTTTTTCTTCTTTGGCGCCAGGAGAATGTATCAGCTTAGCCAAAGTAGCCTCAGTGGCAATGGTTAGTGAGGTCTCTTGTACATCATATTGTATCATAGTTTCACATATGTTGGAGTAATTCAATCTCATTATGGAAAGAACTCCAACCGGCAAAAGCAAAAGTGAAAACAAGTGCCACATAGTGCTTCTTAGTACCTGCCTTTGCCTTTAGCTTTTATATATTCATTAACATTTATTTTAATAAATTTATTGTAATATATAATATATTTTAATTAATAAAAGTATTATATAATTATAATTTTCTATAATAATAATTGTATTCATAAAGAATTTATTATTATAATTAACTTAAATTTTATTTATAAATATAATTATTGATATATATGTTGTATTGCATATATATCATATGATATTATTATATTGTAAATAAATTATAGTATAAAAATAATAACTATAATAATATTTTTTTAAACGATTGTATAATACAAGTATATTTTTATTTTAACAATTAAATAAATGACAAAAATTATATTAGAGCAAAAATAATATTAAAAGTATAAAAATTTAAAATAATGTACTTACAGTTCATAAAATCCAGCCAATATAAGACTTATAGTAAAATATTTTCTAAAAATTATAAAGTCAAAAATCTTGCACCTATGTTATGCACAGTGTATTAATTTGATAAGAAAATCTAAAAATATTAATTCTAAGTTATAGAAATGAAAAAAATATTTAATCACTCATTAAAGTGCGAAATTCAAAAATCATCACAATAGTACTTAGCCTACCCATAAGTACTAACAATAAATATATAGAGAGGTGCAATGGCTTAGCTATGCTAGGTAGGGAATTGTATGAAAGAAGACGAGGCATAGGACTCCATTGGTAATAAATTTTAGTGTAGGTACGTCTGCATGTGTAAGTTGTGAGGTCATCTAATCAAAGTTGAAATTTGATAGCCTTTCAACCATCATGTGTTTAATGTGTTTTGTGCTAAATACATATTAATGGTTTTTTGGCCATGTCTTGGGTATACAAAGGTTTTTTTGACAAATCTTATATGGTTAGAAAGCTCTTCATCATGATGGTGTAGGTTATTTGTACTTTTGATGCAGTATGGTTACCTATTTTTGCAGTCAAAGCCAAGGGTTTGTTTTTGCACTTCGAGAGACATATCTTGAGCATCCAAACTCCATTTTTTAAAAACTTTATATCATAGGAAAGTTTGTTCTACACTATTTCCAATGATGTTTTTTCTTCCAAATTCTATTAGAGGTACATTCTATTTAGATTCTTGCAGTTTTACAGTCTAGTGATTATCTTGGTTGTTTTTTAGGTCTAGGGACCATTTTTGTTACGTGGGATGACTCATCTTGGGTTATACTCTCTATTGTACTAGCCTTATGTCTCTTTTGATTTTTGTTGACATATTTTATAGCATTTTTTTGCAAATGCATTGAGATAAAATTTCACTCTATTACATTTCAAGATTGTGTACATCTTTGTGTCTTGTTGTACTCACACAACATTATAAAGTGCCATGGGGCATTTCATGTTGGCCATTTTCACCATCTTTATTTATCAAATGAGTGTTCCTTCCACAATATTAGCCCCATGATGTGTTGATGACACGTGTCTTTATAGGTGTTTCTACTTCTTCTACACTCTTAATGTTCCCAATTCATTATGTAGGAATTTATGCATTCAGTTTAAGTGTACTTGTCTTACCTCTCAACATTATAGGGGATTCTATCAATTCTATTATTTTCTTGGTTTGATAGAGTGAGCTATGTATTCAGTATTTATTCATATATACTATAAGTGAATGCAGTTGTTGTTGTAATACCCTCAAATTGGTCTCCTAAACTATTTTTCCACTAAACCCCTAAATCAATCCCAAAGTCCTAAAATCACTAGGCATTTCTAGTCCCAGTTGATGCTACTTGATTTGAATATCAATTGCATAAAATTCATAAATTGTAATAATCATTTAAATCTCCAAATATTTAATTAAAGTTGGCAAGCTAAATCACTTTAATTAATTAATTAATTATAAAGTTCTAACACTTTCTTTTAAATTAGTATACTTTAGCCCATAATACATGATAGTGTGATGCAAGAGCGTCTTGGGTTGCCTTACTATTGTGCTCATGTTTGTTCATTTTGCAATTTTTGGTTGAGTTCCTATTTTGGCTGAGTTCCTGTAGTGTTGGTCGAGTTTTTGTTTTAGCCAAGTTACTACACTATTGGTTGAGTTCTGATGGTTGTCGAGTTCCTTTATCTTCTGAGTGGGCTTGGCATATTTTCTGATGCTCGGTTCCTTGTTTGAGTGAGTTTGTTTGTATCTAGTTCTTAGTTAGAGATGACTTGTTTATTATATTTGAGATGTAAATTTAATGTAAGGATTGTTCATTAGGATTCATACTAACCATTTTGAGGTTGAATTTCTCTTACGCAAAGATCTAGAATCTTCTATAAGCCATTTCAACAAGTATAAGTGGTGAGCCTAGTTTAGGTTTAGCACTATGAGATAAAGTGAAAGAATTGTAGAAGTTAGCCAGCTAGAATCAGGATATCTAATTACAGTTGTGTCATGTTGGATGCATTTTGATATATATTGATCATTGTGTAACCTAGAAGGCCTCACAGTCAGGCATGTTGGTAGATCATTTGATAAGTCAATAAGACATTTGATGTTTCTCTCTCTCTTTGGTGTTGTTCTCTATGTTTTGCTTTCATTGTCTTTACTCAGTGAGGTTTTTGGACAGTTAGGTGTGCCTTTGGCCCTAATTCTCCATACATGCTCATGTCATGTGGTATTAAAGCATAGTTTTTTTGGGGATTAGATTGCACGTGGACCCTTAGATCTTGGTTGTAGGATGATAGATCTAAGGATTTGACCTATAACTTGCAGATGGTTACAATCTTGCAAGAACCTGTTTGTCAAGATGGTTAAGGGAAGATGAAATATTGATAATGCCATAGTGGACATGTTGAGATAGAATACAACTAGATTAGATGACATTGAGAGAACCAAAAGGAGAGGAACACATCTTGATGATGAAGTAGTGGCACCAAACCCTAATCTTAAGCATGAGGAGGATCAATATGAGGAAATATTGTTGAGAGTTTTGTCTAGGAAATGTTTGAAGCTTGTTGTTGAAGTTGTTCCTTACGATGGCATATTGGATACTAATGTTGCATTGAATTTTATCTTTGATATGGAGAATTTATTTGAGTTTGAAATTACTCCTAATAATAGGAAGGTGAAAATTGCAATCACTTGGTTGAAAGGTCATGCCTTATTGTGGTGGGAGCATTTGCAAACTAATAGACAAAGAAGAGGAAAAGAAAATATCAGAATGTGGTTGAAAATGGTGAACAAGGTGAAGAAGAAGTTCATTCTCGTTGATTTCCAAGTTAACTTGTTGAGGAAGATGTAAATTTTGAGATAAAGGGACATGACTATGAAGGAGTACACTAAGGAATTCTATATATTGAACATCAAATTTGGACATGTTGATGATGAGGTTGAGAAAGTTGCAAAGTATCTGAATGGTTTGAGATTTGGAATTCAAGATGAAATAAGTTTTTTGAAATTGGATAGTGTGGAAGAAGCATATCAATATGCCTTGAAAGCCAAGGAGATCTTGACAAAGAAGCATGAATAATGTCAAAGAGGTAGAGGTGGTAGATTTCATAGAGGCAAAGATAGATCGTATGGATAAAGTGATAGATTTGACAATGTTGTTCAAGATAAGGACAAAATTAAGTGGACAAGTGAAGACAAAGGTAAGACTAAGTGCAAAGGTGATAGTTCTTACTGAGGAAGAGGTAGTTCTTACCAAGGTAGTTATGGAAGAGGAGGATTTAGTGGTAACTACTTTAAATGTGGTGAAGAAGGACATTGACCCTTTGAATGTAAATATTCTGAAAGGAAGAATGAAGGTAGTAATGGCCAAAATGTTGTGATACAAGGAGCTCTTGAGGGTTCACCAAGTGGACCTAAGGTTGGAGAAAACATTATGGTAAGGAGAAATTTGTGTAGTGAAAGAGTTGATGAAGAACATTTCTTGAGGAGAAGTCTTTTCAAAACCAAATGTAAGATGGCTAGGAAATGTTACAAAGTAACCATTAATGGTGGAAGTTCAACAAATTTGGCATCTGAGGAGCTGGTTACAAAGTTTTAGTTGCAGAGTTTGAGACACCCTAAATCCTATCATGTTTCATGGATCAAGGATGAACATAAGTTGTTGGTAAGTGAGCAATGTGTTGTGAAATTCAAGATTGGAAACTACTCTAATGGAGTTCTACGTGATATTATGGATTGTTGTCATATTTTATGGGTAGACCTTGGAAGTATGATAGACATGTTGCGCATGATAGTAGATTGAATCAATATACTCTTTGGGTGAATGTAGTGAATAATTTATTGTTGCCTTTGATTGAAGTTCTAGATGAGGTAAATTGTACCAATGTTATAGTTTGTATGGTTAATGGTAAATAATTTAAGAAGGACATGAAGAGAACCAAGTTTTTTTCTTTGTGATTCCTAGAGGACCAAGTTGTGCTAGTAATAGCCAAGTGACATAAAATAGTAATGACTGAGTGATAGAAGGCAGTAGAGGTTGAGTGACAACAAAAGATGATAGTATTAGCTAAGTACCAGCAGAAATGAATTTTTTTTCTTGAGGAGTACGAGGAGATTGTTGTAGAAGATATACTTAATGGATTACCACTAGTAAGAACTATAAGTCTTTGTATGAATCTAATTCCTGGAACTAGTTTGCTAAATAAAGCACCATATAGATTGACACCTACTGAGAATGAAGAACTTGATATGCAAGTGTAGGAATTGTTGCAGAAAGGTTTGATCAGAGAAAGTTTGAGTCCATGTATTGTACCTACTATATTTCCACTTGAGAAGAATGGAGAATGGAGAATGTCAATTGATTTCAGAGCTATTAACAAAATAATAGTGAAATATAGGTTTCCTATGCCAAGGATGGATGACATAATGTATTGTTTGAGTTGAGAAAAATACTTTACCAAGATTGATTTGAAGAGTGGTTATCATCGTATCAGAATAATAGAAGGCAATGAGTTGAAGACTGCTTTCAAAATAAGGATGGTTTTTATGAATAGTTGGTAATGCCTTTTGGTTTGGCTAATGCATTGGGTACTTTCACGAGGTTGATGAATGAGGTTCTAAAGAAATTATTGGGAAAGTTTGTAATTTTGTACTTGGATGATATTCTGATATTCAGTAAGACTAAGGAAGAACATCTTGAGCATATTAAGCAAGTGTTGTAGAGGCTAAAAGATGAGAAGTTGTTGATTAAATTTGAAGAAGCACTCCTTTATGCAAGAGGAGATTGTATATTTGGGATTTGTGATTTCAGATGATCATTTGAAAATGGACCCTAAGAAAAAGAAATTTTGAAGTGGCCTACACCTAAGAGTATGGGTGAGGTAAGATTACTTCATGGTTTGGCTAGTTTCTATTAAAGTTCATAAGGAATTTTAGTTCTATTTATAATGCTATAACTGAGATTATGAGAGGAAATAAAAAGGATTCCAAGTGGACACATGGAGATGACACTTGAGTTTTGAGACTTCGAAATAAAAGGTTGTCGAGTTACCTATATTAGCTTTTCCTGATTTCAATAAGGTATTTCAAGTTGAGTGTGATGCAAGTGGAAGTGCAATAGGAGATGTGTTGAGTCAAGAAGGTAAAGCTATTTCTTTATTTAGTGAGAAGTTGAATGATGCTAAGAGGAAATACTTTGTGTATGATCTAGAGTTATATTCCATTGTTCAAGACTTGACAAAGTGGAGATATTATTTGATTACTAAATAATTTGTGTTGTATATTGATCATGGGGCTTTATAGTACTTGGGAAGTCAACATAAATTGAATCAAAGACATATGAAGTGGGTTGAGTACTTGTAGAGTTTCACATTTGAGATAAAACATAAAAGTGGATTTATTAATCAAGTTCTAGATGCATTGAGAAGAAGACATTTTTTATTGAGAAAGATGAAGATTGAAGTTCTTGGCCCTTTGATGAAATGAGGGAGTTGTATGACATTGACCCTTATTTTTTTAAGGCATGGAGAGAGTTCAAACCACCGAATCTATTAGATCAATCAAGTAAGTATGATGAGTATTTTATTCAAGAAGGTATGTTATTCAAAGGGATTCAATTTTATATACCAAGAAACTCTATGAGAGTTAATTTGATTAATGAAAAGCATTGTGGTGGATTGACTAAACACTTTGGAATTGATAAGACATTGAGTTTTCCTAAAGACAAGTACTATTGGCCACAAATATATAAGGATGTTCTGAAGTTTGTAAGGAGTTGTGGAATTTGTCAAGTTGCAAAAGGAGTGAGTCAAAATGATGGATTGTATACACCTATTTCCATTCTTGAGAAACCTTGGAGTGACATTAGCATGGATTTTTTTCTTGGCTTACCAAGGAGTACAAGAGCATATGATTCCACATTCATTGTTGTGAAAAGATTTTGTAAGATCACACATTTCATACCATGTAAGAAGATATTAAATGTTGTGCATGTTGCTGAGATTTTCTTCAAAGAAGTTGTTAGATTGCATGGATTGCCAAGGAGCATTATCTCTAACTGAGATAACAAGTTTGTTGGTTATTTCTAGAAGATTTTGTGGAAGAAGATGGATACTGAGTTGATGTTTAGTTCTCAATACCATCCACAGACAGATGGACATACAAAAGTTGTGAATTGAGACTTGGTAAGTTGTTGAGATGTTTAGTTGGAGATAAGTTGAGTAACTGGGATATGGTATTGGCACAAACTAAGTTTTCATATAATAATTCTATGAATAGGACTTGGAAAACACCATTTGAGATTGTTACTAGAACACAACCTAGAGGTATATCATAATCAAGAGATATTGTTGGTGAAGAGAAGAGAAGTAATGAAGGCGAAGTATTTGTTGATGTTATGAAGTCTTTGCATGAGTAAGTGAAGTTGAGGTTGAAAAAAAGTAATTAGAAGTACAAGAAGAATGCAGACAAGTCTAGAAGATACCATATTTTTGAAGTTGGTATAGACACTTAAAATTGTCCTAAACGCTATATTAATTAATTTAATATCTCCATTGACACTATAATTAATTAATTATATTTTTTCATATTCTTTTACTGATTCAATAAAAAAATATTTAATTAAATACATTCATCTTCCTTATGTTTTCTAAATGTATTTCAAATACATTATATCTAATGTATTGAATTCATTTAATACATTTTTCCCTCATAAATCCCCTTTTAAATAAATTGCAATTTATTTAATTTCTCTCAACTTTATTAACTTCTATAATCCTATGATTAAATTTAGTCCTATTTAATTTAATCCCAATCCTACCTAAAACCTAGCCTACCACCCATCACTCTCATCCTTATAAGCCCACCCACTAGTTAATCCCACTTTATTATCTTGAATACCCTCTTAAACACCTTTTAGCCCCTAAATGGTTGCTCACACATGTGTGAGCAACTCAAAGCCCAAGGATCCCCCCTTTCATTAATTCCTCCAAAAAGCCTCTTACACCCTTGTCCCTCATTCCTTTCCCCAAGGTTGTTCACACATGTGTGAGCACACCTTGAGCCATCTTAATCATAAAAAGGTTGATGTTGACTTTTGCATGGCTTGTTCCTTAGCCCATGTGTCTCCCTTGTGGCACCTATGTGGATGCCACATAGATTCCACCTCCCTAAGGTCTCCCTCAAACCTATAAACAGAGCCCTTTTCTCAAGCAATTTTCAATCTCCTTCATTGCATTGTTATCATGCTAGTATAGTGTTAGAGATTTCTTAGAGATTTTCATGCTTAGAACTAATCTTTGGTAGTTGTTAGTATGCATTGTTTCAATTCCTAGTTCTTGCACATTTTCATGGTAGAATAGCATTTCTAGTTTATTCCATTGCATCCCATTTCCATTTTCACATCCTTTGGAATCATTTTGAGGTTGGCTTACTCATAGCCATTTCTTGAAGGTATTCCACATATACATTTAGTATAGATTCATATTTGCATTCATTTGAATGGTTTTGAAGGGATCCATTTATAGTTGTGTTTGAGGAGAGCACATCCACATCCCTCATTATTGAGCACACCAACAAGGCCTCTTGTGGGTGCCCTTGTTGATTTGCTCCGAGGTTGTATGGGAACTCTTATATTTCAGTTGAATTAGTTTTAAAACTCAGGTAGAATAAGTTGTATTTTGATTTACTTCAATTTTTGATATACATGTACAACTAATGTTTACTTGTTTATGCATGCTCTTAACAGATTATGTTTTCATGCATATAGTTAGTGATGAGGTGATGGTTCATTTAAAAAGAGGTATATTTCCTATTGGAACATATAGTAAGTTGAAAATGAAGAAGTTTGGTCTTTGTAGAACATTAAGAAAGTTTGATAGTAGTTGTATATGAGCAATGTTAGTATGCTAATAGAAACCAAATTTAAATAAAGCTTCTACAAACTAAACAAAATTCATAAACTTCAAGATAGACTAAGATGAGCTCTCAATTGAGAATATGAGCCATTAATGGGCTCTCTCAATAAGAAGCTCTCTTGTTGAGTGGCTTTGTCTAAATAGATAGGATGTATGCTCAAGCTTATGCTTCAAAAAGGGCTTCAAATGGAGTTGGAATTTGGGTGTGAGTGTATGGTTTTGATGTAAAATGGCTTCTTAAAATGGCATTATGACTTTACTTCATGGATTGTGTTATTTTGCAAAGGGGAAGGATCTAATTTATAGGCAAGAGGCTTGAGGGATTGAGGGCTAAGATGCAAGGATGGGAAAAAACTCATGGAGGGCTCAGATTGCATGAGAAGAGAGCACATGGATTGTGCTTCCTTATAGCCAATTAGGGAGTGACACATGTCACAGGGTGAGAGGATGGTGGAAAGGGGAAGGATGAGTCAACAAAGGAGGCTCAATGGGATAAAATCTTCATAAAGACCCTCATAATGGCTTGTAAGAGCAATAAAAGGGCTTGGAAGAGTCATTTATGGCCTAGTGGGCTTCATAAAGTTTTATGATTGAGATATTTTGAGGGAGATGAGAGCAATTTCGACTTGAGCTTGATTAGGAAGGTTTTAAGCTTTCTTAGGATTGTGCAAATGATTAGAGGATGGATTAGGATGGTTTAGGATTAGCTTAGGGATAGGCAAGTGGATGGCATTTAATGAGGGTGGGTGAAGGAGGAGATATTTGTTAACTTTGGCTTGGGTTAGTAAGTCTTAACCCATGTTTAGAGAATGTGAAAAGGTTAGGAGGGGATTAGGATTAGGTTTAAAGACATCTTCTAGAAGAGTCTAGACTTTGGATGAGGATAAAGACTTTCTAGAATAGTCTAGAACTTCCTAGGATGAGGATGAAGACTTTCTAGAAGAGTCTAGAACTTCTTAGGATGAGGATAAATTAGATTTTTAGGAAATAAATAAAGTTTTATTTATTTCAAGGGTTTGGGTTGAGGAGATATTTATTAAAACTTTTTTAATAAACATCAGGATTAATATTTAATCTTAATTAAATATTTTGAGTTGGGATTAGGGGTAGGAAATGATGGGATTAGCCTTTAATCAAAATTAAAGAAGGATTAGAAGATTTTGCAAGAGGTTAGTGGTCTTAAGGAAATTGGTCAAGTTTTGGGTAAAAAATAATTTTTTTATTTATTTTGGATTTTTTGGTCAATTTATTAATTAAATAATTAATAAATAAGGAAATAATGTTTAAATAAGATTTAAACATTTTTGGGAGGGATTTCTTAATTAAATATTTTTAATTAAGATAAAGGGATTTAATGGCATAAAAATAAATAAATTAATTAAATAAATAATTAATTAATAAATGATGATGTCATCAGGAATTTTTCAAAAAATAAAAATACTTTATTTTCTAAAGGTTTTTAGGTGTCTACAGTAGTAACACATATGAAGTTGAGTTCCTTAACGACATGGATATATTTCTTGTATTCAATGTTGCTGATTTGTATGAGTATCATGAGTCAGGTGATGAAGTTGTTATCCCAACCGATTATCCTAAAAAGTGGATTGAAGAAATTTAAAAAATATTGGATTAGAGAGTTGGTAAGAGCGCAAGAGGAAAATATTACTATGATTATTCAATGAAGTGGAAGAACATACTGATTGAAGATGCTACATGGATTTCCCAATCTGAGTTGGATTTAGCTCGGGTTGTGATACCTTCATGATTTAAGAGAATCATTTCTTTCAGCCCCTATTGTATGATGCAGGAGCATCCTTGGTTGCCTTGCTATCCTACTCATCTTTGTGCATTTTTCAATATTGGTCAAGTTCCTCTAGTGTTGGTTGAGTTCCTGTAGCGATGGCCAAGTTCCTATGGTTGTCAAGTTCCTTCATATGCTGAGTGTGCTTGGTGGTTTTTTTATGCTTAGTTCCTTCTCTAATTGAGTTTATCTATATCTGGTGCTTAGTCATATCCAACTTGTTTATTTAATTTGAGCTAGGAGTTTAATGTAAGGATCATGCATTGGGGATGCGTGCCATTTTGAGGTTGGCCTTCTGTTATGTAAAGATCTAGAATCTTTTGTGACCCATTTTGGCAAGTATAAGTAGCGAGTCTAGTTTATTTTTAGGGGCATGAGATAAAGTAGATGAATTGTAGAAGTTAGCAAGCTAGAATCAGGACATTTGAATGCAACTATGTCATGTTAGATATTTTGATGTATATCTAATCATTGTATTGGTTGTAACCCAAAAGGCCTCATAGTCGGTCATGTTGGTGGATCATTTGATGAATCAATAAGACATTAATCTCTCCCCCTCTCTCTCTGGTGGTGTTCTCTATTTTTTGCTTCCATCATGTTTACTTAGTGAGGTGTTTGGATAGGTAAGTGTACATTTGGCCCTAATTCTCCATACATGCCTACGTGATAGTGAGACTTATTAATTCATTTCTCTATTAAATTGTCTTCACATGTTCATTTATTTGAATTTAAATTATTTCTTTGGTTAGTAATATCTTTTTTTTTTATTATTAAAATATCATTTTTACAATATTAAATCTAGGCTTTAAACTATAACCTTCCTTTACACATAGATAATTCAACTCAAACCACTATGTATCCATACATATTTAAACTTTAGCCTTCCTCCTAAGTCCTATGCCTAAATAGAAAACACATATAAATCTTGGCCTATCTTAACTGACCATTAACAAAAAAACATAAAAAATGAGCAGAGTGTCTGCCACCTGTTGTGTTGTACTCTTTTCTGGTTTTCCACTTTCCACTCCCTCACTTGGCTTTGGCTCCTACTCAAACTCTTTTCCACCTCGCCTTTATTTTCTTTTGTCTCCTTGGTCATCTAAAAACTACCATAAAAAACTACACTTGATTTGTATCATTGCTTTTGTTTAGCTATCCATCCTCAAAATTTCTTTTAGCACTTTCATTTTTCATTGCCCATCTTAATCCAAACAAAAATGGCCCATTTTACTATTCTCCTTCTTCTTCATTCTTCCACCCTCACTGGGAATTTGACCCTGACCATCCTCCTACTCCTTCTTCCTCTCGCACTTCTCCACTTCCTTAGGTGGGCAATGAAAAAGCCCATAACACTTTGGATGGTCTACTCCAAAAAGACTCCTATTTTAGCCACCAGCTTAGCCCAAGCCAATTTTATCTTGGCTTTATAACCTTCCTTTTCTACCCTTGTTGGCCACCATAAAAAGCCCACCCTTCCTACTCTCATTCCCTCTTCATAATTTTCATATCATTCACTATAATCAAAGCCTTTCCCTAGCCATGCCCACTTTAATAGGAATTCCATTCCCACAATCAAATCATCTGGAAATAAATTTCTCATTATCCATTCCACTTCTTCCATTGGACTTGCTATCTCTAGCCCCCATGCCATTATAATCACTACTATATCCACATTTATCTTCAAATGATGGAAGGAGTTTTGAAATAGCTCCCTAACCATCTCCTTAATGACTCTATCACACCTGGCATCGGGCATTTGAGTAGCATTTTCAACTGCTTGTCTTGCACTGGTATGAACAAAGCCTTCTACTATCTACTAGTTTTAAAGGTAAATGTCACTTCCATTCTGCCTTTCAATCTAGTCACTATCACTTCTATAGATTGACTATTTAGATTGTTAGAGTAGCCTTTCCACCTTTAATATATATTGCCTTTAGACTACTTTCACACAAAAGGAAATATCACATCAACCTTTCGCACAAATCAAGTTAACCCTATTATCACATATTGTCATGATGAAACCATTTATTGTCAATTTTCCAAATCTACCTATCAGTTTTTCTAATAGTCCTTTATGATGTCAATCATCTTTCCATCATCTCTAAAAATATTCGATCAGTCTTATAAAGAACACCAACTAATAAATGCAACAAACCTCTTCATCAATTCCTTCCCAGTGGCTACAAGTTTAAAAAACTAGCCCTTCATCCTCCCTTGAACCCACTACCCATTTTGAAAGAGCATCCACATCTTTGTTTTCTTCTCTATAAACATGACAAATTTAAAAGTCCTTAAAACCATTTAACTCTTCATTAATAGACATTAAAAAATTTCCTAATTTCCAAGCAAAGATTGAACTATTACTCACAACTTGCACAACAACCATCGAATCCCCTTCTAAAATATGTTTTTCCCTCCACATATTTTTATGCATTTTAATGCTAACCATGCCACTTGGAACTCTACTTCATTATTTATCCCATATAATAAATGTAATGCTCCATATGCAACAATCTCCCCTAAATAGTCCTTTATAATGAATCTTGCTCTTGACTTCCCAAGGTTACCTTTAGAATCCCCATCAAAGTTTACTTTTAACCAACCTTCTTTAGGTGCTACCTACTTCACCTCTTCCCTTTTATTAATTTTAGAATTTGAAATTCCCTTAGCACCTACCTTTCCTATATTAATCCCTAGCCACGTTTTCTAAATTTCCCTGCCATAGTTCATAAACATGCATTTTGATATATTTTTCCTAAAGACCATAACATTCATCACTTCTTCAATAGAATGATCAATCCTTTTTAGAAGCTAATCAATTTTCTCTAACCTATCTTGAAAAATACTCCTATTCCTTTCCTTCCAAACCTCCCATATAACAATTGAGGGATTCACTTTCCAAATGCATTCAAATAAGCTTTTTATTCCTACTCTTGGCCATGAAATAAAGAAATCCTTAAGAGATGGGCTCCATGGTCCAGACCACCCCAATTTTCCTGAAGGCATCTCCAACACTTTGCTACTGTGTCACAATTTAACAATAAATGATCAACACTCTCCTCTTCCTTTCCACACATAACACATTTGTTGGGCCCTAGAAACAAAATTTTCTTCTTCTATCCTCTGTTAGGATTGAACTTTGTACTACTAGCCATGCAAAGGTTCTGGCCTTTGGGAGAACTTTTTTACTCCAACATAGATCCCCGACCATAAAAATTTCATCCTCCTTAGTGTCTAAGATTTCATATCCAAGCTTGACTGGAAACTTACCCAAGGCTGCTACACACCATCTAATCTTATCTTCCCTATTAATTATGCAAACCTTTCTTCTCTTAAAGATCTCCCATAGGGATTGTTGTTGTCCTTTAGAAAGGCCTTCCACTCTCCAATCTTTCCATATCTAGTTTTTTACCCCTTCCACTTCCACCATATAATTTCTCACATTCCTACCCCACAAATCACACAATATCCGTTTCATTTCTCTATCCCCTATTTCCTCATCTAAAGATTTGTTTCCATTCCATGAGTCCTCCCAAAAATTTTCTCTATTACCATTTCCTATGACCCATGAAATATGGTATGTTATAACATGTCTGCATGAAAGAATAAAGTTCCATATTGAAAAACCTTTAATTAGATTTTGAATAGTTAAAATCCTTATATTCTCATTAGAATCCAAATATTTGGCTTTAAGAATCCTAATCCAGGTTTGCTCTGCATCATTTTCCACTTGCCACACCAACTTGGCCCCAAAAGAAATGTTCATTGAGTTCTAGTCTCTAATTCCTACACCTCCAAACTTCTTAGGTCTAAAAATCTTTTCCCATTTAAGTAATGGCCATTTTTTCTTCTCACCCACCCCACTCCAAAAGAATTACCTCATCTGCCTTTCCACTAAATTAATCACCTTCTTCAAGATTTTTAAACACATCATAGAGAAAATAAGCACTACTGAAACCACAAATTTTAGCATAAAGATCCTTCCTACAAAAGTCAACCACTTACCTTTCCATCCTTCCATCTTCCTCAGACATTTTTTTGCCAATCCCTTCCAAACTTCACTTCTATTTTACCCTTGAAATAAAGGAATGCCCAAATACTTACTTGGAAGATTTCCCTACTTTATATTCAGAATTCTTCCAATAGCTCTTCTCCTATAAAGGTGGGTTTTAAAAAGAAAATTTCAGACTTTTCCCAATTTATCTTTTGTCCAGACACTTTTCCATAGATTTCCAAATTTTTTTTCATCATTCTAACTTCCTACTCCGAAGCTTCACTCATTAGAAAAGTGTCATCTAAATGTGAAATTGTGTCCACTCCCCTTACCACATTTATGCCTTTCCATAGACCTCTAACCCTTTTTCCTCTAATCAACCTCCCTAATACTTCAACCAATATTATAAATAGGAAAGGAGATAAAGGGTCCCCTTGTCTAATCCCTTTTTGTAACTCAAAAAAACCTTGGGGACTGCCATTAACCAATACTAAGAACCTTATAGAGGATAAAAATCCCTTTACCTAGCTAATCCATTCCTTCTTAAAACCAAAATTTTTAGAACTTTGAACAAAAAAACTCTGTTTACCTCATCATAAGCTCGTTTAATATCAAAATTTACCATCATTTTTTTGAGTTTGTTTGTTTTGATCAAGTGGATAATTTCATGAGCAATAATCACCCCTTCAAAAATAGATCTTCCTAGAGAAAATCCACTTTGTTCCTCTAATATTACATCATTCAGAACCCCTTTTAGCCTATTGGCAACTACCTTTGAGATTATTTTACACATAGTATTACATATGGAGATTGGTCTAAAATCATCAAAATATTTACATTCATCCCCTTTTAGAACTAATGCAATAAAAGTGTTATTCAAATCTTATAGAACAAACCCCCCTCTTCTGGATTCCTCCACCATCCCCCAAATTTCCTCTTATATACACTCCCAGATGAGTCTAAAAAAACTCCCTGTAAAGCCATCAAGCCCTGGACTCTTATCTTTACCCAAACCCTATAAAGCATTTTTCACTTCTTCTTTGGAGACTTCAACATTTAACCTTTCATTTTGTTCATCTATAATATGGCTCTAAATACACTCAAAAACATCCTCATCTAAAGCCTCCACCCCATCCTCAACTTTTCCTCTATCTTTGAAAAAATCTACTGCCACTTTCTTTATCAATTTTGGGTCACTAATCACCTCACCTTCTCCATTCTTAATAGAATAAATTTTATTGTGTGCTCTTCTTATTTTAACTAAATTATGGAAGAATTTTGTGTTTCTATCCCCTTCTTTCAACCACGTTTCTCTTGATTTTTTCCTCTAGAACACCTCTTCTCTCTTCTCTTAATAGGGTTTCATCATACTCTTTTTTTAGCCTTTTTTCTTCTTTGAAATCATCCTCATTCATCCCCTTCTAAATTATTCTTTCATTTAAAGTTTAAAGTGTTGCTTCTAGTTCCCCTTTTTTTTAAATATGTTTTGAAAATATTCTCCATTCCACACCTTCAGTTTTCCCTTTTTATACTGAAATTTCTTAAAAAAATTAAAAGCCTTATTTCCTTCCCACTCAGGTGCTTGCCTCCACCATATTTCTATCATCTCCTTAAATCCATTTGCCCTCATCCGCATAGCTTTAAATTTGAAAGGGCATCATTATGGAGTATGTTCTTCCTATATTCTTAGACTAATAGGGAAGTGATATAATCCATGAATAGGCAAAATTTCCACATCCACAGACCAATCAACTCTTGTCCAATCCCCCCCTAAAAGGAACCTATCTAGTTTTTCAGCAATATTTACAAATCCTTGCCTCATATTGTTCCATGTAAAATCCACTTGTTTAAAGGGAATATTTATAAGATCATTTTCCATATAAAAAAAGTTGAGAAGTCCTCTTGTGTAGTTGACCTCCAGCCTTTGCCTCCTTTTTTTCACCCCCCTCTAGGTATAGAATAGCATTGAAATCACCCTCTAAAATAGTGATTTCATCTTGTAAGATTTCCAACATCTTTGTTAGTGTTTTCTAGAGTTCTCTCTTCTCTCTACTTTGAATTGGGCCATAAACGTTAAGAACATTGAATTCATATCCTAATTGTTTTGAAGAAACTTTTATCCCTTGCCCATCTGCATTACAGTTCCATTCATTGTCTCATTATTCCATAAAATACACATTCCTCCTAAGGCTCCCTCTACAGACACCCACTCACCTTCCCATCTAAACATCTTTTTCTTCAACCCCTCTAGATCATTTGACTTTATCTTTGTTTCTTACATTAACACTACATTTGGTTTTGCTTGATCCAGGCCTTTCCTGATCAAGCACATTTTATCAAGGGCATTGTAGCCCCAAACATTCCACGATAGGATCTTCATCCCTTCTGGGAGGGGTTCTTTCCCCTTCCCGTTTTTAGTTTACTTGACTTCTAGCACTTCTTGATATCTGAATCAATGCATTGATGGTTCTTCTTCCCCTCTTTTGCCTCTCTCCAATATTTGCTTTATGTTTTTTACTTTCTATTTTCTCTATAGTTCATTTTTCTTTAAGGATCGTATTTTCCTCCATCCCAAAGAAATCTTCTTCACCATCTTCGTCCCTTTCCTCTTCATCCTTGTTTAGACTTTCCTTCAAGCTTGATTCCCCTAATCTTCCTTTCAAGTTTCTTATTAGAGAAATCTCAATATCCTTAAAACACTCTCTAGTTACCCCCTCCATTTCTCCTTCCTGCCTAGTCACATACCCCTCATTTTCCTCCCATTCCCTTAGTGATTCTTTTGATCTTTTTGACATCATTACCATTTGGCATCCTTCCTCCTAAGGTATTTGAGTTCCCTCTACTTCCCTACTACCCCCTATGCTATTTCTTTCTAAATTTCTATTTTCCTCCCTATCCTCCCTAACTTGCCTTGGCCTTTGTTCCCTCCTTATTTCAATAGTATTCCTCACCAACTTCCTTTGTAGATCTTGATCACTATTTTTTTCACCTTGTGATGTTTTTTTGGAGCCTTTGCAACTTTCCACATCTAATACTTTTTCTAGACCCATTTCCAAAAGCTTGCATTCCCCAAACCTTCGTTCCTAATAGTTATTTGCTCTTGTTTTTAGGATCATAACATTCTCCACCTCTGCATTATCCCTTTTCAATAGATTTTCTCTCCCATCCTTCTTGATTTCTTTTATCTTGGCTATCTCTATAACCCTCTTGAGTAGCCTTTCTTCTTCTTTTTCCTTATGACATCCTTCTTGTTTACAAATTTTTGAGTCGTGTTCCTCACACAGGCCAAACCCACATACCTTCAACCATTCCTCTAAAGACACTAACTATCTCCAAACTATTCCATCATTAAAGATCTCAATTAGTTCAGGGATTGGATGGCAATCCTTTTACATTATACATATTCTTGGGAACATTTACAAGGTTTCTCTATCCACCATTTCCACTACCTTAATAAATGTTCCTAGCTTGTTTCCTATCAATTTATAACATTGTTCCTACCAATATTCCTAGGGTAGATTTTTCAATACTATCCATAGAGGAAGTTCCTTTATTACCTCCTTTGTTGGATTAAAATTTATGGTTTTTTTCTTCATATAAAATCCATATTCATCCATAAAATAAGGCCCACTATTCAAGATCTAGTCCTTATCTTGTGCTATATCCATTGTCACCATAAAAAAACCATTTTCTAGTTTTTTAAAGTCTTTCACTGCACCCCATTTCTCATCACACCATGTTTTAATCTTACCTACTATTGGCCTTGGACCTCCCCGCTTTAGAAATAATGCATTTTTCTCTAGAAAATCACTCCTCTCCTTTATCAAACAACTTTCCAGCACTACTTTCTCCACTGTACATCGGGTCCACTGCTGATCCTCAATCATTTGCTTCTCCTAGTTTTCTGCTCCTTGAGGTTTTCTCATTTTTTTTTCTATATTTTCAAAAAAAACTTTCTGGCCTAGATTCACTGATGTGAATCTTTGCATCAGATGTCTTCTCTAACCATTTTCATCATGTTCTCTCTTCCATTTGGCCATTCTTCCCCATTGATCCATCCCACTTTTTTCCATTAAGATCTTTCTTGGAAATTTTTATTTCCATTTTTATTCCCCTAATAAAACTTTCCTTCATGTCTTCTAAAGGGCTCCATACCCTTTCCAAACCTCCCATACCTCTCACTATTCTTGCTATTCTTTGTAAACCCTCTCTGAGAACCATATCTCTAGCGCTCTGCCATACCATGAAAGTAGTCTTGTACTAAAAATAGTTATTTAAAATCTTTTTTTATTTGAATTTAAATATTCAAATATGAGACACCTTTTGGAATATTCAATCAAGGGACACAGTTGCAGGCAAAAACACTAGGGTTTTGAAAGATTTTCTCATATCTTCCAAACAATTTGGGGTTTAGATTTGATTATTTTTTCATAGGTTGGAGATGAAGAAGAGATGTCTCAGTCCAAATTTTAGATTTTCTAGATATGTTTTGCATGATTTTTAAGTTTTTCTTTATTTTTCATAAAAATCCATTTTTGGGCACAAATTAGCAATTTTTTCAGATTTTTTTTTTTTTTTTTAGAAACCTCTAAGATTTATATAAGTGGTTACTTCTTTATGTTGTTAATTTAGATGTGAAAAAAGCTCAAAAACACGGTTTAAGAAATCTGGTCTATTTTTAGAAAATGGGTCCTTAGGGCACAAATCAAAAGCTATAGCTAAAATTCTCGCATTTTTGGGAATCTCTCTAATTTTTACTATAGGTCTCTTCTTTTTATTTTCATAATTGGGGCCAAAATCATGACATGCACATCTAATCTTGTTGACTAGGTCAAAAATTAAAAAACAAAAAAAGAGCATTTAGAGATTTGCTTGCACTTTTTTTGCACATATTTTAATGCATGATATGAAATGTCATTTTGTATGGAATCAACTAATGCAATGTATTTTATTTTAATTATCATATTTCTTCATGATTTTATACACTTGATTGAAGTTTGTGAAGGGAACATGGAGGTCAAAGGAGCAAAATAAAAATAAAAATAGAAAGTGTAAAATCAAGGTGTGCATTCCAAACCGTCTTATTTGAATTGTAAAAATTGATCATTGTCTTCTTTTTTCATTGTAAATTTTTTTGTTTGGTGCGTCTTTCCAACATTGAAAAGGGAGCTTAAAATCAACTATTCACATTTGGATTTGGGCTTAAAATGAACACTTTGTCTTTTAATCCCCAAAATTTTCTTGTTTTAGTTTTCTTCTTACACCTTTGTTAAGGAGTTTGTGGGGAACATAAATGAGAGATCTTTCTTTTTTATCTTTAGGGAGCCTAACTAGAGAAGTTATGACTTTAGGGGATGACCTCAACTCCCATGTTCTGACAAAGTATAAATGGTGGGACTTGAATCTAAAGACATGCCTCTTGGAAGTAGAAATATTGTCAATCTTGGCTAAGCACCAAAGAACTTTATACCTTTGGAAAGTGAAGGTGGAGATTGGGTTACCACTTCCTCTTGACTATTTGGTAGTATTCTCTTTCATCTATGGATTTGGGCCTTATGTACCTTGTGTATATTGAGGACATCCTCTAGTTGAGCTTGTACATCCTTTTAGAAACCTGAATAGGTTGTTGGTGTAGTGTCTGCCTCTAGTTCACATTTCTGCTATCATTGCTGAACTCTTTTAGGCTAGTTTTATGTTCGATGATTAGTAGTATTGTTTTAATATTATCAGATTTTTTTTACATTCAGTTTATTATATGATGAGATTACTTGGTACTCTATATTTCATGTATGCATGATGATTATTCAATGTTTTCAGTTATTGAAAATGATTAGTTAGATGGTTTATTATCACATGTGTTTTCTTATGGATATTACCCCATACTACATGTGTATGGTGTGCGTGTTTTTTTCCTTTATGTATGGCGTTTCTGATGTGGTTAAGGAAGGGAGTCGTAGTCACCTGCTAGTTGGGATCTACACGATGCACCACTTCCTGTCATTGCCTGTTTAGCTTAGAATATTGTGTTTGTACATGTGGGGATTTTATGCAGGTTGCAAGTATCGGGTATCGACTTCCCTAAATTGCTAGGATGAGCGTACCCTATCGCATTATCTCAATGGTAAGAGAGGGGAGATAAATTCTTAAGTCCAAATCCCATACGTTTAAGTCATTTGTCCTAATTGAAAATTAGGACAAGTATCTGAGTCTAGTACCCTCTGAATGCGTCAAATGACGTTAATTCGTGATTATAACCCTTCAGTTTGATTTTGTACGTGTTTTGCTATGATGAATTTTCGTATGTTGTCTTTATGAGTCTTTGGTGTATTTTCTATTAATTAAGTCTAATTAAAAGATTTAATTAATGATTTAATTTAATGGAAAATTATTATGACACTTTAGTATTTAATTGTATTTAATTTATTGAGAAATTAATTAAATAAAAAGAATTAAATTTGGAGATAAAAGTTAAAGTTTAAAATTTAGAATGTGATAATATTTATTTATTTTAATAATAATATATTTAGAGTTCATTTTTAAATAAATGCTAAATATTATTGTTATTTAAGTTAATAAATATTTTATCAATTAAGTTTCTAAAATAAATTAAAAGTGAAAAAGGTATTAAATTATTAAAAGATTCTAGATCGCATGATGCGTGCATTAGTTGAATATAAAATAAATTAATTAAAAAGATAAAACATGTGGACTTAATAAAGATATTGTAATTGCATAAAGTGTGCATGGGATTAAAGTTAATTAATTAATTAACAATTAAAGTCAAGGGGAAATTAAATAAAGTTATTTAATAATTCTTTTAATATGCATGAAAAAGATTAAAGAAAGATCAATAAAAGTTAATTTGGAGTTAAGGGTTGTGAGCAAGGAGTTCTTCCGGGTGAATGCACAATTAGTGCCTCGATTTAAGGAGAGAACTCTTTATCACAATTAAGGGGGTTCATTATTGAGGGATAGGAATTTTGGAGACGAATTTGTATGCAAATTTTGGAAGCGAATCTTCTCACAATTCTCAGGTGGTTGTGTGTTAGCATCAGGTTCAGGTAGGGTCTTGTGTTTTAATCACTGATTGAATTATGTAAATTGATATTCCTGTCTACTTCGTGATTGTGAAAACTTGCCTTCTCATATTTCATCATACGAATCTATCAATTCTTCATCCTGAATCTTTTGCTATTCATTTTCATCTCTATATAAGGATTTAATAAATCAATTTGAAACCCCATCCATAGGTAAAAGAAAAACGTAGTTAAACCAGGGAGGGTTGAAATTTAAAAAAAAGATTTAAAATGGGAAAATTAAATGGTTGATAGTAATTCATCTATTAGATTATACTCGCAAAAGATATTTAAAAAATAATAATCTTAATAATATGTTTAGATTTAATTTTATTAGCTTTTAATAAAATTTAGATTTAAATATATTAACTTAATTATATTAAATTGGAATTTGAGGAGGTTTAAAATTTAAAATAAAATAAAATATTGAACAAACTATAATTAGGAATTGAAAAATAGATAAATTATGAAGAGCCATTTAGATTGTTTATTTAATTAAACAAAAATCTTTTATTCTACAAAATAATATGTATTGGGAATACGTTTTATAAAGTTTTTAATTTAAAAAATAAAAATAATATAAAACTTACCACTTTCACCTTACTGTCGGCGGCTTTGACATTTTCTTGCAACCATAAATCGCATGTACTTGTGATGGGCAGGAAAGTGGGGCCACACGGTCCTTTATTGTAAGGTGGTGACTGTTTTAAAACAATGCCCAATATGTTTTTACTTAAAAACGTAGGCCCATTAACATAGGGTTTATAAATTTTGTTTAATGTTTAAAGTTTCTTTTTAAAAATTTATAAGCTTTGCACGTTTGTTACATATTATTAATGTTTTAAAAGTTATATTATATAAAGTTATTATAATTAGATAACTTTGTAATTAATATGATTTATAAATAAATTTATTATTATTTAATAATTTTCATTAACAGATTTTAATATTAAATGTATTATTAAGTAATAATACTTTATTAATAAGTTTTATAATGTAAACTTATTATTATTTAATAATATTTATTGATAGATTTTATTATTATTTGTTAATTTAAATATTAATGCATTTTAATATAGTTTTTGTAATTATTAATTTATTAATAGTTTTTGATTAAATATTGATAAATTGATAATTAATGAAGATATCAATATAAGTATTTAGATCAATAATTATTAATTAATTTAATTAAAATTAGTTTAATTAAAGTTAATTAATTATGGATATTATTTGATAAAATTGTAGCATTATATTATTGATTTAAAACATGTTGGGAGGGTAATTCTAGTTTCATTCAAACAAGTGAATGGGTCAACCTGTAGGGTTATCTAGAAATCTTTTGAACTTGAAACAAACCTTGAAATTAAAATTGAAACGTTACATTAACTCAACAATATATTATCAATCAAACCAAATTATGAGTTTATGATGTTTTCTATGCATTGTCTATGGTTTGTGGTTTTGGGGGTTGGCTTAGTTTTGACCAGTCTTAGGTTGTTACTAAAGGCTCGGGGGTTATGTGTTTGTGATGTCATGCTAATGTTGGTCTCAATCTTTTATACCCGACCTTGGTAATGTGATGCTATACTCTATGACATGTTTGTATTTACTATTTGTTATTGCTTTCCAGCTTTCTTATGTGAAGCTAAGATGTATGTTTATGAGATACCTAACTTAACCATTTTTGAGTCATCAATCAGTTATATTTGATAACTATTTTTGAGTCTCGATCAGTTATATTGGATTACTTTCCAGTCACTTTGAGAGGACTGAGATGTTTTGGATGGTTTGTTCTTGATGATGTCATGTTGTGACATGTTTTGACTTGACCATTTTGGAGTCTTCGATCAGTATTGTGATATTTTCTAGTTGCTCATTGAGAACCAATGGATATTGTGGGATACTTTCCGGTTGCTCATTGGAGAACCATTGGATATTGTGTTTTATCATTGATGCCTTTAGTTGCTTATAGAGAACTATTGTGATTATTATGATTATCATTTTATGCTTTCAAATTGCTCGTGGAGAATTGATGTGATTATTGCGACTTATCTTTTGATGCTTTCTAGTCACTTGTATAGGATTGAGGTGACTTTGTGATTTTTGTTTTCATGAGCCTAGGGTAGGTTATCTATGTGTAGTGTCAGGAAGTGGCTTGCAATGGGGGACAGGAGACCCTAAGTGGCTTTGGGGATGACTCATTGTAAGTTGTTTTTTAATAAGTGTTAACATTACACTAAATATTGACATAAATGAACCTAATAAGATAATTGTATATTCTCCCCCAAGCCTCGAGTGCTAGTACAGACTAGGATGGGGTAGGGAGAACACTTGGTTATGACCTTGCATTCCATAGTATGCCTCGTCAGTACGAGAGGATACTAATGGCCGCAGGTTCACTGGGGACTCGGGATTCCTAAGGGATTTCTTGGGTAAACTCCAACGTGATTTGTGTGATGACACTTTCCCGCTTACATAGTAGGTTTCCTATGTGTCTTTGTGTGCCTCTGGGTCTAGATGTCGATCTATGTTGGAATCTTTGAGTTAGTATACATTTAGGATTCCTAGACTTAGAGAGTAATTGTGATATGTGATTTGATATCCTGTTTGGGACTTGAGACTATCTCTTCAACATGGTGGGAGTGGATCATTTAGATTCCACGTGGTCGGGTGGTAGTGCTTTTTCACTCTTACCATTGAGATCTGTCCATAGTCACTGTGGCTAGAGCTTCTTGGTATGCTTGTTTATCATGTTTAGATGATGTTGTTTACATATGCTTTATTATAGTATGTTAAATTTCTTTATGCATATGTTGTAGCATGTTTAGGTGTGACATGCCTATTATGATAGTACCAATGATCTCTTTGGTGGCTTGGGATGTTATGCGTGGGGGATGGCTAGGACCCACGATGGTCTAATGATGCTATTGATGGTTGGGAGGAACCGCACACTTAGTTAGTTGTGTTTTATGATGGATAGTTGTATATCATGTTGGATGTTTATATCTTTTATGATAGATGGATGTATCATGTATGGTAGATGGTTTCATTTATTTTTACTGTACTTTGTATCATGGATTTGAGGATGATGATGTATTTCTATTTCTACATATGTATATTTTTTTAAGCTTTTCATACCTTGTGACATGTACAGTGGATGATTGAGCATTCCGAATTAATTTGCCAAGAAGCATTTAGAAAAAATGTATATTAAATGGACTTTGGACTTTCTAATTATTCTTTCATGTGGATATGGTAGTTGTTAGACTTAGAATTAATTAAATTTAAATGTGACTCAATGTCTTGGGATCCTTAAGGAATGTAACCTATTATGTATGTTTGTTGATGATTGTGTGTTATTGCTTCCGCTACTATGTGTTTGATGTGCATGTTATACTTCTTACTTCAAAAAAAAAAGTTACCCAACTTAGTAAAACTTTAGTTCATTTCTTTTGGGTCCCTTGGCGGGGCATTGCAATTGCTATATTTTATGTGCTTGAATGCTTCAAAGTTTCCCCACTTGGAATGAAAAGGGAACACATCCATCAAATTGAGCCTTAGGAATTTATTTTCTTTGCATGATTTAATTGTTTTATTTTACTAAAAAATCCAAAAAAAATAAAACTTCAAAATCACAAATAATGAAAAAATAAAAGTCCAAAACATCAAGTCTAAATATTTTTCTTGTATTCTTACTAAGGGGAGTTCATCATTTGACTTTTGTTTGTTATTTCTCTAGTGCTTGAACTTGGTTAAAATGGCTCTTTGGTCTTACCACCCTTGGTCCTTTCCACCTTCCTGGCTTATGTCAGCATACTAGGACCTTCTTTTTTTGCTGAAATTTTAGCTTAAGCTACTTGACCACACTCTTGGTTAATGAATTTCTCACTTTTCCATCTTGGCTTATTATCTCTTTTATTGATCTTTTTCTTATCTTTTCTTTCTCACAATGGTCATATATAGGGCATTCTAACCTGCATCTTCGGCATCCTATGAAAATTTATCTTAGTTATCTCTTTTTATGCTTTTTCAATTTTGAAAAATGGACACTTTACTTACCTTATTTAGAAATCAAGGACACTCTAGTTTTCCTATTAAATTCTTCTAGGTTCCTTCATGCTTGACTTTCTATCTACCACTATGGGTTTTGAGTCTTTTTCTTCCAAACCTTAACCAAGTCTAGATGATAATGATCTCCTACATGTTGCTCAAGAGTTTCAAGACCTATATTCTCAATACAAAGAGCTAGAGGAGACAAATGCTCCTACTTACTTTAATCTAATTGGGAGCAAAGTAGAAATGCAATCTAAACTTGAGAAAATATTAAAAGAAAGACTAGCATCCTCACATGAATCTTATTTAATGCCTTTACATGTATATGAGTTATCTTCTTCAAGGTCATCCTCTTCTTCTAGGTCTACACATTCTATCTCTCCAAGACACCAATTATCTAAAGGCCTCTTTAGAAAATAAGCATGTGATACCTCCTTTGAGCCTATGTTTCAATTTCATGATAAATCTATCCTTGACCCATATGATAAAGAAATGGATGCATAATATGTAGTTCAAAAATAATAGTAATATCCTAGGCATGCTTTTGAGAGGACTCTTGCTTCTTTGGGGGACTCTTAAGACATAATTTTGCAAACACTCCATGATAATCAGCTCATCACATTGCTTGAGTCTAGCTCATATAGAAACCCATCCTTGGAAACCTGTTGTTCTTATCAATACATAATGAACATAGTACTTCAAATTGCATGAAGTTGAAACATAAAATCCAAGATCTTCTTGATGATGGGTTAGTTGTTTTTGCAAATTCTATAGACTCATGTGATGATGATACTACTCTTGAGGAAGATCAAATTGTTGAACCTATGCATAGTAATAGTTCTCTTGTAGCCTCCATTTCTTCCAACCCTCATGCATCTCCTTAAACATGAAACCTTTCCAACATGGCTCAATCAAATAAATAACCTAATGCTTCTCACAATGACTATGTCTATCCTCAAGAGACACCTCTAAAAGATACCTAGGCTAATTGGGCTAAGCTTCTTTTCAATGCCACCATGACCAAAGACCCTAAATTTTTATGTGCTACCATGCCTATCATGTATACTCCAACTAGTCCTTCATTAACTCTTCAAGATCTTATCATGCAAACCCAATATACTACCTTAGCCTTGAAACTGGATCCATGTCAAGAGGACTATCAAAAAGATGAAGAAACAAGTATAAGGTAAGATCCCTCCATACCCTTTCAAGATGTCATTTCTCCATCCCAAGTACAACCTATTCCTCTATTTCCTACCACTTATCCATCTCCCAAGCTAGACCAATATACCACTTCTGATACTTCCACTGAGATTATTTAATATCAAGATAAAAGTTTTCTACCTATGTCATCCAAAGACATTTGTCAAGATCAAGGTATCCCCTCATTCCCTTGTAGTACTTCTCCATATCCACCTAAAAAATCCCCCATTATTCCTAATCCTTTCAATAAGAATAAATACCTTCAAGCATCAAGTGCTCCTATCAAAGAAGTTGCTTCTATCAAATATATTCATGAGGGTATTGGTAGCCTTGGCAATGTTGCTCACTCTAAGGATATTGATATCCCTATCCATTATCCCTTTGCATCTTCTAAATGTATCCTTGGTCCTTATCCATTGAAGCTAAATATTTCAAATCTTCCATATATATTGGGTCTGTTAGAAATAGATATCACTATGGGGTTGGGGGGGGGGTGTGAATCAGTATTCTACAAACTTTTGCCCACAACTGAATATTGTTAATTACTTTATGACTTGCATATGATAGTAAAACAACATTGTTGAACAGTAAATATAACCATACACAAAGAACTCATAACACCATTATTTATTAACTAAGGAAACCTTGAGCAAGAGAAAACCTTGGTGGGAATGATACCCACTAGATAATCTAGTAAACAAAAAAATCATGTTAAGGATATTGACCCTGTTAGGAGTCTATGAAATACATATAGTGTCTCAAATCCTTGTTAGAGGACTAGACCCTGTTAAAAGCCTCAACCCTATTAGGAGTTTCTTTAACCTTGTTAGGAGTTGGTAGAACAAATAAAATATATGCAAGGAGAGCCCACTACCCTAATACACAATTATACAATTAAGTTCTTCACAAGTATAGGTATACATACAATACTTTCTCACTATTGTAATTTTCACTTCTTTTGATCATAAATTAGATCTCACATCACATAAGGCTCATATATCTTTCAATATGTCCATACAATAGTTCTCATGTCATCTATCATCATATCAACTTTTCACTCTTTATGCAAGATAAGATCTCTTCTTATACCCTGCAAATTAATGATTTTTTGCTCAGTCAACCTTCATGTCTTCACACACTTGACATAATATAGAATCACTTATGGATTAATATCCACAAAGTTAACTCATCATGATTTAGTAATTATTTTTTTACCAAAATAATTCCTTAAGCCATACAACTCAATTCTCTGTTATGCTTTATTTTGCTTTGTTAAATACTTGTACTAGTATTTTGACTATAACTTGCATCATACTGACCCTACACATCCATGCACTTAACCTTATCATTATGAAATTGTCATAAAGATATCCTCAACTATGCATAAGCTAACTCAAAGTGTGTCATCTGTACACATCATATCTATCTTTGTACTGCTGCAAACTGTGTAACTCTTAGATAGATTTTCTAACTCTAAATGCGTAAATGAAATGTTGAATATATGTTGCCATAAATGACAACACTCAAGACATCTTGCTGACCATATTGCCAATAATCTCCACCTTTGGCATTGATGGCAACATTTGGGAAAATTGGCTAAGTCCCAAAATGATGTCATACAAAACAAAATAAATAAAATTAACTGTACAAAAATTACCTTCGAAACATAAAATTTTTATTCATGTTTATGGATCATTACATTCCTTATCACTCCCTTCATTGATACATAAGTATACTCTCGCTTTCATATACCATTCCTTACATTACATACAATTTCCTTACATATATTACTCCCCCTTTGACATCAATGGAAAAGGTGTCAAAAACTATATATAAAAACTGGGTAGCCTGTTGTTGATCAACTTGATATCTTGGAAAAACAATCTACATATACAAGTCTAAGTCTTTCCACTTTCGTGTTCTAGTTCTTGTTAACTATATCAAAGATATGCCACTTCTACTATGCTCAAATCAGTATAGGTAAAATTATCATAGGTAGTCTTTGCTGCAAGACTTTCCTCAAGTTGCCTTTGCAAAATGCTAATCTTAGGTGATGGGATTTCTCTAAGAGTAGAGAACCTGTTTACTACCTTTTCCTTATTAGACTCCAAACCTTTCTGGTCTGCCTCACAATAGGTGTATAATAATCATGCTCAAGGCCATGCTTAGGAATAGTGTATTCAATCTAAGGATTATTTTTCCCACTATGAGGTGCATTTAATCTTGTCAACCTAGGGACGTATACTTGAAATGGTCAGCACAATATGTGCACTAGGTCTCTTAATGAGTCATTATGCTTATGCTGCAGGAAAGTAAAATGCAAGGAAAAGAACCTACACTATTACTGTAGGAAACTAACAAGCTTAACTCTTCACTAAAATGAATACTATAAATTCAATGAAATGCTAACATATATTCCAACTCAGTTCATCTACTATAACTATTCTCACAAATGCTACAGGAACATTCACAAAGCATGATGCTACAAGAACTTACTTCTATCTGCAATACTAGAAATGCTTGAAAATAAATCTATACTACTCTAATCTAATCCACCTTCCAAGTGGGCCCCCTTGGTTGGCTTTTTCTAATCTACTAACACAGGATATAAGCCAAAAACTATTTCATTATGTTTTAGAAATTTATTACATGGGAACAATACATAGAACTGTAAAAATAACTCATTGCAAGAGTTAATAGTTTGTTTTCATAAAATTTCTTCTTCTAACCCCTAACACAATTAGTTTGATCCCTATAAATAGAAGATCGATGCTTATTCCAAAGCAAAAAATAATTATAAATTTGCAGGTGAAAAAGAAGGAAAGATAACAACTCAAGGTAGGAAGAAAAGATAACTGCTCAAGGCGGAAATAATAAAGTATAAACAACCACTTTGACATAGTAATAAATGTAGAGAATGTAGTAAGTCTTCATAGCTCCTCCATACTTGTAGCCGTGTCCTTTGGTATCGTTATGATTTTTCTCCACCATGGCTAAACCTCAATATTTTTTTTCCTTGAATGCTATTGGCTTTCTTCAACGTTCATCTTTAAATTCTTCCAATCATCTTTAGCTTCATTTCTAATAGGTTAGTTATAATGCAGAGCTATTTGCAAATAAGCATTATCAAATTAAATTCAAATATAAGAAGACACATTCTAATGATTATATGAAATACTACATCATATATATAATATTAGCAAAAGATGACATACTATCTACCCATAAGTTAATCATTGGTTTAGGTAAACATAAGTTCACAAATGTCTTGATGAAAATAAAATAGTGTTCAACAAAGTGTTTAAAACTATCATAAAATAGAGGCAATAATTAGCCTCATCATCTACCCCCTAGTAAACTAATGCTTGTCCTCAAGCATTGCATTTCCTAGTTTGTGCCTTGAATTCCCCAACTTCAGTCCTTCCTTTCCTACTGCTCTTGAATGTATAGTAGAATCCTCATGTTCTTTCCCAAACCTCCCTTCTATTGTCCTCCTGCAGCTTGTCAAGAATGGAAGCATTAATATCATACAGGGGGCACATGAGCATTGGAGTTTGCATAGTGAGTTGGCACCATAGTTTTGGTCTAGCTTGTTTCCCTACCTCTAGATACTTTGGAGCTTAGTGAAGGGCAGCCTCCAAATTGATGGGACTATGTGGCTCTAACCTTTTAAGTGTATTAGGTAATCTAGCCCATCTACTTCTGACACCAACCATGGCTCTTTGGAAGGCAAAGTAGGGTAAATTCTCATAATCTACATAGGCCTTGGTTCTAGCAGCACAGATTCTATCCCTTACTCCCTTGTTCTTATGCCCATAAGTTAATCTAAACCAATCCCTAAGAACTTCTTCTGGTTTAGTGCTCTCAGCTCTTAATGGCAGGGGCTCTGTTCTTTCCTCGTCTATATAATTATTCACTTGCTTATCATAGTTTGCTTCATTATACATCTAGGTCATCAAAACCCTCAGATGTATATCCCCTATATAGAGTAAAGGATTCCATTGGGTTCCTAATGGGATGATAAATTTGTGCACATATAATTCATAGAGAAAATTCTGCTACCAGGATGGTAGAGTATGGTATAAACTATAGAATTCCTAGGCTGATTTGAATTATGCATTTATATTCTTAAGGGTTAGCATAAGTTGGAATAAAAAAAATTGTTCCTTTAAATAGAGAGTAGTCTACAAGCAAGTGCTTGATCAGCCAATTTGAGAGCATGATCCATCCTTTGTTTTTGATTTTCTAATTGCTCGTTCAAATATGTAATTTCTACACTTAGAGACACTATGCCTTTCTTCATTCTCTTCCTCTCTTCTTCCCATAGGGTTGTAACAAACATATGTTGTCCAAACAACTAGAAAAGGAGTTTCTATAAGGTAATGGAACCGTTGTCCTCTTCAGAGTTTCTTTTCTTCTTTCTCTATTCCCTCCATAAATGTTCTACAAAATCAATAAGCCATGTTGATTTATAGGGAACTAGGGTAGTGTTTGGATAAACTTACTCAGGAACTATTTCATCTCTACAGCTTGAAGTACTTGGTTGGCCTGTTGAGGTATCATTTTGACTTTCATTGACTTCAACCCTACATTCCTCATTAGGGTTTTCAGGAATGTTTACAGTTTCAAGATGAGGAGGAGAGTTATCAGGAACAATTTGTACTAGGGATTCTTTAGTAGATGGCTTGGATGAAGTGGATTCTTTAAAAATTTGTCCTCTCATTCTAGGACTTCTTCTTACAAGGGTTTCTTCTGGTATCACAACCTTCTACCTACCTCTTCCTTTGGGTGTCTCTACTGCAGGACCCATCTTAGTTCTCTTTTGCCTCATGATTGTACGGTTTGGCTTTTCTTTTACTGGAGCAGAGATCTCTTCTTGCAATTTTTGTTTTCTCTTTGCTCGGCTAGAGGTAGGTTTATGGGTTTCTTGAACAGGTAAAGGTGCAATTTCTTGCACATTCTCTTGCACATTTTCTTGGACATTATCTTGCACATTTTTAGCTTCAACATCTTGAGTGCTTTACTCATTAGTAGGAACTACATTCTCCTCACTAGGCTATTCATTAAGGGCAGCCTGGGGTTGTAGGGTTTTAGCTTGGAAAAATTCTACCCATGACATGGGAGAGACATCCCTAAGTGATCCTTCTATGAGTAATTTAATTAGGGCATGATGGGTGATAGAATTGTCCTTTCCCTTTTGGGTTTCTTCAGCATTAATAGATAGCATATTGTACAAGAAATTGGGAAAATTTACTAGATGATTATGCCTTATACAACTGAGCAATTTAAAATGATGTGCATGTAAATATGAAAATTTTCCTTCACATGTGAGGTACCTGATAATGTGCATGGCGAGCTCGTTGTATGGCGACAGAAGAGACATTCTTTTACAACCTTGCTTGGTAATATCCAACTGAGGATCAATTGATATGACAAAATGAGCTCTGGCTGATATTACATCGTGCATATTAGGATAATGTTCTCCTATTGTTGGTAACCTAGTTACTTTTGCTATTCGCTTTTCTATAGCAACCACCATTAGACCCCATACAGAAGCTTCTCCTTCATCAAACATCCTTGTGAATTCTATGGCTGCTTCTTCATCAAATGTAGTTAAACTTAAGAAATACCCTAACCAACCACACGCATTAAATCTCCTCACTACCTCTACATTTGAGAGAAAAATGGTATGCTCTACTAGTTCTCATCGCTACAATTGTCCACCCATTTATGCTTAACACTTTCACTGTCTACACTGCTTGCACTATTTCCCCCTTATGAATTTAGGCTTCTTTTGTTGTTGTTTTACAAACCCATTTTCACATTTCATTTGATAGGTAATTAATGTCATAACAATTCGTTATGAGCAATAATATGGCTTTAATGAGAGTAAATCATGGATGTGTGTGAAAATCATCCAAAAATGTGATTCAGATCACTTGAAATTTAAATATAGGTCACATCACAACCTGACAATAAGAAATCATTCAAGAATAAGGGGTATGACACCTAGACACTTGTGTACTTATGACAATTGAATTCCATCAATAAAGGAAATATGAAGATTTGGAAAAATCTTTACGAATAAATAGGAATGTCATTGGGTTTTAGTAAGCTTCCCTGCCCCCTACGAAATATGGACAAGTGTCCACACTTGTCAGACTTAGTATAGGGTATGGAACTGACATAATGCTGCCATAATATAAAGAATGTAGTATTAGATATAAGCAACAAATTCTGTGTACTATAAATGAATAATAATTTAAAAATCTTATACCTATTAATTGATCATCACACATACCAAAAAGGTGGTGGAATTTACATCAGTAGTGATAACATCCATCAGCAAGCTTGCAGTGTTTATTGAAAGCATTTAGAAAATGATGACGTAGAAGGAGGGTGGGTGGAAGGTAAAGAAATGATATGAGGTGGATAAAGAAGAAATAAGAAAGTGAATGGAGAAGTTTGGAACTTTATGTGGGCATAAAATTTTTATTATGGGCATGCACAAAGAAATTAGTGTTGAAGAGCAGTAGGTGGAAGGTTAACAACTTTAGATGTAGGAAGAGTTACTTGGTTTGTATTTGAATTTGGCTGTTGAAACTACTGCAGGAAATCCTCTTTTGTTTGGGGTCATTTATATAACTTGAGTCTGTGACCATTGACTAATAATTTAATAGGTACTAGATCAATGGTAATTAATTGGATAGCTCCATTTTCAAAGACATGATTAATTTCATATGGACCCAACCATCTTGTCTGCAGCTTGCCTGGCATATCTTTAAATCTAGAATCATATAGTAGTACCCAGTCACCAACTTGAAATTGTTTATTGCTAATGTGGGAGTCATGCCATTGTTTTCTTTGCTTCTGTATAATTTCAGTATGTTCCAAAGAAACTTTGCGCATTTCATTCAAAGAGTTAAGATGTAGAAGATGTTCTCTCTATGCTACAGGAAGTTCAATGTCCAACTCTAATGCAATTGTTAAAGTTTTATGTTCAAATTCAATGGGGAGCATTGCTACTTTCCCATATAGGAGGTCAAATGGTGAAAACCCTATAGTAGTCTTCCATGTTGTTCTGTAAGCCCAAACAACATCTAATAATCTGCTAGTCCAATCCCTACGATGCAAATGAACAATTTTTGTTAGGATGCTCTCTATCTCGCAATTTGTGACTTTTGCTTACCAATTAGCTTGAGGGTGATAAGGACTTGATTTCTAGTGCTTGATGTTATATTGTTTCATCAATTCTAAGATTAGATTAGAGGTAAATTGTGCACCTTGGTTAGTGACTAGTTCTTTGGGTACACCATAGTGAGTAAAAATTTCTTCATACAGAAATTCTGTAACTTTGTGATCACGAGCATGCTTCATGGCTTTGACTTCAACCCATTTTGTCAGGTAATTAGTGCACACAAGGATATATGATTTCCCATTGGATGGAGGATCAATTGGACCAATAAAGTCCATTGCCCATTTGTCAAATGGTGTTAATGCCATCTATGGGTTAAGAGGCATTTCATCTGTTCTTGTTGGTTGGCCTATCCTTTGACACTTATCACACTTTTATGTATAGTTGGCCACATCTTTGTGAAGTGTAGGCCAATAGTAACCAGTTGTCAAGATTCTCAAGGCTGTTCTTTTTGTTACAAAGTTCCCTCCACATGGTTCATTATGACATGCATGTAGAATGTCATATGTCTCATCCTCTCTTACACATGTTCTCATAACTTGATCAGGTCCAGTGTAAAACAAGAGATTATCTATCCAAGAGAAATGGAAATTTTTCTCTACAAGTAGCTTCTTTTCCTTGTAAGAAAAATGTTCTGGCATTTTATTGGCTGCAATGTAGTTAGTGATGTCTGCATACTATGGAGTTTGAACAACAATATGAAATAAATGCTCATCTAGAAATGCATCATCTACCAGACTAGTGTCATTATCATCATGATGGGTTCTTGATAAATAATTAGCTACAACATTGGCTCTTCTAGGCTTATCAATGATACTTATATCAAATTCTTGCAACAATAGTAACCATCTTGCTAAACTGCTTATTATAGCAGGTTTGTTCATGAGATATTTAATTGCTACATGATTAGTATGAATAAATATGGGATAGCCAGTTATGTAATGCTGAAATTTGTTCAAGTTATAAACTATTGCTAACAGTTCTTTTTCAGTCACTATGTAGTTTAATTCTAGTCCATGAAGGCTCTTGCTAATATAATATATTGCATTTTCAAGATTTTGAGATTGTTATCCTAGAATTGCACCTATGGCATAGTTAGAAGCATTTATATATATATATGAAAAGGCAAATTCCAATTAGGGCCTTGCAAAACTAGGGCTATAGTGAAAATTTTCTTAAGCTGTAGGAAGGCTTCATTACATTCAGATGTTAACTAAATTTAGCTTCCTTTGTGAGTAATTTATACAAGGGCTAGCTATTTTGGTGAAATCTCTTATGAAATGTCTATAATATCCAGCATGACCTAGAAAAGATCTTACATCTTTCAATTTTTTAGGTATGGGCAATGTTTGAATTACCTCTATCTTAGCTGGATCCACTTGTATTCCTACAGTTGATATGAAATGACCAAGTACCACACCTTCCTACATAAGCATGGAACATTTTTCACTATTAAGTGCCAAATTATGTTCTTGACACCTTACCAAAACTTTTTCAAGATTCATCATTGCTTTCTCAAAGGTGACTCCAAATGTTGTGAAATCATCCATATATATTTCCATACAATCATGTGATATATCAACAAAGATGCTAATAATAGCTCATTGGAACATTGTAGGAGCATTACATAGACCAAATGACAAAAAAAATTATGCAAAAGTACCCCATGGGCATGTGAATGTGGTTTTTTCTTGGTCTTCAGGAGCAATACTAATTTGATTATAACCACTATACCCATCTAGAAAAGAGAAATACTTCTTTCCAACTAGAGTGTCTAGAACTTGATCTATAAATGGTAAAGGAAAGTGATCCTTTTTGGTGGTCTTGTTCAATTCTCTATAATCTACACAAATTCTTCATTTTCCTCCCTTTTTGGGAACTATGACTAGGGGTGACACCCATCTACTATAAGCTATAGGATAAATAAAACCAACATCAAGTAATTTTTGCAATTTAGTTTTAACTATTTCTCTAAGGCTTGGATTTATCCCTCTCTAGGGTTGACAGAGTGGTAGACACCTTTCATTGATGTATATCCTATGGGCGCGCAATTTAGGACTCAACCCTTTCATATCACCATAGTCCTGTGCAAAAGCCTTTTCATGCTTTTGAAGCAACTTTGTTAACTGTTCCATTTGTGTGGATGTTAATTTGGGGTTAACATGGAGATTATGACCCGTGGACAGTTAAATAGTAGTGGTAGACTCTATCATAACAGCTTCAGAGATTGGACTTGCTTCTAATTCACACAATAAGAGTGGATGAAGAATGTTAGGTTCTTTGAGAAGAGTACAATTTTCACCACATTCCTCATATGTAATTAATTCTAACACATAATTTTTAGATACATCTTTTTCTACCACACAACTATTAGTAAGAATACTCTAAAGTACTAAATCTTCCTCCTACAGCTTTGGAAAGGATTGTCTATGTAACATCATGAGCTATACTATAGAATTTAACTCTTCTTCTTCATCCCCTAAATATGGTCAAACATATGTGCTCAAATCTGGTAATGGTTGTGCTAGAGGATATAAATCAAATTTATTTATTGCTTGGCCATTGGATATGGTCATATTCCATGATCTACAACTTATATTTGCATCAACTGTAGCTAACCATGGTTAATCTAGGATGACAGGGTAACCAAAATATATTAACTTTGGGGGATAGAATCATGTAGTTTGTAGGATACTCTAGAGAGTCTAAGGTTACAACTATGTTTTCTATCATCCCATCAGGGGTGACAATAGAACTGTCTGCAAGTTGCATAATTGTTGGAGTAGCCCTTAATCATCCTATTTTCAACTTCTTCATATTGTCCTTGGTCATGACATTTATAGCAGCACCAAGATCTATTAAAGAATTTTCAATAGACTGCCCATTTATACTCACATCCACAACTGAACTACCTAGATTAGAATATTTTGGTGTGATCAATTTTCCTAACATAATGTCAGCCAATTGTCCCACAACATGGACTGTGGTGGGGTCCTTTTTCTTCCTTCTAGGCTTCTTCAGGCAGGCATCTCTAATGGTTTTTCCATAGATTGGAATATCTTTAATGGCTTGGAATGGGGGTATTTAGACATGCTTGTTCTTCAACTAATCAATAATATCTAAAGGTTGTTCCTCTATTTGTATAGGTTTATTTCGTATAAGCTTTTCTAGAAAAGGAGGTTCCACCACTGGTTGAGCTTGGGTTGAGATAGTGACATAGGTTGGGTCAACTTCTTTAGAGATTGAGGGTTCTGATGCTACAGGAGTATTTGGTATTGTATATGCGAAATGTGGCCTTATGCTTCATACACACACTTCAACATAGTCTTTATATGAGGATTCATCCCAGAATGAACATTGGATTATCCATCCGAAAATCATCCAACAAATCGACCTGTTGCCTTCTATTTAAAGAGTTTTTTCCTAATTAATGTCCTTAGATTTGAGGTGTAGGCAACTAGACCCTCTAAGAACGAAGGATTTGAAAATGAGATGCAACTATTCTATGTGAATATGCAAATTAATCTAAAATGAGATATGCAAACTAGTCTAAAAACATATAAGAGAAACTATGCTAAAGATGTATGCATATTAGATCTAGATGAGAATTAAGCTAACAATGAAAATCTATGAGAATTTAATAAGCTTAAATGAGTATGCAATTTGGCAGCAATTCGATGCAAATTCTAATTCCTCTTCCAAAATGAAGAAATGAGGGTCTCTTAAATAGACATTCCTGGAAACCTCCAACAATTGAGATTGATTTCAATCAATGGTCAGGATTGAAGATGAAGTCCAGTCATAAAGGAAGATTCCCAAATCAAAGGGAGTTAACTGGCTCAGATCTGAGTGTAAGAGTTAGTCAACTCAGACAGACTTTAGTGTTAGAGTAAGTGATCTGAGTCATTTCCAATTTGATCAGCAGTGAACTAGGAATTTCCCTTTTTTGAACTGAAGAGAGATTTTAGAGAGATATTTAATTTAATAAAATGAGATATGCTCTCATAAATACCTTTTCTATTTAATTAAATAATTTCATTTAATTAATTAGAGATACTTTTCTATGTAATTAAATAACTTCATTTAATTAATTAGGAATGACTTCATATTTAATTAAATAACTTTGCTTAAATAATTAGAAATAGATTTCCATTTAATTAAATAATTTTGTTTAATTAATTAAAAATAGGTGTATTTATTAAATTAAATTAATTTAATTCCTTAGTACATTAGCCTTAGGAGATAATTTAATTTAATTAAAGTGTAAATACTTTAAATTAAATTAAATTGTAATCAGTAGGTTTAATGTGACTAATATGAATAAGCACTTTAGGAATTAAATAAAGAGTATGATGAATGCAAATTTAGGTTTTCTACATTTGACAATTAAGTTAAGTAGCAAGTAGCGGAATAAGAATTGCCTAGTGACATAGGACTCAAGATTGATTAGATAGACCAGAATTGGTATAATGGCAATAAGCCAATTTTGGGGTATTACATTTTGCCCCTCTTTGAATGAATGTGGGTGTAGCATGTTCAATTCAAAGAAAAATCAGAAAGAATAATGCGAAGATGAGATTGGTTCCGAAGTTGATGATACGAAGACCAATTGATAAGCTTTTAAGGACTATCTCTAGAACAGAGCTTACTCCCAAGGAATCCAATCAGAATGGCTAGATACCTAAAATTGATAAGCATTTAAAAGACTATCTCCAGAACGAAGCGTAATCTTTAAGAATCCAGACAGAACGTTTACATACCTGAAATTGATAAGTATTTAAAAGACTATCTCCAGAATGGAGCGTAATCTTTAAGGATCCAGACCGAACGTCTAGATACCTGAGATTGATAAGCATTTGGAAGATTATTTCTAGAATGGAGCTTAACCTTCAAGGATCCAGATAGAACACCTAGATACTTGAGATTGAAAGTATTTAGAAAATTATCTCCAGAATGAAGCTTAACCTTCAAGGATCCAGATAGAACACCTAGATACCTGAGATTGATAGCATTTAGAAGATTATCTCCAGAACGGAGCTTAACCTTCAAGGATCTAGATAGAACACCTAGAGACTTGAGATTGAAAGTATTTAGAAGATTATCTCCAGAACGGAGCTTAACCTTCAAGGATCCAGATAGAACACCTAGATACCTAACATTGATAAAAGATAACAAGGTCCAATCATGAGTCGTAGAATCATCCCCAGAACAAGGCTTAATCCTCAGGAGTCGGGGTTTAGACTGTCCCAATACCTGCCCATTGAACTCTGAGAAGAGCTGTTATAAGGTTGATCAATTTGATGAAAAGATAAGATAGATGGAAAAGATTCCAGATAAGAGGGAGCAAGATGCCCCGAGTGATGAGATGCCCCAAGTGATAAGGACATAAGATGGGAACCAGATGCCCCAAGCAATGAGATTGAGATTGAGTTACATTTAGTTCAATGGTGTAATCATCCTGCCCCCTTGGGAGTGAAATCGAAAGATGACACACCAGAAATATGATGTAGGCATCATAAAGAGATATTGGAGAAATCCAAGATTTAGTAGAATATGGAAGAGATCAGAGTGATCAGGAGATGATTCAGAGTCCATTTAGCATGCTTCTGAGGTCCAGAAGACCAAGTTTGACCATTAGTTGACTAGAATTAAGCAAAGTTGACTTGAGTTGAAGATTTTTAAAATGAATTTTGCAAATATGAAGAATTTAGAATTGAAAGGATTTCAGGAATCCCAAGATATCAGATAAATTCAGACTGCACAAGCATTTGATTGTGTTAGTCCCCTAAACTTTAAAATGCATGTTTGAGGCATTTAGGTGTGTCATATTTTGAATTCAATCCTAAAAATGGATCCAAAACGGTCCAATTAGCCAGGGGTGTGATTTTCGCACAAATCTGAGCACTTTCAAAAATTAGGTCCACCCCTATATAAGGGTCCAAGGTGTCATTTTCAAACTCATTTGTGCTTTTGTCTTCTAGTGATTTTGAGCTCTAAGAGAGACATGGTAGTTAATGTGAGATATCATCGATTTGAGCGCTCCAGATGTCACAGCTGGCCAGCAAACTACGGACCATCGATGAGTCGTCAATTCCTTACCTTTGTACTTTTGCTTTCACGCATTTCTAGGTCATTTATTTCATTTATTAGCATGTTTTTCAAAAGTCCAATCGGTCTTCATGCAAGACCTATCATTTTTAGCATGAAGATCTTCTTTCTTCATGCGCAACAAGGAGGATCTTCATGCGGTAGGCACTCATCTCTCATGCGAAGAACGAGATTCTTCACGCGAAGGGAATTTGTTTCTCGCACGATGACATGATTCTTCACACAAGATTTAAGATCTTCGCGTGAGACTTTGCAAACTTTGTGATAAATTTCATGAACTTCGTGCGAGATTTCATGAACTTTGTGCGAAATCCCATGACAGTCATGCTTAAAAGTTTCACTTTTGTGCTCAAAAATTGCATTTTAATTTGTTTTGGTGTATCATTTTGACTTGATACTGATTGTTTCATTTATCATTTTTGTTGTGCATGCAGGAGGTCTTTGGTGATGTCGCATTTAGATCGCACAACCCACCATATGGGGAGTTATTGCGAAGTCTCGATGATGCTAATCGGGCACACATTGCTCGATTGGGTTTGTCTTCACTATGTCAGATTCTAGCTGTGATGGTGAATCACGGCTTACTAATAGCTTTGGTGGAGCGTTTCCATTCAGAGACAAACACTTTTCATTTGTCGATGGGTGAGATGACGATTACCCTAGAGGATATATGGAGGATACTGAGGATCCCATTTCATGGTGCCTAGGTCATTTATGATACAGTGCCCTGAGCAGGGGTAGAGGCACTATCCATTGTGTTTAAGAGAGAGCTACCGAGGGGCAGGGCCATCAACTGGGATGAGTTGATGCACACCTACAGACCGATGCACAGGCTAGCATCTATGCTGGCTATATTTTTGAGCTATTTCTTATGTCCTAATAGAGGACAGCATGGTTTGGAGTGCGGGTGGGGAGTCATGCTTTGCAGGATGTTGGAGGCACCCGAGATCTTTGGATGGGGTCAATGTATGTTGGCACACCTTTTTCATAAGATGCACAAGGTAGTCTTCCATGAGAAGAAGACAATGGCAGATGGAGTCTACGTTTTACAGATATGGGCATGGGAGCACCTTCCCATATGCAAGTTGATTCATGAGGATGCCCGAGAGCCCATGGAGCCCTATATATGCAGATATCGAGGGCACATTACCCAGGTCCACCTGGGTAAGACTGAGCACTGCAGGATATGTCTTGATGACTTGTTCTTCATAGTATGGCGAACTTGGTGAGAGACAAAGGATTGGGATAATGCCCCTAGAGAGCTACCATGGATGTTTAGTTCTTGACCTCTGGTGGGCAGGACCACATTAGTCATAGAGAGATTTGTGATTTCATGAGTGTGGTGGTAGTATGGCCGACCACAGGACATTTCTCCTGAGTACTGCGCCTATGCCAGGTTGCAGAAGGATGTTGAGTGGGGATGGCCAACACGGATGGATCTAGGGTGATCCATGATAGATATTTGGAGCTTAGCTACAGTTCAGTGGGACTACCTGCCAGAGGTAGTAGGTGCAGGGATGACGCCTGTGTATCAAGCATTTTTGATCAGCCATCTATTCCCACGCTTTATAGATCTAGTAGGGATGGTAGGACAGGTATAGAGGTAGGTTCCCTAGTAGTAGCATGCATAGCCATAGCCGCCAAGTTAGCCACAACAGCAGCCATGGGTTCGACACCAAGTACAGCAGATGTAGATTCCTCCATGGTAGATGGGATTAGACCCAGGTGCCGAGGGTAGTGGGACTGGATAGAGTCGGTAGTAGTGATAGAGGATAGAGGAGGAGGCACTACAGCAGGAGGCTCCACCACAACAGGTGCTAGCACAGCCATAGGCACCACCATAGCAGTAGGTACCACCATAGCGGCAGGCACCTGAGATGCTTGATGAGGACATGTTAGATCAACCTGCAGGTGGGGTACAAGACACAGTACGGTGGTACCGAGAGTAGATTCATTAGGCCTCCTGGCATTTGGGGGTCTTATAGATTTTATTGGTAGTTCGGGATGTGCAGCTGGTGGAGAGATAGCGGGAGATAGACCGATGGAGAGAGCGTGTAGAGACTACGGAGCAGAGATTGGAGTTGGTGCAAGATGAGGTCCACTTTCAGTCAGCTCGGGCAGCTTACTATTATGTTGCATATATGAGTGAAGTACGAGATGAGACACTTTAGGTTCAGTGCTTTTCTCAGTATGCACAAGAGTCTAGAGGCGCACGACCTCTTGTCAGACCAGAGATGCCACCATTTCCTCTGCCACCTGCTGCTCCTGCTCCTCTTGGAGGTGAGGGTATCAGACAGAGTTAGATGCTTTGTGCCTGACTCTGATTTTGATCTCTAGCTATGTATCAACTAGTGTGTCAGCACCACATATATAATTTTTGATCAATTGCGTTCGAGTAGCGCCCATTTTTTGTACTGATCCATTCTTTTGATATAGATATATATATATACGAGATCTTGAGCCGAGTATCCCTGTGTACATGTCATTGTTTGTTTTGCTTTACTTTGATGTACATGGGATGTAGACATGATGATTATGAGATGTATGTTTGAGTTTGATTATGATGTGATTATGAACTCGTAGATTAGATATTATGAGTATATGGATGCAATGCACATGGAAATGGATTGACATCTCATGTAGTTTTGCGTATTTTTGCTTAACAATGATATGTATTCCATTGAGGAGCGCAAATCGACAAACCAAATACTTGTTTAGCCGTGAAGAAACCTGAAATGTTTGAAGATGCCCCCAATTCTTCATCATATAGGGGAGAAATAGAATCACAACCGAATTACATGCGTATGCAAGTGAAGTATGTAATGCAAGACTATGTTAAATGCAACCCTAGGTCTAGTTACCAAGCCTCAATATTTAATCATCACCAGATATAGAACAAAGCTCATAGGTCATACAATTCCCACTGACATTGCAATCATGGAAATATGAATATAACATATGTTATTGGTTTGTTGGGATTAAATGTAAGCATTCGAGGCACAAGAAGCCAGAATGACTAGAACATTTGTCCCTTTTAATGTAGCAAGTTAACATAAGCATCAAAGCATAAATGCTAGGATGACCTGAATGTTGCTTGCATACAAACACGCCAGACACATGGGAGATCCATGTTATGCTAAGTATTCAATATTTATTCTATCCACGATGACCCTTGCGTCTGTAACCTGAGACAGAAGTGTGCTAGATATACTCACAGTGACCCATACATTCACTTAGTAGGACGAGTATCAGTATTTACTGTAGCATGAAGAGTTCACTCCAACAAACAAGGAGAAGAACCAATGTTATTGACATATTCATATAATAGGAGTTGAGGTACACACGACCATCCAATACAAGATGGAGGCTCTTGTAGTGGACACCCTTCTTATAGGAATATGTCAACTAATTGGAACTAAATTGCAAATAGAAAGCAAAGAAAAGATCATGCCCCCAGTCATTACTTCTCTAATCAGAAATGACATCATCGAGTTGCTCGAAGGGACATGATAAAGCAAAAAAAAGCAAACAAAGAAAATGCTCAGCATATCAAAACAAGTATATCATTTTTAAGATCAATGTTTTGGGATTGATGTCAAGGGTCAGTGTCTAGAACATGTTTGAAAGAAATCTCTTCAGTGGGGTGACAATAGTAGGCAGATGCAGTCAGAACGACTAGTGATTGAGGTCAAAGAGGAAATCTTCATGATGAATAACCTAAGAAGGACTGAGCGATAGTAGATAGACACAGCCAGAACGACTGGTGACTGACACAAGAGAGATCTTCCATAAAGAAATCTGTAGACATAACCCAAGCAATAGTAGGTAGACACAATTGAAACAACTGGTGACTGTTGCGAAAGAGATTCTATGAGGAGAATCTTTGAAAACAAGGGACACTGGTGATAGTAGGCAGACACAGTGAGGACCACTGGTGACTGTCGCAAAGGAGATTCTATGAGGAGAATATCGAAAAGAGTGACACTAGTGATAGTAGGCAGATGCAGTGAGGACCACTGGTGACTGTCGCAAAGGAGATTCTATGAGGAGAATCTCGAAAAGAGTGACACTAGCGATAGTAGGTAGACACAGTGAGGACCTCTGGTGACTGTCACAAAGGAGATTCTATGAGGAGAATCTCAAAAAGAGTGACACTAGCGACAGTAGGCAGACGCAGTGAGGACCACTGGTGACTGTCGCAAAGGAGATTCTATGAGGAGAATCTCAAAAAGAGTGACACTAAAGGGGAATGCCCTTGAGCTGTGACAAGACTCAATTCATGGATGCATGAGTAGAAAACAAGAAAATTAGGAAAGGGAAAGCATTAAAGTGACTGTACAGAGTAGCCAGAAGATGCGCTACAGGATGGAGCGTTGGGAACAAGAGGCACCTGTTTACTAGGTTTTCACCTTCTTGGCAGAAATTTCTATTTTTTTTGCTACTATGATGCATGTTTCCAGGTTTTCACCAATGGCACTTTTCTTGTTTTTTTGATTTTTTTGTATTTTTCTCTTTTTGATTTTTTTGTATTTTTGAAAATTTTCACTATTTTTGGTGTTACCAAGGCACCTATTGCTAGGTTTTCACTAGGGTAACAATTTTTTTTCAAGACTTTTTCTAATTTTTAGATTTTTTCAGGACATATAAATTTGTACAAAGAGCTTACTAATATCAGATCAACTATAAAACTGCTTCAGGTGGAGAGTGTTGATAGGTTCTTTAAGCACTTCTCCTTCAATTGTGGAAAGCTAATAGGCACCAGATCTATATACTACAGTAACGATGTACGGACCGAGCCAGTTTGGTTCAAACTTTCCCTTTTGTACTCGCTGTTGTTGATTCTTGGGGTTCTCTCTCAGGATGAGATCACCTAGCTGGAAGTCACGTGGCTTGACCCTTCGATTGTAGCTTCTGGCCATTCTTTGTTGATATGCTCACAGATGATCACATGCCACTTGTCATCGTTCATCCAATAATACAAGCTCTTGAAGCTGAGCTATCCTATAGTCATCATTAGTGATAAGACCCTTCATAGAGATTCTCAAGGTAGGAATCTCAACCTCTATTGGAAACATAGCATCTGCTCCATACACCAAAGCAAAGGGAGTTGTGCCTGTTGGAGTTCTGATGCTTGTCCTATATGCCCACAAGGTTGGGTTGATCTAGAGATGCCAGTCTCTCCCCAACTTGCTGACTGTAAGATGAAGAATTTTGAGGATTGCCTTATTGGATGCCTCAGCTTGGCCATTACCCTGGGGGTAATAAATGGAAGACCAATGTTGTGTGATCTTGAATTTCTTGCACAGTTCCTTGAGGTCTTTGTTCTTGAATTGTCCTCCATTGTTAGTAATGATTGAGGACGGTACACCATATCTGTAGATGATGTAGTTTGTGATGAAAAGTGCTACAGTTTTTCCATCACCAACTGTGAGAGGTACTGCCTCTACCCACTTCATGAAATAATCTGTAGACGTGATAATGAACTTATGTCCATTAGAGGAGGTTGGGTGGATCTATCCCACCAATTCAAAGGCCCATTATTGAAATGACCATGTTGTAGTAGAGGGAATCAGCTCTCTGGCTGGAGCATGGATGAGATTCTCATGGAACTGACACTGCTTGCAGGACCTAGCATATTTGATAGCTTCTTGCTCCATTTTGGGCCAGTAGTAACCAGCACGAAGGATTTTGCGAGCTAGTGTCAGGCCATTAGAATGAGATCTACAAATGCCCTCATGAATGTCAATTAGTGCGTGTTTGGACTCTTCAGGTTCTAAACACTTAAGGAGTGTTCCATCGAGACCTCTCCTATACAGATCATTAGCAATAATGACATAATGTGAAGCATTACAGATTAGGTAACGTTTCTCATTTTGGGCTAGAACTTTTGGAATGGTTTGATTATGAAGGTAGGAATAGATGTGATGGTAGCGAGACGATTCTTTTCCTATAATGGAACAGATCATCTTAGAATCAGGGGTGTCATAGGTTGGGTAGTGTAACGCTTCCACCAAGAACTCATGTCAGAGATCATTTTCAGGCATTTGTAGTAGAGAGGCTAAAGTGGCCATGGCATCAACTGCTTTATTATCTGCTCGAGGAACTTGTTGAAAAGTGATGTGTGCAAAATACTTCTTCAAGTCATCAACCATGCGCTTGTAAGGAATTAGTTTCTCATCCTTTTTTTGGTACACATCATTAACCTGGTTGATAATAAGCTAAGAGTCACCAAAGATATCTAATTGATCCACTCTCCATTCAGCTGCAATTTTCATGCCATTGATCAAAGCCTCGTATTCAGCAATGTTGTTTGTACAAGGAAACAAAATCTTGTACGCTTTAGGCAATGAGTATCTCTATGGTGTAATGAAGAGTAATCCAACCCTTGATCCTTGTTGTGTGAAGGACCCATTGAAGAACGTAACCCATGTGTGGTGCGTGAGTTTCAGAATCAACTCATCTGGAAAATCAATGTTCATTGGTAGAGGACTCTGTATCGGTGCATCGACCAGTTGATCTGCAATTGCATGTCCCTTGATAGCCTTGTGTTCAACGTATTGGATGTCAAACCCACTGAGTATCATAACCCATTTAGCCAATCTTCCTATGAGAACTGCCTTACTGAGAAAGTGCTTTAATGAATCTATTTTAGCCACAAGCCGTGTAGTGTGGGCAATCATGTAGTGTCTCAACTTCTGGGAAGCAAAGACAACTGCCAAGCAAGCTTTCTGAATAATGTTGTATTTCTTCTCATAAGAGACCAACATTTGGCTCAAGTAGTAAATAGCTCTTTCTTTGTTGTCATTATCTTCCTGAGCCAATAGGATGCCCAGAGATGTTTCAGTGGCTGAAATGTATAAAAGCAAAGGCTTCCCATGAATAGGAGGCATCAGGATGGGTGGATTGACAAGATATTGTTTGATCTGTGTTAAGTTTTTCTCACAATCCTGGCTCCAATTGAATTTCACACCCTTATGTAAGGTCTTTGTGAAGGGTTGTGATCTATCTACTAATTGTGAAATAAACCTGCAAATAGATTGAAGCCTTCCCTGTAGTCCTCTTATCTGATTGATGTTTTGAGGTGGTGGCATGTCCATTATTGCTTGTACTTTCTTCGGATCTACTTCAATTCCTTTTGCAGAAACAATGTATCCCAACAACTTTCCTGATGTGACACCAAACGCGCATTTCTTAGGATTGAGCCGAAGACTGAACTTTTCCATATGATCTAGGATGGGACCCAAATCTTGTAGATGAGTATTGCATTTAGCACTTTTGACCAAGGTATTGTCAACGTAGTCCTCCATGGTTCTATGCATCATGTCATGAAAAATGGTAGTAACAGCTCGCTGATACGTAGCACTAGCGTTCTTCAAACCAAATGGCATCACATTCCAACAAAAGGTTCCCCATGCACATGTGAAAGTTGTTTTCTCCTAGTCTTCTGACATAATTTTTATTTGATTATATCCAGAAAAACCATCCATAAGTGAGTACATCTCATAGCTAGCCGTCATGTCCACGATCATATCAATATTAGGGAGCGAAAAGTCGTCTTTAGGACATGCCAAGTTAAGATCACAGAAGTCTGTACAAACCCTAATAGATTTATCGTGCTTGGAAATTGGAACAATATTAGATATCCATTCAACATAATCAATTACACGGATGAAACCAGCCTTTAGGAGTTTCTTCAATTCTGCTTTGACGAGCAATGCAACGTGAGGGTGCATTTTTTGAAGCTTTTGTTTAACTGGTTTGATGCCTGGTGCTATGGACAAATGATGCATGATAAGTTCAAGATCCAATCCTAGCATGTCAGAGTATGTCCAAGCAAAATTTATTTTATTTTCCTTGAAAAAAGCAATGAATTGTTCCTTCTCTTTAGGTGACAGTGACTGTGCCAGATGTATCATATGAGGATGTTCTTCTGTGCCTAGGTTAATTAGCTACGTCGGCTCTATCAAAATTGATGATCTCTCCTAAAAGTGACTGGGAAAGACATCAAATATCTCATCCACGGGCACCTCAAAGAGGTTTTCACCCTTGGATACATCTTTTATTTTTATTTTTTTGGGTTCCGACACTGCCACAATGTGGTTTTCACCATTAGAACTTTTGCATTTTTTCTTTTTAATTATGTGACTGAGATATTTGATGTTAGCCTTAGTCATGTTGATGCTTTGCTCATTGGTGGAATACATTACAGGTTTGATAGCGTTTAGGTAATAGGCAAGAACATAGTCATTCTAGAACGTGGGGACTTCGCTAGATGCATTAGGGTTCCAATCTATAAGCTTAGGATGTGTGAGTGAGAGAGTAGTGGCTGGTTCAATTGTGTTCACAGTATAGTCATTAAGTGCTTGGACCAACAATTCGAGACCTACGGTGACCTCATCCATAGGTGTGTTCAAATGCCTCAGAGTACGAACGTTAGTAATTGACCATCCTAGGATACTAGTTGGATCCGACCCATGTGACCTAACCCTAGACATTTCACCCACTTCGATTTGGTTTTCATAGACATGCACTTGGTCAATGTCTTTATCAGTAGTTGCTTCTGAAAGAGAGTCAAACTCATATTCCTTAGAATCAGTGCTACATGGTGAGAGATTATAGAACTCCCCAACAGTGATAGGGACATAGTCACCTTCATCCTCTAGGTTCTTACACAAATACTCAACATGGCATAACTGACTAGATTCTCCCTTTTCTGAATGATATTTGAATTGGTCAGTATTGTCCTTAGAAGAATCACTAGTATCATCAACAATGCTAACATGTGGCACAAAGTCATCTGGCTCAGCAAAAAAATTAGCGAGATCATAAGGGATAGGATGAGAATATGAATCCTCATCATCAGATTCTTCCTCTTGAGTATCTGACTCAGCTTGTGACTCATTTTTAGATGAACTCTTAGGTGTTGGTATGAATTTATTTGATCCCAAATGAAAAGGAACCTTCTTAAATCCTAGGCTAGTTGTATCATGGTTGCTTCGAGCTCTTGCTTTGATAGGATCAATTAGGCCATTATTATTGCACCCAATAGGGCCAGTTCCCTTGTAACCAAAATGCTTCATAAGCATAAGACCAGGTCCATATTTCTTAGGAGTGATTTCTCGAGCTTGTTCTATTAGGTCCACTGGAGCATCTTCTCTGTAAAGCCATGTAGCAATGGCTCTGTTTTCACTTTCATCTTCTAAGGGAACTGTAGCCTTGACAAAAGTGCCATTATACTTGGTCTGAGGTGTCAAAACGAATGACTTCTTTGCCTCTGAGGGTCTCCCATAATGTCAAGGGGACTTTGGGAGAGACGTTAATGATAGTACTGGTTCAATGTGGTACTCTCCGATACTAGTTTCTTTTAGTTTGAATGACTGCTCAATTTTTTTCAGTTTATTGTCATGATAATCAGTAGACTCACGGTTAGTAGGGATGAAAGTTTTAGCAACTTTGAGCATATTGCAGGTATAGCTAGTAGTGGCAGGAATATTAACTTCAGAGCCATGAAATGGGAACTTGATGCATTGGTGGTATGTGGATGGTACAACACGCATCTCATGTATCCATGGCCATCCTAATAGAATGTTGTAGGCCAAGGGAATGTGAAGCACCTGACAGGTGACATCCCTTTCGATAGGACTGACGTGAATTGCTAAAACCACAAGACCTAGAGACTTTCATTCCACTTCATCATACACTTTGATAGTGATCTTTCATCGAGGATCAATATAGTCCTCAGAATAATTCAATTGTCTAAGCAGAGCAGCAGAGACAATATTTATGCCAGCATCGTTATCAATGAGTATATGACAAACACATGTCTGATGGATCATAACCTCGATGTGTAGAGGTTGATTGTGTGGGTGACTCAGCAATTATCATCTTCCTTAGAAAAAGTCATAAGATATGGCGAGGTCAAGTGACCTACCATGGATTGAAATTTCTCAAGATCAAGATCTTGAGGAACATTTGCCTCAACGAGGGTTTAGGAACATTTTCCTCAACGAGGGTTTTATCCAGAATCTTCCTGTGAGCAGGCAAGATTTTAAGTAGCTCAAAGATGGAAATCTGAGCATTAGTTTGTTTTAGTTGATCGAGAATACTATAACTGTTTGCGGTCAAGTTCGTTGTGGGTTTTGCACCTTTTCCAGATGGACCAACAAGGGCTTTGTCTTTGTGTTGTTCAAGATTTGAAGTAGGAGGCGCAGGGCCTTTAAGCACCAACTTGGTACAAGAGTGAGTAACAATGTTAGCATAGTGTTGTGAAGGCGTATTATCCATTTCATCAGAAGTAGGGCCCCTCAAGACAAATGGTGTCTTGGGTTTGTCATTATCTTGCTTGCCCTTAATGGTAATAACATCGCAGTATTCAGAATCCATAGGTTCAACCATGTGAATGACATTGTCATCATTGGAATATGTATAGTTGACCTTGTTGTAGGGTTGTGGTTTTGAAGTCTCTCCTTTTTCATTAGCTGGGAAAGGTTCTTTGAATTCCTTGAGATTCGAGTTTTTGTTATGTCCATCTACCACAAGATCACCAACATCAATCATGTTTGGACTTTATGGCGCAAGTTGATATAGTTGCTAGTTTTGTGTCCCTTGTTTTGGTGATACTCACAGAATGAGGTCTCATTCCACCATGGTGGATGTGGTTGTGGATCATAGGGATGAGGGTTATCCATTGGTGAAATAATCTTATGTTGTAGCAATATTTTGTAAACCACATCCAAAGGTTCTCCCAAGGGTGTATACTCTCGTTTGGGGCATGTTGTCCAAGAGTTTCTCGATTTGTTTCTGGATGTTTTGTTGTCAAGAGGAGGTTTCTCAGCATTTTTGGCCGCTTTGAGGCCATCTGTGAGATTAAATGCAACTTTAGCAGGTTTGGATGTGACATTGTCAACAACTCCATCATGTACAATTTCTCGATTCTTGTTGACATGTTTGGTTTTATCCCTGTTGGAAGTGGAACCTTGTTTTATGTCTCTCTAAAGAGTGAGTTCACCTTTCTTGACCATAAATTCTTTGATATAGATAGCCTATGTAATCATATCTTCAAAGGTACGTGGACCTTGTAGTTGGACTCTATATCTGAAATCAGGTAAGAGGTTATCAGTGAAAATGTTAATCTTCTTCGTTTCTAGTATTTTACCGGAATACTTAGTGTATAGTTGTCTCCACCTTTGGAGGAAAGTGAGGAAAGGTTCACCAACTTTCTATTTAAGGTTGCATAGATCTCTAATATTGATAGGATGTTGAATGTTATGAGAATATTGCTGAACAAATAGATTGGCAATTTTGTCAAACGTCTTGATACCAAGAGGTAAATGTGAGAACCACTCCAAAGCCTGACCACCTAGGCTTCTAGGGAATAAACGTATGAGGTAGGTTTGATCGTGTATAAACTCCATAGACAAAGCACCAAATTCTCGCAAGTGATCTTGGAGATCAGTAGTATGAAAGTATTTGTCATATTTGGGTAGTTCTACGCCTCATTGGAAAGGCGACATGTTTATGCTTTTGTCAAATGGAAAGGGACAAAGAGAATCCAATGTGTATGTCTTTGTGTGTTTCTCTTTCTCATGGATCATCTAAGCCAATTGGTCTTGCATAATTTTCAGTTATTTTTGGATTTTAGAAGTCTCAATTTCTTCTTTAGGTGTGACAATGGTTTCCACATTGAAATGAGAAGGTAACTTTGCTCCCTCTTGGGCAAGTTTGAGAAAGTACTTTTCTTTCTCTTCGTTGAGTAGGATTCCCATGACCTTTTGGAATTTTTTGTCTCTTCAAAATTTTGCTATGTGTTCAGGGAGGATTTCTACTTCTTCCTATTCCTCATCAGTGTCATGGTCTTTCTCTTTCTCTTTATCATTCCTTGGTGGTTCTTGATGTCGACTATAACTACCATGTTTAGGTTCACGATTAGTCATTATAGGAACGTGTTCAGTTTCAGCGTGTTGTGTTTCAAAAGATCCTCTGAAAAAAGGATCAAACATCATGTTTGGTAATATAGGATCTCTACCTATCTTAGTATCCTCTTGGTACAAAGGATTCCTAATTTGTTGCAGGTTTATGGAAAATGTTCGCTAAACTTGAGATGACCTGGCAGGTGAGGGGGATTGTGAAGATGCCTCACTAGCCGAAGTAGATACAGATTGTGTAATGAAAGGTAAACGACCTCTACCATGATTATGACCCTTAGCATGACCACGTCTAAGGTTATGGGGATAAAACATGTTGCCACTTTTGGTTGTGATAGTCATAGACAAGGACAAGAAGCTAGAACCTGGACAAGGACTACACTGAGACTGAGTCTCAAAAAGGACAAGATAATAGTAAGAATGTTGTTCTCTAAGGCACAAATGGTCTAATTTAAAGGCTAGAACAACCAAAGATTATGACCAATGCTACACAAAGTATGACAAGCATTAAGAGATAAAGATAAAAGGTAACTTAAGAGATGAGACCAGTCAAAGTACGAGACACAAGTCTTCAGCTGAGCAAAGTGCCACTGTTTCAGGGCTATTTGCAGACAGAGAGTGATAAACGGACATAGAAAAAGGCAGTGTGTAGACTGCAGATAGCTAAAACAAACCAAAAGTGGAAATGCTGACATAAGATCTCGTGTGAGAAACCTTTATAGGTAGCGCGAAGAAGTTTTCTGAGCCACGCAAAGAAGTTTCCTAGGTTGCATAAAAGTTAGTGACAGTAGTTTAATTTCACGCGAGGAAGTTTAGAGGGTCGCACGAAGACTCATGACAGTAGTTTAATTTCATGCGAGGACAAAATGATTTCGCACGAGGACAAAATGATCTCGTGTGAGACTGAAAAAGTTTTTACGCAAGAAGGTAGACCAGTTTTACAACAACGACTAATTTGAACAATATTTTTGGACTTTTCGAATAGAGTAGATAGATTTTTGAGACAGTTTCAATTGGAAAAACATCGAGATTGACCTCACAAGATGTTTGGACAAAGTTTCAAGTTTTCAATCCAGGAATAGTGTTTAAACAAGACAGTGGGAAGCAAGCAGTAGTTGAAAATAGTCCTGTCGAGGACAAAGCAACTTGACAGGATAGGGGAGTCTTGACTTTTGTTTGTTGTAACTAGTTTGGACTTTGTTGATGACTTGATAACAAACATGCTTTATCCCTAGAAATAAAAATTGGTAGAGAAGGAAAAACCTTTGTCCCACATCTTATGCGCATGCGTGTACCTCAAACAGCCATGTCATCCCCTAGAGGGCGCCTATGTTTTTGGTATATTCAAAAGACTCAATAGTATATGCTGAATGAGTGCCCTTGTGGTAGGGGATGAGCACATATACCACCTTCAAATGTCTAGTAGCATGTTTATGGTGAGTTCTATAGGAGAGATTCTTCCCCCTCCTTATACAGATTATGCCTTCTTTCGGAGGTGAACCAGGTGGCTTCTAACTAAGAGGTCTTTACTTGGCTTTCATTCAAATTAATCCTTGGTGGCTCCACAAGTGGAGTTGAGGCCAACAGTCCACACCAGCATCTGAAAGTGCACACTACTTGCTTAACAAGCCAGGGGCCGACACCGACTAGTGCACAGACAGAGCTTCCCCTTGATATGTGATATCAAGAATCAAGGGGAAGAAATTAATCCAGCTTTGGAGTTTTTCACTCTACAAAGCATCTTGATTATAGTGAGTTGGAATCTCTGGTGAAAGGAGTGTGCTCACTTGGGTCATTCTCGAAGGTTGGATCACTCTGGCAAGCCCTCTAAAGGATTGACATGGACTGGTGGTTTAGATCTAAGGGTCCAAGTTTCTGATTTCCCTCAAGGGGAAAGAGCATAATCCTCTACCTTAGTTCCTCGCCCAAACATGTAAGACAAATTAATTACCGACTTGGCTTAATCAATCCAAACTCATTCTTCCTTAAATATTTTGATTCCCTTAAAGGAAATAATTGTCTTATCATAGAAGAGAACAAACTTTGGAGAACCACCAAGTTGTTTGCCTTCTTCAGAATGTCGTCTTTCGAAAGTGTCTAGATTTCTGATTCACTCTTGGTCATGACCTCCAAGAAGTGAAGAGCATATTTCCCTATTCTTCTGTCTTGCACCCTAGGAAGTTCACAAGCCCCTAATTAGACTAGTTTTGAAAGCAATAAGAGAAGACACACATTATTTTGTGGGTTCAAAAATATTGATCTTTGACAAGCGTATCTTCGACAATCATCCTGCAATCAAACTGTTCATCTGTTTTCAAGTAGGTTTTAAAAGGAATCTTCGGCAAATGTTCTGCAAAAAAAAGTTAAGCTGCAAGAAATCAAAGAAACAGATTCAAAAAAAAATATGTTAGTGAAATCAGATAATCTGTATATCGAAAAAATGTTTAAAACTGAAGCTGCTATTACAAGATCTCGCGCGAGATCTCCAATAGAGCTGCGCAAAATTATTTTAGGCTCGCACAAAATTCTTATGCGGCCCGCCCAAAGAAAATAGGTGCCACACAAAGTTGCACACGCTCAGGAACTTTCTCGTGCGATGCATAAAGAATCTTCACACGAAGATTTTGGATCTTCACGTGAAAATGAACAGTCTCATGCGAAGATTCTCGAATCTGTACGGAACAATATGGACAAAGAACACGAAAATGATTTAAAAAAATGCAGAAAGAGGCCAAAAAAATTTATTTTCTTGGCCCCACGGTGGGTGCCAGAAATGTATATGCAGAATGTGGCCTTACGCTTCGCACACACACTTCAACATAGTCTTTATATGAGGATTCATCTTGGAATGAACATTGGATTCTCCATCCGAAAATCATCCAACAAACTGACTTGTTGCCTTCTATCTAAAGAGATTTTGCTTAATTAATGTCCTCAGATTTGAGGTGTAGGAAACTAGACCCTCTAGGAACGAAGGATTTGAAAATGAGATGCAACTATTCTATGTGAATATGCAAATTAATCTAAAATGAGATATGCAAACTAGTCTAAGAACATATAAGAGAAATTGTGCTAAAGATGTATGCATATTAGATCTAGATGAGAATTAAGCTAACAATGAAAATCTATGAGAATGTAATAAGCTTAAATGAGTATGCAATTTGGCAGCAATTCGATGCAAATTCTAATTCCTCTTCCAAAATGAAGAAATGAGAGTCTCTTAAATAGACTTTCCTGGAAACCTTCGACAGTTGACATTGATTTCAATCAACGGTCAGGATTGAAGATGAAGTTTAGTCATAAAGGAAGATTCCCAAATGAAAGGGAGTTAACTGGCTCAGATCTGAGTGTAAGAGTCAGTCAACTTAGATAGACTTTAGTGTCAGAGTAAGTGATCTGAGTCATTTCCAATTTGATCAGTAGTGAACTAGGAATTTCCCTTTTTTGAACTAAAGAGAGATTTTGGAGAGATATTTAATTTAATAAAATGAGATATGCTCTCATAAATACCTTTTCTATTTAATTAAATAATTCCATTTAATTAATTAAATATAATTTTCTATTTAATTAAATAACTTCATTTAATTAATTAGGAATGACTTCCTATTTAATTAAATAACTTTGCTTAATTAATTAGAAATAGCTTTCCATTTAATTAAATAATTTTGTTTAATTAATTAAAAATAGGCATATTTATTAAATTAAATTAATTTAATTCCTTAGTACATTAGACTTAGGAGATAATTTAATTTAATTAAAGTGTAAATACTTTAAATTAAATTAAATTGTAATTAGTAGGTTTAATGTGACTAATATGAATCAGTACTTTAGGAATTAAATAAAGAGTATGATGAATGCAAATTTAGGTTTTCTGCATTTGACAATTAAGTCAAGTAGCAAGTAGTAGAATAAGAATTGCCTAGTGACATAAGACTCAAGATTGATTAGATAGACCAGAATTGGTATAATGGCAATAAGCCAATTTTGGGGTATTACAGATATTTTAGTTATAAGAAGCGGTTAGGCACTGGTAAAGTTGTACCAGATCTTAGGTGTATATTTATAACACTCAGAGTGTAAGAAGGATATTGCTAAACATCAGCACTATACATGGGTTGCTATAGCTGTTGGCTATTTGGATTTGGCTGAGGTTGTGCAAGTAACTGTGTCTGCTTTTGAGGTCTAGAATTTGTAGGTGGTGGGATTAGAGTAGGTTGTTGAACTGGGGGTGGCAATTGTGGAGTATTAGTATTTTGGTTAGGCTACTGTTGAGATCCCCTCCATTGGTTTGTAAACTACCAATTCCCTTCGGGTGGTTGCCATTGGTTCTGCTGGTTTCACCAGTAGTTCTATTGGTTCTGCCATTGGTTATTCTATTGGTTGGGCCAGGATGGTTGGGAATTCTGAGGCCATTGAGGTTGTTGCAGATTGTTTTGCCCAGCATTATTCCAATTAGTTTGATATTGTGGAGGACCTTGGGGATGACAATTTTTCCATTGATTACCATATGAATTTGAATTTTGCAAAGGGTTCTAAGGTATACCTTGACATTGGGCCCATGGCTAGTGTTGAGCAACAAAAAATACTTACTCATCATCTCAAAAAGTTCTACATCATGCTTAGCTTGTGCTTGTGCTGAAACTACTTTGGATAAAGTTGTGAACTCTTCATCAAAAGACTTCACCAATTATTTGGCCTTCATCCGCAAGTCTGGATTAGCTACAGTTGTAGTAACTGTCTTCTACATCATGTCCAAGACTTCTAATAATGTCTTCTCCAAAGACTTAACATAAATTTGTTTTTTTCAAATAACTTGCTTAATGAGCTCATTAACCCTTTCAGGTCATCATCATCATCATCATCGAATTATATTACTATTGTTGTTGCTGCTACTGGTGGAACAAAAGTAATTAATTTTAGTTTTGCAATCTTATTCACCTCCTCAACTTTCTTCTTCTCTTCTTCTAGTCTCTCTACTTCTTTCTTGCTTTCCTCTTTGTCTTGCTACTTTTTCTTCCTTTACTCTTCTTCTTCTTCTTGTTTCTTCTTCTTTCCTCTTCTCCCCTACTAGTTTCTTTGATGCTTCTTCTTCTTCTTCATCTAAGCTTGAATAGGCAGTGATATTGCCAATAATGGTTGTTTTGAAAGCTACAAATAGATTTTCCTTTGTATCAATAGTTATGTGTGTACTATCCACTTGCATGGATTCAGTACCCATAACTATGTGAGGTCATGATGGTGTATGTTGCATCTCTTCAACTTCTTCCTCATCACTAGAAGGTGTACTTGCTTGCACACATACTGGGCTCATAGGTTTAGATTGTGTAGTCAACCTTATTACTGGAGGTACTGAGGTCATATACTTAACTATGGCCTCCTTTGTCTCCTTTCTCACATCCTCATAATTGCCTCCCATCAGAGGAATTTCTTTTCTTTTGTTCCTCATCAGGGGCTCAATACCCTTCAAAATTATGTCCATGTCCTCCTTGGAATTAACATCACACAAATTATTAATCAAATTTTCTCTTAGCTTAGTGTCCTCTTCTATCACTCTTTTCTTTCTATTCAATAACCTATTATATAGGTCATATGGAATCTTATTCTAGGTATTTTTGAACCTTTTGTTCCTTAAAATCATATTCCTCACTATGGCATTCTCTAGTTGCCTTCTATCCATATTAGTATACAAACTATAATACTTATTTAACTGTACAAAATTATCATCATTTATTATTTGCATGTTAAGATTTTCTACTCTAGTTTTCCATGCCTTCTTTTCTGCTGGTGTTCTTCCTTCTTATGCTACCTACTCCACTGGTTTGTCCTTAGTTTCATCTTTAGATTCCTTTGAGTCACTAACTTGGAGAGTCTTCCTCCTTTTGTCAGGTCCACTAGAGGTTCACTTGACCCTTTTCCTAGTGTATGGTGCAGATTCTTGCTTTACCTTTACCAATCTTTATGAATTCCTTTATGTAACAGGTGTTTTGAACTCTGTTTGCCTTTTAGGTGCTTGAATTTTTATTGGTTGCACTTGTACAACTACTACATAAGATACCTGCACACTTGGTTCAATAATAGTTACACCTTCACAAGGTGTTGCAATAGAAATAAGTGTTGTTTGTATTACCTTAGATTGCTCACTTTGTTGGAATTACAAGTGGGAAAGGAGTAAACTTCTTGTGGGGTGGGGGGGGGGGGGGAGGTGAATTAGGAGTTTAAATTTGGATCCACGAAACTTTCACCATTCATATATCACATGCATAATAAAGTAAAATAACATATAAAGCATATGCATCAATCATGTAAACATGTAATCAAACACACACACTTAACACTAGATATGATTACCCAAAAACCCTCCAAGTAAGGAGGTAAAATTGGGGTGGGGATAACACCCACAAATCTTCACTATTGCAACAATAAAGTGTATCCAATTAAGGTTACAATGTTTTGACCATGAATCATGATCTACCCTTTGAAAGGCCTACCCTATTAAAGGCTTACAAAGACTATTAAGTCCCACCTTGTTAGAGGATTTTAACACCATGTTAGAAGTGTGCCTGGTTCGAGGACTTCAACTTACAATTAAGTAAGCACCTTGTTAAAGGATTTCATACAGCCTATTAGGACTACTCTGTTAAGAGATTTAACTAAAATCACCTGCCAAAATGTCTCAGCATAGATCATGTGGTTGAAACTTGCTTGCCTAATAAAAAATCACCTCTATCCAACCTTTAGTTGATCCTTCATGATATGATATATCAATGCTATATCCTCTATCCTCTATTCTTCACTTAACTAATTCTACAATTCACTCTTACTGCTAAGTCACCTTGAATCCTCTGCAAGCTATCTTGTTTGCTCCTCCAATTTGATCATTCACACCTTTGCAATGCTCTCAACAATGTTAAAAATTTAGGGCTTCATCCTCCTTAAGAAGACGTAGGTGGCTTAGGGTTAGGTATGAATCTACGGTTGAGATTCATCCATTTTGTCACTTAAACCTTCCTATTTTTTGATTGGCTAAATATAATTGCATAGGAAATCCACATATAGATTCATTCTTATCTCCAAAAGATCAAAATCTATCCTTAGGTGGGATGAAAAATGGTTTACATAGTTGTTTGTACCATAACAAACAAATATGTCCAATCTGTGTCACTCGGCATATGAAGTCTCTAATGCTCAACATAAATTGTTCCAACTCGGCACTCAAACTGCTTGGCATCTACCATTTACTTGACACATGAATCACTTGGCATGGTCTTTCTTCTTGGCGCTTGAGTGACTCAATACATGAGTGATTCGGCACTCATTGCAACTTAGCATGGTCTAATATTTACATGTTGTACTTGACATGCATTACTAATGGCTTAAGTGTGTTGACACTCACTTGTCAATACCAATCTAAGATCAACAATCTCCCCCTTTGACATGAGTGTTAAAAACACTTGAATATACATAATTAATCTAATCTTCTTGGGTATAACATATCCATCAATCGGCTTATTTATAGAACTTCAAAATTTCAAAATTTTTGCAATAACCTTTATACCTCAAAATTTATAACTCCCCCTGAGTTAATATGTCTATTCTATATCCAAAATATATTCTCCATTTTGAGTAAATTTGTCTCTTCTAATTGATACTCTTTGAATTCAATGGACTTATACTCTTTCATGCTCTCCCTTAGCTGATATCTATTTTTCTCTATTTCTATTTCTGCATTGTATTTCTCCCCATTTATTTATTCTCTCCCTCTTTTGTTGTCTCGCCCTTTTTATCTGTCTCCCCCATTCTATTCGGCTCCCCCATAGGATATTCTCCCCCTTTTTGACACTTATGTCAAATGGGCTATACATGTATAGTGTGTTTGTCCAAAAATGATTTATGGACCTTCATTATAATTTTAAGAGCTACATTCCAGTTGTCACATGCAACATCTAGTGACTTGATTTGGATAGCAAGCTCAACAACAAGGTGTACTAGGCCATCTAAAGTAGAAAGATTGGGGTCTTTCTTTAGAAAAGTTTCTACATAACCTAGCTCCTTGTGTAGTATCTTCATATGAGGGGTGAGAGATGCCTATATATTTTTCAATTTGGCTCTTATGTTAGCCTCTTCTATTGTTAATACAACTAATTGACTTTGTGACTGAAGAAATGTATTCAAATGCTTCTTACTTTGAGTTGGATTCTAAGGTAGCCTTGTACCTGATATGTTTAGATTTCTCTCCAGGCTTAGAATATGATGTCTGGTCTCTTGGGTGAAGAGTGTAGGGTCACACAATTTTGTGTATAGTGAGAATATATTCTGAAGTACCTTCTTCACATCCTCAACTTTTTTTGCCAATGCAACTTGAGTCAATGCTATCTTACAATATATCTTCTCATTGACCTTGCTCTAGAATTTCTTTTTAGACTAGTCTAAGAGTTTAGAACTAGTATCAATGTCTTCATTATTGACCTTTGCCACTATATATGACAGTTGTTCTAGTAGTGGCTTGGTCTTTTCAGGAGTAGGTAGACTAAATGCATCTAGAAAGATGTCTTTTATATATTGAAGAGCTTTCTTCTGCCTATATTCTCTCCTAAGAATTTCTTGATGTTTTTTCTTCTCTGAAGCTTGTTGTAAAATGCTTATTTGATCTGGTGTCATTGTATCATAATCAAACTTGGGAATAATAATCTCTTCATCAAGAGTGATATCACCATAGTGAATTACCTTTTCAACTTTTGAAGAGCTTGAGCTTGGCACTAAGATTTGCAACAGTATAGCTTTCATGCTCGGCTTCTAAAGAACTTTTGTAGGAGAAGTGCTAGATGTTGGTAGAGTTACCAGTGCTTGGATGGCTTCTTGCTTCTTTAATTTAGGTGTTTCTCACTTTCTTTAGATTGGTTCTTGTCTAATACAATGAATTGAACAACACCTTGTCCTTGTGCTTCAGGTACAGATGAATCTGTCTATCCTGCTTTGTCTTTCTCTTTTGCTTGCTTCTTCTCAAGAGTAACAACTTTCAAAAGTGTGTCATCCTTAGTAGATGTATCTACTATAGTTAGAATCAAAGGTTGCACTTGAGTAACTGAAGGGATGGCAGAAGGTGGTTCTTGTGGATTCACCTTGTCCCTTGTGATATCAATTACTACCTTTTGGAGCTCATCTACACTAACCAAAACTAGATTATCACATAACTTAGCATGCAGTGTAGATTGGTCTAATATTTTATTCAAGTCATCTACAGTTAGTGGGTTGATGTTTAGAGCTAATGCATCAAGAACATCCTTGACAATAATAGTTTCTGTTGACTTGATTATGTCATGTGGTGGACTGACACTCGACACATGTGTGTCCTACACACTTTGTTCATCTTGTTGTTGTTCAGCTATAGCCATGTCATCATCTTGTTTTTGTGTTTCTTCCCCAATTGTATTATCTTTATTCTCATCTTCCTTATCATCTTCTTTGTCATCTTCATTTTTGTCATCATCTTTACCCTCAAAAGGGTCAGCTTCTCCTTGTTTTATAGTGATTAACCCATAGATTATTTCCATATTTGGGTAGAATACTTGACCACATCTTCAATATTTTTTTGAATAATGCTAAAGGCTTTATACTTAGGTGAAAACCTAACTCCGTATTTATGAGTAGCCTTCGAAATGTGCCCTTTTATTAGTTCTAGCATTACTTGGGCCAAAGTAGTTTCCCTTATTTGTTTTTCCAAATTTAAACATTAATGCCATTTTTACTCAACTATATCATATAACTTCTTGGGTACTCAGTTAGAAAATTCTAATGGCATTTTCTTAAATTTAGACATCATTGCATATAGGTCTTCTTCTAATAACTTTTTTTCTTCTTTCTAAAGTTTCTCAAAATCAATATGCTTAAATCCAGAGAAATTTGCATTATTTTTGACATTTTCACACATATTTTCAATATCAAAAAGTGGTTTGTGACTTACCACTTTGAATTGACTTTAATCATATAATTCAGTCTTCTCTTCATCTGAGTTAGGCTATACAACATATTTTCTCCTCTATTTCTTTTTCACTTGGCCTCCTTGTTCTATAGCTTTAGTTTCCTCCTTGGCCTTCTGTGTGTTTGCACATGTGCTTGCTCTGGTGGTAGGTGCACTTAGCTTAGCTAGACAAGGTTTAGCAGTTTTCTTTTCCTTAACCATAGGCTATGCCTTAGCCTTTCTCTTCTTTGGCTTGGCTTGTGTGGGTGCTTCCTTAGCTTCTTCTTCCTTGACACCTTCTATTTCTTCTTCTTCCTTATCCTCTCCTATGCCTTGTGTCAATGCAAGAGGTCCTTGTGTTTGTTCTTGTTCTTGTTCTTCATCCTCTTCATCTTATTCCTCTTCTTCTTCACCTACACCTTCACCAAATTTAGCCCTTAGCTTCTTTACTATTTTATCTTTCTTTTTGAGTGTGGAGGGTTTTTTAATTCCATTTCAATCTTTGATTTTATCACATCATAGTTCCCAAAGATTTTTGCAGTCTTGTCAACTTCCTTTGCTAGGAGTGATGTGATTGTTGTTGATGCTTCATCAACATTGATCTCATATCCAAGTGGTCTTAACCATCTAAACCTTAGTGTGGTAGCCTATATAAAGGTATAATCAGCATCAAGAAGAAAGCATATATCATTGTAGTGTTTCTTAACCAATGAAATAGGTATCCTCATTCTTTGCTTCATTGACTTCTTAAAGTCCTCAAAGTAGCTAGTCATCAATGTCTCAAAATTTTCTCCCACTTGTGCAATAAATTCATTTATCTGGACTGCAATTGACCTATTGGTCTTCCATACAATTGTATCAAAAGAGGGGAATGTATTTTGTACATAGAAGAATAAACAGGTAAGTATTGAACCAAATTTGCATTATGCACTTTTGGTTTTCCTTATAGCTACTAGGTTCTCCATCAATTGTTGTAACTATAGCTCAGGCAGATCATAAGTATGATCTTTCTTCAAAATTTTATAACCAACATCTACTACAATATAGGGTACACTATTTAATATGCTAGATTGATAGAATTTATGTGAGATTACCCTAATAGCAAAGTCCAGTAGTGGATCAATGATAGTATCAATTGCCATCCCTCTCTTGTTCCATTTTGCCCCTGTGTTTCTCTCTATCACTTCCTTGGAGTCACTCCTTAGAGTCTTGGGCCGATCTGGGGTTGGGTAGCTAGTAACCCTTTGAATTATTCTTTTTGATATCCTAATTGGTCCTCCTTCTAGCCATAAGGATCCATCATGTATTTAGCTTAAGATAATTCTAATCCATTCGGTCTTGAAAATAGTGGGAAAATATAGGGCATGGGTCAAACCTTTTCTCTCAACAATTTTATATTCTTCTTTCCAAACACCATTATCACATAATCTATCATAAGATTCTCTAATTTCTAGGTCTCCAATGTGACCAATCTTATAATTGTAACATTTCCTTACATCCTGAACCATAATAACATTAGGTGGGATCATTGAAAGTGCACCAGAGGGATCTTGTTTATACACTATGTCAGGGATGGCTTTGAATATGGGTTGTTTCACCTTGTCACTTACAAGTTGAACATTTAAAACCTTTTTCCCTTCTACATTCCTTGAACTATATGCCATTTGTCAAACTAGGGTTTGTACAAAGTAAAACTGCATAGCTTGGCTTATGATAAATACCTTGTAAAATCTGTATGCTGGTGTAAGATCGTCGCTAAAATATTTGCAAATGCTTTGAAAAAGTTTCTGAGTCACCTTCTACTCTATTTTATCTTCCTCAAATTCAAAGTGATGAAAAATGAGTGAAAAATGACAATATACCCTTCAAAACCCTTGCATTTAATGCTTAGTGCTTGTACAACTATAAACTTGGCATTAACTTGATTTTAGAATCATTCAACATCTATTAATATTACCATCACTCAACAACTACTACAGACTTGGTATCAACTAGCCAAGTTTCTAGCTTGGCATCAACTAGCATTCCTCTTGACATCTATTGAAAACTTTCCATGCTTGGTAGCAACATGAAAACTTAAAGATTTAATCTTGAATTTTAAACATCTCGCATCTTCATTCATGCTAATGTAGTCCTTTTAGTACTAACTTCTTTTGCAAATGATTTATTATATTATACTTAAAATATCAGTCCCAAATACCTCTTGATTGTTCAATTTGATGAGGTGTGATCACCTAACCCATTGGGTGAAGTGATCCCTTCTTCATTTGATGTGCTAGAAGCATCTTTCTTTTTCCATGTCTTGTTCATCTCTTCTCTGATGTGTTCAACATTTTCCTTGCCTTTGCCTTTATCAAATTCACAACTTGGTGCCTTTGACCTAGTTGGATAATGCTTACTAATGTGACTAGTCTTCAAACAACTAAAGCATGTGGTTTGACTCAACTACCTTTTGTAGTTACCACTGAAGTGTGTCCTAATAAAATTCTCAGGAACATGTCCATATTCTTGACAATAGTGATAGCTATACCTTGTATTATAATCCCAATTATAAGAGTTTTCATAGCTTCTTACCTTTGTTGGCTTGTTTGATGACCACATGGACTTGGATCTACATTTAAAAGCTCTATTTCCATACTTCTGATAGTTGTAGCAATATCCTTCAAATCTTTGTGTTCATGGTCCTACATGCATGTTCCTGATGACCTTGTTTGTTGCACTTATGACAATGAACCATGTTCTTAGGCTTGACATTTTGATTTGTATTGTTGCTCCTACACACATTAGCAGTATGACCTTTCTTTCTACAACTATGACAAGTAGGTCTGGAGTTCTTACCTCTGTTGTTCCTTTCTTCAATAACTTTGGGTAATTCTCCTTCTTCAGTTCTTGTGTAGCCTAATCCAAATGTATCTTTGTTGGATCTAGGGGATCTCAGTAATTGCTCAAAGTATTTGATGGATTCATTTGACTTGTTGAAACTTTCAGTAGATTATTTTTCTCTTTCAAGGTCATTCTGCAATTGTTCATTCTACAATTTCAAGGTAATTATCTCAATGTCTTTGACATTTAGTTCATAGTTGGCATTCATCATTTGACTTAGAGTATCCAATTGCATGTTGGAGATCTTAGTTAGCTTTGTTGACTTTTCCTTCAATCTATTTGCCAAAATTCTTTTCTTCTTCTTCAATCATGGCTTTGTCTTACATGGCTTTCTTCTTTTATTCAGTCACCTCACATAGCACTATAGCTTGTGAGTCTTGCTCCAACTTGAGATTTTTGATTTCCTCAACTTAGATTCTATTCTTCTCCATTATATCTATATCTACTGCATCAAATTTATTAGATTTTACCATCTACAAATAGCTTGGTGGTTTCTATCTCTTTGTATAGTGTGTCACTCTCTGCAATAGCAATCTATTTCCTTCTCTTCAAAGATTTCTTTAGCTCCTCTCTTGCCTCATTTATTTGATGTAATATGAGATTTATTTCAATCTCCTAGTTCTTAATAGTCTTTTCCAATTTGTAGACTTCCATTTCAAGATCTTTCCTCAAACCTGCAAAGCTTCTCTTTCAGAGAACTAGGCTCTGATACCAATTATTGGAATTACAAGTGGGAAAGGAGTAAACTTCTGAGGGGGTGGGTGTGAATCAAGATTTTAAACTTGGACCCATAAAAATTTCACCATTCATACATCACATTCATAATAAACTAAAATAACATATAAATCATATGCATCAATCATGTAAATATGTAGTCAAACATATACACTTAACACCATATATGATTATCCAAAAACCCTCAAAGTGAGAAGGTAAAACTAGGGTGGGGATGACACCCACAAATCTTCACTACTATAACAATAAGGTGTATCTAATTAAGGTTATAATGGTTTGACCATGAATCATGATCTTCCCTATTAAAGGCTTACAAAGACTGTTAAGTCCCACCTTGTTAGAGGATTTTAACACCCTATTAGAAGTGTGCCTAGTTGGAAGACTTCAACTTACAACTAAGTAAGCACCTTGTTAAAATATTTCATACAGCCTATTAGGACTGCTTTGTTAAGAGATTTAATTGAAATGACCTGTCAGAATGTCTCAGCATAGATCCTATGGTTGGCACTTACTTGCCTAATAATAGATCACCTCTATCCAATCTTTAGTTGATCCTTCACAATCTGATATATCAATGTTATATCCTCTATCCTCTGTTCTTCACTTAACTGATTCTACAATTCACTCTTACTGCTAAGTCACCTTAAATGCTCTGCAAACTATCTCATCTACTCCTCCAATTTGATCATTCACCCATTTGCAATGCTATCAACATCATTAAAAATTTAGGGCTTTTTCCTCCTTAAGAAGACTTAGGTGGCTTTAGGGTTAGGTATGAATCTATGGCTAAGATTCATCCATTTTGTTGCTTAAACCTTCCCATTTTCTAACTGACTACATGTAACTGCATAAGGAATCTACATATAGATTTGTCCTTATCTCCAAAAGATTGAAATCTGTCTTTAGGTTGGCTAAAAAATGGTTTACATAGTTGTTTGTGTCCTAACAAACAAATATGTCCAATCTATGTCACTCGACATATGAAGTCTCTAATGCTCAGAATACACTATTCTAACTTGGCACCTAAACTTCTCAATATCTACTATTTACTCAGCACTTGAATCACTTAGCATGGTCTATCTACTCAACGCTTGAGTGACTCGACACATGAGTGATCAACACTCATTGCAACTTGACATGGTCTAATATTTACATATTGTACTCAACATGCATTACTAGTTCAGCATGAACTAAGTAAATGGCTTAAGTGTGTTGACACTCACTTGTCAAAACCAATATGAGATCAACACACTCGCTGTCATTTCAAGTGTAATTCCTTTAACCTCATTGAACTCCTCTTGAGTCATTCTAGATTCCTTAAAAATATAATCTATCACTTTCTCAACTTTCTTCTTGATTTACTTGTTGTGAAGTTTATAATGAACTTCTCTCACTTTCTCTTCATAAGTACCCCATCTAGGGCACTCAGTGTCCTTTTTTGACTCGAGTATGATCTATGCATACCCTTCTATGATTTTTGCACTCATCTCATATGCTATGGGCTCAATGAATTTTACCCTTGGTTCTACTACTTTCATGCATGTGTTATCAACTTCCACCATGAAGCATTAATCATCATTGTACTTCTCTACCATGGAAGGAGGTATTATGTACCTTTGTTTCATCTTAGTCTAGAAATTCTTCATCATTCTATCTATGTCACTATCTCTGACATTTTCCAGCTTTTCCCTAGCATTGAGTCACCAAATTCATCGCACACTCATTACTTTCTCAATTCATCATCCTTGGGAACTTCTTTTTTGCATAGAAAAACAAATATGTTAATAAGGACTCAAATTTGAAGACTCCATTCTTGGTCTTCTTCAATTTTGCAATGTTATCCAATAACTAAACTTTGATTATCTCACATAAATTCACTTTTCTCCTCTCAACTGCCATTACATAGGCTGTATGTAAAAATACAACTGGTACTGAGTTAACCCTTGAACCATGGTTAAACTTGTACCCTAAAATATTTCTCGATAGCTTGACTCCTTTATCTTGTATTGTATCCACCTTCATGTTTCTTCCATAATATCTAGTAAATAGGTCAGTGTCAACCAACTTCCTTATATTTCTATCATTACAAGGTTTGATCCCTCATTGCTTAGACCTATGACCTATGACCTTATGAATTAGATCATTATCTATTGCAACATGTGCATCGCCTAACCAAAACATTTCATCATGGACCCTACTTAGAATAATTATGGTCCAGTCATGATTATCAAACTCAGTATAGAACATATACTTCACTAGGTTCAACTCATTCAAGTACACGTACTCATATTTCAAAGTTAGATCATTATTACACATGAATCCTAAGTCCTTTTGTATATCCTTGTCTCTAATACTTTCAATTTTGTAGTGGATATAACTCCTAACATCTTCTATATGAAGCACATTTTGCAAGATTTGTAAAAATGTGCCTAATAGATCATCCGCAAGAGAAACAAATGGATGTTTCTTGAACATATACCTTTTCCTTTCACTAATATCATATATTGTCTTAATAGCCATTGAATCTCTAACTATATGCATTGAAAACTTAATTCGAGCTCCATAAAATACCTTAAAATTTGTGTTTAGGGATTCTACAACTTCACACTTCAAGAACTTCTTTTTGTACTTCAATTCACTATCTCTTCAATTCTCTCTATACACTTCACATGATCAAATGGTACTCAAAATATTTCTCACAACCTTTAAATCATATCAAATCTGACTTTCGCATTAAATGCATATCTACCAAAAATTCAAAAACTGTCTCTATTTACCAATAACCTTATTTTCTTTCTCATAGCTTCTTGAGATCATATCTTTGCTTGCACATTCAGCCATAGCTTTCTTTCTTTCTCTTCTACCTTTTTATTATTATGAAACTTCTCATTTTCTCTATAACATTAGTTCTAACCAAATGATGCTTTGCCTCTACTGCTAATGCTTTAATTCAAATAAGAGGAGTCACAAATAACTTCTAATTTCAATCTCTCATCAGGTGCATCAAAATACTATTCCTTCAAAACTGTATAAGAACTTTCTGGATCCTTGGCTTTTACAAAGTCTTCTTTGAATTCATCAACATGTTCCTTGATTGCTTCCTTCTAACTGCTATCATTGCTGTTATCATTCTTTCTATCATTTTTGTTGTTGTTTCTTCTATAATTGGGATTCCTGTTGAAGTTCCTTCTGTCCATTCTACAACATCTTGTTGTGTTTCCAAAGTTATTACATAACTGACATACAAGTCTATTCCTCCTTTAATTGGCTCCATTTTGACTATCAAGTGCTCTACAAGTCCTTGCAATATGTCTAGGATTGTTACACTTGTAACATACAAATTATTTCCTTTCTCCATTAGATCTTCCTCCATGATTAGATTTTCTTTGTGATCTTCCTCTTTCATTACCTATAGGGTTAGTATTCCTAAAAATTATACTATTTGCATTATTACCATCAAACTTAGGTTTCTTACAATCTACTGCTTTATGTCCATAACCATGACAATTATAACAATAGAAATTAGTAATAGATTTAAAAGACATACCTGTGCAATCTCTTTCCATATGACTAGTTTCATTGAATATGAAACATCTACCTCTAAACTCATGTTTGACTACCTTGGGTGGTTCATCTTGCTTAGTCTTTTCAATTTGCTCTATTTTCTTAGGCTCATCATGTTTCACAGACAAATCAACTAATTCAATCTCTTTTGATACTTTAGTAGTAATGCTTGATTCAATCTTACATAGATTAGACTCTTTAGGGGATTCAACAATTGGATATGGTTATTTTCTAATTTCAACTTTCTTGATAGATTTCTCTCCAATAAGGTAACCAAGGCCTATTATATTATAAGAAGGTCTCTAGTGAAATATCTGCTCATCAATTTTCTCACTACTAGAATAAATTTTCTCTAATTGTTGCTTAGCTTGTGTCAATTCTCCTTTCACAATGGTATTTTACTTTTCTAATTCTGCATTCTTAATCTTAATAGAATCTAATTTAGATACTACTTGACTCAACTAGGATCTAAGGTGTACATTCTCAGATTTTAGATCAAGTTCACTTTTACTACCATCTTTCTTAAGACTCAAGTTCCACAATTTTCAACTCATGTTTCAAGATCTCATTTTCTTTACTCAGATTTCCCACTTCATCATTGTCACTAGTTTGCACATATGATTCCTTACCAAATTTTATATCATCAATCTTGTCTTTTAGTTTCCCAATGTAAACTTTTTCATCTTCATACATATCTTTTAGGTTATCTTGTTCTTTTGTAAGAAGGTCAATTAGTTCAAGAGCTTCTTCAAGATTTCTCTTTAATTGTTCCATATCCATAGGGATCTTACTCAAGATGTTAAGCCTCTTCAAAGTAAATAAGCTCTGATACCAATTGTTAGAAATAGATAATACTGGGGTGGGTAGGTAGGGAGGGTTGAATCAGTATTCTACAAACTTTTGCCCACGACTGAATATTGTTAATTACTTTATGACTTGCATATGAAAGTAAACCAATAATGTTGAATAGTAAATATAACCATACACATAGAGAACTCATAACACCATTATTTTTTAACTAGGGAAACCCTGGCCAAGGGAAAGCCCTGATGGGGATGATACTCACTAGATGATCTAGTAAACAAAAGAATCATGTTAAGGATATTGACCCTATTAGAAGTCTATGAAATACATATAGTGTCTTGAGTCCTTATCAGAGGACAAGGTCCTATTAAAAGCTTCAACCTTGTTAGAATTTGCTTCAACCCTATTAGGATTTGGTAGAAAAAATACAATGTATACAAGAAGAGCCTAGTGCCCTAACATGCAATTATACAATTAAGTTCTTCACAAGTATAGGTATACATACAATACTTTCTCACTGTTGTAATTTGCACTTCTTCTAATCATACATTAGATCTCACATTACATAAGGCTCATATATCTTTCAATATATTTGTACAATAGTTTGCATGTCATATATCATCATATCAACTTTTCACTCTTTGTGCAAGATACAATCTCTTCTTATACCTCACAAATTAATAATTCTCCGCTCAGTCAGTCTTCATGTCTTCACATGCTTGAAATAATATAAAATTACTTATGGATTAATATCCACAAAGTCAGCTCATCATGACTTAGTAATTATTTTGTTACCAAAATAATTCCTTAAGCCATACAACTCAAATATTTGCTATGCTCCATTAAATACCCATACTAGTATTTTGACTATAACTTGTGTTGTACTAACCATACACATCCACACACTTAACCATGTCATTATGAAATTTCCATAAAGCTATCCTCAATTGTGCATAAGCTAGCTCAAAGTGTGTCATTTGTACACATCATATTTGTCTATGTACTATTGCAACTGTCTAACACCTAGACAATTTTCTAACTCTAAATGCATGAATGAAATGTTGACTATGTGTTGCCATAAATGACAACACTCAAGAAATCTTGCTGACCATATTTCCAAAAAGGTCCTTAAATTTCACTATATCCTATACATTTCAACCTTAGTTCATCATCTACTTCTCTTATCATACCTTAAGATCATCAAAGATACTCATCCTTGAACCTTTCATGTCCACCTTTCCATCTAAACCAACCATGTTGTGTGTCAATGTTGATCTTTCCCACTTTTTCTTCTACCCTTGTGCATCCCTTTCAATACCCTATCCGCTCCACCTTTTACCATTCCACCTATAATCATTCCATCCCATTTATCTCATCCAAAGCCTAAAACATTATACTCCATATACCTTTTCTACTATCTCCCTTCCATTACCCTATCAACATCTTTAAGCATACCTTTCTATGGTCTTGGCTTATCATGACTTGTCTTTCCTATAGGAGCACTATCCAAATCAGAAAAGATTAATTTTTCTCTAAAAATTAAAATAAAAAATTGAAAAAAAGAAGAAAAATAAAATTATAATGTGCCTTGGTGAAAACCTCATAAAAGGCACCTTGGTACCAAAATTAAAGAGAAAACAAATTGTCCTGTGGTGAAAATCAATTCTTGTGGCACCTTGGATAAGTACCATGATTAAAATCTGGCAAATAGGTGTCATGCATAATTCTTCCATAATCCATCCATTCCATATTTCCTCTTTCATCTTGACATTGTTGAGCTATTCATGAGAATTGGCTATTTTTTAGCTTTCCTATTATGATATTGCTTATCCTAAATCAGACACCCATAGCCTCCATTATCCTTAATTCTAATCATGTTATTTTATCCTATGTTAATTGATCCCTTGGTCTTGATAAAAAAAAACATTATTAGCAAAAGCCTCTTGACATGTCCACTCTCTTGGATTGCTTACTTTTTATGACATCAGGTCATTATCCTACATGCTACCTACCACTATACTATGATCTTATATTTCTATATCCTTTTCCCTAGATTGGGTAATCTTAAGGAGACTTTCCTTGAGGGTCACATTCACTACTTCATTCAACATGCCCTATCCACTTATGCTCCATGAACTTAGAAATTCATCTCTATCCTCATACCTCTTATTAGGCATTGGGGGAAAATCAATGTGATATGCTTGAGATCTAGTAATCCTTGAAAAAATCATTAAAATTGCAAAAAGTCCTAAAAAAATCTATTATCTTGGTGAATACCTAGCAATAGGAACCCTTATTATACCAAAAAAATAGAGAAATAAAAAAAGAACAAAAAAAAATTAAATTGAAAAAAGAACAAAAAAATTGAAAAACAAAAAGAAAAAGTGCCATGGTGAAAACCTATAAATAGGCACTTTGGTTGAAAATGTAAAGATAAATAAATTTTTCCCATGGTGAATACGATGAAAACCTGGTAAACAAGCACCTCTTGTTCAAAATGCTCCATCCATTAGTGCATCTCCTAGCTCTTTTACATTTATTCTCTTGCTTTTGCTTTCCTTCTTTGAGTGATTTTCCTTCCACAATTTCCTACTTTTATTTGGTGCTCTTGCTTGTGCATAATCTCAAAATCACTTTGAGATACTACTCCTACCTTCATGGATTGAAATTGGTCATAGTCTGGGGGCAACCTACCTATCTTTACTAGAGGGAAATGTCCTACACTATCTTAAAGTGTCTTATGAGTCAGTCACTCACTATTTTAGCTAAGTTCATCCTACTGTCACCCTTCTATTGAAGAAATTTCCTACACATGATTTGAACTTCAAACTAAATTAAAACTGAAAACTAAAACTATTTGAGCTATGCTAATATTTTCTTTGTGTGTTTTGCTTCTACTTTGTCCTTCCCCTTCAAACAACTCTGGGATGTCTATCTCACCTAGAGGAGCAAGGACTGGGGGCATGATCTTTTCTTTGTTTTTTTCTTGCTAGTTTAGTTCCAACGATTTGAAGGATCCAAATAATAGGGGTGTCTACTATAAGGGCCTCTATCTCATGTTGGATGACCATGTGTACCTTGACTCATTTTATTAGGAAACTTTAGTGAGGTTGGTTATGCTCATTGTCTATTTGAGTGAATTTTCTATGTTATAGTACATATAGATACCCATCTTGTGAAGTGAACATGAGGGTCACTATTAGTACATCTACCAAAATTATGCCCTAGTTCATAGATGCTAAAGGGTTGTTGCAAATAGAATCCTTACTATTACTTAGCATAAGAAAGGACTCTCACATATCTGGTGTGTTTGTATGCAAGAAACATTTTGGTCATACCGACGCTTATGCCCTAATGCTTATGTACATTTGATAAATTAACAAGAAATGATGTTCTAGTCATTTTGGTTTCTTGTGCCTTAATGCTTACATCTACTTCTGAAAAAACTCAAACTGATATCATATTCATATACTCATGGTAGAAATATTAGTGAGGATTGAATGACATGATGTGGCCTTACTAAAACAATTCTTAATGATGAAAAATATATCATGATGGTTCAATGATCAAGAATTAGGTTTGCATTCTATTAGGTTGCATTGTATTTTCCAGGCTCACACATTCAACATGGTTTCACTCACTCACTTAAATTTGACATAGTGAGAGATGGGAAGCTCCAAATACATGTCATGTCTTCATCTTGACTTAATAAGTGATTAATCACACCCTACCTAATTTGACGATCCTGGACCCATTTTTCAAGATTGAAATCCAAATCTGACACTCCTAAACAACTAAAAAACACAATTTAAATTTTGGGACCAACACGATAAATCACTTGTGTAGTCCATCCTTACAATGTAATGTTCATACTGGAATCTTGTTCTATCAACAATTTATCAAAATCTTCAACTTTTTCAACAAAAGTCAAACCTAGTCAATTATGGTCAAAGTTGGTTAATTAGGACCTAAATTCTCAATAAAAGAGCTTAAAATCTACTTCAAATAAATCTCAATCTATTTTGATATGTTCTACACAATTCTGAATTATCAATTCAATCTTCAAATCTCATTGATTGTTCTTCATAATCAATCTCATGTGTCATCTTTTAATTTTAGTCTTGAGAGGGCAAGATGGATGCATTTCTTACATCAATCAAATCTTGCTTTAATCAATATGATCAACACTCAAATTCCTCATCACTAGGGGCATATTCAGTTACTCATATCCCATTTCAACTTGATATCCCACAATCTACTCATAGCTATCTCAAATCTCTAGGAGAAAATTGGATTTTGTAACCCATATCAATCTGGTATTGTCTTATGTTAGTTTATAACAGTCCTCACCATTACTCAATGGACAAGTATTTGGGAATTCTACCTAGACTCTTAAGGATTAAGCCTCATTCCAGTGATGATCCTAGGACTCGTGATAGGCCTTGTCATCTCTTTTGTGGACTAATATCTAGGTGTTCTATCTAGACTCTAGAGAATTAAGCTTCATTCTAGAGATAATCTAAAAACCCTATTTCAGTCACTGTTCAATGGACAGTTATCTAGATGTTCTATGTAGACTCTTGAGGATTTATCCTTGTTGTTGGGATAATCGTATGAATCATGAAATATTTTATTATTTTATCAAAGAATTGATATTTGGGTTCTCTACCTAGACTTCATAGGATAGAGCTTCATTCTAGAGATAATCCTAAACTCTCTTCAATAGACAAGTATTTAGATCTTAATCATCTAACTCTTGGGGATTCACTCCCATTCAACCAAGCTCATAATCCATCTCAGTTTTTGGTCTTAGTTCTTGTTATCAATTCCTATTCTCAATTCTTATTCTTAGTTCTTGTTCCATACTTCAAAATAAGATTATTCTTTGAATCCATGCACTATTCACACATCAATTCAAAGAGGGGAAAATGTAATAACCTAAAATTGATCACCTAGACCAATTTTCCATAAACCCTTAAATCAATCCCAAAGTTCTAAAATCACTAGTCTTTTTTGGGCCCACTTGACGCCACTTGATTTGAATATCAATTGCATAAAATCAATAAATTGTAATAATCATTTACATCCATAAATATTTAATTAAAGTTGGCTAGGTAAACCTCTTGAATTAATTAACTTAATATAAAGTTATAACACTTTTTATTAGATTAATATACTTTAGCCAATAATACATGACAATGGGACTTATTAATTCATTTCTAGATTAAATTATCTCAATATATACATTTATTTGTAATTAAATATTAAAAAATGAGACACCTTTGGAGTTATTCAATCAAGTAACACTTTTCAAAAAGAATCTTCCAGGATGAAACAAATGACACAAGAATATGACATGCCATACCCCCACTCTTAAATAATCTCCTATTTTGGTCATATTCTTTACACTTCTTTATTTAGACTTTAGACTAGCTTTTATTATAAATAGAGAGCTCTATTAGAAAGTAAAGTGGGGGGGGGGGGGTGGGTGAATCATTTATCTGATCAATATAGCTTTTATCAACCTTAAACATGTCAATAATATAATAAAAAACCATAAGAAGATACAAATAGACAATGACACAAGATATTTTAACTAGGGAAACCCTTGATTAGAGGGAAAATCTGAGTGGGAATAGTACCCACAAAATTTTGTAATAATATAAAAGTTCCTTATAAGATGATGCACATTGTTAGGAGCTAATAAAATGCATTTAGTATATATCAATCCATGTTAGGATACTTTGAATCCCTATTAGGAGATTCCAACCCTATTAGGAGTTGGTCCAACCTTTTTAGGAGTTGTAGAAGGTAGATGGACCCACTGTCCAAAAATCTTCAAGGGAAAGACCACTGAACTCACTGTCCAACTTGTCTCTATATTATTCCTTTTAGAATAATAGAAATGAAATTGATCTCTGCAGCTCAAATTCTTTCTCTATCCTCTTATTTTTCAAATACTACACTAAATACCTTCTCAGATCTCAATACCAAATCTTCAAATTCACATCACACTAATCCCTTTGATCACTTACATGCATTTACCAACTTCAGATATCACTTGCACAAATACCCAACTGCCTCTAATATACCACACTTCATCACAAGGAAAATAACCTTCCTTTATACCATGTCCTCAAAATAATTCTTTGAGTTGGCCTTGAGGCTTTTCCAATTAATTATAATAGGAAATCATTAAGATTTTACAATTCATTACATCTTCTCACAATTACAAAACACTATTAGCTAATAGTAAAAACAACTTCTCACATGTGTGACCTCGGACCTCACACACTCGCTGATATCATCATCGAGTTGTCTATTATCATTGTCTAACTTCCCTTATCATGATTCTATCCCTGTTAAGAGATAAAAATCAAAACACTAGAAACCACTTCTCAGGTACTCTGTTTGCACATTGTCTTTTGTAGATCACAAATAACTTTCTCATTTCTTTGAATTTTTGCATCTGCACTTATCAACTTCATTAGGACACAATGTAGAACATATCCTCAACTACGATTGACCTCATCATCAATACACAATTCATACAATTTCATTCTTTGTCTACTAATCTACCAGTCTTCATAGAAACAATACTATATTGACATCAATGAAAAACAAAATCATGAATGTAACATGTCAATCTCCTCAACTATTCTAGCAATGCTTAAGATACTCCCCCAAATAAATATCATTAACATTCATGCTAAAAACACCCCCCTTTGGCATTGATGACAACATAGATGAAAAAAATCTAAGTTCCAAGAATACCAAATCCAACTCTGTCATTGTTGTTGTTCTCATCTTTTCAAATCCTCTTCATCAATCAAATATGAAACTCACAAGAAAAACTCTCCATCTATGCTTCCTTATTCATACATGGATGACATCAATTGTTCACACTTCTCACCCATTGATATAGTTCAACATGATCATGTTCATTTAGTACATCTCTCCCCCATACATTCTCTCCCCCATATACATCTCCCACATACTACCAGTATATGTTTTTCATGCAATCTCTCCCCTATTGACATCAATGATAAAGGCATCTTTATGCCAATCAACTGCTCAAAATCTTCAAGTAGCTCAAGTGTCCAAAGAAACTATTTCATACCAATTATCAAGAGTCCTTAGTGACTTTGCTCAACCATAGACACTCGCCCATATAGGAAGCATCAACATTCAATCCAGATAAATTTTTTTCCTCTGAACCACTAGACTGATGCACTCTCTACATCATCTACTTAGAAGTAGGTAGGAGCATAACCCTAAGCATACCTCATAAATACTCAAACATATCTTTAAGAAAAGGCTTCATAAAAATATCTACAATCTACTCTTTTGTATTCTAATCTGATTTCTTTTTTGAAACTTTCTCTCTTTGAACATGATACTTAATTGATATATGCTTAGTCTTAGAATGTAACACAAGATTCATAGACATACTCATTGTACTTGTGTTATCACAATGTATGATAATAGGTTCTAAAAATTCTATTCCAATATCCTTCAACACTAGTTTCATCCACATAATTTGCTTACAATTGTTTGTTGCTAGTACATACTCTGCTTCTACTATACTCTGTGGAATACAATCTTGTTTCTTGCTCAAACAAGAAACCAATATTCCCCCAAGGAAAAATACTCCACTACTTGTACTCTTTTTTTCTTCCATATTGCCTACCTAATATACATCAATATACGCCCATAGAGTAAAGTGTACCCTTCAAATATCTGAATATTCTCTTTATTGATACATAGTGTCATTCCTTAGGGTCTTCTTGAAATCTTGCTACTATAGCAACTACATTTTCTATATCTAGTTTTGTGTGAGTTATATATTTCTGTAAGAATTTGGCTTAGGCCAGAATTCACCCAAGAACTAAAGAACTCAATACAAGGACACAATAGACCAAAATAGACAGAGTATGATCAGAATGATGATATTCATTCAATAACTGGTTGAGAGTACACTAGGAGTGCTTAAATATAAAGGCCTTAGGAGAGCTTCTAGAATGAATAGAAGTCAGCATCATGATATGTCATACAACCAGGCACATGTCCACCAGATATGGGTTATCCTCCATTGAGCATGGGATTAAGTGTGATGATGTGAGGATAAGCCTACAATGGTGTAGCACACAAATCAGTGGTGTAGACAACATGTGCTAAATACAGAGTGCAGATAACTTAGTGAATGATGCATACTCCTATGTTGTAGACACCATGTGCATAATTAGAGTTGCATAACTCAATGAAAGTTCACAAACTCCTAAGTGTCTCACCTAAAATAATAATAAAATAATGCAAAATAATTAAATAATGCATTAACCTAAGTAAACTTAAGTAAGTGTAATAAGTAAATACTTATTTACACCAACACCCCCCCTTAAGTGCAACTTAGGGGAATGCCCTTAAGCTTACGAAATCTAGGATAAAATGTAGGATGGGTCCTAGCTACTAGGCCATGTTAGGTACCCATGTACATAATGAAATGCAATCTCCCATAAAGCGGGGAAAGAGGGAAAACCTCATGGGAAAAACCCTCCCCCAGAAAGAGAGATAAATAGGGATGCATGGATGGATGGAGTAATCAAGACCCCCCCCATTATGACATACATCTAGTATATACATAAGAGAATGATGAGAAGAGGAAGAGAGACAGGATAGCCCCCCCCCCCCCAAAGAAGAATGCCAAACAGTGACTGCTCTAATGAAGAAGCTGATCCAAGACTGCAGAATGGTGTTCCTCCCCGTAGGAAGAAACAATGCCAAGGGTAAAAATGAGATGCTTCCACCGTGCATGGAAAGAATCCCATTGATAAGTGATGTCTTTGAAACCTGCTCAACTCGCTGAAGAACCTATCCCAAAGAATTGTCTATCTCTACAACTGATGAAGAACCCTGCTGAAACTGCTAATCATAAGTATCCACAATCACTTCAACCTGTGAGGATTGATCATGTAAAGAATGAACAAGAGATTTTGATGGAACCCTCATGAAAACTGAAGAAGGTAATTTTGCATCATGAAGAAGAGGCAGATCATGAATACTGTCCCCCAAATCTGTTACTGAACCTGTATCTGGAAGACTAGATGTACCCTATTGTTCTGGACCTATCACTGTGGCTATGTATGCATGTGGACTAAACTGATGAAGTGACCTCTCACTGTAACTGTCGATAGAACCCCATGTATCTGAAGCTATTGAAGCACTATCACTGAAATCACTATCAGTTTCCACACTATATGATGTGTGAAGAGGAGTAGAGGACAAGCTGGGTGAACCTTCCTCAAAATGTACATCCTTCTCCACAAATATCTGATGTGTCTCAGGATCTAGAAGTATATATGCCTTCACACCATCTTCATAACCAATGAAAGTACAAGGCTAAGGTGACTGTTCCTTGCATCCCCTGGAAGATAGCTTTGCCCATGCAGGACAACTGAAGACTCTAAAGTGTGTCACAATAGGTTTTCTACCGCACCATGCCTCAAAAGGAGTTTTTCCATCTAAGGCTGGATGAGGAGAATGATTAAGAATATGAGTGGCATTGGAGATTGCTTCGACTTCGAATGATGGATCGAGAGACTTGGCATGAATCATGCAACTTGCCATAGATTTGAGAGTTTGGATCCTCAATGCTGCAACATTTGTCTTATGTAGACTGAATGCTGACGGAGCCTGAAGATCATTTCCCTCATGTCTGAAAAAAGCCTTAAGTCTTCTATTCACATCCATGTTTCCATTTTCCATTTGGAGTACTTTGATGGGCTTTCTAGATTTTTGTTCTACATGAGCCTTGAAGTCTAGAAATGTGTCCAACACTTCATTCTTGTTATGCAGAAAGTAGACCCAAGTGAACCTTGAAAAATCATCAACATAGGTAAGTATGTAGCAACATTGTCTAGATGCAAAAGGACCTACTAATACCATGTGAACCATCTGTACAACACCTGTTGCTCTTGAAGACTTCCCTCTTTGTAACTTCCCCTCTGGATGCATATCCACTGAATTTTTTGAACATTCACCCTTAGAAAAGTTGATTTGAGGTAGACCTTTCACCATTTGGTATGTGCAAAGTTGCTGAAGATAGCGATAGTCAAGATGACCATATCGCTCATGCCATAATTGCATGTTTGAATTTGATTGAGTTAACAAGGCCTTTGAAGGAGACTTGGGCACAAAATGTGAGAAAGATTACAACTTCTTGTGATCATTCAATTTCCCCACTGCAACCAAGGAATTATCTTTAAGACTGTGCACTTTTAGTGAGTCTCGAAGGAACTCAACTCTATGTCCATCTCCAAGGTGAGTGATTTGGTAGATTGATAGGAGATTTGAATTTAGGTTTGGAATATAGAGAACCTCTTGAAACTCTCCATTTTCCATCTCCACATTTCCTTTTCCTTCAACTTCCATTTTTCTATCATTCCCCATGAAGATGTGTGGTACCTTTGAGTGATTTATTGAAGAAAAATCCTCCTTTGAAGAACCCATATGATATGAGGCACCTGAGTCAAATATCCATTCCTTCGAAGAGTTTGAATTTTCCATGAGTGCTTGCCCTTTTCCCTTTGAATCTGAAGATGACCCTTTCTCCTTGTAAGCATTAGGCAATGGAACATTACGTTTCTTCATGATGTTGGTCAATTCATCAATCTTTTTAAGATAACACTCATGCTCTTCATGACCCAATTTCTTGCAATAAGCACACTTCTTCTGTTCCTTATTTTTGTTGTCTCCTTTCTTGTTGGAATTGGAGGACTTGCCTTGTTGATTAAATTGTGGTGTTGTATTTTTTGCATCCTCTGATTTGTCCTTCTTCCACTTCTTCTTACCCTTTCCTTTATTTGAAGACTGTGCAGCTAAATTTTGAGAACCCTCATTGTTGGCCACCAATGCTTTGGACTAAGGTGATTTGAGAATCCGCATTGATTTAAACTTCTTTTCTTCATCATCCAATAGCTTAGCATATTCATCAAAAGTGACTTTCTTGTAGGAAGACCCTAAGGTAGTCTTTGAGGTGTTAAAAGAAGATACAACTGTGGAATACTCCGATGGCAGCTTGTTATGAATGAGATAGATCAGTCTATCATCTTTGATTGAACTCCCACAATCACTAAGATTTGTCCTTAATTCATTCACCTTGCTGATGAAGTCCTATATTGAGTTATATGACTTAGGATTTAAGGAAAAAAGCTCATCTTCAATCTTGAACACATCCTCTTTAGACACTTTAGCATAAAGACTTTCGAGGGTATCCCAAGCTTCCTTGGATGTAGTACATTTCTTGATTTGATACATGATCTTATCATCTAACCCCAAACATATATCACCTAGGGCTTTCCTATCCATTGCTACCCAATTTGAAATTTCAGTTGTTAATACATTATCACCTGCTGGTTTAGGAAGAGTACCATCTACATATTGTGAAACTCTATTATGCATTAAGTGATACAACGTTTTGATTGACCACGAAGCATAGTTATGAGGAGTTAATTTAGGAAACTTAAAGTTGCCCATAATGCAAAAAATGAAAGAAAAGTGCAGAAAAGAGAGAACACAACACCAAGAACACCCCCCCTTTTCACTAAATCAAGAAACCCCCCCAAAATATATTCTTTGGGAACTTTATCAATAGTGTGATTACAATGGTCCACTTACCAATTTTGGACTTTGAGGACTTCTAATTTTTCTTGTTACAACCTCTTAATGGAGTACAAATCTGAAACTTTACAATGTGCTACAATTTTGAAGCATTACAAAGCAAAGAAAGGCCCTATTTCTGAAAGTGACAATTTTGTCCACACAACCCTATAATCTGATCCAAGATCTAGAAAGCAGATAAAAAAATACGCACTTTTAAAAAAAATGGAACCTGTTTTCAACTCCAGATGTGCCTGTGCGGAGCATTTGAAGTTGCAAAATGCAAGATTATGCAGGTACAATCACCAAAGAACACAATTTTTGAACAATATGTGCACCAAAACTAGAAAATAGTTGCACCACTAAAAATTTTAGAAAATTCTACCTAATTTCAAAAAAAATTATACCTGATTTGGAGTCTGGATGTTTGAGTTATGGCCTCCTGAAGTTGGACTGCAAAAACCAAAATGAATCTAGAGAGGGGTTGCATCAACGAATCTTAGGGTTAAATTTGATAGTTAGACGACTATTGCAGCAGTTCAAGATGGCTCTATTTTGACGTCTAGACAGGCATCAATTTTAAGCTCATGAATTGATGATGTTAGCATCCCCTGTGGCCACGATGATGTCAACATGATGCCATGATGACATCATCAATATATGTATAGTACAAAAAATCTGACTGGGAAAAATTGTACGTTGACTATGCAGATGATGTGGCTACCACATGGACCGATTAATAGATGGCCACGTGTGACAGATTGGCGACTGTGCAGATGATGCAACACTGAGCTGGCAATTATAGACATGGGTTGTTTGAGACCGATGGTAGGTCTGGATTGGTGGTTTTGATCTGTTCGTTGCTTATAGGTATCTGCCACGTGTTGCTAAAAATTTTTAACAGTGACGACAGATTATTTAATTGGTCACCAGTGTTTGGGAATAGTCCCACATGCGCGAGATAAGCACTTGATATGCTGTATAAAATGAACCCTCACACTCAATGATAGCAAGGGCCGCGGGCTCTAGATTGTGGGCTACCGGTGCTTTGGATGGTCAGAGATTGTTTCAATCGGTAGCTGTTGTTGCCAAAATTCTTCAACTCGCGAGTGCTAATTTTTCAGCCGTTTAATCCCACATTTGTGGGGTAAGCGCAGAATGCACTCTTAAAAAGTGATAGCCCGCCAACAATAATTGAAATGCCAACGAATGATTGGTTGTCATAGCCGGTTTAGCAGGTTCGTCAGTCTGGTTGGCAGATCTACCAGAAGAGGGATTGTCCGCGTAGGTTGTCCCTCAAAAAATTTAGTAGGTGTATTGCTAGCCCTCGGGTTATGGAAAGAGTCCGTAGATTAATAAATTAGATCCTGCAAAAAATTAATCCGAAATTCCACCAAATACAAAGCCAAGCCGGGGTGTCATTGCCCGGTTTGGTCAATTTTTTTTCTTTGACTGAACAAAAAATAATTCCAAAAATAAAATTTGAAAAATGCCCAGTATTACAGAGAAGAATAAATTCAAATCCGAAAAATGAATTAAATAGATCTGAAATAGATTGTACTTGAACTACAAATCAGGGCCTCCGAGTTCCGATTTGCAAAAAAAAATTGCCTCACAATCAACTTTCACCCAATATAGGCAAATTTATAGTCAATCTTCACCGAATCAACGCTCCAAACACAACAGTGAGGTCAGATCTGGCTCTAGACACTCCCAATTTTTGTAGATCCTCCAAATTCGTGTCGAGGTGCTAAAGCATGAACGGTCTTGAATGGCTACGTGTAGAGAATCTCCCTCAGCTTTGATACCATGTAAGAATTTGGCTTAGGCTAGAATTCACCCAAAAACTAAAGAACTCAACACAAGCACACAGTAGACCAAAATAGACAGAGTATGATCAGAATGATGATATTCATTCAATAACTGGTTGAGAGTACACTAGGAGTGCTTGAATATAAAGGCCTCAGGAGAGCTTCTAGAATGCATAGAATTCAGCATCATAATATGTCATACAACCAAGCACATGTCCACCAGATATGGGTTATCCTCCATTGAGCACGAGATTGAGTGCGATGATGTGAGGATAAGCCTACAATGGTGTAGCACGCAAATCAGTGGTGTAGACAACATGTGCTAAATAAGGAGTGTGGATAACTATGTTGTCATCATGACTACTCAGTGAATGATGCATACTCCTATGTTGTAGACACCATGTGCATAATTAGAGTTACGTAACTCAATGAGAGTTCACAAACTCCTAAGTGTCTCACCTAAAATAATAATAAAATAATGCAAAATAATTAAATAATGCATTAACCTAAGTAAACTTAAGTAAGTGTAATAAGTAAATACTTATTTACACCAACAATTTCAAACCTCCAATCATGGATTTGTACTTCTTCTCAATTGTAGGTATCTCATCTTTTCTAGATAACTTGCGACCTGTTATCATAGGTGTACAAATAGACTTACAACTTTCCAAGCCAAATATCTTCAATAAGTCTTTCAAATAATTAGTCTATGATAAGAAAATTTCATCAATATTCTACACAATCTATAAATCTAAGAAATATTTCATCTCACCAATCATACACATCTCAAATTCATTCTTCATTTCATCAGAAAATTTGTCACTTGCTGTGCCATTTCCTCAAAATATTATGTCATCCACAAATATCACAGTAATCAACAAGCCATTTTCAATTTCTTTGATATTTAAATTAATATCTAAAATACATTTAGCAAATCCCAACTTTTCCAAATATTTTTCTAGCCTTGCATACCAAGTTCTAGGTGCTTGCTTTAGTCCATAAAATGCTTTCTTTAATTTGCACACCATGTCTCCTTCTGCTATCAAAAGAAATCCTTCAAGCTGATCCATGTAAACTTCTTCAAGTTCTCTACTCAAAAATGTTGAATTCACATCCATATAGTATACTTTGAGCTTCTTACTTACTACATAAGCCAAGAACATCCTTACTACTTTAATTCTGGCAATAGGGGAAAATGTCTCTTCATAGTCTATACCTTGTTGTTGTGAATATCCTTTACATACCAATCTTGCTTTATTTCTCACAACATCACCTTGTTCATTCATCTTGTTTTTGAAAACCCATTTAGTACCTATAACATTCTTATCTTTAGGTCTAGTGACCAATTACTATTTCTCATTCTTCACAATGTGATCTAGTTCTTCCTTCAATGCTTGAATCCAATGATCATCCTTGCATGTTTCATCTGCACTCTTTGGCTCAACTTCAAAAATCAAACACAATTCTTCATGTACTTTTTTTCTTGTCATAACTCCTTTTTCTTTGCTTCCAATAATTTGATTAGTAGGGTGTTTCTTTGTCAAATTATTATTAGGTGTAGGTTTCTCTAGGTTCATATTCTAGTTCTTCTATCTGTTCCATAACTTGAATATCATTCTACAAATAAATGTTAGTCTCAAATAAATTTTCAACATTTTCTATGATAGGCTTAGGATTATCTTCATCATCATCATAACTATAATCCAACATTCTCTCTTTAACTCCAAACTTCTCATTCACTTTCACTTTTGCACACTCAATAATTGTCTTAGTTCTCTTATTAGAACATCTATAAGCTTTTATTTTCAATGAATAACCAAGGAACATACCTTCATCAAACTTATGAATGTCATCATCTCTCTTGCTATAACATTTACTTCCAAAAATTCTGATATGTTTCATTGATGGTGCATGTCCAAATCATAGTTCATAATGTGTCTTGTTCATACCTTTCTTGATCTGTACTCTATTTATTTAATATATTTTTGTATTGGTTGATTCTCTCCAAAATGTCTTTTATACATCATTCTCAAACATCATGGCTCTCACTACTTCTGTCATAGACCTATTTCTTCTCTCAATAATTCTATTTTTCTTAGGAGTCTTAGGTGCTAATAGCTATCTCTTAATGCCATTCACTTCAAAAAAGGTGTTAAACTCATTCAAGGTAAATTCTCAAACTCTATCTGATCTTAAACATTTAATCTTCAATCCAGACTCATTCTCAACTCTATTCTTAAACAACTTAAACTTCTCAAATTATTTATATTTTTCTTTAAGGAACACTAATCACATCATCCTATTAAAGTTATCAACAAAACTCATGAAATACTTTTGATTATAGAATCCTCTTGTCCTAGTAGGGCCACTCAGATCCATTTGAACAATCTCAAATTTTCTTGTTTTGTAAACTTCTTGCTAGGAAAAGAGCTTTTCTTCTACTTAGCCATAACACATCCTTTGAACACAACATTAGTAGGCTTCACATTTTTTGGAAAATATCTAACAAAAAATATACTACTAGCCTTCACAATATTATCAAAGTTTATGTGACAAAACCTTATACGCCACAACCAATTGTTATAAAATTTTGCAACCAAACATGTCATCTTTGTAGGGTTCAGCTGAAAAATATTACCTTTGAATTTTGCACCAGTGCCAATCAACTTGCAATCTTTGTCCTTAATAATGCATGTCTTCTTGGTGAATTGGAACTAATATCCCTTATCAACCAACTACCAAACACTCAATAATTTATGCTTTAATCCATAAAAAAGTAAACATCATCTGTATTAGTCTTCCCATCAAGAGTAATATATTCTTTTCCTTTATGTGACAAGCCACATTGTTACCAACTTTGACAATACCCCTATCATGACTATTGAACTTAATAAATCTATTCATGTCACTAGTCATATGATGTGAACAACTCCAATCAACTTTCTTTTCAACCTATGAGACTAGGGCTTTCTCTTCTCTAACTTCTATTTTAGGATTTTCTTCTTTTATAGCTACAAATCCTTACTCATAATAACTTTCACTTTGAACTCTCTCATCATATTCATCATCTTCATTTTCATACAAACAATCTCCAGGTCTTCTAGACTTAAAATTCTTTTTAAATTTTTTCTCTCATTTAGGAAACTTAGAAGCATAATGACCAAATTCATTACAAGTCCAACATTTAAACATTCTCTTACCATCTAGTTCTCTCCTTACAAGCTAGGCAAATCCTTCTTTAATCCTTATGTCTTCCTCAGATCTAGATTTGTTGCGACTAGTATAATCTCCACTAGTGCTTGCACCTCTAGGAAAATCTCCAGCCTACTTCAAGATCACCTTTTCTACTTATAATCTTCCAAGAAAAGTCTCTCTAGTAAACTTCTTAGTGCAAGCTATCACTTGCTCAATCATCTGTGCTATCTACTTGAATGATGGTGTCAAGGTTTTCAAGATCTTCCATATAATCTCATCTTCATCTTTAGATCCATTACAAGACTTAATTCTTGTAAATTTTTTTGATATTCTACCAATATAACTTCTTATAGATTCATCTTCCATCATTTAATAATCTTGAAACAAACATATCCAATTTTGTAATCTGATTCTTTTAGCATGCTTACCACCTTCAAAAGTAGATTCCAAAGTTGTCCAAATTTTATGAGATGTTTCTAAGGATTTTACCTAATTGTATTCATTTATAAGAAGAGCTAACAATAATGCTTCTCTGGCAAGTATATTACACATAAGTAGATCTCTTTCAACTTCACTACACTCTTCAAGTTTTCATTCTTCCATATATACTTCTCATTCTTTGTCATCAACCAATATCCTAAACCCATGCATAATAGACATTTCTTCATCTTCTCTTTCTAGTTGTTATAGTTAACTCCGTCAAACTTAGGATGTTATTTTATGAAATGACCCTCCATTGATCTCCTTAAGATATTAAGCTTTTCCTTCAAGGACCTAATGCTCTAACAACAATTGTTAGAAAGTAAAGTCTACCAAGGTAAATAGGGGAGGAAGGTGAATCAATTATTTGATCAATATAAATTTTATCAACCTTATTAAACCTTAAACATGTGAACAATATAATCAACAACCATAAAAGGTACGCATAAACAATAATACCAAATGATGAAGGATGCTCCCCTGAATACCAATAACACATAACAAAAACAAAGAAATAACATCAATTTCAAGAACAAAATATGGGCTCCTTATTATTTCCATAAATTCAGAATTAGAGAATTTAGAATTACAATATGCTAACCCACATGGGCACCTTCATTACATTAATCTATAAGATAAGCTGCGAACTATCACCCAGAGTGTTCCTAGACAATGTTTGGGCCTTTCTTAAATAGGCTATTCCATGCCACTTGAGAGGGTTGTTGATAGTCAAACTTTAGACCTAGGGCCTTAATACCTAACATTCATCCCTCAAGTTCTTGCACCTCATCTAGGGCCTCTAAGGCCTTCAAAACTGATCCTAAAGTTTTTATACCAAAATTACACACAAAAAATCTATAATAACTTCACAAAATACATATAATATGGCCATGAATCTCCACTGGAAAATTGATATAACTAAAATGAAACTTCACCTCTGAAATTAGAACATTTTGAGCTTATATGAATGACTTATTAAGTAGCAAGCCTCCATAGACAACAACTCTTCATTAAGACAACCCTTATGAAATAATTGAATGGAAATATTTTTGGGAGATGCAAGATTTCTTTTATACCCAAGATGCTCCTGCATCACCATATATGTTAACTAGGAAGACCCTTGATCATAGGGAAAACCCTAGTGGGGATGGTACCCACAAAATAATGTACTAGTTTAAAAGTTCCTTGTAAGAGGATGAACTCTGTTAGGAGCCAATAAAATGCATTTAGTACATATCAATCCCTGTTATGAGACTTTTAATTCTTATTAGGAGATTCCAACCCTATTAGGAGTTGTAAAAGGTAGATGGACCCTCAATCCAAATAGCTTTAAGGGAAAGACCGCAAAATTTACTATCCAACTAGTCTTTGTATTATCCCTTTTATAATAATAGAAACAAAATTGATCATTGTAACTCAAACTCTTTCTCTTTCCTCTTACTATGCCAATACCACACCAAATACCTTCTCAGATCTCAATACCTGATCTTCAAATTCACATCATACTAATCCCTTTGAACACTTACATGAATTTACCAACTTTGCATATCACTTGCACAAATACATAACTTCCTCTCACATTCCACACTTCATCACAAGGAAAATAACCTTCCTTTATACCATGTCCTCAAAATAATTCTATAGGTAGGCCTTGAGGCTTTCCTAATTAATTATAATAGGGCCTCATTAAAATATTACAATTTATCACATCTTTTCATAATTACAAAACATTGTCACCTCATAGTAAATATAACTTCTCAACATGTGAACTTAGACCTCACCCATTCACTGATGTCATTATCAGGTTTTCTACTATCACTTTCTAGCTTTTCTCATCATTATAATATCCCTATTAAGAGATGCAATCAAAACACTAGAAACCACTTCTTAGGTACTCTGTATGGACACTATCTTTTGTAGATCACAAATAACTTTCTCATGCCTTCAACTTTCTATATGCACACTTGTCCACTTCATCAAGACACAATGCAGAATATATCCTCAACTACACTTGACCTCATCATAAATTTATAGTCTATATGACCTTGTTCTCTATCTTCTACTCTGCCAGTCTTTATAGAAAGAATACTATGTTGGCATCAATTACAAACACAGTCATGAATGCAACATATCAATCTCCTCAACTATTCCATAAATGCTTATGATACTCCCCAAAAGGAATACTATCAGCATTCATGCTAACAAGCTCTTATGTCTCACAAAGACCCCCACTTTTGAATATTGAAAGTCTGTCAAATTGAGGACTCACTCTTTGCATCAAATCTTGTTGCATAGTATTCTTATTTCTAGATGCATATTTGCATACATTTTAGCTGATCTTGTTCTTTGTTTTCATAGTATAGATCTCATTGTCATTGTATTGAAAATCTCAAAAAATATAGAGTAATCTTACATGCATATTAGTTAGATCTCTTTGCTTCTTGTTCTTAGCTTAAATCTAGATTCTCATATAGCTTAGCTCATCTATTTGCATAAAAACCACAAAAACATCTCATCTTGTATTTACATCAATTTTATACTTTCAAATCCTTCATTCTTGCTAGGTACATAATCATTGAAGCTCTTGATTATGATAAAATGTACTCAAACCCTTACTAGATAGAAGGAAATAGGTTGATTTGCTCATATCCTTTTAGGATGAACAACCTCATGTTCATTATTAGCTCCAACATGTAATGACTATGTTGAAGTGTGTGTCATACCACTTTTGAAACATACAATTATTACTCCTATATACACTCATTGTTGTCATTAGTGCAAAATGATTAGTTAGTGAAAACAAAAGATGTTGGTTAGAGAATACTACTATCGAGCCATAGCATAGTAACTAAGTCAAGTTAGAACAAAATACATGTATGTGATAGTTATAACAAAATATGAACCAATGAAAAATAAAAAAGGCTAATAATATGATAAGGATGATTCTAGATTGTTGATGATGATTCAAGACATATTCTAGAAGGACGAAACCCTAATTAGGCTATGGATCAAAGAGGAAAAAAAAATCTATTTAAGGACCTAAAAGGAACAATTAGAAGTTGTTGTTGTTGTTTTTGAGTTTGTTGATGAAGTTATGTTGAGAAGGGATATATTCTAGGCATGAGAAGGAGAATCTACTATTGAACAAAGCACCAAGCAGAAAAGTCCAAGGGTTTGATACATTAATCACCGGAGGTGATAAGATATTAAGCATAAAAGAGATATGGATAGTAAAGTATATTGCATCTAATCATATCAAAGTTTGCTACTATTTTCTCACCATTATAATATATAAATCTTGTAACAAGGTAGACTTAGTAGTCCTACTCTAAATCTCTTAACCAAGTACACACATTATATTTGTGTTGTAAAATCCTTGAGAAAGGTAGATCCTTATAGATATTTTTATATTACTCTTAGGAGAGTAAGTCACCAAAAGTGACAAACATTTGTAGGCCTAACAAAGAAACCTCTTACTATGGTAGTGAAGGATTTGTAGGTGTCATCCCCACCATATTTTTCCCTCTAACCAAGGGTATTTATGTGACCAAAATTTCCATGTTATATGTGTTATGATGTTGTGGTTTAAGATTAGATGCTTATGATGAAATATATTAGATAAGCTTGCTTTTATTTCAAGTATTGAATGGGCATATTTACTAAGTTGATAATGGTAAAATATTTAGAATAAATGAGAGGGGGGGGTGGGGGGGTGGTGGTGATGGGTGTGAATCAATTAACCTCAACTTCAAATGTACCAATTCAACTTTACCTAAATTCAAACAACTTATTCAAATACATAAAACCACCCAGTCCATATAGAAGCTCATCAACAACTTAATATATTCATTCATCACTTAACTCTTTGTTCAGTATATATTGAATAATAGTAAATAAACAACAATAAATAATATACATCACAAATATAAGATTCAAACATATATGTCACTAGGATTTAATGTGGAAACCCAATTTTGAAAAAACAACCAAGTAACATGTTACTACATTTGACTCTACTACCCTTGTTAAAAGTTACAAAACACACTATTAAATATGAAAATTTTAAAGAATTTAATCACCATGTTAGGAGTGGCCTAGTTAGAGGAATTTGGATCATTTCATTAGAATGTCACCTTGATTAAAGGATTTACAAAATTACTATTAGGTCAACCTTTATTAAAGGATTTTGACTACCACGATGGTTAGAAAGTAACAACTAGATTTGATCTATTTAGATACATCTCACTTTACAAATTTAGATCTCCATTCGACTCATTTGCCAGTTTATTGACTAGACTTCATTATCATCTCCTTCTCTAATCTACTTGGAAACCCTTTAAGAAATCACACTTCACTAATCTTCTCCCTTTTCCTCTACTACTATGTTTTTCACAAATTCTCAAAATTTCCAATCAAGAACAAACCAACCTAGAAAACATCTCTTATGCCTCCTTAAATAGGTAGCTTTGATATTTTCTACTTAAACATTACCTTAGATCTTAGGGTTAGGAAAAATTCAATGAATGCATCCATCTTTTTATCCTTGTACTCCTTTATTGATAATTCTAGAAACTTCTCCTTAATTCCTTGCCTTTGATTGCATAAAAAAATTAATTCACACATTTAATATGTCAACTCATCAATCCTTATCATCCATGCATTTTGACTAACCTAAATATTCAACTATGTCAGCCTCAAACTTGATTATTTCACAAACTATAACTTTGCTGACACTCGACTATCATTATGTTCTTCAACTTTGTCATTACTGAGTTGCACTGTCATCGCTAAGTTGCTCGGTCATCACTAAGTATCTTGGTCACAACTATTTTGACTCACTTAGCTAATGCTCGGTATTCACTACACTCAGTCACTACTACATCTTCTTCTTCATTTTTCTAGGCCATAACTAGCACTCAGCTAATACTATTTACTTAGCCAATTCTTAAGTTCCTTAATCTTATGTTTCTATTGGTAAAACTATCACTTGGTCAAGCTTAGTGTTTTAATCAATTTCTTGTCTTCTCTTCTGCACATCAACTTAGTTTTTTTCTTCACTTCATATAATGATTAAACAACACATTATCTTGTCAAAGACTAACTAATCAAGTGTCCATTGTAATTCCAACATACTTTCTCCTCTTCACTTAACAACTTCACTTGTTCCTCTAGTTATCTCTTTTTTCATATCCTCTTCATCAATCAATTGATGTGGCACTCTATACTATTAGTAAATGTATCTTTAGTAGGTTTGACATCAATGACAACATAGCAATTGTTCCAATTTTAGTTTCCAACAATCTCCCTCTTTGGCATTGATGGCAACGCTTCTAATTACTAAGCAAATGCAAAAGACATTCTCAAGATTCGACAATAATAGCTCCCTTTGTGATTTTTTATAAATCTTCATTAATATCCTTAGTTTCATTCCAATTCTCATCTTGTAATTCAACTTCTCCTTCTTTATATGTATCTTGTATGTTAACTAAACCTATTTTCCTATAGGATGGGAACTTGATAACATATTTTCGCTCTTTGACAACAATGTTGAAGACATCATCCAATCACATACACAACATCCTCTCTATGTTACTACCTGTCTAATATTTCAAAATCACTTTCTTTTTCATCTTTTACTTGACTCCTTACAGTCTCATCTTCTCATGCTTTAGTTGATATTTTCTCAATCTTTAGAAAGATCCTAAAGTGTGACCTTCTACAGCAATGTGTAAGATATTCTAATCATAACATTTGATGCAATGCAACAACTCTTCTCATCTTTCTTTATATAGGGGAATGACCCCTAACTTACCTCTTAGATACTCATAAGAATACTTAGGTAATGTCTTAGTGAATATATCAACCATATGATGCTTTGTTTTCACATACTCTATTCATACTTCTTTTTCTTGTACTAACTCTCTCAAGTAATGATACTTGATAGCAATGTGTTTAGTCTTTTTTTGCATTACATGATTATTTGATATGTTTATAGTACTTGTGTTATCACAATATATCACAACACATTCAATAATCTCTTCCTTCATAACTTTCAACAATTGACATATCCACACAATGTTTGAATAACTGACTATTGCAACAACATACTTAGGCTCTGCTATGGATTTAGAAATGCAATTTTTCTTCTTTCTTGTCCATAAAATCAATCAACTACCTAGGAAGAAATTGCATCCACTTGTACTTTTTCTATCATCTATATTTCCTTCCTAATCAACATTTGTGTAAACTTTTAGTTCAAACTTGTCACTGTTTTTGTACCACAATCCATAGTCTTTTGTTCCTTTCAAATATCTCACTATCCTTTTCATAGTCATCATTTGATTTTCTCTAAGATTAGCAAAAAATATAGCAACAATACTTATTGCTAATGTAATGTTAGGTATGCTATGTACAACATATTATAGTTTTCCAATCATTGACCTGTACAACATTTGATTCACTTTAGTAGAATCCTTACTTTTTGAAAGCTTGTTACTAGTAACCATTGGTGTTCCAATTGGTCTTGAATTTACCATTTCAAAATTCTTAAATATCTCCTTGATATACTTTAATTATGTAATGCAAATACTTTTCTTCGTTTGATAAACATGTAAACCAACAAAGAACTTGATCTCTCCAAACATTGATATCTTATATTCTTTCTTTATCTCATTAGAAAATGATTCATTGAACAAATCATGTCATCCAAATATGATATCATCAACAAAAAATCTGGCCAGAAATATCTTTTTCTCAAACTCACTTTTTAGGTACAGATTGCTATTGTGATTAGTTATTGCAAAACCAATTTCACCAAATAAGTATGTAACCTTTTATACCAAGCTCTAGGGGCTTGCTTCAAACCATATAATACTTTGTGTAGTTTGCATACCATATTCCTCTTACTAGGATTAAAAAATTCTTCAAGTTGGTCAATGTAAACTCCTTCTTCTAAGATTCCATTCAGAAATATAGTTTTGACATCCATTTGATATACCTTGAATACCTACTTGGGTCCAATCACATTATTGTTCTTTCATTTAGGTATCAATAGTCATGTCTTATTCTTCTTTATTTGACCAATTTCCTCATTCATTTTGCTAATCCAATCTTCATTTTTCCAAAGCATCTTTAACTGATTTAGGTTCAACTTCACATAGTAAAATGTATTATTCTTCAACTTATTTTTTGTCATGACTCCTAAATAATTTCTTCCAATGATTTGGTCATGTGTGTGGTTCCTCCTTATATAATTTTCTAAGACAGGTTCAAATCTTCTTTCTTCTTCATGTATTTCACTTGTTTCTTCTTTCTCATCTCCTTTATCTATCTTTGGATACAATTTGACATTTTTTTTTGGTGTTCAATTTATTCTTTGTGATGTTTGGACTCTTTTGTCTATGACTAAGCTCCTACAACCTAATTCTTGGCAACCTTTCGATGCTTGACAAAGTTTTTTATAAACCTTAGCAGTGTCTAACTATTGATGCTTGACAACATCTTTCTCTGGTTCAAGTAAAGTACTTGGTTCTCATTCATAGATGTAGACAAAGTTTCTATAATCTTCAGGTTCTTTCTTGCATTCCTCTTCATTCTTTTATGAAAATTCATCAACTCTAACATTTGCACTTTCCACTATTTTGTTAGTGTTAGAATTCAAATAGTTATATGTCTTTCTTTTAGTAGAATATCCTAGAAATATGCCTTCATCACTTTTTTGCATTAAGTTTTCCTTTCCTTGTATCTTTTTCAACTCTATCCAAAATACCACTTAAACACTTGAAATGCATCATATTTTTCTTTAAGAAACATCACAATCATCATTTTAGAGAAATTATCAACAAATAGAATGAAATATTTGTCACCATAATAACTTTGCACTCTAATAGGACCACATAAATCAGTATGAACTAACTCCAAAATATCATCAGAATAATAAGTCTTCCTCTTGAAACTAGACTTTGTCATTTTTTCCATTTGATATTGTTTGCACATCACTTTATCAAGTTTTCTCAATCTTGGTAATCCCCTTACTCTTTTCATCTTACTAATTCTTTCCAAATTATCAAAGTTCACATGAAATAGCCTCTTATTCTATAACCAAACATCCTCAAATTGTGCAAATAGACAAGTATCTTCAGATAGGTCTAGAACAAGTTACCTCTTGTTTTATCACCACTTTCAATTAGTTAACCAATAGAATCATAGATATGTTTCTCCTTATTTTCAAATTCAACTTGGTATCCTAAACTATTCAACTATCCCACACTCAATAAATTATATTTCAAATGATCAACCCAATATGCATTGTCATATCTAATCTTATCATTCAGTATAATTAATCCTTTACTTTTCACATAACATGGTGCATCATTTCCAAAATTAACATTACTTCCATTATAATGTTCTATATTTTCAAACTTACTTGTATCATCAATCATATGATGTGAACAAACACTATCAATTATCCATTTGTCAATCTTATTCACATGTGAGATCAATGAAGTTTTCTCATCTTCACTAGAATTATCTTTCATTGCAACATAAACAAATTATCCATCATTTTCATCAAAATCACTATTAAAATCATCTTCTTCAACAATGCAACATGATTTCTCACCTTTACCTTTGTAGTCTTTGTTACCTCATTTGTCTCTGTCATCTCTTCTTCCTTGGTATTTTTTGTCCTTCCTTTCTTCCTTCTCATCTCTGTTGGGACATAATTTCAACAATATGACCAACTTTGTTACATGCAAAATAGATAATAGGGATTTTACCTTTGTATTTTCCTTTTCATCTTGGTAGCCTTCTTGCTAGTAATGCTTCAAGATCATCAAGCTCATCATCTGATTCACTATCACTATCCACATGTTTTCCCTTCTTCTTTCTCTTAAATCAATCAAGGGTTAGTTGAGACTTGCAATCACATTCAACACTAGATGGAGTATAGTTATCAAAATTTGACAATTTAAATGTGGTGAGTCTACCAATTAGACTCTCCAAGACCAGATCATTATCAAGTGTATATCTTAGTTCTTGAATTGTAGAAACTCTAATTGTATATATGGGAAGTAAATTCCTTAATACCTTTTTTATCACAGTCTCATCATATGTGATACCTCCAACTCCATCAATAACATTCACAACCTCCTTGATTTGGCCACAATACTATGCAATAGTTTCACCTTCTTTCATTCTCATATCATCATATTTTCCTCTCAAACTTTTAGCTTTAGCTCTCAACACATTTTGTCTCCTCCATAGATTTGTGCCAACTTTTCCCACATTTTATTTGTATTAGTACACTCCTCCACATATTAAAATTTAGAATAACTTAGGGAAGATTCTAGATCTATCATCATTTGATTATGCTCCTATTTCTTCTTCATTTGTTCAATAGTCATGGGTCTAGGAACTTTGATGTATTCACTTTTTAGGTAGTACAATGCATAATGTCCAACTAAAAAAAGATCAAATTTCATTATTGTTTCCATGCTGGGAAGTTTTCTTTTTTCAACTTGGGTACTTCTCTCTTGTGCATTTTTATCTTTAGCTTAAGCCCTTCAAACTTTCCTTACAAGCAAAAAATGCTCTGATACCAATTGTTAAAATATTTAGAATAACTAAGAAGGAGGGTGAATAAGTTATCCTCAGGTTTAGATGTACCAATTAAACTTTTTCTAACTTCAAACAACTTATTCAAAGACATAAAACCACTCAATCCATATACAAACTCATCATCAACTTAATAAATTCATTCATCACTTTACTCTTTATTGAGTAAATGCCAACTAATAATAAATAATATACATCACAAATATAAAAATCACACATACATGACACCAAAATTTAATGTGGAAACCCATTTTAAGAAAAACCACCAAGTAATATGCTACCACTTTCCACTCTTTTGAAGTGAGCTCAGTTAAGAGCCAACCCTGTTAAAGGTTACAACACACACTATTAGGTGTGACCTTGTTAAAGGATTTAATCAACCTATTAGGAGTGGCCTAGTTAGAGGAATTTGGATCATTCCATTATAATGCCACCTTGATTAAAGGATTTACAAAATGATTGTTAGATCAACCTTGATTAAAGCATTTTTACCACCACAATGGTTAGAAAGTAACAATTAGGTTTGATTTGTTCATATACAACTCACTTTGCAAATTTAGATCTCCATTTGGCTCATTTTCTGGTTCATTGACTAGACTTCATTATCATCTCCTTCTCTAATCTACTTGGCAATCCTTTAAGCAATCACACTTCACTAATCTTCTCACTTTTCCTCTACTACTTTGGTCTTCACAGGTTCTCCTCAAAATTGCCAATCAACAATGAACCAACCTAGAAAAAAAATCTCATACCTCTTAAATAGGTAGCTTTGATATTTTACCACATAAACATCACCATATATCTTAGTGTTAGGTCAAATTCAATGAATCTATCCATCTTTTTTTCCTTCTACTCCTTTCTTGATACTTCTATAAACTTCTCCTTACATCCTCACCTTTAATAGCACAACAAACACAATTCATGCATTTAATACACCAACTCATCAATCCTTATCATTGATGTATTTTGACTAATCCAAAATTTCAACTATGTTGGCCTCAAACTAAATTCTTTCACAAACTCTAATTTTGGTGACACTTAGTCATCATTGTGTTCTTTTGCTTAGTCATAACTGAGTAGCTCTGTCACTACTATTCTCTCTCACTCAACTTACACTAGCTCACTTGGTCTTCAATATGATTAATTGCAACAAAATTTTCTTCTTTATTTTTCTCAACCATAATTAGTACTCAACTAATACCATTTACTTGTCCAACTCTTAAGTTCCTTAATCTTCTATTTCAACTTCTTCTTTGACCTAGTGAAATTATCACTCGATCAAGCTTAGTATTTTACTCAATTGCTTATCTTCTCTTCTATACAAAATTTTAACTATTTTATTCCCTTCATATAATGATTAAATAAAATATTATCTTTCAAAGACTAACTAATCAAGTACCCATTGTAATTCCAACATAATTGCTCCTCTTCACTCAACAACTTCACTAGTTCATCCAATTATCTCTCTTTTCAAATCCTTTTCAACAATCAATTGATATGGAACTCTATACTATTAGTAAATGCCTCTCTAGTAGGTTTGACATAAATGAAAACATAAAAATCAATCTAATTCTAGTTTCCAACAGATAAATCATGAGGGAAATTCATATTTGAAAGGGTATAAAAGTTTTTAAGGATATTGATTCACCCACCTCTTAGCATCTTGCCTTTCCTAAATATTCCAACAATTGTTATTAGATCTAAATATCTTGTTAAGGGGTTTTACCACCTTAGAGAATATATCCAAGACATGGAAAGTTATAGGCTTGATAAGACTATTGAAAATTAGAAGTTGGAACTAAAGATGGCCCTAAGTCAGGTCAATGAGATGAAAGAAAAACTAAAGAAGTCACTAAATAGAAGGAAGGAAATTGCACTTCAAATGAATGAAACAAAATATCAAGAGTAAATGATTGAGGAAATATCAAATGAATATATGTTTGATGAATCAAAATTTGTAATATCAACTCTAATGGAGAAGAATCAAAACCTAACTAAGTAGATGAAATCATTGAAGAGAGAGAAAGAAGTGCAATCTGTAAGGACGTATGAAGTCTTGGAATAGAAGAGACAAGTAGAGGATGAGAAAACAATTATTTAAGATGATAAGATATAGATAACTCCAAGACTAGATGCAAAGGGTGAAGAAACCATGAGATTGGCTCATAATTAGTATTTGGTAAGTCAACTACTCCATGCAAATCATGAGATTGATAGAAAGATGGAAGAAATTGTTGAGTTGAGCTTTGAGAATAAAAAGCTAAAGATTGAACTAAATACTAAGAAGGACACAAATGAAAGGTTGAAAAGATTAGAAGAAAGCATGAGGAAATTGGATGAATAATTAAGAGAATAGAGGAAACTGAGAGAAACTACTGGACTAGGCTATATCGAGTCATCTGCAACCAAGAAAGGAAAGTCATATAAGTAAGATGAATAAAAGAATTTCTATAAAAATCTAAAGCTAAAGAATTCTATATCCTAAAACTATGGAAAACCTAGATATACAACCAATTTATATAGAAGTAAAGTGGGTAAGAACAATGTTACTCCTGAATTTGATGGTTATGTTTACAATTGCAATAAGTATGCTCATCAAATATGTGAATATAGATCCAAGTTTAATTAGTATCCCACAAGAAATATGATTTTAAAGGCTATTTTTGTACATGTAATAAGTTTAGACACAAGTCAAAAAATTGTTAAACATAGAAAATTAATAACCAAGAAAGGCAATACTATTAATTGGGACTAAAATACAAGGATCACCCATGCTACATCTTGAAGATATGGTCACATTGCTGCTAACTACATGAAATTTTACTTTGGAGGTAGAATTGGCAATTGGAGCAATAATAGTATGGCATGTTTTTATTGTCATAGGACCAACCATTTAAGAAGAGACTATAGGTACTAAGCATCAACACCTAAAGAAGAAGATGCTAAAGGCAAGAGAAAAGTTAATGTTGATTAGATTCCTTATCAGATTGGTAAGATTTGGAGAAAGAAGGTAGAATAAACTAGAACATAAAATGATATAGATAGTGGCACCTTGTCCAATGGATTAGATGAAACCTCCACCACCAAATAAATCATATCAAAGGGTATGAGAACTACATTAGTGTGGTCATATCCTGCATCAATTCATTGAATTAATGAATTGAAGTCCATAACTGCATAATGCTAGATGTAATTGCGAAAATCATGGAATTATGAAAGTTGACAAAGTTAGTGAGTCAAACTTAGGAAAGTAGTTAGTGGAAGTAGAGTTAATCTAGTATGTGAAGTTGTTGACATGTTAACTAAGTTGGCGATGAAAGTGTTGCTTGACTGACCACTATATAAAATTGAGAAAAGATTTGGAAGTTACTGTGTAAATTGAGTTCATGGTATAAAGAACTTATTATGCCCTGCCTAACCTTGAAAGTAACTTTATATATAAACTAGGGCTCAAAATGTTCATTTGTTCACCCTACATTTTTTAGTTAGCAGAGCATATTGAGTGGAATTAAGCTAATAGTTCATGGATTTGAATCTAAAGCTTGATAGTATAAATTTGAATGACATTTTCAGTGTGGAATAAAATTTGGTATGGAAGAGAACAAGCCAAACTAGTTTCAAAGGAATTCACTAAAACCCTAATTCTTGTAATGGCATCTAGTTTTTCATTTGCGGATAAAACAAAGGATACTAAGGTTAAATTAATTCATAATGAATGCCATGAGGAATCTTAGTAAAAATTTCACCCCAAAATTGCAACACAAATTGAGGAGTCAGGAGCATTGTCTCCAATACCCCTGAGGGTTTTACTTGTTCCCAATATTCAAGCATTATATCACTACAAAATTGGTGAAGTGGGTGACTATGAACTGTAAGAAACATACAAGCAACTATGTGTTGATGGGAAACTCAAAGATAAACTCAATCATTTAGAAACTAAGGGTTTGACACATGTCTTGCATTTTCCTAAGGTGTTGAAAATTGAATGGATCATAATTATTGAGTTGAGTGCATAACATGACAATGTGGCTAGATGAGTTTGTGAAGATCACAAAAGATCTTATACGTATGGTTACTGTAGACACCTAAAAACCTTTAGAAAATAAAGTATTTTTATTTTCTGAAAAATTTCTAATGACATCATCATTTATTAATTAATTATTTATTTAATTAATTAATTTATTTTTATGCCATTAAATCCCTTTATCTTAATTAAAAATATTTAATTAAGGAATCCCTCCCAAAAATGTTTAAATCTTATTTAAACATTATTTCCTTATTTATTAATTATTTAATTAATAAATTGACCAAAAAACCCAAAATAAATAAAAAATTTATTTTTTGCCCAAAACTTGGCCAATTTCCTTAAGACCACTAACCTCTTCCAAAATCTTCTAATCCTTCTTTAATTTTGATTAAAGGCTAATCCCATCATTTCCTACCCCTAATCCCAACTCAAAATATTTAATTAAGATTAAATATTAATCCTGATGTTTATTAAAAAAGTTTTAATAAATATCTCCTAAACCCAAACCCTTGAAATAAATAAAACTTTATTTATTTCCTAAAAATCTAATTTATCCTCATCCTAAGAAGTTCTAGACTCTTCTAGAAAGTCTTCATCCTCATCCTAGGAAGTTCTAGACTATTCTAGAAAGTCTTTATCCTCATCCAAAGTCTAGACTCTTTTAGAAGATGTCTTTAAACCTAATCCTAATCCCCTCCTAACCTTGTCACATTCTCTAAACATGGGTTAAGACTTACTAAACCAAGCCAAAGTTAACAAATATCTCCTCCTTCACCCACCCTCATTAAATGCCATCCACTTGCCTATCCCTAAGCTAATCCTAAACCATCCTAATCCATCTTCTAATCATTTGCACGAGCCTAAGCAAGCTTAAAACCTTCCTAATCAAGCCCAAGTCGAAATTCCTCTCATCTCCTTCAAAATATCCCAACCATAAAACTTTATGAAGCCCACTAGGCCATAAATGACTCTTCCAAGCCCTTTTATTGCTCTTACAAGCCATTATGAGGGTCTTTATGAAGATTTTATCCATTGAGCCTCCTTTGTTGACTCATCCTTCCCCTTTCCTCCATCCTCTCACCCTATGACATGTGTCACTCCTTGATTGGCTGTAAAGAAGCACAATCCATGTGCTCTCCTCTCATGCAATCTGAGCCCTCCATGAGCTTTTTCCCATCGTTGCATCTTAGCCCTCAATCCCTTAAGCCTCTTGCCTATAAATTGGATCCTTCCCCTTTGCAAAATAACACAATCCATGAAGTAAAGTCATAATTCCGTTTTAAGAAGCCATTTTACATCAAAACCATACACTCACACCCAAATTCCAACTCCATTTGAAGCCCTTTTTGAAGCATAAGCTTGAGCATACATCCTATCTATTTAGACAAAGCCACTCAACAAGAGAGCTTCTTATTGACAGAGCCCATTAATGGCTCATATTCTTAATTGAGAGCTCATCTTAGTCTATCTTAAAGTTTATGAATTTTGTTTAGTTTGTAGAAGCTTTATTTAAATTTGGTTTCTATTAGCATACTAACATTGCTCATTAAGTGACCAAAACTCTAGATTAAATCGATCACACTTCAAGTTTGGGCACTAAAAATTGAACAATTATTGACGTGGAGGGCCTCCGGGCGCGCGCTTGAAATTGAATCTCACACATCTTTGTTTTGGGCTTAAAAAAAAAATCAAACCAACTCTTGAATGCCTTAAAGAAAATTAATCGATACTTGACGTGGAGGGCCTCTGGGCGTGCGGGTTTACTTTTTGGTTTACCCTAACTCTTCTTCTTGTATTCATTCTTTGCTCAATTTTTCTTTGTTGGCGCATTTCTAAGTTGGAATTGAACATTGTCTCTTAAACATGAGTGCTTGCAAAGTCTAGATCAGCACACATAAGAGTCAGTTGGTAAAAAGAACAAGCGTGTTTTTTAGCCCAAGGTCATCCAAGTCTTCTCTCCCCTTGTCATCTTTTGAGGCCATCTTGGGTGCATAAGATTAGGATCCAAAACCTTGTTTCTTTTTAGGAGGCCTGCTTGGGGATTTCATCACCCCTTGGACGACCTCAACTCCAGTGTTCCGACAGAGTATAAGAACCGGGAGGTGAATCGAAAGACACCTCTCTTGGGATCAAGATTTTGTTACTCGGGCTAAGCCTCAAGGAACTTTATACCCTTGAGAAGTGAAAGAGGAGAAGTGGGTTACCGCTCCTCTTGGCTGTGTGACATCTTTTTGGTTTCATATATGGATTTGGGCCTCACATACCTTGCATATATCGAGGACTCCCTAGCTATAACAAATTTCATCCTTGTAGAAAGCTTTTCAGGATGTTGGTGTGTTTGACGTGCTTGCTCCAAAATTTTGTCTGCTTGTTTGTTCATAGCTTTTGAATGAATGTTTTCCAACTTTGGTCAAAATCCCAAAAAAGCAGAAATCTCCCAGCTCAAGGCATACTTAGCATAGTCACTGCCTCATCAGAAAATCATCCAAGCTCCCCCGCTGCAACTGAATCTATCTAGTTCCTTGCTTTAGAACAATCCCAAATCCAAAGTCTCTCCAAATCATCATCCCCAGCCAGCTAGCAACCCAATCCAAAATCACACCCAAGCCTTTAGAGAGTTGTTGTCATTCTGCTAGAATTTTCTATCCAATCAATCCGACCAATCCACCAGCCTCACCAAGGTTATCCCTTTGATAGAGCTTTGTCTAGGGTAATCTAGCTTTGTCACTTGTTATCCCTCATCACCTTGAGCTAAAGGTTGGGATCCACAAGTGGTCAATCTTGTGTCATGCCCATAGGATCATTAGTCTATCCTTAAGATGACACAATCTCCACCAATCCAGCACATAGGAAAGCAAAACTCACTTTTTGACAGCATGCCCTTGAAGTCTTCCATCGACAGGAAAGCCAAAAATCTCCAGCCAATCCTCCTTAGGTCTGTCATACAGCTTTGACTCTCCCTAGGAAATCCTTCATCAGCCAATCCAACATCTACGTATAATCCAAATCCAACCACGAGCTTCCGTGTTCATCCATATGCAAGACCCCATCCCCATCCGACTCATCATCAATACATGAAATCCCAAACCTATCATGATGTGTTCGATTGTATTGTCCTTGCTCCCGCCACCTCCTATTCCAATGATGATGAAAATCTTGTTGACTATGACGGGTATATTGAAAGCCTTAGAAACATAACCCCAAACATCCCACAAAATCCATGCATTCTTCCAAACTATCTAGTCATGCCATCTGATATCCCAGCTTCTCCTCCATCACCCAATCAACCAAGCTTCCAATCTTCCACCCCCATCACACTAGCTATTCCTGTCAATCCACCTCCACCTCTGACACACGAGTCTCCAAGGAATCTCCTAGAGGAAATACAAGAAAAGTTGCCTCCAGCAGTCGATAAGCCATGTCATCTAATCCAACCATGTGAAGTAGTCAGTAATAAAGCTTCCCCATCTATAATATCACCTTCATCTCCCATAGCTATCATCCCCATACCATCCATCAAATTTCTTAAAATCCTTCCACTTCCCACAAGCATCAAAATCCCACCATCTGTCAAAACCCTCCAAATCCTATCCACATCACCTCCAAGCATTTCCCAAATCTCCCATAATGACCCTTATGCATCCATCTTCTACTCACCCATCTCCACTACTGAATCTCCCATCTATCCATTTGCTGCCTTTGAAGAGTCCATCCCTTCACCTCCTATTGCACCATCCACTCCAACCAATCCTATCAAGATCCTGCCCAAAAGCATGTTGACATCCCCCAAAGCATAAATGAAGAAATCATCGTACCATGTCTTCCATCCATAGTGCAGTCACTATCCCCTCCATCTCCAAAACCTCAAGCCATACCTCCTCTACTGCAGGATATCTTTTCATCCCATCAGCTAAATCAAGATCCTATCCTACCATCTCCTCCACTCCATGCTTCCATCTTACCACCTATCCAAGCTATTTCACCATTTATAATATACTTTCTTGGTTCACTTACATTCATCCATAGTGGCCTCCTCTCAGCAAAAGAATTAAGAATATTATCTCCCTATTGCAGTACATCTGATAAAGCACTTCCACCATTTTTTGCAAGCAAAAAGTATCCTCAGCTAGTTCAAATGCTCAATCGATGGCATTACCAAGGTCAAGGTTTAGGACCACAAGAGCAAGGAATCAGAAAGCCTATTATTGCACAAAAAATTCTAGGATTTCATGGTCTTGGATATGTATCCAAAGGCTCACCATCTATAGGTGTTGGTACACGACACCCCCAAACCAAGCCTATCTCCAAACCCCCCATGCCAGCCTCCCATCACTCCTTCAAGAAATCTTATGTCATCCCCCCTCCACCATCTTTGCAAACTAAAACAACCTACCATATCCCCCCTTCATCCGCTAAATCCATTTTGGGTCCCTATGTCCCAAAATCTACCATCCTCCATCCTCCTATCAGCCATCATTCAAATCCTATTCCCTCCATTCCTATGCAAGATCAACAAAGGCACATATCGAGGCACATCATCCATCATCATCCCCCTACACGCTCTCCCATATCCTCTCCATCTCACAAAGCTTCTCCTAACCATCTTCCCAGAGCTTACCACAGCAATGTAAATGCCAACTTCAAAATGCATAAAGCTAAAAATCCACATCCTAGGCAATCATATGTCTATTCTAAAAGACATACTCCAAAAAGGAAAAATCCAATCAAAGAATGCAAAATAATGCAAACACCTATCAAAAGAAAATCCAAAACCATGTGGATCCCAAAGAAAAAACTTGAAACCCAATGCATAATGGCATCCACCATTGCTAATCCCCCATCCAGTGACTCATGTCCCCCATCTCCTAACTCCATCTTGGGTTCTTATATCCCCAAGCACGCTTCCACAAATCCTCCATCACACCCGCATCTACCATCTATCCCCCATATGCTCTTTTCACACCCGTCCCAACATGTGCCAATGTTGCTCTTGCATGCATCCCCATCTCATGCTCCTTTCCAACCTTTTCATCCCTCCATCTCCTTCAATCCCATCTAATCCAATCTATTGCATAAATCACACATCCAGTGTACCAACATCTAGCAACAAAATTGAACATTCCAACTGCTAGTGAAAAATCCCAAAAAAGCCAAAATAGCTGAAGAAAACCAAAATCATTCCAGCTAAGTCCAAAGTCAAAAAGTCAAAAAAAAATATAAAAGAAAAATAAAGCGTCGACTGGTGAAAACTTGGCAATTCAAGCGCCTTGGACAAGTACCATGATGAAAACTTGGCAAACAAGCGTCATGCGTAATCTCGCCATCCCCAGCTTAGCCTATCACCCTCATGCTTTTGGTCATCTCTTGACATCCAACTCCATCTTCCAATCTATCCACCTATCCTCCACCCTCCATCTTCCATCTCACACCATCCACTTATCTCCTGCAGCTTCAACGAACCATCCTAGCTATCGTCCATCTCCCTAGCCCCTTCAGCTTTTTCCATCCTAGCTTCAATCCTATCAAATCCATCATAAGACCTCCTTTCGCATGTTATCTTCTGATTAGGGGCACTATATTCCTTGAAGATCTTATCTTGTCCATCCTCCCTTGTCATTGGTATCTAGCTCTAGGCTATCCTCATGCAAACTCAATGTCATCTCTTTATATCCATCATAATCCTAGCTATCTACCATCCTATCCAGCCATCTCATCCTACTCCTCTAGCTATCCTTGGTCACAAAATATCTCATCATCATTGGATGCATCCTACCAAATCCATATCTTTTGCTATCACCCCATCCTTAGCTTTCGCATCTTGCACAACATCGAACCATCCTGCTATCCTATCATCCTGAGCTTTTGCCTACTTGTAACTATCTTGGTCAGCTTCAGCTTGTAAATATCTTGGTCCATCAGCTTGTACATCCTCTTTAGCTTAATACCATTGTATCTATCCAACGTTCGTGTCAGTTCATCCTTGCTCAACATCTTGCACACATCGCACAACCCTTGGTTAGCTATCCCAATGCATCCTTTAGCTAGATCTCCTGTCACCAAAGTGTTATCCTTCTTAGTTCAGCTTGCCAGACTCATCAATCATCCAGATCCACTAGCTTAGGTGCTCTCCGATAGATCCTTTTAGGATATAGCTTTCCTCATGTTTGATCTTGGTCTTTTAGTACCTCATCCTACCCATCTCGTTGGCAACTGTTTCTCTTTTGGATTTTCACTTTCTTTTGATTTGGAATCTTCCATTTTGGGTCTTGAAGTATCTTTTCCAAACAATCTTTTTGTTCCCTCCTCAAAGTTGCCACAATCTTCCATATCATGGTATACTGCGAATGGGGCAATCTGGGCGTAAGGTCTTGATCAAGTCTTTTGTTTGTTTTTCTTTTCTGCTTGTGGGTTACCCAATGTTAGTTCTACTCTGATTCTTTCGAGATTCATGTGTGATGCTGGGGCAATCCTTGTGTGTTTGTTTTGAGTCAGTCCATCAGTCCTCTGGACAGTTGGTGAAAAGGCCTTGATGTTCTTGGTAACCTTGGCAATTAACCAACAGTCCTATAGCAAATCTAGTGCTCAACTACATGGTGGTACTTCTCTTTGAAGTATCCCCCCGCTCAAAAAGCTTCAATGGTTTTCTTTCATCTCCATTATCCCCCATCCATATCCAACATCCATCTCTCCTACCCTAGCTTATGCATCAGTATCTCTTTGAATCACTCCTCACCTTTAGCTTTAGGGATCCACAATCCTAGTCTTAGGGATCCACCAATCCAAATCAATCCACCAAGCTTCATCTTTCGAGATCCACAATCCTAGTCCTAGGGATCTCCGAAACCCATCTTTCGCCAATCTGACTTTTTGAAATCCTGTTGCATCAGCTTTTTAATCCCCTCATCTTGGATTCCTTTTATAGCACTTTGCTCCTTCATCCTCTACAATCCCTGAGATCTTAAGTGTTTGCTTCCTCTTGTGCCTCTGATTCTCCCTTTATCATTCTCCCGTAGTGAGAGTTTGAGCTAACTAAAACTCTTCTCTTAAGCCAATCTGAGTCTTCTTGCTCATCTCAGATTCTTGTACTTTTCAAGAAGTCGTCGAGCCTCGCTTTCTCTCCCCGCCGCCTTCTTGAGGGGGCATCTTGCAGTCCATTCTCTCCTCTTCTGCTCTAGCCTTAGGCATCTTATTTTCTTATCTTTGATGCCATGCCACTTGCGGCATCACATCAAAGAGGGGCAAAATGTAGACACCTAAAATCCTTTAGAAAATAAAGTATTTTTATTTTTTGAAAAATTTCTGATGACATCATCATTTATTAATTAATTATTTATTTAATTAATTTATTTATTTTTATGCCATTAAATCCCTTTATCTTAATTAAAAATATTTAATTAAGGAATCCCTCCCAAAAATGTTTAAATCCTTTTTAAACATTATTTCCTTATTTATTAATTATTTAATTAATAAATTGACCAAAAAACCCAAAATAAATAAAAAATTTATTTTTTGCCCAAAACTTGGCCAATTTCCTTAAGACCACTAACCTCTTCCAAAATCTTCTAATCCTTCTTTAATTTTGATTAAAGGCTAATCCCATCATTTCCTACCCCTAATCCCAACTCAAAATATTTAATTAAGATTAAATATTAATCCTGATGTTTATTAAAAAAGTTTTAATAAATATCTCCTCAACCCAAACCCTTGAAATAAATAAAACTTTATTTATTTCCTAAAAATCTAATTTATCCTCATCCTAAGAAGTTCTAGACTCTTCTAGAAAGTCTTCATCCTCATCCTAGGAAGTTCTAGACTATTCTAGAAAGTCTTTATCCTCATCCAAAGTCTAGACTCTTCTAGAAGATGTCTTTAAACCTAATCCTAATCCCCTCCTAACCTTGTCACATTCTCTAAACATGGGTTAAGACTTACTAACCCAAGCCAAAGTTAACAAATATCTCTTCCTTCACCCACCCTCATTAAATGTCATCCACTTGCCTATCCCTAAGCTAATCCTAAACCATCCTAATCCATCCTCTAATCATTTGCACAAGCCTAAGCAAGCTTAAAACCTTCCTAATCAATCCCAAGTCGAAATTCCTCTCATCTCCTTCAAAATATCCCAACCATAAAACTTTATGAAGCCCACTAGGCCATAAATGACTCTTCCAAGCCCTTTTATTGCTCTTACAAGCCATTATGAGGGTCTTTATGAAGATTTTATCCCTTGAGCCTCCTTTGTTGACTCATCCTTACCCTTTCCTCCATCCTCTCACCCTATGACATGTGTCACTCCATGATTGGCTGTAAGAAAGCACAATCCATGTGCTCTCCTCTCATGCAATCTGAGCCCTCCATGAGCTTTTTCCCATCCTTGCATCTTAGCCCTCAATCCCTCAAGCCTCTTGCCTATAAATTGGATCCTTCCCCTTTGCAAAACAACACAATCCATGAAGTAAAGTCATAATGCCATTTTAAGAAGCCATTTTACATCAAAACCATACACTCACACCCAAATTCCAACTCCATTTGAAGCCCTTTTTGAAGCATAAGCTTGAGCATACATCCTATCTATTTAGACAAAGCCACTCAACAAGAGAGCTTCTTATTGAGAGAGCCCATTAATGGCTCATATTCTTAATTGAGAGCTCATCTTAGTCTATCTTGAAGTTTATGAATTTTTTTTAGTTTGTAGAAGCTTTATTTAAATTTGGTTTCTATTAGCATACTAACATTGCTTATATACAGTTACTAGATACCTAGTTATAGAAAAAGCCAAAGGAAATAGAACCACATAAAATAAAGAAATAGAAGAACATACTAGTATTGTATGGGATGGAAGAGGACTCAAAGTTACCACCATTACCAATCCTAGAATGAGATTTGGCACTTATGTCATCACTTATAAGATATTTTGATCTAGCCACCCTAATAGTATACCATGTGGAGTAGTTGACCTAGCATACACGATAGTGAAGAAAAGTCACAAACTAGACCTTGCCAAGATATTGTTGAAGAAAATGGAGGAGAATATGAAAATCATCCAAGTTGCAAAAACCAATATGTGTAAGTATGACTCACTATTGGTGCATTTAATCTTTTACTTGCAAAACCATTTTACCATTATTAAGAATGTAAATTGGGATGTCAAGAGGCCAGCCACTTATCAGACTAATGAGTATATTGAAAGTTTAGGTGAGATTTTCAAAAATTTCATGTTTGCATACTTTAATGGATTGAAGGAGAGGATGCATAAGAGGTTTAGAATACCCCCTAGCTAGTAGAGAATTAGAAGGATGATATATTTTTCTTGTTGATACTGATAATACTCTGATTCAATCTGATGATGTTAGCATGAATGCTGATGGTATTCCTGTGGGGGAGTATCATAAGCATTGGATAGATTGATAACATGATTGACAAGTTGCATTAATGTCTATGTTTGTTATTGATGTCAACATAAAATTATTTTTGTAAAAATTGACAAAGTAGTAGACAAAGAACAAGGTCATATAGACTATGTCTTGATCATTAGGTCAAGTACAATTAATGATGTATTCTACATTGTGTCCTAGTTCTATGGACAAGTTTTCTTAGAGTTAGTCAAAGACATGAGGAAGATATTCATGAATTAATAAAGTCAATAATAAGACAGAGTACCTGAAAAGTGGTTTCTGATGATTGATTTCTATCTCTTAACTAGGAAATAGTCATGATGAGTGCAGTTAGACAGTGACAGTAGAAAACATGATGATAACATCAAAAAGTGCGCAAGGTCAAAATCACACATGTGGGAAGCTGTTAAGAATGTGAGCTAACAATGAATTGTAATTATGAAAAGATGTAATGTTCTGTAATATCTTCATGAGGTCCTATTATAATTAATTGGGAAAGCCTCAAGGTTGACTCAAGGATATATTTTGAGGATATGGTATAAAGGAAGGTTATTTTCCTTGTAGAGATGTATGTGATTGATGTGTGAAGTGCACATTGTGCAAGTGATATGAAAAGTTGGTAAATGCATGTAAGCAATCCAAGGGAGTACTTAGATGCAAAGTTGGTGATTTGTTATTAAGATTAGAAGAGAATAAGTCTTGTCAAGATGATAAAGAAGTTTGAGATCATTGATTTCTACTATTCTACAAGGAATAATACAGAGACTAGTTAGATAGTGAGTTTAATGGTCTTTTCCCTGAAGCTGTTTGGATAGTGGGTCCTTCTACCTTCTACAACTACTAATAGGGTTGACATAACTCCTAATAGGGTTGGAATCTCCTAAAAGGGGTTCAAAGTCTCCTAATAGGGATTCAAAGTCTTCTAACAGGGACTAATATGTATTGAATGTATTTCATTGGGTCCTAACAAAGTCCATCCTCTTACAAGGAATTTTTATATTAGTACATCATTTTGTGGGTACCATCCTTGCTGGGGTTTTCCCTCCAATCAAGGGTTTCCCTAGTTAACATATCTGGTGTTATTGTGTATCTATATCTTCTTATGGTTGCTAATTATATTCATCACATAGTTAAGGATTAATAAGGTTGATAAATGTTATAATAGTTAGATAACTGATTCACCCACCCTCTCAATTAGCTTGGTAGATGTTACTTTCGAACAATTGGTATTAGAGCATCAGGTCCTTAAAGAAAAATCTTAACAGTTTAAGGAGATAAATGCTGAGTAACTTAAGGAAAGAAAGTCCTAAATTTTATGGAGTTAATTGTGATAGTTGGAAGGAGAAGATGAAGACTCATTTTCTATGTATGGGTCTAGTGTATTGGATGACGACAAAGAGTAAAAAGAAGATTGTGGAAGAAAGAAAACTTGAGAAATGTAGTGAAGTTGAAAGAGATCTATTTATGTGTAATATGCTTGCCAGAGAAGTATTATTTTTAGCTCTTCCTGAGAATTCATATAGTTAGGTAAATTTCTAAGAGATATCTCATGAAATCTGGTTAGCCTTAGAATCTACTTTTGAGGGTGATAAGCATGCTAAAAGAATTAGACTACAGAATTGGATATGTTTGTTTCAATATTCTAAAATGATGGAAGATGAATCTGTGAGAGGGTATATTGGTAGAATATCAGAAATTGTTGTAGAAATTAAGTCTTTTTGTCAAGGATCTAAATATGAATATGAGATTATATGGAGGATTTTGAAAACTTTGACACCGCCATTCAAAAATACATCAAAAATGATTGAGAAAGTGATACCTTGTATTGAGAAGTTTACCAGAGAGACTTTACTTGGAATATTGGAAGCAACAGAAGCAAGTTTAAAGAAATCTAGAGAATTACCTGGAGTGGAAACAATATTTAGCATATTAAGTGTTCATCCCTCTTTATCAATAACTACAAGCACCAGTGGAGACTTTGCTAGCAACATTAAATCTAGATATGAGGAGGATAGAAGAATTTTGTAAGGAATTTTCCTAGTTGTGAGAAGAGAACTAGATGGTAAGAGAGTTTTTAAATGTTGGACTTGAAATGAATTTGGTCATTATCCTTCTGACTATCCTAAAAGAGAGAAAAATTATAAGAAGAATTTCAAGTTTAGAAGACCTAGAGATTGTTTGTATGCAAATGAAGATGATGAGTTTGAAGAAAGAGTTTAGAGTGAAAGTGATGGTAAATTAGGATTTGTAGCTATAAATAAAGAAAATCATGGAAGATAAATTAGAGAAGAGAAATCCCTAGTTTCACAAGTTGAAAAGAAATCTAATTGGATTATAGATAGTTAATGTTCACATCATATGACTATAGACATGAATAAAAAATTTAAGTTTAGTACTCATGATGGAGGAATTGTCAAAGTTTGTAACAATGCAACTTGTCATATTAAGGGAATAAGATCTATTATTCTTGATAGAAAGACTAACACTGATGGTGTCTATTTTGTTGATGGACTAAATCATAATCATTGACATTTTTTTCACAATTTATCCCATTGAAAATAACCAATCAAGACATCTTCCATGGGATAAGTCATGTTGTTTTTGGGCACTCAATGGTGCAATTTCTATAGCTTCAATTGAAAATAGTGTGTGGTTTCAGGAAAAATTAGGTGCACAAAAATATAGTGTAGTTCATGTGTCAGAGGTGTAATATCAGATGGTTGGTTATCAAAAGAATAGTTTTCTACTCATTTGATAGTTCATGGGTTGAAACTATGTACAAATTTCCATATTGCTATAGGGTATAGCGATCATTAGCAAACAACAATCACAAAAAATGGATACAATGACAAACGATCAGCTTATCACTATTGTTATAGTGATAAGAAGTTTTGGGCATCAAATGAACAGTCTTCATAGAATCACAGGTCAATGTGGTCAATGGGAATTTCATAGTTGTGAAGGTGCAAAAGTTGGCTTTCACATCCTTGTATGCAGTCAAGGTTTACCCAGAGTTAATTTGGCGATGATGTGAAATGCTTTGTTCCTACCATCGTAAGGTCAATTTTTGAGTTGATTTAATTTGGGAAGGTGCGATGACAATCAGGCACATAGTTATCACAATGTCAGAAGTAAGAGAGAATTGAATATTTTCAAGGTTGTGATAAATGAGAGGACATTCAGGTTAACAATCATCACAACATCACACATTTAAGCCAGGAGCAATGATTTTAATTTGTAAAGCTGCAAAAAGGAACCATATAGTCAAAAGATAGGTCATCACATCTTTTTTGGGAGTTAAGGTTAACCTAGGGTCAAGGTGGTGATGATGCAAAATGCCTTGTTCGCATCTTTACAGGGTTATTACTGTGGTTAAGGTTTAAGGTTGCGACATTGTGAGCAAAGAAAATGTTAAGACCAAGACGACTAGCGCAACATCACAAGGATTCACCTATAGTTAGGATTTTTGGTTGTCAAGCTATGAAGAGGGGTAGCAGTCATCTAAGGTGGTAGTCATAATCTCGCACAGTTAAGAAAGATGTGTGTCTAGCAATTTTGATGGAGTGACAAAGGTAAAAATGGATGGCCTCACATCATCGAATGATTAAGGAAGTGTTTGGTCCCTATCATTATGAAGATGTAGAGTGGTCAATTCTATGATGTTCGAAAGGTCACAATAGTCAAAAGGCTAAAGTGATTTCAAGCTACGAAGCAACGATAAAGGTATGAAATGAAAAGGTCATATTTTTGCAAGACCAAACACTTAATAAAGAAAATAAGTTGGGAAGCCGTGAGAAAATAGAGGTAGTCAATAGGTCAACATGAAGATAGAAGCTATGTGAGGTGGTAGAACACTTAGAGGATATAAGGGTACATGGAAATTTTGATGGGTGATTTCTATTGAATGATGACATGGCTGAGCTGACATGGTCACAAACATAGAATCAAGCAACTCCTTTAATGGAAAACATGCCTCTTGAATGCTTACAACCACTCTATGGCATTCTCCATGCCTATTAAATGCATTTCTTATCCTTCTTCCACCATTGTTATCCATCTACTCAATCTGGGTAGTTATGGCCACCATTTTTGTCTCTCCAGGGCTCGATTTACACGCAAAGATAGGATTTTGAACATTGAGAAGTGCATCTGATCATATTTATCTCTTATTCTCAATTATTGCTCTCCTCTACAATCTCAACTCCCCCTAGTTGGAGTTTGAACTCAATGTAACATCAGAATTATGCCTAAACTCTATAAAAGGTAGTTGTAAATATGTTAGAAGGGTTATTCCCTTGATGCAAAGAGCACAACTAAGAAGCTTTAAATGGGCTTCCCACTCTTGAAATCAATCAATTGGCTATCAAATCTTCAACCTTATTACAAGGTTTTAGCACACTTAAATCCTCTAATGGATCAAAGTAACACACTCTCCAACTTCACCAAGAATCTAAGCACAAAGAACCAAACTTGCCCAACTTATGGGTTTTGCACCAATCTCCCACAACTAGGTCAATACTAGGAAAACACCCTAGAAGTTTTTCCCAAGGGTTCTAAGATGTTAAATTATCTTAGGGAACCTATTTACTATATGCTGCACCACTAGTTTGAATCATACACTTGCACAAAGCCTCTAACCCCGATTTGGCCTAGTAGCCCTATGAGCCCCTTTTAGCCCTCCTGAAATGGCTTTTTGGATCTAACTTCACAAAGTTTCAAACAAGACCAAAAAAAATTCATGTTTTTGAATACCCTTTTAAAAGTTACTTCAAACCCCAAAGCACCAAGTTCTAGCCCCACTCCAGCATTCCCTTTCCTTCACAAAGTAACATAGATCTAAGTGATCAAGTTAGGCTTGGTTTACAAAGAAACCAGTAGGAAATGGAGTCATGGAAATGAATCACTACTCAAGAATTACTGAAAACACTTAAATAACTTAGTCCCAAACATTCAACCCTTCACCAAGTACCAAACTCCTTCCATTCACAAATCAACCCACTATAAGAGGTCAAATCCTTCATGGTACTTGACCTAGGGCTTGATTGGAAAAATCACAAAATACATCCTCCAGTTTTGAAACCCTAGAATATTTAAAAGGACCCTAATAAATACTATTAATTAAGTGGCCATGAAATTACAACCAAGGAAATTGCAGTTAGAGGCCCATCTTTGCTGTGTGCACTAAAATATTGTCCTAAAAACCAAATTTCACTAAAAATGAAATAACTTACAAAAGAAAACATGTAGAATGATGAGACCAAAAGAAAAATAAATTTTATTCAATGCTATATCTCAAAAATTCATCATATTTGGTTTGAAAGTCTATATAGTTTGTGTAGTGTGCAAACAACAACAAAAATGACTCCAAAATTGAATTTCCTTCTTTGCAACTTCTTCCAGTTTGTACATTAATGCCCTCTAGACCTCACAAATGAGTTATATATCTCTCCTATGTATATTTTAATGGTTAAAACCAATATTTTAATAGTTATAACCATTTTTCCCACTAAATTGCAATTTTGAGCAATGTTTACAACTTTCAACAATGCAACTTTGCACAAAAAGTGCAATTTTTACATTTTTCACTTGATTCCACTTCTAGGACTTGGAAAAGGTTCCAACATACCTAAAAAAATAAAAAAAACCTAATATTAGGCTTCCTTGACCAAAAAAGTAAAAAATTCCAAATTTTCCTAATAAGCAACTTTTGCTTATAAATTGCATAAAGTGGCTTAAGCATACAAAATGGTGTCTTTCTTTGAAAACCATGGACTTCTCATCGAAGGTTTGTTCATTCTAGCCTAAATAGGTGAAAAAAAAACATGAAAGCCAAAATATAAACCAAGTGCCTTGGTGCTCTGCACCATCCCTATTCTTTCATGTTTACTTGCAATAGCCTTATGCTTTGCAATTATATTCCTTGCTTTCCATTAATGAAATAACTCTCTTCTTTACCTCTTCTTTCCATTCATTGTTTATGCATGTATCCTACCTTGTTTTGAATGTTTCTTTCTAGTTTTTAAGGTTTGTATGTTGTGTTCAAATTTTTGATGATTGTTGTATTGTGAAGATGTCTTTTCGTTCAACACTTGATCAGTTTCCTGCATGCGAATTCTTTGAGAATAGAGTCAAGACTTGTGTAGTTTAGGTGCATCACTCCCCTCTAGATTAGATTAGGTAGTTTGATTTCATGCATCACCTTCTCCCTTTTCCTCCCAAGTAGTAGTTAGGTGCATCCTTATTGTAAGGAAGCCAACCTTCTCCAGAGACTAAATCTCATAATTCAAGTCCCACAACTTGGAGATTGTTTCCATGTTACATGAGGTCGCTTAAGAGTCATACCTCAAACAAGGGTGTAGATTTTTGTGTTAATAGTTTTTTGCACACATGGTGGGATAGATTCAGATTCATAAGTCTACTAGTTAGCTAGTTTAAGGATCCATTCATTAAGAAATTGGATATTTTTTTAAGTGTCATTAGCCTTTGGAGGCATTCACCTAACACCATGGCCAATCTATACATCTATTAGTTTTGACAGACCAAGTGCTAGTATGATTTTTAGTTTTGTATTTCCTCAGTATTACTATGAAGTTATTTGCCTAAATGATTTATCATGGATCCCCTTCATAGAGATGCCTCCCACTTTCCCCATATCATGAAGAGGCTATTCCTCAGCCCTCCCATCCCATATATCATCCATATCTTGGTTGTGAGCAGCCTACTAGTTCTTCCTTAGAACCCCATAGTGATCTCAAGCCAAAGAAAGAAGGGCTTTTTTACCGCTTAAATTCTTTGGGCTTTAGAACACAAGAGGTTGGAAAATAAGAACATTGGAAGGAAATCCTTGTCCTTGAGGAGGAACAAATTAATGTGCATGAGGTTTCTCCCAAGCCTACATGCAATATCAAAATAGAGGAGAAAACCTAGGAAGTGAAGCTTCTCTCTTCTCAAATTATCATATAAACTATTGTGACATGGGGACATCACAGTGGATGGGGGAGATTTAATTCTATGAACTAGAAGCCTCATGACTGTCTAACAAATCATTTCTTCCACCACGTGAAGTATCAGTTGAATAAGAGAAGGATAATCTAATCCTCTTATTTGAATATCTTCCCTCATTTGTTGAGGATGAAGAAGAAGAAAGGATTTTTCTTCCTTTTCAGGAAGAAGTCATAGTTTTTGAGCCTTTACAAGTGAATGAGGATCTCTTGCAAGATGAGCAAGAAGAGAACCATTGTTTGCAATAGACAACCCTTCATGATATGGTGGATGGAAAAGAGAGCCTCAAGGATAGCTCTATCCTTGAGGAGGAATATTTTGATATGCATGAGGTTTCCCCTCAACTTATGCATATTATTGCAACTATGATGGAGGAGATCAATGATGAGCATGACCTTTTAGATGAGTTTGATGATATCTGCTCTTCCATAGATGTTATCATCATCTCCTCTATATCAAGAACATGTTCTTTAGCATCAACAAGAGGAGAGTCACACCATAATAGTAGCTCCCAAGGAGATGGATCATGAACACAATGAAGATGAGGTGGAGATCATTTCTTCACAAATAAAGGAGCCACTTCCAAATTAATTGGATTCTACCATTGCAGAGCACAAGGTGGTCGAGGATGGTTCTTTTGACCTTGCACCATCAAGAAGATGCCCTATTAGGCACCTTGCTCTACAAAAAAAAAAAGAAGTTTCCCCTAGTCATGCTTAGTCATTAGCATGAGGGAGAATTCTACAAGGAAGAGCAAGCATGATGCAAGAGCATCCTAGGCTTTCCTACAATCCTGCATGTTTATAGGGATTCTGGTTAAGTGTTGAGGAGAATCAAGCTTGGATTTTGGTGAAGTTATGTTTTCATGGTTAGGGATGTGTTGGAGAAACATTGGGGAACCTTTCCTCATGATTTCATAGAGATTGGATGGATTGAGTTGAAGTTTGAGTTGTTTGAACCTTGCTATTGAAACTGTGTTTTTCTGGTTTATGGGTGCCTGTTGTAGGCAATGTAACTAATTTTAAATAATTAATGAGAGGCTATGCACTTCAAGGATTTAAGAGGTCCTAGGGCATAAGTCCTAATTCATTATAGGTTTGGAGATATGGAAATTATCCTAGAGTATCGATTTCTTGCAATTTCACGTGATAGTTGTTTGTGCATGACTTTCAAGATGGATGCACACTTTTCCTTGGGGAATCAACCTTTGTGCATTTAAGGGGTTGTAGAGGACCTAAATTACTACCTATAGTTATAATAATGAGTTCTAATTCAATTGGAGCTAGGAGATATCAAGATTTTACTCATATATCAATTTCTAAACATTTATTTGTTGTTGTAGGCCGACTTGTGGCATTTAATTTATGTATTTGTATTTAATTTGTGTTATGGGCCAACTTGTGGCTTATATTAATATAAGTAGGGGTATTGTGGATTATTTTAGTTATTGAGTTGGGATGGAATGAAGGATAGATGTGAATTTGAAGAGCTAGAGCTGCAACTAAGGAACTAGAGGATCACTTGGTGGACCCAAGGGTACAAGTGTGGATTCTTCTTGGTGTTCTTATCTAGTTGTGTATCTAGACTAGATCAGATTGGCTTGTAAATTGGATCTTGTAGAAATAATTTTTAAATTATTTTTTATATTTGGCCCTAACCTGAAGGGCCTTACAGTCAGGCATATTACATGTAATTAGTTATATTTATGAACAAATTATTGTGAGTTGGTATTAGATCTAGCATTATTGTTTCTTGCTATTATGTTTCTATTGTTTGGTTATATTGTTATGGGAAAGGAAATCTCCTTTGGGGATACTCCTACATTTTTCTACGTCAGGTGGCATCAAAGTGAAGGTTGTTCCTAAGTGTGTTGATAGATCACCGAAGCTGAGCCAATTTACACTAGGATTTACAAAGAAGGTTGATCTTGTGGTTGGTTGATCTTTTGGATTGGTGGATTTTTTGCTTAGGATTTGATAAAATTTTGGAAGATGCCTCCAAGAAGATTGGACCCTAGGGAAATTAATGATCTTAGTTATGTTGTACAAGAACGGATCTCAGAGAAGATGAGAGCAGAGTTCAGATCTGAGATAGTGTTGATGAAAAGTGACATGATTTTTGAAATTGTAAGTACTTTAGGTGGTGTACCTAGACATGTGGGTACTAATGATGGTTATGAGGAATCTATTGAAGGCTTTGAAATTTTTAAATCAAGTGGTGAGGCTAGAACTAATCGTGTGGAGAGACCTATGGGAAATAGGGTTGGTCAGTTTGCTCAACCTGGATCTCAGTTGAAGTTGAAGCATAAGATGGAGGTTTTTGATTTCTCCACTACTTTAAATCCTAAAGACCTGATTGATTGGATTGGTGAATTAGAAGACTAATTTAAGCTTGAGCATATTGAGGATCCACATAGAGTAAGGTTGGCACAAACTAAGCTGACATACTGCTCTTTGGTGGAAGAGAAAGGTGAAATGAAGATCACTAGATGGAAATTGATGGTGACTAAGTTAAAGGCTAAGTTCATTCTTTCTAATTATGAACTTGAGTTGTTTAAAAGGTTGTAGAATCTGAAGCAGAAGGATATGACTATGAAAGATTATACAAAGGAGTTCTACAACTTAACTATTTAGTCTAGGCATAGATAATTGTCAAAAGAGAAGGTAACTTAGTATATTAATGGTCTAAGATTCAATATTCAAGATGAGATTGGTATGCTAAATATTTATTTAGTTGAGAATTCTTATCAGTATGCTTTGAGAGTAGAGGAGAAGTTGAAGAGGAAGAATCAAGGTAGTTCCTAAGGGAAGGAGAAGCTAGATAGTTCAGCACAAGTTAAACCAAAAGTAGAAGGTGAAGCATAACCAATTAAACAAAAAAGGAGGATAGGTGGAGGTGGGTTTAGAGCTAATTATTTCAAGTGTGGTCAAGAAGGGCATAGATCTTTTGAATGTCCAATTAGGAGGACAACTATTGCTCTGAATGAGGTTGCAGTCCAAGAAAACCAACATAAGAATGGAGAGAGTTTGTTGGTTTGATGAGTATTGTTTGGTGAGAGGACATTGGATTCTTGTCAGAGAACTAATTTGTATAGGACTTTTTTTAAGTATGGTGGTAAAGTCTATAAGGTGATTATGGATGGTGGTAGTACTGATAACCTTGTTGCTGAAGAGATGGTTCAAAAAATTAGTTTGAAGAGAATGAGACATCCTTATCCTTATAGGATTAGTTGGTTGTAAGGTGAGATTTCTTTGGAAGTGAGGGATTAGTGCCTTATTGAGTTCTAGATTAGGAAGTATAAGGATCGAGTGTTGTGTGATATTGTGGATATGAACAGTTATCATGTGTTACTTGGAAAACCTTGGTAACATGATTGTAGGGTTGTGCATGATTATGTTAGGAATGTGTTTACTATTGAGAAAGGTGGTTGGAAGTTTTCCCTAATTCCTTTGTAGAATGAAGAGCTCAGTAGGAGGAACCTAAGTATTGGTAGCTGAGTTGAGTTGGCAGATTTTGAGAAGGTTGGAGATCAGCATGGAAAGCAAACTTTATGGAACACCTAGGGTGGATGTGAAGAAGAAGAAGAAAAATAAGGGAAAGAGTGTACAAGTTGAAGAATTGGATGATGTGTATGTGAAGGACCAGTTTGGGATTTATGTGCTAAATCCAAGAAGATGTTCTTCCAGTTACTAGAACATCTTTTCAAACCTAGGGTGTCTGATGCAGGAGCATCCTAGGATTTCCTGCAATCCTACATGTTTGGAGGGATTTTGGTTAAGTGTTGAGGAGAATCAAACTTGAATTTTAGTGGAGTTATTTTTTCATGGTTAGGGATGTGTTGGAGACACATTGGGGAACCTTTCCTCATGATTTCATAGAGATTGGATGGATTAAATTGAAGTTTGAGTTGTTTGAACCTTGCTGTTGAAACTATGTTTTTTTGGTTTCTGGGTGCCTATTGTAGGGCGTGTAGCTAATTTTTCATAATGAATGAGAGAATAAATAGTTCAAGGATTGAAGAGGGCCTAGATTAATATCTTTGGTTAAGGTTTCAGGTCCTAATTCATTATAGGTGGGGAGATATGGAAATTCTCTTAGAGTGTCAATTTCAGGCAGTTTTGTGGGACAATTTTCTATGCATGACTTTCAAGATGGATGAGAAATTTTCCTTGGGGAATCAGCCTTTGTGAATTTAAGAGGTTGTAGAGGACCTAAATTAATACCAACTTCTCAAAGAAAAAGTTCTAATTCAATTACAACTAGGAGATATCATGATTTTACTCGGATATCAATTTTTGGACATTTAATTGTTGTTGCAAGCTAAAATGTGGCATTTAATTTATGTATTTGTATTTAATTTGTGTTTTGGGCTAACTTGTGGCTTAGATTAGTATAAGTAGGGGTCTTGGAGAGTCTTTGAGCTATTGAGTTGGGATGGAATGAAGGATAGATGTGAATTTGAAGAGCTAGAGCTGCAAGTTAGGAACTAGAGGATCTCTTTGTGGACCTGAGGGTACAAGTGTGGATTCTTCTTGGTGTTCTTATCCAGTTGTATATTTGGACTAGCTAAGATTGTCTTGTAAGTTGGATCTTGTTGGATCTTGCAGAACTAATTTTGTAATTTTTGTTTGTCATTGGCCCTAATCTGGAAGGCCTTACAGCCAGACATATTGCATGTAATCAGTTATGTTTATGAACAAATTATTGTGTGTTGGTATTAGATCTAGCATTATTGTTTCTTGTTGTTGTGTTTCCATTGTGTGGTTATATTGCTAGGGGCTAGGAAATCTCCTTTGGGGATACTCCTGCCTTGTGCTACATCAAAGTATGTTTTGCTCAAGTTGAAAATCTCCCAGTACATGAAAGCTTCATTATTTTCAGCATTGGGAAGGAGGTATTCCATGCAACAATAGCCACCCACATACATGGAAGAAGAAATCAACTAGTGAGGAAGGGTAGCTATTTAAAAAAACTAGTCAATGGGTTTGTTTGATATTTTGTTTGAAAATTTATGTACATATTAGAGTAGGTGTTTTCTAGTTTTTCAAGAAGTGCATAAGCATAGGCTATTTCTCTATGAGATAGCAAAGTTTTAAAGTTTTTTGTTGATGTAGAGGTTACATTATTTTCTAGTTGCAAGATGAGTAGGTCTCATTTTTTGTGACTCTATAGCCCAATGGATTGCTTAAGGCCACTAGTCCATGCTTAGTAGGAAATGATCTCCTCTAAGTCACCAAGAAATGTTGACAATTTTGTCGCCATTTATCCCATCACAAATAATTGATTAGAGATATCTTCCATGGGATAAGTCATGTGGTTTTTGGGCACTCAATAATGTAGTTTCTATAGTTTTGGGCAAAAATAGTGCGTGGTTTTGGGAAAAATTAGGTGCACAAAATTATAGTGTAGTTTGTACATCAAAGGAGTCATCAAATGGTTGGTTTTAAAAAAAAATATTTTTCTTCTGATTCGATAGTTCATGGGTCAGAACTGTGTGCAAATTTCCCTATCGCTATAGGCTTCAGTGAATATCAGTGGATAACAATCACAGAAAATGGATACAATAACAAGAGATGTGCTTATCACTATTGCTCTAGTGATAACTAGTTTTAGGCATCGAAAGCAGTCTTCGTAGCATCACAAGTAATTGTGGTTAATGGAAATTTCATAATTACAAAGGTGCAAAAGCTGGTTTTCTCATCCTCATACACAGTTAAGGTTTACCTAGAGTTAAGTTGGTGATGATCCCAAATGCTTTGTTCACACCATTATAGGGTCAATTACTGAGTTAATGATTTAAGTTGTGAATGTGTGATGACAGTAAGCTACACAGTTATCACAATATCACAAGTAAGAGAGTATTAAAGATTTTCAAGGTTGTGACGTTGTGATAAATGAGAGGACAGTAAGGTTGATGGTCATTGTAACATTGCACATTTAAGCTAGGAGCAAAGGTTTTAAGCTATAAAGCCACGAAAAGCAACCATACAGTCAAAATATAGGCCATCACATCTTCACTAGGAGTTAAGACTAACCTGGGGTCAAGGTGGCAATGATGCAAAATACCTTGTTTGCATCTTCACAGGGTTATTACCGTGGTTAAGGTTTAAGGCTACGAGATTGCAAGAAAAGAAAATGTTAAGACCAAGATGGCTAGTGCAACATCACATGGATTCAGCTACAATTAGGATTTCTAGTTGTGAAGCTACAAAGAGGGGTAGCAGTCATCCAAGGTAGCAGTTGCAATGTTGCACGATTAAGAAAGATGTATGTCTAGCAGTTTTGATGGAGTGACAAAGGTAAAAATGGATAGAATTGCATCATCGCACAGTTAAGGAAGTGTTATGTCCTAATCAATGTGAAGATGCGAAGTGGTCAATTCTATGATTTTTGAAAGGTCACAATAGTTAGAAGGCTAAAGTGTTTTCATGATGTGAAGCAACAATAAAGGTATGAAATGAAAAAGCTATTTTTTTTGTAAGACCAAACAATTAATAAAGAAAATAAGTTGTGAGGCTGTGAAGGAATAGAGGTAGTCAATAGGTCAACATAAAGATAGAAGCTATGTGAGGTGATAGAATTCTTAGAGGATATAAGGCCACATGGTGAGATTGATGGTTGATTTCTATTTAGTGAAGACATTGTTAACCTGGCATGGTCACGAACATAGAATCAAGTAGCTCCTTTAATGGCGAACATGCCTCTTGATCACCTAAAACCACTCTTTGGCATTCCCCATGCTTGGTAAATGTAGTTTTTATCCTTTTTCTTCCATGGTTATCCATCTACTCAATCATGGAAAGTATGGTCTCCATTTCTATCTCTTCAGGGCTTGATTTACATGCAAAGATTAGATTTTCAACATGAAGATGTGCATCTAATCATATTTCTTTCTGATTCTCAATTATTGCTCTCCTCTACAATCTTAACTCCACCTGGCTGGAGTTTGAACTCAATGTAACATCAGAGTTATGCATAAACTCTATAAAAGATAGTTGTAAATATATTAAAATGGTTCTTCCCTATTCTGTCATGTTTACTTGCAGTAGCCTTATGCTGTACAATTATATTCATTTCCTTCCATTAATGAAATATCTCTCTTCTATACCTCTGCTTGCCATTCGTTATTTATGCATGTATCTTACCTTTTGTTGGTCTAAGATTAGTTTTGACAATTGAGTGTCAACACACTTAAGAAACTTCTAAGTTGATGCCAAGTATAATATAGATGCTGAGCTATAGTATATTCTGAGCCATAAATTCAACAGGTGCCGAGTTATTCAAGTGCTAAGCAAGTTTCAAGTGGTAAGTGACAATTGATGCTGAGCCAATATATGTGCCAAGTAAAGTATAGGTGTCGAGCAAGACTAAATTACTATAGGAGCCGAGCAAGACAAAATTCCTATATGTGTCCAGCATCATCAATCAATAAGTCTCGAGTAACAAAGAATCGACATAAGAGTTTGTACCTTTACAAACTCAGATGTAAACCATTTTTGAGCCAACTCAAGACAAATCTCGAAGGATCTAAAAGATAAGATCGAATCTATTACATTCCCTATGCAATCAACATGCAACCAAATAGAAAAATGGAAAGAATTGATCAGAAAAGATGGATGAATCTCAATCATAGATTCATACCTAACCCTTAGTCTCAAAACCTTTTTAAGGAGGTTAAAATCCCTTAATTCAAGAGTGTGAGAGAGTATGAAAAGGGAATGCAAGGAGAGAATCTTAGCAAAGTTTAAAGGGGTGTAAAGACTTAGAAGAAGGATAAGCTTTGCAGAATCAATTGGTCAAAATAGAGTATCAAAACTACAAATAGAGCTATATCAGATCATGAAGGATCAGATTAGATTGGATAAAATAAGGATCTAAAATTAGCAATTGAAGATTGCAAGTCATCAGGTCAACACATTCTACTATACTTTCTAGCCATTGTATTAGGAGAATGAAAATCCTATGATGATAGGTTGGTTTAATAACCATATTGTAAATCCTTTAACAGGGTGACATTCCAAATAAGTGTTTGTAAATCCTTTAAATAGGTCACTTTTAATAGGGTGTTAAAGTCTTTAATAGGTTAGGCCTTTCACAGGGCAGACCATTGATGGTGGTCAAACTTTATAACCTTAATTAGTTACATATTGTTGCAGTGATAAGTTGTGGGTGTCATCCCCACCCTAGTTTTATCTTCTCATTTTAGAGGGTTTCTGGGTGATCAAATCTTGTGTTATCTATTTTCATGCATGTCTTTATTTTCATGTAAATTAGATGTGTTACATGCATGTGATTGATTTCAGTTAAAAAAATTTATAGCTCTAAATTATTGGTACTTCTGATTCACCCCTTCTCTCAGAGGTATTCTTTCCACTTCTAAATTCCAACAATTGGTATCAGAGCTAAGTTCTCACAAGGAGAAACCTTACAACTTGGAGAAAAACATCTAGAAATGGAAGTCTACAAACTTGGGAAGATCATAGAAAACTAGGACATTGAGATACATCTAATTCTACATTCTCTAGAAGAAGCTAGGGAATAATTGAGGAAATCCTTAAAGAGAAGAAGAGAGATTGTGATAGCTGAGAATGATACATAGTACAAGGAGATTGACACCTCAAAAGTGTTTGCAAATGGAGATTCCAAGGAGTTTGATGCAGCAACAACAAATCTGATGGAGAAGAATAGAGCTCAAGTAGAAGAGATTAGAACTCTCAAGATTAAACAAGAATCACAAGCCATGATGCTTTGTGAAATGATTGAACAGAAGAAAAGAGCCATTGAAGATAAGGCTATGATAGAAGATGACAAGAGAAACCTTGCCAATAGATTGGAGGAAAAATCAATTGATCTTGCAAGAATTTCCAACATGCAGTTAGACACCCTAAGCCAAATGATGAATGTGCATCATGAACTAAATGTTAAGAACATTGAGATCTCCACACTAAAGATGCAAAATGAACAACTATAAAATGACTTGAGAAGAGAAAAGGATATTGAAGAGAGCTTTAACAAACCTAATGAAGCCATCAAGCATTTTGAACAGCTACTAAAATCACCAAGATCTAGCAATGACACTTTAGGATTAAGATACACCAGTACTGAAATAGGTGAGTCATCAAAGACTACAGAAGAAAGAAGTAACAAATGTAAGAACACTAAACCCACTTCTCATTTTTGTGGTAAAAAGGGACATACCTCTAATGTGTGCAGGAGCAAGAATTCCAATCAGCATGGAAAACCTAAAAATATGAGTCACTATCACAAGTGTGACAAACAAGGACATCATGCACATGATTGTAGGACAAGAACTATCATGACACCAAGATTTGAAGGTCACTACTATAATTGCAAAGTGTATGGACATAGAGCCTTTGAGTGCAGATCAAAGCCTATGCGGACATCTAACCAACCAAAAAAGACAAAAATTCATGGACATCACTACAATTGGGACTACAACACCAGGAAAAGCTATCACTACTATCAATAATATGGACACATTCCTAAAAATTGCATAAGACCACATTTTAGTGGAAGCTACAATAGATGGTTGAGACAAACTACATGCTTCAGTGTTTTGAAGACTGGACACATCAACAAGTATTTCCCAACAAGATCAAAGGCACCCAACTCAAAATTTAACAAAGGAAAAGGGAAGGTAGATGTTGAACACATTAGAGGAGAGATGAATAAAACATGGAAGAAGAAAGATGGAAGTAGCACATCTAATGAAGGGATCATTTCATCCAAAAGGTCAAGTGGTCACACTTCATCCAACTACATAAAAGAAGTTATGTGGAACTGATATACAAAGCTTTATCATACATCAGTTCCAAGACAAGTAAGTATTGAAAAGAATAGATCAACATGAATAGAGATGCAAAGTTAAAACTTCATATTGTTACAAGTGTTGCTGAGTAAGAAAAGTTTTCCTCAAATGTCGAATAAAATCCTAGTATATGTTGAGTTGTCTACCAAAGTCAATAGAAGCCAAGTGATTAGTTACAGTCGAGTTAGTAGTGGATGCTGAGGAAAGGAAAATTTGTATTGAAGCTGACTAAGTGAAACTCTAGTGCATGCCAAGTGTTGGAAAGACAATGGATGTCGAGTAAAGAAGAATTGCTTAAGGAGTTGAGTGGACAACTATAAACACACTAAGCATTAAATGCTATGAAATAAGGGTATATGATCGCATTTTGAATCATTTTTCACCATCATGAGCAAAAATCAAGAATGAGAAGAGAGTAGAAAGGATTTCAAAGTAGAGAATCAAGCATTTGAGTAGATTTCAACATAGATTAATCATAGTTTTGACGATTCAAGGTATTTTACTTGTGCTGAGCTATGTAGTTTTGAAATTTCTTTGTGTTTAAACTGTAGATTGCATAAATGGCCTCAACTCTAGAAAACCCCATGGAAAAGAGCCATTTGAAGTCCAGTTAGTATCAAATGAAGTTAAGCACCCTAATTTTAGACCTATCACTGAAGTTGCATATAAAAATGATCCTGTCGGAGCCTTGTCTATAATTCCTCCTAAGGTTGTAATGGTTCAAGATGTTAGGAGATGATATAACTATAAGATTGGTGCTATTGGAGACATGGGAATTAGGGAGGCATATGAAAAATTGTGCGAGAATGGAGTCTTGAAAGAAGAGTTACAAATCATTGAAAAGAAGGGCTTAACCTATGCCCTAGATTTTCCCATAGTTTTTAAGACCCAATGGATCAAAACTGTGTTAAGTAGGATACATGATGGTAGTTTGTGGTTGGAAGATGGACCAATCAAAATTTCAAAAATAATTATTCATAGGGTGACTAGGTATCCAACCCTAAAACGACTCAAAACACTGAGGAGTGATTCAAAAGAGGCATTTGAGAAGAATACATGAGCTAAGTGGAACAAGAGAGGCATGACCATTTGTACCATTAAGGATCCTCTTGTTGAATTTGCAATCAAAGTCATTTCCCACAAATTTTACCAATCAAGCCGACTCAACAGTGTTCCCTATATTGCAGTAGACGTTGGTTACAAATTTGTCAAAAAGGGTCATACTTATGATCTAGCTGAACTACAACTACAATAGATCAATGAGAATTTGGGAGCTATAAGAAGAACAAAGGGAGCTCAATGTAAATTTGGAGCAATTTTGATATGTTTATTTTTCTATGTATAGAATGAATTCCCCTCTTTTGGAAAGGTAAGCTAGAAGAAAAATAGGTCTGTAGTAGTTCAGATGAATGAATACATAGAACATAGAACAAATCGGAGCCAATTTTGAGACTATCATGACCAATTATTTTGAATATTTCAAGAAATCAATGAAACAAAGACTTAGGATTCCAGTCTCATTTTTGGAGCAGGATATAAATGATATTTGTTTTCTTGTTGATATTGATTACACCTACATCAAAGTAGCCATACCAAGGGTAAGATGGCTTAGACCACTTAGCTATGAGATAAATATTGATGAGGCATCTGCAACAATTACAACATTGCTGGAAAAGGACATTGATTAGAGTGCAAAGCCCTTTTGAACCTTTGAAGTAGTCAAATCAAAAGTGGAAATGAATTCAAGACTGCCTGCACCATCAAGAAAAAAGATAGATTGGTGAAGAAACTTAAAGCTAGATTTGGACAAGGGGTAGCAGAGGAAGAGGAGGAAGAAGATGAAGAAGAAGAAGAAGAGGAATAGGGGAAAGGGTCACTAGCACTAACCCAAGGCATGGGTGAAGATGTTGAAGAACAAGAAGGTATTGAGGAAGAAGAGGAAGCACCTAAGGTAGAGCCTAAGAAGAGGAAAGAATAGAAATAGCCTGCTACTTAGCTTAAAGGAAAGAAGAAAGCTAAGCCAAGATTGGAAAAACCTACCACTAGGGTAGATACAAAGGCTAAAACAAAGGTGGCTAAAGAACAAGAAAAGAAGAAGGCCACAGACCAGGAAGGTCTAGCCCAGAAGAAACAGAGAAGAAAGTATGTGGCACCTCCTGAATTAGATGAGGAGAGAATAGAATCAGATGACAATAGCTAGTTTAGAGTGGTAAGTCACACCACTAAATCTAATTTAGAGAATACATGTGACAACATTAGGGACAATGTAGACTTGTCAGGGCTTAAAGGCATTAATTTCAATAAGTTGACAAGGGAGGAGAAAAACATGGTGGAAGAATCAATATACACCATGATGACAAGTTCAATAATACTCCACTTGGACTAGATAATACAATGCCTAAGGAGCTATATTCAATTATAAAGAATAAATGGCATTATTGCCTCAATATGGAAAAGTAAATAAGAGAGTTAACATTGGCTCATGTTATGCCTGAACTTACAAAAGGGAAAATAAGTAAGGAAAATAAGAAGCATGGGAGAAAATTTGCAGCCAAGTATAGAGCCTTCAGTATATTGTAGAATAAAATTGAAGATGTTGTGAAAAAGCTCACACAAAAGTGGAAATTGATTTATGGGCTGACAATAGTGAAAGAAGGAGAAGTAGATCCTTTTGAAGGAAGAACCAATGATGAGGAAGAGGAAAATGATAAGGAGGAAGAAGGAGAAAAGGATAAGGAAGATGTTACAATGGAGAAAGACACACAAATGCCACCACCAAGTCCTCCACATGTGACTCCCACACCTGCAGATATAGTGACTATACAAGATGTTCTTGACACTTTTGGTCAAAACATAAACCCACTGACTGCAAAGGACCTTAAAAAGATCCTTCACTAGACTACTCTAAAATCATAGTTATGTACTAACCCAATCTTGGTGAGTGTGGAGGAACTTCAAAAAGCTGTAGTTGAGATTACAAAGGAGAAGGTGAATCCATAAGAACCACCTTTACATACTCCAACAACTACAACTAGAAAACTACATGAGCAAGCAACACAAGATGCATGGGCTAGGGTTGATTCCATAATCACAGTGACTTCAATTGTCAAGGAGCCAGTAAAGAAGCAACTAGGATAGAAGGATATCTCTATTCCTATAGCACAAGGACAAGGTGCACCACCTTAGATCACAATTATTGATCAAGGCAAAATTGAAGAAGACAAGGAGAGCCCTAAGGAGAAAGAACAAGAGGTAATTCAAACATTGATAAACTTTCCTACAACAGGGACCCCTATAGGAATAACTCAATAGCTGAGCACTGATGTAGTACCATTTCAAATATCAGCTCTAGGCTTGAGCTCTACCAAAGTTGCAAGGGTACTTCACTATGGAGACCCTACTCTTGATGAGGAAATAGTTATTCCAAGGCATGACTATAAAACTATGAACATAGACCAGATTAATGAAGTGTAAGAGGCACTAGAGAAGAAGAAACAAGAGATACTTAGAAATGAGTATAAAAAAAGGCAAGCTTTGATTGAAATTAAAGACATTGTTTTAGATGCATTTAGCTTGCAAGTACCTAATGAAACCAAGCCCATAATGGAGCAACTAGCCAGTATAGTGAACTAGGTACAAAATGAAGACCTAGACACAAATGCAAAATTGCTAGAATGGTCTGAAAAGAAGTTCCAAATGAAAGTCAATGAACGAATATCAAGTGAGATAGCACTATCTCAGGTGGAGCGAGCAAAGAAGGTTGAAAATTTAAAAGTAGTACTTGAGAACATATTCTCATTATACTCAAAACTATGTGATCCATCAATTTTCACACAAGAGACCAGCCAAAAGATAATTAGCTTGGAGAGGAACTCAAAAATATCAAGTATGCAACTACCCAAGAATCTAGCTCAGAGTGAGAAGCATTTTGCTACTACGCTTCACACTCAAAAGGAATTCACTATGCTAACTATAGATGAAGCAAATCTAAAGGCCAAATTGATACATCTACAATCTACTATCACTCCTCACATGGAAGTTCTATAGAAGGAACTAGCCTATGCTGAGAATGTTTTAAAGAAAGAACCCATTAAAGCACTAGAAATTGCATTAGAAAATTGGGATGTTTCTCTAAAAATCATAATGAAGGTAAATAAATTTTTTTTGGCTAAGTGTTCAATTAATGCATAGAACCCTTTAACCTAAGTGTCAAAATAGGGGGAGATAATAAATTAGGATATCCAAAGGGGGAGATATAATAAATTGGGAGAGATAATAAAATTTTGAGTTTTGAGAACATAAAACTAAGGGAGAGATAAGGAGATAAAGCCAAAAGGATACAAAAACTACAAGGGAAGATGTGTGAAAGAGGGAGTAAAAGTAGAGTAGAGTAGAATGATAAAGCAAAGCATGGAAATAGCATGAGTCAAATCTAGAATAAGGAGTTTTTGATATAGAAATGTCACATCAACTCAGGGAGAGTTACAATTTTTAGGTATCTTAAAAAAAAATTGAACAATTTTGAAGTCTTGTACATATGTCGAACAAGATGTATACTCAGAAATCAAATTCATAATGTTTAGTTAAGTGTTTTTGACACTCATGTCAAAGGCAGAGATTTTTGGTCTTAGATTGGTTTTGATAATTGAGTGTCAACACACTTAAGAAACTTCTAAGTTGATGTCAAGTATAACATAGATGTCGAGTTATTCAAGTGTCGAGCAAGTTTCAACTGTCGAGTGACAATTAATGCCAAGCTAGTATATGTGCCAAGTAAAGTATAGGTGTCAAGCAAGACTAAATTACTATAGGATCCAAGCAAGATAGAATTCCTAAATGTGCCAAGCATCAACAATCAGTAAGTGCCAAGTAACACAGAATCAGCATAAGAGTTTGTACCTTCACAAACTTAGATGTAAACCATTTTTGAGCCCACTCAAGATGAATCTCAAAGGATCTAAAAGATAAGATTGAATCTATTACATTCCCTATGCAATCAACATGCAACTAATCAGAAAAATGGAGAGAACATGCAACCAATCAAAAAAATGGAAAGAATTGAGCAAGAAAGATGGATGAATGTCAATCGTAGATTCATACCTAACCCTAAGTCTCAAAACCTTTTTGAGGTTGAAACCCTTTAATTCAAGAGTGTGAGAAAGTATGATACAAGAATGCAAGGAGAGAATGTTAGCAAATTTTAAAGGGGTGTAAAGACTTAGAAGAAGGATAAGCATTGCAGAATCAGTTGGTTAGAATAAAGTATCAGCACTATAAAAAAAGTTATATCAAATCAAGAAGGATCAAATTAGATTGGATAGAATAAGGATATGAAATAAGAAATTAAAGATTGTAAGTCTTAATGTCAACATGTTCTACTATACTTTCTAGCCATTGTATTGGGAGAATGAAAATCTTATGATGATAGGTTGGTTTAACAACCATATTTTAAATCGTTCAACAGGGTGACATTCCAAGTGAGTATTTATAAATCCTTTAAATAGATCACTTTTAACAAGGTGTTAAAGCCTTTAATAGGGTAGGTCTTTCATAGGGCAGACCATTGATGGTGGTCAAAATTTGTAACCTTAATCAGTTACATATTGTTGCAGTGATAAGTTGTGGGTGTCATCACCACCCTAGTTTTACCTTCTCATTTTGGAGGGTTTCTAGGTAATCAAATCTTGTGTTATCTATTTTCATGCATGTCTTTAGTTTCATGTAAATTAGATGTGTTGCATGCATGTGATTGATTTTAGTTAAAAAAAATTATAGCTCAAAATTATTGGTACTTCTAATTCACCCCCCCTCTCAGAAGCATTCTTCCCACTTGTAAATTCCAACACCTTTTTGAATGTTTCTTTCTAGTTTTTAAGGTTTGTATGTTGTGTTGAAACTATTGATGATTGTTGTATTATGAAGATGTCTTTCTATTCAACACTTGATTAGTTCTAAACCTGCACATGAATTCTTTGAAAGTAGTTTAGAGTCAAGACTTGTGTATTTAGGCTTATCATTGATGTGTTGTGCATATAAGGGTAGAGTTGTAACCATTCCAATTAGGTGCATCACCCCCCTCTAGATTAGATTAGGTAGCTTGATTTCATGCATCTCCTTCTCCCTTTTCCTCCCAAGTAGTAGTTAGGTGCATCTTGATTGTAAGGAAGCCGGCCTTCTCCAAAGACTCAATCTCATAGTTAAAGTCCCACAACTTGAAGATTGTTTCCATGTTACACAAGGTCACTTAAGGGTCATACCTTAAGCAAGGGTGTAGAATTTCATGTCAACAATAACCTATTGAGTGTTGGAAAATTGGTTGATAAAGGTTATGAATTGCAATTCATAGAGAATACATGCATTATCAAGGATAAAGATGGTAAGTTGTTTAGCATTTGTACAAGATCCATAGATAATGTGTTTCAATTGAACCCTATAGAGATAAATTATTTGGTTGCAAAGATGGATAATTGTTGGTTATGGCATAGAATATTTTTTCACATTAGGTTTTATAACATTTTGGAGGCTAGTAGTACATTTACAATCAGAGATATACTTAGAATTGTGAAACCTACTAATATTGTTTGCAAAGAATGTGTTATGGCTAAGCAAAAGAAAGTTTCTTTTCTAAGAAAGAAGTTCACTACTATAGTGAAATTGGAGGTTTTTCATACATATTTGAGATGTCCTACAAGAACAAGAGGATTCTATGGTGAAAGGTACTTTATGGTTTTTGTTGATGATTTCACTAGAATGATGTGGGTAGCATTTCTTAAAGAAAAATTTGAGGCATTTGAAAATTTTAAGTTGTTCAAGAATAGCATTGAGAATGAATCTAAGTAAAGATAAAATGTTTGAGATCAGATAGAGGTGGAGAGTTTACTTAAAGAGAGTTTAACACCTTTTCTAAAGAAAATGATATTAAGAGACAACTATCAATACCTAAGACTCCTAAACTGAATCGGGTTGCTAAAACAAGATATAGGTCTATATCAAAAGCAACATGAGCCTTAATATTAGAGAATGTTGTATCCAAGACTTTTTGGAGAGAAGCAGTCAACGCAACAATATACACCATGAATAGAGTGTAGATCAGAAAAGGTACAAACAAGACTCCCTATGAATTATGGTTTGGACATGCACCTTCCATAAAATATTTAAGAATTTTTGGAAGTAAGTGTTACATAAAAAGAGATGATGATATTGGAAAGTTTTGTGCAAGAAGCGATGAAGGTGTGTTCCTTGGTTATTCATTGAAAAGAAAAGATTATAGATGTTTAAATCAAATAACTAAGACTATTGTTGAGTGCACAAATGTGAAAGTAGACAAAAAGTTTGGAGCTAAAAGAGAGAATGTTGGATTATAATTTTGATGAAGAAGAAGATAATACTAAACCTATTAGGGAGAATTTTGACATTTTATTTGAGACTAATAATGATTTGTAGAATGATGTTCAAATAGTTGAACAAGGAGAAGAACCAAGATCTAAACCTAGAGAAGAAGTAAGAATTGAAATAAAAACACCTACACCATACAAGACTTTGACAGAGAACCACCCTAAGAATAAAATTATTGGAAATAAAGACAAAGGAGTTATGACATGAAACATAGTACATGAAGAATTGTGTCTGATTTCTAAAGTTTAACCAAAGAGTACATATGAAGCATACAAGGATGATCATTGGATTCAATCAATAAAGGAAGAACTAGATGAGATTGTGAAAAATGAGACATGGGAATTGATTCCTAGACCTAAATTCAAGAGTGATATAGGAACTAAATGGGTCTTTAGAAATAAGATGAATGAACAAGGTGAGGTTGTAAGGAATAAAGAAATATTAGTGTGCAAAGGATATTCATAGCAAGAAGACATAGATTATAAAGAAACATCTACCTCTGTTTCCAGACTTGAAGCAATAAGAATATTCTTGGCTTATGCAACAAATAAGAAGTTTAAACTATATCACATGGATGTAAAGTCAACATTTCTTAATGGAGAGCTTGAGAAGAAGTCTACATTGAGCGACCTGAAGTATTCCTTTTGACTAAAGAAAAAGACATGGTATGCAGATTAATGAAAGCATTGTATGGTCTAAAGCAAACACCTAGAACTTGGTATGCAAGATTGGACCGATATTTGGAAAACTTGGGATTTTCTAAAGGTACAATAGATATAAATTTATATTTGAAAGAAATTGAGAATAGATTGTTGATTATTGTGATACTTGTGGATGGAATTATCTTTAGAGCTAATAATGAAGCGAGTGACAAATTTACTAATGAAATGAAGAATGAATTTGAGCTTGGCCTATAAATAAAGACCTTCTCTCACACAATCCATCAACCAGCTTCATGAAAACTTGTAACATTATTTTGAGAGCCTAAAAACTAACAAAATACCATCATAATGCTGAAATCCATCCATACCTCCATTGTTGAAACCCTCATCCATATACCTACTTGGTAAAAAGCCCCATCCTTTGGAAGCTTGAGCACAATGTGAGCATACATTTGTTATCCATTAGGGACATAGCTTCATCATCATAGGTTATGCCCAAGGAGCTTACCATTCTTAGTTTTCCTTCCTTTTGGTGATAACCTCGTCGTATCATAAGTGTTAGCTTATTTAGTTTTGTGAATGCTTTTGTTTGTATTAGTATTCCTTGCACACTAACTAGATTAGGTGATACATTTTGGCATGCCCAGTCACATCGCCTTGCTACTGAGCAATGGGATTATTAAGCAGGTGATCTAGGGTGTCTGGAATCAGGCATTAGGCAGCTTGTAGAAGCATACCAAGAAAAGAAAAAGAAAGGCTTAGGCTATGGACTCACTACAACTAGGGGCACTACGAAAGAAGGCCATGCCTTCACAAACATCCAAAACAGTCTCATTGAGGTTGAAGACATTCCTAAGGAAGTAGAAAAGAAACCATACGATGATATCTTCCTTGATGAAATTATCCTAGGAGCCTCTGTGCTCTGCCAACTATCCTTAAATCTCATAGACCTAACACTCACTCACCCGAACTCATTAATTGAGACCAACCAAGTGTTGTCCATGTTGAAAAATTCTCTACAGAGCACGCACTCCTTAAATTAATAGGGGCAAAAACATCACATAAATAACCACCACCACCATCAACATATGTCTACAAACTAGATCCAACAGGTTACTTTGGGGAGGAGGAAATCTCCAGTCACAAGATTGAGCAAAAAAATGAAACAAAATAGAAAAAAAGCAAAACAAAACCATGCTCTGGTGAAAACTCCTCTGGAGTGCCATTGAATGATTCAAAAAATGAAGAGAAAATAAAGGATGTATACAATGGTGAAAACCTCTTAGAGGCACTCAAGGATGGAGATTTCATGCTTCCCCCATAGGATCATAGGCCTACCATCTCATCAATATTGATAGAAGAAACTAGACTAGTCAATATCAATCTGATTGAGGTACCATAGATAACATATATTGCAACATCTCTACCACTCGAGTAGGTAGAACTTCTCATCAGAGTCCTCTGTGAAAATGTTGGTTGGTTTGCATGGTCTTATCAAGACATGTTGGTGTTGGACCCCAAGTTAGTAGTACACCATTTGGCTGTGGATCCGAAGGCCAAACCTATCAAGAAAAAGCTCTATAAAATGCACCCCAAAGTTGCTTTACTGGTTAAAGTGGAGTTAGAAAAATTGCTAGAGGTAAAGATCATTCACCTGATTGATTATTTAGAATGGATCTCCAACATGGTACCTATCACAAAGCCTTCTAGTGATATTAGAATTTGCATATACTTTAGAGATCTCAACAAGGCATGCTCGAAGGATGATTTCCCATTACCAAACATAGACATGATTGTTGATCTCACCATAGGCCATGAACTCTTCTCACTCATGGATGGTTTCTTCAGATACAATCAGATTTATATAGCAGAGGAAGACCAGCATAAGACAACATTTACCACCCCTTGGGGGACATTCCATTATAACATGATGTCATTTGGGTTAAAGAATGTTGGGGCAACATATTAGCATGCCATGATGGTCATCTTCCATGAACTCATCCATAAAACTCTTAAGGATTATGTGGATGATATTTTAGTCAAATATCTTAATTCCCTTGATCACTTGTCTCATTTCAAGGAAGTGTTTGATCGATTGGCTAAATATAATCTCATGCTCAATCCTAAGAAATGTGTCTTTAGTGTTACCTCGAGAAAGCTCCTAGGATTCATTGTACCATGATGTGGTATTTAGATTGATGCTAAGAAAGTCAAGGCCATCATGAATATGGATCCTCCCAAGAAACTCAAACAACTTTTCTCTCTTCAAGGGAAATGATAATCAGTAAGACGGTTCATCTCCTAGCTCGTTGATAAGTGCCAACAATTTACACATCTACTTAAGAAGGATCAGACTTTTAGGTGGGACCTTATTTGTGAACACAACTTTGAACTAATCAAGAAATACTTGGCTCATCCACCTATTTTGGTTCCTCCAATTGTAGGTTATCCACTCATACTCTACATCATAGCTACCCTAACAACACTAGGTGCTCTTCTTGCACAACTTTATGATGTAGGCAAAGAAAGGGCTATTTACTACATCAGTCGCACTCTAGTTGGATATGAGCTCAATTATACACAAATGGAAAAGGCTTTCTTAGCCATGGTCTTCACCACTTAGAAGTTGCATCATTACATGTTAAGATACACTGTGCAACTCATATCCAAAATTGATCCTTTAAAATATATGTTGTCACGTACAGTGCTTACAGGGTGTCTAGCTAAATGGTGTATGCTTCTTAGCAAATTCAATATCTAGTATATTGACCGAAAGTCTCTCAAAGGATAGGATATAACAGATCACTTAGCAAATGCACCTTTGGTTGTAGATCACCCCCTCATTATGGAATTTCTAGACAAGCACCTTTTCTTAATAGACGAACAACCCTCCTAGAAATTGTACTTTGATGGATCCTACACATCCCATGGCTTAGGCGCCAGCATACTCTTGGTCACACCTCAAGGAGATTGCATTCCTAAATCCTTCAAACTATAGTTCTAGTGTACCAACAACATCTCAAAGTATGAGGCCCTTATTATAGGGCTCAAAATAGCAATTGAATGGAATATCACAGAGCTCAGGGTCTACAGAGATACATAACTTATTATCAAGAAGACTTTGGATGAATATCAGACCAAGGATGATAAGATGTTGCCTTATAAAGAGTTGGTCAAACAATTGAAGGAACATCTTACTCAAATTTAGTTCATACAAATACCTAGCTTGCAAAACAAGGTAGTGGATGCCATGGACACTATCAGTTCACTTTTCGACATACTATGGGAGGCTACATAGTATGAATTCTTAGTTGAGTAGTTACACAAGCCTGCATATGAGAATGATGAATCAACATGGGTATGTGTCTTGGTTGGTTCCCAATTCCTATGGTACCATGAAATTCACACTTACCTACAAAATGGTATCATATCTCCCAATCTCACATGAACCCAATGCCAAAACCTTATTCATAGAGCTTCCCATAATACTATCATCACTCAAACCCTATATCATCATGGTTATCATGATACTATCTCAATGTTTAGACCAAAATGAGGCTGCAATGGCTCTCCATGAGGTACATGCCAGAATTTGTGGTGCTCACATGAGCAGAATAGTGCTAGCTAAGAAAATCCTTCAGGCTAGGTACTATTGGCCTACTCTAGAGCATAATGCATGCGACTTTGTGAAGCAGTGTCTACCCTATCAACAACATGCTAATCTGATTTGAGCCCCAATAAGAAGATAACATGCGGAAGGAGGTCTTATGATGGATGTGATAGGATTGAAGCTAGGATGGAAAAGCTGAAGGGGCTAGGGAGATGGATGTTAGCTGGGATGGTTGGCTGAAGCTGTAGGAGATAAGTGGATGGTGTGAGATGGAAGATGGAGGGTGGAGGATAGGTGGATAGATTGGAAGATGGAGTTGGATGTCAAGAGATGACCAAAAGCATGAGGGTGATAGGCTAAGTTGGGGATGGCAGGATTACGCATGATGCTTGTTTGCCAAGTTTTCATCATGGTACTTGTCCAAGGCACTTGAATTGCCAAGTTTTCACCACTGGACACTTTATTTTTTTTGACTTTTTGACTTTGGACTTAGCTGGAATGATTTTGGCTTTCTTCAGCTATTTTGGATTTTTTGAGATTTTTCACTGGCTGTTGGAATGTTCAATTTTGTTACTAGCTGTTGGTACACCGGATGTGTGATTTATGCAATAGATTGGATTAGATGGGATTGATGGTAGGAGATGGAGGGATGAAAAGGTTGGAAAGGAGCATGAGATGGGGATGCTTGCAAGAGCAACATTGGCACATGTTGGGATGGGTGTGAAAAGAGCATATGGGGGATAGATGGTAGATGCAGGCGTGATGGAGGATTTGTGGAAGCATGCTTGGGGATATAGGCACCCATGATGGAGTCAGGAGATGGGGGACATGAGTCACTGGATGGAGGATTAGCAATGGTGGATGCCATTATGCATTGGGTTTCAACTTTTTTCTTTGGGATCCACATGGTTTTGGATTTTCTTTTCATAGGCTTTTGCATTATTTTGAATTCTTTGATTGGATTTTTCCTTTTTGGAGTATGTCTTTTAGAATAGACATATGATTGCCTAGGATGTGGATTTTTAGCTTTATGCATTTTGAAGTTGGCATTTACATTACTGTGGTAAGCTTTGAGAAGATGGTTAGGAGAAGCTTTGTGAGATGGAGAGGATATGGGAGAGCATGTAGGGGGATGATGATGGATGATGTGCCTCGATATGTGCCTTCGCTGATCTTGCATAGGAATGGAGGGAATAGGATTTGAATGATGGCTAATAGGAGGATGGAGGATGGTAGATTTTGGGACATAGGGACCCAAAATGGATTTAGCGGATGAAGGGGGGATATGGTAGGTTGTTTTAGGTTGCAAAGATGGTGGAGGGGGGATGACATAAGATTTCTTGAAGGAGTGATGGGAGGCTGGCATGGGGGGTTTGGAGATAGGCTTGGTTTGGGGGTGTGGTGTACCAACACCTTTAGATGGTGAGCCTTGACCATGAAATCCTAGATTTTTTTGTGCAATAATAGGCTTTCTGATTCCTTGCTCTTGTGGTCCTAAACCTTGACCTTGATAATGCCATCGATTGAGCATCTGAACTAGCTGAGGATACTTTTTGCTTGCAGAAAATGGTGGAAGTGCTTTATCAAATGTACTGCAATAGGGAGATACTATTCTTAATTCTTCTGCTGAGAGGAGGCCACTATGGATGAATGTAAGTGAACCAAGAGGGTATATTATAGATGGTGAAATAGCTTGGATAGGTGGTAAGATGGAAGCATGGAGTGGAGGAGATGGTAGGATAGGATCTTGATTTAGCTGATGGGATGAAAAGATATCCTGCAGTAGAGGAGGTATGACTTGAGGTTTTGGAGATGGAGGGGATGGTGACTGCAATATGGATGGAAGACATGGTACGATGATATTTTTGTTTATGCTTTGGGGGATGTCAACATGCTTTTGGGCAGGATCTTGATAGGATTGGTTTGGAGTGGATGGTGCGATAGGAGGTGAAGGGATGGACTCTTCAAAGGCAGCGGATGGATAGATGGGAGATTCAGTAGTGGAGATGGATGAGTAGAAGATGGATGCATAAGGGTCATTATGGGAGATTTGGGAAATTCTTGGAGGTGATGTGGATAGGATTTGGAGGGTTTTGACAGATGGTGGGATTTTGATGCTTGCGAGAAGTGGAAGGATTTTAAGCAATTTGATGGATGGTATGGGGATGATAGCTATGGGAGATGGAGGTGATATTATAGATGGGGAAGCTTCATTACTGACTACTTCACATGGTTGGATTAGATGACATGGATTATCGACTGCTGGAGGTGACTTTTCTTGTATTTCCTCTAGGAGATTCCTTGGAGACTCATGTGTCAGAGGTGGAGGTGGATTGACAGGAATAGCTAGTGTAATGGGGGTGGAAGATTGGAAGTTTGGTTGATTGGGTGATGGAGGAGAAGCTGGGATATTAGATGGCATGACTAGATAGTTTGGAAGAATGCATGGATTTTATGGGATGCTTGGGGGAATGTTTCTAAGGCTTTCAATATACCCGTCATAGTCAACAAGATTTTCATCATCATTGGAATAGGAGGTGGCGAGAGCAAGGACAATACGACTGAACACATCATGATAGGTTTGGGATTTCATGTTTTGATGATGAGTCGGATGGGGATGGGGTCTTGCATATGGATGAACACGGAAGCTCATGGTTGGATTTGGATTAAGCACAGATTTTGGATTGGCTGATGAAGGATTTCCTAGGGAGAGTCAAAGCTGTATGACAGACCTAAGGAGGATTGGCTGGAGATTTTTGGCTTTCCTATGGATGGAAGACTTCAAGGGCATGCTGTCAAAAAGTGAGAGTTTTGCTTTCCTATGCGCTGGATTGGTGGAGATTGTGTCAACTTAAGGATAGACTAATGATCCTATGGGCATGACACAAGATTGACCACTTGTGGATCCCAACCTTTAGCTCAAGGTGATGAGGGGTAACAAGTGACAAAGCTAGACTACCCTAGACAAATCTCTATCAAAGGGATAACCTTGGTGAGGCTAGTGGATTGGTCAGATTGACTGGATAGAAAATTCTAGCAGAATGACAATAACTCTCTAAAGGCTTGGGTGTGATTTTGGATTGGGTTGCTAGCTGGCTAGGGGGGATGATTTGGAGAGACTTTGGATTTGGGATTGTTCTAAAGCAAGGAACTAGATAGATTCAATTGCAGCGGGGGAGCTTGGATGATTTTCTGATGAGGCAGTGACTACGCTAAATATGCCTTGAGCTGGGAGATTTTTTCTTTTTTGGGATTTTGACCAAAGTTGGCAAACATTCATTCAAAAGCTATGAACAAACAAGCAGACAAAATTTTGGAGCAAGCGCGTCAAACACACCAACATCCTAGGAAGCTTTCTACAAGGATGAAATTTATTATAGCTAGGGAGTCCTCGATATACGCAAGATATGTGAGGCCCAAATCCATAGATGAAACCAAAAAGATGTCACACAGCCGAGAGGAGCGGTAACCCACTTCTCCTCTTTCACTTCTCAAGGGTATAAAGTTCCTTGAGGCTTAGCCCGAGTGACAAAATCTTGATTCCAAGAGAGGTGTCTTTGGATTCACCTCTCGATTTTTATACTCCGCCGAAACGCTAGAGTTGAGGTTGTCCCAAGGGGTGATGAAATCCCCAAGCAAGCCTCCTAAAAAGTGTAAAACAAGACCACATACATGATCTTGGGCTTTAAAAGACACGTGTTTATTCCAATTGATTATTTAGATTTTGTAAGCTATGATTGAAGACACTTGTGATTATGGCATACAATGTTCATTCCAATTTGACAGCATTGTTAGCATAATGAAAGTCGAGAGATCGTCAACATAAAAAATGCGAGCATCATTGAAAATGCATCCAAACCATGCAATGTTCATTGATTGTTAGGCATTCAAGATTGAGTGTGAGTTTTTTTTAAGCCCAAAACAAAGATGTGTGAAACTCGATTGCCAAGCACGCGCTCGGAGGCCCTCCACGTCAAGATTTGTCCAATTTTTATGCCCAAATGAAGTGTGAGCGAGATTAATGCACATTCAAGGAATTTTCTAACTTAGAAAAACCACTAAAGACCCAAGTGAGTGGAGTTTGATCTTTGTGGAGCACTTAACACCCTCTTAGGTAGACCCATCCCCATAGATGGCGTTGAGATTGCAACCAATGGTTAAATTGATGGGTGATTTAAAGAGGGTGAATCCAACTACAAACTTACGCAAAGTGTCTTTATTAGTTTTTATAACTTAGAAGATTTCAAAAATGTGGATTCTTTTTATGCCCCAAAAGATGATTATTTGATCTATGGCATTCAAGATTGGTTTTTTGTTTTAATCATGCATTCATAAAAAAAACAAACTTGATTTTAATCCATGGCACTCAAGAGTGATTTTAGCAACATGCATTTAAAGAAAAGTGATTAAACATTCAAGTTTTTTTCATTTGAGCATTCAAGATTGAGATTTTGTGTGTTGTTTTAAAAACTTTGAAGTGCTTTGTTTTAACCTTAGATCATTCAAGATTGTTTTGGACTCAAAAGTGAAAATGACTCTTTGGACTTTGGTTTTCATTCAAGATTTTGTGTTCTAGTTTGCATGTTTTAAGCCCAAAAATGATATTCCTAGATTGTTTTGATGCATGAAAAACCTAAGAAACATTCAAGATTTTGCAACAAGACATTTGTTTGGAACAAATAACAAAGCTTTTAGGACAATTTTGGAAACCATTTAGGACTCTTAGTTTTCATGAGATTTTTAAAAGAACTTTAAAATATTTGCAAATGAGGTTCATTTTATCCTTGATTGATGCTTTGAGTTTGATTTAGATTTTAGTGTGCACTTAGTGTTGATTTTGAACCTTTTGAAATGGAAACTTGAAGTTCTTTTTAAATTCCCAAAAATGAAGTGTTCCTAACTTTGCATGAATGCATCTAAAACCTTGATGTTGCAAGGATGCAAATGATTGGATTGGTTTAGTTTCACTTGTTAAAAGATTTTTTCTTTTTTGCAAATTTTTATTTTTTTAATGGATTTAAGTATGATTTGGGGGTTCATTTTAAGCACTAAAAAGAAGTGTGTATGATTTTGCTTCCTTAAAAAAAATGGCCAAGATCTCCCACAAGAAGAAGAAGAAGAAGTAGATGGAATAAGAAGAATATAGACAAGAAGAGGAAGAAGAATTCCAATTGCTTTGTCCACCTATAACCTTGAAAAATCTGCAAACACTATGAGATAGACTATGAGTTCCTTTGTCTTCTTCATGCTCATGTGGACCTACAAAACCAATTTATACAATCCTACCAATCACAAAAACAAGTAAAATTAGCCAAAATTAGCAAATGACATACAAAACTTGACTTTAAAAAGCTAATGAAGATGACCCATGCAAAGTCCCACCGAGCGTGCCAAAATGTATATGAGCAATGTTAGTATGCTAATAGAAACCAAATTTAAATAAAGCTTCTACAAACTAAACAAAATTCATAAACTTCAAGATAGACTAAGATGAGCTCTCAATTGAGAATATGAGCCATTAATGGGCTCTCTCAATGAGAAGCTCTCTTGTTGAGTAGCTTTGTCTAAATAGATAGGATGTATGCTTAAGCTTATGCTTCAAAAATGGCTTCAAATAGAGTTGGAATTCGGGTGTGAGTGTATGGTTTTGATGTAAAATGGCTTCTTAAAATGGCATTATGACTTTACTTCATGGATTGTGTTAAAATGGCTTGGGAGAGGATTCCTTAAATAGGCAAAGGGCTTGAGGGATCAAGGGCTAGGATGCAAGGATGGGGAAAAGCTCATGGAGGGCTCAGATTACATGAGAGGAGAGCACATGGATTGTGCTTCCTTATAGCCAATCAGGGAGTGACACATGTTATAGGGTGAGAGGATGGAGGAAAGGGGAAGGATGATTCAACAAAGGAGGCTCAAGGGATAAAATCTTCATAAAGACCCTCATAATGGCTTGTAAGAGCAATAAAAGGGCTTGAAAGAGTCATTTATGGCCTAGTGGGCTTCATAAAGTTTTATGATTGAGATATTTTGAGGGAGATGAGAGGAATTTCGACTTGGGTTTGATTAGGAAGGTTTTAAGCTTGCTTAGGATTGTGCAAATGATTAGAGGATGGATTAGGATGGTTTAGGATTAGCTTAGGGATAGGCAAGTGGATGGCATTTAATGAGGGTGGGTGAAGGAGGAGATATTTGTTAACTTTGGCTTGGGTTAGTAAGTTTTAACCCATGTTTAGGGAATGCGACAAGGTTAGGAGGGGATTAGGATTAGGTTTAAAGACATCTTCTAAAAGAGTCTAGACTTTGGATGAGGATAAAGACTTTCTAGAATAGTCTAGAACTTCCCAGGATGAGGATAAATTAGATTTTTAGGAAATAAATAAAGTTTTATTTATTTCAAGGGTTTGAGTTGAGGAGATATTTATTAAAACTTTTTTAATAAACGTGAGGATTAATATTTAATCTTAATTAGATATTTTGAGTTGGGATTAGGGGTAGGAAATGATGGGATTAGCCTTTAATCAAAATTAAAGAAGGATTAGAAGATTTTGGAAGAGGTTAGTGGTCTTAAGGAAATTGGCCAAGTTTTGGGCAAAAAATAATTTTTTAATTTATTTTGGGTTTTTTGGTCAATTTATTAATTAAATAATTAATAAATAAGGAAATAATGTTTAAATAAGATTTAAACATTTTTGGAAGGGATTCCTTAATTAAATATTTTTAATTAAGATAAAGGGATTTAATGGCATAAAAATAAATAAATTAATTAAATAATTAATTAATTAGTAAATGATGATGTCATCAGGAATTTTTCAGAAAATAAAAATACTTTATTTTCTAAAGGTTTTTAGGTGTCTACAGTACCAATAATTGTATTACAAAAATGCTATCTCCTCATCCTGAGCTTTCCTCCTTCATACACATGTCCACTACTATATTTTTTCATATGTTCTTGAGTCACTCACCCATTGTATGGTCATGCTTGTACATTTTCAAGTCTTATCGTGTAACCTCAAGTCACTCGCCAGTCATTGGTAGGAAAGTATCGTTGCCCATTTTGTCACTATCCTAAGCATATTGTCGGTAAGTCCTTACTGGATGCTTTCTTTCTTGTACCTATATTTGTCCCATCAGTATCCAGTTATCCCGATCTCTTTGGAAAAAGGTTATTTTTATTGTACATTTGTTCTTTCTTCTACTCTTTGGGTTTCTCTTGTATATTTTGGTAGGTCATTTCCAGGTGATTTTAGTTGTTCTCTCCTTATGGTCACCATGGTCTTCCATATCATGGTGTGCTTTGACTGGGGCAACTTGAAAGCATGGTTTTGACCATGGTTTTTTTCTACTTGTGAGTCAGTACCCTTGCATATTCCAAACATGTTTTCATTTATGATCACATGATGTAGTTGGAAAATATCATTTGCTTATGGATCATCTAGCATCGTTTCCACTCTAATTTCTCCAAGACTGATGTGTGATGCTGGGGCAATCCTTGCGTGTTTGTTTGAGTCAGTCCTATGAAATATTGGGGAAAAGGCCTCAACATTCTTAGTAACCTTGGAAAATCCTTAATATTCCTATATCAAATAAAGTGCTCACACTACATGGTGGTACTTCTTTACAAAGTACCTCATTGTCAAACTTCTATTATATCCCCTCATTCTCACCATTTTCTCCCATATGAAGAATTACATGTTCATTTTCCCCCCCATGCACATTCATACTCACCCCCTCCTACATGTTCTCTTAGCCTCCTATCCTGTCTACCTTTTCTCCCTCACGAATCTTATCCCTCATGACCTCACCTTTCCCCATTATCCTGATCTCCTATTCAATCCTCTACACATGTCCAATTTAAAGTTGTACATATTGTTCCTACCCCCTGACCAAGGTCCCAACCAATCAGTGATATGTTGTACCATTCTCCTACACCCCACATTTGTTTCCATGTCACTCTACTTTCCTTACCTATCATCACCAACCATCATCCCTACACCCCCTTAAAACCCTTCTCCTAATTTTTCCCTTGTCTGCGCTCCCCTTTTCCTTTACATCACCTATCTTTATCACCCTTTAGATCCTTCGATCATCATAAACTTTCAATTCAATTTCCTTATCATCAAACATTGAGCTCTCTTCATTATCCTACTCTCAAAAATTCTAAACCCCTAGGCCAAGGTTTCACCATCATCATGTTATGCTCTTTATCATAGTTCACTATCCTAGCCCTACGTTCACCTATCCTATTTCATATCATCTTGACTACAAGTTTTTTGGTCAATCAATTTCCACCATCATCCTCTTAAGAGTCAGTATCTCCTATGTTTTGAGTTGATTCTTTTTCATAAATCATTATCCTAGATTGAATTTTTTTTATCCCATCCCACCATCATAAATTTTCCTGTATTTTATTTTTACCATCATTGACTATGTCTATTTGTTATCTCCCAACATCCGAGTGTTCAATTTATTTACCATGTTGTATTATCATAGATTGTGTTCCTTTACCCTTATCATAATTTGGATTTATCTTATCATATTTCCCAATCATAGAATTAGTTCATTCATTACATGTTAGATATGTTTCTCATATTACATCATCATAATCTTTAGTTCACTTATTATATGTTCTCATCCTAACTTTGAGTTTAGTTATCCCATTTTTGGTGTTAATTTTAGTTATGTACCATCATCATAAAAATCACATTCATTTTATCTTAGTTTGTGTTCATTTAAAATAAGTCATTATCCTAGTTTATGTTCATTTTATTATCCTTTTAGCATAGTTTAAAGTTTCTTTTTTAGGTTTGCATCTATCTTTTTCCCATTTTTTATATATTCATATTTCATCTCTTAGGCTATGTTTTTTATACAAATTTATTTCCATTTATCTTTTTCACAAGTTCAAACATATCACATACCTCCCCATTTTTTAGGTTCATCCTTAAATATTTTTCTAGTTATCATAAACATCATCATAAAAAAAATCTATCAAAATAAATCCCATCATCAAAAATCACATTATATCCAATACTATTAAAATAAGTCTCATCGTTAAAGCCCATCATATCTGCATCACAAAATTGTTAGCAATATCATATCTCATTGTTAAAGCACATCATATCCTGCATCACAAAATTGTCAGCAATATCATATCTCATCAGCAAAGTACATCATATCCTGCATCACAAACTATTAGCAATATCATATCTCATCATCAAAGTGCATCATATCCTACATCACAAACTATTAGCACTATCATATCTCTCATAACACATCACATCCTGCATACAAACACATCAGTCTCTCATCTACATCTAATCATATATAAACATCCACATCATAAATATAATCATGACATCATAACTCCATGCATCCATATCCCACCCCAAAGAATGATCTGATATATATATATCTCATCCACAAAGAATGAATGAATAAATCACCCCCCCTACAAAAATACCATAGTCCATCATAGTCCAAATATCCAGTATCCATATCATACATATATAATACATCGGGTTTGCACCTGCAAAAATACACCAATTGGTAGATCCAATACAATCATATATCAAAAACTAGCATATCACTGCTCTCCCTCATCCACTGCCTCCTCATCATGGGACTTAAATGCGTCCCTCTCTGCCCCTAGCACTATTGGTGGTGGACATGGTGGCCCCATTCATCATCCTCCCATCCTTGACCTCTCTGCCTCATCCCTCCTCCCACTCATCCCCCTGTCCTACCTCTAGCTCTGCCCTATGTGCTGAGACTCGCTTGTCCTCTATGAGCCCCCAGTGCTCCATCCACTCTTTCCCCCTCCTCCCTACATGTTAGTGTGGGTCCTAGTTGTCCCCAACCATGTTGGCTATTTGTAATGCTCAATCTGATCTGCTAGGACCGTTGCATGATACCTACCCCAATAAAACCCTGCTCTCTCTCAACTCCTCCACTTCTCCCTGCAACTACCTCAACTCCTCCATCCCTCCACCGACTACCACCTATGCTCTCAAGGTTGCCATGTCCACCACTAGTCTATCCCGCTCCTACTGCATGGTGTCCAGCCTCACCTATACTGCCTACCTCTCCAAGCTCACCAAATCTAACCTCCCCTCCACCCGTAGTGTCCCCACCTCTATCCTTTCTCTATCTACCTGTCCCTATGCCATATCACACTTTTGTCATAGTTGATCTACTCTATCCTAAGCTAATCTCTCTCCTGTTGAGTGTCTCACAGCAACTGGCTGGTAGCATTATGTGTTTGCTACAGGGACGCATATTGGGCCACCCATCCATCATCCCCTCCCCTTGTCAAAGAGACACCCCCATCTCATCTACCTAATGGCCTCTATGGCCTTTGCTTCTCCTCCCACTATGGTCCCCTCTCCAACACTAGCCTCTCATCTCCTCTCTCTGGCTATGCCCCTCTCTCCTCCTATGTCTCTCCCCTTCCCCTTTGCCTCATTGGACCCTCCTCCTATACTAAAGCCTCTACCCTCTGTTGTAGCCCTCTCACTACCTATCTACCCTATCTAGCTTCTCAAGCTATCTCCCTTGCCACTACTATCATCCTAGTCACCTGGTCAGATTACTAGCCTTAGCCATTGGAACCAATCCCAGTGCTCCTGTGTAGAGCCTGCATCTGCTGCTCCATTGAACCAATCCCACTACTATGGTGCTAATTCTCACTAGGCCTAAAGTAACCTATCTCTTTGTAGTTTCAACCTGTAGATCGATATTGGCTCATGAGTCACCTGCTGATACTAGTTTGGCTCCCTTAGAGCCACCTAAACCCATCCAAACTACTACAAGACCTTATTTGGTTGATACTACTCAGTTATGTACTCCCATCGCCCAAAAATGAAGCATGGTGATATAGTGTAGGGCAGATACTACGCCTCCATACCACAGCCCTGATCTCATCTATCTGGACTCCTCGATAGTCCACATCCTCTGTATGATGATAGGTCAAGGGCTCTCCCCAGCTATAAGCCACTAGCTACTCTGCCTACTTTTCCCTCCGTCCAATCAACCTAAATATTGCAATGTGTTCCCATGCCCAAACCTTTAGTAATGTGGGGAACCCTATGCTCCTCCCCTGTTGTCTTGTTCCCTAATATACAATCTAATGCAAATCCTGATATAACTCTGCTAGCATCGAAGACCCCCAAGCTACTAGGACTCCTGCATCCACTATCAGCATAATCATTGGTATTAATGCCAAAGTGACTATTTTCACACCTATATCTAGGGCAATATACCCCAATAGTAGACCACATACATAAAAATAAATCCACCTCTTTGTGGCTACCTGATCCAAATGCTCATCCAATGCAAACTACCCATGGTGGATCCAGTACACTACTTCTAGCCCCACCAACCTCTGCACTGCTACCTCCCTCATCATCTCCTTAGTCACCATCATGGGCATCCCTTACACAAGTAATCTAAAGATCATGTACACATCCTTCAATTTAATTGTCATCTCCCCTATTGGTAGGTGAAATGTCCTTGTCTCACTATACCACTACTCACACAAGGTAGTCACCATCGCCATATAGGTACGTGTGTGGGGTAGTCTCACTAGGTACCCTAGGCCAATGACATCTATCCTCACCCAATTCGTTGATGTAAGTTTCTCTCTGACACATAGTACAGCCGCTCGCCGCTCATGTGACACCAATGCATCTAGAGACCACTGCACACAAACCAGTCACATGTCAGTTTTCATTTTCATATTTTCATTGCCTAAATTCTCATCAACCCCCCTTTACCCATCCCTCTATCCAATCCCTCCTTTACCTTTGTCTCTTTCCCTTTTCCCCCATTTCTGTGGACCTATGAATCTTGCGATCCTACTCAAATAGATTCTTGCGTGATCGCTCTTTGACTGTTTGACCCCTCAGTAAACCTAACTTGCGTTCTTGTCAACACATTCTTGTGTAGGCTAAAATTAGTGATCTTGCAAACCAATGTTCTCATGTGATCACGTTCTCACATCTCACAAAGAATCCCTACCTTAAATTTGTGATCTTGCAAAATCTCCTTTCTGAGCCTCTTTCTACCCTTACCCCTGGCCATTTTGCAAGATCACGATCCCATTAATCCCACTAGTGATCCCGCCTGACCCATGTCTGCAAGATCATGTTTTCTAATTCATGGAAATGCTATAACATCTCCAACATAAAAAATGAAAGACTGGTTTTTGACCCTACCGAATGATCTAGTGTCCGCCACACTCATACTCGTAGTACCACATCTGCCAGATGCTTTGGTCATCCTCGCACAACCATCATCTCATCTTGATTAGAGATCCTCATTTTTATGAAAGAAAATTACCCTTTCTAGACCCTTATAGGTCCCCTGCGATGCCCTATCTTCCTCTATGACTCCTTTAGTGACCTCTTTTTGCCCCCTGCCTTCTTTTCTTTTTACCATTTACTATCCTTTTCACCTTCTTTTTGTCCTTCTGTGCTCTCCTACAACCCCTAGTTTCTTACAACTTTTTAAGAAGTCATCGTGCCTCATTTTCTTTCCTTGCCGCCTTCTTGAGGGGGCATTATACAATCCATCCATCCCTTTCTACTCAAACTGGGGCAACTTTGTTGCTTTAAGAATCTTCTTTGCATCATTTATATTCGAACTTTTTTGAAATAGTGTTTTTCCAACACTACGTCAAAGAGGGGAAAAATGTAGATACCTAAATCTGATTACACAAATAGGTAATCATGTTTAGTCATTTTCTAGGACATTACTAATTAAATATTTATTATTTAATTAATTAATCGTCATCCCCTAGTTAATTAATTAATTCAATTAACTATAGCCCAATTGATAAAATCAAATGATAACCTAAAATAAATTTATCAATTAAATCCCTATTCTTGTATTAAATTAAATAAATTTCCAAATCTATTTAATTTAATCCCACATCCTTTATTTATTAAATAAAACATTTAATAAATTATCCAAACCCCTAAAACATCCCTAAGACCTACCTTTATCCCTAATCCAACCCATTCACCCATATTAATCTCACTTAGACTCCTAACTAACCCATCCCATCAAAGCTAACCCACTTGCCCCCTAAGCTCCTTCCTAAACTAAGTCTAATCCCCCTCCTAAACATGTGCACAACTTTAAGCAAGGGTTAAGACTTGCTAACCCAAGCCAAAGTCAACAAGTCTCCCTTATCCTCTTACATCCCTCTTAATGACTCTTACATCCCTCTTTATGTCTCTTACACACTCAACCTCTCGCATTACTCCCTTTGATCAACCCTTTTCCCATCCCCTCACACCCATCCTCCTTGTGACAAGTGTCACTCCCCTATTGGCTCTAAACAAGCACAATCCATGTGCTTCCCTTTAGGTGCATCTTAGCCCTCCCTCACCATTCTTCCATCCTTGTATCCTAACCCTCCATCTCACTACCCCTTGTCCTATAAATAAAGCAATTCCCTCTCACAATCCATCAACCACCTTCATGCAAACTTATAATGATATTTTGAGAGCCTAAAAACTACCAAAATATCATCATAATGTTAAAATCCATCCATACCTCCTCTATTGAAACCCTCATCCATATACCTACTTGGTAGAAAACCCCCATCCTTTGGAAGCTTGAGCACAATGTAAGCATACATCCACTATCCATCAGGGACATAGCTTCGTCATCATAGGTTATGCCTAAGGAGCTTACAATTCTTGGTTTGCCTTCCTTTTGGTGATAACCTTGTCCTATCATAAGTGTTAGCTTATTTAGTTTTGTGAATGCTTTTGTTAGTATTAGTATTCCTTTTACACTAACTAGATTAGGTGATACACCAAGAATTCTCCTTTTTAATTAAATAATTCATTTATTTAATTAAGATCACCCACCAACATTTTCTCTAACAAATCCATCCACCTCCCACATCATCTAGTCAATTGATCCACCTTCATATGCAAACTTATAATAGTATTTGAGAACCTAAGAACTATCAAAATACCATTATAATGGCAAAATCCACTCATTCCTCCATTTTTGAATCCTTCATCCATCTCTCATCCATTGAAATTTGAGGCCAAACTTGAGCATACATCTCCATCCTTTGGACACATCCACTAATTGATACAAGCTTGGAGTGCTCTCATTTGGTTTGCATTCCTCTTATTTTCTTTTATTGTCTAATCTATATGTTGGTGTGTGATTAGTTTGTGAATGTTTTTCAATTGACTAATGTTCTTTGCACATTAGTTTTCATAGCTCATAGACCTTACTCCATTCACTTCAACAACATCAGAGGAATCTTTCATCAGTGTCTCCACCATTTGGAAAAATATGTGAGGGAAACCTAGGGCATTCACCATGATCAATATGGAATTCCATTCCACTCTATTGTAGGCTTTCTCATAGTCAATGCAAAGCATCCTAACATTATGCTGAAATATTTTAGCCCAATCCAAAGTTTCCCAACATATCATAAGGTTTTCAATAATATATCTACATTTGACAAATCTAGTTTGGGTCAAGTTGATGACTTTAGGGAGGATATCTTCTGCTCTGGTTAATAGAATTTTGGCTAAGATCTTATAGGTCACATTGAGCAATGTGATAGGCCTCTAGTTTCTAATGAGAGTCTTAACTCCCCCTTTAGGAATTAGTTTAATGAGTCATGCATTGATCTTTTCTCCTAGGGATCCTCTAGAAAGAGCATAATAATAGAGGTGCTTGAGTTCAATACTAATCCAATCTATATTTGTCTTGAAAAACTCTACTGGTAATCCATCAGGGCTCAGGGCTTTATCTTTGGCCATGACCTAAATAAATTTTTTAATCTCACCAATGCTAATAGGGTATTCAAGGGACAAGGAGTCCTCCTTCGATAGCTTCTTGAGGTTGACAGTGAAGATCCTATCACTAGCCTCTTTCGTCCTGCAACCATCATCTTCAAATCTGAACAAAGTCTTATAATAGTTTGCAAAGGAATCTAGGATTGCCTCAAGTTTAGTAATAGTCTCACCTTCTTCACACAGATAATAAATTTTTGCCTTGGCCTCCTTATATTTCAAAAATTGGAAGAAGAACTTGGATTCTCTATCTCCCAACTTAAGTCAATTGAGTCTAGATCTAATTCTAGCTCATTTAGCTCTATTGATCTGGAGTTTTCTAAGATTGTGCTTGGTTTTGGCTACTTCTTTTGTTGCTTCCTCATTGGAAGGCTAGGATTAAACTGAGGCTTTAGCTTCATGGATGAGGGAAATAAGATTCAACTCTTGTGCCCTGGAATCCTTAGAAAATTTTCTTCCCACTATCTTAAAAAGATCCTGCTAAGAATGAAGATTTTGGTTCTATTTACTAACCAGGTCACTATGATGGAAAACTAGAGAGTTGGACCAATTTATAATTTGAAAAATAGCTTAGATATCCTGATCTTCAAGGAGCGAGATGTTGAGAGAAAAATAGTTATTCTTAATAGGAAGTAGAGTGGGCTGACCAATTCTAAAAAAATTAGCGGTTATGGGGAGGTGGTCAAAAAGAGAAAAGGTAATTACTTGGACACGATTATTCCCTTGAGGTTTGGAGCAACTAAATAAATCCTTATTAAAATACAACCTATCCATCCTACAGTAAATCCTTCTATCTCCTCTATGAAGGTTCAACCATGTGTATCACATACCCTTCGAGTGAGATTTCAACCTAGCAAGGGGGTCAACAAGATTAAGCTTACTGATCATCTTGTTCCATATATATTATTCATTATCTTTCCAATCAAATATGAGAGCACCATATTTGGTTGGACTAATCACCAATGTTCCCCTTTAGGGTTCGTGACATGGCTTAATTGCCTCTTGGGTTCTGTAAGTTTAGTGGTTGTATCAAGCATTGATAGGTTGATCTTTTGGTGTAGTGACAACTCTAGCTTGTAACAAGTGGTATCAGAGCTTGGTCACAGGTTCAAATCTCCTCAAGTAATGCTAGGTGGGGTTGTTGGACTAACCACCAATGTTCCCCTTTGGGATTTGTGACATGGATTAACCACCTCCTATGTTCTATAAGTCTAGCGGTTGTATCAGGCATTGATAGGTTGATCTTTGGTGCAATGGAAATTCTAGCTTGTAACACATTTATCTTGCACACATTCCACCATGTTAAAGTCCCTAGCCAGGATCTAAGGAATATTAGGAAGGGATGAGAGCCACTACCAAAGCTTGATTCTATCATAGGGTTTATTAGGAACATTGACTAAGAAAACTCCGAACTCAAAATCCTCAAATTGGAAGGAAACCCAAGTAGCACGGTTACAAGGAGAGCAACCCCATTATTTAACAAATTTCTTCCATCTAGGACCAACCATCCTTTGATTGCTGAATATAGGCACTTGATCTGCTTACTCTGATCTTGATCCTCTAAGATCTAATACTCTTCACTCTGAAAAATAGTTTCCCTTACACACCCTTGTCCATTCACATATACAATGAGTTTTAGTCTTCCCTATAAAGACATTTGAAGACTTAGGGTTAGATGCGGATCTACGATCCATATTGAATCTCTATTTCCCACTCATTCCTTGCACTTTTATTATTGGTTGCATGCCTTCTCCATTTTTCTTATTGGCTGTATGTAGATTGCATAGGAAAAACAAAAGATTTGATCTTATCATTTTAATCCTTCGAGATTCGTCATATGTCAGCCATGAAAAATGGTTTACATTTGAATTAGTGAAGTTACAAACTCTTATGTGTATTTTGTGTTACTCGGCACTTACTAATTCTAGATGCTCGGCACTTATAACAAACTGGCTTACTCGGCTTCTGTTGCATTTCTGTATTGCTCAGCATCGTCTGTGACTCGGCACTCAAATATCACTCGGCACTTGTATCATGCTCAGCACCTGAAGTCATTTGGAACTTGATCTTCACTCGGCACCTGAAGGCTGCTCGGCACCTGAAGATCACTCGACACCTGTTGGATTTCCTAACTTAGCTCATGTTGTGGCTCGGCATACATAGTGTGCTCGGCTCCAATGTAGAAAATGGTTAAGTGTGGTGGCACTCAAATGTCAAAACCATTTTGAGACTAACAATCTCCCCCTTTGACATGAGTGACAAAAACACTTAATTGACCTTATGAGTACATTCACTAATCTGCTCGGTATACATACAGAGGTTTTAAAACCTTGATCAAAATTTTGTAACTTACAATATATACCTCAAAATTATTGTAACTCCCCTTGAGTTGATTGTGCCATTATCTGCGCTATCTTAGTAACCAAAATTTTATGTTGTATATCATGCTCCCCTTTTTCTCTTGTCTCCCCCTGTTAACTTGTCTCTTTGCATCCCTCATTCATCTTGTCTTCCCCATTCTCTTGTCTCCCCCTTTTTGACACTTATATCAAAGGGTTTTAAGGGTTAAGCCCTATTTACCTCCATAATCATCCAGAGAGCTGCATCCCAATTATGCAAAGCAATTTCCAATGGCTTGTGCTAGATGGCAGTCTCTGCAGCAAGGTGAATAAGTCCTTCTGAAGTAGAAAGATTAGGATATTTCTTGAGAACAGCTTCAGCATAGACCTATTCTTTATGGAGTACTTCTAAATGTGGGGTAATGGAGGATTGGAGTTGTATCAATTTTACCTTGATGGTGGCCTCTTCTGTTGTTAATACAGCTATTTCTTTCTGAGTGTGAAGGGTGTGAGAAAAATGCTTCTCACTTTGAGCTGGATCTTTTGGTAGTTGCATGCTTGAAATATTCAAATTCCTTTCCATGCTCATTATCTTTTGGCTTGTCTCCTGTGTGAAGTATGAAAAGTCACACAACTTTTTGTACAATGAGAATATATTCTCAAGTACCCTTTTTACTTTGTCAATTACCTTTGCCAATTAAACTTGTGAAAGTGCTATTTCACTAGATATTTTCTCATCAACTTTCCCTTGAAATTTTCTTTTAGACCATTCCATAAGTTTTGCATTTGTCTCTTGGTCTGTATTTGTCACCTGGTCAACAATATCTGTCAATTGTTCCATTATATGCTTGGACTCATCTAGTGACTGAATACTGAAGGCATCCATAAAGATGTCTTTAATCTCATGCAGTGTTTGTTTTTGTTTATACTCCTTCCTGAGTATCTCTTGCCTCTTTCTTCTATTTAATGCTTCCTACACATCATTGATTTGATCACTGCTTATTGTTTTCGAGTCATAACTTGGTATGACTATCTCCTCATCTAGTTCAGTGTCTCCATAGTGATTTGCCCATGCAACTTTGGTAGAACTAGATCCTGGTGCTGATATTTGCAGTGGCATTGCATCATTACTTGGCTGTTGTGAAGGAGTCCCCGAGGTAGGAAAATTTATCAATGTTTGTATTGCCTCCTACTCTTTAGGGGTTTCCTTTGTTTGCTCCTCCTGCTATATACCTTGACCAATTATAGTAATTTTAGGAAGTGCACCTTGTGTTTGTGCTGTAGGATTAGATGTAATAGTCTATCCTATTTGTTTTACTTCTTTGTCTCCTACTTCAGTCAGCTTTTGTACTGTGGTGTCAACAATGCCTAATGAAACAACTGTTGGCATTTGAAGTTGACCACTAGTAGCTGTAGAGATGAAGGAAGGTGGTTCTTGTGGATTCACCTTATCTCTAATTGTGTTTTCTACTAGTTTTTGTAATTCATCCACACTGACCAATACTGGATCTGTACATAATTTTGCTTGTTGTGTGGATTGGTCAAGGATCCTTTTGAGATCCTCTGCAGTTAATGGATTGATGTTCTGAGCAGAAGTGTCAGGAACATCTTGTACTGTTAGAGTTTCTACAGGTGTGATGGGTACATGAGGAGGGCTAGTAGGTGGCAATTGTGTGTCTTGCACACTCTAGTCTTGTTGCTGCTCTTGCTTAGCTGTTGCCATTTAATCTTCATTTTGTGTCTCCTCCTCTGTTTCTTTCTTTTCTTCTCTCTTCTTCTCTTCTTCTTCTTTCTTTTCTTCTTCTTCTTTATTTTCTTCTTCCTTCTTTTCTTCTTCTTGTTTCTTTTCTTCTTCCTTCTTTTCTTCTTTTCCTTTCTCTACTTCTGTCTTCTCTTCTCTCCTTTTTCTTCTTTCTTCTGGCTAAGTTGTAGTTTCTTCCTTGTATTCTTCTTCAAGAAAATCTTCAACCTTTTTGTAAAAGTTCTTCCCTGATTTTGTTGTTCTTTGTACAATTTCTTCCATTTTGTTTTGGAGAATGAAGAATGCCCTATACTTAGGTGTAAACCTAGTATTATGCCTTTTGACTGCTTTCTCTATTTGCTCCTTAGTCAAATTAGGCAGTATGCTTGCTAGGGTTGATTCTTTCATCTCCTTCTCCATTTTCAAACAAAAATGTCATCTGTCTTCTACAATTTTAGATAGTTCATTTGGCAATTGTCCATCTAGTTCAAGAGGAGTATACTTGAACTGTGCCATCATTCCATAAATTGATTCTTCTATTCTATTTTGTTCATCTTTAGTGAACTTATTGAAATCAACTTTATTTATGTTGCTTAAGTCTCCATTTCCAATCTTTTTACATAATGTATCAACTGAAAAATGGCTTACCTTTTCAGATTGATCTTCTTCATCAATATCAGGTTGAGCCACATATTTTCTTCTTTTCCTTGGCTCTTCCTGTGTCTTCTTGATTTTTTTCATCTATGTAACTTCCTCTTTAGCTTTTTGAGTGGAGGCCCTTGTTGCAGCTCTAGTTGTTGGCTTTTGTGGTGATGGTATGGCAATTTTCTTTGGTTTGGGCTGAGCTGGAGGCTGTTTTGTTGCCTTTCTCTTCTTTGGCTCGGCTTGGGTTGGTGCTTCCTTGGCTTCTTCTTCCTCAGCACCTTCCTCCTTTTCTTCACCTAGGCCTTGAGTTAATTCCATTGGGCCTTGCTCTTGTTCATCCTCATCATCATCATTGTCATCATCATCTTCTTCTGCTGCTTTAGCCTCTATTCCTTCACCAAATTTCTTCTTAATTTTCTTCTTCAATGTGATGGCAATTTTTAACTCCATATTTATCTTTGACCTTACCACATCATAAGTGCCAAAGTGTGGGGCACTCTTATCGGTCTCTTCTACCAATAATGCAGTTATTGCTACAGATGCTTCATCTATGTTGATCTCATAACCAAATGGCCTTAGCCATCTCACCCTTGGAATTGCTGCTTGGATATAGGTGAAGTCAATATCAACTAAGAAGCATATATCATTAATATGTTTTTCCACTAAGGAAACTGGTATTCTCACCCTTTGCTTCATGGATTTCTTGAAATCCTCGAAATAGCTTGTCATCAGGGTATCAAAATTGTGTCCCATTTTTTCTATATATTCATTAATTTGGGATATGATAGTTCTATCATTTCTCCATGTAACTTTTCCAAAAGAGTGAAATTCATTCTGAACATAAAAGAATACACAAACTAGAATTGCTCCAAATTTGCATTGAGCACCCTTTGTCCTTCTTATGGCTGCTAGGTTTTCATTAATTTGTTGTAGTTGCAGTTCTGTAAGATCATAAGTATGATTCTTTTTCACCAGTTTGTAGCCTACATCTACTGCAATACATGGCACACTGTTGAGTCTACTGGATTGATAGAATTTTTGGGCAATAACTCTAACAGCAAACTCAACTAGAGGATCCTAAATGGTGTGAATTGCCATTCCTCTTTTGTTCCACAAAGCACCTGTGTTCTTTTCAATAACCTCCTTGGATCCACTTCTCAAGGTCTTGAACCGATCTAGGGTAGGATATCCAGTTACCCTATGAATGATTCTTTTTGTGATTTTGACAGGGACATCTTTTAACCACAGACTACCATCATGAATTCTGCTCAACACAAGTTTGATCCATTCTATTTTAAATACGGTGGGAAAACTCAAAACTTGTGTTAAACCCTTCCTTTCAGCAATTTTGTATTCATCTTTCAAGACTCCATCGACACATAGCTCGCAAAGGCTTCTCTTATTTCCATGTCTCCTATGGCTCCTATCTTTCAATTATAACATCTCCTTACATCCTGAACCATAACAACATTTGGGGGTATGCAAGAAAGGGCTCTGATGGGATCGTTCTTGTATGCAACTTCAGGGATAAGGTGAAAATCAGGCTACCTAACCTCATTAGATACTAGTTGGACTTCAAACGATTCTTTGTCCTAGGTTGTCTTAGAACTCAAAGCCATTTATGCAAACTAGGGTTTCCTTTACACAGAAATATAAAACTATGTAGCTCGGCACAAATGAAAATACCTCAAGATCGATTAAAATGCGTTGTAAGAGGTTGCAATCTGCTTGGAATGCTGGATTCTCTGTTATGAAGTTGCTCTGTTCTCTTTCTCTTCTTTGCTTCTTGATCATGATGAGAAAAAATGATTGGAATCATGATAATATACCCTATTTCCTTCGCATTAAATGTTCAACTGCCAACTCAGCTTCTAAAAGATTTTAACATTACTCAGCTTGCACTACATCTCCACTTTACTCGACTTCCATAGGAGTTACTCAAATCGGCATCAGCTATCGACTTGGTCGCTATTAGGAACTCGACATGTATTGGAGTTTTACTCGGCATCCAAAGATAGCTCGGCATCATCATTTAAAATTTTGTCTTGGCATCTTGTTTCATGCTTATTTCTACTTTTTAGTACTTATTTATCTTGAGACTGATGTATGATGTAACGTTGTATATCATTCCCATACACTTCTCTTATGCTTAGTTTGATAAAGTGTGATCACTTGACCCATTGGATGAAGTGATCCCTCCACTTGATGTGCCGCACTCATCTTTCTTCTTCCAAGTCTTATTCATTTGTCTTCTTATTTTTTCGACATCAATCTTTTCTTTGCCTTATTTTCTTTGTTGGATTTAGTGTTTGGAGCTTTGGACCTTGTAGGATAGTTTCTGCTGATATGACTAGTTTTCAAGCAACTAAAACATGTGGTTTGGTTCAACCATCTTTTATAGTTCCCTTTGAAATGTGTTCTTATGCAGTTCAGGGGTATATGTCCATATTCCTGACAATAATGACAGCTATACCTAGTGTTGTAATCCCAATGGTACTGACTTTCATTTCCTTTTGTTTTTGCTAGTTGATTTGATGCTCACATAGGCTTTGATTTACATTCAAATGCTCTATGTCCATACTTCTTACAATTATGACAATGTCCATCAAATCTTTGTGTCCTTGTGACTTTGGATTTGCAATCTTGTGTCATATATCCTTGTATGTTGCACTTGTGATAGTAACTCTTGCTCTTGGGTGTCTTTTGCTAATTGAATCTTCTACTCTTGCAAATATTAGTAGTATGCCCCTTTTTATTACAGTAATGACAAATGGGTTTAGAATCCTTACCTTTGTCACCTTTTTGCTCAACATTCTTTGATGATTCCCCTACTTCAATGCTATTGTATCCAAGTCCTGATGTATCATGGGCTGATCTTGGGAATTTCATCAACTGTTCAAAGTACTTGATGGCTTCACTTGACTTTTTGAGACTCTCTACTATTTCTTTTTCTCTGTTCAATTCATTCTACAGTTGTTCATTCTGCATCCTTAAGGTAGAGATCTAAATATCTTTCATATTGAGTTCATGATCAAGGTTCATCATTTGGGCAAGTGTATCCATCTGCATGTTTGAGATCCTTGTTAATTTAGTACATTTTTCTTCAAGTCTGTTTGCAAGATTTCTTTTTTCATCTTCCATCATGACTCTATCCTCAACTGCTCTTTTCTTTTGTTCAGTGATTTCACATAACATTATGGCCTGTGATTCATGTTCCATCTTGAGAGATCTTATCTCTTCTACTTGAACTTTGTTTTTCTCCATCAGTTCTGCTATTGCTGCATCAAACTTTTTAGTGTCTTCATTGACAAACAATTTTGTGGTATCTATCTCCTTGTAGTTTATATCATTTTCAGCTATGGCTATATCCTTTCTTCTTTTCAAGTATTTTCTTAGTTCCTCCCTGGCTTCCTCTACTTTGTGTAGAGCCAATTGCACATCAATCACTTGATTGTCAATAATTTTTCCAAGTTTGAAGACTTCCATATTTAGACCTTTTTCTCCAAGCTGTTAGACTTCTCCTTCTGAGAACCTTGTAGCTCTGATACCAATTGTTGGAATATCTTAATGGAAAGAATGTTTTTGAGAGGGGGGGGTGGTGGGCGTGAATAAGAAGTACTAGCTTTTAACCTTTTTTCTTTTTACAAACCCTTAATAACATAATATTGAAATGAACATGCATGCATATCAACATTATGCAATTATGAAAAACACATGTGCATCACCACATAGCACTTGAAATTTTGGTAACCCAGAAACCCTCCAGGAATAAGAAGGTAAAACTGGGGTGGGGATGTTACCCACAAAATTACTGTAGCAATAATGTTTGACCACTTTTGATGATCTGCCCTATTAAAGGCTACAACACATTTTTAAATGTGACCTTGTTAGAGGATTTACAAACACTTTACATGAAGTGTTACCTTGTTAAAGGATTTAATCACCTATTTAAAGGATCTACAAAATAGCTACTAAGCTAACCTATCACCATAGGGTTTCCTATCTAATACAATTGCTAGAGAGTATTAGGTATAATAAACCTAATAGTTTACAATCCTTTGATTGTTGAATACAGGCACTTGATCTGCTTACTCTGATCTTGATCCTCTGAGATCTAATACTCTTCACTCTGAAAAATAGTTTCCCTTACACACCCTTGTCCATTCACATATACAATGAGTTTTAGTCTTCCTTATAAAGACATTCGAAGATTAGGGTTAGATGTGGATCTACGATACATATTGAATCTCTATTTCTTGCTCATTCCTTGCACTTTTATTATTGGTTGCATGCCTTCTCCATTTTTCTTATTGGTTGTATGTAGATTGCATAGGAAAAAAAAAAGATTTGATCTTATCATTTTAATCCTTCGAGATTCATCATATGTCGACCATGAAAAATGGTTTGCATTTGAATTAGTGAAGTTACAAACTCTTATGTGTATTCTGTGTTACTCGGCACTTACAGATTCCAGATGCTCGACACTTATAACAAACTGGCTTACTTGGCTCCTATTGCATTTCTGTATTGCTCGACATCGTTTGTCACTCAACACTCAAATATCACTCAGCACTTATATCATGCTCGGCACTTGATCTTCACTCGTCACCTTAAGGCTACTCAGCACCTGAAGATCACTCGGCACCTGTTGGATTTCCTGACTTGGCTCATGCTGTGGCTCAGCATACATAGTGTGCTTGGCTCCAATGTAGAAAATGGTTAAGTGTGGTGGCACTCAAATGTCAAAACCATTTTGAGACTAACACAAGAAGCTTCTCTCTAGAAACTTTGAAAGGTTTGGTATTTCCTTTAGATTGACAAGGGCTCCCTCTTATTCTTCTAACCACTTCACCTTTAACAAGTAATAGCGGGTCATTCTTCCCAGGGTTATTCTTCTTCCTTCCCTTTTGTTCAGCTTGAAATACAAAAGGGTATGCTTCCACTAAACCCACTTTCTTAGCCTCTTCTCCCATTCTTCCATATGTGGAAATATCTACCTGCACTTGGTTCTCAACAATACTGACAACCTTTTGGGGATCAACACTAGTGATCTCCAAACCCTTTTTGTAATAGGGTTGGTCTACCTAATATCTGGAGGAGGTAAAGGAGGTGCAACAATAATAAAAACAAGGGAAAAATCATTCAATCTCTCTTTGGGAAGTAGACAATCTGCACTCTCTGGGATTCGAGGTTCCCTCAATTCAACATCTACCCCCACCTCCTGGAAGTCACTAGGATCCTCCACAAGGGAGTCAATCAAAGTAAGTTCAGGTAGAGTATTCCCCCAAATGGGAACAAGGGAAGAGTAGATGTTAAGCTTAGAAGATCTTCTTTTGCATTTGAAGGCTCTTTCATTAATTCTTTTGAGAGCAAGTTATTGAGCATTTGGCTAGGCATTAGGTTGACCAAATGGTTCATGACCAAGGCCAAGATTGGCAGTTGGGGTTTCAGGTAAATAATCTTGATCAATTCGATGAGGCTGGGTTTTCTCCAGATGAACTTAATTAGAGGCTAAAAAAATGGTTTTTTAGAGAATCCAATGAGGTTCGGATTAAATCAACATCTTTCATCCAATCCTTGTACAATGGGACAACATGTGGGAGTTTAGGGATCAGACGCATATCCTCAATACAAGGAGTGATATTCGACTTAAGGGGGGGGGGGCATTTAACATAGAGAGGGTTTGCGAAATGGATGAGGCTGATTTATTTTTCAAAACAGGGCAATCTTTCCAAATATAGCCTTCCTTCGGGCACAAAAAGTAAGCATTGAGCCCTCACATATAGGAAATATGGCAGTTAACTATGGATCTGTCAATGTTCGTGCATATATTGTCAGGAGCATCAACACCAAGGTAAATTGAAAATAGAACACACACATTTGAGTTTAGGATCGGTGTGTTTGAGTGATCAGTTCTCAAAACCCTACCAATTGGTGCTCGGAGTTGGGGAATGAAATTCCAGACAAAAGGTGGGAGGTTACTGATAGTGATCCATCTTGGGCTTGAAAGGGCTAGAATTTCTTTGTTTATAACATCCATAGACCAAGGTAAGGCACACAATTCACACCTACCCACTTTCCAAAATTGTCATTCTACAACAGCTTTTTGAGATTCTGGGTTAGTGAAAACCAGGATAAAGAGGCCTTTCTGAATCATCTGACAGAATGAATAATTAAACCCTCATTTTTGCCTCCAAATTTTAAGAATCCAATCATTCAAGAAATTCCTTGATGGTAAATTGTTTACATCCAACGCATCAAAGAATATAGCACAATCTCTAAGTTTGTTTTTCTCCTTACAAATCTCTACCTTCATTTGTTGATTAGGACTAATGATGAATATAGGGTGAGCTAGTTTCTTACTCCCAAATCCTTCCCGTGCGACAGAGGCATCAATGGTGTCTAGAAGGGCTCTAATGAATTTTGCACCCACTAGGATGTCTGTGGAACCTTGGAGCACCTATTTGAAGGACCTTCTAGTTGTGCCTTGTTGCACAATGTGTTCTTTTCTATGACCACGATTACTCAAAGACTCGAAGTAGTTCTGGGAGCCGTTCACAAGAATAGTGGGTTTCTCAAATGGATTCGTAGTCGATGAAAAATTACTACCATTCTTGGGCGGTGGCTTCTTTTTAACAACATCGATGGAATTAATGCCATATCTCAGCAATGCAGGGGTCATATATAGTCGTACAATGAAATGAAGAGGGCTTTAGGGACTTAGAGTTTAGGATAGCTTTTCTAATTTAGAACACATTAATTTACATGGCACATAGCTCTTTTGTTCTCAACTCCTACAATTTCGGGTTTCTCATTTAATGTTTATGGAAGGGATTTAATTCTCTTTTTATCACTCCTTGAAACTCCACGTAAGCTTCCCTTCTTCAAATTAGAGAGTGACTTTCAATTTAATATTAGTTCCTGCCAAGGCAGGAATACTTATGCATTCATGTCAATCCAAATATGACATTAATAGTAACCAATCAAATCCAAGAATTTAAAAGATTATATGAGATTTCAAATGTTTATATCTTTTTCTAATTTTTCAGTATTTTATAAATCATATTTTTCATCCATTCTATTGGTCCATACTATTTTTGGTGGGGGAGAAAATTAATTTTCTTCAACAAAAAATACAAACATTTTCTAACAACTTCATCTTGCATTAATGAATCTATTAATTATAACTTTATCTTTTTCACATTTCTGACAAGTTGATAAGATTTTATTTTTTCAAATCATTTTATCTTCCACCTCACACAACATGTTTAATCAAAATTAATTATCACAATCTATTAAATATTTTTAATTTCTTATTTTAAATATATTTATTATTAATTTTACATTGATGTTTATTTTTGACTATTTGATATAACTTGTTCCTAAAACTTCATTTAATGCATATATATATATATATGTCTTTTTAACATAATTTCAATATGTTATATCTTTGTATTTGAATTTCTAATTTTTTTAAAACTTAGCTTTTTTAATAAAAGTGGTTAAATTATTACTATTATTTTACTTTTATAAAAATAAATTAAATAATATTATTTTTTAATTATATTTTATAATAGTGTTTGTAATATGTATAATTGATAAGTGTTACAATTTTTAAATTATAGTATTTTTTATTATTAATATTTTTTATTTAAACAATTTATCATTTAGTTTAAATACGTTTAAAACTTAAATATATATTCTAATATTAAATTAAAAATTATATTTTATATCAAAAAACATACTAAAGAAATAACCACAAAATATAACTAATTCAATTCTAAAAGATATTTAAATTATTATTAGGTTTTTATAAACTATGTATTAAAATTAAATAGTAATATTTTATTTCGTATTTATTACATCATATTTATTCATCAACATCAAATTTATATGTATTACATCTATTTATTATTTATAAATGTACATATTAAATTATACATATATTATTTCATAATTAAAAATTACTTAATTTTATTAAAAATTTGGAAATACAAAACATTAAATAGTAAACCTTCTCTAATTGTGTAAAATTAAACAATTAGTTTTACTTATAAAATATTTTTATATTTCAATACATTTCATTTTTTCTTATAGAAATGCGAGTTTTAATATAAAAATTAAATTCTTAGTTTTATTAATTAAAATATAATATATTTTAATTCTTTATTATAACCATGATTTTATTTTGACTATTTGTTTTATTAAGAAAACTAATTATATTTAATTCTCTCTCTCACACACACAACTTATGTTGGTATCACTCTATCTTACTATTTTCTCTCTTCCTTTTCCTCCTCTATATTATCTATCCTTTTTTCCTCTGCATATATGTATATGTTGTTATTGTTGTATACTATTATTTATCTCTATCTATATCTTTATCCTAGTTTTTGTCCAGTGCTAATGATTAAAAATAGTGTGAGTTCCATTTGATAATCAAGATGAGAATAATACATAGTTGGGGGAGTTATTCCAACTACTTATGGTTGTCTAGTAGCATGCATAGTATGCTTAAACATATAATGTGATACTCCAAATGCTTCATCACTTCTTCAAGTTCTATAATTCAAATATTGGTATGGATATCTTTCCTCATTGCACATAATTTAAGTTGTCAACTTAGAAGGTGCAAATTTGTCTAAAGCATATGTATTGATCATAGTATGATATTAAGTACTTAGTGCCATATTGGGAACTTTGGCCTCTTATTCTTGGGCTTAAATGCCCAAAGATATAATAATATAGCATGAGAACTTAACAACAAAATATGAGCCATCCTATTAGATCACAAGTGCATTTCTAGGACAAGAATTTAACAACAAAATATGAGCAATCCTATCATATCACAAGTGCATTTCTAAGCAAAAATTAATGCATTCATAATGTTAATTTAGATTCTCACTCATCTACACCTCTACAACCATTATGTGTTAGGCAGGAACTATGACGCATTGCATCTCTTGTATTGGTTCAAATACTATAGCATCCATGTGATCTTATTTTGAAGTTTCATTTAGCCAATGAAATCTTTAAATTTTTACATATTCCTATTCAAATATAATGTTTCTTTATACTATATATGTTATTCATTTTTCTAAAAATATAATTATTTGCAATTCTATTTGTTTGTACAATGAACAGTGAGTGTTCAAGCTTTTTAATAAACTTTTAGTTCATCAAAAAAAAAATATTTCTATTGAACTTTATTGTGCACACTTATAGCACAATGGCAGACATTCTTGTCAAATCTCAAAAATTAGAAAAGATCTACAAATCTGTACCAAACTGAGTGGTCATAGTGTTAACATTTAATGCCCTCCTTGAATATATGCATTTTCTTTGACAAAAATCAACCACATATCAGATTTTTGTGGTTTTGAATTTCATTCTCATGTCCACTTTTGTTTTTTGTACAGCCTTGTAAGACTAGGAGCAACTGTACAAGCACGTTGACACATTTAACCAAATCATAAGGGAATGTGTCTTGCAGAGCACTGACTATTTCATTTATGATGCCAAGAGTCACATTAATTATATAGCGGTGGTCTTTAAAGAGCCATGCTATTTGTTCTATACATTGGTTTGATATCAATTTGCAGATATATAATGCTAGTTACAACTATGAAACATCTCCCATTTAAATGCTACCAATTTAATGTGTATTGATGTCTATGTAGGTAAATTGAATTTTCATTAATATCGGTCCTATTAAATTCTTTGTTTACCGCATACTTTATTAAATTCCCAAGATCTCTTGCCTGTTTCGAAAGCCTCTGAACATCTTCATCTGGTTCTCTCGACCAAAAAGATGCCATTTTTCTCATCCACAAGGAGACCTCACTCTTCTTTTATAGCTCCAGGGATTGAAAGGTATGAAGAACTTTGTACACTAGATTCAAATTTGTTCACTCTGTGATCTATGTTTCAGCTTGTGATTATTCTGTTTTGTCCTCCAATTTGTTGGCATTTAATCTGAATGTAATGACATATCACGTTCTTCTTCAAATTTACTCCAGAACGATTGCATCTTAACAAATATAAGTATATTTTTTTGGGGTTTTTCCATAAATGTTATATTTAAAATTATCATATTTCATTTGAATGAAAAAAAAAAGCCACACTTTGAAATGAGAAACAAGTTTCGTAGACAAATTTGGTAGAAAAATGTGGCGCTCCTTATATTTCTGGACAAATTTTTATTTTCCTTAACCCATTTTTTTAAGCCAAAAGAATGCCTATTTTCCCGCAAAAACAATTATCTATGATTTTGGGGTATGTTTAAATGAAGACTTTATTATTTTGAATCAAATATTAAATTGTTCCAAATCGACTTGTGACACTTTGATTCTGTATAACTATAAAAACATAGAAAAATCTGCATAGAATTTTCTCTTTTAGAAGGGATTTCAACTTTCAAATGAATTGAACCCCTATAAACTTTGGAATAAAATGTGGCCTGAAATTTGTTGCATTTTTTATAAATTCTAAAAACCATTTGAGTTAAAGAAGGCCAAAATTTAGAGGATTTTTAGCATGTTGCATTGACCGAAATGCCATGAGAGTAATTCTCCTACTCCTGGGCTTTACCTGCAACTTGCTAGACAATTTTCCCAATAGGCCCAATACGTTTTCCAACACTTCTACAGCAGGGAAGCCATAAAGTCACAAAGTGGATGTTGGACTTGGAGATCTCTGGTCCCTTTACTTTCTCTATGGTTTGCAACAACCTTCTCTGTCTTCCTTCCATTAATTTGTTAGATTATTTCCTTAGATTCATGCTATCTTTTGCTTCATCCAATTCCATGGAAAATTTTGTTAGGAGATTTTTGTCGCCAACACCACCATTAATTTTTATTTTAAGTTCTGATTTAGATTTGAAAAAGCAATAGATCTCATATTTCCATAGGAATCAGATTTATTCTAAATGGAATATTGGCAGTAAAGTTAGATTAAGACACATAATTTTCAGTGTAGACTGTCATTTGCAATTTTGAGTAAAAAATGGTAGATCTCATTTTCAAAACAACTAAATTTGTTTTCCATTAACAAATGCTTCAGAAGAGTTGGGTTTTAGATTTCATGAAGTTAAGATAAAAAGAAATTAAGACATTGATAAATTCTTTCAGAATTTTCTATATTTTCTTCCACAATTTTTGTCAAGTTATTTGCATAAAAGTTTATAATTTATCAAGATTTTATATGCCTGTAATACTTTTCTAATGCAATTTTCACCACATAAGTAACGATATTTTATCCAATAACTGGAAAACCTATTCAAACGAATTTTCTAACTTCCCACACATTTTTATTTTTATTTTGTTCGAATAGCTCTATTTTCTATTTGTATATTTCCCATTTACCACTGAAATTAACTATAAATACATTTGATGGTGGAAATTGGAACACGATACGATCTAATATGTCCATGTTATTGTTATAAAAAGCTCTACAATTTTCTTTAAAAAAACTTTGGATTTCTCTTTTGCGGACTGAAATGTAATGCTTGTATTTGTAGTTACATTGGAATTTGAATGTAAAATTCAGAGATAAATTGTTCCAAATAAGAGTGTAAAGAGAGTCACTAGTAGCTTCACACTTGTTCTCAAAGATTGTTATTTCATTTGTATCAAATCTTTGTAGCAAAGCAAAGAGCGTGAATAGAGATTGTGGTAGCTTCATATCACTTCTCAAATACTGCTACCTCTTCTCTAACAATAAAAAAGTCTTCACTTTTCTGCTCAAAAATAACTATAAATATGTTAGAATTTTTATTACAAATATTATTTGTCTTCTAGATATTTTAATTTTATGTATGTTCATAGTTCGTTAGTTATTGCAATTGTATTTACTATTTGAGCTACAATACTTGTAGTTAATTGTTTTCTCCTACAACAAAGACAAGTTTAACAATTGATTGTGTCAACCATCAATTTGCATCAGCTTAATGACATGGTCTGTCTGTAATCATTGATAGTACCAATTGGTTTTCATTTTGCTACAATTGTCTTACGAAGAGCTAGACAATGACTAAGGTAAACCAGATCCATCAGAAACAAAAAGAGCTAGAGATTATTACTTGATAGGGCAGTTAGAGCTAGTCTCTCCATTGCCATGATTCACAAAGTTGAGGTGCTTACTTTCTATCACTAGACATTACTTTACCCTCATGACAATACTATAGCTTTTCCAGGAGCTTCCGAAGCAAAATGTCACAAGGGCGCACATTTTTAGAAGCTTGGAAATTTATTTTTTATTAATAAAAAAAGGAATTTATAAAGAATAAAGAATAAATGTTTTCTCTACAAATTTTAACTAGATTGTAAATATTTTGAAAAAATATGATCGAATTAGAAACAAATGAATATTAGTCATTTGAGTTATCTTTGCTTCAACAAGCCTTTCTAAAGATTTGGAATGACATGAATATCCACAAACCCTTAGCATGAAATAATGAAATTTTGTCTACATAATATTCTAATTGGTAATACCAACGAGGATCAAGCAGAAAATCAAGCACCAAAACCTTTGTTATGGCTCAAACAACTAAATTTGAATTTCCATTAGGTTAGTCTTGTAACAGATGAAGACTTAAAACTAATTAATTTGTCCAATCATATTTCAAAATATTTTTTTTACTGCAGGAGCTGTGGGAAGGAGCTGCACCTATTTCTAGGATTCTCTATTGGATGCCAAATCAGCTCCTCACTTTGCAAGTCTCCTTGATAGATACATATTACAAAGGAAGAAAATTCTAAATGACTTATCTATGCAAATATTTGGAGAAGCTTGGGCGAGAACTTTATTTTTGAAATTTAATCATGCTTCAAGGTAAAACTATTTATGTCACATACTCTAGCATATCACTAAGTGTTTGAAAAATCTTGTATTCATAATATTATTAGTATCATGATTAAGGCTAGTCTATTTTATAGTTTAATGTTTAAACATTATCTCTGTTACACCTTGTTTCAATTTACATTACAATTATCTAAAGTTTAAGGTACTCTTTTTAAAATTAACATTATGTATTTTGATATTACATACTATTTTTAATCACTTTTAAGCTAATAGAATATTCTATTCCTTATTTGCTTCATAATTTCATATATGTCATTAATTTTTTTACAATTCTCAATAACTTATTTTCCAAATTTCTTAACCACACCAAACATTCATCTGACCAAAGGTAGGAACTTTAACGCTTGTGTCCCTTGTTGAAATGGCCATGAATAATGCCAATGTTGCGTGACTTTCCAATGGATAAGTATTGAATTATGTTTGTTTCTCCTTTTCTTTATTTGCAACTTTGACTCACGTATAACTTTAGTTGAGTATGCCTTGGCCTTTTTTTATTTGAGTTGTTTGAAATTTATATTTGATCCTCCTTATTTGTTTTCCAGTCTAGGTTTGCGTCGATGCCTTTATTTAACTGATATAAGATGAAAAACTATCAATTTTTTTAATTTTCTATAAATTCTTTTGTAAAATATAGATTCTTATTAAAATAAAAAATAAAAATATATATCCATTTTAAAATAACATATATCTATTTTATATTTTACACATAAAATATATATTATGTTGTCTTCAATAACGTAGAAATATGTTTAATTTAAGATAAATATATTAAAACATTAATCTATGAATTCTATTTTTGATAGAAATAAGTACATTTATAAAATGTTGAAATTTTTTACAACTCTAAAATTAGGGAAACGCATGTTACATAAATGTACCAAATCAAGTTTAAATTTTAAAATAAAATAATAATATTAACTTACATGTTTAATTAATGAGAGTGTATATGTTGGTCTGATATAATTAAATACAAATCAATAAATAATGATTCTTTTAATATTATTAAATACCAATTATATACAAATAAAGAAACACTATAAATATCAAATAGATATAAATAAATAGACATTACAAGTATCAAATAGACACAAATAAACAAAAATAATAAAATTATTAGAAGCATTTGTAATTTCATTCATTAATGATATATGTGGTACTATTTCCTCTAACTAGATCCGTATTCTACCATCTATTACAAAGTCTAGCTACTATTATAGCTAGGATCATGGCTAGTGTGAAGGTTATACTTCATCATTAGTGTTATCATTAGAGTTAGGTTTAAGTTTAGAATTTTTAGTATTGTTAGATTTCAAGTTTATATCATGTTTGTAATTATGATTAGGATTAGAGTTTTGACTTGGATTAAAATTTAGGGTTAGAGTTAGGACAAGAGTTTAGGTTTATGCCATAGTTAGATTTATGGTTTGGGTTATGATCTTGTTTAACATTAGAGTCCAATGTTTGGGGGTAGGGCTATAGTTAGAGTTATGGCAAATAAGGTTAAGGTTAAGATTGAGGTTAGGTTTAAGAATATGATCAATTGTATGGCAAAGTTAGAATTCTTATTAGGGTTCGAGTTATTTAGGTTTATGTCATGATTAGAGTTGTGTTTAAAGTTAAGGTTTATGGTAAGGGAACATGAATACCTTCTGACTGATAGTTTTGTATGATTTATTTTTGTTTGGACAAGTTAAGTGGATGCATAGTTATTTCATATTTATCACTTTTTCTATTCAGGGGACCTATCTAGCACAATCATCATTAACTAAATAGTGTACCAACTGACCTTAGTCTTCACACAACTATTTGGAAAGAAAATAAACTAATTGTTCCTAATTGGCCATAAATACCTCTTCAGTGTATACCTTGCACCATAAGATATGATTGCTGGTTTACATACATTATACTATCTTCCATATAATTAAAAAACAACCATACAAGAATTGTTTATCTTTCATATAACTAAAAACCAACCATTTAAAAATTGTTTATCTAATGAAACTTGACTAAAAATCAATCAGCACAACTCTTAATTATTCTATTTTAAAAATATAATTCTATAAAAGTATTTTAATTTGATGAAAGTCACCACATAGACAATTCAGGAACTCAATACAGGCCTACTCGTGCCTGAAACTTCTTCAGCTTACAGCAAAGGACTACGAGGAGTCGACGCTTTCAAAATCACCGGAAGCATGATCCCAACCTCATCCCTTATGATGTTGGAGCCTTGCACTCAATAAGTTATTTATTTTTTATTTTGAAATATTTTTCAAATGAACAAAAGTCAAGGCTCATTTATATACCAGCAAATCTAGGGAAGATATTGTCCCTCCCAAGTATGTATAAATCTCAACTTTTGGTTCATTAGGCGGAAAGAAGCTCCACCCTGTCATTATCTTTTCACGGACACATTCACCAAATCCTATCTTTTCACCGACTATTCAAACCATAAATCTGTCCCACAGGGGGGTATACACACAGTATATCCAGCCTCGATATACACACAATATATCCATCTTTTCAATACCAGCTTAAACAGCTATTCAATAGTACGTTAACACGTTAGGTAGTCAATTCAGACTCCCAATTATTAAGAACTTGAAAATCTGTGGCCCCATCTGTAGTTGTTGTGTTTGCCCGCCATGTCAAATATTATACAGACTTTCTGGCAGCTAACGTGAAATTGCACATTCTCTGCCGTCGACGTGGACCCATATTTTGGGTTTAGTTTTGGCTTTATTTGGGCCTTTATGTCTCCAAATACACTTCGCTTTGATAGGAGGGGTATATACAGTTGTCTCTTATACGAATAAATATTAAGTGAGGACGAAATGTGGAGGTAGGGGGAAATTGTCTTATATTGTATAATATTTCAGGTGGAATAAAAAGCCACTTATATAATTAAAAATCAAACGAATTAGATTGAATGAAACAAGGTGAATGAATGTGAAGTCCAACCCAAAATAAAGTTCTATAGGGGAGAGGACCCACTATTTGAACACCTTTCAATAGTTGTGATAGGAGTTGTTCACTTGATATCTACACTTATCGACTTAATGTCCAATTTTTTTGACAACATTGTACCAATACTTGTGACTTTAAAGTTGTTAGTACAATGCTAACTACCCAAAATTGAATAAAATGTACCCTTAGTTATAAAAATTAACCAATGATGTGATGTCACATCAGCTGTTCAACCATGGGTACCCTTTATGCACAACCATTGGTCTCACTTTTTTTTTTGGATGTTTTGAACAACTTGACAAAAAACATCATAATGAGTGACATGGACTTGAAACCTTAGTTATAAGTAGGCGACTTGCCAAGTAAGTTGATGTAAAAAATTGAGAGCAATTTGAAATTTTTACGTAGGGTTTTGATAAGTGCAAAGTTAGGGTGTTCAAGTACTGGGTCCTCTCCCCTAGACAAGTAAAATCATAAAACTCTAAATCGAAGAAACACTACAGATATATGGATAGATCATTCAAATAACTTTCAACTCAATGTGTCTAAACTTATTATTTTGCATTCCATAGTCACATCACCATAAAAGTCTCTATGACTTGTATTTAACAAAGTATATCCAAGTGAAGGGATAAGACTCGAGCCTACTAGGAACCATTGCAAGGGCTTAAATCTATTGGCTTAAAGAGAAAGTCTTATGTTTGTGAAACTTATATCCAAGAGAGTCATCTTGCCACTCTTCATAACTTTGAAGAGCTTATTAATGTCTTTAAAAAATGTATCACTTTTTATTCTAAAATATACAATTACCTCAATTTGAGCACCTTGGTTTTATTAGGTAGGTGGTGCAAGAGTACCAAGGGTTTTGAGAATGAAATCCTCAAGTTTTGGCTTGAAGATCCTTGAATGGGTCCTTAGATGTAATAAGGGCAAGTGAGAAGCCCATTAGGTTGTTTGAGTCAAGTTTAATGTCATTTGGTTCTAGTTGGGTCAATATTGGCAAAAAGTTGTCAAGTTTTCATTAAGGTGCCAATTGTGCAATTTGATGCGACAAGGGGTGCGGAGTCAATGTGGAGCATGAGAATGTCTAAGGAGTCAAAATACACCATTTTGCATCAAAAGCAAGCGAGACTTGAAAGTTTGGGCAAAAGTTTGCAACTTTCCAACATTGCAAATGTTGCTCTTGCAACTTTTTGCATTTCAAACAAATGCAATTATGGACACTTGCAGTTAGTTTGGACATGGTTAGGAGGCCTATATATGGCTCCTAAATTGATTGTATGAGGGTTGGAAGTTATTTTATACATTTTTCAATACTAAGCAAGTGACAACTTTTTTGGCATTTCCTATGCAATTTTCTTTACAACTCAAGCATCTTGTAGTTAATGGATTGAATATGGGTTTTAATGGTTGTAACTACCTAGATTTCAATTAGTCATTTATTCATGTTTTTTTTTTCTTCTTTTTTTTGAAGTTTTGGTGTATGTACTAAAATTCGGACTGTAACTGCGTAGTCATTAGCAATTCCAAGGTTTGAGCACAAAAGTGCCCCTAACTTCGAATTTCACCATGGAAGCCTAATAGTCATTGGGAAAATGGAAGTAGGGACCACATAAATTATGTTGATCCTATTGGAAGTTTGCGAAGAGGTTAGCTTGTTGAATTTTGCAATCAAGCCCTAGGCAAGCAGACATAATGCCCAACTAGGTCCATGGAATAGCAGACAAGATAATATGTAGGAGTGGATTGGTTAGAGAAAAGTAATGGTCTAGGAGTGTTTGTTGGTGTCAGGAGAGACTACGTGTATGGTTGAAACCTTGTGTTGAATCAATTTTGTTATCTTGGTGGAAGAAACTTAAGTTATTTGCCTTGTACAAACAAAACAGGTCTAAATTTGGATTAGGGTATTGTACGAAGGTAGAAACCCTAAAATCTAGAAAATATTTTAGGTCCCCAAAATGTTATTTGGGATGGTCATTTGTTTTTAGATTCATTTGGAAAAATTTCAAGTAGAGCTTCAAAAAGTGAAAATAGATGCCTAATTGGGGCTCAGTCCTATTAAGTCTATTTTACTTATTTTTGGTCTTAATGAACTTTGGGTTCAAGAAATTGCTAAATGAGATTGAACCAAGTGTGATATGATGTGTTTGAATTCAATCCACTCTTGAATGAGCATGGTGGTATTTGAGCATGTGTTGGATAAGTGTATGAAGAGAAGCTTGGCATATTGATTGGGAATCTCTAGGAGGAAGCTTGAAGTGGATCAAACCCATCAAAATCTTGAATTATTGTCCCCGGTATTGAAGATAAGTCCTAGGTGGTTAAGAACTTGTAGAGAGAATTAAAAAAAAAAAGATTGAGTTTCTAGGGCCTCCCTTTTATAATGGTATCAGAGCCTAAAGATTTGGGAAAGTATAAAGGTTAATGTCAATTACAAAATTAGTTGGTTTTAGACTAGTATAATGACCAATGCAAAGCTTACCAAGAAGGTGCAACAATAGGAAGAAGAGAATAGGTTACTTAAGGAAAATTTGGATTTTTTAGAAAGAAATATTGGAGAGGTAGACACAAAGAATGAAAAGGTATCTGAGAAAGAGGAAAATGAGAAAGAAATTGTAGAGGAAGATGGGGTTCTAGAGACTAATTTAGTCATACATGAAGAGCCATTCCTTAAGGCCCCCAAAGCCATGGGTAGAAAATCCTTCGAAGGGAAAAATATCTTTAGTGGCAAATTGGAAGATGATGTAGTAATGGAATGGATTGAAGCACTTGAGAATAATTTTGAGTGTTAAGGTATCAGTGAAGCACAAAAGGTGAAAGTAGCTAGATCCAAGTTGAGGGGAGGTTCCCTAACTTGGTGGAGGTTTATCCAGGTAGAAAGACAAAAAGAAGGTAAGAATCTTATAGTTACATGAAAGAGAATAGTTACCAAGTTTAGAGAAACTCATGTGCCTAAGGACTATGAAATCCAATTACATAAGAAGAGATAGAATTTGGGGTAGAAGGACCTGATGTCAGTGCATAAACAAAGGAGTTCCAAAATTTGTTCTTAACATCAAGTGTTGCAGAGGATGTGAGTATCAAGGTAGAACTAGGTACCTAAATGGAGTAAGAAGAAATATTTAAGAGGAGATTAATCTACTAATTCCTACCACAATTCAAATGTGCTATCAATTAGCACTTAAGGTGGAGGAGAAGAACAAGAAAAGGTAGGAGATGAGTCATAGAGGTAAAGGAAAATACCACAAAGGTCAAATAGGTGCCAATGGAGGGAGAAGTGTAGGAAAAAGGTCCCAAGGGGAGTCTAAGACATTAAAGAAGAGTGGGGACTCCATGAGTAGGGGAAGCTACATAAATAGAGGACCTAATGGCAAAGAAAGGTTCAGAGGATCAATTAGAGGATCATACTTCTCAATAATGAGGTGTTACAATTACAACCAATTAAGATACCCTGCCTTTAGATGTCTTGACAAGTCTTGTACATATCAAGGAGGGGATAGGAGAGTGAACTATGTGTAAGAGGATACATATAGTATGAAATCACTAGTCGTCCAATTGGATTCAAAGGTTGGAGAGAATTGTATGGTGAGGAGGATACTACTCAAAGAATTAGTTAAGGAGGAAAATAAAAAAAGATCATTATTTAGAATCAATTGCAAGATTAATGCAAGAGCATCTTGGGGTAGTCAACAATCTTGTATGCAAGAGCATCAAGCTTGGATTTGTGGACCTATGGTTCTTGTGGTTGGGGATGTATTTGAGGCACATTGGGGAACCTTGTCCTAAGTGTGCATGAAGTTTTGAGTAATCATGTTAGAGTTAGAGCCATTTTGGTGGTGTTCCTAATTTCTTGGATAGACTTTGGAGATTGTTTTTGCAAGCTTTGATCAGTGGGAGTTGGCTCATGCACTCTTGGATTTGGATCATAGGATGACATTTTAACCTATGCCTAAGGGTGTGTACTTTGATGTTATCATATGAGTTCATTATGCATTCTAAACTTGGTGCATGTCCTAAGTATCGAGTTATTTCATGTATTCAACGTTTATTGCTAAGCCAACTTATGGCTTGAGATTTTATTTAATGTAAGGGTTTTTTTAATATAACTTGCTAGGCCAACTTATGGCTTGGTTTAGTATAAGTAGAAGGTCTTGTGATGTCTTGAGTCATTCATTTCAGCATGGAGTTGCTAGGAGGAGTGAAGTTTAGCAATGTTGTTAGCTAAGTGTGGGCTTGGGAAAATAAGAAGTTTTCTTGGTGGCTTGTGAGCACAAGGTTAGATTCTTCTTTAGGTTTCTACCAAGTTGTGGGTTTGGACTAGATAATGTTCGGATCTTACGAGCTCTTGTAGAGTTGTTATTGTGATTTTTTATGTATTTGGCCATAAACTGAAAGGTTTTACATCCATGCATGTTGGATGTAAATATGATTATTCCATTATGAGAATTGGTATTGTTTTGAATCTAAATATTTGTGTTATTGTTATACTTTTGTTGTGTTTATTTTTTAGGGGCTAGAACATCTTCTTCAAGGATTCTCTTGTCTTTTACAACATCAAGTGGTATCAGAGTTGGTTGATCTTGTGGATTTATTTCTTTAGGTTTTCAAAGATCTTGGAAGATGCCTCCAAGAATATTGGACCCCAGGGTGATTGTAGATCTCTGTGATGCTATGGAGACTTAGATTTTAGAGAAGGTTAGATCAGATTTCAAATCTAAGATGGAGCTGCTGAAGAATGATATGGTCTCCAAGATCATGAGACCCATAGGTGGTGCACTGATGAATGTGGGTATTAAGGATGGTAATGAGGAAGTTTTTGAAGACTTTGAAGCTCCTATATCTAGCAGTGAAGACAAATCTAATCAGATGGAGATGCCTATGGAAGATATAATTGGTTAGTTGGATAGATCTGGAGCTTAGTTGTAATTGAAGCATAAGATGGATGTTTCTAATTTCTCAGGTACTTTGAATCCCAAAGTCTTTATTTATTGGATTGATGAGTTAGAAGACTAGTTTGAGTTAGAGGATATTAGAGACCCACTCAGAGTGAGGTTGGCACAGACTAAGTTGAAAGGACATGCTACTTTATGGTGGAAAGAATTGTAGAGAGATAGAGAAGAGTAAGGTGAAATGTAGATCACTAGGTCGAGATTGATGGTAACTCAATTGAAGGCTAAGTTCATTCTTGTTGATTATGAATTTGAATTGTTTGAGAGATTGCAAAATTTGAGGCAAAAGGATAGGGCTATGAAGGATTACACCCAGGAGTTCTATATGTTGACTATTCAATCTGAACATAGAGAACTATCTAAAGAAAAGGTGGCTAGATATATTAATGGTTTGAGATTCAATATCAAGGATGAGATTGGTATGTTAAAGATTGATTCAGTTGAGAAAGCTTATCAGTGTGCTCTAAGGGCAGACAAAAAGTTGAAGAGAGACATCAAGGTAATTTCTAAGGGAGGGAAATGAAGGAGCACTCTATGAAGGATAAGTTAGTGGTTGAGGATGAACCAAAACTAGTTGAACAAAGGAAAATATGTAGAGGTGCATTTAAGGTTATTTGTTACAGATCTGGAGAGGAAGGTCACATATATTTTGAATGTTCCCATAAGGTTGGTGATAAAAGAGTTGTTGTGGCAAATGAAAATATGGATTCAGTGAATGAGCCCAAGTAGGAGGAGGAGAACTTGGTGGTTCGATGAGTGTTTCTTTGTAAGAAGGTCTTTGAACCTTTTCGAAGGAAAAACTTGTTCAAGACTCAATGTAAGTATGGAGGTAAATGTTAGAATGTGATTGTGGATGGTGGTAGTACTAGTAACCTAGTTGTTGAAGAGATGGTTCAAAAACCTAGTTTGTAGAGAGTGAGACATCCTTGTCCTTATAGGATCAATTGGTTGCAAAATAAACATGCTTTGGAAGTAAGGAAGTAGTGTCTTGTTGATTGATGAAACATGTCCTCTAATTCCATTCTCTTCACAAAAGTTGTTAAACTGATTTGATGTAAATTCTCCTCTTCTATCAAATCTCAAATAGTTAATTCTCATACCAAATTCATTTTCAAATTTATCCTTGAATATCCTAAACTTGTCTAAAGTTTTAGATTTCTCTCTTAAAAATGCAATCCACATCATTTTTGTAAAATCATCAATGAAAAGAATAAAATTCCTTTCACCACAGAATAATCATGTCTTTGTATGTCTACACAAGTTTATATGAAAAATCTCCAACTTCTCTAATGTAGTGAATGTCTTGCTAGGAAATAAACTCTTCCTTTTTAAGCCATCACACATTCCTTGCACATCATGTTAGAGGTTTCAAAACATTTGGTAGATCTCTTATGACATTGTATTATTTACCTTCATAGTGTTATAAAATTTTATATGAAAAAATATGCTATGCCATAACTAATTGTCATCAACTTTAACAACCAATCAACTTATCTTAGTAGGATTCAACTGAAAAACATTACCTCTTGTTCTTGTACCTATATCAATCAATTTTCTATGTTTGTCCTTGATTGTGCATATCTTCTCAGTGAATGACAAATGATATCCATTATACTGATTGACATCCACTTGTTGATGGTATCCCCTATTATGTACAAACTAAACAACATAACACAAGAATTTTTGTTCTTAACTAAAACCCCTGATTAAAGGGAAAAACCTTGGTGGGGGTGGCATCCACTAAATATTAAACTCATACATAAGTTCCATGTTAAAGGACGTGACCCTGTTAGAAGTCAAATGCAATTCATTTAGTACAATTGTCCCCATTGAAGGAGCTTGAACCCTTATTAGGAGCTAATGATCAAAAGAAAGGACACACTTCCCAAGAACACTGCTCAAAGGATGAAAGGGTAAAACATTTTAGGATAACAAATCCAAGACACATGAACTGATTGATCTATAAATTCATTTCCAAAATGGTTCCTTTGGATTCTATTAGGAATGATAGATTCCACTTATGCCTCTTCTCAATGCATCAAAAAATCTTTCAACTCTAATATGATATTCCAACATCAAGGCTTGCATCTATATTTTACAAATGATGAAAATTACTTTCCTTTATACGTGTTACAAATAAGAAATTAGGTTTCCCTACTAGGACTTCATCAATGTACAATTAAATACATAGGACCATGCTAAGGCATGCACAACTCCTTAAGCATTTATATAATCATTATACAAAGTATTCCACACTTTATAGTACATAATTAACTCTTATCAATATTAATCAAAACACTACATTGGTCCAATCGGGGGCTAGTGAAATATATAACACATTACACATTAACAACCATTCCAAAATTAACCAAAAGGTCCACAAATATGAGCATACATGCACCAATGAGTTTTTTATCACCTTCTATTCTCGCCAACATCAATTCCTACTCACCAACAAGCTATATCTAAAATACATCTACCTCTAACATAATTCCCTTCTTATTGGTCCGCTACCAGTCTTCACTAAATCATTTGTAACTCAACCAAAAAATCACATAAAGTATTGTAACTATAAACATAATGTTTACATTCATCCTGTAACACAAAAGTATGCTTACATATCCAGGACTTCTAATCACTGTCTATGTATTGTACCGATCAATAACTTGTAATACACAAAATCTAAGTTTGTCTACAACCTTAGAACCTATGTTTACATCAATGAAAAAAATTGTCATCAATATAACATGCCCACTACCTCAACAATCTCTCCAAGTGCTAACAATCTCCTCTACTTCAAACATCTCATTAATGACTCGAGCAATTTGCTCGCTTAGCCATTGGGTGTTTGGTTTTAATTCTTTTAGATTTTATTGTATGGTTCTAAGACTCATAATTATTTTATATTAAGACTCTTAATTAAAATTTTTTTTTTTGAACATCTTTTAATGTGTTGTTAATGCTTGATTTCTAGCATGTTTAAACTTTCTACGAGTTCGAATTGTCATTGTAAAGGTTAGTCCCCTAGTTTTGCTACTGCCAAATAAAAAACATGGAGTAGCTAGAAATATTTTTTTGCACTACCCTCTTATTTGTAGAGCATAACTATTGATGCTAAGATGATAATTTAAAGGGGTCTAATATATTACTACCTTTACAACGTGTCATTTACGTTGCTCATCTTCTTAAGTTATGCATAGTATTTTATTTGGAGCATATGTGTAGATTAAAAATAGTATATAAGATTCAAAATCAAGGAATCATGTTTCAAGGTAAATATAGGCTTGAAGTAATCCATGATTGAGTGCAAGGGTAATAATTTATATTTAAATGACATATGTGATGTTACTAGCATGTAAATTCTTAACTTTTCATGTAGAATTTAGTAATCCTACTTCATTATTCAACTACAATTATTTAGAATAAAAATAATATTTAAAGTTTTGTATTGAGATGTAATTTTCCAACATTGAAAAGACACCATATCAATAACAATACTTATTAATCTAGATTTTTAATAAATAGACCATTGTCTAAAATTGTTGAAATCCAAACAAGAATGATCTTTCTACGAGATAGAAGTCCATCATTTCTTCAACTAAACTTTCATTTTTTATACTTTATTAGTTTAAATTGACAATAAACAATGTTGTCCCATTCCTTGTGATGGTTACTGGACATTAGCTAATTTAATCTTACATTCATCCTTTCTTTAAAGATTCATTATTTCCTATCTTATTTGATCTATCTTTCATTATATTTGTTGTGTAACGCCCCACCAATGAACCCAAAAGAAATTAACCTAAAGTTTCACTATGTTTAGCAAACATTTTTTTTTGAAAGATTAACAATGAGAAATAATATAGCGGAAGCAATAACTCACATACATACAAAAAATCCATAAACAAATTACATCTCTTAAGGGTTCCATGACGTTGAATCACATATATAAGTTTTATTAATACTAAATATGATACACAACAAATCCACATCATAGAATAACCACAAGTACAAATTCAATTAAATAATATACAATTACATATGATGTCACTTGACATAACTAGAATGTATAGTCATCCATTGTACAAGTCATAGGGTATGAAAAGCTCAAAGAGTTACATCATGAATAAAATACATCATCTCATAAGATCTCTAATAATCAAATATAGTACAATAGAATATAACCATCCATTAAAAACATAAAATTAGAATGAAAGGAACCACTGCACGAATACATCCATCAATGACATCCAGCTATCGGATCTCAATGGTATAAGAAACACTACCACTTGACCTTACGAAACCTAAATGATCCACTCCCACCATGCTGAGGAGATAATCTCAAGTCCCATACAGATATCAATCCACCAGTCATAACCAACATCTAGGACAAGGAAATGTTGATAGCAATCTATCTCAAAGGTACCAAGGCACAAGTAACATCTAAACCTAGCGGCAACAAAGACACATAGGAAATTTACTATGCAAGTGGACAAGTGGCATCGCATGAGCCAACTCTAAGGTTACACTGGCAACCTCTGTGGACTCTGCCCCCTCTAATGTCTCTATATGACATCAATATCCTTTTGTGCAGACAAGACATACCAAAGAGGCAAGGTCGCAACCAAGCATCCTCTCTACTCCCATCCTAGCCTATACTAGCACTTAAGGCATGAGTGAGGAAAAAAATACTGACTCTTATTAATTCATTTTAAACCCATTTAATAAAATGTTATCAATAATTAAAACAACTTACAATGAGTTACCAAAGCAACCTCTTTAGGGCTTCGGCCTCCATTGCAAGCTACTTCCCAACACATACATAGATTACCTACCTTAAGCTCATGGAAAGTACAACTCATAAAATCACAATTTTCACCTTAGTCCTATGCGAGCAATTGGAAAGCACCTAAAAATAAATCACAATATTCACCTCAGTCCTATGCAAGCAATTGGGAAGCACCTATAGATAAATCACAATAATCACCTTAGTCCTATACAAGCAACTAGAAGGCATCAAAAGATAATTGATCGAAAACTCAAAGGTTACACAAGGAAAATCACACCATTCACCTCATTTCTATACAAGCAACTGGAAAGCACTAAAAATCATCTGATCAAAACTCATCACTAAAATACATGAATACATCACTATGGTCGGGTATAAAAGATTGTGACCAAATAATAACCATAACATCATCACAAAACAAAAACCCTCAAGCCTCTAGTAAGCATTCTGACTAGTCAACATACTAAGTCAAACCTGAACCCAACACAAGGTAAATCATACATCACATAAAAAGTAGTTTTATGAATCATTTGTTTGGTTTTGAAAACATAAGATCTCGAGTTTAAAAGGACTTAAGTTTTCATTATTTCAAACTATCATATTTATTAAGGTTTTCAAGTTCACAAAATCTCCAAAAGACTCAACAATTCATTTAAAAGTTATTTAAATATAAAACCCCATATTATTTAATATAAAAATGAACTATCATTTAATAAATCAAACTCCTTAAAATTCTCTTAAAAAAAAAAATACTTGATTTATAATTACTAGTTTAATATATATAAATTTTAATTATAATGAACAAATTACCCAAGACCTTTAATTTGAAACTTTATTAAAATATATTAATAAATATTAATTAATAATAATAATAAAAAATTTATTAACAAATAATTTTAATTAATTTATTAATAACTAATTATGACTAGTTTTAATAATAATAACATTTAATAATAAAAATTATTAATTAAAAAAAAGAGCTCACCTTTACCTATGTGGCCTGCATCAAGTAGTCGTAGGCTGCCTTTGGCAGCCGCGGACTGTTTAGGCAGCTGCAGTCTGTTTTGAGCAGATGCGCGCTCTAAACGCCGCCGGTCGGGATGGAGAAATAAGGAAAGGGGTGGGGGGGAGTTGTGGCCCTTGCCCACCATTTTATAACACACACACACGCGCGCGCGCACACATACACACACACACATACACACATTTTTCAAAAAAAATAAAATTACTAGAATACAATTACCATAGTAATTAAAATTATTGTGGTAATCAATATTATATCTTATATATTTTTTTAAAGTTTTCTTGCTCATAGGTCTGATAGGGCAATGAAATATAAACAATCAAATTTAATAATTAAATTTAGTTTTCTTTTCTAAACCCCATTTCGATTTTAATTTTCTAAAATAACCCATTTTCCAATAAGAGTATTCAATAACAAAAATCAAGATATCTCATACGAGGGTTTCATATTGATTTCAACCATAGATGTTTTTAAAATAAAGAACAATGATTTCACCAACAAGGGTTTCAAACAGAACCATTTCCAAAACAATATTATCAAACAAGCATGAAGAAGGCATAGAGAAATACAAAGATAAATTACTGTGATAAATTCAAGCAACAATCATACCTTGATCTGATGCTAATAGACGAACATTCATAGATTGCAAGAATTTCCCATTTTCTCGAAAAAAATATTTTTCTCGAAATTTGCTCCTCCTAACTATGGAGAGGCTCTAATTTCTTAATAAAGAGCTTTCTTCTTAGAGTTTTCGGTTTTGTAAACACACAAACTCATTTTATTTATTATTTTATTTTAATTTAATTTCATGTGCAAACTTTTTACATTTTAATTAAAATAAATTTTATTAATTTTTTACCCCCCTTTTTTATTAAATCACAAGATGTCTTTAATAATATATTTATTAATTCAACTAATAATTACATTTAGAGTTTAAATAAATATAATAACGCTAAAATTAGAACTTTAATTAAATTTTTTAAATTTAATTCTTTTATTTAATTAATCTCTCAATTAATTAAATATAATTAAAATTTTATTTTTCTTTATATAATTTTCATTAAATTAAATCATTTAATATTTTCTTAATTTGATTTAATTATAACCAAACATCACAATAGTTCCATAATCTAAAATAAGAAAACTCATTGAAAGACAAAGTATTAAATCAAACTCAAGGATCAAAATCTTGAATTTATGTCATTTGACGAATTTAGAAGGGTAAATAACTTAGATATTTGGCTTACTTTCTAGGACAATTGGCTTAGGGTTAGGGGACTCAAGAATAGTTCCCCTCTTTACCATTGAGACACTGCGAGCACGCTCATCCTGACAATTTAGGGAAGTCGCTACTCCATACTTACAATCTGCATAAAATTCAAGCATTGATACATAATCATATAAATCTAAGCTAAAGAGGTAATCACAGAGAGTGGTGCATCGCATAGATCTCGATTAGCAGGTGATTACGACTCCCTCCTTCAACCACATTAGAAACGTCAAACATAAGGTAAAACATACATGTACACCATACACATGCAAGTATGAGATAAATACCCATAGAAATTGCATATAAATCATCCATCTAACTACTATCATGAAATAACTGAAATCACTCTAAACAAGTATCATCATCGAAAGAATAATCATGAACATATAAAATAATTGAGCATCAAGTAGCTCATTGCATTTATCAATTGAATATTAAATAACATCCAATCAAATCAAGTACTACTAATCATAAAACATAACAATAAAAATGACTTAAAAGAATTCAACAATGAGACATGAAGAGTAAATTAGGGACACATTACATATTATTTGCAAATCTATCGTGCTTGATCTCCATTTGTGATAGGCATTTTAGTTTTTCAGTAATGCATGAACTCATGGAGTTGAACAAATAACTTCAGCAATGATTTAAAAAATAGAGGATCATAAAACAAAATAAATTTAAAGAATATGTATCTTTTTTCCATAAGGTAATAAATACGTGTAAGAAAATATGTAAAGAAAACTTGTGGTCTGTAAGCCGTTCGAAATTGTAAATTTCGATCAACATAATGGGCTTTCTGTGTTCTTTTTTGAAAAATGAGCTGCAGTTTCAGGTAGGAGTAGTATTTTACTTGCCGAGTCAAAAAAATTGACCACAATACAAAACGTGTGCCTCTGATTCAACATCAAAGTGATTCAGTGGTTGTATTACACTGTTCATGGTTTAGACTCTTTGCTACCTTAGTTTATGCTGATAAAAATTGAAGAGAGGCTATCAAAGTGAAGTATAAACATTAACATCTTGAGCGTGAATTCTTATGTTGCAGACCCCTAAATATTTTGCAGACTTGGCAATTTGAGAGCCCTGTGTCAATGATGTAACGCCTTTCAATAAGCGTGCTTGAATTGGGTAACCCAAAATTTAACATCTTGAGCATGAATTCTTATGTTGCAGACCCCTAAATATTTTGCAATCTTGGCAATTTGAGAGCCCTATGTCAATGATGTAACGCTTTTCAATAAGCGTGCTTGAATTGGATAACCCAAAATTTAATGGTAGATATTGGGTATTTTATGGTGAGCTGAGTCGATTCTTGAAGTTTCAGAAATGGGTCCTCTCCAAATTTTCCACTTTTCATACAGATCGGTTTCTGTAACAATGCTTGGATTGGGAAAATGAAGGCATTACTTATCCATCCAGTCTTTCTCAATGCCCCCCACTTCTTAACAATATCTTTATCTTTTTACACACGTCTCCGTGCATAAGAATTTAGAAGGAATCCCTCAGAAGGAACTGAACTTATGATACAACTTTGAAGACTTTTGATTGTGTACTTGAAGGTACACAGATTGCATGAAACGGGTATTATAGCACAAGAAACTATTGTTACTTCTCAAGGTGTGTTTGGACTTGTTTGAATGCATCTTATTGCCACTTAGTTTATTCAATCAGATATGATGGCAAAATCAACTTTGATGGCTATTTTATTTTGGGGAAGCTGCGTCATTGGAACATTTCAATTCAAGTATGTTAATGGCGAGAGATCATCAGGAAAATCTTATCTTCCTCATCGGCAGAGGATTCATTCCCCGTCATATGCACCATTGCATGCTCCCAGTTCACACCCTCTTTACCATTCTTCTACAATGGGTAAATGAACTTCCATATTCATTCTCTATCAGGAGCTTTCATTTACTGAAACTGAATTATGGGTGCTCCAAGAGTCAGAGTATTCTAATTTTATCTATTTTTTTAACATTTCAAGCTGTGTGGATATTACAGAAACCTGAATCTAGTAACACATTCTGTGCCATATGATAGATATTATGTTTTTGATTATTCTAAGACAATGTTTCAGCAACAGAAATGGAACAAACAAATTCAGCAAGCCATGAAAACCACCATCTCAGAGTTCTAATCCTTGCGGCTATCATCTTTGCACCATTCCTTATTGGAGCCATCTTGCTGTTTGCGTATTGTAGTTGGGTGCACAAGCGGAATTCAAATCCAGTTCATCCACCATCTCAAGCTCAAGCATATGAAAGACAAGTACACATTGATGGTTCAGGTTTTTTCTCTTTTCTTAATGGTTGAAAATTTCCCGTGGGATCCTCTTCTATAGACATTAAGCTTACAATTTGTACAGTTCGAACAAACATCATCTCAATCTCTTCATGGGATTCAGGGCCGCAGATACATCCATTGAAGGAAGTTTTGGGTATTCTTCTTATATTCCCTTTTTTGGTCCCAAATGGAATTAAAAGTAGTTTACTAATAAAACTTTGAACCAACTTGTCTTTTCAGATGGCAGTAAGGGAATATCACTTGGGCCGCTGATTAATCGCTTGAGCTCTTTCCGAATTACAAAGAGGAGAGAGTGTGCATCTGCAATCGATTACCTTGTTTTGCAAGAGGCAACAAATAATTTCAGTAGTTATAATCTTCTAGGAAAGGGTGGCTTTGGTTGTGTATATCAAGCTCAGTTCCATGATGGATTTTGTGCTGCTGTGAAGAAGCTGAATGACAATAGACAACAGGCAGAGGAAGAATTTCAGGTATGTAAATTAAAATTCTGATTGTCTACATCTGCTCTGTTGGACTAACTGTCAATGTTTTCCTTTGAGATTCATGACATAGCTTAACTATTTCATGTGTTTTATAAGTCTAGTGGTTGTATCAGGCACTGAAAGGTCGATCTTTAGATGCAATGACAACCCTAGCATGTTCAAATATGCTCAGATAACACTGTCAGGAACATTCTCCTTTGGGATTCGTAACATGGCTTAACCGCCTCCAGTGTTCTATAACTCTAATGGTTGTATCAGACATTGAAAGATCATTCTTAGAGCTGAACAGAATTGGACATATTCTGAATGGTAATTTAAGTGTTATAAAATGATTGCAGACTGAAGTTGATCTGATGAGCAGAATCAGGCATCCAAATTTAGTGTCTTTGTTGGGTTTCTGTGCGCATGGAGCGAAAAGGCTTCTAGTCTATGAGCTCATGCGAAATGGCTCTTTGGAAGACCAGTTACATGGTAGCTTATAGGCCTTGCAATTCTCGATCTATATAGAAAATTCAATATTTTTTAATTTGAAGCTTTATCTCAGGATAAGATATGATAGCTAGTTCCTAATCGTCTAATAAATGCCAAGGCCCAACAATGTATTTAATTGGACAAACATTTCCATTTTTTTAATTCAAAAGACTATTTACATTATTGAGAGACAGATCGGTAGTCTAGACTCTACTCTATCCATACTTGAATCATGCCTTAAATACCACTGGTTTCATTTGCAGGTCCATCTCATGGATCTGCGCTTACCTGGCATTTGCGTCTGAAGATAGCTCTTGATGTTGCAAGGTAAACTGTTATGATCAATAAACTGAAGATTGGTGTTTGGCTTGATGATTCTGTAATACTGAACTCTCTTTTCTTGTTTCGCTTTCTGGCTCCATGATTCAATAATGCTGATATCTCTTTTCTTGTTTCACTTTTTGGTTTAATGATTAATAATTCTGGGATCCCTTTTCTTATATCATTTGTCCAAATATCTTAATATACACTCGGTTGTTCATGTCGACTCTGAATGCTTCAATAGTATTGGAGTGTCTATGTTACTAATTTTTTTCATGTTGTCCATGTCTAACATTCTGCTTTCCTGATGGAACTTTACTACTACTGTACTACATTGAGTGACTGACCACAAATTTCAATCGAAATAATTTTTGAATATATGTAAGAAAATACTGTTCCAATGTGTACTGAAGAAAAATCTGTTGGCAATTTGGTCAGTGCTCCTTTCAAAAATTGTGATATGGTTTAACCACTTTATGTAGATTTTATAAGTCTAGTTGTATCAAGCATTAACAGGTCAATATTTTGGTGTGACAGCAATCATACTTGTAACAAGTGATATCAGAGCTTGGTCTCATTTGAATCCTTGCGATTAATGTTGAAGACTAGATAAACATTATTTACACACCTACAAGAAGAATGCCACCTTCATGAAAACTCACAAAGATGTTATATTATGCCTTGAAGATTTCAATTCACCTAAATTTATATAGCAGCACCAGCCCTACCACTGCTCCACCATTGTTTACCCACTGTCCCTCCGCCATCTCCAAATTTAAACCCTCGTTCCCAAATGTGAACCCCTGCATCCTCATATCTTCTGTCAATAAAATGTTGTTGAGATTGTTGATTTGGTGGTCAGTACCTCTTTTGAAATTCGTGCCATAGATTGGAGTAAATCTACCATTTGTAGTTCGAATTTTTGGTACAACGATAAATACTAGCCAGCTGTGGAAATTACAAACAACTTTCTTTTGCTTTCTCGTGCCAGATTCCTGTTCCACACAACCAATTTTCTTGTTCTTCATGGTGTTGAAGAAAAGAGTGAGAAGCAGTAACAAGGGTTTGTTCAGAATTTTATCTGATGGGAAGAGTAGTGGGTTGATAAGAGTAGTGGGTTGATTGTATTTTTGTCCACACGGTCATTACATCCTGATCTGGTCTATTCATTGGCATTTTCTTTTCCAGTCTTCTTCATCGCATTAAATCTTTAGTTATATTTGTTTTCAAGAGAGTTCCTATACCCATTTATTATTCTCTTTCAATTCTTAACGATATCCAATTTTTATTCACTCTTTTAATTCTAAATAGGTTCAATAAGGCTCCTTAAGCGGTTATGGGCTGTTAAAACTTCTGGATAGACCATCCTTTGTTTTGGCGTTGTTTTATCTCTTTTCTGATGCCTATTCATTTAGTTTCAGTGAAAATGGTTTGAGTCAATATGGATAATGATTTGAGCCAATAGCAGATTCTTCGTCTTTTACTTTGTAAAAATAAAGACAGTGCAACAGAATCTGAAGTCCTTATGCCCTAAATATTACAGAGCGCTGAAGCATTTGCACGAGCACTGCGACCCATCTATCATTCACTGTGATTTGAAATCATCAAATGTTCTTCTTGATGCAAACTACAATGCCAAAGTAAGTAAATTTGATTGTAATGGAATATTTTCATATAGAAAGAATGTTTTATAACAGTCTTGCCTGTTTAATATGGCATGTAGCTTTCAGATTTTGGTCTTGCTGTAACAGTTCGAGGAGTTGTGGACAGAAACTTTTTTCAAGTTTTGGGAACCTTGGGATATGTAGCTCCAGAATACCTTGTAGATGGTATGCCTCAAATACTAGGTTGAGCTTTCAAATTATGTTTATGGCATATCCGCTTCCCAAAAAAATCACATCCTAGGAAAATAGATATAATTGATATTAATTTTCTATGCTACGATTGCCCCCATGACATTACTTAGATAATTTTCTTTGTACAACCAATGACAAAATTATCTTTGTGTAACCAATGACAGGGAAATTGACGGAAAAAAGTGATGTCTATGCGTTTGGAGTAGTTCTATTGGAATTGATTACTGGAAGAAAGCCTGTAGACAAATCTATGCCAGAAGGATGCCAATCTCTCGTTACCTGGGTATGCTTTATCATTTTATGTTTTAGCTTAGGAAATTCAATTTAGTTGCCAAGAAAGAGTACTGACATATTTTTGAAGGAGATCGGTGTCATTGGTTTTAAGACTATTGTTATAAATGTGAGTGCTTTCAATGGCAGGCATGAAGTCACAAGGACTAGTTTCTCTCAGTCCATGTGATACCAAAGCACATATTGCAGTAATGTTACCAGTCAAGTTTAAAAGTTATAAATATACTGCAGTTTATAGGGAGTGAGTTGATTGTTAAATATGTTTTTGATTAGGTGAATGAAACCCTTTACAAAATAGTGCTAAAGATAGGCAGAATTATAGTACTGACTGAGAAACATAACCAAAAACAAAATAGGCCAGCAAACAACAAAAGGCCAACCAGAGATAATGACAACAAAACAAGGGCCAGGCACCCCAACACAAAGACCCGAGACAGCAAAACACAGAAAAGAATCACAAACAAACAGCTACTCAAGATTTTTGAGCAGCTCAGCCGCTTCCAATGTGAGCTTGTTCATATTCTCTACCACTTTCTTCAGCTCTTTAACCTCAGAGGCCGCAGAAGACTCTTTCCTCTTATAACTGCCTCTAGTCCTTCTACTTAGCCCAATAGGATTCTCTGTCGCATGAGGAGCAATGTCATCAGTGAGCTGGATAATGGCTCTATCCTCATTAGAATTCTCCATTTTACCAAGAAGGATCTTGACATGCTCATTAGAAGCCTTCAGAATTTATAACTTTGATCAGCAATGCTCATCAGGGCAGAATCCAAACTAAAAACCTTATACTTGATTGTTGAATATGTTAAAGAAGAAATCAATGCCAGTTAATTTACAGACTGAAACTCACCTGAATTGCTTGATGTTTTTTTAAATGTTGAGATGCTTATACTAATGCATTTTTGGTTGCTGCAGGCCAAGCCACAGCTAACAGACAGGTCAAAGCTTCCAACTATTGTGGATCCTGTGATTAAAGAGTTGCTGAACTTGAAACATCTTCAGCAAGTAAGTTGCATGCCAAATATTTTTTAAAGGGAATTGACATTATTTTTAAAAATACATTCAGTTTATACAATTTTACTCATGTTTTGGTGGATAAAAACTTAACGTTCTTCCACATTTCTTACCCATTTTATTGCATATCTGAAATAGGACATAATCTTGCCATTTTCCAATAGCTAAATGTCTTTAACTGTGATTGGAATTTGGCATAAAATGTATTTTTAAGGTTAGATTGTCAGCAAGTTCTGGTTGATCGCCATTTGAAAATTGGAAGTGCTAATCCTTTCATTGAAGAAAAAGTTTATAGTGACATCATCACACTTACCCAAAAAAGTTGAGCCAAACTCTGAAAGTCCTGTTGAATCTATAGAAGGAAGAGAACAATTGATTATCTAGATTGAAAGTCATTGTCCACTTCATAATCTTACCAAGAAGAACATCATAAGCACATGTGAACCAAGCATTTATGATGACGCAAGAAGGAAAGCAAAATGACAAAATGTGTTAAGTCGAGAGATAGTTATTGGAAAGAAAGCCATTGATTATAAAAAGTATTAAGATCAAGTTTAAAAATAATGTTTCAATTGACAAGCACAAAGCAAGATTAGTAGCTAAACAGCAACAAATTGAAGATTGAGGAGTCTTTGCTCTAGTTGCAAAGATAATTATGATTAGAATGTTGACAGCGCTTGCTTCCAATCATAGTTGGAATATCCACCAAATAGATACGAAGTACACTCCTAAAAACCCAATTTTGTTAAAAAAGAAAAGGAAGAAAAGGAATATATGGTATGTCATATAAAAAAACACTATGATTTGAAACAAACTCCACAACATTAGTATTCAAAACCGAATGAGTACTTTCCCCAAAGGAAATTGAATTTTTTAACCCATTTTATACATCAAGAAGTCTGATCGCACATTATTGTTCCTTCAAAATATTGGTCGTAGGGTATTGGTCACAGCGCTAGAGGTTGATTTTCTAATTATTGTAAATATGTGAGGTGAAGGGAGATATGAAGATCAATTTGGAGATGTCTGATATTGGATTACATCATTATCTTTTCAAATTGAAAATTTCTAATTATTATAAATAAATCATACATGAGGTGAAGGAGGATATGAAGATCAATTTTAAGATGCGTCATATTGAATTAGGTCGTTATATTCTTGAAATTGAATTGTGAAGAACACCTATGAAAATATTTTTCTCAAATAGATTACACCAAGGATACTCTCTCATGCCTCAAAATACAAAAGTTGTGAAGCTTCATCAACACCAATGGAAAAAGGAACAAAGTTGATTGACGATCCAAATGGAAAATCAATCAACACAATTCTATATAAGATTTTGATTGGAAATTTATTTACTTCACTAATCCTTGTCAAAAGATGTCTTATGGAATTGAAATCCTGTCACGACTCCAAACGTAGTTGGTTAGGTGTAAAAGTGAGTTTTGAGATATCTAAAATTTTAGATTGGAGAATTTGGAAAAGGACGATTTTAATTTGTGGGCTTCTCAGATTTTGATTAGGCAGGTTGTATAGACTCTAAACGATAACTTTAGTTATTAATTCAATCTTGACTCTATCATTATCTTATAGATTTTTTAGGAAACTATCTTATTGCAGTCTTTATTTGCAACTTTGTTAAAAAAGAAAATCAGAAAAAAAATGTTTCTGTCATCCCTCAGAAGCAGTGTACATGCTAGTTGTTGCAACAGATGACTTCATGAGAATCTTTGACAACCATAATTTAATCCAACAATTATGTACTATGATAATCAAAATAAGTTAAAGACATCTAAGAATCGTGTGTTCCATGCTTACACAACTCACCATCACATCACTTCATTTGTTAACATTCTCTTGACAAGAATATTGATCTAAGTTATCAGTCAATCAATGAAAAACTTATATACATTTTCAAGAAGACGTTGATGTTAAATGTTCTTCATTTGTATATGGATAACAAATAAACCTATTTGTTACAGGTGACTTTTACCATCCACTAATAGAATAAACTTTATGGAAAGAATTGAAAAATATAAATATTCTATTTAATCACATACCCCAACACATTTGTCATATAATCATTTCTTGTGTAAGAGGCACATCCATTCATATGTGTTGTCTATTAAGAGATCTATGGGACAAATTTATTCAAGCTCTCCAATTTTAACAAGTGCGTGCTTGGTATGATCCTTCAAAAATTAATAAAATGGTCTGATCAATGTCGTATCTGCAGCAAGGGCTTTAAAATGGTTTGTTTAGTCGAAGGTAATGCGACTTAGCAACTTCAAGTACATGTAGTTTGTCAGCTTACTTCAAATACGGTGAGCAAAATTGACCTTTTCAACTTACTTAAAATACAATGAGCACATTGGACTTATCCTCTTTTATGATTTTGAGTCATTAAAACTACCATTTCAATTAGAGGACTAGAAAAAGTTTTACTTAGGCCCCTTACAAAGGAAGTTTGTTTGCTAATTCAATTCACTTTGTTTTCTACATGACATATAAGAGATGAAGGAGCTTATAGTGGACCTTATTTATGCAGGTAGCAGCTATTGCAGTTCTTTGTATACAAGTTGAGCCTGATTATAGGCCACTGATAGCTGATGTTGTCCATTCTCTTATTCCTCTTGTGCCAGTAGAACATGGAGGCACTTTAAGGATTGCTAATACACCTAAGTACAATTGAGATAAATCCCGATTAGTGATATTTTAGACTCTATTTTGTATGGTATTTGCCCAATGGGTGGTTAATTAAGTTCCCATGCAATCATTCCATATTTTATTGATTTGTTTTTATTTTTCTAATAGAAACTATCAATTAAAGTTTTGTGTTGGTTGACAAAATTCAATTGGAATCTAGGCCTTGTGCACTCCTTCCTCTTGAAGGGAGAGAAGATAAATTTAAATGTAGAGATAGATGTTTTGTTTGTTGATAAGGCTCAAGAAAGCTTCAAACAGAAAGTTCAACTAGTGGTTGAAATTGTATTTATAGATATGTGATGCAAGAGTATCCTAGGGTATTTGGCAATCCTGCATGCTAGAGTGATTTGACCTTGAGGTTGGAGAGCTCGGTTGAAGAAGAGGTGTGCTCAGTCACCATTGAGTTGTCATGTTGGCCAAGGAGCTTGACATATATTAATACTCGACATATACTATGTTGCTCAATTTATACTACATTTCTTGGCTTATACTATGTTACTCAACATGTATTGGTGCTCGACAATGGTTGGTATTTTGCTGATGCTTGGCAGTATGGCACATCGAATGGAGTTCTTGTAGATTGGATCAGTCAACTTAGTCCATTTAATGCGTGTGGAGTGTGATTGTGACATGGAGCGATCATAGGGATGTATGAGGATTTATTTGGGTCTTGGTGATCTTTCCTATGTGTATTTAATGATTGTTGTAAGCCAACTAAGGCAATTTATGTTTATTGTATTCTAATTGCATCAAGCCAACTTGTGGCTGGAGTGTCTATTTAATGCAAGGGTTTATTTAAATTGTAACTTGATAGGCTGACCTGCAACTTAGTTGGCTATAAGTAGAGGGTCTTTTGTAGTCTTAAATCATTATTCATCTAGCATGGATAAGATGGAGTAGCTGAGAGCAGCGAATTTGAATAGAGCTAGTAGCAAAGTGTGGCCTTGGGAAATAAAAAGGTTGCTTGGTGGCTTGTGAGCACAAGTTTAGATTCTTCTTAGGGTTTTCTACTAGATTGTGGCTCTGGGCTAGCTAAGAGTTTGGATCTTGCGAGGTCTTGTAGAATTGATATTGTAATTGTTGATGTACTTGGTCGTAACCAAAAAGGCCTTACAACCAAGCATGTTGGATGTAAATTTTAGGATTCTATTATGAGAGTTGGCATTATTTGGATCTAAATCTCTATGTTATTATTTATATTTTGATGAGTGGTTATTTGTTAGGGCTAGGACATCTCCTTTGGGGATTCTCCTACCTTGTACTGCCTCAAGTGGTATCAGAGCTAGGTTTCATCTAGTTGGAAATTATTAGAGTGAAGGTTGGATCTAGTTGATCTTATGGATTTGTTGCTTGGATTTGCAAAGATCTTGGAAGATGCCTCCCAGAAGATCGAACCATAGGGCGATTGATGATCTCTATGTTGATGTGGTGGCTAGGAGTTCAGAGAAGGTTAGATCATATTTTAGATCTAAAGTGGAGTTGATGAAGAATGAAATCATGAAAGCTATTATTGGTGTACCAAGGAATGTGGGTTTTGAAGATGGTTATGAGGAAGCTGCTGATGACTTTTAATTTGTTGGATCTAGTGGTGAAGATAGAGTTGGTCAGTTGGATAGATCTGATGCTCGACTGAAGCTAAAACACAAGATTCAGATTTCTAATTTCTCAGGTACTTTGAATCCTTAAGACTCGATTGATTGAATTGGTGAGTTAGAAGACTACTTTGAGTTAGAGGATATTGAAGATCCACTTAGAGTGAGGTTGGCATAGGCTAAGCTAAAAGGACATGCTACATTATGGTGGAAAGAATTGAAAAGAGATCGATAAGAGGAAGGTGAAATGAAGATCACTAGATGGAGATTGATGGTTACAAAACTGAAAGCTAAGTTTGTTCCTCTTGATTATGAACTTGAATTGTTTAAGAGGTTGTAGAATTTGAAATAGAAGGATATGTTTGTCAAGGATTATACTGAAGAGTTCTACAAGTTGACTATTCTGTCTAGACATTTTAGACATAGAGAAATGTCTAAGGAGAAGGTGGCTCAGTAGATAATGATTTGAGATTCAATATTCACGACGAGGTTGGTATGTTGAAGATTGATTCGGTTAAGGATTATTATTAGTATGCTCTGAAGGTAGAAGATAAGTTGAAGAGGAGACATCAGGGTAGTTCCCAAGGGAAGGAGAAGTAGGATCACTCGGCAAAGGAAAACGAGTGCAGAAGATGCACCAAAACCTATTGAGCTAAGGAAGAGAATGAGTAAGGTTTCCTTAAAGGTAATTGTTTTTGTTGTGGTGAAGGACATAGAGCTTATGAATGCTCCAAAAAGGTTGGTGATAGAAGAGTTGTTGTTGTGAATGAGGTGGAAGACCCAGTCAATGAACTCGAGAGGGAAGGAGAGATCCTGATGGCTCGGTGAGTATTGGTAAGTAAAAGGGTATTGGAACCTTGTCAAAGGAGTAATTTGTTCAGGACTCAGTGTAAGTGTGTGGGTAAAATCTACAATGTGACTATGGATGGTGGTAGTACTGATAACCTAGTTGTTGAGGAGATGGTTCAAAATCTTGGCTTAAAGAGATTGAGACATCCTTGTCCTTATAAGATTGGTTGGTTACAAGATGAACATGCTTTGGAAGTGAGGGAGCAGTGTCTTGTTAATCTCTAGATTGGACAATATAAGGATCAAGTGTTGTGTGATATTATGAACATGAGGAGTTGTCACACATTTCTTGGTAGACATTGGCAATATGATTTCAGGGCTATGCATGATTATGTCAAGAATGTATTTATAGTTGAGAAAGGTGGTAGGAAGTTTTCACTGATTCCTTTGCAAAATGAATAAATCGATAGGAGGAACCTGAACTTTGGGAGCCAAATTGAGCTAAAGGATTCTGATAGGGTTAGAGATTAGTGTGGAAAATAGACTTGTATTACACCAAGAAAGGATGTGCAAAAGTAGAGCAACCATGGGATTATTACTAGAAAGGATTGACGTAAGTGGAATAAAGGGAAGAGTGTTCAAGTTGATAACTTGGAGGTTATGTATGTGAAGAACTAGTTCGAGATTTATGTGTTGAATCTTGCAAGATGTTCTTCTAACTATTGAGAACATCTTTTTGCACCTAAGGTGTCTAATGCAGGAGCATCCTAGGGTAGTTGGCAATCCTGAATGCTAGAGTGGTTTGACCTTGAGGTTAAAGAGCTCGGTCAAAGAAGATGTGTGCTTAGTGATCATTGAGTTGGCGTGTTGGCCAAGGAGCTTGGTCACTAAAGGATCTTGACATATACTAATACTCAACATATACTATGTTGCTCGCTTTATACTACATTTCTCAACTTATGCTATGTTACTCAGTAATGTTTGGTGATTTTGGTGACACTTGATAGTATACAGATTGGATCAGTTGACTTGGTGCATTTAATGTGTGTGGAGTGTGATCATGACATGGAGTGATTGTAGGGATGTGTGAGGACCTATTTGGATCTTGGTGATCTTTCCTATGTGTATTTAATAATTGTTGTAAGCTGACTAAGGTAGTTTATGTTTATTGTGTTCTAATTGAATCAGTTTAACTTGTGGTTGGAGTGTTTATCTGATGTAAGGGTTTATTTAAATTGTAACTTGCTAGGCTGACCTGTGGCTTAGTTGGGTATAAGTAGAGGGTCTTGTGGAGTCTTAAATCATTATTCATCCAGCATGGAGAATATGGATTAGCTGAGAGGAGCAAAGTTGAACAGAGCTAGTAGCTAAGTGTGGGCTTGGGAAACAAGAAGGTTTCTTGGTGGCTTGCAAGCACAAGTTTAGATTATTCTGGGGGGTTTTCTACCATATTGTAGGTCTAAGCTAGCTAAGATTTTGGATCTTGCGAGGTCTTGCAGAACTTATATTGTAATTGTTGATGTACTTGGCTGTAATCCAGAAGGCCTTACAACCAAGCGTGTTGGATGTAAATCTTATGATTCTACTATTAGAGTTGGCATTATTTTGATCTAAATATTTGTGTTATTGTTTATATTCTATTGTGTGGTTATTTTCTAGGGGCTAGGACATCTCCTTTGGGGATTCTCCTACCTAAACTGCATTAGAATGTTACTTTCGGTTGTGTTTAACTTCACTTTGATTAGAAGAAAATGTAAATGTTTGTTGAGTATGGAAGCATGTGAGGTTTGTAGGAATTTAATTTGTCTTAGTATATATAATTCTTTTAAATTTTTAATGGACAGTCAAGAGTTGAACCTAAAGCCTCTCTTATTTGCTAAAAGGACATTCTATCATTGAGCTATGGGCTCTCTTGGTGACTTGTCCATCTTCAATTTGGTTGTGGTTAATTTTCCAATAATTCTTTGAGCCTCACTATAAGTATTCAAATATCCTTGCTAAGCCTAGTTTTTCTCATCTACATGTTAATACCATAGTAAAATATGAATGGACTAGCTAGGAGTCAAACCTAGGACATTCTATATTTTTGTTGTGATGCTTTGCTATTGATTTGAATCTCTTGGTGATTGGTTCATCTTTGGTTCAAGTATAGCTCTTTTTTGCACAAATTTCAAATTGAATAAAATATTTTAAGGCCTTAATAAAATAAAAATATTTAAGTTTCTAACCACCCATCCTATATTTTATGCATCAAGCATAACATCATTGGTAATTTTATAGAAAAAACTATAGTTGATTGAATTGTAAACCAAATATATTTTTCCTTAGAAGTGAAATCAATTTTTGACTCCTCAACCAATACATGTTAATAGTGAATTATAATATAATCAATGCTAAGAAAATATCATAAAATATATTGTTTGATTGATAAATTTTCTAACAAATGCATTGGAAGGAAGCTAGATAAAATTGTAGAACAACTTGCTACTTGATATTTAGAGGGGAAATAGGTTGTAGATATAAAAATTCTAAATAGATAAACTATATTGCTGACATAGTATTTTCCCTAAAAATCCCAAGAAAACCTAACAAAAGTAACCTCAATGCATTATTCAATAATCATTTATACAATATCAAATCTCTCTATAATCAATTCTCTCTAGAGAAATTATGTTAAAATAAAACGTGCATCTTAATGTTATTGTTTCAATAGATAAGAGCAATCAACAATATTAACATGATGCATAAATAAGAGAAACTAAAATACAATAACATAAAGATTTAATGTGGTTGACACAATATGAGAAACATTCACCAAAGGAATAATCATCGATGTATTTTATTATTCAATGAAGTGAAAATTACAATCTAATGATGTTGATAATGATGTTAAATAACTTATGTGAGGTGAAGGACGATATGAAGATCAATTTTGAGATATTTGATATGATTCATTGGAATGATTTTTTCTAAATATTGTTAATAACTTATACATGAGGCCAAGGAAGATATGAAGATCAACTTTAAGATGTCTAATATTGGATTACATCACTTTGTTGAAATTGAATTGTGAAAACCATGTAAGATATTTTTTATTAGCAACAAGGGTTTTAAAATGGTTTTCTTTGCAACTTCATGTACAAGTACTTTTTCAACTAACTTCAAATAAGGTGAGCAAAATTGACTTTTTCAACTTACTTCAAATACATTGAACACATTTGTCTTATATTCTTTATGTTTTTGAGTCATTAAAACTACCATTTCAATAAGAGGACTGGAAAAAAGTTTTACTTAGGCACCTTACAAAGGAAGTTAGTCTACTAATTCAATTCACTTTGTTTTCTACATGACATATAAACGAAGAAGAAGCTTATAGTGAAGTTTATTTATGTAGGTGGTAGCTATTGCAGTTCTTTGTGTGCAAGCTGAGCCTGATTATAGGCCACTAATAGCTGATGTTGTCCATTCTCTTATTCCTCTTGTACCAATAGAACATGGAGGGGCTTTACGAATTGCTAATACACCTAAATGTAATTGAAATAAATCTTGATTAGTGATATTTAAGACTCTATTTTGTATGGTATTTTCCCAATGAGTGGTTAATTAAATTCCCATGCAATCATTCCATATTTTATTGATCTATTTTTATTGTTCTAATAGAAACTATCAATTAAAGTTTTGTGCTGGTTGACAAAAGTCAACTAGAATCTAGGCCTTGTGCATTAGTTCCTCTTGAAGGAAGAGAAGAGAGAGAATAAACATGCAGAGCTAGATGATTTGTTTGTTGATTAGATTAAAGAAAGATTCAAATAGAAATTTCAATTAGTGGTTGAAATTATAGGGACGTTACTTTTGATTGTGTTTATCTTTACTTTTCTTAGAAGCAAATGTAAGTGTTTTCAAGTATAGAAGCATATGAAGTTTGCAAGAATTTAATTTCTCAAATTGAATATAGAATTCCTTTGAATTTTTAATGGGCAGTTGGGAGTTGAATTTATAACCTCTCTCATTTTTTAGGGTGCTCATTGAGCTATGAGCTCTCTTGGTGACTTGTCTATCTCCAATTTTGCTGTGGTTAATTTTCCAACAATTCCTTGAGTCATAGTACAAGTATTCAAGTATCCTTTATAGGCCTAGTTTTGCTCATCTACATGTTAATACCATATTAAGATATGAATGGACCAGTTCGGAGTCAAATCTAAGATATTTTATATTTTTGTTGTGATGTTTTTCCATTGATTTGAAACTCATGGTGATTGGTCCAACTTTGATTTAAGTGCACCTCATTTTCTCACAAGTTTTAAACTAAATAAAATATTTTAAGGTCTTGATGAAATACAAAAGTTAAAGTTTCCAACCAACTTGAAGTCTACATTATTGTAATTTTATCAAAAAATATTGTTGATTTAATTGTAAACCAAGTACATTTTTTCTTAGAAGTGAAATCAATTTTTGGCTCATCAACCAATACATGTTAATTTAGTGAGTTATAATATAAATAATGTCAAGAAAATATCATTAAAGATAGTTTTGGATTGATAAATTTTCTAACAAAACTATTGAAAGGAAGCTAGATAAAATCATAGAGCAACTTGCTACTTGATCTTTAGAGGGGAATTAAGTTGTAAATTTAAAAATTCCAAATGGATAAAATATATAATTGACTTAGTATTTACCCTCAAAAAACCCAAGAAACCCCAACAAAAGTAACCTCAATGTCTTATTCAATAATCACAAATACATCAATAAGACAATATCAAAGTATGGATCAAATGTTGCTATAATCAATTACTCTATAGAAATTATGTTGAAATAAAATATGCATCTTAATGTAAGGGTTTCAACATAAATGAGAAACTAACAATATTAACACAATGCATAAAAAAGAGAAAAAAAAATACAATAGCACAAATAGTTAATGTGGTTGACACAATAGGAGATACATCCACTAGAGAAATAAGTGTCCACTTATTTTATTATTCAATGAAGAGAAAAGTATAATAAAATCATTTTCACAAAAAGAAGCCACTTATTTATCAAGCCTTTTTAGGTAATTTACAAGCTTGGTTGACAAAATAAACCGTAACCTTAAAAAATTCCTTGGGGGTTCACCTCAAACCCTCACAAAGATACATGGTGAGTGTATAGTACTTTCCTTATCAATCACCACATACTATCATCTCCCACTCGAAGATTGATCAGGATCCACACTAAAACAATCTCCTAATTGGAGATTGATTCTATTGGTACAACGTTATCCTTGTACCTCCCACTAGATAGGACTTGCATGGGATTGACTGATTCTCATATACACCATTATTAAGCTTGAAGGCCAATAGAAAGTGAACATGAAGTTAGTTACTCTTGAGTTACTACATTGGTTAACATATCTACAAGATTCTTGCTAGTATGTATGTTCTCTAGCTTCAAATATCCATCATATAAAATTAAGCGTATAAAATGGTAACATAGTTATATTTGTTTGTCTTTCAAGTGAAGGGATAATTTCCTTGAAAGATGAATTGCACTTTGATTGTCTGTATACAATATGTTATTCTCTTTTGTACTACATAATTTGTCCATAAACCTTTGTAACCAAATCATCTCCTTACTAGCCTCTGTTGTAGCAACATATTCTACTTTTGTGGTTGAAAGAGCTACAACCTTTTTCAATCTAGAAATCAAGTTGACTCTTGAGTAGATACATGCCATGTAGTGCTCCTCCTACTATTAATATCTCTTGCTAAATCTAAATCAACATGGCCTTTAAAGTGGAAGGCAAGCCTAAAAAAAATAATGACCAAGTTGTTGTACCTCTAAAAAACCTGAAAAATCTCTTTACTGCATTCTAATGCTCTTTTTCTAGGATTGTCCATATACCTTCTCATAAATCTCATTGGATTTGAAAAATATGATCTTGTACATACCATGACATACATCAAGCTACCAATTTTCTGAAAGTATGGAATCTTAGACATGTACTCCATCTCCTCCTATGTCCTGGGGCTCATCTCCTTAAACAATTTACAATTAATAAGAAAAGGTGTAATAACTAGTTTTGCATCTTGCATCTAAAATATGTTCAACACCTTCTCTATGTAATACTTTCCTGAGTAGACACTACATACAAACATCTTCCACTTGGAGATTGATCAGGCTCCACTCCAAAAACAATATCCTACTTAGAGATTGATTCTATTGCAATAACATTGTCCTTGTAGCTCCCACTGGACAAGACTCACATGAGATTGGTTGATTCTTATATCCACTATTACTAAGCCACTATTACATTTGGGGTCGAATTGTGACAACAGTGTAATTTGTGGTGATTTTCATTTTTTTTGTAATTGTCCTCAACACCGTCACAATACCCACATTGACATCATAATTGTGATGCTCGTGTGAGTATAAACAAAAAAAAGAAAACACAACATAAATCATTCCTCATTTGTTTTGATTGTGGAGAGATACACACGAAAGAGGGTGGAGAGCTCTGAACAAGGGTGGAGAGCTCTAAATTTTGCCATGCCCTTGTCATTGGTGCATTTCATTGTTGTGTATCTCTACATTTCTTTGCCGTGTTGTTTCTCTACGATTTTGTTGCTATGTATCTTTGCATTTTGTTTCCATGCCCTTTCTCTATGATTTGGTTGTTGTGCCATTGTGATCTCTGTATTTTGTTGTCATGCCCTTGCTCTACAATTTTGTTTCCATGTCATGCCCTTGTGATCTCTATACCCTTGCTCTGCGATTTATAGCCATGCCATGCCCTTGCTCTACGATTTTTTTGTCGTACTCTAGCTCTGTGATTTTCTTCAAGGAAGCTATGTAAATTTTTGTTTCTTTTCATTCTAAATAGGTATCTCTTTGTAGTTCCTTCTAAACATGTATATTTAGAGATTTTTTTAAAGGTTCTTATTACATCTTAGCACAACAGGAAAACTCATCTAGCTGTATACATATTCTAGAATCCAAATAATAAAACAAATAAACCTCACTCAACTCGTGCTAAGTGACTTACCTCAATATCCTCCACAAAAATAATGTAGACTAGGAAAATGGGTAGAGTTTGCAAGAAATTTTACAAAAAACATATCATATCAGATATTTTTAGAAAGAAACTAGCCATAACCTAGTTAAATGGGTCTACTTGCTGATTAGATGGGTTGATTAAAAATTCTTGTAGAACTGTCATCAGATTAGGTCAACACCATCACTTGCAAACCTCTCATGTCAAGCAATTTCTATATTGTTTCTACACCATGTTCTTGCTTCTGAGCTAACAGGTCTTCATGTGCATTTGTTTGTAAAGCATTAATTTTGTTAACAATTGTAAACTCTTAGAAAGTACATTGTTATTTTCATGTATGTATGTATATATAATAATGAATAATGATAATGTTTTCATGTATGTCAAAATAATAACTAAAATTACCATTGGATCATATAGTAATGAAGTATTTAACCCCGCTAATTAGAAACTAGACCAAATTAACTAGTGTTTCCAATGTCATAGTACCTACTATAAAACTTTCCTAGATTCTATCCAGTGGGTCCCATAATATTCTCTATGTTGTCTAACTATTATTTCTACTATAAAGTCTCTTTCTAAATCCATGCCTTCTCCTTCTCTTTCTAAAGCCACTCCTTATCCTTCCCTCTCCTACCTTAAATTTTGAATATCTGCCCCTCGTTAAGTCAAGCACTTTCTATACTATTTCAACACCATGCTCTTGCTTCTGAGCTAACAGTTCTTCAGGGGCATTATCTTCTAAAACATTATTTTTTTTGAAAAATTATAAACTCTCAGAAAGTGCATTGTTTTTTTCATGCATGCATGTATATATGTATGTATGTATATATATGTATGTATATATGTATGTATGTATATGTATGTATGTATGTATATATAGAGAGATCTTGTGAAAAAATGACATTAATCATTCCCCATTTGTTTTGATTGATTGTGGAGAGTTGTGCACGAAAGAGGGTGGAGAGCTCTAAATGCTAGTGAAGATTAGTGGAGATATAGGATTTGTTTTCATTCCTTTATGATCACTACATTTCGTTGCCATGCTATGCCCTTATGATCTCTATGCCCTTGCTTGCGATTTTCTTCAAGGGGAGAAGAGGTACCTATAAATGGAAGCACTTTCATGTTAAGAGTGTTTAGCCCTCTAAGTAAGTGATGTGGGGTCATATCAAGCACCTTTAATAGGTTTTTGCATGGATCTAGTTATTTTCCCCCTATTTTACTTCTCTCTCTCTCTCTCTCTCTCTCTTCATTTCCAGCCTATTTTTGACAAACTGCTCTATGAAACTAAGGACTTTGCCTCTGGGTCAAGGACAACCTTCTATGTCAAGGTTGACCTTGACCCTGACCTAGTTCACATATGACCTCAACCCTAACCTAGGGAAAGGTTGACCTCATCCTTGACCCCAGGTCCATTTTCAAATTTTGGAAGTTTTGGGATCTCAAGCTTCAAAAAGTTTCTTTTCCTACTTCCATGTCGGCTATTTTGGGTTTAAAAATGATAGACTCTTAAATTACATTTAATCTAGGTCCATTCCTAGGGGTTAAGATTAAATGGGATTTAATTCTCCTATGTCAGCCTTCTCTAGGAGCTTGTACTCTAGATCTCTATATAAGGAAGTGTTCTTACCTCATTTTGACAATCGATTGATCCATCCACCTATTATGAAGTTTATGCACAAAAGAGTTATCAAATGAGCATTCACCTACATGAAGTGAAGATCTACTATCCACTAAGCATTCAATCATTTCAAGTGTTCAAAGATCCAATTCATCAAGGAGGTCCATTGTTGGCCATTGAAGGATTCAATCTCTATGGAGCCCTCTTGTTGAAGATTTCTCTATCCATATTCATCCAAGCCTTCTTCTATGCAAAGATACATTCAAGATTAGTGTTGAAGATCTAATGACATTGATTTGAGACATCCTACATACATTTCTACATTCATTTGGAGCATCTATACTTGTGGATTCAAGGATCTGAATCCTCCACAAGGATCTCAACATAAGCAAGGTGAATAGTTCCATTTACATTGTTTATGCATATTACAATTTCAATTATATTTCAACGTTAATTCCAAACTAGGGTTTGACTAAAGAAAACCCCCCATTCAATGAACAAACCATTTTTCCTGTAGATATAGTGTGGAACAACAAATTGGAGAGCATATTTGGATATCCTTTTTGTCAAACTCATGAGATCCACAAACAAAAATTTCATTGGAGTAGTGCAAGTCAAGGTCAACTTTTTGGAGTACAATTGTGCCCCAGGGTAAGATTGTGCCTTGCCAACAGGGTCAAGGTCGACCTGCCTTCAAAGATAAAAGTTTTTTGGGTTTTCTCTGTATCGACGTTTCCAATCTAGAACAGGATGCAGAATTCCTCGAAACCGTACATAGACATCAGAAATCAACATTTTCCAAATTCAAGGTTAGTATTTATCTTTTATCTATTTCAAGATTTAAGCATATACTCCCCTCAAAATAGAAAGAAGACTAATTGAACCTATTTTCACCCTTTTCTCCATCACTTGATCCATTTTTTTGTGTTGAACACTTTCTTGTGCTTAATCATTTTGGTGTTAGAAAAAGGAATTACTGGCGGGGGGGGAATCAATAATCTACAAACTTTAGTCACCAACTGGATATTATTTGTTACTTTAAACCATACATAACAAAATAATAAAGTAATGTTGAATAGTAATAGTAACCATGCACAAAGATAACTCATAACACCATATTTTGTTAACTAGGGAAACCCTGGCCAAGGGAAAACCAAGGTGGGGATGATACCCACTAGATACTATATTGCTATATAAGTTCCTTGTTAGAGAATGGACCTTGTTAGGTGTCAATGAGAAAATTTAGTATAGAGAGTCCTTGTTAGAAGACTTTGAACCCCTGTTAGGAGTTGTGCCAACCTTGTTAGGAGTTGTAGTATAGTAGATGCAAGATGAGCCCACTACCCAAACATGCACTTCCAATTACAAGAAGAGCTCACTGCCCAAACAAGTAATTAGACTTCTAGAATATAGGTACTATAACTTCTTTCTTGTCTGATCTCTAATCTTCAACACAATCTCGGATCAAAAAATAGATTTTACAAAACTTTTCATATATCACTTTCATAGTAAGTTTGCATATCATAATACTCACACAACTTACACCACAATTACACATTTAATTCACAAGATGTCCATTGCATAAATACCATGCCTTTACACAAATTTTTACTAGGTTGACTAGGACCATAATACACTTTTCCAAATTAGAGTAAACATGTAGGATGTCGGCCGTAATTGGACAAGAAATTATTTTGTAAGTAAAATAATTCCTTTCCTTTAATTTTGTTGTTCTATTACATTGGTAAAACATGAATATCTCTTTTTTGTATAGTCTTTACTGACTTCTGAGGTTATACATGTCATCATCAACATGTATAAAATCTCCATCTAACTTCACTGGTCATAATATGACATCAACAACAAGTTATAAACAAAACAATACACTGTTGTATACCAAATTCATACTTAGACAATTTTTGAGTACCAAAAGCTAAGTATCTTTATTTTCAAGGTTTCTTGTAAGCATGTACATCATGTGTTTCCATAAATAAAAATAATTACATATCTTCATTAGCCAATTGTCACCAATTGTCACCAATCTCCCCCTTTGGCATTGATGGCAAAAAAATAGGGAAAATTGGCTAAGTATCAAAAACTTAAAATAAATAACACATTAACATTACATCTATAAAAACTTGTCCATCCTACATATGCTCCCCCTTATAATATGATTTCATACTTTACAATATTATTTTCTCCTCTTTACCTAATTAAAATTTTTCTTATGTACTTCTCCCCCTTTGACATCAATGAGAAAGGTTAAAATGTCAAAAAATTGTCAAAAACTTTTGTCAAAAATGTTGTTCTTTTGCCTCTAAGCTGATACTATCTTCATGCAATCATCAAAAATTTCCTTAAGATTTTTTATACCTTCTGTCCATGTATCTTTGGCTAACTCAGTAGAGGTGAGAATTGTGTATAGGGCATATAATGCAATCTCAACTGCATTAAGGTTGGAGTATAAAAAGTTAGAATAAGTGTCCTTGGCCTTGACACATCCTTCCAACTATTTCTCAACAATAAATATTCTCAAAGAAATAGACTCTCTAAAATCCAATACTCTCTTCAAAATTTTTCCTTCCAAAGTTCTAGTTTCCTGATATCATAATGAATACTAGCCACTTGTCCTTCAAACTCATCAATTTTGCTAGAAGGATGCTGTAACTGGCTAGATAGAGCTTCCAACTCACTCATCTTTCCTCCAATCCAACTATCAATATCCTTAGTCAAATTGTGAGATAGAGTACACTTGATGTATAATATATTTCCATCTTGTTGACATTTTTGAAGTTCCTTGATATAAATATCAAGACTTATCAAATCATTCTTAATATTTTGACAAATACTGCTAAACAAGTTAGCATCATGTGAAATCTGTGCCTTTGTTTTTGCAATGTTCAACAAATTTGTGAATTCCTCATCAAATGATTTTAGTACTAACTACGCCCTCTATGCAGGATCTGCCTCTGTATACTACACTGCCAGAGTACTATGTAATCGGTTAGTAACCTTCATCAAGGTTCTTTGTAGGCTCTTCATTATCTTGTCCTTCTAAATAAGTTTTGACAAAGATGAGATCAAATCAGTTTGATCATCATCATCAATTGTTAGGCTAGCAAGAAAAAGAAGAGTAGATGACCTAGAAGGTTTAGTTTCATCTTCCCTTTGCTTCTTTTCAATTGCCTGTTTGACTCTTCTTTCTTCTTCCTCTTTCTCTTCTCTTTCCATTCTTTCTTTTTCTCTCTTTTCTTCCTCTTCTAATCTCTTCTTCTTATCTTCCTCTGTTTTCCTTTTCATCTCATCTTCAACTGATCTTTTCTTTTCTTCCTCTACTTTTCATTCCATCTCATGTTCAAGCAATTTCTGCTTGATCTCTTCTATTTTCCTCTTCTCTCCTTCTAGTAGCCTTTTCTCCTCTTTAATTTCTCTCAATTATTCTTTAATATCAATAGTATGAGTTTCATTCTATTCAAAACTCTGTTAATGGTAACATTGGTCTAATCTATCTACATTGTGTCACCGCTCACTGACACTTCTGAGGTTCTGAGTGCTGGTGAAGATGTTGCCTTGGACTCTGTCATCATCTGACTTATAGCTGCTACAATTTCACTTCTTATCTTATCTTTCTCACCCACCATAAACATAAATTTTCTTACCTTATTTCTCAAGTAAGGTGCTAGATTGTTCAACAATTTCTTGATTTCTTCTTCATCATCAATCTTGCATATTTTTCTTAACATAGACTTCTGAAGTTCTATGTCCTCTTCTTGAGCTAGTGACTTCTTTTCAATGAGTTTGTCATAGACCTTTTGGTTTATTGTGCCTTCAATATCTTTAAGTTTTAGATTATTGGCTATTATGTATCTCACAATAGAGATATCAATTTGATCTTTCTCAAAATTGTTATAAAATCATAAAATTTATTCATTTGAATAAAGTTGCCTTCATTAGCAATAGTTGAATTTATTTTCTCTATCTTCAGCTTTCAAGGTTGTCGAGCTTTTCCTACTGACTTCTTAAAAGTAGTTACCTTCTTTGTTTGTTTAACTTCTTGTTCTTCTTCATTGGACTCAATAGTTGTCAACAATGTCTTTTGTCTCTTTCTTGGTCTAGTGGCTTGTTGTTTGACCCTTTTAGTCTTTGTGGTCACAACTTCCACTAATCTCTCTAATTTCCTCTTTGGCACACTTGGCTAAACATCTGACACTACTGCATAAGGAATGCTATGTTTTGAAGATGTCTCTCCAATAGATACTGATAAAGGTTGCACATTCAATATACCTTGTTTCATAGTTTTCTTGTGTAGTGCCTCTCCCATTTGACTTTTGTAAGTCATCTCAATGGATGCAACCTTGTTGATCTCACCTTGAGATGGGATCGTGATTGGGACCGTGAGTGGTCTACACCCTTGAGGTGATTTGATTTAGGTTACTGTATTAGTTACTTTGATTACGCTTTGGTTGATTTATGAGATCATTGATGTGATTTATGGTTTATTGAGGTCTATGTGAGTGGTTACCAAGATTGATGTGGTGTCATGATGTTGTTCCATGATTACCCTAAGATGTGTGCAGAGATTACACTATGTACTATTACCATGCTACACTAGACTAGGTTCTTGTAGCAGTGGTTAGTCATGTTTATGATTGTGTTTGCTTATGTGTTTTAAGTGCCTTTTAATGTTGTGTAAAATACCATTATTAAATGCTTAAATAATTAGAAATGAATTGTCCATGTTGGATTCATTGGTTATGTGTTGCAGATATTTATCTTGTTATATTTTGATCCAAGAGATATTTGTTACTCATGTTATGTTTTACATTTGAGATGATCTAAGGGTTAGATGTTATGCTTTGATTTCAATATCATAGATGTTAGACTACTATGTTGTTCAATTGATCATATTGCATGATGATGCCATTTTGAGATGACAATGTGTCTTATGATGATATATGGTTATCCAATATTTTGACATATCCCTGATTATGTTATGGAATGGATTTAATGCTATGGTTATTTACCTCATTCTTGCTTCATTATGCTATATGCTAACGTGAGTGATGTAAATGGATTATTTGGGTATAATTGAATAAATGGTTAAATTAGGTTATTTATTGCATTTAATTGCTTTGGCTATATTGTTATATGCAATTGCACTTGATCATGTTATTTAGTGTGCAAGATTTATATCCTTGGTAGTGGTACATGGAGTTAGTGATTCAACTATTCATATTTCACCAATGTCACCCCTATATGGTTGGTGTATCCTTATTTTAGTTTTTTAGTTAAACCTTTCAATGATTATTAAATCCAAACTCATTTTTATTATGTTATTAGACTAGTGAGCATGTTTGTGCATTTAGAGGTTCGCATTGTCCCAAAGGTTGTTAAGGAAATTCTATAATTTTTGGGTTTTCAAGCTTTTAATTTTATTAAATTTAATTTCTAGCAAATTTTCCATAGATGAATTCCTATTTCTACTAATAGCCTATTTTTGTTTGGGTCGATTCAGGGTTTAACTAGGTTGGTTGGTTATTTTCTCTAATCGATTATTCACTTGAAAAGTGAATAAGTATTGAAAAAGAAATTTAATTCCTCACTTCTCACTTTTGAATTAGAAAGTTTGAGAGTAAAGCCCAAAATTCTCTTCATGAGGATTTATTATTTTGTTCGTTGTGGGAGCTACAGGCATGGGATCATCACAAGATTGGTCTCATTAAATCTAGCTTGGGGAGACCTTAGATTGCCACAATTTTTGGCTACTTCTATGAGATTTTTATTTTATGGTTCCTATTTCCATTTTGCCCTTTTGGCTGTGAGGTAGGGCTCTTCTATTTTTTTTCCCCTCTATTTCAACTTTTGATTTTGGTAGCTATTTGTTAGGACGTTAAGAACTAGTGTTCCCCTCCATTTTTGTTTGTTGGTTCTACTTGGTTGGTTAGCTATGAACATTTTCCCTATTTTTGGGATGGGGGTTTGGGGTTTTGCCCCATTATGCTGGCCATTTTTGCATACGATGTCTGAACCCAAATTTTATTGGATTTTCCAGCTTTTTGTAGCCAAAGACCAAATGGGTATTAATTTCAAAGTTTTTCAATTTTTTGGGGTTTTTACCTCATTTTGCATTTTAACCTATTTTCTCATGATTTCGTGGCATGAGTTTGGTCATGGACCTAGATCATCCATTTGGATGTCAGTTAAACCATTGTTGCACTTTTATGTTTGCATTGGGATGCATGTCACATCCATACTCTCGGTGTTGTGTTTGATTGAGTGATTTTATATCTATTATTTTGGTTTCTTTTGGAGCTTTGTTATGGTTTTGTAGAAACTAGGATTCATGTAGAACCCATACTCCTAGATTGAGGCCAATTGAGTGAGTTCATGATCTTTGGTCTTGTTGCATCATTGGGATTTGTGTAGATTCCATATTCTCGAATTGAGGCCAATTGAGTGAGTTCATGATTTATGGTTTTATTGTTCTTGGGATTTGCATAGAATCTGTTCTCACAAGTTTGTTTTTGGTTGAGTGATATGTTGCTTGTGTTCTCATTGAGTCCTTGTGTTGTGATCTTTGTGATGGTGGTGTACCACACACAAGTATGTGTGTACATTTGTTAGGATGGGGCATTACATCTGGTATCAGAGCCCATGTTCAAACATTGGGATCTCTATGTATATGTTTCCCATATGGTTGATTTTTCATTTGCGTGAGTACAAGTGTCTCGATGAGAGCTTGTGATTTTTTTTGCTTTGGTATCTACTTGTGATGGACTTGCTTGTCCAGTAGATGTGACTAGAGCACTATGAGAAGAATGAAATGAGTCTTTCCTTGTTTTGTAGATAGAATCAATGTGCCTTGTTTGGTTGGTTGCTTGTGTGACCCTTTTAGATAAAACCACTAATTGGTGTCCATGTGTTGGCTTTGAGTGTATCTTTCGGTTCTCCTTGTGGATTAAGGTGAATTGTTTCCCTGCTTTCTCCTAATTTTAAGTAAATAAATGAATCTTATTTGTGATTCTTTGTTATGTTTTTATACTAATGAAATGGTTCCTTTCATTGAGAAATGAGTTTTTTTTTGTGAATCATTGCAAGGAATTAGGTTTTTCATTTTATCAATTGTGTTAATGACTTAAGTCTCCATTCTGATTGCTTCAGAAGCTTATGTAAATTGTATTAAATTAATGGATATCTAAATGTTGCATTGCATGGAAAAATAATTAAGAAGATTATTGTAGTTTGCATATGCATGAGATTATTGATGGTACTATTTGATGTGCGTGAGTGTGTTCTAACACTGCTATGGTGATGTATCCATTTACATTATGTGGTGGTTTATCCCTCTTGTGTGACTATTCCCAGTCATCACTTGTAATGTGATTTGATTGATGCCTTATTTTATTTGGCTGGAGGTACTTTCCTCATGTTGTGGGCTAGCATTAGTTTTTAGTATTTTCCTTTCTTGGAATAGTCATCAAATTTTCTCTATCACTCTCTTTGTGGCTGTTGTCACACTTAAATTATTGTTGAAATGAGCTCTTTTGTGATTTACTATTGAAGTTGACAATTCCCCATTTGGAATTTTGTTTTGCTTCATGGTGACTATTCTGAATGTGTTTTACTATTGCCCAGTTGTGTTTGTGACTCTATCATGTTCATCTCAAACTTCTGGCAGTATGTTCAAGGGATATTATCATAAAGAACATACTAGTGTGCTTGTAGTAGATGTAAATTTTGTTAATGTAATTAGATGGTTTAAATGTTGATTAAACTTAATGTATTTTTGGTAAGAGATTTGAAAAGATATGTACTTTTTTTTATGGTAAGTGATTCTTGAACCCTTGCTTTGAAATCCTTTCAGTCTCATTGTGCATTAGTGCTTGTGTTATGTTTAACTAATAAAATTATGAAAGAGAATAAATAATGGTTTTAGTGTTTGTATTACCTTTATTTCCATGCCTTATGTCATTATGGACATGTGTGCTCTTGGTTTGTCTTGGACGTCATGTTCATTGCTTGTCTTGGTAACCAAGACAATTTGAATTGCCTATGATATTTTATCTTGAGTGGTGATTAAAATTCTTAGATCTTAGGGCTCTCTAAGCTCCATCATTTTTTGAGCCTCATTAATATCTTTTTGACACTTTTTGAACAGAGTCAATTGGGGTCCGAACATGAAAGTTATGGCCTTCAGAGTGAATTTTGCATGAGAATCAAGTGGTCATGAACTTTCTTGCCTAGTTCATTCCATTTTCTCACATGGTTTAGTGAGAAAATTCGTGTGAGATTGTGCTAATGCAAAATTTTTCCTGGGGAAAAACAAGCAACTCTTTCGCACTTTTGAAGGCGTAGATTGATGTTCCAAGTACCCTTTATTGAGTGGAGGCCAATTCAATCATGACATATCACATTTATTGCTATTGGAGATGTTTAACCCTTCATGTTTTCTTAGGGAGGTGTTAACAAATCTTCATATTCTACTAGGTACTTATTGGGATTTGTGCTTGAGTTTGTGTATTTCCTATAACACTAACCCACCATTGTGTGGTGAAGTGTGGTTCACGAGTGTTCCTTGTTTGAAGTGGGTGTTGTCTTATTGTTTGAGAGTGACTTAGTATTTTGATGAGTTTAGATCTGCCTTTTGGGATGTTGATTTTGGTGGATCTCTATATCCTTTTCTATCTTGAGAAGTAGGCTAGCATGGTTATGCCCCCTAGCTTAGTTAGTGTTGGATGAGTATTTTGATGTTTGGTGGAATTATGAGTTCCCTAATGCATCTTGGGCTGATTTAGTGCAAAGGTTGAGAGTGACTCCCCCTAGCCCTAATGCTATGTGGTTTCAACCTCTCTAACCTTGTGTCTTCTAGAGGATTGTCTCAGTCAAGTTTCTCTTTGACTATTGACTTGAGGCTAGAGATTGAGTTTAGCTGTAGGTTGGGTGTGGTATTACCAACATGTTGCTGGAAGGACATGGTATCATTTGACACATGTTACCATCTTATGAGTTGGTTTGCACATATTACATGATTTTTTCCACTATTAAATTCTTTGCAACTTTTTCAAAAGTTGATATCTTGTCTGGTTGGGTTACGTAACCCTAGTTCACAATGATAGTTGAGCTTTTATACCATAGAAACTATGTGCTCCTATGCTTGGTGGTTAGTATCCATTGGAGTGTGTTGTTTTGTTGGTAAACTATCATCCTCTATGTTCAAAGGGTGAGTTTATGTGGATTCAAAGATGCTCATGTGCGAAATGATAATATTCTTGGGAATTTGAGATGGTTATTCCCCATGATTCCAACTCTTGTTGGAAGTGTGTTGTGTTTTGACCTTGTTTTGTGGTCATGTGGTAGGTGCATGTTTAGTTGAGCACCTATTGATGAGCTAGGGTGGCTTTTTCCTTACCTTGTATTGTTGATTTTATGGTAGATGGGTTTCCTAGTGCATATAATGTTCCTTGTTGGAGGACCATGTGTTAGTGTGACACCTATTCTCTTGTGGTTGACCTATTTGAGGGTTGATGTGATGGTTTGAGAATGTGAGGATGATTTGGTTGGACTCATGAAGGAGTTAGTGAGTCATCTCTATTACTAGGTTTTGATTTTGCTCTTGGTGTATTTGGTTTCCATTCTTGGATTGTAGGCTTCCAGAAGTAAGCCTAGTCTTTGGAGGGGATGATGTAGTGTCTCTCCCATTTGACTTCTATAACTCATCTTGATGGATGAAAACTTGTTGAACTCTCATTGAAATGGGATTATGATTGGGACCATGAGTAGTCTACACCCTTGAGGTGATTTTATTTAGGTTACTATATCAATTACTTTGATTATGCTTTGGCTCATTTATGAGATTATTGATGTGATTTATGGTTCAATGAGGTTTATGCCAGTGGTTACCAAGATTGATGTGGTATCATGATGTTGTTCCATGATTACCCTAAAATGTGTGCAGAGATTGCACTGTGTACTATTACCATGCTACACTAGACTAGGTTCCTGTAGTAGTGGTTAGTCATGTTTATGCCTATGTTTGCTTATGTATTTTAAGTGCCTTTTAATGTTTTATAAACTACCATTATTAAATTCTTAAATAATTAGAAATGGATTGTCCATATTGGATTCATTAGTTATGTGCTAGGGATATTTACCTTGTTATATTTTGATCTGAGAGATATTTATTACTCATGTTATGTTTTACATTTGAGATGACCTGAGGATCAGATGTTATGCTTTAATTTTAGTATCATAGATGTTAGACTACTATGTTGTTCAGTTGATCATATTGCATGAAGATGCCATTTTGAGATGACAGTGTATTTTATGATGATATATGGTTATCCAATATTTGGACATATTCCTAAGGGCCTGTTTGGATCGTGGATTTGAGAGGGAATTAGAATTTGGAATTCTAAAAAAATTTCAATCCATTGTTTGGGTTTGCAAAACACGAATTAGAATTTGGTAAAAATGGGATTCTGTATCCTCATTTATACTCTATTCCATGGATTTCATCTTCCATCCAAATACTTGGAATTGGTGATAAACCCATTTTAATTCCAATTTGGAAGAAAATGGGCATTCAAAATTTATTGAAAACAATAATTTTTGGTATCCGCCACAACTCTTTTTGGTTTGCTGCTCGAAAATATCCATTGTTGTCACTCTTCTGCTCTTTGCTCGACACAGTTGTGGGTAGCTTCATAATCAATCTTTTATGAATCCTTGACATCGCCATTCCTGCTAGCTAAGCAAGATATAATGACATCGACAGAAATACCCTGATCAAAAATTGCTCTTTGAAGGGATTTCATGTGGGTCACATATGCAAAACATAATTGGGCGTCCCTCAATTCTTCCTTGATCTCCTCCTTTCTTAGTTTTCCCCTAATGCTGGAGGTATATGCAGTGGTTGTGGCAGTTTATCTGGAACCAATTGATTCACCAACCCCAGTAACGGATTGAGATGCAAAGCCATTTCTAGTAGTGGAGTAAGCAGAGATAGTAGTGGAGGGAGCAAGGGAAAAACCTTGAAGAACTAGCATACCTTCTTGTTCGATAGCCTGCTGCAGCGCCCCCTCCAGGTTTATAGCTAGTAGCCAGAGCTCCCCTAACCCACCTTGCATCAGGAATCGAATCTCAACTATGAAGACTGCCTTTTTTGGGCTTCTTTCCCTGGCAATGACAAACACATTGAATCCTCTTCTCACTAACTCCAAAACAACAAATTTGCCAATGTAGCCAATGGATCCAACTACTAAAACATGCATGTCCTTAGGATATTTGCTCCTGAATTCTTGCAGAGGTATTTGGTTGCTTGAAGCGTTCACCTTGCTATTGTAAAGCCATCTTTTATCATAAACTCACTTGTCTACACCCTGTTGTAAAGCTCTCTTTATCATAAACTCACTTGCCTACACCTGCTATGAGAGCCTTTCAAATTGAGAAATATTGGGAAATCCCCTGCATTTTTTTGCAATTCCAAAAATGTGCAACCAAACAAAGGAAATGCGTATTCTATAATAAATTCTTGGCGAACCAAACGGTCCCAAATCAAATCCCCAAAACTATAAATTGGATTTCAAGTTCCAGAATCCCAAATCAAAGATTCTGAATGCCAATCCTGAAATCATATTCCAGCAACCAAACGGACCCTAATTATCTCATGTCATGGATTTAATGCTATGGTTATTTACTTCATTCTTGCTTCATTATGCTATATGTGAATGTGAGTGATGTAAATGGATTATTTGGGTATAATTGAATGAATGGTTAAATTAGGTTATTTATTGCATTTAATTGCATTGGCTATGTTGTTAAATGCAATTGCACTTGATCATGTTGTTTAGTGTGTAGGATTTATGTCCCTAGTAGTGGCACATGGAGTTAGTGATTCAACTATTCAATTTTACCAATGTTGCCCCTATATGGTCAACGTATTCTTATTTTAATTTTTTATTTAAACCTTTCAATGATTATTAAATCTGAACTCATTTGCATTATGTGATTAGACTAATGAGTGTGTCTGTACATTTAGAAGTTTGCATTGTCGCAAAGGTTGTTAAGGAAATTATGTGATTTTTGGGTTTTTGGGCTTTTAATTTTATTGAATTTAATTTTTGGCAGCTTTTTCATAGATAAATTCCTATTTCTAGGAATAGCCTATTTTTTTTTGGGTCAGTTTAGAGTTTAACTAGGTTGGTTGGTTATTTACCCTAATCAATTATTCACTTGAAAAGTGAATAAGTATTGAAAAAAGAATTCAATTCCTCACTAAACTCACTTTTGAATTGGAAAGTTTGAGAGTAAAACCCAAAATCCTCTTCAAGAGGATTTGCTTTTTGTTTTTTGTGGGAGCTATGGGCATGCAATCATTGTGAGATTGATCTTGTTAGATCCAGCTTGGGGAGACCTTGGGTTTCTGTGATTTTTGGCTACCTTTACGGGAATTTTATTTTATGGTTCAGATTTATGTTTTGCCCTTTTGGCTATGAGGTAGGGCTCTCCCATTTTATTGTTTTTTCTCCATTTCAACTTCTATTTTTGGTAGTCATTTGTTAGGAGAATAAGAACTAGTGTTCCCCTCCATTTTTGTTTGCTGGTTCTGCTTGGTTGGTTAGGTATGAACATTTTTCCTATTTTTGAAATGCGAGTTTGGGGTTTTATACTATTATGCTAGCCATTTTTTCATACAATTTTCAAACCCAAATTTTATTAGATTTTTAGGGTTTTTGTGCTCAAAGACCAAATGGGTTTTAATTTTGAAGTTTTATAATTTTTTGGGATTTTTACCTCATTTTTCGTGCTTCCCTATTTTCTTAGGTTTTCTAGGCATGAGTTTGGTCATGGACCTAGATCATCCATTTAGATGTCAGTCAGACCATTGCCACCGTCTAAGCCCAAGTATTCCTTAATGATCGATAGTGTACAAGTACTGTGAGGGAAAGGTGGAAAGAACCCTAGGAAAGGGACTGCAACAGACCTCGAATCCGATGCACGTAAACAATCAATCAGTCATGGCATAGCATCACTTGAATGGCTAATGATAGTTAGTCCCAACGCCCCTATGAACACCCCCACTATAGAGCATACTAGGCCCCTACTATTCTATGGGGGAGGTTGCAACCAGGGGGGGCAGCCCACATTATATAGGAACAACTAGATTTTTGGGGTGGCCCCATAGAACCATAAAATAGTAGGGGGGCGAGTAGAATAATAGGGTGAAAAAGGGTTGCACTTTTATGTTTGCATCAGGATGCTTGTCACATTCATACTCTCGACATTGTGTTCGGTTGAATGATTTTTTATCTGGTGTTATGGTTTCTTTTGGAGCTTTGTTATGGTTTCATGGACACTAGGATTCATGTACAATCCATACTCCTAGATTGAGGCTGATTGAGTGAGTTCATGATGTATGGTTTTATTGTTCTTGGTATTCTTGTAGAATCTATCCTCCTAAGTTTGTTTTCAATTGAGTGATATGTTTCTTGTGTTCTCATCCAATCCTTGTGTTATGATCTCCATGATGGTGGTGCACACACATGAGTACATGCATGTACATTTGTCAGTTGACTTGCGAGGCTCGATCTTCCATGGTACTTGTTGGAAGTTATGATCATTTGGGGTTGGGTTGGGAATATGCATGCCTACGAGCACTCATCATTGCATGAGAATGGGTAGGGTATGGTAGCATATGGATGGGGCTTTCATCTCACAACCTAGTGATCATGGCACCATAGGTTGGTAGAGGAAGTTTTAATTAAGTGACAACTAAATAAAATGTTTGAGTAGAAATAAAACTTAAGATAATAAAAGGGTTTAGGATGTGCTCCTTCAGTTGGGAAGTCTAATCTACCAATACTAGCTTGGGCTTGTTGATGCCTATCAATCCTCCATGATGTCAGCCCCTATATTATAGCCCATTGAGTGTCTAACCAGGACTTGTAGTTTATGCATTGTCTATGTTCTTGGTTTCAATCCACATTACTATCTAGTGTGAGTGTTAGCCATGGACATTGTGCTTTATGTGTGTTTGTGGTTGAATCATTATCTCCATCAGCATAGTGGGGGTGGATCTATAGGTTCCACATGGTTGGGAGGCATAGCTACCCATACCATTGCTAGGGACTAGTGTATAGAGATGGTCTGTGATCCTAGTGCGACCGTTGCTAGATGTTTTCACTTAATACTTTGGGTTTCACAATATGATTTCTTGTGATTTATGCTTTCATAGGAATGCTTGGATATCATGTTTATATGATGTTAGTTTATTTGACACATTCCTATATTATGATGTTTAGCATATGATTAGATGGTGTGAATTGCATCATTGGAATATCTATAGCTTTGGTTTAGCATGTTAGATTTTCTATTTGTATGATGTTTAGCATATGATAGATGATGTGGTTGATTTATTGGATTATCTTATGCTTTACTTCTAGCATGTTAAATTTCCTTATTCTTATATTGTAGCACATTTTAGTAGTGACATTCTCATAAGATAGCTCCGATGATCTGGTTGATAGTTTGAGATGTCACATACGAGGGATGGATAGGACCCACAATTGTCTTATGATGCTATTAACAGTTGGAAAGAACTGTGTACTTAGTTTGGTTGTTTAGTTATTGCAATATTATTTCTATACATTGCAATGTTTCTTCTACACTTTTCAATGTTGCTTTTAGTACATCCTTTTTACTACTATTGTTTAGATGGATAAATGCTCCTCTTTCTTGTTCATGGCATCTTGTTGTTTATGCACTCGAGTTTTGTTCCTTGATCTACATAGATCAAGTACTCCCTAGTATGGAGGTTTGTTTCCTTGTTTCATCCCTTGTTTTTTCCTTTAGAGTAATTCTTCCTTTCTTTGGGCGACCATGCATCAACATTGGGCAATATTTTAAAGTATCGCACATCCAAAGGAGAAGAATCGTGCGATACTAGAAAGTATCACATGCCCTTGTAAGATCTATCATGTGATGCATGAGCATCAAGCTTGGATTTTAGTGGATTTGTTTTATTTTGCTGGTTTCAATTTCAGCCCCTTTTGCTATTAGGTAGGGCCTTCCCATTTTATTGTTTTCACTATGTTTCAACTTCTGTTTCTTGTAGCAGTAGGATAGGAGGCTGAGAACTAGTGTTCCCCTCTATTTCTGTATGTTGGCTCTACTCGATTGGTCGAGTATGAATGTTTTCCTTATTTTTGGGATGGGGGTTTCGAAGTTCGAGCCATTATGCTAGCCTTTTTTGCATATGGTGTTTGATTTCATTTATTTATGGATTTTTGGGATTTTTGCACCCAAAGGCCAAACGGGTTTTAATTTTGGAAATTTTCCAAAATTTAGGTTTTTTACCTTGTTTTTTGTGCCACCCTATTTTCTTGGGTTTTCTTAGCACAATGTGGTTTACATACCTAGACAATCTATTTGGATGTCAGTCAAACCACTGTTGCACTTTTATGTTGCATTAGAATGCGTGTCACATATGTCCTCTCGAGTCTATTTTTGATTGAGAAAATTTTTGCATTGTTTTCTCATCCTGTCCTTGTGTTTGATCTTCATGATGGTGGTGCACCACACACGAGTACATGCGCATACATTGTCAGATGACTTGCGAGTCTCGATCTTCCATGGTACTTCTAAAAGTTATGATCATTGGGGGTTGGAAATTTGCATGCCTACGGGCACTCATCATTGGATGAGCATGGGTAGGGTAGGGTAGCATATGGAGGGGGCTTCTATCTTGTAGCCTAACAATCATGGCACCATTGATTGGTAAAGGAAGTTTTATATAAATGATAACTAAAGAAAATAGTTGATGGTAATAAAACTTAAGATAATAAAATGTGTGAGCACCCGATTAAGTTTGAGGACATAATGTGTGAGTACCCATTTAAGTTTGAGGACACATGATCCTAGCTTGGGCTTTTCGATGCCAAGTAAATCTCCATGATGTCAGCCCCTACATAGTAGCCCATTGAGATGTCTAACCAAGACCTATAGTTTATGCATTGTCTATGTCTAGGATTCAGTCATCATATTGCTTGGTGTGTGTGTTAGACATGGATGTTTGTTTTGCATGTGTTTGTGGTTGGATATTTATCTCTATCAGCAACGGGTGTGGACCTACAGGTGCCACGTGGTTGGGAGGCATAGCTACCTTCACCACTACTAGGGAATGGTGTACAAAGACAGTCTATAGTTCTAGCACAATTGTTGCTAGATGTGTTCACTTGGTGCTTTAGGTTTGGGAGCATGCCTTCTTCTAATTTATGCTTTCATTGGGATGTTTGTTTATCATGTTTAGATGATATTAGTTTTAATGCATTCCTTATTATGATGATTAACATGTAGTAGGTGATGTTATCTACTTTGTAGGATTAACTTATGCTTTACTACTAGCATGTTAGATTTGCTTATGCTTATGTTGTAGCATGTTTTATTAGTGACATCCCTATTATGATAGTATCGACAATCTAATTAGTGGCTTAGGATGTTATGCACGGGGGATGGCTAGGGTCCATGATGGTTTTATGATGCTATTGACAATTAAGAGGAACCATGTACTTAGTTTGGTCATTTTGTACATTGTGATGTTATTTCAGTTGTTGTGATGTTGCTTTAGTATATTGTGATGTTCCTTCTATACTTTTTCTTCTTACTACTTGTTAGATGGTTAGATTTAGATTACGTCTTTCACTAGTGTGTTCGAGTGTACATGCCTAGAATTGTGGATCTGGTACTCCCCAATGTGGAGGTTCTAAACTCAATTTTATTCTATTATTTGTCCTTAAGTTTTTTTTTTTACATTCCTGGGTGACCATGTGTCAGCATGGTGCAAGATAGTAATGTATCACATGCCCATTGTGATAATATCATGTGTTCCCTAATTGTATCGTATGCGTCTTGGAGAAATATCATGCAATACTTTCAAGTATCACACCCCCTTTTAAGAACTGTCGTATGATATCCTTAATGTATCTCATGCCCTTGAGAGAAGTATTTCCCAATCCTTGAAAGTGTCACCATCCTTCTATAGAAATTTTGCGTGATACTAAAAAGTATCGCCTAGTGTTGTATTAAAGTATCACTTGGGTTTTGCAAAAACTTGTGCTGGTAGGCAGCAGGCGCTTTTCAGTTTGATCCAAACTTTTTGGGAATCATTCAAGGTACCCTCTTAGGAATTCTTCAATCCTTTGGTTTCGCATTTTGAATTCAAAATGTGTTTGATTCAAATTTAGTTATGCATCTTTTGTTTTGGTCATTTTGGTCAGTAGTGGCATTTGAAGATTCGTTTGTTGCCAGGATGGTGGTTAAGTCTTCTATTGTGATCTATGTGATCTATGTATGTTTACATGTGCAATTACACTTGTTTATATATATATATATATATATATATATATATATATATATATATATATATATATATATATATATATATATATATATTCTAGCTTCTATTTCATCCTTGTTCCAAGGATCTCCAAGTGAGGCATTACAGCATTTCCATCGCATCTGTGGCCATGCTACCTATTGAGTGAGTTTTTTAATTTTTATTGTGTACCAAGATCTCTCTGTTTATATACATACAAATGGTGAATGATTAATGTTGTTTTTAATTTTCTTTTTTTTACTAATCCATAATCCACAAGAATTCTATAGAGATGCCCAAATTAACTTCAATAGCTAGCTAATCAGCAAGTAGACCAATTTAATTGGGTTATGGCTCAGTAAAAATGTAGCCCCAAGCTTCTTGCTAATGAGAGGATACAAAGTCAAGTAAATTTAGCTTGAAATGATAAATCAAGTTGTAGAGGGTACAACTATAAAACAATCTAGGGCTAGAGACAATGTAAGCTATCTTAGCATGATAGAGCAACACCAATTTGAGACACTTCAACAGCAACATATGCTTAACAACAAGCCTTAGATTTCATGGTGGTGGGATTCACCTAAATAATTCCATGGGTGTACCTTCATTGAGTTTGAAGGAAGTGATTGTAATATATGCACAAGAACATGACATCCAATTTTTCCCTACATTAGAACACACAAATGACGGTCTTCAAGTTTATGGCTTTGGAACTCTCAGTATCTATCTAGATTTTGTAAATCAAGAAGTGCCTGCATAATCTGGAGATAGATGGGTGATTGCATCATTGGAGTAGCTAGTTGAGATGCATTCTAATCGAACTAGAGATAATCATTGATAAACCAAACATATAATGAAGAAGAAACTTGAAAACTTGAATGCTAAAATTCTAAAATGAAAGCTATCGAGGATCAAACACCTATGCCAGAGTTACAACACAATGTGAAGTTGATTTTAGATATATTTAAAAAAAAAACATGACATAAATCATTCCCAATTTTATGTTCACAACTCAAATTCTCTCCCATGTTTAGAACTAGAATGTGCCAAAAACAAGAAAGAGTGCATATTTAGAATGAACATTGATATTGGCAACAATGAAGAAACATATAATCCTCTTATACATAATATAGGCAACTATGTCCAAGGTGTCTACACATTGGAGGCATACTCCACCAACCAGGCTGCTTACATACCTGTATCCACAAGATTAAGACCCTTGAACCACTCACTCTAATGAATATGTAGTTCTAGTTTCTAATTGTTTTGATATTGTTGTATTCCTATAACCACTAGTTAGCTTTACTCACCTAATATAGCTCTTCACCATCATACACCCACTTGAGCGAATCAGGTGGTTTTTCTATAATTACAATATTATAATACCTTGGTGGAACCTTTGTGTTGTATTTTATAATTAATGTAAGGTTAACCTATATACATCCTAACACACTCTTTATATAGTTATGTTTAAAATATGGTTTTGAAGAATGTATCCCTTTTATTAAATGTAAGGTTGATCTAGGAATGTCCTCATTGCCTCCTACATAAAATGAATCCAATACTAGAAAATACCCCCTAAGAAATAATAGTTCAAGTGAAATAAACACATAAAAAATGAGAGAGAAAAAGAGGAATCTACTTACCAATAGGTGTTGCCATTGCATATGTGGCCATGCTACCTATTAAGTGAGTTTTTTTGTTTTTATTTTGTGTCAAGATCTCTTTGTTTATATACATACATATACACATGTATATATATGTACATATATACATATATAGAGATCACAAGGGCACAAAAATAGAATACAACAATCACAAAGGCATAGAAACAAAATCCTAGATCTCAACAATCTTCAAGATCTCTCTCTATATATATGCACATATACATACATACATACATAGAAAAACACATATGTGTGTATGTATGTATTTATGTATGTATCATATATGTGTGCATACATACATATTTATACACATACATACATACACACATACACACATATATACATGCATACATACATCTATATGTGCAATTTTATCACTTTGGAAAATTGTATTTGATCTTATTAGCTGGGAATAGTTGATTATTCATTTTATTGTACCTAATCTTATGACAGTTCTATAGGAACTTGTAATCAACCCATTTGATCAACAACTAGACCAATTTAACTAGGTTATGACTTGTTTCTTTCTAAACATATCAGCTATGATATGTTTTTCTAAAATTTCTTACTAACTCTAACCATTTTTCCTAGTCTGCATTTTTTTTGTGCAAGATCTTGTGCTAAGTCACTTACCATGGGTTGAGTGAGTTTTATTGTTTAATTATTTGGATTTTGGAATGTGTATGTAGCTAGATCAATTTTTCTATTGTTTCTAACATGTTAAACTATTGACATTATAGTCAAGTTTTTTTATTAATGACACACACTTAATCAAAAGGTTAGCAACTACTAAGCTTATCTTGTAGTTTACTATGTTAGCCAAGTTATTCAGGTTCTACCAAGTTCTTCAGTTGCTACAGAGTTCTAGAAATAGTATTTATTTCCACCAAATAGTATCTACCAAGTTAATTATTATCAATTTAAACCAAGCTTCATAGTGTTTACCAAGTTGTACAATGCAAATTGAGTTCTTTAGTGTTTACCAAGTTGTACAATGCAAATTGAATTCTTTAGTGTTTACCAAGTTCTCAGCATCAATGATTAGAATCTAGTGTTGACCAATCTAGAATGTGTCAACCAAGTGATTCAGTTTATACCAAGCTCATAATAATAGTGTTGACCGAGCTATGTAGTGCCAGCAAAGTGATTTAGTTTATATGCCAAGTTTTGCAATGTTCACTCAGTCACCAGTGCTAACTAAGTTTAGACTAAATGGAAGTGATTAGTATGAACCAAGCTTCTACATCTACCAATAGCGTGATGATGTTGAGTATTGACAATGGTTGCCAAGTATCAGAACCTCACTAAGTTTTTCTTCAGAACATGAGTACCAACAATAGGGTTGACTTTGTGTGTTTTGGTGAAACTTGTATTATAGCCAACTTTGATGAATTATGATTTGGATTGGTATATATGTAATGTATTATATCACATCCAAAGTATTATATGAATATGAAAAGATATGTGTAAGAGCATAAGTACAAAGTAAGAAGGCTACAAGTAGTATAAGGGGCAACAAAGATCTATCTATTACAGTAATGTGATCATTACACTCCAAGGAATATCAACCAAAAATTCAGAGCTACAAATCAAAGATCAACCATTAATTCATCCTAATAGGTGGAATAGTTAAATCCTTTCACAAGGTAGACTTAATAGTATTTTGTAATTCTCTTTACCAAGTGCATACTTCATTGTATATTTTGTAAATCCTTTCACAAGGTGAGCCTAGTAGTCCTTATTGCTCCTAATAGGGTAGATCATCAGAAGTGACCAATTGTAAGCCTTAACAAGCCAAATTTATACTATAGTGCTAAAGCTTCTGGGTATCATCCCCACCCCAGTTTTACTTTCTATTTGTAAGGTTTTTGGGTCACCATATCTTGTGTCAAAGTGTTATGAATGTTTTAATACTTTCAATTTTTCTTGTATGCAATTAGATTAGAATACTTATGAAGGATTAATTGGTGATTTAAGAATAAGTTTTATTGGTTCTTGATTTACCCCTCCGTTCTTAGTAACCTAGCCTATCTTATATTTCCAACAATTGGTATCAGCGCTTTGTGGTTCTCAAAGAAGAAGTTTAACAGCTTGGGAAAAGATCAAAGGAAATGGAGGTATTCAGACTTTATAAGGTTATTGACAATGAAAAGATAGATTTGGATTTGGCTATTGGGAAACTTAAGAAAGCAAAGGAGCAACTTTATAAGGATCTTGTAGTAAAAATGAATGCCAAACTCTAAACTGAAGAAATAATTGAAGATATCTATTCAAAAATAAATTCAGATGAAGCTAATGAGGAAATCAAAAAACTATTAGAAAAGAATCATAATATTCAAGAAGAAGTGAAAAAGCCAAAAAGAGAACAAGAAATTCAGTTGGTAAGATTGTGTGAAGTTATGGAAGAAAAAGACAAGGCCAAAGAAGAGATAGAAGGAAAGAATAATGAAATTTAGTAGCTATCCCTTTAATAGGAAGACTTCATTGATCAACTTACTAATGCAAATGAAGAAATCATGAATTTCAGATTAAAAAATGAAAGATTGTAAAATGATCTAAACACTGAAAAGAAAACCAATGAGAGGATGATGAAATCTCAAGCAAACATGAATTAGTTGAATGAGCAAAGTCAATATAGATAGAAAGGTAAAGAAAGAATAGGATACACAGAAGAGGGTGAATCATCCAAGCAAGGAGCTCAAAAGAATCAAAGGCCTACTTACAATCACTATGGTTAGTTAGGCCATACATCAAACAAATGTTAGAGTAATGGTAAAGCTAAATTTAATGAAAAATGCTACAAGTGCTATAAGCATGGTCATAGAGCTAATGAATGTAAAGAGAAACCTAAATTTGAAGGTAAGTGTCACAAATGCAAGAAGCATGGGCACAAATCTTCTAAATGAAAAACCAAGATATTGAACCCATTAGAATAGATTGTGAAAGCTCTTTTTGGTTGGGACTACAACACATGGTGTAGATGCCACTACCATGGAGAATTTGGACACATCAGAGAAAATTGTGTGAAACATCACATAAGGACAAGAGAGTCCACTAATTTTTTTTTATTTGTATAGAACTTGGACACCTTGCCAAGAAATGTAATAACATTGGAATGATTGAAGATGAAAAGAAAGCCAAGGCTGACAACATAAAAAATAAGATGAGGTAGTTGTAAGGAAACTTAGGTGCGGAAATAGCTTCCTACACTAATATCATAAGGAAAGTATGATGCAAATCTTATTAAAATCTTCTACACTTACAGATTTAATATCGTGTAAATAACAATATTGTAGCCAACCATGCATACAAAAAATAGACAGAGAAAGGAACACATAACACAAGGATTTTTCGGTGGGGAAAAACCTTTTGGTAAAACAACCCCACCCCTCCAGAACTTGCACAATGTATTATCTTCAACAAAAGGTTACAATACACTTGCAGTGCAAGCTCAAAATCGATAACAGAAGACTCCAGTAGCTACTTGCAGTACCAACAATACAACTTTTTCACATCGCATCTCTTCGTAACCCTAAAAATGCTTATAACATGTGCTTCACTTTAGAGCTACTCCCAAAGGTAAATCGTATTAGGGTTTTACCATTCTCCGAAAAAATAGGAACCCAAAATTTTTTTCTCGAACCCCACTATTGGGGTAGAGTGTACAGTACTCAAATATCTTAGTTGCCACATGTCTTCACCTATCATTGAATCTTCCTAACATAGCTCTTACATGTCATAAGAATCCGTCATAACCATTTTAGTCATGATCTTATGTTGACACATCAATATTATTTGCAAGAAATACATTTTACAAAACAAATAATAAGAATAGGAATTATACAAGGTTGAGAGACCTTATTCCTAACATTCTCCCACTTGTCGAACACCTTGTAAGAGCAATAGGAACATAATAGGAACTAACCGCTATAGGCCGAAAGGCCCATAGACTCCGAACACCATTTGAACTTTTTAGTGCCCACTGGTTTTGTTAATGCATCTGCAACATTCTTCACAGTATCTACCTTCTCCAAATTTACCTTTCCATCTTTCACCATATCTCTCACAAAGTGATACTGCACATCAATGTGCTTCGTTCTGGCATGAAAAGTTGGATTCTTCGCAACACAAATAGCACTCTAACTGTCACACCAAATAGTAATCTGTTCTGCATCAACACCAACATCAGAACATAATCTCTTAAGCCAAATGGATTCCTTACAAGCATGAGTATCAGCCATGTACTCAGCTTCTATAGTGGACAAAGCAACCACAGGTTGTCTCTTGCTCATCCAACTGATGGCACCATCAAACATAGTGAACACATAAGCACTGGTGGATCTCCTGCGGTCAATATCACCTGCCCAATCTGAATCCACAAACCCATTTATACAAACTGAATGTGGAAATCCAAAAGAGTTACCATGATAACATATGGAGTAATCTGATGTACCCCTCAAATATTTGAATACTCACTTAACTGCATCCCAATGTATTCATCCAGGATTATCCATAAATCAACTCAGGACTCCCACTGCTTGGGCAATGTCTGGTCTAGTATAGACCATAGCATACATAAGACTACCAACTGCACTAGCATAAGGTACTCTACTCATGTCCTCCACCTCACTAGGAGATTTTGGACAATCATCTACAGATAACTTTGTTCCCACAGGAATAGGAACACATAGTGGTCTACAATCTGCCATGTTGAACCTGTCCAACACAGACTTCACATACTTACTCTGACTCAACCAAAATTTTTTGTTAGACCTATCTCTATTGATTTCCATACCCAAGATGTACCTAGCTGCCCCAAGATCTTTCATCTCAAACTATGCTGACAACTGAGATTTAAAATCAGAAATCATACCCTTACCCTTCCCAAACAACAACATATCATCAATATATAATGCAACAATAAGAAGGCGATCATTTTCAATTATGAAATAAACACAATGATTTGATTTCGATCTTACAAATCCAATTGACAACACAAAGGCATCAAACTTAAGGTACCACATCCTAGGAGATTGCTTCAAACCATATAGAGATTTTTTTAATTTGCAAACTAAGGACTCTTTACCTTTAACAATGTAGTGCTCAGGCTGTGACATATAAATCTCTTCTTCCAAATCACCATGAAAGAAAGCTGTCTTCACATCCATCTGTTCTATCTCTAAGTCATATGATGTAGCAAGAGATAATAGAAATCTAATGGATGTCAAATTTGCAACAGGAGAGAATATTTCACCATAATCTATTCCCTCTACCTATGAATACCCCTTTGCAACCAATCTAGCTTTGTACCTTTCAACACTGCCATCTGCATAGAATTTCTTCTTGAACACCCATTTACAGCCAATAGATTTTCTCCTTTTAGGAAAAGGTACAAGGTCCCAAGTTTTTTTTTTCTCTAAAGAAGCCATCTCATCATCCATAGCCTCAATCCAGGAACCTGCATCTTCCATGCCCAAAGCCTCTTTTACAGATCTAGGCTCATTAGTGTTAGTAATCAAAGGAAAAACACAACTAGAATCTAACATAGAATAACCAAACCTTTCTAGTTGCTTTCTTTCTCTCGTGGATCTCCCCAAGGGCTAAGGTTGAGGTTGTTCTTCCTCTTCTTCTGAACTATCAGAGCTGCAAGAGCTCTCCTCATCATTAGACCCAACATAGTCTCTTTGTTCAGTCTTCTCAGGGGTAGGAGGCAACTGAACAACATCTTTTTCCTTTTCTTTTTCATCTGGTTGTAGCACAATAGGATAAGATGTTATCTCTCTAAAAATAACATTTCTACTATACAACACCTTACTAGTCACAAGATCCCAAAGCTTGTATCCTTTCACACCAGCACTGTACCCGATGAAAATACATTTAACAACTTTGTTTTCCAACTTAGATCTTTTCTCCATTGGAACATGTGCATAAGCTTCATAACCAAAAACACGAAGATGTCTAATTGAAGGCTTCTTACCAAACCACACCTCCATGGGTGTCTTACCAACAAGGGCTGATGTAGGAGATCTGTTAACCAGATAGCAAGCAGTGGCCATAGCTTCGGCCCAAAACCTCTGTTCTAAACTAGCTCCACTAAGCATACTCCTAGCCTTCTCTAGCAGTGTCCTGTTCATTCTCTCTGCAACTCCATTTTTTTGTGGGGTATACAGAGTTGTCTTATGCCTCTCGATACCTTGTTCTTTACAAAACTATTCAAACTCTACTGAGCAAAACTCACCACCATTGTCAGTTCTCATACACTTAATCTTCTTACTAATCTGATTCTCTACAAGGGCTTTAAATTCCTTGAATCAACTAAAGACTTGTGTCTTACTTTTAAAGAAATAAATCCATGTCCTTCTACTGTAATCATCTATGAAAGATACAAAAAATACAGACTTGGAGATTGAAGGAACTTTTACAGGACCAAATACATTAGAATGAATAAGATCCAAAACATCAGAAGATTTATGAGAACTAGAGTAAAACTGAACATGATTTTGTTTACCATATACACAGTGTTCACAAAAGTCAAACTTGAGATTGCAATCATTTAACCCCTCAATGAGATTTCTATTTTTTAGGGTTCTGAGACCCTTCTCACCAATGTGGCCAAATCTCATATGCCACAACATTGTCTTTTCTGCAGGAAGCTTTCCTTCCAAAGTGTTTGCACCCTTAGGTACACTTGTTGCACTACCATCAGAATCACTAACCACAATCTTCTTTACTGCTTGTTCAGATGGTGGGGATGAAGTGATAGCTGCTGTCTTCTTTGAAACAGAAGAACTATTACACTGAGAAATGTGTGCATCAAGTTGAAACAAGTACCTCTCCTAGTACCCTTAGCAAGCACAATAGCTCCTCTCATCATCTTACATCCATCTTTAGAAAAAACAACTTGCACACCTACATCATTCAGCATACTTACAGATAATAGGTTTCGTGACAAACTTTGAATGTGCATAACTCCATTGATTCCCTTTACTCGTCCATCAGGAAATTTGATAGTGACCCTTCTGCGTCCAACTATCTTTAGGTGAGAATCATCACCCAAGTACACCTTTCCACCATCGAACTCTTCATATTTTGAGAAACAATTTCGATGAGAGGTCATATGAAAAGATGCACCCGAGTCAACCAACCACACATCATCAGATGCATGGGTTTCCAAAGCTATGATGCATGCATCGCCATCTTCTTGAGATTTTTCAGGACCAGAATCTAAGGCTTTCTTCTTCTCCTTAGGCTCTTTACAGTCTTTATGGAAGTACCCAGTCTTATCACAGTTCCAACATTTTTCCTTGGACTTATTTGAAGTCTTTGACTTCCCACAGGATTTGGATCTACCCTTATTGTCACACTTATTGTCATTTTTCTTTCCTCTTTCCGTAGATCTCCCACAAACAACAAGGGCTTCTTTTTCTGAAATGAAAGCCTTTCTTCACATATCCTTTGATAGCAGCTAAGACACCACATCATCCATTTTGAAGGTGACTAATGTTCTTTCGAGAGCCATCACAAGATGGTCCCATGAATCTGGTAAAGAACACAAAAGTGTGTAGTAACGATCCTCCTCCTCTAACTTGACACCAGCTGATGTCAACTATGCAGCCAGTATATTAAATGCATTTAAATGATCCGTTAAGGATCCACCTTCCTCCATTCACAGAGAATATAGCTTCTTCCTTAGGAAAAACTTATTCACCAAAGATTTGGCCTAATACACGGCCCCAAGTCTTTCCCACAAACTATATGCGATTTTCTCATCTAGAACATTCAGAAGGACTGCATCGGTTAAACAGAGTCTTATGAGACCCTTAGCTTTATGATCTTTGATATCCCAATCTACTTGAGCTATAGTTGCTGGTCTTGTAGCACTTGTAGTCACTTCTCATAGGTCATGATCTTCCAACATGTCTTCCATCTTGACTTTCCACAACTCGAAATTAGTGCCATTAAATTTATCCACCTCCATTCTTCCATTTTATGAACTCGCCATCTCAATCTGCAAATAAGATTTAGGATTCTCTGCACAAGAATCCCACTCAACTTGAGATTAGCTCAAAAAACCCTACCCAACAACTAGGATCAAAAGTTGATCAAGCTCTGATACCACTTGTAAGGAAACTTAGGTGCGAAAACAACTTCCTACACTAATCTCATAAGGAAAGTATGATGCAAATCCTATTAAAATCTTCTACACTGACAGATTCAATATCATGTAAATAATAATATTTTAGCCAACCATGCATACAGAAAATAGACAGAGAAAGAAACACATAAAACACGGATTTTCCAGTGGGGAAAAACCTTTCAGTAAAACAACCCCACCCCTCCAAAACTTGCACAATGTATTATCTTCAACAAAAGGTTACAATACACTTGCAGTGAAAGCTCAACATCAATAACAGAAGACTCCATTAGCTACTTGCAGTACCAACAATACACCTTTTTCGCATCACATCTCTTTGTAACCCTAAAAACACTTATAGCATGTGCTTCACTTTAGGGCTACTCCCAAAGGTAAACTGTATTAGGGTTTTACCATTCTCCAAGAAAATAGGAACCCCAAAAAATTTTGGGGTAGAGTGTACAATACTCAAATATCTTAGTTGCCACATGTCTTCACCTGTCATTGAATCTTCCTAACATAGCTCTTACATGTCTTAGGAATCCGTCATAACCGTTTTAGTCATGATCTCCTTACACACAATTCAAGATGTTGACACATCAACATTATTTGCAAGAAATACATTTTACAAAACAAATAATAAGAATAGGAATTATACAAGGTTGAGACACCTTATTCCTAATAGTAGCAATGGATTTTGAAATCTTCTGAGAATGCAAGTCTGAGTCATGAAGCACATGTCACTCAAGAATTGGGTGACTCAATCATTTCTACTTGATCTCCCACAGGGATAACTGGAACTAAGACAATGAAGCAAACATCTTACATTAGTTCTAGTTAGCCAAAAACAAAGATCCATATTAGCATTCAAGATGCAAAGGGATCACTGAGTGTCTTGGGAAAATCTAGACCTTACCTAGCTAGGTTGGGTTGAAAGAACCTATCAAGCAAGGTTGGGATACACTAAATCACTATGTGGACACTGAGTCATGAATAAGTCTGGTAAGCACTAAGATCAAACTAAGTGGAAGATACTTTGTCACTGAAAAAGTGATCATACCAAACATTTATGGCAATTGGAAAGTGAAATTTTTTAAAAGGAATGGAATCAAATTCATTTATCACCATGAATTTTGGAAGAGCTACTTGCTGAGATTGATTTTTGTGCTTCCAAGAGAATTATTCATTTTGATACTAAAGATTTATGTGTTTTCATAAACCCTACCGAGCATGGCATCCTCTAGTAGCAAAAGTAAGAAAGGTTCTGAGATCTTGGTTTGAGGAGTTGACTAGAAGGTACTAGACTTCAAGTTGAGTTTGGAAATTGCAAAAGTATTTGATCCATCCGAAGCTCAATCACAGATTCCACCAATGATACTAGTTTTTAATGATATTTTTTCACATTTTTTCTATTAAATTCAAGACATTGGAACCCTAGAGATGGATATGGCTTTAGAAACATTATGTGTGAATGGTGCATTGAAACCCAAGCATCAATACTTAGAGACCAAGGGTTTAACACACATTTTGCATATGCCCTGAGATTTCTAGATAAAATGGATAAGGTTTATCCTTAACTATGTACATAATAGGTAGCTATGGTTAGAGCAGCATATTCAAATAAAAAATAAAATAATTCATCAAATCATAGGGCTCCCAATGTTGAACAAGGAAAGACTACCAAAATCCTAAGTCAGGTAGAATTGGAAAAAAAAACTCTTGTCGAATGGAAAGGAAGAGGTATGAAGATTAGCAATGTGACTAACATGGAGCTAAAATTTGGAATTCATGTGATAGCACATAAAATCTATAGCTCCAATCATCTCAACAGCATGTCATGTGAGGCAGTTGATCTTGCTCTCAAGGTGGTGAAGAACAACATGTACTTTGACCTTGTTGAGCTAATTTAATACAATTCAACAAGAATATGGAGAGAATCAAAACTTCAAAGAATAACCCATGTAAGTTTGGTTCACTCTTGACTTGTTTATTCTTCTTTTTACAAAAGTTTTTCCCTTCAAAAGGTTTAGGCATATGGAGAAAAGATGTACCAATATTATATCAACATAATGAGTATATAGTAGAGATGGGTGAGAAATTTATCAGTATCATGGATAATTATTTTGATTCATTCAAGGAAAATATGAATAATAGATTTAGAATTCCTATGAAACTTGTAGAAGATTACAAGGTGTTGGAATACTTTATAATAATTGAGAGGGGGGACGAATCAGTTATCCAAGGTCTAGATGAATAAATAAAACTTTTCTCAGCTTAGTGATCCCATAAAACATTTATACTCATGCATGCATCCATAGCATTATGTAATAACTTAAACTTGAATGTTACTTTCAAATCAACTTATAGAAATGTAAAGCATGAAATATTAAAAATTCATCAACACACTTGACACAATGATTTATGTGAAAACTTGATTTGAGAAAAACCATCAGTAACATGCCACTATTTTCACTCTTTTGAAATGATGCCCTATGAAAGGCCAACCTTGTTAAAGGTTACAATACACACAATTAAATGTGACCCAATTAAAGGATTTCAATCACCCTTCTAGGAGTGAGCCTTGTTAGAGGACTTTAGATCATTTACTTGGAATGTCACCCGATTAAAGGATTTACAAATTGCTATTAGGTCAACCTTAATCCAAAGGATTTACCCTAGACTGATATAATTGCTAGAGAGTAATAGTAAGGATTTGATCTGATGCAACTTACAAATTCTCTTGTAGATTATAGATCTTTGTTCAATCCTCAATTCTACTTTGCCTTCATACTTTGCACCTCTATAGTTTGTTCAACCTTCAAGCATTCATCCCCTTAAGCCTTCTTGCTTAACATGCCATTGCAGACTCTTCTCTTAGGTCACTAGATGAAGCAAAACCCTTGGCTCCTTATCTCCCTCAAGTTCTTGCACATGACAACCTTGCTTTATGACCAACCATCCCTATAAATAGGAAATTAATATATTTTTCCACTCATTCTCCATCATCCAATTCAGGGTTCAGATAGATTAGGTAGGATACAATGTATCTTGCCCATATCTCATATCTCTTCTAGAAGCTTCTCCTAGAATCCATTTGAATTTGCTTTAAAATGGTTTACCTTAAATTTTGTGCCACCATCTCACCAACCTTATTTTCCATTTGGTTCATACAATCCAAGAAAATAAACTTGTTAGCTCATATTCATTGAATCTAGGATCTTTTAAATAATGTAGCAGCTCGACATTATCAAGCTTATGATGCTTGACACATAGTACATTACTCAATATCCACTATGAAATTACTTGGCATGAACTAAAGTTTACTAGTGCTTGACATCAACTAAACTCTATTCGACATCCATTGTTCTACTTGGCATACACTAGAATGAACTTTTACTTAGATCCAACTAATTTTCTACTCAACTTATACTAACTTTTCTCAACACCTACTTTCCACTCAGTCAAGCTTGGTAGACAAACTTTGTGTAACATGTTCTTCTAATCTTTCTTAGTGTAACAAGCCTTTGTAACCTTAAGTAGATTATCAATACATCATGTCATCACTATCTCAATTGATCCTTGTACTTCATTACATAATCATAACTCAACCTTTCCTCTAGGTGCTATTGTTACATCTTTTGATCAAATCTTCTTTATCAATCAAATAAGTGATAGTACTTGAATCTTATAATTAGTTGTCTTATCAAAAAATAGCAAGTTTGACATTAGTGACAAAACAATGATTAAAAACACATATTCTTCTTCAACAAACTCCCTCTTTCAATAATCTCTCTCAACAAAGATCTTTTCAATCTATTTTCAACAATCTCCCTCTTTAGCATTGATGGCAAACCAAACTGATCAACCAAATCAGCCAAATGGTGAACACCTTTGTTCAACCAAACTAACTAGGTTAAAAATAGTAAGACAATACCAAAAAGAAAACTTGTATTTAAATCCCTCCCTCTATTGATGGCTTCCATCTTCTAATTAGGTTACAAAATTCTTTCTTATAACTTCCTCTTACTATATCTCCTTCTAACTAGGTAGATTAGGATTTCTTCCTCTTTCTTATATTCTTCTCTATCTCCTTCATCATACTTGTGTTCTCTACTTATCAACAATATCACTTTCCATCTCTTTGACAATAATCTCCTGATATTTCCCTCTTGACCAAGAATCATACTATTAATCAAGAATATCTCCCTCAGCATTTATACTAGTTTGAGCAGCAGAATATCTCCCTCTTTAATAGTAATGTCAAAGACACATTCTAAAACTTTTCATCTTAACATGCAGATATAGACTTTGTCAGGTTCTTTCGATTTCTCCCTTTGTCACTTTGCTTGTGACTGATTTGAAGTTTCAACTCTTTGATTACTTTAGGCAACTCCTAAAGTAAGATCCTCTACACCCATGTGTAACATATGAACATAAGCTTGTTTGATGTAAGGCACTCCTCTTGTTATTTACATAGCTTTTGATAGGGGTATCACCCCTAATTTACCTCTTGGATACTCATGAGCATCCTTAGGTAATGGTTTTGTAAAGATATCATCAATTTGTTCTTTTGTGTTGACATATTCCATCTTCACCTCTTTATCTTGAACTAGCTCTCTGAAGTAATGATACTTGATTGCAATGTGCTTTGTCTTTGTGTGCATCACTAGATTCTTTGATATATTGATAGCACTAGTATTATCACAATAAAGTATCACTAGTTCCATGATTTCTTCCTTCATTCCTTTGAGTAGCTATTTGGTCCACACAATATTTGTACAATTTACAGTAGCAACAACATATTTAGCTTCATTAGTAGATTGTGAAGTACAACTTTGTTTCTTGCTAGTCCATGTAACCAGTCTCTTGCCTAAGGAAAATGCTCCTGCGATGGTGCTCTTTCTGTCATCAATGTTTCTAGCCCAATCTGCATCAATGTGGGCTCTCAATTCAAACTTTTAATTTTTCTCATAGCAAATACCAAACTCTTTTGTTCCTTTCAGATATATCATTATCCTCTTCATAGTCATTAAGTGATTCTCCCTAGGATTAGAAAATTATCTTGCAACTATCCCTATAGATAATGCAATATCAAATCTATAATATCAAGTCTTTTGTGTACTACATATTGCAATTTTTCAATCATAGACCTATACGATGTTTGATTCACCTCAACTAAATTGTCATTCTTTGACAACTTGTGTCCTATCACCATGGGTGTACTTACTAGTTTAGAATCCTTCAATCCAAAAGTTTTCAATATTTCCTTGACATACTTTGAATGAGTGATGTATATACCATATTTCATCTAATATACTTGCAAACCCACAAAAAATTTGATCTCTCCAAACATAAACATCTCAAATTCTTGCTTCATCTGATTTGCAAAATCCTTACATAAAGCATCTTGACCTCCAAATATCATATCATCAACAAATATTTGAGATAAAAAAATACCTTTTCCTTGATTTATCTTTATGTATAAATTACTATTATCATCAGTCTTTTCAAATCCAATTTTCACAAGATAATTATCAAGTTTCTCATACCATGCTATTGGTGCTTATTTCAAACCATATAGAGCCTTGTGTAGTCTACATTTCATGTTCTTATTGTTAACATTAACAAAAACTTTTGGTTGGTCTATGTAAATTTCTTCCTCTAATATACTATTCACAAATGTAGATTTAACATCCATTTGATAAACTTTGAAAGCTTTGTATGCAGCATATGCAAGTAGAGTTCTTACTCCTTCCAATCTAGCAACAGGGAAAAAATGTTTCTCCATAGTCAATTCTTTCTTCTTTTACATATCCCTTGCAAACTAATCTTGCTTTGTTCCTTGTGAATTCACCATTTTCATCTAGCTTGTACCAATCACATTTTTGTCTTTTGGTCTAAGAACTAGACTCCATGTTTTGTTCTTTTCCATTTGTTCAATCTCTTCTTCTATGGCTTTACTCTAGTCAACATCTTCTAATGCATCTCTTACTGATTTGGGTTCCTTCATGCTCAACAAATATGTATCACTTCTTACTATATTTATTGTCATTGGTCTAGCATCTTTATCTCCAACTATTTGAGTAGCAAGATGATGTCTTTTGACATATTTGGACAATCTTGGCTCAGCTCCAATTTCTTCATTATGTTTCTAAACTTCAAAATCATTGTGTATATCTCTATTAGGTATCTCAGCATCTCTTTCATGTTCACTAATCTTAGAATCAGAATGTGCATTTACTTTATTCTATAACTTGGCATTTGAATGTAGCTTGGTTTCTAAATGCAACTCGACATTCATAGGGTGGGACTCAGTAGTCACTAAAATGTCTTGTTGATTTGTAACTTGATTTACAACATCTTCTTCGATAGGCATTCCTTCATACAAGTATACAAATGATTTTTATTCTTCTAGCTTTTTCTTAGGTTCAGCCTCATAAACTTCTATATATTCATCAAAGTCCACATTTGCACTTTCTAAAATTTTGTTAGTGTTATTATTCAAACACTTATAAGCTTTACTTCCTATGGAGTATCCTAAGAATATACCTTCTTCACTTTTTGCATCAAGCTTGCCATTCCTGACATCTTTAAGAATGTAACATTTTCTTCTAAATACCTTAAAGTGTTTTACATTGTGTGAGTATCCATACCATAGTTGAAAAGGTGTTCAATGAGTACCTTTCTTGATTTTTACATTGTTCAAGGTATAGACAGCTATGCTTATAACCTCTCTCCAGTATTTCAAAAAAATATTCTTCTCCATCATGAGTGTTCTAGCACAGTCTATTATAGATCTATTTCTCCTTTTAGCTATTCCATTTTGTAGAGGCATTCTAGGGGAAGATGTCTATCTTTTGATTCCTTTATCATTATAGAACATCTCAAATTCATTTTATATGAATTCTCCTCCCCTATCATATTTCAAACACTTTAGACTTTTACCTATTTCATTTTCAACTCTTGCCAAGTACCACTTAAACATTTGGAAAGCATCAGATTTCTATTTTAGAAACATAACTATCATCATCCTAGAGTAGTCATTGACAAATAGCATTATGTACTTATCTCCTTTGCAGCTTTACTCGTCAATTGCTCCACATAATTCAGTATGAAAAATCTCTAGTATTCCTTTAGAGGTATGAGTTTTACTCTTAAAACTTGAATTTGTCATTTTGCCTAACAAACATTATTTGCACATTACATTTCCAGGCTTGTTCAACTTAGGAAAACCTATAACTTTCTTCACGTTACTAATACTAAACAAGCTATCAAGGTTGACATGACATAACCTCTTGTGGCATTGCCATACATAAAATTTTACAATACAAGTAGCATCCTCTATGTCAAGATAGAATAGATTAATTCTAGTTTGATCACCCTTTCCAATTAGTTTCTCATTTGTGGCATATATCTTAGCAATCTTGTTTTCATACTCAACCTTACATCCTAAATTATTTAGTTGTAACACACTCAAATAATTATAGTTATGTCCCTCAACATAATAAGCATTGTCACACAAAATCTTGCCTATGAGTTTGATAGAACCTTTTCTTTTTATCAATCATGGTGCATCATTACCAAATCTTACACTATTTCCATCATAACAATTTAGGGTAATGAACTTACTTTTGTCTCCATTCATGTGATGTGAGCATCCACTGTCAATGATCCATCGATCACTTTCTTCACGTTCCTAATACTAAACAAGCTATCAAGGTTAACATGACATAACCTCTTGTGGCATTGCCATACATAAAATTTTACAATACAAGTAGCATCCTCTATGTCAAGATAGAATAGATTAATTCTAATTTGATCACCCTTTCCAATTAGTTTCTCATTTGTGGCATATATCTTAGCAATCTTGTTTTCATACTCAACATTACATCCTAAATTATTTAGTTGTAACACACTCAACAAATTATAGTTATGTCCCTCAACATAATAAGCATTGTCACACAAAATCTTGCCTATGAGTTTGATAGAACCTTTTCTTTTTATCAATCATGGTGCATCATTACCAAATCTTACACTATTTCCATCATAACAATTTAGGGTAATGAACTTACTTTTGTCTCCAGTCATGTGATGTGAGCATCCACTGTCAATGATCCATCGATCACTCTTGTTTACACAAGTCACAAGTGTAGTTGCCTCATCTTCATCATATTCATCCTTCATTGCAACATACACTACCTCATCATCAATTTCATTAGAATCAGCCTTTGTTTCTTCTTTAGAAATGTATCAAGACTTTTGTCTTTTTTTTTTGTAATCCTTGTTGTCTTCATCACTTCTATTCTTGTATTTGTCACCACCTCTATAGTTCTTCTTCTCTAGACATCTAGCAACAATATCACCAACTTCATTACAATTGAAACAAATGATGAATAACTTACCTGTGAATTTTCCTTTACCTTTATGGAATCTTCTTACCAGTAGTGCTTCAAGATGTTCAACATCCTCCTCATCTATATCACTATTACTAGACAGATACTTCTTTTTCTTCTTCTTCTTCTCAATAGGTTCGTCTAATGATACCTTTGCTTTGAAAGTAGATTCAATCTTTTCAAGCTTGTAATTATCAAATTTAGATAGCTCAAAAGTAGTGAGCCTACCTACCAAACCTTCAAGTGATAGTTCATTCCCTGGAATACATCTCAGTTCTTGAATTCTAGAAACTCTAATAGCATAAATAGATAACAATGTTCTCAAAAAATTTCTTAAACCAATTTCATCATCTATATTACCAGTAGCTCCTCATATTGTATTGACAACTTCTTTTTTCCTTTCAACATATTGAGCAAAATTCTCACCTTCTTCCATTCCCATATCATCAAACTTACCTCTGAGACTTTCAGCTTTGGCTCATAGAACATCTACATCTCCTCCATAGATACTAGTTAGGGCATCCCACATTTTCTTTGCAATGTCAACATGTTTGATATCATCAAATTTAGCATAACTTAGGGTAGAGATAATCTCCAACATTGTTTGGTTATGTTATTTCTTCTTCCTCATATCTTCAGCAGTTGGGGCACCAATAGGATCAACATGCTCCATAGAAATGGTAGACTGTGCATGATCTCCAAGTCCTCTAAGGTGTAGCTTCATCAAACTTTTTCATGCAAGAAATTTATCTCTATTGAGCTTGGGAACTTCTCTCTTAGACATCTTGATCTTTGTGCTTCTAGTACCCTTAAACTAGTTCTCTCAAGAAACTTGGCTCTGATACCAATTGTTGGAATACTTTAGAATAACTAAGAGGGGTGGTGAATCAATTATCCATGGTCCAAATGAATAAATAAAACTTTTCACAATTTAGTGAACCCATAGAACATTTATACTCATGCATGCATCCATGAGATTATGCAATCACTTAAACGTGTAGGTTACTGTCAAACCAACTTGTAGAAATGTAAAGTATGAAACATAATAGATTCATCAACATACTTGACACAATGATTTATGTGGAAACATAATTTGGGAAAAACCATCAGTAACATGCTACTCTTTTCACTCTTCTAAAGTGATGCATTGTGAAAGGCCAACCCTGTTAAAGGTTACAATACACATTGTTAAATGTGACTTAGTTAAAGGATTTCAATCACCCTATTAGGAGTGAGCCTTGTTAGAGGACTTTAGACCATTCACTTGGAATGTCACCTAATTAAAATATTTACAAATGACTATTAGGTCAGCCTTAATCCAAAAGATTTACCCTAGACAAATACAATTGTTAAAGAGTAATAGTAAGGCTTTGATTTGATACAACTTACAACTTCTCTTGGAGATTAGAAATCTTTGTTCAGTCCTCAATTCTGCTTGGCCTTCATACTTTTTAGCTTTGATAGCTTATTCAACCTTCAAACATTCATCCACTTAAGCCTTCTTACTTAACATGCCATGTAGACTCTTCTTTTAGGTCACTAGATGAGGCAAAACCCTTGACTCCTTGCCTCCCTTAGGTTCTCACACATGAAAACCTTACTCTATGACCAGCCATCACTATAAATAGCAAATTAAAATATTTTGCCACTCATTCTCCATTGTCTAATTTAGGGTTCAAATGGATTAGATAGGATACAATGTATCTACCCCATATCTCATATATCTTCTACAAGCTTCTCCTAGAATCCATTTTAATTCTCCTAAAAATAGTTTACCTTGAATTTTGTGCCACTAGCTCATCAACCTTATCTTCCACCTAGTTCACATAATCCAAGAAAATAAACTTGTTCGCTTAGATTCATTGAATCCATGATCTTTTAAATAATAAAGTAGCTTGGCATTATCAAGCTTCTAATGCTTGACACATACTATGTTGCTCAACATCCACTATGAAATTGCTTGACATGAACTAAATTTTACAGGTGCTTAGCATCAACTAAACTTTACTCAACATCCATTATTCTACTTAACATACACTAGAATGAAATTTTACTCGGCTCCATCTAATTTTCTACTCAGCTTGTACTAACTTTTCCCGGCACCTATTATCCACTTGGTCAAGCTTGGCAGACAAACTTTGTGTAATTTGTTCTTCTAATCTTTCTTAGTGTAACCAGCCTTTGTAACCTTAAGTAGATTATCAATACATCATGCTATCACTATCTCAATTGATCCTTTTACTTTATTATATAATCATAACTCAACCTTTCCTCTAGGTGCTATTGTTACATCTTTTGATCAAATCCTCTTCATCAATCAAATAAGTGATAGTACTTGAATCTTATAAATAGTTGTCTTACTAGAAAATAGCAAGTTTGACATCAGTGACAAAACAATGATTGAAAACATAGTATTCTTCAACAGTCTCCCTCTTTCAATAATCTCTCTCAACAATGATCTTTTCAATCTATTCTCAATGCAAGGATGATGTTTGTTTTATTGTAGACTATGATAAGGTACTCATTCAAGTAGTCGAACCTAAAGTGGTGTGGGTCAAGCCTCTAAGATGAGGTTAACATTGATGACACCAATGATATCATTGAGGCACTATTGAATAAACCTATGGATCCCAAGGCTACATATTTTGGTACTTATGATGAAGCCCAAGAAAAAATAGAACTTGAAATTAAGCTTCCTCAAGTAATCAACAAAAAAAAAGAAACTGATAGCAAAACTGAGGCAAGCAAGTTCTACTCTCCTATTGATAAAAGGAAAAGGAGATGATGTGGAAGAAGATGATGTAGAAGATGAGGTAAAAGAAACTAAATCAGAAGAAGAAGAGATAGTCAAGAAAAAATGTAAGGTTATCATAACAAGACCTACCAAGTCATCTACTATAGTATTCACTAGAAGAGCATCTAGATTAAGAAAGAAGTTAAAATTAGGTGAAGAAGAAGAAGAGTAGATAATTTTCAAAATACCTCCACCTAAATTTCAAGAAAAATTAAAGGAGATTGATGTAGGGTTGGCATGGAAAACTTTAAATCTCTTAAATATGAGACTAGGAATGTAGATGACAAGAAGCAAGTTGAAGACATGATTATGTCCAAGTTAGGTAAATGGAAATATTCACCTAATCGACATGTACAAAAAATTCCCAATAAACTTATGGAAAGAATCAAGCCTAGATGAGAATATGCTAAGAAGACCGAAAAAGATTTATTTGAATAGACTATGAGGTAGCTCATGCTGAGTCTTAATGATAAAGAAGTAGAAGAGTCCATGAAAAGAAATGAAGAAAAACTTACTCTAAATTCAACACTTGCATGATATTGGTTAATGACATTGAACATGTGGTGAAGATAGCTACTACTACTTGGAAAAATATCTACAATCTTCATCAAAAGAGTGATTTTGTTGTTCATGTTAGTGATAATGATGATGATGAAGATGACAAGGATGAAAAGGAAAATAATGATGAGGAAGATATAGAAATAGATAATGTTAATATGGATGATGAGGAGAAAGAATAGGAAGCTATCAAGGAGAATCTCCCTGAGATTCAGAGCATTGAGGAAACCAACCCAAAGAAGATTGCAGCAGCAGTTATGACCTCATTTTCTTACTCTCCAACCAAAGCTTTAAAGCCATCAAGCTCAGAGAAATCTTCTACCAAGTTAGTTGTGGCAACCACTATAATTCTCAACCTCAAAATCCAAGTTACAGATCAAAGATTAGCCATTGGTTCATCCTAACAAGTGGAATAGTTGAATCCTTTCACAAGGTAGACTTAATAGTCTTTTGTAAATATCTTTACTAAGTGCATACTTCATTATATATTTTGTAAATCCTTTCACAAGGTGGACCTAGTAGTCCTTATTGCTCCTAATAGGGCAGATCATCAAAAGTGAGCAATTGTAAGCCTTAACTAGCAAACTTTATACTATAGTACTAAAGCATGTGGGTATCATCCCACTCCCAGTTTTACTTTCTACTTAGAAGTTTTTTGGGTCACCATATCTTGTGTCAAAGTGTTATGAATGTTTTAATACTTTTAGTTCATGTATGCAATTAGATCAAAATACTTATGAAGGATTTATTGGTGAATTAAGAATAAGTTTTATTGGTTCTTGATTCACCCTTCCTCTCTTAGTAGTCTAGTCTATCTTATATTTCCAACACAAACACCTTTAAAAAGATCTCTTTGTATATAAAAGACTACAAGTTGTGCAATTTTTCATGTATTTCATCTACATTTTCTTTATCATTGCTTATAAGAGTGTTTCAAGGTTGGAAATGTGCTTCATGTGTGGCATTCAAGTGATGCATTTGCATATACAATTATATCACCTTGGAAAACTATTTTTGATCTTGCTAGTTGGGAATAGTTGATTGTTCATTTTATTATACCTAATTTGATGATAGTTCTATAGGAATTTATAATCAACCTAGCTAATCATAGACCAATTTAACTAGTTTATGGCTTGAGCATGTGTTATTCCCATTTATCATATGGTTGCAATGTTGGAGGAAGCATTTTTTTCAAAGTGGCAATAGGTTTTTTATCATTGGCTTTATTCAAGTTCTAATTTTAATGAAGCAAAAAAGTGGTTTTTAGGGTGGAAAGGACTATATAATGAAGAAGAAACTTGAAAACTTGAATTTTGAAATGTTGAAATAAAAGCTATAAAGGATCAAACACCTATGACAATGTTACAACACAATGTGAATTTTTAAATGACATAAATCATTCCCCATTTGTTTTGATTGTGGAGAGCTACATATGAATGAGGATGGAAAGCTCTAAACATTTCCATACCCTTGTTATTGGTGCATTCTATTGTTGTGATCTCTGCATTTTACTTTCACGCTCTTGGTGGAGATCTATGGAGATCTATGATTTCATTTTTGTGCCCTTGTGATTTTTTTGCCCTTGCCCTATGATTTCATTGTTGTTCCATGCACCTATGATCTTTTTTCCCTTTGCACTATAATATTTGGGGTCAAATTGTGATGGCAATTTGTGATAGCTATGTAATTTATGGTGTATTCAAGCCCAAATATAGGAGTGCTCTATGATTTTATTCAAGGGGAGAAGAGGTGCCTATGTAAATGTTCTTTTCTTTTCCTTCTAAACATGTATCTCTTTATATTTCACCTAGCAAGTGATTAGAAAAGCTTCTCTTTATGTATGTGTGTGTGTGTCTATGTATGTATGTATGTATAGAGAGGCTTATTTTTATGTATATGTGATGCAGGAGCATCCTAGGTTGCCTTGTTATCCTACTCATTTTGTTCATTTTGTATGTTGATTTCAAGTTACTATAGCTCTAGTGTACACCAAATGACTCTTCATTCGCCAAGTTACCCAGCGTATGCCATGTGACTCTTTATTTGCCAAGTTACCTAGTGCATGCCAAGTGATTCTTAATTTGCCAAGTTACCCAGTGTATGTCAAGTGACTCTTCATTAACTTAGTTAACCAGTGTATGCCAAGTGAATCTTCATTAACTGAGTTACTCAGTGTATGCCAAGTGACTCTTCATTAACTGAGTTACCTACTCTATGCCAAGTGACTCTTCATTCACCAAGTTACCCAGTGTATGCCAAGTGACTCTTCGTTCATTGAGTTATCTAGTGTATGCTAAGTGACTCTTGATTCACCAAGTTATCCAGTGTATGCCAAGTGACTCTTCATGTGTCAAGTTACCCAGTGTATGCCGAGTGTTAGCATTTGGACATGATTTCTGCTAGCCGACTTGTGGGATTTATTTTGGTTGTGATATTTATGTTAAGATCTTTTCTTGGGATTCATCCAAACCATTGTTGGGTTGGCCTTCCTCTAATGTAATGTTCTAGAATAATCTGTAAGCCATTTTGGAAAGTATATATAGAGTGTTTAGGCTTAGAGTTAGGTAAGCTTTTGAGAAGAGGATTAGGAAGCAGAACTGAAAGTGCAAATTTGCAGTTGGATCTTTGGATGTGAATGTATTTGTAATTGGCCGTAACCTAGAAGGCCTTATAGCTGGGCATATATGAATATATTTTGATAAGTCAATAAAAGTATTTCACTCTTCTTCCTCCTTTGGTTGTTGTTCTTTGTGTTTTCTTCCATTGTGTTAACTCTTGCAAGGTGGTTTGGATATCTGGGTGAGCCTTTGGCCCTAGTTATTCATCCCTTTTGCCTACATCAGTTGGTAGCAGAGCTTGAGGTTCATCCTCATAGAGATTGGATCATATAGAACCCTAATTTTGGATTTGGTTGTAGGGTGGTAGATCTGTGGATTTGACCTATAACTTGCAGAGGGTTACAATCTTGTAGGAACCTAATTTTTAAAGATGGTTCATGGTAGAGGAAGTAATGTTAATAATGCTATATTGGATTAGTTTAGACAAATTGCAACCAGATTAGATGTTGTGGAGATAGCCCAGAGGAGAGGAGTGCATCTTCAGGATATAAGTGATGATGAAGTAGTAGCACCAAACCATAATCTAGAACCTGAAGAAGATCAAGATGAGGAAAGATTGTTGCAAATATTATCTAGAAAAAATTCAAAGCCTGTTGTAGAAGTTGTTCCTTATGATGGAAAACTAGATGCCAATGATGTGTTGGACTGGATCTCTGATATGGAGAAGTTCTTTGAGTATGAAAACACTCCTGATAATAGAAAGGTGAAGATAGAAGTCACTATGTTGAAAGGTCATGCATCACTATGGTGGGAGCACTTGCAAACTAATAGACAAAGGAAAGGAAAGGAGAAGATCAGAACTTGGCCAAAGATGGTGAACAAGGTAAAGAACAAATTCCTTCCTGCTGATTACCAAGTTAGCTTGTTGAGAAAGATGCAAAATTTGAAACAAAAGGACATGACTGTGAAAGAATATACCAAGAAATTCTATAGATTGGACATCAGATCTGGACATGTGGATGATGATGTTGAAAAAATTGCAAGGTACATTAATGGATTGAGATCTAGAATTCAAGATAAAATAAGTTTTGGGAAGTTGGAAAGTGTAGAAGAAGCATATCAATATGCCTTGAAAGCTGAGGAGATCTTGACAAAGAAGCATAACAAAGACAAAGATGTAGAAGTGGTACATTCCAAAGAGGCAGATCTTATGGAGAAAGTGGTAGATTTGATAGTTCTATGTAGAATAAAGGCAAATCTAAATGGAAGAATGATGACAAAGGCAAGGCCGAATGGAAAAGTGGTAATTCTTATCGAGGAGACACTAATTCTTATCGAGGAAGAGGTAATTCCAATTCTAGAGGTGGATTTCATGGTAGTTGTTTTAGATGTGGTAAAAAGGGACATAGATCTTTTGAATGTAGATCCTCTTAAAGTAGAAAAGGTAACAAAAATGTTGTGATTCAAGAAGATGATGAGGGTTCACCAAGTGGACCTGAGGCTGGAGAAAATTTGATGGTGAGAAGAACCTTATGTAATAAGGGAAGTGATGAGGAACCTATTTTAAGGAGGATTATTTTCAAGACCAGATGTAAGATGGTTGAAAAATGTTGCAAGGTGATTATTGATAGAAAAAGTTCTACAAATTTGGCATCAGAAGAGTTGGTTACCAAGTTGCAATCGTAGAGGCTAAAAAATTCCAAACCTTATCATGTTTCATGGATCAAAGATGAGCATAAGATATTGGTAACTGAGAAATGCCTTGTGAAGTTTAGAATTGGACATTACTTTGATGAAGTTTTGTGTGATATTATGCTCATGGATTGTTGTCATATTCTTTTGGGTAGACCTTAGAAATATGATAGATATGATGTACATGATGGAAGATTGAATCAATATACTCTTTGGGTAAATGGGAAGAAACAAACATTGTTGCCTTTGATTGAAAGTCCAGATGAAGTTAATTGTACTATTGTAAAAATTTGCATGGTTAATGGGAAACAATTTGAAAAAGAAATGAAAAAGAATCAAGTCTATTTTTCCATAGTTCCTAGAGGACTGAGTGTTGGTAGTAATGACTGAGCAACAGAAGCTAGTAATGACCAAGTGATAGTAGATAGTGATAGTTGAGTGCCAGTAGAAATTACCGAATTGTTAAATGAGTATAAAGAAATTATTGCTAATGATATTCCTGATGGTTTACCTCCAATAAGAAGTATAAGTCATTGTATGGATCTGATTCCTGGAGCTAGTTTGTCAAACAAAGAACCATATAGATTAGCACCTGTAGAGAATAAAGAACTTAACAAACAAGTGCATGAGTTTTTGCAGAAAGGTTTGATCAGAGAAAGATTGAGTCCATGTGTTGTACCTATTGTATTTTCACCTAAAAAGAATGGAGAATGGAGAATGTGCATGGATTCCAGAGCTATTAACAAAATCACAGTGAAATATAGATTTCATATGCCAAGGATGGATGACATAATGGATTGTTTGAGTGGAGAAAAGTATTTTACCAAGATTGATTTGAAGAGTGGCTATCATCAGATCATAATCAGAGAAGGTGATGAATGGAAGACTGCTTTCAAGAAAAAAGATGGTTTGTATGAATGGTTGGTTATTCTTTTTGGTTTGACTAATGCACCTAGTACTTTCATGAGGTTGATGAATGAAGTTTTGAAAAGATTCTTTGGTAAGTTTGTGATTGTTTATTTGGATGATATTCTGATATTCAAAAAGACTAAGGAAGAATATCTTGAGCATATTAGACAAGTATTGCAAAGGTCGAAAGAGGAAAAGTTACTAATTAATTTGAAAAAGTGTTCTTTTATGCAAGAGGAGATTGTGTATTTGAGATTTGTGATTTTAGCTGATGGATTGAAGATGGATCCTAAGAAGATTAAAGAAATTTTGAAATGGCCTACACCTGAGAATGTGGGTGAGGTAAGATCATTTCATGGTTTGTCTAGTTTTTACATAATGTTTATAAAGAATTTCAGCACTATTTGTAATGTTATGACTGAAACAATGAGGGGAGATAAAAAGGAATTCAAGGGGACACATGAAGCTGATAAGAGTTTTGAGACTTTGAAACAAAAGGTTGTTGAATTATCTAAATTGGCTTTGCCTAATTTCAACAAAGCATTTCAAGTTGAATATGATGCAGCTGGTAATGCAATAGGAGCTATATTAAGATAAGAAGGTAAAACCATTACTTCCTTAGTGAAAATTTGAATGATGCTAAAAGGAAATATTTTGTGTATGATCAAGAGTTTTATGCTATTGTTCAAGCCTTGAAGAAGTGGAGACATTATTTGATTCCTAAAGAGTTTGTGTTGTATACTGATCATAAAGCTTTACAATACTTGGGAAGTCAACATAAATTGAATCAAAGACATATGAAGTGGGTTGAAAACTTGTAGAGTTTTACATTTGTGATCAAGCATAAGAGTGGAGTTACTAAAAAAGTTGTTGATGAATTGAGTAGAAGATGTTCTTTGTTGACTGAAATGAAGGTTGAAGTTCTTGGTTTTGATGAAATGAAAGAGTTGTATGATGTTGATCTTAATTTTTCTAAAGTGTGGAGAGAGTGCAGAGCACCAAATCTGATAGATCACATAAGTAAGTATGATGAGTATTTCATTCAAGAAGGTATGTTGGTCAAAGGTATTTATTTTGTGTATTCCTAGAAGTTCTATGAGGTTGAATCTGATTAAGAAAAAGCATAGTGGTGGATTGGCTGGGCATTTTGAAATTGATAAGACATTGAGTTTGTTGAAAGAGAAGTATTATTGGCCACAAATTTATAAGCATGTTAAAAAAAATTTAAAGAGTTGTGGAGTTTGTCAAGTTGCAAAAGGGGTGAGTCAAAATATTGGTTTGTATACACCTATTATTGTCCTTGAGAAACTTTGGACTGACATTAGTATGGATTTTGTTCTTGGATTTCCTAAGACAGTGAAGGGGTATGATTCTATATTTTTTCTAGTGGACAAATTTTCTAAGATGACTTATTTCATACCATGTAAGAAGACATCAAATGCTAAACATGTTTTGTAACTTTTCTTTAAAGATATTGTGAGATTGAATGGATTACCAAGGAGTATTATTTTAGACAGAGAGAGTAAGTTTGTTGGTTATTTTTGGAAGACTTTGTGGAAGAAGATGGGTACTGGGCTAAAGTTTAGTTCTACATTCCATCCATAGACAAATAGATAGATAGAGGTTGTGAATAGAAGCTTGGGTAATTTGTTGAGATGTTTAGTTGGGAATAAGCTAAGTCATTGGGAGATGGTATTGGCACAAGCTGAATTTGCATATAATAATTCTATGAATAGGAGTACAGGGAAGACACCTTTTGAGATTGTTACTGGAATGCATCCTAGAAGTATACCATATTTGAGAGATGTTGCTAGTGAAGAAAAGAAAAACATTACAGGAGAAGAATTTGTTGATTTTATGGAGTTTTTGCATAAGGAAGTGAAGTTCAGGTTGGAACAAAGTAATCTTAAGTATAAGGAGAATGCTGATCAGTCTAGAAGACACCATGATTTTCAAGTTGGTGATGAGGTGATGGTTCATCTAAAGAAAGGAAGATTCCTAGTTGGAACATACAATAAGCTAAAGATGAAGAAATTTGGACCTTGTAAGATCTTGAAGAAGTTTGACAGTGGTAATGCTTATGAAATTGAGTTACCTGATCACATGGATATATCTCCTATATTCAATATTGTTGATTTCTATAAGTATCATGAGTCAGATGATGAAGTTGTTGTATTAGAAGATTATCCTAAGAAGCAGATTGAAGAAGTTGAATAGATATTGGACTAGAGAGTTTGCATGAGCACAAGAGGAAAAGATTACTATGAATATTTGGTGAAGTGGAAGAACAAACCTATTGAAGATGCTTCATGGATTTCTCAATCTAAGTTGGATTCTAATCAAATTGTGACATCTCAATGATTCAAGAGAATCATTTCTTTCAACCTCGGTTGTCTGATGTAAGAGCATCCTAGGTTGCCTTGTTATCTTGCTCATTTTGTTTATTCTACATATTGATGCCAAGTTACTGGCGCTCCAGTGTATGCTAAGTGACTCTTCATTCATCAAGTTACCCAATGTACACCAAGTGACTCTTCATTCACCAAGTTACCCAGTGTATGCCAAGTGATTCTTCATTCACCAAGTTACCCAGTGTATGCCTAGTGACTCTTCATTAACTGAGTTACCCAATGTATGCCAGGTGACACTTCATTAATTGAGTTACCTAGTGTATGCCAAGTGACTCTTCATTAACCAAGTTACGTACTGTATGCCAAGTGACTCTTCATTTTTTGAGTTACCCAGTATATGCCAAGTGACTCTTCATTCGCCAAGTTATCCAGTGTATGCCAAGTGACTCTTGATTCACCAAGTTACCTAGTGTATGCCAAGTGACTCTTCATGTGCTGAGTTACACAATGTATGCTGAGTGTCAGCATTTGGATGTGATTTTTGCAAGCTGACTTGTAGGATTTATTTTGATCATGACATTTATGTTAAGATCTTTTCTTGGGATGCGTCCAAACCATTCTTGGGTTGGCCTTCCTCTTATGTAATGTTCTAGAATAATCTATAAGCCATTTTGGCAAGTATATATAGAGTGTTTAGGCTTAGAGTTAGGTAAGATTTTGAGAAGAAGATTAGGGAGAAAAACTAAAAGTGTGAATTCACAATTGGATCTTTGAATGTGAATTTATTTATAATTGGCTATAACCTAGAAGGCCTTATAGCTGGGCATGTATGAAGATATTTTCATGAGTCAATAAAAGTATTTTACTCTTCTTCCTCCTTTGGTTGTTGTTCTTTTTGTTTTCTTCCATTGTGTTAACTCTTGCAAGGTGGTTTAGACAGCTGGGTGAACCTTTGGCCCTAGTTATTCATCCTTTTTGCCTGTGTCAATATGTATGTGTATATATACAAACATACACACACATATGTGTGTGTCTATATATGTATGTATGTATATATACAGAGATCTCTCTGTTTATATACATATATACATATATAGAGATCACAAGAGCAGGACAACAAGAGGTAGAGATACATACATACATACATACACAAACACATAAATACATACATACATATACATATACATACATACATACATCTAAATTTTCAATTTTATCACCTTGGAAAACTATATTTGATCTTTACTCAATCACCAAGAGGTAATATAAATTAAGTACAGATTTATGCATACTTAGTTTGGTATGAATAGTTTTAATTGAATTCTTCTAAGGAGAGTGAGTCTACTCATGATGATAATGACTCCATGTATTGGGTCTGTAGAGGAGAGATACTTACAGAATATTAGATGTTGTTTATGGATATGGGATGTTTCATTTGTAATGCCAATATATCCTCCTCCATATTGAATTTCTATATCATCAAATTACTAGATACAAATCACTGGACTTGGTCTTTTAAAATGGTATGGGCTACTTGGAATTGTCAAACTTGAAACATTAAACTATACATTCAAATTGATGAATCAACACTTTCAATCACTAGTTTCATTTTCAGAACCTTTGGCCTTTGAAATGTGAACTTTTATTTTTATTTGTGGTCCATGGACTATTATGAACCAAAATACACATGAATGTTCTTCGAGACATCTGAAAGAATCTACACAAATTGATATAAACCATTCAATCTAAATTATAGAGTCTTTGAATCTTAGTACTCTAATATAAACCAAGAGCCTTCTATCATTGAAACCACTAAACTACCTAGGAAACTGAACTTATCAAACTTATGAACCCCCTTGAACCAATGGAACCATTTTGAAATAGGTTCAATGAGGTTCAAAAACCAAGAGGAACTAAGATATAAACCTCAAACAAGGGTTGCATGCTATGGTGGGGTAGGAGGAAGATGGTTGTGTGAATAGATGATATGGCAAGTTGCAAAAAATTAGAGAGTCAGTTGCAAGTAGTTTCATTAATTTGATAAGGAATCATCTTTGAAAGTGGGATGATCAAAATTGGCATGTCCATCCTTATGATAGATGTCTCTATCTTAGAATAGAAATTTACCTCAAAAATAAATAACAATTGACAAATTATTAAATGTATGAAAAAATAGAAGAAAATTCACCTATAATATTTTTGAAGGACAAAAATATAATTAAAATATAATTTGGTGGAAAAAGCCATGAGCTATGTGGCTTGACATTATGGCTATTCCACTAACTAGTAGTGGGAACTCTTTAGTTAAATATGACGATATTAAAATTAAAAAAGATAACTATCAAAGATCTATATTTGTATTTTTTTGATAACAAATATATAGTCTAATTTTAAGAAAAATAATAGTCTAAAATATAAATGATTAAAAATAATAAACAAGAGTACTAGATGTAGCTGTATAATTCTAGTATTTGATGCAGGAGCATCTAGAGGTATAAGGGAAATCCTGTATCAACCAAAAAATGTACTTAGAATTATTTTTTGTTTCATGTGTTTTCATTTTTAGATACCCATTTGGGTCAAATAGAGGTTCCAACTCTCACAGTTCCACTATTAGTGTTCTGGTTTAGAGTTTTTAATCACCTTGGGATATGTGTAAATGCCAAAAAATTAGGAGTATGTAATTGAGCCATAATTTTGGTGAACTAGAAAGTGTAAATTGGTTGGATGATTGTCATTGTAATTTAGAGCATTCCAAAAAAATAATCAGGTCAAAAGGCCCCACGGTTTGAAAGTTATCGCATTTTTTTGATTTTTGGAGACATCCTAAGAATGCTTCAAAGTCAGGTTAGGGGTATTAAATGACCTCAAACAAAACCAAAAAATGGGCTATAGAGAATTTTGAGAGCTTTCTAAAAATGTAAACGGTTCATCAATCGGAGCTACGGTTCAAAATTTATGCCTCCCGAAAGTTCACTTACCGTTTCTAGATTCTTCTAATTTTGTGTCAACTTCTAATGCAACTTCTAGAGTCTTCTATTTGGTTGGTGGATGCCAACTAGCACTTTCTAGAATGTATTCCTAATCCTTAACCCTTCGGGGTCTATTTAAGAGCATTTCTAGCATTATAAAAGGCAGTTTGGAGTGGAGTTTGAGAGAAGGTACTGGGAGAAGAATTTATCTCTAGATTTGTGCTATTGTAAGCCCATAGGGCATGTTTTGAAGTCTATTTTCTCTGTACTAAATGTATTAGCATATTTAGATAATTAATCAAGTTTTCCCCTTTCCTATTGTGTCCATTCTATTATTTGGGCTTGACCCCATCAGTATTATTAATTATGTTAAATAAAATGTGTTGGAAATCTGATTGAAAAGCTCATTGTTGAAGATCAAAGAGGAAGATTATTGCAAAGAAGAAAGATCATTGTTAACAGAATGTTTTCAATCATTGTTTTTTCATTGATGTCAAACCTGCTATTTGTAGGAATGACATTTTCTTATAAGATCCAAGTACTATCACTTAGTTGATTGATGAAGAGGATTTGATCAACAAGATGTAACAAGAACACCTTAGGGAAAGGTTGAGTTATGATATTTTAATGAAGTGCAAGGATTATTTAAGATAATGGTTAAACGATGTATTGATAATATAATCAAAGATATAGAGGTTGGTCAAACTTAGAAACATTGGGGGAAGAATTTGTAACAAGATTGACTGCAAAGCTTAAACTAAGTTCATTAGTGGGTGCCGAGCAAGCTAGTTGAAGCTAAGCAAATTCTCAATTGGAGATGAGCAATAGGAAATTCTAGTGTGTGCTCAGTAAACTTAGGTGTCGAGTGAAGTTCAAGTGCTAAGAAAAGCATTAGGTGTCGAGCATTACAAAATATTAGTTGGTGCTGAGTGAACTTCAGGTGCTGAGCATCAGTAAAAACGTAGTTGATGTCGAGTAACATAGTATGTGCCGAGCACCAGGATTTCAATAGTGTCGAGCTACTGCAGTATTTTAAATGACAAAGAATTTCCAAATCTAAGTTGACATAGTTGTTATCTTGAATTTTGTGAACCAGTTGGAGGATAAGGATGATGTGTTGGTGGCACAGAATTCTATGTAAACTATTTTTGGGCAAATTCAAAAGGATTATTCAAGAATTTTCTAGAGGAAACATAATATGGGTTAGATACAATGAATCCTACCTAATCCATATGAATTGAAATTAAAGAAAGGAAGAATTGAGTAGGAAAGGAACTCCAAGAATTCTATTTAAGAAGTCATAAACCAAGAAGCAAATGTTGTTGATGTTGTTGCTGCTGAAGAGCCAAATTGCAAAGTAGTTGTAAGGGTGTCAAGGTGAAGACATCTAGGTGAAGGAAGAAGCACAGAAGCTCTACTTCTACAAGTGGTCAAGAAGAGATGATTGCAATGGTACATTGAGCATGGAGACTCAAGGAGACTAAGCTTGAAAGAAGGGCAAGCTATCGAGAGTTGCAGAGATTGAAGGCCAAGCAATGTGAAGAGCTAAAGAGTGATCTGAGATCTGCAAGTGAAGTTGTATTCTATAATCAGGTAAAAATCCCTAATTGTTACTCTCTAGCAATTGTATCAGTTAGGATAGAAGGAAAATCCTATGGACTTAGGTTGGCCTAATAGCCATTTGTAAATCCTTTAACAAGGTGGCATTCCAAGTGAATATTCTAAAGTCCTCTAACTAGGCCCACTTCTAATAGGGTGGTTAAATCCTCTAACAAGGTCATATTTAACAGTGTGGTGTAGCCTTTAACAGGGCAGGCCTTTCACTAGGCATCACTTTAGAAGAGTGAGAATTGAGTAGCATATTACTGGTGGTTTTTTTCAAATTGGGTTTCCATGTAAATCACTATGTTATGTGTTGATTTTTTATGTGTTATGCTTGCATGTTGATTTACAATAACTTGTTGAATAGGAATATTAAAGCTTGGATGAATGAATGGGTTCACTACACTTAGTGAAAAAGTTTGAATAGGACATTTGGACCTTGAATAACTCATTCACCCCCCCTCCCCCTCTAAGTTATTCTAAAGAATTTCTAACAATTGGTATCAGAGCCATCTGCTAATTTAGTTTCAAGGTACTAGAAGCAAGAAGATCAAGATGTCCAGGAGAGAAGTTCCCAATCTCAACAAAGATAACGTTGTTGCATGGCAGAGTCTGATAAAATTATACCTTGAATCAATAGGTGACTATGCACAAACCCCAATTGGAAAAGAACATGTAAATCTAGTTGGACTTCTTACTGTGATTTGAGCAAAACGAAGGAGCACAATCAAGAAATGTTGGAGATTGCCTCTACACTCGGCTATGTAGAATATGATGACATCAAAGATTGTGATACTGCATTCAAGATGTGGAAAGCCCTAATAGATATCTATGGAGGAGATCAGAATGTCTAGAGAGCAAAGAGAGAAATACTAAGAGGAAAGTTTGATGACATGAAAATGGAGGAAGGTGAGAATGCTACTCAATATGCTACTAGAATGAAAGAAGTGGTAAGTGTAATAAGAAGTCTAGGTGGTCAATTGGAAAAAGAGACTGCCAACAATAAATACTTGAGAACCTTGCTCCCTATCTATGCTATTATATTTTCAACCATCCAAGAGCTGATGTGTGTACAAGAAAAAACACTAACCATTGAAAGAATAGTGGGAAGACTTATTGCATTTGAGTTATCCAACTTTGACAACTACAGACCTAAGAACCTTGAATCTGCTTTCAAGGCCAAGATGACAATAAAAGACACTGAGGAGGAGACATCAAGAAAGAAGAGAAGAAAAGGAAAACATGCATCCCATGATAGTAGCATAGATGAGGAAGATGTGGAATAGTTAGAAGCATTAGTTGCTAGAAGATTCTATAGAGGCAAAGGTAAATTCAAAGGTAAGCTCCCTATCATATATTTTAATTGCAATGAAGTAGGTCATATTGCTACAAGGTGTACATAAAGGAAGAGCAATAAAGAAGGAAGCAAGTACAAGAACAAAAGAGAAGATGATAGCAAAGACTATGAGGAAAAAGGCAAAAGATGTTACATTGTTGAAGAAGATTCTGATGAGAATGATGATGAAGTAGTCTATGTGGCCATGAAAGATGAATCAAACAAAGATGAAGATGACATCACATGATAGAAGATAATAGTAAGTTCATTACCTTTACTCAATATGATGGAAATAGTATTAGATTTGGTAATGATGCTCTGTGTCAAATCAAAGGAAAAGGCTCAATTAAACTCACAAAGAAAATTTCATGTGATAATGCATACTATGTTGAAGGATTGAACTACAACTTGTTGAATGTATCATAATTAGGCAATGTAGGTTATCAAGTAGAGTTCAGAAACAAAACTACCAAGATCTATGACACTGATGGAAATCTAATAGGAAAAGGTGAACAAACTAGGAGTAATCTGTTTTACCTAGATATGGAGGATGCAACTTGTCTTGTTGTTAGACTTGATGATGTGTGGTTATGGCATAAAAGGATGTGTCATGTTAACTTTGATAATTTGATTAGTATCAGCAAAAAGAAGAAGGTCAGAGGGTTACCAAAACTAAAGAAACTTGAAAACACAATGTGGAAACAATGTCAACTAGGGAAGATGACTAAGTCTAGTTTCAAAAGCAAAACATACACTTCCAAAGAAGTACTAGAGTTAGTCCATACAGACTTATGTGGTCCAATACAAGTGCAAAGCTACCTAGGAGATAGATATATAATGCTATTTGTAGATGACTATTCCAGGATGATGACTGCTATGTTCTTGAAGCAAGAATTTGATGCATTTCAAATGTTTAAGTGGCATTTGGCTAAAGTTGAGAAAGAAACAGGTAAGAGTCTAAAGTGCCTAGGATCATACAGAAGAGGTGAGTTTATGTATCAAAAGAATTTGGAATATTTTGCAATGATAAAGGCATCAAAAGGCAAACATCAGCACCAAGGACTCCACCTTAGAATTGTATTGTTGAAAGAAGGAATAGATCAGTGATTGACTATGCTAGAAACTTGATGATGGAGAAAAATGTTTCTCTAAAGTACTGGAGAGAAGCTGTAAGCACTTGAGTCTACACATTGAATAGAGTCCAAGTCAAGAAAGGTACAAATGCAACACCTCTTGAACTATGGTATGGTCACTCACCTAATGTAAAATATTTCAAAGTCTTTGGTCGTAAATGCTATATTCTTAAATACACTAGAAAGGGAAAGTTTGATGCAAAGAGTATAAAGGCATATTCCTTGGATACTCCACTACAAGAAAAACATATAAGTGTTTGAACACTAATACTAAGAAAATTGTGGAGAGTGCAAATGTAAATTTTGATGAGCATGTAGAAATTTAAGTTGATGGAACTAAGCAATCAAAGGATTATAGATCCTTTGTGTACTTCTATGAAGAAATGATTGTTGAAGACAATGCTTCAAATCAAGTTGGGAATCAACAACAAATTTCAATATCAGCCAAGTCACAGCCAGTGAATGCCAAGCTACTTTTAGAAGTTGAGATGCAGAATGTAGAAAATGCACATTCTAATTCTTAAAACAATATACATGAAAGAGATGATGAAATACCAGATGGAGAAGAAAAAAATGACTCTAAAGCTAAAGGATCAAACATGGAAAGAAGGACAGAACCAAGATTAGCCAAATATGTAAGAAGACATCACCCTGCATAATAAATCATTAGTGACAAGGATGTAAGACCAATGACAAGGAATAGACTAAGGAATGAATCATGTCTGCTAAGTAAAGTTAAACCTAAAATAGTGAATAATGCACTACAAGATAATGACTAGTATAAAGCTATGGAAGAAGAAATAGATCAGATTAAGAAGAACAAAACCTGGACCCTAGTTCCTAGACTAGCTAATAAGAATGTGATTGGTACCAAATGGGTGTTTAGTAAAAAACTTGATGAGAATGGTGAGATAACAAAAAACAAATCCAAACTAGTTTGCAAAGGTTATGCACAAGAAGAAGGACTAGATTATGGGGAAACATTTGCCCCTATTGCAAGAATGGAAGGAGTAAGAACACTACTTGCATATGCTGCTTACAAAGGTTTCAAAGTCTACCAAATGGATGCAAAATCTGCTTTTTGAATGGTATACTAGAAGAGGAAGTCTACATAGAACAACCAGAGGACTTTGTTGATGACAAGAACAAGGATATGGTCTGCAAACTTCACAAAACACTTTATGGATCGAAGCAAGCACCTAGAGCATGGCATGAGAGACTGCACAAATATCTTGTGAAGATAGGATTTAAGAGAATAGATGACAACAAAAACTTGTATATCAAAGATGAAAAAGGTAGAGACATTTTGATATCTAAAATCTTTGTTGATGATATAATTTTGGAGGAAAAGATGTTCTATGCAAAGATTTTTCTGATCAAATGAAATATGAGTTTGATATGTCAATGTTTGGAGAAATCAAATTATTTGTTGGATTACAAGTACATCAATTGAAGCATGGCATATTTGTGACCCAATCAAAATACATCAAGGAGATACTCAAAATATTTGGATTAGAAGACTCAAAACCAGTCAGCACACCAATGGCAACTAGACATAAGCTATCCAAGAATGATGAGTTTGTTGAAGTAAATCAGACATTGTATAGATCAATGATTGGAAAGTTGCAGTATGTTTTACATAGTGGACTAGACATTGCATTAGCTATTGCAATAGTGGCAAGATTTTCTGCAAATCCAAGAGAAAATCACCTAATGGCAGTAAAAAGAATATTGAGGTATTTAAAAGGAACTGATGACTTTGCTTTGTATTACAAGAGAAGTGAAAAACTTAAACTAAAAGCCTACACTAATGTAGATTAGGGAGGTAATATTGATGATAGAAAAAACACTAGTGGAGGAGCACTTTTCTTAGGAAAAAGATTGATTACATAGATCAGTAAAAAGCAAAGTTGTAACTCACAGCCCACTGCTGAAGCTGAATATGTTGCAGCCACTATCAATTGCGCCAATATTGTATGGATCAAACATTTTCTACAAGGTATGAAGGAAGAGGTAAATGAGCCTGTAATACTTTATTGTGATAATACAAGTGCTATCAACATATCAAAGAACCCTATAATGCATGCTAAAACCAAGCACATTGCAATCAAGTATCACTATGTAAGAGAATTGGTGGAAGATAAACAAGTGAAGATGGAATATGTTAGCTCAAAAGAACATATTGCTAACATCTTCAAAAAAGCACTACCTAAAGATTCTTTTGAGTATCTTAGAGGTAAATTAAGGGTGATACCCCTAGCCAAGGCTACTTAAGAATAAGCAAGACTGCCCTACATCAAATAAGCTAATTGTTGAAGATTTTACACATTGATGCAGAGGATACCAACTTTACAATTCATGCCTAAAGTAATTGAAGTGTTGAAGTTCCAAATCAGTCACAAGCAAGGTGATAGAGGAAGAAATTGAATGAACTTGCAAATGCTACACTTTCATATTAAGATGTTGAAATAGTATGTCTTTGGCATTGTTGTCAAAGAGGGAGAAGTAGTGAGAAACTAATCAATGACATTTGATCAAAAATATGAAGGAGAAATGTCAAGAAAATGAAAAAATTGATCAAATAAAGATAGAGGGAGAAGTAGAAAAAAATGATCAACAGTTGATAGGTTAAGATGAAGAAGCTAATAGTAGAAGATGAGAAATGCATACAAAGGGAGAAAACATACAACAAGCTAAGAGGGAGACATGAGAACTACTGGTAACACAATTTTCTTTTTCACATTTGACTTACTATTCTAACCTAGTTAGCTTGTGTTTGAATATTTTAGTCTGATGGTTGATCAGTTTGGTTTGCCATCAATGCCAAAGAAGGAGATTGTTGGAAATCTGATTGAAAAGCTCATTGTTGAAGATCAAAGAGGGAGATTGTTGCAAAGAAGAAAGATTATTGTTAACAAAATGTTTTCAATCATTGTTTTGTCATTGATGTCAAACTTGCTATTTGTAAGAATAAAATTTTCTTATAAGATCTAAGTACTATCACTTAGTTGATTGATGAAGAGGATTTTATCAACAAGATGTAATAAGAACACCTAAGGGAAATGTTGAGTTATGATGTTGTAATGAAGTGCAAGGATAAGTTAAGATAATGGTTAAATGATGTATTGATAACATAATCAAAGATATAGACGTTGGTCACACTTAGAAACATTGGGGGAAGAAGTTGTAACAAGGTTGATTGCAAAGCTTAAACTAAGTTCATTAGTGGGTGCTGAGAAAATTCTCAGTTGGAGTCGAGCAACAGGAAATTCTAGTGTGTGCCAAGTAAACTCAAGTACTGAGTGAAGTTCAAGTGCTCGGCAAAGTATCAAGTGCCAAGCATTAGAAAATCTTAGTTGGTGTCGAGTGAACTTCAGGTGTCGAGCATCAGTAAAAATGTAATTGATTCCAAGTAACACAGTATATGTTGAGCACTAGGATTTCAATAGTGTCGAGCTGCTACATTATTTTAAATGATGAAGAATTGCCAAATTTGAACCGACATGGTTTTTATCTTGAATTTTGTTAACTAGTTGGAGGATAAGAATGATGAGCCGGTGGCACAAATTTCTATGTAAACCATTTTTGGGAAAGTTCAAATGGATTATTCAAGAAATTTCTAGAGGAAATATAATATGGGTTAGATACAATGAATCCTACCTAATCCATATGAATTGAAATTAAAGAAAGGAAGAATCGAGCAAAATGGAACTCCAAGACTTCTATTTAAGAAGTCATAGACCAAGAAGCAAATGTTACTGATGTTGTTGTTGTTGAAGAGCCAAATTATGAAGTAGTTGTAAGGGTGTCAAGGCAAAGACATCTAGGTGAAGGAAGAAGCATAGAAGCTCTACTTCTACAAGTGGTCAAGAAGAGATGATTGCACTGGTACATTAAGCATGGAGACTCAAGGAGACTAAGCTTGAAAGGAGGGCAAGCTGTCAAGAGTTGTAGAGACTAAAGGCCAAGTAATGTGAAGAGTTGAAGAGTGATATGAGATCTGCAAGTGAAGTTGTATTTTGTAATCAAGTCAAAATCCCTAATTTTTACTCTCTAGCAATTGTATTAGTTAGGATAGAAGGAAAATCCTATGGACTGAGGTTGGCCTAATAGCCATTTGTAAATCTTTTAATAGGGTGGCATTCCAAGTGAATATTCTAAAGTCCTCTAACCAGGCCCACTTCTAATAGGGTGGTTAAATCCTCTAACAAGGTCACATTTAACAGTGTGTTTTAGCCTTTAACAGGGCAGGCCTTTCACAAGGCATCACTTCAAAAGAGTGAGAATTAAGTAACATCTTACTAATGGTTTTTCCCAAATTGGGTTTCCATGTAAATCACTGTGTTATGTGTTGATCTTTTATGTGTTATGCTTGCATGTTGATGTATAATAACTTGCTAAATAGTAATATTAAAGCTTGGATGAATGAATAATTTCACTACACTTAGTGAAAAAGTCTAAATATATAGGACATTTGGACATTGAATAACTAATTCACCCCACCCTGCCCACCCCCCCACCCGCTCTCTTAGTTATTCTAAAGAATTTCTAACAAAATGTTCAACAAAAAAATTATCAAGTAACATAAATGGATCATCTACTCAATCCTATTATGACTTAATGTGAATGCATCTGATCATTACTTGGATGATATTACGCATTAGATCTTTACTCAATCAGCAAGATATAACATAATCTGTAAGTACATATTTCTACATACTTATTTTGGTATGAATAATTTTGATAGAATGCAAGGATAATTGCTTGTGTGAATTCAAGACATGAATGATTAATTTAATTTAGCACAAGTAATATGCAAGTGTATATGTATGCATGTAAAGCAATTCACATAGTGAACCAATATACATGCATACATGCACATATGCATACAATCATCATAGTCAACTATCCTTGAATCTAACCAAAGATATTATCTATGAACAAGAGATACATGTTTAGAAGGGAAATAAAAAACATTTACATATGTGAATAGAAAGAAAATGGAAACCTCTTCTCAACCCTAATTTTCAAAAGGAATAATCCAAATTGATTAAGCACAAGAAAGCGTTCAATGCAGAAATAGATCAAGTGATGGAGAAAAGGGAAAAAAGAGGTTCAATTTTTATTCTTTCTATTTTGAGGGGAGTGTGTGCTTAAATCCTAAAATAGTTAAAAGAAAAATACTAACCTTGAAATTTAAACACATTGATTTCTTATTTTTGTGTATAGTTTCAGAGGATTCTGCAACCCATTTTGGATTGGAAATTTTGAGACAAAGAAAACCCATAAATATTTTATCTTTTTGAAGGGAGATCAACCTTGACCCTATTGGCAGGGCAAAATATTACCCCATGGCACAATTGTACCCTAAAAAGTTGACCTTGAATTGCACTGGTTCAACGAAAAGGGTATCCAAATCTGCTCTCCAATTTATTGTTCCACACCTATATTTGCAAAAAAAATGGTTTGTTTGTTGGATGGGGTGGTTTTCCTTAGTCAAACCCTAGTTTTGAATTAACCTTGAAATATAATTAAAATTATAATATGCATAAACAAAGTAAATGGAACTATTCACCTTTCTTATATTGAGATCCTTGTGGAGGATTTGAATCCTTGAATCCACAAGAATGGATGCTCCAAATAAATGTAGACATGTATGTAGGATGTTTCAAATCAATGTCATTAGATCTTCAACACCAATATTGAATGTATCTTTGAATAGAAGAAGGCTTGGATGAGTATGGATAGAAATATATTCAATAAGAGGGATGCATATAGATTGATCCTTCAATGGCTAACAATGGACTTCCTTGAGGAATTGGATGCTTGAACAATTGAAATGCTCGAATGCTTAAATTCTTGGTGGATAATAGATCTTCACTTCATATAGGTAAATGCTCATTTGATATCTCTTGTGTTCGTAAACTTCATAATAGGTGGATGGATTAATATATTGTCAAAATGAGGGAAGAAGACTTCCTTATATAGAGATCTAGGGCACAAACTAATAGAGAAGACTGACATAGGAGCATTAAATCCCATTTAAACTTAACCCCTAGGAATGGACCTAAATTAAATATAATTTAAGAGTCTACCTTTCCAAAACCTAACATAATTGACCTGAAAGTAGAAAAAGAAACTTTCAAAAATTGAAAATGGCACCTAGGGTCAAGGATGGGGTCAAACCTACTCTAGGTCAAGGTCCATGTCATCCTTAACCTCAGTCAAGTTTGAGGTCAACCTTGACCCAAAAGGTCATCCTTGACCTAGACACCAAAATTCTTAGTTTCACAAAGTAATTTATCAAAAATAGGCTAGATATGGGGAGAGAGAGAGAGAGAGAGAGAGAGAGAGAGAGAGAGAGAGAGAGAGAGAGAGAGAGAGGGGAAAATAGCCAGATCCAACAAAAACTCATTCAAGGTGCTTGACATGACCCCCAACCACTTAATCGAAGGGCTAAATGCTCTTAACATGAAAGTGTTTCCATTTAAAGATGATACACTAAGCCCCCACTTTAGCAAGAGTATGGAATCGATGCAAACTCTTGGTAAAGTAGATTGTAACAAAAAGATAATCTTATTAAAATCAAAGGGACAAAGAAATCCTCAAGTCCCCAAAGGCTCAAGTCTTCATTGACTCTAAGATCACAATAAGAGAGACATCTCTAGAAAAAGAAAAAAAGAAAAAAAGAAAAAAAGAAGGAAAAAGAGTGTGATTATCTCACCCAATGAGAACTTATGTCCCATTGTGAACCACACAAGGAAACTATGCAACCAGAAAGATGGAATTGAACCACCTAGTGAATGTGGCTACTCACTAGTCAACCCATAAAGGATTCACCCTCAAGAATATTCTATTCTATAAGAGAAAAAGAGATCCAATCTTAAGGACAACTTTGACCTTAAGGGATCAATAATATTTGAAATGGAGGAATCAAGAGATCCTAAAATATAAATCCATGCTTTAAGGGTTAGTCTCTAATCTAAAAAGGGAGAAAAGTTATCTTGAAAAATAATATATATGTATTGAAAAATATGTGTGTGCAATAAGTGAGAAAAGCTTATGCCCCCATGTTAAAGTCATTTCTAACACTTTAACAAGAGTAGTGGCTTTGATAGAAACATAAACAACTCCACTTATTACATTTCCACTATGAGATGCCCCTAGATGAAGACAAATTAAAGAAAATACCACATAAACATATAGAGAACACATAAGGGTTCTACTTACTGTGAGGCCAATATGATCATAAGATAATATATATGATCTTATTGCAAATAAATTGACATCATTACCCAAAGAAAGTAGAACTACAATCACAAAGGAGGAAAGATCATATAAGAAATAATAAGAAGAGTCTTTTTAGACCATGACCCAGAGACCAAAAGAATCAGTGCTACCAAGTTGCAAATCCAAGTAGATTACACAAGGAAACATGTATGGAAAAATAACACAAGTACACCATAACATGAAACAACATATGGAACAATAGAGATACATATAGAGGAATAATACAATAGGTTCAATTCTTTTATCACCTTTCACCAACAAAGAAACAAAGATTGTATAAAAGAATCTAACAATGTTTAAACACATCATGGGAGGAACACAGTGCAATAGACAAATGCACAACAAGACTACCATGAAATTCAAGCCAATCAAGTGTGTCACCTACTCCCCCCATCTCATTGTATATCATTTAGGGAAGGTGGGTAAGGTGGGTAACTTGCAAGAGGGACTATATCCAATATAGTAGGAATGATAGCTAGTTTGAAATAATGATCCTCTTGAGAATTGCAATGTACAATACTAGGTGTAAGTATTAATTGCGAGGAATGCATTTTAGGTAAATCAACATCAATTTCAATGGTTTCATATTCGTCATTAACATCATTAGTATCATCAAGAGTATCTTCATCATCTAGATTAATCAAAATAGGATCTAAGATATGAATAGAATCATTAGAACCAAGTAACTTAACATTATTATTATTAACAACTTCTTCTAACACATCATGCATAGTTGTATCCAAAGAAGATAAAGATTTTTTAATAAAAGAATTACAAGCTTTAGCTTGAGCATGAAACTTCTTACAAAATTTGTTAGCAGATCAATTACATTTTTCCTTACTTGAAATGTGTTCAGAACTAGGAGGAACAAGTATTGAGTCCTACATAGCTTCTATATGAGAATTAATAGGATTAATAGGAGACTAACAAGCAATAGGAGGAGTTTTATTGATAGATGTAGAAGACATAGATAAAGAAGGTATAGAAGATGTAGGAAAAAGACCATGGTTAAGATCCATAGGAGGTAAGCTTAACTCAAGAATCCTTCACTGCTTATAGACTTGATATGAACAAAAAAGATGACCAGGTTGAGCAAAACATGAATTAGGTAATGAAGGCCAAAAGAATTCAATGGTAGCATCATCCGTAGGCCTAGAAGTAAGGTATACGTGATGATTAATTGTCTTTACTTCATCATCATAAACAAACATAAGATATTTATGAATAGGTAAAGCAACAACATGCATGGTATTTAACCATCATAAACCAAGCTTAACTTGAAATTGATCAAAAGTAGGAACAACAACAAAGGTAATGTTCATAATCCTTCCACAAAGTTCAACCAGTAAATTAATAGAACCAAATGATGGATAAAGAAAATCATTGCAAGTTTGAATCCATACATCTAATTTATCATCAAAATCACGTTGCAAACTTTTCATAAAAGATTTTCTTATGTAATAACATTGACTAAGGAGGTAGAATCAACAAGACAACCATGAGAAGGTATCTCAACAACCTTAGCATAAATATAAAGGGGACCATCAAGAGCTCTAATAGTCTCAAAATAATCAAAGGTCATCAAAATCCCAAGGTCATTTTTTCTTAGATTATTGTTAAGGTTTAGGTTGAGATTCAATTTAGGCTTAGGTTTCAGTTGAGGTGGAGTTGAAACTTGAGATTAAAGTGGAGGTTGAGACTAAGGTGGAGATATAGATGGAACCACATGCTCCACTTGATTAACCACATGATTAAGATCATCCACCTTCAAATCATACAAAATATCCATAGAAGATGGCTTAGCAATAGTATTAGTATCATGTGTAGGTAAAGGATTCATATAGATTTGCAAATTTTGATTGCAAGGAGAAACAAATTAAATCCCATTACCATCAAAATTATCAATAGATAAATTTTTAGAATCAATTAATTCTTGAACCTTATGTTTTAAAGAATAACATTTCTTGGTATCATGACCATTCTAGCAATGATATTGACAAAAATCTTTCAAATCAAAAGATTTAGCCACCGTTGTAGCAGATAAAAGAGGATGAATAAGAGGTAAAGTAATCATATTACCACTTAACAACCTATTCATAATAGAATGTAAAGATTCAGAGAGAGGAGTAAACATACAATTCAATCGAAAAGCAGTGGATACAAAAGTGGAATTGTGAGATACAATAGTAACTTGATCAGTAACTACATTTGCTTGTTTATTTATCTTGACATAGTTGTTGAATTTTTTAATTTTATTTGGATTAGGAGAAGAATCACTTTTATCAATAGGAATGGGATCAATTGGAGTGGTGCTCTCAAATTGACTCACTTGTAATTGATAATGATGAAACGTTGCGCAAAGTTGTTGAAAAGTAGTAAATTCAGTAAGAAGAATCTTATCTCTAATATCATTTTGCAAATTTGAAATAAATATAAATTGAATATCAATATCAGGAACATGACAAGAAATCTAAGCATGTAAATGCTTAAATCTAAAATAAATTCAGTCAATTTTTTCTTAGGATTTTGTTTACAATGCATCAAGTCACTCAAAGACACTTGCAGGTCAATGTTGTTTTAAAATTGTTGAATATAAGCATTGGTAAGTTGAGAAAATGAATGAATAGAATAAGGAGTCAAAGAAAAAAACCATTGTAAGGCCTTGTCATAAAAAGTTTGAGAAAATAACTTCACTAAAATCCTATGATCATGCATATAATCACTACAAAGGATTTGAAATATTTTCACATGATAAACGGGGTCTCCCTTACCATTATGATTCACAAGACAAGGCATATCAGCTTGCTAAGGAATAGGAGTATAAATAATATCTTGAGACAAAGGATTTCCCATGTCACAAGTAGGGATACTAAAATTATTTTGAGTCAAGGATGTGAGTTGTTTTTGTAAAGATGACATAGTTAGAGCCAAACTGATAATTGTTGAATCATGAGAAGAAATAGGAGAAATAGAAACATTAGAAATACTAGGTAAAGTGTATGAAACTATAGGAATAGAAGACACAACTAGAGGAACACTAGGAACTATAGTTGGCATAGGAGTAGAATAAGTAAAAGGAACATTATGATAAGAAGGTTGTGAAGAAGGAAGGGACACAAGAAGAACACTCATAGGAATAGAGGGAATCATCATAGTCACCAAAGGAGTATAGGTAGGAACACTGGGGAAAGGAATAGAAGAAGATTCTACACTGGTGACAAGAGGATTCAACCCTAAATCTTGAGCTTCTTGAACTAAAGGTTTAACATCGCAATGCACAATGTGAGTAATACCGCACAAAAGATTAACACCTTGGTCATTGTCATGAAGAACTTTTTAAAGAGCCTCTATAGCTTGAATAGAATCTTGATTATGGTTTTCTTGAAGAAAAGAATTACCCATTTTATCAAGTTCGTTTGAAATTTTATGGACTTGTTTAGGAGAAACTCTTAAAGCATCATCCTCATCATGAGATGAGTGGCAAGAATTTTGCTCTATAAGAGGATTAGAATCAAGAAGAATCAAAATTTCATCTAGAATCCTATGGAAAGGAGAAGAATACTCAAGCTGAAAGGTACCCATAAGTCTAGAAATGCCTCTAACCCTAAGATTAGAAGTAGGACTAGAAGTAATAAAGCTCATAAACCAATGCAAGGTAAATAAACTAAACTAAGAAAACATTAAAAAAATATTTATTTTTTGTATTTTGAAAGAGATTTTATAATTTTTTTGTAATTTTGAATTTAAAATGAAAGACCATAAACTAAATAAAATATTAATTCAAGGAAAGACCTAATGAAATGAAATGAAATATAACACCACAAATAAAAATAGGGCATCTAATTCTACAAAAGATAGGGTGTAAGCATGGCAGGTTCACCAAAATGAATAGAAAGAAAATGGAAACCTCTTCTCAACCCTAATTTCCAAAAGGAATGATCCAAATGTTGACAATTGGCTAATTGAGATATGTAATTGTTATCATTTATGAAAACACATGATGTACATTCTTACAGGAAACCTCAAAAATAAAGATACTTATCTTTTGGTACTCAAAAATTGTCTAAGTATGAATGTGGTATACAACACTGTATTGTTTTGTTTATAACTTGTTGTTGATGGCATATTATGACCAGCAAAGTTAGATGGAGATTGTATACATATTGATGATGATGTGTATAATCTCAAAAGTTTGTACAGATGTATAGAAAAGATATATTCATGTTTTACAATGTAACAGAATAGTAGAATCAAAGCAAAGGAATTATTTTGTTTACAAAATAATTACTTTTCTAATTATGGTCAACATCCTAGATGTTTACTCTAAGTTGGAAAAGTGTATTATGGTCTTAGCCAACCTAGAAAAAATTTGTGTAAAGCTATGGTATTTATGAAAAGGACATCTTACAAACTAAATGTGTAATTGTGGTGTAAGTTGTGCGAGCATTATAATATGCAAACTTATTGTAAAAGTGATATATGCGAAGTTTTGTAAAAGCTATTTTGTGATCTAAGATCATGCTAAAGATTAGAGATCAAACAAGAAAGAAGTTATAGTACCTATATTCAAGAAGTCTAATTACTTTTTTGGGCAATGAGCTCTTCATGTAATTGGAATTGCATGTTTGGGCAGTGAGCTCATCTTGCATCTATTATACTACAACTCCTAACAAGGCACAACTCCCAACAAGGTTGGAATCTCCTAAAAAGGATTCAAAGTCTCCTAATAAGGACTCTCTATATTGAATTTACTCATTGACTCCTAACCAGATCCATCCTCTAACAAGTAACTTATATATCAATATATTATCTAGTGGATGTCATCCCCACCGGGGTTCTCCCTTGGCCAGGGTTTCCCTAGTTAACAAAATATGGTGTTATGAGTTATCTTTATTACTATTTAGTATTACTTTATTACTTTGTTATGTATGGTTTAAAGTAACAAATATTATCTAGTTGGTGACTAAAGTTTGTAGATTATTGATTCACCCTCTCCTCCCCAATAATTTATATTTCTAACAATTGGTATCACAGCGTAGTTACTTAAAAGAGGCTTAATAGCTTGAGTAAGATCCCTATGGATATGGAACATTTGATGAAAAACCTTGAAGAGGCACTTGAACAAATTGATCTCCTTATTGAAGAAAGAGATAATCTAAAGGATAAATATGAAAACTCCAAGGTATACATTGGACAATTGAAGGAAAAGATTGAACATATCAAATCCAAACCTAAATCTACTAAATTTGAAGCTAGTGATGATGATTATTCAAAGCTAATAAAAGAGTATAAGATCTTGAAGCATGAATTGAAGATTATGAATCTAAAGTTAACTTTAAGGAGTGATCCTAGCAAAGTTGAATCTAATTTGAAGACTAAGAATGTAGATTTTAGAGCAAGTCTAGCAAAGAAGACATCTGAATCTAAAACATTGAAAGAAGATCATGAAGAACTTCATAAGTACAATACTATTATGAAAGGTGAATTAACTCAGTGCAAGAAACAACTTAAGAAGAATTATTCATAGAGAAAATCTTGATGATTCAATGTCAATACAGAGACCTACTAATGATAAGACTGGTCTTGGTTATCTATTTAACATGTCTATAAAGAAACTTGAGATTAGATCTGATCTGAAAGAAAAAAATAAATTTGATGATAAGATTGAATCTAGTCAACCTTCTTATAAACCTAAAGAAGTTGGTCAAGACAAGGAAGTTGAGATCTTGGATGAACAAAAGAAAGTGGAATCTCCTAAGGAAACCAGGTATGAATTTAGAGGTAAGTCTTTTTCATGTAATGAAATAGGTCATATGAAAAGAGATTGTACAAATAAGTCATTTAATCATATTAAGGACTTTTATTATCATAATTTCCATGGTATGGGTCATAAAGAAATTGATTGTAAGAAACCTAAATATGATAATGATAAAAGGAATAGTAGAATGTCTTGAAATACTAACCTTATAGATAGAAGAAGATCTAATGAAAGGACATTGAGAGAAGGAAGATCTTATGAGGAAAGAAGATAGATCATGTGTAATAAGTGTAACAACTTTGGACACATAGCTCAAAATTGGCATGCACCTAATGAACAATAGAATCCTAAAAGCAAAACTCCAGTATGTCAATTATGCAACAACTTCAAACATACAACAAAGTATTGCAAAATGGATAGAAAGAGATAGAAGGAACAATGGAAGAAATTTTGAAAATAGAAGGAATGATAGAAGAAATGTCAAAAAAGATAGAAGGAACCATGAGAGGAACTCTAGAACTAAGAAAAACAATGAGGAAAAAAGAAATGTAGTCAGTGAACTTCAGGAAGAACTCAATGAGGCATTTGTAAAAGGATTAGACATCTCAAAAAAAGTTAGAAGATGATGAGATAGAAAGATCAAAATCAGTAATCAAGTTTGATTCAATTAAGTTTAATTAAGCTTGTTCATAGTACCAAAATTTGAAAACTTCATCTAGAGATTGAATTATGTGTAATGAAGTTGGGAAAAGGTGTATCGAGATAAGTTTAGACTGTATCTAAGATCACTTGTAATTTGGAGCTTATCTAAACTAGTTACAAAGGATATAAGAGTTACTTTTATTATAGAGAAAGTTAATTCTATAGTAAAAGATGAAAACTATCTTTTTTACAAGAAAAAAATGTGAAGCAAAGTTTTGTGGAGCATTTTCATGATGGAAGGAAGCTATGGTAAAGTTTGGGTAGCATCTAAAGATTGGATTGAAGATCTTGAGTAGATATTTGATTTTGAATGTAATTAATAGCTTTTTTGTGTTTGAAAAATGAAATTAATGTAAGTTCAAGTTGAAGGAATAAAATAGAGTATAGACTTGATTAGCACTTCATTGTGATTACATTAGAAGCATAAAGCACTCAGAAGCGAACTTGACAAGGCAATCTCAAAGCAAACCCTATTTTTGGAAAGAGGTATTTTATTATTTTTTACAAAATTTATTCAATAAAATTTAATATTTGATAGAAACATGGATATGTCAGTAGTTCATAATGTTGAGAATGAGGAGAGGCCAAAATTGAAGGTTGTTTCTATGAAAACTATAGATGGAAACCCTAATTCAATGTTATCCATTACTTTGAACAATGTAGTCTATTTGGAAGATATAGGAAGTTATCTTACTGGCAAGTTTGAATCTATTGGGAGTGAGTATATGAACAAGGATATGGAATTAGTCTTTAATCATGATATGACTGTAAAACCTGGATTTGAATATTTAAGAGAACTAGACCTTTTCAAATATCATTTCTATCAAGAATTGGATGTAGATGAGTGGACAAAGATCATACTCAATAGAATACATGATAGAAAACTATGGATGAAAGATAGTGTAGTTAATATTTTAGTCGACCTTATTCATGAGGTAATTGGTCTTAGCAAGCAAGGTGGTGTACCTATAGGTGAGAAAATGGTTAAGAAGAAAGTTGAGAGCTACACAAAAGTAGTGTATAATGGAAAGGCCATGGTGATTAGCACCATTAAAATAGATGATATAATATTCCTAAGTAGAATCATTGCCTATTCTATATCTAAAAGTTTCAAGATTGATGAATTGTCAACTGGATTCATCTATGAAGCCTACAAGATATGTGTTAAGAAGGAGCAAGTTAACCTCAGTGAAATTCTAAGAATGCAAATTCTTAAGAAGCTAAAAAACATCAAGAGGACTAAGAATGATGTGTTGAAATTTTAGTCACTAATCAATTGTTTATTCTTTCATGTACTTAAGAGATTTCCATATTTGTTAGTCACAGAGATTATGAGCAATGAGAGGTGTACAATGGAAAAAATCATAGATGTATGTAGAGGACATCCAATAGATAAAATATTGGATAGTGGGAACTTGACAATGAAAACATTTTAGAATGAGATGAGACAAAGATTCAGAATTGTACCTATAATTGTAGACAAATTCTACTTATATCCAAGTAGTAGAACCTTGGGAAACATTTCTTGATCACTTAGGTTATGAATTGAGTGATAAAACAACAATTGGATACATTGATTTATTGTTGAAATCAAAGAAGGACTAAGCTAAATATAGATTTAGAACTTATCATGAGACTACCCAATTAGCTCATTAGGCATCCTTGGAGAAGGCATCTCACAAGAAGATAGAAACAATAATGAAGAAAGCTTTAATAAAGGCTGGTATGACTGAGAGTGAGTCATAGGTAGTCAAATTGTAATGCCCCAGTTGGAGATCCTTGGAGCAAGGATTCAATACAAGCCAAGATTTTTTTTTAACAAGTATGAATGCACATGACAACATCATATAGGGACCACAAAAATTGCAATAGAAGACTTCACCAACAATGCGAGCAACCAAAAAATCTCCAAACACCACTACCAAACATAAATGACAAACCATGGAAGGATGCAAACAAATACAAATATGATGACATAATGAATTTTAAATGAAATCCCAATGTATTTGAGAACACCATATAGGGTATCCAAAATACCTCAGAAATTTTTTTGGACAAACTAAAAAGTGCCCGTCGTCTGCCCAAATAGGTTTTCCAAAACCCAGGTGATACTTTAAATCAACACAGTATGATACTTTCCAGTATCATACGACCTTTCTAATGAATGTGTGCAATGCAATCAGGGTTCAGGTGACACTTCTCAAGAAGGAATGTGATACATTAGTAGTATCATATGAACTTTCTCCAAGAGGCATGAGATACAATAGAGTGTTGCACAATGATGTAGTGCAAGGTAGAAGAATCCCCAAAGGAGGTTTCCTAGCCTCTAGCAAATAACCACACAGTGGAAACAAAATAACATTGCAAAATCTAACACCAAATTACAATACTTTATTCATAAAATAAATATTACATGCAATGTGTTGGGTTGTAAGGCCTTCCCAATTATAGCCAAATACAAAGAAATTACAATAATAGTTCTGCAAGATCCCTCAAGATCCAACCCAAACACTAGCTAGTCCAAATCTACACTCTGATAGAAACCTCCAAGGAAGATCTCAACTTGTGCTTGCAAGTCCACCAAGCAATCTCCTTGTTTTCCAAGCCATAGCTACTGGCCCTTCTCAAACTTTATCCAAGATCCAAGTGTAAACTACCTCACATTTGGTGCTCTATCCACACAATATGGAAATATCCTCTCACTTAATTACTCCATCTTCCATGCTCTTCTCCAAGCTGGATTATTAATCACAACCCTGTTGTAAACTAATTCACATTTGGCACTCTGTTCATAATCTCAAGAAAAACTCGCTCTTCAGCTACTCTCTACACTCACTCCTTCAAATAAATGAATCCTCTCATGAAAGAATCACTAAAAGAATCCACAAGACCCATTAATTATACCAATCTAAACCATAATTTTTCCCAAAATGATAAAAAACTAAATAAACCTAACATTAAATACTTGAAGAGCCACAAGTTAAACTCCAACAGTAATTAAATGTCCAAAAATAGATACCTAAGAAAAATCATGATATCTCCTAGTCTCGATTGAATTAGAACTTGTGCTTCAAACTAAAGGTATTACTTTAGGTCCTCTACAACCCCTTAAGTTTTCAAAGGCTAATTCATTAAGGATATCTTCACATTCATCTTAGAATTCATGCACAGAAAGTCATTGCACAAATTGCTAGAAATTGATACTCCAGTAGAATTTCCATATCTCCTAAAATATAATGAATTAGGACTTGAAACCGTAACCAAGGATAGTAATCTAGGCCCTATTCAATCCCTAAAATTTTCATCCTCTAAATCATTGCAAAAATTTAGTTACATGGCCTGCAAAAGGCACCTAGAAACCAAAAAACACATCTCCAACAGCAAGGTAAAATGACTCAAACTTCAACTCAATCCATCCAATCTTTATGAAATCATGAGGAATGGTTCTCCAATATATCTCCAACAAATCCCTAACCATAAAAAGCATAAATCTACAAAAATCCAAGCTCGATGCTCTTGCATCAAACTACCCAGATAAATAGAAAAGTATGTCCCATATTTTGATGCCCAAAGAAATATTTGCAACCAACTTCATCTTTACCAAAGGATTCCACTTCATCAAAGTCAATAGAAAAAATCTAAAAATAAACCATCTATTCTTTATCCAATAAAAAATCAAAATCAAATACATATTAGCAACCCAATGAGCATGCTCACACCCAAAAAATAAATTGAACATAATGCCTCGTTAGCAAATTCTCATCCACATCAGCAACTAGTGAATCCACACCAGCAACAACAAACTCCACATCAGAAACAATATGTATATCTTCATCAACACATGTGAAACTCACAACACCAAAATCTCATTTCTCACAAAAAGATGCTCTACAACATACAGGTCACCACAAATAGTAACCAGATCATCCATGACCAAGTGCTCTAAAATTTCCATGTCAGACTCAGTTTACTGATCATGAAAACCAACCTCTGTCCTAACATCAACAAGGTTAGGAATATCCTCATCAACAACCTCAAGTTTCTCTATAGGTTCTATATAAGACTTCAAAAAATAATTAGCAAAACCTACATCTTCCACCTTGGCCTTCCTATGCCATCTTCTCTCATGAACAAGTCTCTTAACTAACTAGACAACTCTCTTCCAGATTGGTAGACTCTAGCTCCACAAACATCGATGGAATGCCTTCTTCATCCTATCCTTATCTTGATCAACCAAACTAGTTTCAAACTGAGCAACTGCCTCCTTATCTTGATCAGCTAAACTATCTTCAAACTAAGCAAACATCTCAAAAAACATCCTCTCCACCAGATCATGGAGATTTGCAATCATCTCAAGGTCCAATCCTCTTGGAGCCATCTCCCAAGATCTTTGTAAACCCTCTACAACAAATCCTTCCCATGCTCCTTGTGACAACCTCAAATTTTTTGCAAGTTAGCTCATAAGCTGCCACCTCACATGAACAATCAAGAACCAAAGCACAAGTCCAAGAATACAATTTTGCAATACAAAAACTCTTTATGATCATGCCTCAATAAGATTAGTCTTCTATCATTGCATCCATCAATCCATTTGCAAGCCCTTTACAATTTCAAGCTAGAACCATGATCTTCCACCTCTTAACCAAGAGATGTAGGACTCTAGAAAGAAAATACACCACCAGATCAACTTTTCCAACCCAAGTCTTGGTGCAAACTGCCACAACTTTGATGATCTGTCTACATGCTCAAGAACAACCTTTGATCTAATACCACCTGACATATTGCAAGGTGGGAGAATCCCCAAAGAAGATGTCCTAGCCTCTAGAAAATAACCACACAGTGGAAATAGAATAACAATACAAGATCTGATACCAAATTACAATATTTTATTCATAAAATAACTATTACATACAATGTGTTAGGATGTAAGGCCTTCCTAGTTACAGCCAAATACAAAGAAATTATAGTAATAGTTCTGCAAGATCCCTCAAGATCCAACCCAAACACTAGATAGTTTAGATCCACACTCTGGTAGAAAGCTCCAAGGAAAATCTCAACTTGTGCTCGCAAGCCCACCAACCAATCTCTTTGTTTTCCAAGCTGTAACTACTAGCCCTTCTCAAACTTTATCCAAGATCCAAGTGTAAACTGCCTCACATTTGGCACTCTGTCCACACACTATAGAAATATCCTCTCACTTATATACCCCATCTTCTATGCTCTTCTCCAAGCTGGATGATTAATGACAACCCTATTGTATATAGCCTCACATTCGATGCTTTGTTCACAGTCTCAGGAAAAACTCACTCTTCAACTAGTCTCCACACTCACTCCTCCTTTTAATGAATGAATCCTCTCATGAATTAATGACTAAAAGACCTTTAAAAACCCCCTACTTATACCAATATCTAAGCAAAAAGTCAACTCATGATGCTAAAAACTAAATAAACCTAACATTAAATACTTGAAGAGCCACAAGTCAGCATCTAATAGCAATTAAATGTGTAAAAATTGATACCCAAGAAAAAATGTGATATCTCCTAGCCCAAATTGAATTAGAACTTGTGCTAAAAAATAAAGGTAGTAATTTAGGTCCTCTACCCTTAAGTTCACCAAGGTTGATTCATTAAGGATATATTTTCTTTCATCTTGGAAATCACACACAAAAACTCATTGCACAAACTACCAGAAATTGATACTCCAAGAGAATCACCATATCTCCCAACTTACAATGAATTAGGACTTGCAACCTTAACCAAGGATATTAATCTAGGCCCTCTTCAATATTTGAACTTTTCATCCTCTAACTCATTTCAAAAAATTAGTTAAATGGCCTGCAACTGGCACCTAGATACCAGAAAAAATATCTCCAACATCAAGGTAAAATGGCTCAAACTTCAACTCAATCCATCCAATCTTTATGAAATCATGAGGAAAGGTTCTCTAATGTGTCTCCAAAACATCACTAACCATGAAAAGACCCACTAAATCTACTGAAAATCATGGCAAAGCACAGTCTACTCAAACCAAATCCAAAGAGACCAACCTCACGAAGATCCCATGCTCATAGCTCCTAGAAGAAGCAGAAATTGAATCCTTTAGAAGAGGATTCACAAAAGAGCTCTCAAATTTCTATTCCAAAAAATGAGAAGTGAATAATGAATTCAATTTTCCAATACTTATTCACTTTTTGAGTGAATAGTTGATTATGGAAAATAGCTAGCTAGAGTAGCTAAACTCTAAATTGACCCAAATAAAAATAGGTTATTATTCATTATGAAAATTCACCTAAGGCAAAGCTACCAGAAATTAAATCTAAAAAGATTTAAAGCCCGAAAACCAAAAATCATAGAAAATCACTTAACACTTTTGTGATAGAGCAAACCTCTAAATGCACAGACACACTCACAGATCTAATCACATAATGCAGATGAGTTGAGATGTACTAATCACCGAAAAGTTTTAATTAAACACAAAAAAATAAGGATATGTCAACCATATAGGGATGACATTGGTAAAATATGAATGGTTGAATCACTAACTCCATAGGCCACTGCCAAGGATGTAATTTCTACACACTAAAACACATGATCAAGTGAAATTGCATATAATATAATAGCCAAAGCAATTAAAACATTAATTAACTAATTAATCCATTTACATCACTCATGTTCATAGAAAACATAAAGAACAAGAATGAAGTAAATAACCATAGCATAAAATCCATCTCATAACATAACCAACAATATGTCCAAAAAAACCATATAACTAGATATCATCATAGATCTACTATCATGTCAAAATAGCATCAACATGCCAATGCCATAAACTGAACAACATAGCAATATAGCATCTATGGTACTAAATCTAAATATAACATCCGACTCTTAAGTCATCTCAAGGTACAAATAACAATAAGAGTATCAAGTATCTATCAAATAAAAATAAATAAGGTATAGAATGCAAACACAAGAGGCACTACAGCCTCCCCCACTAGCATAGGCTTATTCCTAGAAGCCAACAAAAAGGTAGGGGTATAATCACCTCAGTCATGTAGCATCTTCCCAAGTCACAGAGGTCTCATCACTTGGGTCCCATTGGACCCTTACCTGCTCGATGTCCCGACCTTGCAAGGTTAGCCTCAACTACTGTAAGATATGAATGGGCTCTAAAGTAAGCTGCTTGTTTGCTACTTGCAAAGCATCCCAATCAAGAACATGGGTCACATTTGGAATATACTACCGCAAAACAAAAACATGAAAAACATCATGGATGTGCGATAGGCTAGGTGGCAACACTAGTCAATAAGTAACAAGACCAATCCTCTTGAGGATCTCAAAAGGTCCAACAAAATGTGTTGCCAACTTAGAGCCTTTTCCATAATGGATGGGGCTCTTCCTCGGAAACACTCTCAAGAACACCCTATCATTAATAGAAAAGTGATGATCCAACCTATGGGCCTTTGCATACTTCTTTTTCCTATCTTGAGTAGTAACCAAATGCTCCCTAATTTGAACAACCTATTGCTCCATATCCTGCAGCATCTCTGGACCCAAAAGAACACGATCCTCTAAGTGATCCCAACTCAAAGGAGTATGGCATGGTATACTGTACAAGGCCTAAAAAGGTGACATGCTAAGAGAACTATGGTACCCATTGTTGTATGCAAACTCAACAAGGTACAAATAGTCCTCCAACTTCACCTACCTTTCCATAACATACATGCAAGGCATATCTTCTAGAACCTAATTTACTCTCTCAGTCTAGCCATTGGTCTTTGGGTGATAAGCTGAACTAAAATTGAGCTCCATGCCCAAAGCATGCTAGAGAGACATCCATAGTGCAGAAGTAAACACTAGATCTCTATCCAAAATGATCTGATGAGGAATTCAATGCAAATGAACAATATCTACCAAGAAAACATGTGCTACAGAAGAAGCTATGTAGGATGCTCTCATGGGTGAAAAATGTGCTACCTTGGACAATTTGTCCACTATCACCATGATAGAATCATGTCTCCATGATGACATAGGGAACCCTGTGATGAAATTGATGGATATTGTATTCCACTTCCACTCTAGAATGGTATGTGGCTACAAAAGACTCGTCAGATGTTGATGCTCTGCCTTCACTCTCTGGCACTCAAGACATCTGGCAAAAAAATTAGCAACATTGTGCCTCATCCCTACCTAGAAGTACAACTATTTGAGATCAACATGCATCTTCTTAACACTAGGATGTGTGAAATATGATGCATGATGCACTTTTGAAAAAATCAAGGTATGAAGATCACCTGACATGGGTATATAGATACACTCCATGTGACAAAGTAGTCCATTAGACTCAAGCACATAACTTGAAAATATCCCCTCAAGGGTATGTCTAGACTCAATCTCTTCCATCACCTCATGATACCAAGTGTCACTAGGCAATGCCTCCAAAATATGGCCTCACAAATTGACTCCCAATGACACCAGTAATACCTCATGTTGCCTTTTGCTCAAGGCATCTATGATGACATTCTCCTTCCCTTTAATGTAATAAACGTCAAAGTCATACTCATATAGGAACTCCATCCAGTGATGTTTTCATGCATTTAGGTTTGGCTGAGTAAAGATATATTGCAAGCTTCTATGATTGCTATGCAACTCAAACCTATGTCCCAAAAGAAAATGCCTCCAATGGACAAGGGCATGCACTATGGCTGTGAGTTCCAAATCATGAGTGGGGTAGTTAAGCTCATGGTCCTTGAGTTTCCTAGACTCATATGCAATCACTCAACCATCCTACATCAACACTGCACCTACGGCTTCCAATGAAACATCCATGAAAACCATGAAATCACCTATAGGATTAGGCACTGCAAGGATTGGTGCACTAGTCAAATAGTCCTTAAGAGTATTAAATGCTCCCTCACGTTGGTCTGACCAAACAAACTTCTTCTCTTTTCACTAAAGAGAGGTGATGGGATAAGCTACTCATTAGAAATCCTTCACAAAGCAATGGTAGTAGCCCACTAATCCCATGAAACTACAAACTTCTAAGACATGAGTGGGTACTGGCCAATCCATGATAGCATGAATCTTCTTTGGATCCACCACAATACCATCACCTATAATGATGTGTCCCAAATACTTTACCTCAGATTAGAAAAACCCACATTTACTCAAGTTGCCATACAACTAATGGTCTCTCAAGCACTACAATACCTAACATAAATGGACTTCATGCTCTTTAATATTCTTTGAATAAATCAATATGTCATCTAGGAATACAATGACACATTGATCAAAGTAAGTGCGAAATACACCAGTCATCAAACTCATAAATATCAATGACACATTATTTAACCTAAAGGGTACAACCGTGAACTCATAATGCCCATACTGTGTACAAAAAGTTGTTTGATCAATATCAACCTCCTGGATATGAAGCTAATCTTATCTTGACTTCAGATCAATCTTTGAGAACTCTCATGCTCTCTTTATTTGATGAAAAAAATCATCTATCCTTGGCAAAGGATAACGATTCTTCACTGTCACCTTATTCAAGTACTGACAACCAATGCACAAAAGCAATGAACCATCCTTCTTCTTCATAAAGATGATTTGTACACCCCACAAGGTTACACTAGGAAAAATATGGCCATTGGCCAACAATTCCTCCAACAACAATCTGAGCTCACTCAACTCCTGAGAAGTCATGCGATAAGGAGCTCATTAAATTGGCTCCACTCCTAGTACAAGATTAATTCAAAAATCAATGTCACTCTATGGTGGCATACCTAGAATCTCTTTAGGAAACACATTGGCATACTCACAAAAGAGTGGGTGATCATCAAGTATCACCATATGACTCTTAGCTTCCTCGAGATCACTGAGAGACACAAGGAAAAAATGGCAACCCCTTCACACAATTTTGTTTAGCTAATTAGCTAAGATTATATGAAGTGAGGCTAGTCTCTAAACTCCCAAAAGTTCCAACTACCCACCTATGTCACCAACACATTGTACCACCTTATGATGGAAATCAATATTTTCCTGATGGGTGGCTAGCCAATCCATGTCCAACACAGTGTCATATGATCCCAGAGGTAGAATCCATAGATCCACTATGGTGGTGAAGTTCTCAAATTCAAATTACAACCTTCAACCAATGAGTCAATAACCACCTTAGAACCTATGGCTAACTCAACCTGCCACCTATCAACCTGGTGCACTACCACTAGCCCAGATTGCTGAACAAGAGAAGGTAAAATAAAAGAATCTGAAGCACTAGAGTCAAATGAAATTGAAGCTAAAATGCCATGAAACATACCTATAGCCTCGACTATCGTACCTTGATGCTCAGCTTGATGGTTGTCAACCACCACAAAGAATCTATGTTGGCCACAAGAAAAATAGTTTCCCCCAAAGATGGCACCTGTTCCATAGCCACCCTAAGTAGCACTAAGGTAAGGTGCACTACCCCTGCTAGAATTCTACTGACTACTTTGAGGAGGATGATTCTGTTGAGACTTATGTCCTAGGTTCTGGTTATCTCCTTTCTTTCCTGATGTACTAGAAGATTGTCCCTTCTTTCCCCAAACCTCTTCTTACTCTTACCATGATAACCACCCTGAGAGGGTTCTGATTGGGATTGGCCCTTCCTTGAGGACTGAGTGAATTGAGTATCCTACCCAAAATTTTGAGCACTTTGGTTTTGAGAACCAGATTTACCACTGTACCCCCTAGCCACATTACTCTCGATGATCCTTTCCTTCTCTATGGCAAGAGCAAGTGTCCTCGATTGATGAGCACATACATTTCCAATGATGGAGTCTTTGAGGTCCCTAACAAAATGCTGAGTGATGAGTACATCATCATGCTTATAACTTGAATTCTATTTCAGACCAAGAAACTTCCTCTCATATTGATCAACCATCATAAATCCCTATTTAAGCTCATGGAATTCATCAATGTGAGCTTCATGATACTGTGGTGATCGAAACTTCTCTCTAAACCTTTCCTCAAAGATCTCCTAGGTGAGATCTATGTCATTGATACCATGCCTTTTACTTACTCCATCCCACCAAATGGAACTATGTTCCCTTAGCTACATGATCACACAATGGGCCTTTATGTTGCTCCCATAAGCTAGCAAGGAGAAACAATGCCCCATATCCAATAACCAAGTCTCAACCTTGAGCCCTGTTCCCTAGCCATCAAACTCTGGTGGTTTGGACCTTTGAAGTTCCCACATCATCTTAATCTGTGTGAGATCAAAATCATCCCAGCCATGGCCTCTCCATCAGTGCCTTCATTCACTAAGCAGTGTACCAGAATAATCACATTCATGCTCATGTTCCTCCTCTTTATGCTCTGAAAGGTGGGACTCACCATGATGAGATCCCTCTTCTTGCTCTTGATCATGCTAGCGCTCCTCAACACCAGGGCCTATTCGAATAAGAATTTCCTAGAGCACTAGCATCAATGCCCCCAAGAGATCCTAATTAGCATTGTTATCCTATTCTCCCTCTCCTTCCTAATGTTCCTCTTCATGGTATTCATTTCCATGGTTACCATCACAGGTACCACCACAACCACTAGGTCTACGTACAAGAGGCATCCATATAGGAACAACAAGATATTGTCAGAACAATTGGATCACAAGAATAAGAGTTAGAACCATTAACCAAAGAGATATCAAAATAGTAAAACATAATATAACAATACACAACAAAAAAAAAAACCATAGTGGAAGCATAACACAGAGATCCCAATGTTGCAACACGGGCTTTAATACCAGATGTAATTCCCTACCTAGAGATCTTTGGAACAAGGATGAAATACAAGTCATAATATTTATTATTATTATTTTTAAATTTTAATTTTTAAACAAGTGTAAATGCCCATGTCAACAACATACACAAATCACAAAGATCGCAATGGAAGACTTAACCACCATCCCAACAACCAACGAATCTCCAAATGCCACTACTGACTAAAATGACTAAAACAAAAGATGCATAACTTAATTCAAATCGAACACATTTAAAATTCAAAATGTGAAACCAAAGGATTGAAGAACACCTAAGAGAGTATCTCAAATGATTCCCAAAAAGTTTGGATCAAACCAAAAAGTGCCCACTACCCGCCCGCATAGGTTTTTACAAAATCCAAGTGATACTTTAGTACAACATTCGGTGATACTTTCCAATATCACACAAAATTTCTATAGGAGGGTGACAGTTTCAGGGACTGGGTGATACTTCTCTTAAGGGGATGCGATACTTGAAAGTATTTCATGATATTTCTCCAAGAGGTGTGTGATATAATCAAGGAATGCATGATACTATTACAATGGACATGCAATACATTATTGTATCACACCATGTTGACACATGGTCACCCAAGAATGCAATAAAAACACTTAAGGACAAACAACATACTAAAATTGAGTTCAGAACTTCCACACCGGGGAGTACTAAATCCACAATTTGAGGCATGTACACTCGAACACACTACTAAAAGATGTAATCTAAATCTAACCATCTAACAAGTAGTAAGAAGAAAAAGTATAGAAGGAACATCGCAATAACTAAAATAACATCGCAATGTACTAAAGCAACATCGCAATAACTAAAATAACATCGCAATGTACAAAATAACCAAACTAAGCATGCGGTTCCTCCCAACCATCAATAGCATCATAAGACCATCATGGGCCCTAGCCATCCCCCTCGTGTAACATCCCAAGCCACCAATTAGATCATTAGTACTATTGTAATATCGACATCACTACTAAAACATGCTACAACATAAGCATAAGAAAATCTAACATGCTAGTAGTAAAGCATAAGTTAATCCTACAAAGTAGATGACATCACCTACCACATGTTAATCATTATAACAAGGAATGCGTTAAAACTAAAATCATCTAAACATGATAAAAAAACATCCCAATGAAAGCATAAATCACAAGAAGGCATACTCCAGAACCCGAAGCACCAAGTGAACACATCCAACAACAGTCGCACTAGAACTATAGACCATCTCTGTACACTGGTCCCTAGCATTGGTAAAGGTAGCTACACCTCCCAACTATAGGGCACCCTTAGGTCCACACCCACCATTGATGGAGATAAAGATCCAACCACAAACACATGCAAAAAAAACATCCATGGATAACACACACACCAAGTAGTATGATGATCAAATCCTAGATATAGACAATGCATAAACTACAAGTCCTGGTTAGACATCTCAATGGGCTACTATGTAGGGGCTGGCATTATGGAGAGTCGCTCGGCATTGAAAAGCCCAAGCTTGGATCATGTGTCCTTAAACTTAAATGGGTGCTCACACATTATGTCCTCAAACTTAATCGGGTGCTCACACATTTTATTGTCTTAAGTTTTATTACCATCCAATATTTTCTTTAGTTATCACTTATATAAAATTTCCTCTACCAACCCATGGTGCCATGATCATCAGGCTACAAGATAGAAGCCCCCTCCATATGCTACCCTACCCTACCCATACTCATCCAACGATGAGTGCCCATAGGCATGCAAATTCCCAACCTAACCCCCAATGATCATAACTTTCAAAAGTACCACAGAAGATCAAAACTCACAAGTCATCTGACAATGTACATGCATGTACTCATGTGTGGTGCACCACCGTCACAAAGATTAAACACAAGGATTAGATGAGAAAATAATGCAGAAAGTCACTCAACCAAAAATAGACTTGGGAGGAAGGACACAACAACATCCCAATGCAACATAAAAGTGCAACAATGGTTTGACTGACATCCAAACAAAAAATTCCAAAACTAAAACCCATTTGGCCTTTGGGTGCCAAAACCCAAAAAACCCAAAAATAAATTAAATTGGACACTGCATGCAAAAATGGCCAACATAACAGCTCAAAATCCCAAACCCCATCCCGAAAATAGGGAAAAAATTCATACTCAACCAATTAGGTAGAACCAATATACAAAAATGGAGGGGAACACTAATTCTCAGCCTCCTAACTTATTCGTATAAGAAATGGAAGCTGAAACAGAGTAAAAATAATAAAACGAGAAGGTTCTACCTAATAGAATAAGGGGCTGAAATTGAAACCTGCAAAATAAAATAAATCACCCACCAAATTTGCCAAAAATCATGGCAAAGCATGCTCTACCTGAGTTAAATCCAACAAGACCAACCTCACAAAGATCCCCAAGCTCATAGCTCCTAGAACAAGTAAAAATTGAATCCTTTAGAAGAGGATTCACAAAAGAGCTCTCAAATTTCTATTCCAAAAAGTGAGAAGTGAATAATGAATTCACTCTTCCAATACTTATTCACTTTTGAGTGAATAATTGATAATGGAAAATAGCAAGGTGGAGTAGCTAAACTCTAAATTGACCCAAACAAAAAAGAGTTATTATCCATAATGGAAATTCACGTAAGGAGAAGCTACCAAAAATTAAATTTGAAAAGCTTTATAGCCCAAAAACCAAAATCACAAAAAATCACTTAACATTTTCACGATAGAGCAAACCTCTAAATGCACAAACATGCTCACAGGTCTAATCACATAATGCAAATGAGTTCATATTTACTAATCACCAAAAGTTTTTAATTAAAAACAACAAAATAAGGATACCTTGACCATACAGGGATGACATTGGTAAAATATGAATGGTTGAATCACTAACTCCATAGGCCACTACCAAGGATATAATCTTTGCACACTAAAACACACGTTCAATTGCAATTGCATATAATATAATAGCCAAAGCAATTAAAGCATTAATTAACTAATTAATCCATTTACATCACTCATATTTGTAGAAAGCGTATAGAACAAGAATGAAGTAAATAACCATAGCATAAAATCCATCTCATAACATAACCAACAATATGTCAAAAAAAACCATATAAGTAGATATCATCATAGATCTACTGTCATCTCAGAATAGCATCAACATGCAAATGTGATAAACTGAACAACATAGTAGTATAGCATCTATGGTATTGAATCTAAATAAAACATCCAACCCTCAGGTTGTCTCAAGGTACAAATAACAATAAGAGTATCAAGTATATCTCGAATCAAAATAAACAAGGTACAAATTGCAAACATGAGAGGCACTAGAAATGCCTATTGGTAAGTAGATTCCTCTTTTTCTTTTTCATTTGTCATGTGTTTATTTGACTTGAACTATTATTTTTTAGGGGGCATTTTCTAATATTGGATTCATTTCATGCAAGAGGCAGTGAGGACATTCCTAGATGTACTTGTGTGATGAGTTTCTCATGAGTAATGAAGATGGAGTTCCCCTAAGAGTAGTAGAGGTATTGAGGACATTCTAGGTACTTTAAAAATTAATCCTTTCTTATATATTTTATATGTTAAAGGGGAATTAAGATGTTGGGGGGGGGGGGGGGGGGGTTGTGGAGCGTGAAAATGAACTTGCACCTTCACATGGTTGGCCTTGATTAGTAGAGAATATTAAACTATTCTCGAAACCAAGTAAAGCTCAAAATTAACCTATGACAACTAATTGTGTGAATCTCTTTGTTTCAAGCACTACAGAAGGATGCCATAGTTCAATATGCAATGTCAATTCATATGCATACAACATTAGGTGTAGTTGTAAAATACAATATGTTTGCATTTTTGTTAGAGGTCTTTAATTAGGTTATTAAGTTATAGACCATCACAAACATTGTTCATGATGGTCTATAATTTTAAAAACTTAATAGACCTATTAAATACATGTAATCATGTTGTGTTTTATCAGCTCAACCTACTATCCATACATTTGAATGTGGCTGCATGTTTATTCTCAATTCAAAGTGGCAAAATCTTATTTTAGATGTGATGGAAAAATGACATGCACTAGAAGATGTAAAAATGATGTCACTTTTGTAGGTCTAGAAACTTTTTTTGTACTTTAAATATTGATCCTTTCTTACATATTTTAGATGTTAATGGGAAATTTAGATGTTAAAGGGGGGGAGGAGGTGGGGCCAAATGAGCTTCCACCTTCACGTGGTTGGCCCTGCTTAGTAGATAATATTACACTATTCTTGAAACTAAGTGAAGCTCATCATTAACCTATGATTGTATGACAACTAACCATGTGAATATATTGTTTTCAAGCAATGTAGAAGGACACCATAGTTCAATATGGAATCTCAATTCATATGCATATGACATTAGGTGGAGCTAAAAAACCCAACAAGTTTGCATTTTTGTTCAAGATTTGCATAGACCTATTAAATAAATGTAAATGTACTGAGTTTTTTTAGCTCCTTCTATTATCCATGCATACAGAATGTAGCTGCATGTGCATTCTTGATTAAGAGTGGCAAAATCTTATTTGAATGCAACAAAAAAATGACATGCACTAGATTATGGGAAATAACGTCATGCTTGCAAGTTTGGAACCTTTTTTTGTAGTTTAAATATTGATTCTTTCTTAAATATTTTAAGTGTTAATGGGGAATCGAGATGTTGGGGGGAGGGGGATTGGGTCAAATGAGCTTCCACCTTCATGTGGTTGGCCCTAATTAGTAGAGAATGTTAAACTATTCTTGAAACTAAGTGAAGCTCAATATTAACCTATGATTGCATGAAAACTAACTATATGAATCTACTATGAACTATCAGAGCATCATAACTATTCAAAATTCACTGCCATTTTAAAAAAAAAATTATACAATACATCATCGCAATTGCAATGGCAACTTTTGATGGCTAGAAATTAGTTGTGCAACATTCCTACCACATGCCCATTGCTATGGGGATAGACATTTTTGATGGCTTGTAGTGGGTCCCATAGCATTTCTATTGCACATACATCGCCATTATGATAGTGTCTTTGACAACTTTTTGTTGCATTTGGGACGATGAAAATAACTCTTTGCTAATGACTTGGTCCAATTTATTATAGCTGTGTGCATCACTCTTGTGATGGTTGCCCTTTCCATAGCAAATTGTGATGGAAAAAGTTTGACTCCCATCCAAAGGGAACCAATTCTTGTTTCTTTCAAATGGGTGACATGTATATGTCACAATTATGATAATTTGCAATTAAAATTTGGGCCCAAATGTAGTAGTGAGCATGAAGGCCAATAAAAATTGAGCATGAAGTTCATTTCTCTTGAGTTACTACCTTAGCTAACATATCTACAAAATTCTTTCTAGTATGTATGTTCTCTAGATTAATCATCCATCCTCTAAAATTGAGTGTATAAAATGGTAACGTAGTTGTATGTCTTTGTCTTTCAAGAGAAGGGTTAATTTACTTGTAAGATGAATTGCACTTTGATTGTCACTATATAAATTTTTATTCTCTTGTGTATATCTCAATTCCTCCACAAACCCTTGTAACCAAATCATCTCCTTACTATCCTTTATAGAAGAAACATATTCTACTTTTTTGGTTGAAAGAGCTACAACCTTTTGCGATCTAGAAATCCAATTGATTGTTGAGTAAATACATTCCACATAGTGCTCCTCCTACTATCAATATCTCTTGCTAATATAAATCAACATGGCCTTTTAAAATGGAATGGGATCTTAAAATAATATGACTAGGTTGTTGTACCTCTCAAATACCTAAGAAATATCTTTATTTCATTCCAATTATCTTTTCTAAGATTGTTTGTATACCTTCCCACAACTCTCATTAGATGTGCAATATTTTTCCTTCTACATACAATGTCATACATACATCAAGCTACCAATTTTTGAAAAGTATAGAATCTTACACATTTTTGGAATACTTTAGAATAACTAAGAGGGCATAACTCAATTATCCAAGATCCAAATGTACAAATAAAACTCTTTAGTACTTAACATATTCATATCCATAAAAAAATATCATGCATGCATCCATTAGAACATATAATACCTTAACTTAGTAGGTCAATATCCTCAATCAAAATAACTTTATAGAAATGTAAGCATGGAATACAAAAAACTCATTCACAAAATTTGACACAAGAATTTTATGTGGAAACCCAATTTGAGAAAAACCACTAGTAACATACTACCATTTTTCACTTTTTTAATGGCTAACTCTATTAAAGGTTACAATACACACTATTAAATGTGACCTGGTTAAAAGATTTTAATCACGCTCCCTATTAGGAGTGAGCCTTGTTAGAGAAATTTAGCACATTCCATTAGAATGTCACTTGTTTAAATGATTTACAAATGACTATTAGGTCAACCTTAATCTAAAGGATTTATCTAGATTGATACAACAATTAGAAAGTAACATCAGAACTTGATCTAATAATAAACACAACTCACTTGCAGATTTTAGATCTTTGGTTTAGTCCTCCATTCTACTTGGCATTCATACTCTTCATCTCTGACAACTTATTCACCCTTCAAGTATTCATCCTCTTAAGACTTCTTGCTTTGTATGGCAATTGCAGACTCTTCTATTTGGCCACCATATGAAGCAACACCCTAGACTTCTTGTCTTCCTTAGGTTCTCACACATGACAATCTTTGCTTCTTGCCTACCATCTCTATAAATAGAGAATTTAGGTCTTTTTCCTCTTAACCACAATCATCCATTCTAGGGTTAGGTAACATTTAATGAATCTACACATTTTTCCATTTTAGTCCCTCGTAGAAACTTCTTCTACAATCCTCTTTGAATTCACCTCAACTAGTTTGTCATGAATTCTATGCCACCAGCTCCTCATAGAAATCTTTCTACATCCTTCACAACACTCAAGAAATCAATCTTTGATTAAACTCTTTTTACTATCACTCAACATCTACACTATTCACTTAGCAACAATAGTCTTCTGATACTTGATGAACACTGTGTTGCTTGACATCAACTAAGTCTTCCTTTCTCTACCACCAATTTTATTTACCTGATGCTCGACACTTAATATATTTTTCTAACACTCATCACATATTGAATTCGGCAAGGCCTGAACTAAGTTTTCTCGACCTAACTTGTCATAGACTTTTTATGAAAACTCTTCTTCTAGGCTTAGATTAAGTAACTACTTACTTTAATCTTAAGTAGATCAACAATACATAATATCATCAATGTATTACTTTGTCTTAGTTCTCCTTTTATACAAAAATTATCTCAACCTTTCTCTAGGTACTCTCGTTATCTTATCTTTTCAAATCCTCTTCAACAATCAAATAAATGATAGCACTCAGACCAAAATGTAGTTATCTTACTAGCAAGTAGCAAGTTTGACATCATTGACAAAATAATGATTGTTCCATGATAGGTTTAATACTTCAAACAATTTGTTTTCAACAATATCTATCTTTGGCATTGATGGCAAACCAATACCAACAACAACACCAAACAGAAATTAATACCTTGTATTGAAATCTCTCCCTCTATCAATATATATGCCTCTTCATTTTTCCTTTTTTGATCTAATCTCTCTGATATCTCCCTTAACCTTATATCTCAATCTTTGAACTCTCTCTACTATCTCCCTCTTTCTTATATCTCCCTCGTTGACAACAATGCAAAGACTTGTCATTTATTCATGAAAATATAATCAATTTAGGTTCTCCCTCTGTCACCTTGTATGTGACTATAAATCTTCTAATTCAGACCCTTCATTACTTTAGGTAGCACCTAAAGTAAGATCCACTGCATCAAATTTTAAAATATGACATTCAACTCAATTGATGCAAGGCATTACTCTTGTTTCTTAAGTAGCTTTGGATAGGGGTGGTGCTATCATAACCCCATAATGACATATAACTAATGGAAATATCAATATTATTTTTAAATATAAATACATGTAGTCATTTCAACATTTTCTATCATGATAATGTTGGTAATTTGTAATAACATAATAATATAAACATTATATTGAGTTAATATATAAAATAGGAAATATTAGTAAATGATAATATTGGATAAATGAATGTATTATATTTTAAATAATCATATTTTTGATAGTATGGATATGCTAATCATAATATAGTAATAAATGATTTTCATATGTAACATATGGATAATGTACATACAAATCTTGGTTTTTATCATTTATATATTGACCATTTATTGTCAATTATATTGAATTATTATCAATACTTAATAATATAAAATACTTATAAATACTTATACTAATAATATAAGATTACCTTTGATGAAAATGCATATTTGAAATAATGTGGGAATTTATAAATATCATATTGTATAAATAATAACATGCTTAGTAATAACTAATGAGTCACAAGTCGAGAAGTCACAACCCATGACCATAGAATGGACATATTAATAAGGATCAGATTAAATGAAGAAAGAGGATATGGAGAACGATGGAGAGAGAAAAGGATCATATATAGTACAGGAAGGAAGAGGAGGCTCAGAAAATAAGACTATGTTTTGGCATTATACAATCTAAAAAGGAGAAAAATATACTGTACTCACAATACACATCGACCAATCATAGGCAATTAGAGGACAAAGGCATATAAATCAACAAGAATAGGTGGATCATACATACAATTCTATTGTGCCCAAGACATGTGTACCATCCATCAACATATGATAAATGAGAAACAAGGATTACATGGGTGACATAGTCTTGGTTGAGAATAGGAAAGGCATGTCTTGGTTGAGAATAGGAAAGGCATGTCAAACATTGAGGCTACACCACTCTCTTACTTGTTGACCGTAGCCACAAGGATAAGCCAATATTGGCTAGAGAAAACATAAGAAGACCTCACATATAAATAAGGGGAAGTATTAAGGAAGGTGATGGCCAAAGTGAAAAGGGTGGGCCCTAGCCATATTAAAAGCATCAGGATCCACACATCCTATGAGGTATGTAAGGATCTTTCTAAATTATTAATAATCTAACAAATATACATATATATTTTGGAATCCATAATTATATTAGTAATAATAAATATTTATTTTAAGTTTTTTTATTTTTGGGATTATGAATATGGATATTAGTTCTATTTATATTGTAATATAATAATATGAAATTGATAATGAAAAGTAATAAGAGGTTGAGTTGATATAATATCTGCGATCCAAGCATGTCATGGTGGAGAATGATTGAAGTATATCTTGATGGAGGGAATTCATTGCAAATGTCATAAAATGATCCAAGTTTTCTTGGTGGAGGGCATTCTAGAGGAATATCATACATGATCTAGGTTATTCTAGTGGAGAATATTTGTTGCAAATGTTAATTAGTTCTTAAGGATATAAGCTATTTAACTAGATTTATTGTGATCATATCAATATTTTATAGTTTTTATGTATCCCAATCTAACTATGATAGTGGGGACATTACAATGGTATCAGAGCATAATCCTGTCATCCCATGGAATGTGTTAGTCCATGCATCTTCACACCTTAAAGAATCATGGCAAGGGAACTAGCCGAAGAAGTAAAGAATTTTATAGAACAAACTAATAAGAGATTTAAAAGAACTGAAAACTCCAATAAGGTACTATTGGAAGCTATACAAAAATTAAGTAGTAATAATACAAAAAATGAGAGACTTAACTCACAAAGGGACCATCATTCCACTCATGAGGAAAATGAACCCTTGTCACAAAGTCTAGTCCCATGAGAAACATTCTCTTTGTTCATTCTGAGAGAAGAACCTATTATGGATAATGGAACAACTATTAATAGCATGGAAGAAATTGCACAAATGTATGCTAGCTTGGATCCCAATCGTTGAAAACTTATTATCTTTAAAGAGTACTATAATCTAAACTCATGGAAAATAGAAAGAAACATGATGTACATGAAGACCTTTAGAAGAAGGTAAATAAGGTAAAATTACCATGTTTTAATGGGTTGGGAGAAGAAACTACCCAATCATGGGTCCAAAAGTTACATACATATATATCCTATAGTCTTATGACCAAAGAACGTGCTATCAAGTTTACCATACTTCATTTAAGAGAATCAAACCACAAATGGTGGCACTATGGCCATGTTTCACTAGGGCTCAAAAAATTTATCTCCTATAGTGAATTCACTGAAAGATTGACAAGTAGGTTTGATCTAAGTGATCCTGAATGGTACTTCCAACAACTAACTCACCTAAAAAAATTAGGGTTAGTAGAAGAATATGAAAATCAATTTCAAGATCTTTCTCTAATGGTTCCAAACCTATCATAGAGTTAACTTACTCATTTATTTATAGAAGGCCTTAAAGATACCATTAAAGCTTATGTAAAACCCCTTTAACCCAAAAGCTTAGAAGAAGTCATTCAAAAAGAAAAGAAGATTGAATCTAATAAGATAGATGAGATGTCCAAGGATCCTAAAACATCTATCAAACATAAAGAGACAAGGATGAAAACCTAAGAAAGGAAATGTCACTTATGCCATGAACCATGGAACTTTGGTCATAGATGCCCAAAAAGAGATAATCTACTAAAGAAAGGATTATGTTTCAAATGTAAAGAACCTTGGGAGCATAATAATTGATGTAAAAGAGGGAAAATAAATGAAATAAAATATAACAAAGGAAGCCTCAACAAAAGAATGAGATGTGATGATCAAGAACATACAACATTGGCAGTTATTACTGAAGAAAATGGTGATAATCCTTTTTAAATTAGAGGTTCACTTTAAGAAAAAATTGAATGAATCTAACATTGAAATTGTATTGCTTGAGGACAAGAAAATTTGAGAGGGGTGGATTGTCATAACCCCATAATGACATATAACTAATTGAAATATCAATATTAATTTTAAACATAAACACATGTATTCATTTCATCATTTTCGATTATGATAATGTCAATCATTTGTATTAACATAATAATATAAATACTATATTGAATTAATATATAAAGTAGGAAATATTAATAAATGATAATATTGGATAAATGAATGTATTATATTTTAAATAATCATATTTATGCTAGTATGGATATGCTAATCATAACATAGTAATAAATAATTGTCATATGTGTTGGAATTACTTTAGAATATCTGGGGGGTGGGGGTGGGGTGAATCAATTATTCAAGGTCCAAATGTATAAATAATTTTGTTCACAACTTAGTGAACCCATAAAACATTCATACCCATGCATACATCCATTATATATTTACTAAAACTTGTATGTTACTATCAAATAAATTTGCACAAATGTAAAGCATGAAAATATAACACATTAATCAACACACTTGACACAATGATTTATGTGGAAACCCAATTTGGGAAAAACCATTAGTAACATGCTACTCCTTTTCACTCTTCTAAAGTGATTTCCTATCAAAGGTCAACCTTTTTAAAGGTTACTATACACACTGTTAAATGTGACTTGGTTAAGGGATTTCAGTCACCTTATTAAAAGTAAGCCTTGTTCAAGAAATTTAGGCCATTCACTTGAAATGCCACACTATTAAAGGATTTACTAATGACTGTTAGGTCAATTTTACTCCAAAGGATTTACTCTAGATTAATATAATTGTTAGGGAGTAATAGTAGAGATTTGATCTGATACAACTTACAACTTCTCTTGCAGATTACAGATCTTTGTTCAGTCCTTAATTATGCTTGGCTTTTATACTTTGTAGCTCTGATAGCTTGTTCACCCTTGATGAGGCATATTAATGTCTTAATTTTGATATAGTTTTCATACTTTGGACTTACTCTTTGTGCTTTTTCAAAAACATTTCCAAAACATTTGTGTAAAAATCTTGTGAACTTATGCCAAAAACATTTAGAACTTGCTAAACCTATGGGTAGTGTGTATGACATACTTTGCTTACTATTATACATAGAATGCATTATTTCATATAAATATCTTAAGCTATGTTATAATATCTAAATAAGCGTAGGAATGTTATCTTGCAAATATGTTCTGGATGTTTCTAACTTTCTAGAAAATGAAGAGTGACACAAAGGGTGGTGATTACTACATTAAAGGAAGAGGATGATGAAGACCAATCACGAAAAAAAAAGTGCAATTTAGTTCCTATAGATAAGCCACACCTACAGAGGAGTTACCATTCCAGAAAATCTAGAAGACACAACTTGCTATATTTCCCGCAAGTTTTTATTCTCTTGCTTAGTAATAAATGAACTATTTCATTATTGATTTTTTGCCTTCTTTTTTGGCGATGTTTGTTCAAGAATTTTATGTTATGTTTTTAATAAGTACCCAATCCTCTATATAATGGATTTGAGATCATCTTAGTAAGCTAAGGAGAAAATAGACAATGCTAGTTTAAGATTCAAAAGTTACTCTTTTTCTATTCTTCATGAATTATTTAGTTGATGTAATAAAAGAAGGATTTTAATGAAAGAGTGATTTTGGAATACTTGTTGTATTCATTGTTATTTGAAACCAACCAAGGTGACCCACTTGGGAGGCGGAAAATATTTAGGTAGAGTAGATTCATTCTTTGTAATTTCCCATTTTCAAGATAGATTTACTGTATTAGTCATGCAACACTTGCAAAAAGTGATCATGGTGGATGTTTTGAGTTGTTAACTAGTTTAGGTTCATTTTCCAAAGATTTTTATAGTTATCTATTGTCAGCCCAAGTGTGTTTACTATTTTGTAATAGTATTATAGGTATTTTCATGCATTTTACTTTCCTACAACATAGGTGTTAAGAATCCTAAAGGAACTTAGTGCACATACCATGCTGACCTATTTCAAGTCCTACATCCTTGGGTTGATAATTCAAATGTATTTCATAATGGAATAGGTAGTCTTTATAATAGATATAGTATCCTTGAGAGAGACAATGGTGTGATTATCTTCATCTATTATGAAACCAGACATTTTTGGCACCATTGTCGAGATGGTGTCAAGCTAGGAACATCTTTTTGGGTCATAATTTTTTTAGTTAAGTTCTTTTTGAAAATTTGTAGTCCTAAAAGTTTCTTCACAAGTATGAAGAATTCAATTGCATGCATCAAAGACAAAGACAATGAGATGAATATGGAAAATTTCTTCCATGAGAGTTTGTTAATTTGAACAAAAATATTAAAGAAGTTGAGTTTCCTTTTGAGGATGCAAGCCCTAATTTTCCTACAGGATCTTCCTCTAGAGTAGAAACCTTGGATATAAGTGGTCTTCAACCTTTTGCTAAAATTTTTGCCAGCTTTCTTGATAGTTCTAGTCCAAATCCACCTATTTTTAACAATCTCGTAGCCAATGCTCCTTTTCAATAGCAACTCAAAAATTAAATACCTCTAGTAATGGCACAACCTACTTTTCCATTTTCTCTCTCTCGAGCCTCATAACCAATGCTAATCTCAAAAATATACCAGCAACTGCTCTTCCAAAGTTTTATGGCCTTGTAATTAAGGATCCTGATACTTTCTTATTTGAGTTTAACATACTCTATCATAGATTTGACTATAACAATGATGCCCATAAGCTCAAGTTGTTTCTAGCCACACTAAAAGAATTAGCCTTACAATGGTTCATGGGCTTAGGAGCTAATGCAACAGGTACCTAGGATGAAATGAGAACTATGTTTCTAGAGAAATACAAAGAGTATTGCAAGGGGAATGGTCCAAGAGGAGATGATATCTTTAGAATATCACAAAAGGAGGATGAAAAATTGGAAGACTATGTTTCATGTTTCTTGTATACACTATAGAAGAACCCCCAACATGTACTAGTGGAGGATTCATAGAAACTAGTCTTTGTGAGAGGGGTAAATGATAATTTTTTGGAAGCACTAGAGTTGATGGCTAGTGGTGATGTATATCAATCCTCTTGGGATGACCTCAATAAAATTTGTCTTAACTACTAAAGGTCAACTATGAACAAAGGTAGAGGATATTGGTTCATAGTTGCTTAAGGGGTTAGTCAAGGTATTTCAAAGCTTGAGATATCTAATCTACTCTCATATTTTAATAAGGACATCATAAATGATGTTACTACACATCTTGACAAAATGACTACAAAAAAGAAGCATCTAGAAGCTAAATCATGATTGGTGGAGTATTGTCCTCAATTCAACAAACAAAAGCAAGACTACACATGTAAACTGGTAGCTAACCTGGAGAATCAATAATTTCCAATGGAGTACATGAAGATAGATGAGGACAATGATTAAGTGTTCTTCATTTCTCAATGTCAACCATGCGCTTCAAGACAAGGTATGCCTCAAGATCCTTTACAATTTTCAAATCCTTACAATAGTTAATGACAACCCCAACACTATCAGAATCCTTCCCACTACTCCTAGCCTTCTTGGAAAAACTAAAAAAAAACCAGTGGTCTAACCAACAAAATAACCAATGGTAAAACCCAAAAAATAACCAATGGTAGAATTAGAAAAATCAATGGCAACCATTATAAGGAAATTGGTAGCCTAATAACCAATGGAGGGGGCCTCTACAATGGCCTAACTAGAATCTTGGTAACCCACAACTACTATCTCTAGTTTAGCAACCTGCAATAATGCCACCTCCTGTAGCAAATAATGCTAATCCCAAGCTAGCCCAATTGCCTGCTTAGCCTTAGCCAAATCCAAATAACTAGAAACAATAGCGACAAATGTACAGTATGAATACTCAATAGTGCCCTACATATTCACTAGAGGTATCTGATATCCATTTAAGATCAGGTACAACTTTACCTACACTAGAATACCCTATTATCACAGAAGTTGTAGACACTCCCACAACACTCCTTCTAGAAGTTGCATTGCCAAATACCAACCCACCAACTGATGTACCCAATAGGACTATTTACCATACCACCGTGAACAGTCCCTTTCCACATAGGCTAAATAAAGAGAAATCTATATCCCAAGAGGAAGACACATTTGACATTATTGAGTAGCTAGAAAACATGCACATCCAAATTCCTCTGTTTCAAGCTATAAGAATGTCCCTCTTTATGGAAAGGCTATTAAGGAAGCATGCCTTAAAAATCTAGGGCGAAAGAAGAAATATCCTCAAATAGTCCATGTCATCAGGCAATTAGTAGTTATCATGTTAGGGAAGGTAGTGATACCAAAGTATTTAGATCTTGGTAGTCTAGTAGTTAACCTAATCATAAATGGACAAGCTATGAAAAATGCTTTAGTTGATTTAGGAGTAGCAATAAATGTGATGAGTAAAGATACAATACATAGGTTATGTATGGAAGGCTTAAGAACAACACCCATGGTGTTACAACTTGTAGATAGTTCAACTGTCACTCTAGATGTTCTCATAGAAGATGTGATAGTGACTTTAGATTCATAGGAATAACCTACTATTTTTCTTATCTTCACCCAAAGTAAAACTTGATGAATATCTTGTCATATTATGGAGACCCTAGTTAGCCACCATTGATGCTAAAATTAGTTGTAGATTATGCAGTATGAAAATTTCAAATGGTCAAACCATAAGGAAGCTATAGCTATATCCACCAGCCAAAACCCAGCTAGACTTGGGAGAACCTATTTGTCTAGATTTAGGAGATGAAGATGAAGAATCAAATTCTGTAGCTTAGCTTATGTTGTTACATAGACAATCTTTTATAAAGTTGCATGAGGAGGATTCAGTAATTCAGAGTATTCTTAATAATACTTGTATGGTAGAAAAGGATGTATTTGATAGTTCTATGTTGGAACTAACTACATATGAGGAATGTAATGAGAATTATTTTCTACCCAAGGAGCCAAACATTATCCATCAAATTTTACTAGGTGAACTAGATACAATTCCAATCTTTAAAGTTGCTATGGTTGATCTCATAACTAATATTGAGTTGTCAAAAGGTCATAATGTCCACGTTAATAACAAACTACCTCCTAAATAGATGAACAGTTAATAGAGCTTCTTCAAAAACATGAAAATACTTTTGCATGGGACTATGGGGATACATTATGCACTCATAGAATATATATCAATGAATGTTTCCTACCACTTTATTAACCCCAGAGGAGGATTAATTCAACACTTAGAGAAATAGTTAAAACTAAACTGCAAAAGTTACTTGATGCTAGTTTTATGTACCCTATATCTGATAGTACGGGTCTCACCTTTGGTTATAGTACCTAAAAAGGGAGGGAAATGGTAGATTTGTGTTGATTAAAAAGAATTAAATAGGTAAACCAAGAAGGATCACTTTCCTTTACCCTTTATTGATCAAGTTCTGGACACTTTGGTTGGAAAGAAATATTTTTCTTTTCTTGATAGGTATAGTGATTATAATCAGATAAGAATAGCTCTAGAAGATCAAGATAAAACCACATTTACATGGCCATGGGGTACTTTTTCATATTTTGTCTTGCCATTTGGCCTATGTAATGCTCTTGCAACATTTCAAAGAGCTATAATCAACATTTTTGTTGATATATCGCATGACTATATGGAAATATACATGGATGATTTCATGATGTTTGGAGTCACCTTTAAGGAAACCCTGATGAATCTTGAAAAGGTTCTTGTTTGATGCAAAGAACATAATCTATCACTCAATAGTGAGAAATTTTTCATGCTCATGCAAGAGTGAGTGGTGCTTTGTCATTTTATATCAACTATTGGGATACAAGTAGACCCAACTAAGATAGAGGAAATTCTAACATTGCCCATACCTACAAAACCAAAGGATGTAAGATCTTTTTTAGGTCATGCTAGCTATTATATGCATTTTATAAAAGATTTCAGTAAAATAGATTGTCCTTTGTATACACTGTTGACTAAAGAAGCTAAATTTATTTGGACACCCACATGTAATGAAGCCTTCTTGTAGCTTAAGAAACTCCTCACAATAGTGCCAATTCTAAAGGGACCAGATTGGTCAATTCCATTTCATATCCATACTGATGCATTAGACTATGCTATAGGTGCTGTATTAGGACAAAAGCCTGCTAACCTTGAAAATGCAATCTACTATATTAGTAAAAGCCTCCATGGTCCTGAACTAAACTACATAGTAACTGAGAAAGAACTTTTAGCTATAATTTATTCATTAAACAAATTCAAACAATATGTAACTGGATATCCTATTTTTTTTTATACTAAACACTCAGCTATAAAGTACTTAATGAACAAACTTGCTATAACTAGTAGATTGGCAAGATGACTCTTGTTGTTGTAGGAGTTTGATAGTACCATTGTTGATAAGTCAAGAAAGTCCAATGTAGTTGTAGATTATTTTTCTAGATTGCACATTGCTAATGAAGATCTGACTCCAATTGAAGATACCTTTCCAGATGAGCATTTGTTCCACATAGCAACTCATACACCATGGTATGTAGACATATCAAACTATCTTGCTGCAAATAGAATGCCCCCACACTTCTATAACAAAGATATGAGGAAGCTAGTAGAGAAAAGTTTTCACTATTCATAGATAGATAACAATCTCTTCTCTACTAGAATAGATTAGATCATAGGAGATGTGTCAGGGAGGATGAGATATATGACATACTACATGCCTATCATGACGAACCATGTGGAGCCCATTTTGTAGGAAAATGAATAACACTAAAGGTACTTACAACTTGATATTATTTGGCCAACATTACATAAGGATGCATCAAATTATACAACTAAGTGTGACAAAGGCCAGAGGATGGGCAAAAAAATCAAGTCAGATGAGATGCCACTCAATCGACAGATTGTTGTAATAGCCTTTGAAAAGTAGGGTATGGACTTCATAGGTCTAATTAACTGACCATCAAATGGAAAATCCTACATCTTAGTATGCACAAATTATTTAACTAAATGGGTGGAAGTCAGGGAAATAAAAAATGCAAGAGATAAGAAATTATCTAAATTATTATATGAGGAAATATTTATACATTATGGAGTTCCCAGAGAACTTGTCACAGATCCAGAAGCCCAGTTCACATCAAACTTGATCATTGAACTTATGAAAGAATACAACATAAGGAATCATAGTTGAACATGGAAGACAATAATTGGATTCACTCCATTTGACTTGTGTATGGAAAAGCAACAATGTTACCTATTGAATTTGAATATAAAACATTGTGGACTACTTTGGAATTGAACATCAGTCTTTCTGCAGCACAAGAAGAGAGACTTCTCCACTTGAACTCACTGGATGAAATGAGAAAGACAAATTTGGAAAGAATATTGATCATTTAGAAGAAACAAAAGAAGTGACATGACATACATATTAGTAATAAAAAATTTCAAGTAGGAGATTGGGCTCTCCTATACGATTTTCATTTCAAAGAGAATTTAGGGAAGTTGCAAACTGGATGTCTAGGGCCTAATGAAATTTAGTATGTATTTGACAATGGAGTAGTCCAACTGACAACCATTAATTGTGTGTTATTCAACTTGCTTGTAAATGGCCATAGGTTGCACCTATATTATAAACCATAGACCAAAGATGAGTTCCTATAGTAGTTCCAACCAAATAGTTTACTAGCTCCTATGAACACAATTCCTATAGCAGAGGGTGCAAACCTTCTTCCTAAAGCCACACCATGACAAACCTTCAACAAGAACTCATAATAAAACCTCATTTAATCTTGGGTCTATTATTTCATTCATTTTTCTTTTTCATCATATCAACTCATCTTATTTCTTTATCTATCATCCGCTCACACTCCATGTCACCCACAAATTCTATTTTTATTGCTTTCAATAAAACATACTGTCAAGACCTTTTTTGCAATCACTAGACTTCACCACCTCATCAATTTGCATGTGGAAGTACACTCTAAATTGTTTAGGTACAAAAATTTTACTCTTTATTCATTTTTAGCACATAGGTTTCAATATATATAGTACTGCACTAAATGTATTGTATAAGCCTTAAGCCAGTTTCTCATTCCTACGCCTAAATTTTTAACTGTGGACACTTGTTAAAATTTAGTGGGGGGTTAAGAAAGTGTATTAATTTCTAAATTTCATCTCCAAATCACCTTATTCATGTCCACATTATAGGTTGTACTTTGGTGGCAGTCTAATTTTAATTTTCAAATCTTTTTGTATTTGCTGTACCTTTTCATTGCAATTTTGGGAAAGTATGTTTGACATGATTTAAAAGGACTATGATTTATTATGAGAACACTTCTAGATAAACCTTGATGTCCTTCATAATTAATTGCATCATTATTTTACATGCAAAACATAATGAAGTCTTGTTAAGAGAATGTGGTATGAACATTTCTCAGAAAGATCAGTTTGAAATTCTGAGAAGAGGGTATTTACAGAAGTGTTAAATTGTTAAAACTTATTGGGGTGGTGAGAATAGAGAAATTTGAGGCTAGGAATTTTGAATATGGGAAGATAGTTGCTAAGACATGACCCGATTGTTCATAGTATTCTACTTGCAGACATTGAAGTAGTCTGATGATTTAATGCATGTGGATGGCTTGGCTACTTCTTGCAGTTAACAAAGCTCAATGAAGAAGTAGCAATGGAGTTTATGAGGAGATTTGATGAAGGGTAAGCCACAGTATGGGGATTAACAATAATTACTACTAAGGAGTGGATATGAGAAGCTATAGTACTACCAGCTAATGGGGAGCACTATCTAAATGAACATGATGCTAGGTTGTCACAGGCACAGTTCTCTCGGCCAGGTGACCCTCTATTGGAAGTTTCAAAGCAAGGGTGTAAAAGACTCTCTCTCTCCCAGCTTTGTATCTAGAATTGGAAAACCATACCATTAGGTATTTGACCTGTGAAAGTAGGTTTTCAAACTTACACATTCACCATTTTAAGCTACTCAGTTGTGGAAGACATAATATTCAAGTTAATGTCCCTAATTTCTTTTATAATATACTGTGTATTAGATTTGAAGAAACTCAGAAAGAAAATGAAAATTCTATTTCTCATCATGCCCTCATCAAAATTTTAGTTGAAAGGTCTCTTAGGGATTCCTCCCTTGTATTGTGGGTAGAATTTATTGAATTTAGAACCTTGCAACCTTAAAACAAACCTATTCCACAAAATTTAGCGAATAAAGAAGAAATTGTAGAGCCTAGTTAGAATCCGGCTAAAATAGAAAAAGAACCAACATTACCCTCTCCTGATAAACCCATTGAGCCTATTTTAGAGGTGATATACCTAGCTCTTCCATAGACAAAGGCAAGCACAAGGTTGGTAAAGAGAGCCCTAATCTTGAAAAGGAAGCCCAAAACCCTTCTATTTAAAGTTACAAAGAGAAAAAGGTTTTTTCTTGCACCAACCACTCTTGTAGCATCTATCCCAATAACACCTAAACCAGAGTGGGTTCATAAAATAGTAGAGGTTAAAGATGTTCCTATGCATCAAAGCCCTTGTATGCAAGGTAAAGTATCCCCAATTTCTACTGAAAACCTAAATGCTTCAATCTCAAAATCTCATACAAAATCAATGGTTGAGAATATTCTAGATGACTCTCCTGTATAGTTGGAACCCCAAAATGTGGAAACAAATGAAAATAAGCCTATTAATGAAATGCCATAAAGAAATTAAGAAATGTGTGAGTCAAACCCTACTATTCTCTCAGAAAAATCCCCTAAAAATGATCAACCTACTTTGCCACCGGTCCCTATATATTCTAATGTTTCTATCATTCCTTATAGATCCTTTTGGTATACCCATTACTTCTAGCAAGTTACCATAGAACAAAAGAAGAAATATATGGCTCAAGAATTTCCTTCATCTATAATTCAATCTATATTATTTGATTTGTACAATTAATTCATTTTTAAAATGGCCTTGTGGAGTCAAGAAAGAGACCAAATGTAGAAAGTAATATTTGATAAAGATGAGGAAATTGAGTCACTAAAAGAGCAACTTGAGAAATAGAAATAATGAATGAATAAGTATTTAAAGTTATCTGACCAAGTAGTGACCTATAGGTCACCACCAATGGTGTATTCCATTTGTTTGAAGGAGCAATTTCTACTATTTCAACTGATGATGACAATAAGGGATGGTGACTGTGAATTTAAAAATGCTCAAGATTTCTATAATGTGTATCAAACTTTTCCTTCATGGCAAAAAAATTTGTTGTGTGAACTTTATTTACATAATTTCATAATTCCACATGAGATAGATTGGAACCCTCTTCTTTACATAGGGAATGTTCACCTCAGGTATTTAATGTCATAGATACACATCAAGATAAACTATGATAGGCAGTTAAATGCCTATAGAGATTTTGAGAAATCTAAACCATTACCACTATGGGCTGAATCATGCAAGCCTAATGACCTACTAAGAGACTGGTTAAGACTAACCTATGGGAAACTGAAACTACAGATCAAGGAGAAAGTGTTTGCAGAAAGAGAAAAAGGTTTATAAAGATTACTAGACACTTCTAAAGTTTACATAGCAAAGAGCTATTGCAAGGCTTAGAAATTGATGGAACCGATCGCCAAAAGCTTTCAAAAAGGTAAAACCACATAGCCCTATCAATTATGAGGTAGTTATTAATAGGGTGGCCAAGTATATACAACTAGGAAGACAAATAAAAAAGGAACTATGGATGCCATTGACATTTCAGCCTCCTACCCTTCTTTGGTCTCTTTATGGTAATGATGCTACTAGGCTAGATCCATAGGTTGAGGAACACATGGGTGAACATTGGAAGAACACAAGAGGATTCTTCTACACTTTTAGAAGTGGGAAGAAAGGGAAAACTATAGTGGGAGACTATAGAGCTATCACAAGGATGTATAACGCTTGAGGACAAGCATTTGAATAGTAGGGGGTAGATGATGAGGCATATTAGTATCTTAATTTTGATATAGTTTTCATAGTTTGGACTTAATCTTTGTGCTTTTTCAAAAACATTTCCAAAACATTTGTGAAAATATCTTCTCAACTTATGCCAAAGGCAGCTATAACTTTCTAAACCTATGGGTAGTGTGTATGATATACTTTTCTTAATATTATACATAGAATGCCATATTTTAAATAAATATCTTAAGCTATGTTCTAATATGTGAATAAGAGTCGGAATGTTATCTTGCATATTTGTTTTTGATGTTTCTAATTTTTAGAAAAATGAAGAGCGATGCAAAGGGTGGTGATCACTACATTAAAGGAAGAGGATGATGGATACTAATCATGGAAAGGAAAGCACAATTTAGTTCCTATGGATAAGACACACCTATAGAGAAGTTACTATTCTAGAAAAGCTAGGAGACACAACTTGCTATATTTCCTGCAAGCTATTATTCTATTTCTTAGTAATAAAAGTACTATGTCATGGTTGATTTTCTCCTTCTTTTCTGGCGATGTTTGTTCAAGACTTTTATGTCATGTTTTAAATAAGTATCCAATCCTACATATATTGGATTTTGGATAATCTTAGTAAGCTAAGGAGAAAATAGATAATGCTGGTTTAAGATTTAGAAGTTACTCTTTTTCTGTTCATGAATTATTTAGTTGATGTAATCAAAGAAAAATTTTAATGAAAGAGTGATTTTGGAATACTTGTTGTGTTCATAATTATTTGAAACCAACCAAGGGGGCCCACTTGGGAGGTGGAAAATATTTTGGTACAGTAGATTCATTCTTTGTAATTTCCTATTTTCAAGATAGATTTATTGTATTAGTCCTACAACATTGTTACTCTGAAAGTTCTCGCAACACTTGCAAAAAATGATCATGGTGGATGTTTTGAGTTGTTAACTAGTTTAGGTTCATTTTCCAAAGCTTTCTATAGTTATGTATTGTTAGCCTAAGTGCATTTACTATTTTGTAATAGTAGTATAGATTCTTTTCATGCATTTTACTTTCCTGCAGCATAGGTGTTAAGACTCTTAAAGGAACTTAGTGCACATACTATGCTAACCCATTTCAAGTCCTATGTCCTTGGGTTGAAAATTAAAGTTTATTTCATGATGGAATAGGTATTATTTAGAATAGATATAGCATCCTTGAGAGAGAAAATAGTGTGATTATCTTCGTCTATTACGAAACTATGCAAACATAATTGTCTACCTTAATCATTTTATGGACAATTTCTAGGTAGAATGAGGATAAAATAGTCTAGAAGGTTAAATAATGATTATTTATTGATTAAAATATTTTTATAATCCTAGGTAGGGTCTAGGATTAAAGTTAGTAAAGTATGGAGATATTTGACAAACTTTTACAAGATGTTGTCAAAGTTGTTAATGTTGCATAATGCAATTTTTGTGCTAAAATGCAAATTTTGAATCCCAACATTACTAACCACCTTTATTGGTTGGAACTATTCAAGAATTGCATAAATAAGGTTGAGAAACCTTTCTCAAAATAGAAGAGAGGAATTTATTGTAATCATTTTTTCAAATAAAAAAAATTCTGTTGTTTGCCTATTAAAACTACCTAAGAAACTACTCATAAAGAATTGTTCGGATTCAAATGCAATTCTAAAAGATTGAGAAATTTGAAGAATGTTCCTATGAAATATTTGCAAGTTCTTTGAGACTTCAAAGATATACTAGTTAAGAGAAATTGAATTTTGATTTCTTGATGTTTGCAAGGAGGCTTGAACTAGGGTTTCAAGAGGAAAATTCTCTTTCCTAAAGATTTCACCATGGGAAAATGATAAGACTTAGTGGAAATAAGGGGGAGAGGATGTAAATTAATATTATTTTTGTCTCAAAATAGGAAGTAGAAGATGTTGGGAGAAAAAACTAAAACCCCTGGACATGCATCTAAATGTGACTATGTAGCTTTGGTTTTTGAGGCACAACTTGGCCCAAGGGTGGAATAGAACCATAGAAACTTGGGTTTAGATGTTTTGACATGTTCCTAAAGTATTCCAATAGTATCATTTTGAATCTCTTGTACTTTCTTTGGAAAGGAGACCTAATTAGCTCTATTAGGCCTAGGATAGTTTTGTAAACAACTTGAGTTGGGAGATTGGTCAAGATGTCCAAACTTGATAGAGGTTGTTGATTTAAGGGGTAGAGATATTGAAGGTGTTCAAGAATTTCTATGGTGGAGTTCCATGAAGGTTTCCTTCAAAAATTCCTAGTTTCTCCTTGTAGCCCTATTTGGAGTGTTAGGTGAGTAAGTTGATTTCCAAAGTAGATGGTCAATTTCTAGATTTCATAATTGATTTTTCAAAATACATATTGGGAGGACTTGTGTATAAAAATATTTGGAGGCTACATCCAAGGTTGGAAGAAGCCCTATTTCATCCTTGAAAACCTTTGCTTAAAGTTTGTGTCTTGCTAGGTATCAAGGATGTGTCTTAGACTTTGAATCTAATCTAGTCTTAAGAGTGTGGGTATTGGGAATCACATAGTGGAGTCTGGTCTTGTATGGTTGTGAAACATTTGTGCAACTATAAGAGAGACACCTTGGGTATATAGAAGGGGACTCTTCTCTAGGTGGTATCAGAGAAACTTAGTAGATATTTGGAAAAAGACAAGTTGTGACCATGGAAGATGGTGGAGAAGAGAATAAAAATGAACTTCTCAATAGAATGACACATGCTTAACTACTGAGGGTGCTGAAAGAGCATGATACTAAGAGGAAGCAAATGAAGAGAGATATAGAAAAGTTAAAAGAACAAGTCAAGAAAGGATTTAGTGGTAAATATGATAATGAGAAGGAGAGGGAGTGATGAGGAAATCGCTTGACATGAGTAAGAAGAAGGGATCCCTGTAAAATAGAGTTTGTTCCTTAAGAATTTAAAATCCATCAAGAGAAGGACCATGGACACTAAATTTGGATCTTCTTGTCTACAGTGTGAAGATGGATTCAGAAGAAGTGATAGACTAGATTGATGCCATCACTAGTTTCTTTGATTGTGAGGAAATACTAGAGCATGAAAAATTTGAAAATAGAAAAATCCAAGTTGAAGGGATCTGCCTTAACTTGGTGGAACTTCACTCAAGAAGAAAGGGTGAAGATGAAAAAAAAACCATATCAGCACATGGAAGAAGATGGTGACCTTGATAAAGGAAGCCTATGTACTTGAGGACTATGAGATTCTACTTCACAAGTAGAGGCAAAGTCTGAGACAAAAGGAGATGGATGTCTTTGTAAGGAAACTCAAGTGCGGAAACAACTTCCTACACTAATCTCTTAAGAGAAGTATGGTGCAAATCCTATTAAAATCTTTTACACTTATAGATTCAATATCATGTAAACAATAATATTTCAGCCAAACAAGCATAAAGAAAATAGATAGAGAAAGAAACACATAACAAAAAGATTTGTTGGTGGGGAAAAACCTTTGGGTAAAACAACCCCACCCCTCCTGAACCTGGATAATGTATTATCTTCAACACAAGGTTACAATATAGTTTCCATGCAAGTTCAACAATGACAATAGAAGACTCCAATATCAACTCATAGTACCAACAATACACTTTCTCACATCCCACCTCTTCACAACCCTAAAAATGCTTATAACATGCGCTTCACTTTAGGGGTACTCCCAAAGGCAACCGTATTAGGGTTTTACCATTCTTCGAGAAAATAGTAAACCCAAATATTTTTATTGGGGTAGAGTGTATAATACTCAAATTTATTAGTTGCCACATGTCTTCACCTATCATTGAATCTTCCTAACATAGCTCTTACGTGTCATAGGAATCCGTCATAACCGTTTTAGTGATGATCTGCTTATACACAATTCAAGATGTCGACACATCAACATTATTTGCAAGAAATACATTTTATTAAACAAATAATAATAATAGGAATTATCCAAGGTTGAGAAACCTTATTCCTAACATTCTCCCACTTGTCAAACACCTTGTAAGAGCAACAAGAAGATAACAAGAAATAATCGCTATAGGCCAAAAGGCCCATAGACTCCGAACACCATCTGAACTTATTAGTGCCCATTGGTTTTGTTAATGCATCTACAACATTCTTCATAGTATCTACCTTCACCAAATTTACCTTTCCATCTTCCACCATATCTCTCACAAAGTGAAACTGCACATCAATGTGCTTCGTTTTGGCATGGAAAGTTGGATTCTTTGCAAGGGAAATAACGCTCTAATTGTCAAACCAAATAGTAATCTATTCTGCATCAACACCAAAATCAAAACACAATTTTTTAAGCCAAATGGCTTCCTTACAAGCATGAGTAGTAGCCATGTACTCAACTTCTATAGTGGACAAAGCAACCACAGGTTGTCGCTTGCTCATCCAACTGATGGCACCACCAAACATAGTGAACACATAAGCACTGGTGGATCTCCTGCGGCCAATATCACCTACCCAATTTGAATCCAAAAATTCATGAATTAAAATTGAATGCAAAAATCTAGAAGAGTTACCATCATAACATATGGAGTAATTTGATATACCCCTCAAATATTTGAATACTCACTTAACTGCATCCCAATGTACCCATCTAGGATTAACCATTAATTGACTTAGGATTCCCACTTCTTGGGCAATGTCTGGTCTAGTATAGATGATAGCATAAATAAGACTACCAACTATACTAGCATAAGGTACTCTACTCATGTCCTCCACCTCACTAGGAGATTTTGGCCAATCATCTATAGATAACTTTGTTCCCACAGAAATAGGAACACATAGTGGTCTACAATCTACCATGCTGAACCTGTCCAACACAGACTTCACATACTTACTCTGACTCAAGCAAAGTTTTATGTTAGACTTGTCTCTACTAATTTCCATACCCAAGATGTACCTAATTGCCCAAGATCTTTCATCTCAAACTGTGCTGACAACTAAGATTTAAAATCAGAAATCATTACCATTACCCTTCCCAAACAGCAACATATCATCAACATATAATGCAACAATAAGAAGGCAATCATTTTCAACTCTAAAATAAACAAAATGATCTAATTTTGGTCTTACACATCCAATTGACAACACAAAGGCATCAAACTTAAGGCACCACATCCTAGGAGATTGCTTCAAACCATATAGAGATTTCTTTAATTTGCAAACTAAGGATTCTTTACCTTTAACAATGTAGTGCTTAGGCTATGACATATAAATCTCTTCCTCCAAATCACCATGAAGGAAAGTTGTCTTCACATCCATCTGTTCTATCTCTAAATCATATGATGCAACAAGAGATAACATAAATCTAATGGATGTCAACTTTGCAACAGGAGAGAATATTTCACCATAATCTATTCCCTCTAGCTATGAATACCCATTTGGAACCAATCTAGCTTTGTAGCTTTCAACACTGCCATCTGCACATAATTTCTTCTTGAACACCCATTTACAGCCAACAAATTTTCTCCCTTTAGGAAAAGGTACAAGTTCCCAAGTTTTTTTTCTGTCTAATGAAGCCATCTCATCATCCATAGCCTCAATCTAGGAACCTGCATCTTCCATGCCCAAAGCCTTTTTCACAAATCTAGGCTCACCAGTATTAGTAATCAAAGAAAAAGCACAACTAGAATCTAACATAGAATAACCAAACCTTTCTGGTTTCTTTCTTTCTCTTGTGGATCTCCTCAAGGGCTGTGGTTGAGGTTGTTCTTCCTCTTTTTCTGAACTATTAGAGCTACTAGAGCTCTCCTCATCATTACACCCAACATGGTCTCTCTGTTATGTCTTCTTAGGGGTGGGAGGCAACTGAACAACATCTTTTTCCTTTTCCTTTTCATCTGGTTGTAGCACAATAGGAGAAGATGTTAGCTCTCTAAAAAAACATTTCTACTATACAACACCTTACTAGTCAGAGGATCCCAAAGCTTGTATCCTTTCACACCAGCACTGTATCCGATGAAAATACATTTAACAACTTTATTTTCTAACTTAGATATTTTCTTCTTTGGAACATGTGCATAACCTTCACAACCAAAAACATGAAGATGTCTAAATGAAGGCTTCTTACTAGACCACATCTCCATGGGTGTCTTACCAACAAGGGCTGATGTAGGAGATCTATTAACCAGATAGAAAGTAGTGGCCATAGCTTTGGCCCAAAACCTTTGTTCTAAACCAGCTCCACTAAGCATACTCCTAGCCTTCTCCATCAGTGTCCTATTCATTTTCTCAGCAACTCCATTTTGTTTTGGGGTATAAGGAGTTGTATTATGCCTCTTGATACCTTGTTCTTTATAGAATTGTTCAAACTCTACTAAGAAAAACTCACCACCATTGTCAGTTCTCACACACTTAATCTTCTTACTAGTCTGATTCTCTACAAGGGCTTTAAATTCCTTGAATCAACTAAAGACTTTTTTCTTACTTTTAAGGAAATAAATCCATGTCCTTCTACTGTAATCATCTATGAAAGATACAAAAACTATAGACTTGGAGATTGAAGGAACTTTTACAGGACCAAATACATTGGAATGAATAAGATCCAAAACATCTGAAGATTTTTGAGAACTAGAGTAAAATTGAACATGATTTTGTTATCCATAGACATAGTGTTCAAAAAATTCAAACTTGAGATTGCAATCATTTAACCCCTCAATGAGATTTTTATTTTTCAAGGTTCTGAGACCCTTTTCACCAATTTGACCAAATCTCATATGCCACAACATTTTCTTTTCTGTAGGAAGCTTACCTTCCAAAGTGTTTGCATTTCCATTAGAACCAATAACCATAGAATTCTTCATTGTTCGTTTAGATGGTGAGGATGAAGAACTATTACATAGAGGAATACATTCATCTAGCTGAAATAAGGTACCTCTCCTAGTACCCCTTGCAAGCACTATCGATCCTCTCATCATCTTGCATCCTTCTTTCAAAAAAACAACTTGCACACCTACATCATTCAACATACTTACAGATAATAGGTTTCATGCCAAACCTAGAATGTGCATAACTCCATTGATTCCCTTTACTCTTCCATCAGGAAATTTTATAGTGACCCTTTCGCGTCCAACTATCTTTAGGCGAGAATCATCTCCCAAGTACACCTTTCCACCATCAAACTCTTCATATTTAGAGAACCAATTTCGATGAGAGGTCATGTGAAAAGATACACCTGAGTCAACCAAACACACATCATCAGGTGCATGGGCTACCAAAGCTATGATGAATACATTGCCATCTTCTTGAGATCTTTCTGAAGCTAAATCTAAACCTTTCTTCTTCTTCTTCGGCTCTTTGAAATCTTTATGGAAGTGCCTAGGGTTATCATAGTTACAACATTTTGCCTTGGACTTATTGGAAGTCTTTGACTTCCCATGGGATTTGGATCTACCCTTATTGTCAGACTTATTGTCATTTTTCTTCCCTCTTTCTGTGGATCTCCCACAAACAGCAAAGGCTTGTTTTTTTAAAATGGAAGCCTTTCTCTACATCTCTTCTGATAGTAGTGAAGACACCACATCATCCATTTTGAAAGTGACTAAAGTTCTTTAGAGAGCCATCAAAAGATGGTCCCATGAATCCGATAAAGAACACATAAGTGTGTAGCAATGATCCTCCTCCTCTAACTTGACATCAACTGATGTCAACTATGCAACTAGCAGATTAAATGAATTTAAATGATTCATTAAGGATTCACCTTCCTCATTCATAGAGAGTACAACTTCTTCCTCAGGAAAAACTTGTTCACCAAAGATTTGGCTTGATACACATCCCCAAGTCTTTCCCACAAACTATATGCGGTTTTCTCATCTAGAACATTTAGAAGAACTACATCAGTTAAATAGAGTCTTATGAGACCCTTAGCTTTACGATATTTGATATCCCAATTTTCTTGAGCTACAGTTGCTGGTCTTGTAGCACTTGAAGTCACTTCCCATAGGTCATGATCTTCCAACATGTCTTCCATCTTGAGTTTCCACAGCTCAAAATTAGTGCCATTAAATGTCTCCACCTCCATTCTTCCATATGATGAACTCGCCATCTCAATTTGAAAATAAGATTTAGGATGCTCTACACAAGACTCCCACTCAACTTGAGATTAACTCAGAAAACCCTACCTAACAACTAGGATCAAAAGTTGATCAGGCTTTGATACCACTTGTAAGGAAACTCAGGTGCGGAAACAACTTCCTACACTAATCTCTTAAGAGAAGTATGGTGCAAATCCTATTAAAATATTTCACACTTATAGATTCAATATCATGTAAACAATAATAGTTCAGCCAACCAAGCATAAAGAAAATAGATAGAGAAAGAAACACATAACACAAAGATTTTCTAGTGGGGAAAAACCTTTCGGTAAAACAACTACACCCCTCTAGAACCTGCACAATGTATTATCTTCAACACAAGGTTACAATACACTTGCAATGCAAGTTCAACATCAACAATAGAAGACTCCAGTAGAAACTCATAGTACCAACAATACACTTTCTTTCATCCCACCTCTTTGCAACCCTAAAATGCTTATAACATGTGCTTCACTTTAAGGCTACTCCCAAAGGTAACCGTATTAGGGTTTTACCATTCTCCAAGAAAATAGGGGTAGAGCGTATAGTACTCAAATTTATTAGTTGCCACATGTCTTCACCTTTCATTGAATCTTCCTGACATAGCTCTTATGTGTCAAGAATCTGTCATAACTGTTTTAGCAATGATCTCCTTATACACAATTCAAGATGCCAACACATCAACATTATTTGCAAGAAATACATTTTACAAAAAAAAAAAAAAAGAATAGGAATTATCCACGGTTGAGACACCTTATTCCTAACAGTCTTTAGTTACACTAAAGAGTTCCAAAAACTCACTATGAAGTCCAAATTGGTGGAATTGGAGTGTGTTGAACTTGTTAGATATATACAAGGGTTGAGGAGGAATATAAAAAATGAAGAAAGTCTATGGTCTCCTAACATAGTCAAAAAATGCTTTCAAATTGTATTAAAAGTAGAGGAAAATCTTAAGAGGAAGCAAGACCAAGGAGGGAAAGGAAGAAATATGAGAGATTTTGGCAATAGAGGAAGATGAACAAGTGGTGGTAGAGGAAAAACTGTTAGAGATAGTGGGGAGACTAGTTAGGACAATTCCTTTATTGAGAATAGTGCTAGAGGATCCCATAAGGGAAGAAGAGGAGACTCAAGGGGAAGATTTGGAGGAAGATCATCAGGACCTCTAAGATGTTACAAATGTAACCAACTAGGGCACTTAGCATCTAAGTGTCTAGAAAAGGAAAATAATCAAACTCATAGGAGAGAAAACCTAGTCAGGAAAGATGAGTCAAGAAGAAGAAAAACAATGATATTATTAGCACCTAATAAGGAAGAAGCCCTTATGATGTGGAGGACACTTTTAAATGCACCAAGCACCCATGAACCACATTAGAGGAAGAATTTTTTTAGAACCACATGCAAATGTTGGGACAAAGTTTGTAGGATACTAATTGAGAGTGGATCTACTAATAACTTAGTATCTAAGGAGGAAGTAAAGAATTTTAAATCAAGGAGGGTACCATGTCCAAACCCCTATAAGGTGTCTTGGCTCACAAAGAAGTAGTAGAACATCATAGAGGAGTAAGCTTGGATAGAATTCTAGATTGGAAAGTACACGAACAAGGTTCTCTATGATGTTGTACCTATGGATACCTATCATTACTATTAGGGAGAGCCTAGCAATATGATGTGGAGGCACATTATGATGGTAAGTTGAACACTTAAACCATCAACCATAGAGGTGAAAAGTTAAATCTCTTACCCTTACTAGATTTTGTAGAAGAACATAAAGATTCAAAAATTTAATTTTTAGATGGAAAATAATTTCTAAATAATTTGAAACAAGAAAAGGCTCCATGCTATGCTCTAGTCATTTTGCCTAAGGATGATAGACCTAAGAATATTGTAAAGGAAGTGAAGCCCTTAAGACATGTAGGTCCTAAGGAGGTTGCAAACATATTGAACTAGTATAAGGACATTGTCACCAAATAATTTCCAAGTGAGTTACCCCCAATCAGAGATATAAGTCATAACATAGACCTGATTCTAGGAGAAACCTTGCCTAAAAAAGTAGCATATAATTTAACCCTAGAGAAAAATTAGGAGATGGAAAGATAAATATAAGAACTCAATGATAAAGGGTTGATCTCAAAGAGCCTCAATCCTTGTGCAGTACCTGCCTTGTTGGCACCCAAGAAAGAAGGCACATGGAGATTGTGCACTAATTCTAGAAAAATAAATATAATCACTATTAGGTATAGATTCTCTATGCCTAGAATAGAAGATCTATCAGCCCAACTAGGGGGAGCAATGTAATATTCCAAGATAGACCTTAAAAGTGGTTATCACCAAATACGGATTAGGGATGGTGATGAATGGAAGATTGCCTTTAAAACCAATGAAGGCTTGTATGAATGATGAGTGATGCCTTTTGACCTATCTAATGCTACAAGAAGATTCATGAGACTAATGAATGAGGTGCTAGAGCCATTCCTTGGAATTTTTTTCATATTATACCTTGATGAAATCCTTATTTTCAGTAGGAGTAAGGAGGAACATATAGAACATCTTAACTTAGACAAGTGTGTTTTTATGTAGGGATAACTTGTTTATTTGGGATTTTTGATCTCTAAAGGTAACATAAAAATGGATCTTGAGAAGGTGGAAGCCATCTTGAGTTGGCATTCCCCTAGGACCATGGTTGAAGTCAGAAGCTTTCATGCACTTGCTCCTTTCTACAAAAGGTTCATCAGAGGTTTTAGTCAGGTGTGTGCTCCTATCCTTGAGATAATCAAGGGTGGGAAAAAGTACAAGTTTGTGTGGAACAAGGATGCAAAGGAGGTGTTTTAGATGTTAAAGAAGAAGGTAATGGAGAAATTTATCCTAGTGTTCCCTGATTTTTAGAAAATCTTTACTATTGAATGCGATGCTTCTAACTTGGCTATAGTGGTTGTCTTGATTCAAGAAGGGAGACCAATATCTTTTTTTAGTGACAAATTAAATGAAGCCAAGAGAAAATAATCCTCTTATGACTTGGAACTATATGCCTTAGTCTAGTCATTGAAGAAATGGAGGCACTATCTCCTTCCCAAGGAATTTGTTGTGTTCACAGACAGTCAAGCTATGAGTTTCTTGAATAGCTAGGAGAGACTAAGCCACAAACATATGAAATGGATAGAATCCATTCAAGCCTACATATTTTCAATAAAACACAAGAAGAGAGTTTCCAATAAAGTAGCAAATGCACTAAGTAGGAGGAATTTGGTTATGCAAGAAATCCAACTCAAAAGTGTAGGGATCAATGCCTTGAAAGGCATGTATAAAGAAGATAATGACTTTAAGGACATCTATAAGTTGTGCTCTAACTTCTCAAAGGCATATCACACTGAATATGCTAACTACTTGATTCAAAATTTGCTACTCTTCAAGGGGCATCAACTTTAGATTCCATAATGTTCTATAAGGGAGAACATCATTAGAGAAAAACATGCAGGCAACATGGGGGGACATTTTGGATTGGACAAGACCTTGGAATTGGTGAGAAGCTTCTACTATTGGCTAAAAATTTATATTTAAATGAGGAAGATTGTGGAAACATGTATGATATATTAGAGGGCCAAGGGTACATCCACTAATGCAAGGCCATACCAAACTTCACATATTCCTACAAGGCCTTGGGAGAGTTACAACATTGACTTTGTGATGGGATTGCCTAGATCATTGAAGGGAAATGATAGAATATATGTTGTAGTGGATAGATTTAGTAAAATGGCCCACTTCATCCTTTATAAAAGCACCAATGATGCGTCAACAATTTCAATTTTTTTCTTCAAGGAGATTGTCTGAATTCATATTTACCTTTAACCATACTATCAAACAAAGATGTAAAATTTATTGGTCACTTTTAGAGGACCTTATGGAGGAAATTAGGAACTAATCTAACTTTTTCTCTTCCTACCATTCACAAATAGATGGGAAGATAGAAGTGGTCAACAAGTCTCTTGGAAACCTACTTAGATGCTTGACAAAGTAGTTTGGAGACAAGTGGGAGTTAGTCCTACCATAAGAAGGTTTTACATTTAATGACCCTGTCAAATGAAGAATAGGGAAGAGCCCTTTTAAAATTGTGTATGGAAAAAATCCAAGAGGTATCCTAGAACATAGGGAACTACCTCCAACATTTTAGTTAGTGCTCATGGAGAAGAGTCTCTAGAAAGCATGAAGGATATTCATGACTCAGTAAGGTTGGCACTTGAGAAGAGTACAGAGAAGTATAAATAGGCTAAGGAAAAACATATAAGAGATGTTTAGTTATAGGTTGGAGACTTGGTTTGGGCATACTTGAATAAGGAGAGGTTACCAAAGGGCAAGCATACCAAACTACTCATGAAGAAAGTAGGACCTTGTTAGATATTGAAGAAGCATGGAATGAATGCTTATGAGATAGAGTTTCCCTAACACCTTGGTATCTCTCCCATATTTAATATTTGTGATCTAACCACTTGTAAATGTGATGTGAATATAGGTTCAAAAGTTTAGCTTAAATAATTAGAAGAAGATGTTGTAGGAATACCAACCCATGAACCAAGAAAATTTGATGAGATCTTGGACACCAAGGTCATCAAACAAACTAGGAAAAATGCATACAAGAAGTATTTGGTTTAATGGAAGGGATGTCCTGAGGAAGAGTCTATATGGATGGATGAATAAGAGATCTAGAATCATGACCTAAGTTTTCAAGAACTTATCTCAAGAGGAATTTAGATTAGTGCACCTTGAGAGTATGGTGTAGGAGCACTTCTAATACCTACCATTGCAAGCACATCAAGAGGGTCAATGACAAAGGGTTAGGATAGGATTTGGATCTACAATTTAATGCTAGAAATAATTATTGTTCCATGATAGGTTTCATACTTCAAATAATCTATTTTCAACAATCTCCCTCTTTAGCATTGATGGCAAACCAATACCAACAACAACACCAAACAAAAATTAATACCTTGTATTGAAAATTTCTCCCTCTATCAATACATGTGCCTCTTCCTTTTTCCTTTTTTGATTTGATCTCTTTGATATATCCCTTAACCTTATATCCCCCTCATTGAACTCTCTCTACTATCTCCCTCTTTGACAACAATGCAAAGACTTGTTATTTATTCATGCAAATATAATCAATTTAGGTTCTCCCTTTGTCACCTTGTATGTGACTGTAAATCTTCTAATTCAACTCCTTCATTACTTTAGGAAACTTCTAAAGTAAGATCCACTACATGAAATTTTAAAATATGACATTCAACTCAATTAATGTAGGGCACTACTCTTGCTTCTTAAGTAGTTTTGGATAGGGGTGGTGCAGGAGCACTACCAATACCTAACATTGCAAGCACATTAGGAAGATCAAATAGAAAAGGGTTAGGATAGGAATTGGATCTTGAATCCAGTCCTAGAAATAATTTCCAAGTTGTAAGGCAAGGAGACATTAGGTGTATCATAAACCTAATTATCTATCTTAGTCATTTTGTGGACAATTTCTAGGTAGAATATGGATAAGATAGTCTAGAAGGTTAAATAATGATTTTTTATTGATTAAAATCTTCTTAGAATCCTAGGTAGGGTCTAGGACTAAAGTTAGTAAAGTTTTGAGACATTTGACAAACTTTTGCAAAAAATCATCAAAGTTGTTAATGTTGCTTAGTTCAATTTTTGTGCAAAAACTCAACTCTTGAATCCCAATGTTCACAACCACCTTTATTAGTTGGAACTATTTAAGAATGACATAAATAATTTGAGAAACCTTTCTCAAAAAAGAAGAGACGAATCAATTTAATCATTATTTCTAATTAATAAAATTCTATTGTTTTCCTATTAAAATCATCTAAGAAACTACTCATATGGAATTGTATAGATTCATATGTAGTTCTAAAAGATTAAGAAAGTTTATGAATGTTCTTGTGAAGGATTTGCAAGTGGTTGGAGACTTCAACAATAGACAAGTTAAGAAAAATTGAATTTTGATTTCTTGTTGGTTGTAGGGAGGCTTGAACTAGGGTTTTGAGAGGAAAATTCTCTATCCTAGAGAGTCCACCATGGGAAAATGATAAGCCTAAATAGAAAGAAGGGGATAGGATTATTTGGATCTTAGAACAAGAAGTAGAAGATGTTGGGAGAAAACACTAAAATCCCTAGATAGGCATCTAAATGTGACTGTCTAGATTTGGGTTGTTGGGGCACAACTTGGCCCAAGAGTGGAATAGAACCATAGGAACTTGGAAGAGGATGTTTTGAAATGTCCCTAAAGCATTCCAATAGGATTGGTTGGAAGATTTTTTAAATCTCTTGTACTTTCTTTGCAAAAACTTGAATCGGGAGATCGATCGAGATGTCTGAACTTGACAAAGGTTGTTGATTTAAGGGTTGGAGAGTTTAGAGGTGTTTAAGAATTTCTATGTGGAATTATAGGAAGGTTTCCTTCACAAATCCTTAGTTTCTCCTTGTAGCCCTATTTGGAGTTTTAGGCAAGTAGTTGATTTCAGAAGTACATGGTTGATTTCTAGAGTTTATAGTTGATTTTTTGAAGTACATAATGGGGGGACTTGTGAATAAAAATAGTTGGAGGTTACATCCAAGGTTGGAAGAAGCCCTATTTCATCCCTTGAAAAATTTACTTAAAGTTTGTTTCTTATTAGGCTTCAAGGAGGTGTTTTAGACTTTGAATCTGATCTAGTCTAAAGAGTGTAGGTGTTGAGAATCATATAGCAGAGTCTGGTCTTGTATGGTTGTGAAACATTTCTGTGACTATAGGGGACACACCTTGGGTATATAGAAGGGGACTCTACTCCAAGGGTTATCACCCCTAGTTTACCTCTAAGATATTCATGTGTATCCTTAGGTAAAGCTTTTGTGAATATATAAACTATCTATTTTTTTTAACTAACATATTACATTCTCACTTATTTGTCTTGAACTAGCTCTCTCAAGTAATGATACTTGATTACAATATGCTTTGTTTTTGTGTGCATCATAGGGTTCTTTGATATGTTTATAGAACTTGTATTGTCACAATAAAGTACCAAAGGTTCAATAATTTCTTCCTTCATTCCTTTGAGTAGCTTTTTGATCCATACCACATTTGTACAATTCACTGTGTGAGCCACATATTTAGCTTCAATAGTAGATTGTGATATACAACTCTATATACAATTCTATTTCTTACTAGTCCATGAGACTAATATTTTTCCTAAGAAAAATGCTCCACCACTTGTACTTTTTTTGTCATCAATTTTTCTAGCCCAATCAACATGTATATAGGCTCTCAACTCAAACTTATCATTCTTCTTGTAGTATAGACCATAGTCTTCCATTCCTTTCAAGTATCTCATGATCCTTTTAACAACCATCAAATGATTATCCTTAGGACTTGTAGAAAACCTTGCAACAATCCCAACAACTAATGCAATGTCAGATCTTAACATATTTCAATTTGTCAATCATAGACCTATACAATGTTTAATTTACTTCAGCATAATTATTAGTTTTGGATAGTTTGCATCTTGTCACCATAGGAGTACTAACAATTTTTGAGTCCTCCATAAAAAATTTGATGTAATAACCTTATCACTTCTAATCTGGCAAATCTTTTCTTAACAAATAATGCAGGAACTTGGCATTATTGGTTTATTGATACTCGACACCTTCTATGTTACTTGGCTTCTTAATGTTATTTACTGGCGCTCGACACCTAAAACATTTTGGATTTTCTCGACACTTGAAAACTTACTCATAATCCATTATCTTTTTTTGTTACTTGGAACATGAAGGATTTTGTGTTACTTAGCATTTGAGTAATCACTCGTCTTCAATTGAGAATCTGTTTGGCTCTAACTAGCTTGCTTGGCTCTTTCTAATGAACTTAGTTAATCCTTACATCTTTGATATGTCTTAGTGTGTCCATCCTTTGTGCCTTAGAGTATGTCATCAATACACTCTTTCATCAATGGCTTAGTTGATTCTTATACTTCATTACAACATCATAACTTCAACCTTTCTCTAGGTACTCTAGTTACATCTTATTAATTGCCACCTCCTTGTCAATCAACCAATTAATAGTATTTGGATCACTAAAGCAATTGTCATTCCTACAAGTAGCAAGTTTGACATCAATGAAAAAAAATGATTGAAAACATTCTTTACCAGTTCCATTATCCTTCATTCATTCTTTTCAATTATTTTCAAAAATCTCCCTCTTTGTCATTGATGGCAAACCAAACTGATCAAATGATTAAGCTAATCAACTTAGTTACCACCAAAATCTGAATCCTTTTTTGTTTTGCTTCTCCCTTTGGACTGCTGCATCCTTACTCTATATTCCTAATCCTTCATATATATCTCCCTCTTACTTTGTATTGATTAGTTTCTCATATATCTCCCTCTTACTCGGTATTGATAAGTTTCTCCTATATCTCCCTCTTTGACATAAATGCCAGAGATGTAGCATCTTCAACATGCTAAATATAAGCTTTGCATTTTCATGTTTTCTCATTTTGTCACCATGCTTGTGAATAATCTAAAATTTCAGTTCCTGTTGTCATCCTCTATATCATTATTTTGATATTTCAATGATCTACTCCTATTGATGCAGGGAAACTTCTATGTTTCTTTAGACTGCTTGAGTTAGGGGCATTACCCCCAACTTGCCTCTAAGATATTCATATACATCCTTGGGAAATGGTTTGGTGAAGATATCTATAGTTTGTTCCTCTATGTGAATGTACTCCATCTTCACTTGTTTTTCTTCCACCAATTCTCTAACATAGTGATACTTGATTGCAATATGCTTTGTTTTTGCATGCATTACTGGATTCTTAGATATGTTTATAGAACTTATATTATCACAATATAGTATCACAGGTTTAGTTACCTCTTCTTTCATTATATTCAATAGATGTTTAAGCCACACAATGTTTGTGCAATTGACTACTGTTTCCATGTATTCTGCTTTTGCAATAGACTAAGATGTGGATGTTTGTTTCTTACTAGTCCAAGTGACTAGCCTTTTTCCTAAGAATAATGCTCCTCTGCTTGTGCTTTTTGTCATCAATGTTTTCTCCCCAATCTGCATCTATGTATGAATTGAGCTCAAACTTCTCATTCTTTTTGTAATTAGGCCAAAAACATTAGTTCCTTTGAGATACCTCATTATCCTCTTTACTACCATGAGATGACTTTCCCTAGAATTGGTAGAGAATCTAGCCACTATACAACCTGCTAGTGCTATGTCTAGTCTACTATGTACAACATATTGTAGTTTTCCAATCATGGATCTGTACATTATTTGATTGACTTCATCTGATTCATCACTTTTAGATAGCTTATGTCCTATTGCCATTGGTGTGGTGACTGGTTTGGAGTCTTCCAATCCAAACTTCTTGAGTATCTCTTTGATTTATTTTGATTGTGTCACAAATATACCATGTTTTAGTTGATGTACTTGCAATCCTACAAAGAATTTGATTTCTCCAAACTTAGATATCTCAAACTCATGTTTCATTTTGTCAGCAAAAATTTTGCATAATAATTCCTTTCCTCCAAAAACTATATCATCCACAAATATTTTAGATACAAGAATATCCTTACCTTCTTCTGATTTGATGTACATGTTGTTGTTATCATCATTTCTTTCAATTCCTATTTGCACCAAATACTTGTGAAGTCACTCATACCAAGCTCTAGGGGCTTGCTTTAATCCATATAGAGCCTTATATAGTTTACATACCTTATTTTTTTTCTTTTCATCAACAAAACCTTCTGATTGCTCTATGTAGACTTCCTCTTCAAGTATACCATTCAAAAATGAGGACTCAACATCCATTTGATAGACTTTAAATCCTTTGAAGGTTGCATATGCCAGTAAGGTCCTTACTCCTTCCATTCTGGAAACTGGAGCAAAAGTTTATCCATAATCTAGTCCTTATTCCTGTGCATACCCTTTACAAACTAGTCTTGCCTTGTTCTTTGTGATTTCACCATTTTCATCTAACTTGTTTCTAAACACCCACTTGGTTCCAATCACATTCTTATCAGCTGGTCTTGAGACTAAGGTCCATGTCTTGTTCTTCTCCATTTGTTCTATTTCTTCTTTCATAGCATTATACCAGTCATCATTTGTTATGGTTTCACTTACTATTTTTGGTTTCATTTTGCTGAGCAGACATGTTTCATTTCTGAGTCTATTCCTTATCATTGGTCTTGCCTCTTTATTTCCAATAATTTGATCTGCAGGATGATTTCTTTTCACATACTTTGCCAATACTGGTTCTTTCCTTGTTTGCATATTGTCTCTTTCAGAATCTGAATGTTAATGCATATTTTTATCAGGTATTTGTTCATTTTCTTCATGTTGGCTATTCAAAAAGTCTGAATGAACATTTTTTGTATTCTGTGGCTCAGCTTCTGAATGTGTCTGTTGTTTAGCATTCATTGTCTGTGACTTGGTAGATACTAGATTTTGTTGTTGATGGTCATTCTGAGTTGCAACTTCACCATCATTAGGTATACCTTCATAAAAGTATACAAAGGTCTTGTATTCCTCTACTTTCTTGGTGTTTTTAAATACTTTGAACTTCTGCAAGCTCATAAAATTTCACATTTATGCTTTCTACTACTTTGTTAGTGTTAACATTCAAGCACTTATAAGCTTTGCTTCTAGTAGAATAACCAAGAAATGTGCCTTCCTCACTCTTTGCATCAAACTTTCCATTTCTAGAATTTATATATATATAGCATTTGCATCCAAATATTTTGAAATGTTTTACATTAGGAGAATGCCCATACCATAATTCAAAAGGTGTTGCATTTGTACCTTTCTTGACTTGAACTCTATTGAGTGTCTAGACTGTAGTACTTATAGCTTCTCTCCAGTACTTGAGTGCAACATTTTTCTCCATCATTAAGGTCTGGGTACAGTCAATAACTGATCTATTCCTTCTCTTTGATATACCATTCTGAGGTGGAGTCCTAGGTGCTGATGTCTGCCTTTTGATTCCTCTTTCATTTTAGAACTCTTTAAATTCTCTTGATGTGAAGTCACCTCCTCTATCAAATCTAAGAAATTTTAGGCTCTTTCTAGTTTCTTTCTCAACTCTAGCCAAGTACCATTTGAACATTTGGAATGCATCTGATTTTTGTTTCAGGAACATGATTGTCATCATCCTTGAATAGTCATCTACAAATAGCATTATGTATCTATCACTTTTGTAGCTTTGTACTTCAATAGGACCACACAAGTCAGTATGAACTAGCTCTAATACTTCTTTAGAAGTATAAACCTTGCTTTTGAAAGTTGACTTGGTCATCTTTCCTAGTTGGCATTGTTTGCACATGATGTTATCAAGTTTCTTCAACTTTGGTAGTCCCGTGACTTTCTTCATCTTACTGATGCTTATCAGATTGTCAAAATTTACATGACATAGCCTCTTGTGCCATAAACATACATCATTAGTTTGAACAATAAGACAAGAAGCATCTTCCATGTCTAGATAAAACAAGTTACTCCTAGTCTGATCACCTTTTCCTATTAGACTTCCTTGAGAATCATAAATCTTAGCAATTCCTTTTTCAAATTCAACCTTACATCCTATGTTTCCTAACTATGAGACACTTAACAAGTTATAATTCAGGCCTTCAAGATAGCATGCATTATCACATGCTATCTTTTTAGTAAGCTTGATACTACCTTTCCCTTTGATCTGACATGTTGCATTGTTACCAAATCTAACACTATTTCCTTCATATTGAGTAAAGGAAATGAACTTACTTTTATCTCCAGTCATGTGATGAGAGCATCCACTATCTATGATCCATCTATAATTCTTTTTCATGTAGGTTACTAGGGTCATCTTCATCTGATTCATCTTTCATAGCCACATAGACTACTTCATCATCATTCTCGTCAGAGTCTTCTTCAACAATGTAGCATCTTTTGCCTTTACCTTTGTAGTCCTTGTTTTCCTCTTTCTTGTTCTCTAAGTTGCCTCCATCCTTGTAATTTTTCTTTTGGTGCATTTGGCTGCAATGTGACCAACTTCATTACAATTGAAACAAATGATTGGTAGCTTAGCTTTGAATTTGCCTCTTCCTCTGTGAAATCTTCTTCCTAGTGATGCCTCCAATTGGTCTACATCATCTTCATCAATGTTGTTGTCACTAGATACATACTTTTATTTTTCATTCTTTTTCTTTGTTTGCACCTCATCATTGTCTTTTATTGTCATCTTAGCTTTGAATACAAATTCAAAGTTTTCTAGTTTGTAGTTGTCAAAGTTGGATAACTCAAAGGTAGTGAGTCTTCCAATTATTCCTTCAAATGTCACTGTGTTGCTTGGTACACACCTTAGCTCTTAGATGGCTGATACTCTTATATCATAGATGGGTAGCAAAGTTCTCAAGTATTTTCTGCATACTATTTCTTCTACTAACTGTCCTCCTAGGCTTCTTATGGTATTGACTACTTCCTTCATCCTTGCACTGTATTGAGTAGAATTCTCTCCTTCTTCCATTTTCCTATCATCAAATTTTCCTCTTAGGCTTTCTCTTTTGGCTCTCTTGACATTGTCATCTCCTCCATAGATTATTAATAATGCATTCCACATCTGATGTGAAGTATCACATCCTTTGATGTCATCATACTCGACATAGCTTAGTGCTGAAGAAATATCTAACATTTCTTGATTGTGCTCCTTCTTCTTGCTCATATCATCTATAGTAAGGGGTCCTACAGGGTCTACATGATCAAATGTAATTGAGGTCTATGCATAGTCACCTATTGATCCAAGGTGTAGCTTAATCATACTTTTCCATGCAAAAAAGTTTTCTTTGTTTACCTTGGGAACTTCTCTCTTGGACATCTTGATCTTCCTGCTGCCAGTACCTTGAAATAAATCAACAGTGAGCTCTGATACCAATTGTTAGAATTATTTAGGATAACTGAGAGGGGGGGGTGAATCAGTTATCCAAGGTCCAATGATGTTCAATAAAACTTTTTCTACAAATCCTTAATGGCACATAACTGAAATTATCATGCATGCAATTAAACATTAAACAACCATGAAAAGTAAACATGCATCACACCATAACACTAAGGATTTGATAACTTAGAAACCCTCCAAGAATAAGAAGGTAAAACTGGAGTGGGGATGATACCCACAAAATAACTGCGCAATTGATTTCAACCACTTTTGATGGTGTTTACAACATTTCTTTATAAGATACACCTATGTAAACTTATCCTCTCATCATCGTACAAACTACTATGCTCAATGGAGGATAATCCACTCTTGGTGCACATGTGCTTAGTTGTGATGTTTATCTCTTTGTTGACTTCTAGTCATTATTGTTGCCTTTATATACAAGGCACTTCTTGTGTGTATTCATCTCATATCCAATCATTAGATATCCATTATCATCTTGATCATTATTGAGATTCTCATTTGATAACTATTTGTCTCTCTTGTGCTATCTACTAAGCTTCTTGATCTTGGCATTAAATTATGGCCTTAGGAAAATTCTTACATGCTATCAAAGCTATACCAAATTCTTATAGAAAATTTGATGACATGAGAATGAGGGAAGGTGAGAAAATAATACAATAATACACAAGAGTTAAAGAGGTTGTTAATGCTATTCGAGGTGCAAATGGAGAAATCAAAGATGAAATAGTGATAAGAAAGTTGTTGAGGACTCTACTCCCTATCTATATTATTAGAGTCTCTATAAAATAAGAATTTAGATGCACACCAAATAACAACTTGGCCTTAGAAGGTATAATTGGTAGACTTACTACTTTTAGGATGTCTAATTTTGATAACTATTCATTGTTAGAGGATAGACTATGTGAGGAGTCTATTACAATATTTAGTACATATGAGTCCTTGTTAGGAGATTCCAACCATATTAGAAGTTTTTCCAACCCTGTTAGGAGTTGTGGAAGACAGTTGGACCCACTACCCAAATAGCTTCAAGGTTAAGACCAATGAACCCACTGTCCAAATTATCTTTGTATTATTCCTTGTAGAATAATATAATTGAATTGTACTTCCTTCCTCTATCTTTTTCCTAAAAAACAAACTTCTTCTCCTTTTGATCTTGAAACTAGATCACAAAGTGTGCATCTAGTAATCCCTTGGTCACTTACATGCATTCAATCAACTCTCTGCTCTATTTTGTACTTCACAAATACAATGCATAATAGATACTTGATACACATACAATTAAGGAAAACATCTTTCCTTTATACCATAGCTTCATAATAATTCCTTGAGTCAGGCTTAAGTTTTTCCCAATTAATTAAAATAAGATATATAATTAATTACAAGTAGAATAGCACTATTAGCTAATAGTTTATTCAAAAATTTACACATGCGACCCCAATTCTTGCACACTTTCTAATGTCATCACCTAACTATCCTCTATAATTGGCCAATTACACATCACCTCATTTTATCTTAGCTAAAAGATATAATGCAAATATCAAAAATTGCCAAATAGATGCTCTATTTCTGCACTACTCACACTAAATCATATACAATTATTGTACATCTTTGATTTAGAAATCATCCTCTTAACCATGTCATTAGGAAAATCTTAGATAAGATCTTTGACTATTATTCTTTGAGTCTCTAGAGAAATACTACTATGTTGACATTAATGACAAACATAGTCATGAATGAAACATATCAATACTCTCCAATGCTTAGGATACTCCCCTAATCTAGTATCATCATCATTCATGGTAAAAATCTCCCCCTTTTGGCATTTATGGAAACATAGATGAAAAACTCTCTAAGTTCCAAGAATACTAACTAAACTTTTGTTGCTGCATATTCTTGCATCGTTACATGAATCTTTCTAAATCTCTCTAAAAGATATCTCTCCCCCAATGCTTAGGAGTACTTCTCATACACACTCTTCACTATTCCTTAGGAGATATTTTGATGCATGAGAATCAAGCTTGGATTTTGGAGGAGTTATGGTTTCATGGTTAGGGATGTGTTGGAAACACATTGGGGAACCTTTCCTCATGATTACATAGAGATTGGATGGATTGAGTTAAAGTTTGAGCTATTTGTACCTTGCTACTTGAACTATATTTTCTAGTTTATGGGTGTCTATTGTAGGGTGTGTAAATAATTTTTTGCAATGAATGAGAGAATCCACACTTCAGAGATTGAAGAGGGCCTAGATTACTTGTATAAAAGGTGCAAGTTCTAATTCCTCATAAGTTGGGAGATATGGCAATTCTCCTGGAGTATCAATTTATGAAAATTCTACATGATAATTTTTTGAGCTTGATTTTTGGGATGGATGTACACATATCCTTGGTTAATTATCATTTTTTCCTTTAAGGGGTTGTAGAGGACCTAAATTTTTACCTACAATTTGAAGCATGAGTTCTAATTTAATCGAAGCTAGTAGATATCATGTTTTTTCTTAGATATCAATTTTTGGACATTTAATCATTGTTACAGGATGACTTGTGGTACTTCAAGTATTTAATGTTAAGTTTTATTTAATTTGTAATTTTTTGGGCCAACTTGTTGCTTATATTGGTATAAGTAGGGTTCTTGTGGAGTCTTTTAGTCATAGAGTTGGGATAGATGCAAATTTGAAGAGCTAAGGCTGCGGCTTAGGAACTAGAGGATCTCTTGGTGGACTTGAGGGTACAATTGTGGATTAGTCTTGGTGTTCTTATTTAGTTTTGTATTTGGACTAGTTGAGATTGGTTTTGTAAGTTGGATCTTGTTGGATGTTATAGAATTGATTTTGTAATTGTTGTTTGTATTTGGCCCTAACTCGAAAAGCCTTATAGTTGGGCATATTGCATGTAATCAGTTATATTTTATGAAAAACATATTGTATCAGATCTTATATTATTGTTTCTTGCCATTGTGTTTCTGCTATGTGGTTATTTGCTACGGGCTAGGACATCTCCTTTGGGAATTCTCCTACCCTACACTGTGTCATTTTTTTTATGCCTATCTCTCCCCCATCAACATCAATGTCAAAGGTGTCAAACTCAAAATCAATTGTTACATACCCATTGCTAATCTACTGCTCCAAGTCATTAACTAGCTCGAGTGTCCAGGGACATTGTTATACACCAATTACCAAGAGTCCTTAATAACTTAGTAAATACTAGATACTTCCCTCTATAAGAAGCATCATCATACAATCCAGTCAAACAATAGTGCTTTGTGCCATTGGACTGATGCACTCTCTACATCAACTATTCAGAAGTAGGCAAGGGCATCACCCCAAGCATACCTCTTAAGTACTCAACAGTATCTTTAGGAAAGGGTTTCATAAAGATATTTGCAATCTGATCCTTAGTACTTATATAGTCCACTTTGATCTCCTTTTCTATTGCTTTCTTTCTCAGCACATGATACTTAATAGATATATGCTTTCTCTTAGAATGCAATATATGATTCTTAGACATACTCTCTATACTTGTTTTATAATAGTAAATCATAATAGGTTCTTCAATCTTAATTATGATATCTTTCAACATTTTCTTCATCCACATAACTTCATTACAATTATTTGTTGCTACAACATATTATACCTTAGCTGTACTTTGTGAAATACAATCTTGCTTCTTTCTTAACCAAGAAACCAATCTTCCTCCAAGAAAGAATGCTCCACCACTGGTGCTCTTTATATCTTCCATACTACTTTCCTAATCAACATCAGTATATGAGAAAAGTGTGAAATTATTAGATCTGTCATACTAAATTCCATAGTTAGATGTCCCTTTTAGATATCAGAATATTCTTTTTACTACTGTAAAATGATATTCTTTAGGATCACCTTGAAATCCAGCTACTATCCCAACTACATTTTCTATATCTAGTCTTGTGTGAGCCAGATACTAAAAACCTCCTATGATTGATCTATACTTCTTATGTTCTATTGTAGGTGTTTCATCTTTTCTAGATAACTTATGACTAGTTATCATGGGTGTACCAATAGGTTTACAAATTTCTAGACTAGACTATTTCAACAAGTCTTTTAGGTATTTAGTTTCTGAGATGAATATACCATCATCATTCTGTGCAATTTGCAATCCTAGGAAAAACTTCATTTCCCCTATCATGCTCATTTCAAATTCATTCTCCATATCTTCATAAAATTGATCGCTAGCTTCATCATTTCTTCCAAAAATGATGTCATCAACAAATATTACAATGATTAATAAACCATCTTCAATTTCTTTTAGATACAAGTTACTGTCAACCATACCTTTAGCAAATCCAAGCTTTACCAAGTAATTGTCCAACCTTACATACTAGGTTCTTGGTGCGTGCTTTAGACCATAAAGAGCTTTCTTCAATTTGCATACCATGTCTTTGTCCTCTAATAAAGGAAAAACTTTAGGTTTCTCAATATAGACTTCTTATTCTAGATCTCCATTCATAAATGTAGACTTGACATCCATCTGATAAACCTATAATTTCTTGTTTGCTACATATGCCAAAATCATCCTTACTACTTTCATTCTTGTTATAGGTGCATATTTCTCCTCATAATCAATGCCTTGTTATTGTGAATAACCTTTACAAACAAGTATGTCCTTGTTTCTCACAACTTCTCCTTTCTCGTTCATCTTATTCCTAACAACCCATTCGTTCCTATTACATTCTTGTCTTTTTGTCTAGAAACTAATTCCCATGTATCATTCTTTATTATTTGATCCAATTCTTCTTTAATTTATTGAATCTAGTGATTATCTTGACTACTTTATCTGTGCACTTTGGTTCAACTTGAGATATCAAACATATCTCCTTATTTACTCTATTTCTATTTATTACTCCTTTATCCTTACTTCTAATTATCTACTTAGGAGGGTGATTCTTTGTTAGATTTCTATTAGGGGTATAATTTGACATCTCAAATATTATTTCTTCTTTGGGTTCAAATCTCTTCTCTTCTCCTTTTTCAATAATTTGCACATCATTCTACAAGTCATTGTTAGTCTTTAGGAAAACTTCAAAATTTTGTTTAACAATTCTAGAGTTATCCAATTCTTCATCTGAATTGTAGTCTATCATCTTTTCTTTGGTTGCCAACTTCTCATTAATTCTTACATTTGTGCACTCAACTATTGTCTTAGTTCTATAGTTAAAGCATCTATAAGCCTTACTTTTAAAAGAGTAGCCAAGAAACATAACTTCATTGCTTCTTGGTTCAACCTTACTAGTGTCATCATCTCTCTTAATATAAAGTTTTCTCCCAAATATTCTAAAATATCTGATTGATGGTGAATGTCCAAACCATAGTTAATAAAATGTCTTGTCCATTCCTTTTCTAATATGTACTTTTTAAAAGAGTATACACTATTAATATTCATTACTTCTCTCTAGAATGTCTTAGAAACATCATTCTCAAATAGAATCACTATAGTTGCCTCTTCTATAGATTTATTTATTCTCTTAGCAATCCCATTTTGCTAAGGTGTTCTAGATGCAAATCTCAAATAGTTAATCTTAATACTAGATAAATTGTCAACTCTATTCTTAAATATCTTGAACTTCTTAAAAGCTTGTGATTTTTATTTATGAAATGCTACCCACATCATTCTAGTGAAATCATCAACAAAAATCATAAAATAACTTTCACTGTAGAATCCTCTAGTTCTTGCACGACCACCTAGATCTGTGTGAACAATTTTCAATTTCTCTGTAGTAGTGAACTTCTTACTAGGAAAAGACACTTTCCTCTACTTAGTCAAAATACATTACTTGCATGCAACATTTGTAGGTTTAACAATCTTAGGTAGATCTCTCACTACAAATGTACTACTAAACTTCACAATATTATCAATGTTTCTATGACAAAATCCTCTATGCTATAACTAGCTATTATTAGCTTTTTCTACCAAACATGTCATCTTAGTAGGATTCAACCGAAATACATTACCTGTGGATCTAGTGCTAGTTCCAATCATCTTACCATCTTTGTCTTTGATAGTGCATGTCTTCTTAGTAAACTAAAACTGGTAACCTTTTTCCACCAACTATCCAACACTCAACAAGTTATGTTTATCCATCAACAAAATAGACACCATTAGTGTTAGTTTTACCATCAAGAGTAATAGATCCAATTCTTGTAATATGGCAGGCTGTATTGTTACCAACTCTAACAATTCCTCCATCATGATTCTTGAACTTAATAAACTTATTCATATCACTAGTCATGTGATGTGAAAAACCACTGTCAATTATCCAATCAGATTTCTTTTCTACTTGGATAACTAGAGCTCTTTCTTCTCTAATTTCTATGTCAAGATCATCTTCCTTGATAGACATAAATCTTAATTCATCATCACTTTCACTTTGACCTTTTTCATTATATTCTTCATCTTCATTTTCATATAAATAGTTTCTATCTCTATCTCTTCTAGGATTAAAATTTCCCTTATACTTTTTCTCCCCTTTAGGACATTTAGATGCATAATGACCAAATTCATTACAAGTCCAACATTTAAATATTTTCTTACCATCTTTTTCTCTTCTCACCAAAAGGGCTATTCCTTCCTCAATCTTCTTGTTCTCATCAACTTTGCTACTACTAGCAAAATCTCCATGGGTGGTTGCAGTCCTTGTCTAATTAGGTCCAATGTTTAGAGCACTAAAGGTTGTTTTGACTCTTGCAAGTTCACAAGAATGTCTTAGATCTACTTCTATTGATTCTAATCTACCAAGCAAGGTTTCCTTGGTGAAATCCTTAGTATAGGGCATCACTAGCTGTATCATCTACATAATTGGCCTAAAAAGTAGTGACAAATTTTTCAAAATCTTCCATATGACTTCATCCTTATCTTTGGTTCCAACATGAGATCTAATTCATGCATCCATTTATGATATTTTTCCAATATAAATTCTTACAAATTCCTCTTCCATCATTTTAGCATCTTGATGTGCACATATCCAACTTTGTAACCTCATTCTATTAGCATGATTGTCACCTTCAAAAGTAGATTCTAATGCTTTAAAAATTTCATGAGATATTTCAAGTGACTTTACCTAATTTTAATCATTCTCTAGAAGGGTTGTTAATAGATTTTCCCTTGCTCTCATGTTATACATCAACATATCTCTTTCTTCCTCACTGCAATCTTCTAGCTTTGATTCTTCAATGATTTTCTTCTTTCCCTTTGTCAAGATCCAATATGCTAGACCCATGCATAATAGATGAGTCTTCATTTTTTATTTCCAACTATCCTAGTTGGCCCCCAAAAATCTAGGATTATATTTTCTAAAAAGATTCACCATTGATCTCCCAAAGCTGTTAAGCTTATCCTTCAAGGACCTGATGCTCTAATACTAATTGTTAGAATATATAGTCCACTAATATAACTGACTTTGTGGGGTGGGGAGGGAATTAGTTATAAGATTAATATCACCAATAACAACTTTAAACAATCTTAATCATATGAGTAAGGTAAATTGAAACCACAACAATATACTCATACACAATAACACTAGATATGTTAACTAGGGAAACCCTTAATCAGAGGGAAAACCCTAGTGAGGATGGTACCCACAAGATGGTGTACTAATATAAATATTCCCCGTTAGAGGATTGACCATGTTATGAGTCTATTACAACATTCAATACATATGAGTCCCTATTTAGAGACTTTCAATCCTTGTTAGGAGATTCCAACCACATTAGAAGTTGTGGAAGACAACTAGACCCATTGCCAAAATAGATTCAAGGTTAAGACCAATGAACTTGTTAGAAATAGATAATACTGAGAGTGGGGGTTGTAGACACCTAAAAACCTTTAGAAAATAAAGTATTTTTATTTTTTGAAAAATTCTTGATGACATCATCATTTATTAATTAATTAATTTATTTTTATGCCATTAAATCCCTTTATCTTAATTAAAAATATTTAATTAAGGAATCCCTCCCAAAAATGTTTAAATCTTATTTAAACATTATTTCCTTATTTATTAATTATTTAATTAATAAATTGACCCAAAAACCCAAAATAAATAAAAAATTTATTTTTTGCCCAAAACTTGGCCAATTTCTTTAAGGCCACTAACCTCTTCCAAAATCTTCTAATCCTTCTTTAATTTTGATTAAAGGCTAATCCCAACATTTCCTACCCCTAATCCCAACTCAAAATATTTAATTAAGATTAAATATTAATCCTCATGTTTATTAAAAAAGTTTTAATAAATATCTCCTCAACCCAAACCCTTGAAATAAATAGAACTTTATTTATTTCCTAAAAATCTAATTTATCCTCATCCTAAGAAGTTCTAGACTCTTCTAGAAAGTCTTCATCCTCATCCTAGGAAGTTCTAGACTATTCTAGGAAGTCTTTATCCTCATCCAAAGTCTAGACTCTTCTAGAAGATGTCTTTAAACCTAATCCTAATCCCCTCCTAACCTTGTCACATTCTCTAAACATGGAATAAAACTTACTAACCCAAGCCAAAGTTAACAAATATCTCCTCCTTCACCCACCCTCATTAAATGCCATCCACTTGCCTATCCCTAAGCTAATCCTAAACCATCCTAATCCATCCTCTAATCATTTGCACAATCCTAAGCAAGCTTAAAACCCTCCTAATCAAGCCCAAGTCGAAATTGCTCTCATCTCCCTCAAAATATCTCAACCATAAAACTTTATGAAGCCCACTAGGCCATAAATGACTCTTCCAAGCCCTTTTATTGCTCTTACAAGCCATTATGAGGGTCTTTATGAAGATTTTATCCCTTGAGCCTCCTTTGTTGACTCATCCTTCCCCTTTTCTCCATCCACTCACCCTGTGACATGTGTCACTCCCTGATTGGCTGTAAGGAAGCACAATCCATGTGCTCTCCTCTCATGCAATCTGAGCCCTCCATGAGCTTTTTTCCATCCTTGCATCTTAGCCCTCAAACCTTCAAGCCTCTTGCCTATAAATTGGATCCTTCCCCTTTGCAAAACAACACAATCCATGAAGTAAAGTAATAATGCCATTTTAAGAAGCCAATTTTATATCAAAACCATACACTCGCACCCAAATTCCAACTCCACTTGAAGCCATTTTTGAAGCATAAGCTTGAGCATACATCCTATGTATTTAGACAAAGCCACTCAACAAGAGCTTCTCATTGAGAGAGCCCATTAATGGCTCATATTCTTAATTGAGAGTTCATCTTAGTCTATCTTGAAGTTTATGAATTTTTTTTAGTTTTTAGAAGCTTTATTTAAATTTGGTTTCTATTAGCATACTAACATTGCTCATATACATTTTGGCATGCCCGGTGGGACCACACATGGGTCATCTTCATTAGCTTTTTTAGTCAAGTTTTGTATGTCATTTTCTAATTTTGGCTAATTTTGCTTGTTTTTGTGATTGGTAGGATTGTATAAATTGGTTTTGTAGGTCCACATGAGCATGAAGAAGACAAAGGAACTCATAGTCTATCTCATAGTATTTACAGATTTTTCAAGCTTATAGGTGGACAAAGCACTTGGAATTCTTCTTCCTCTTCTTGTCTATATTCTTCTTATTCCATCTACTTCTTCTTCTTCTTCTTGTGGGAGATCTTGGCCATTTTTTTTTTAAGAAAGAAAAATCATACACACTTCTTTTTAGTGCTTAAAATGAACCCCCAAATCATACTTAAATCCATTAAAAAATTAAAAATTTGCAAAAAAGAAAAAATATTTTAACAAGTGAAACAAAACCAATCCAATCATTTGCATCCTTGCAACATCAAGGTTTTAGATGCATTCATGCAAAGTTAGGAACACTTCATTTTTGAGAATTTAAAAAGAACTTCAAGTTTCCATTTCAAAAGGTTCGAATTCAACACTAAGTGCACACTAAAATCTAAATCAAACTCAAAGCATCAATCAAGGATAAGATGAACCTCATTTGCAAATATTTTAAAGTTCTTTTAAAAATCTCATGAAAACTAAGAGTCCTAAATGGTTGCCAAAAATTGTCCTAAAAGCTTTGTTATTTGTTCCAAGCAAATTTCTTGTTTCAAAATCTTGAATGTTTCTTAAGTTTTTCATGCATCAAAACAATCTAGGAATATCATTTTTGGGCTTAAAATATGCAAACTAGAACACAAAATCTTGAATGAAGACCAAAGTCCAAAGATTCATTTTCACTTTCAAGTCCAAAACAATCTTGAATGATCTAAGGTTAAAACAAAGCACTTCAAAGTTCTTAAAACAACATACAAAATCTCAATCTTGAATGCTCAAAGGAAAAAATTTGAATGTTTAATCACTTGTCTTTGAATGCATGTTGCTAAAATCACTCTTGAGTGCCATGGATTAAAATCAAGTTTTTTTTTTTTATGAATGCATGATTAAAACAAAAAATCCAATTTTGAATGCCATAGATCAAATAATCATCTTTTGGGGCATAAACAGAATCCACATTTTTGAAATCTTCTAAGTTATAAAAACTAATAAAGACGCTTTGAGTAAGTTTGTAATTGGACTCACCCTCTTTAATCACCCATCAATTTAACCATTGGTTGTAATCTCAGCGTCATCTATGGGGATGGGTCTACCTAAGAGGGTGTTAAGTGCTCCACAAAGATCAAACTCCACTCACTTGGGTCTTTAGTGGTTTTTCTAAGTTAGAAAATTCTTTGAATGCGCATTAATCTTTCTCACACTTCATTTGGGCATAAAAATTGGACAAATCTTGACGTGGAGGGCCTCTGGGCACACGCTTGGCAATCGAGTTTCACACATCTTTGTTTTGGGCTTAAAAAAAACTCACACTCAATCTTGAATGCCTAACAATCAATGAACATTGCATGGTTTGGACGCATTTTCAATGACGCTCACATTTCTTATGTGTACGATCTCTCAACTTTCATTATGCTGACGATGCTATCAAATTGGAATGAACATTGTATGCCATAATCACAAGTGTCTTCAATCATAGCTTACAACATCTAAATCATCAATTGGAATAAACGTGTGTCTTTTAAAGCCCAAGATCATGTAAGTGGTCTTGTCTTACACTTTTTAGGAGGCATTCTTGGGGATTTCATCACCGCTTGGGACAACCTCAACTCCAGCATTCTAGCGGAGTAATAAGAATCGGGAGGTGAATCTAAAGACACCTCTCTTGGAATCAATATTTTATCACTCGGGCTAAGCCTCAAGGAACTTTATACCCTCGAGAAGTGAAAGAGGAGAAGTGGGTTACCGCTCCTCTCAGCTGTGTGACATCTTTTTAGTTTCATCTACGGATTTGGGCCTCATGTACCTTGCGTATATCGAGGACTCCCTAGCTATAAAAAATTTCATCCTTGTAGAAAGCTTCCTAGGATGTTGGTGTGTTTGACGTGCTTGCTCCAAAATTTTGTCTGCTTATTTGTTCATAGCTTTTGAATGAATGTTTGCCAACTTTGGTCAAAATCCCAAAAAAATAGAAATCTCCTAGCTCAAGGCATACTTAGCGTAGTCACTGCCTCATCAAAAAATCATCCAAGCTCCCCTACTGCAACCGAATCTATCTAGTTCCTTGCTTTAGAACAATCCAAAATCTAAAGTCTCTCCAAATCATCCCCCCCAGCTAGCTAGCAACCCAATCCAAAATCACACCTAAGCCTTTAGAGAGTTGTTGTTATTCTGCTAGAATTTGCTATCCAATCAATCCGACCAATCCACCAGCCTCACCAAGGTTATCCATTTGATAGAGCTTTGTCACTTGTTATCCCTCATCACCTTGAGCTAAAGGTTGGGATCCACAAGTGGTCAATCTCATGTCATGCCCATAAGATCATTACTCTATCCTTAAGTCGACACAATCTCCACCAATCCAGCGCATAGGAAAGAAAAAATCTCACTTTTTCACAGCGTGCCCTTGAAGTCTTCCATCCACAGGAAAGCCAAAAATCTCCAGCCAATCCTCCTTAGGTCTGTCATACAACTTTGACTCTCCCTAGGAAATCCTTCATCAGCCAATCCAAAATCTGTGCTTAATCCAAATCCAACCATGAGCTTCCGTGTTTATCCATATTCAAGACCCCATCCCCATCCGACTCATCATCAAAACATGAAATCCCAAACCTATTATGATGTGTTCAGTTGTATTGTCCTTGCTCTCGCCACCTCCTATTCCAATGATGATGAAAATCTTGTTGACTATGACAGGTATATTGAAAGCCTTAGAAACATTCCCCCAAGCATCCCACAAAATCCATGCATTCTTCCAAACTATCTAGTCATGCCATCTGATATCCTAGCTTCTCCTCCATCACCCAATCAACCAAGCTTCCAATCTTCCACCCCTATCACACTAGCTATTCTTGTCAATCCACCTCCACCTCCAACACACGAGTCTCCAAGGAATCTCCTAGAGGAAATACAAGAAAAGTTGCCTCCAACAGTCGATAAGCCATGTCATCTAATCCAACCATGTGAAGTAGTCAATAATGAAACTTCCCCATCTATAATATCACCTCCATCTCCCATAGCTATCATCCCTATACCATCCATCAAATTGCGTAAAATCCTTCCACTTCCCGCAAGCATCAAAATCCCACCATCTGTCAAAACCCTCCAAATCCTATCCACATCACCTCCAAGCATTTACCAAATCTCCCATAATGACCCTTATGCATCCATCTTCTACTCACCCATCTCCACTACTGAATCTCCCATCTATCCATCCATTGCCTTTGAAGAATCCATCCCTTCACCTCCTATCACACCATCCACTCCAATCCAATCCTATCAAGATCATACCCAAAAGCATGTTGACATCCCCCAAAGCATAAATGAAGATATCATAATACCATGTCTTCCATCCATATTGCAGTCACCATCCCCTCCATCTCCAAAACCTCAAGTCATACCTCCTCTATTGCAGGATATCTTTTCATCCCATCAGCTAAATCAAGATCCTATCCTACCATCTCCTCCACTCCATGCTTCCATCTTACCACCTATCCAAGCTATTCCACCATCTATAATCTACCCTCTTGGTTCACTTACATTCATCCATGGTGGCCTCCTCTCAGCAGAAGAATTAAGAACAATATCTCCCTATTGCAGTACATCTGATAAAGCACTTCCACCATTTTCTGCAAGCAAAAAGTATCCTCATCTAGTTCAAATGCTCAATCAATGGAATTATCAAGGTCAAGGTTTAGGACCACAAGAGAAAGGAATTAGAACACCTATTATTGCACAAAAGAATCCAGGATTTGATGGTGTTGGATATGTATCCAAAGGCTCACCATCTAAAGGTGTTGGTACACCACACCCCCAAACCAAGCCTATCTCCGAAACCCCCATGCCAGCCTCCCATCACTCCTTCAAGAAATCTTATGTCATCCCCCCTCCACCATCTTTGCAAACTAAAATAACCTACCATATCCCCCCTTTATCGCCTAAATCCATTTTGGGTCCCTATGTCCCAAAATATACCATCCTCCATCCTCCTATCAGCCATCATTCAAATCCTATTCCCTCCATTCCTATGCAAGATCAGAAAAGGCACATATTGAGGCACATCATCCATCATCATCCCCCTACATGCTCTACCATATCCTCTCCATCTCACAAAGCTTCTCCTAACCATCTTCCCAAAGCTTACCATAGCAATGTAAATGCCAACTTCAAAATGCATAAAGCTAAAAATCCACATCCTAGGCAATCATATGTCTATTCTAAAAGACATACTCCAAAAAGGAAAAATCCAATCAAAGAATGCAAAATAATGCAAATACCTATGAAAAGAAAAACCAAAACCATGTCGATCCCAAAGAAAAAAGTTGAAACCCAATGTATAATGGCATCCACCATTGCTAATCCCCCATCTAGTGACTCATGTCCCCCACCTCCTAACTCCATCTTGGGTGCCTATATCCCCAAGCACGCTTCCAAAAATCCTCCATCACGCCCGCATCTACCATCTATCCCCCATATGATCTTTTCACACCCATCCCAACATGTGCCAATATTTCTCTTGCAAGCATCCTGATCTCATGCTCCTTTCCAACCCTTTCATCCCTCCATCTCTTACCATCAATCCCATCTAATCCAATCTATTGCACAAATCACACATCTGGTGTACCAACAGCTAGCAACAAAATTGAACATTCCAACAGCCAGTGAAAAATCCCAAAAAAGCCAAAATAGCTGAAGAAAGCCAAAATCATTCCAGCTAAGTCCAAAGTCAAAAAGTCAAAAAAAAATAATAAAGAAAAATAAAGCATCCACTGGTGAAAACTTGGCAATTCAAGCGCCTTGGACAAGTACCATGATGAAAACTTGGCAAACAAGCATGATGCGTAATCCTACCATCCCCAACTTAGCCTATCACCCTCATGCTTTTGGTCATCTCTTGACATCCAAATCCATCTTCCAATCTAGCCACCTATCCTCCACCCTCCATATTCCATCTCACACCATCCACTTATCTCCTACAGCTTCAGCCAACCATCCTAGCTATCATCCATCTTCCTAGCCCCTTCAAATTTTTCCATCCTAGCTTCAATCCTATCACATCCATCATAAGACCTCCTTCCACATGTAATCTTCTAATTGGGGGCACTATATTCCTTGGATATCTTGTCTTATCCATCCTCCCTTGTCATTGGTATCTAGCTCTAGGCTATCCTCATGCAAACCCAATGTCATCTCTTTATATCCATCATAATCCTAGCTATCTACCATCCTATCCAGCCATCTCATCCTGCTCCTCTAGCTATCCTTGGTCACAAAATCTCTCATCATCATTGGATGCATCCTGCCAAATCCATATCTTTCACTATCACCCCACCCTTAGCTTTCACATCTTGCACAACATTGAACCATCCCTCTATCCTATCATCCTGAGCTTTTGCCTGCTTGTAACTATCTTGGTCAGCTTCAGCTTGTAAATCCTCTTTAGCTTAGTACCATTGTATCTATCCAACTTTTGTGTTAGTTCCTCCTTGATCAGCATCTTGTACACATCACACATCTTGGTTAGCTATTCTAATGCATCCTTTAGCTAGATCTCCTATCACCAAAGTTTTATCCTTGTTAGTTTAGCTTATTAGACGAATCACTCATCCAGATCCACTAGCTTAGGTACTCTCCAATAGATCCTTGTAGGATATAGCTTTCCTCATGTCTGATCTTGGTCTGTTAGTACCTCGTCCTACCCATCTCGTTGGAAAATGTTTCTCTTTTGGATTTTCACTTTCTTTTGATTTGGAATCTTCCCTTTTGGGTCTTGAAGTATCTTTTCCAAACAATCTTTTTGTTCGCTCCTCAAAGTTGCCATGATCTTCCATATCATGGTATACTGTGAATGGGGCAATCTGGGCATAAGGTCTTGATCAAGTCTTTTGTTTATTTTTCTTTTCTACTTGTGGGTTACCTAGTGTCAGTTCCACTCTGATTCTTTCGAGATTCATGTGTGATGCTGGGGCAATCCTTGCGTGTTTTTTTTGAGTCAGTCCGTCATTCCTCTGGATAGTTGTTGAAAAGGCCTTGATGTTCTTGGTAACCTTGGCAATTAACCAACAGTCCTATAGCAAATCTAGTGCTCAACTACATGGTGGTACTTCTCTTTGAAGTATCCCCCTGTTCAAAAAGCTTCAATGGAATCTCTTCATCTCCATTATCCCCCATCCATATCCAACATCTGTCTCTCCTACCCCAGCTTATGCATCAATATCTCTTTGAATCACTCCTCACCTTTAGCTTTAGGGATCCACAATCCTAGTCTGAGGGATCCACCAATCCAAATCAATCCACCAAGCCTCATCTTTTGAGATCCACAATCCTAGTCCTAGGGATCTCTGAAACCCATCTTCCACCAATCTGACTCTTTGAAATCCAGTTGCATCATCTTTTTAATCCCCTCATCCATCTCCCCATCTTGGATTCCTTTTATAGTGCTCTGCTCCTTCATCCTCTGCAATCCATGAGATCTTAAGCTTGCTTCCTCTTGTGCCTGTAATTCTCCCTTTATCATTCTCCTGTAGTGAGAGTTTGAGCTAACTAAACCTCTTCGCTTAAGCCAATCTGACTCTTCTTGCTCATCTCAGATTCTTGTACTTTTCAAGAAGTTGTCGAGCCTCACTTTCTCTCCCCGCCACCTTCTTGAGGGGGCATCTTGCAGTCCATTCTCTCCTCTTCTGCTCTAGCCTTGGGCATCTCATTTTCTTATCTTTGATTCCATGCCACTTGTGGCATCACATCAAAGAGGGGCAGAATGTAGACACCTAAAAACCTTTAGAAAATAAATAGGGGTGAATCAATATTTTCAATCATTTTTCCCACAAATGGATATTATTAATTACTTTGCCACATGCATAAGAAAGTAAACCAATAATGCTAAACAATATACACAACCATACATAAAGAGAGCTCATAATACCATATTTTATTAACTAGGGAAACCCTGGCCAATGGAAAACCCTAGCAAGCATGAAACCCACAAGATGATTCACTATATAAAGAATCTAGTTAAGGATATTGACCCTGTTAGGAGTCTATGAAGAATGTATAGTGTCTCAAGTCCCTATTAAGAGACTAGGCCTTGTTAGAAGCCTAAACCTTGTTAGGAGTTAGTGGATCATATACAAATGTGTGCAAGAAGAGCCCACTGCTCTAACATGAAAGTATACAATTAGGTTCTTCAAGAGAATAGATATACATAAAATGCTAGATCACTTGTTGTACTTCACAATTATTTTGATTGTTAGTTATTCATAAAAGCTTTTGGTAGACTATATACAATCTTCTATCCTATTCTCTCAATGTCATAAATAAAGAGTAACTGTGCAAATATAAATTTGCATCATATCTCACATTGTCATATCTCATAACATGACCTTGCATACACACATAACTTTGCAAATGAAGTTATTTACTTATATCAATCATATTAATAAATCCTTCCTTAGTTGGCTCCACATATCATCCTTAGAATCAGCTCATCAAGAATTAATAATCAAAATAATTCTTTAAGTCATACAACTCAATCTACTAATATTCTCTATTCTGTATAATGAAGTATTTGCATCAGTATTTCCTTCAAAACTTAAACTTGGTTTCCTGTACAAACATGTGCACTAGTATACATCATCATGGTGACATCATTCATCTATAGTAAACTACATAAGAGAATATTCTTAAGGAATATTCCACTATCAATAAATCTCATCATGTTGCTGTAACATTGTTAAATACTTAGACAATTTTCCATCACAAAAATTCATAGCTATACTATAAAACATATGTTTCCATAAATGACAACCACATAACTCATCTTATTTGATTGATTGGTCGTATTGCCAACAATCTCCCCCTTTGGCATTAATGGTAACATTTTGGAAAAATTGGCTAAGTCCCAAAAATGTTGTCATACCAATCTCAGTAAATAATCATACATAACATAGTAAAAATATTATATTCATGTTTTGAGAAAAAGATTGCATCCCTTATAACTCTGACTACAAAGCTTTCTTGAAGCAAAGCTTACTATTATACTTCAAAATACAAATATATAACTTATAATTACAATTTTCCTAATTTATCCCACTTTGACATCAATGAAAAAGGTGTCAACAAAGGAAAAAAAATCCTGTTAACTTCTAAAAGTTGCATCAAACTCTAGAGAAACAATCACTAAAGTCAGTCTTCAACTATGTAATGTATTTCTTCCAACTATTCAGTGCATCTGACACACTTATTAGTGCACATAGGGTATATGAGGCTAACTTTGCTACATTCAAGTTTGTAGCCACAAACTTTTCATATTAAGTTTTAGTTGCAAAACATTCCTCCAACTTATTCTATAACAATGTAATCTATGAGGATAAATGATCTCTCAAAAGAGTAAATTTTTTTAGGGCTTTCTCTTTTTCTACTTGTATATCTTGGATGCTATCATGAATTGCTTTCATTAAATTCTCAAAGTTTTCTAACTTCTAATCTTGTTTCAAAAATTTATCAGTAAGTGTCTATAGCTTAGTTATGTTTCCTTTGATTTGTTCATCAAAACTGTGAAGGTGAAGGTATGCCAAGTTGCACTTAGCATATATCTACTTCCCTTCCTCCATACTCTATCTCAATACCTTAATGCATATATTTAATGTTCATATATCATTCCTTATATTTGTACACATATTATTAAGAAGATTACTATCATGCTCAGTCTGTGCTTGCATTGTACCAACTTTGGTAAGTGTTGTAAACTCATTGTCAAAAGTTTTGCACACAATTGTTGCTATTTACTAAATGTCTACAGATGTATCAATAGAACTTACTGTCTTCTCTAATCTGTCCAAAACTAAAGTTAAAGTACTTTTAGTTGAATTAATTGATTTCTTCTTTTTAAGGAATTTACTCAAAGAAGGTGTAAGGTTTTGTGCTTCATCTTCATCATCTAACTGTACTACTGTGGTGACCATTGGCGCTTGTGTAGGTGATGTAGAGGCTTTTACTATTACTATGGCTATGGGAACACTTATAGTAGCTGCCTCAGTGCTAGTTGACATAGTTTCAAATTTCTTCTTAGAAGATACATATCCTTTATTTTTCTATTGCTCTTCTTCTTCATTAGTAGAGCTATTGTAGTCAACAATATTGCAAACAATGACAAAGCCAAAATCTTTGAATGGATCTTTAGTTCTATCCACTATTAAATTAGTGTTATTTACTTGCATGGATTCACTATCAATAGTAATGTGTTGTGAATCACTTGGAATTGAAGCTTTAGCTAGTTGCTTAGAATTGTGAGAAGGAATGACTACTACCATAGTAAGGCTTGTCTTCTCTAATTGTGCACTCTTCTCAGTCTACTGAGGCATAGTGGACATGTATGTGACTATTTCCTTTTGAGTTTCCATATTTACCTCTTCATAATTTCCTCCCATAAGAAGAATGGATCTCTTCTTATTCCTTAGAAAAGGTGTTATACCTTTCAAATTTTCCTTTAACTCTAACTTATTGTTTACTATACATGGATTTTTCACCATATTCATCCTTATTTATTTATCTTCCTCTATTACTCTACTCTTTCTATTTGTCATTCTATTATACAAATCTTCAAGGATTTGATCTTTCATGTAGAACTTTGTTGTGTGTCCAAAGCTATTGCATAGCTGACATATAGGTACATTCCTTCTTTATTAATTATGTTAATTATTAGGTCCTTTACAATTCCTTGAAATATTTCCAACATTATTACATCTATAACAAACAATTTGTCTTCTTTCTCCACTTTCATTGCTTTTAGATTTTCTTCTATTACTTGCACGGTTAGTGTTCCCAAACATTCTACTATTTGCATTATCATGATTATCAAATTTAGGTTTCTTACAATCTACTACATAATGTCCATATCCATGACAATTATGACAATTCAAGTTTGAAATAGGTTTAAAAGACTTACGTTTTTAATCGTCTCCAGTATGTTTAGGTTCATCACATTTGACATGAGATTCCTTTCTTCTATTTTCCTCATCTTGATCAGATTTTTTAGATTTCTCAGAGTGAGCAACATTTTCTATATCTTTAGATGAATCATTATATTTTCTCATGTTTAGATCATGTTATTTTATTTCTATAGTTTTGTTGGTTGATTATCCAAGAAAGAATCCAAGTCTAGTCTTATCATAACTAGGTCTTTGTATAGATATTTGTTCTTCAATCTTTTCACTGCTAGTATATAATTTCTCAAGTTTTTGTTTGGTTTGTACCAATTCATCTTTCAAAATAGTATTGTATTTCTCTAATTCTACATGTCCCAACTTGATAGAATCTAATTTAGATGTTACTTTTCTTAACTTGGATCTTAGATCTTCATTTTTTAGCTTTTATTTTAGAATCATTCTTCCCTCTAGTTTTCATAAGACTTAGCTTGAGTTCTACTATTTCTAACTCATTTTTTAAGATCTCATTTTCTTTCTTTAAATCTTCACTATCATCATCTCTAGTTCACTCACTAGGTCCTTTTTGCTTTAGGTTATCTATCTTGTCCTTTTGTTTAACAATATAAGCTTTTGCATCTTCATATCTATCCTTTAGGCCATCTCTTCCATCAGTAAGGAGATCAATTCTCTCAGTAGCTTCTTCAAGATTCTTCTTCATTTTATTCAAGCTATTAAGCCCAATTTGAATAACTAAGCTCTAATACCAATTGTTAGAAATAGATAATACTAGGCAGGGGGGGTGGGTGAATTAGTATTTTCAATCTTTTTGCTCACAACTAGATATTATTAATTACTTTGCCACATGCATAAGAAAGTAAACCAATAATGCTGAAAAATATAAAAAACCATACACAAAGAGAGCTCATAACACCATATTTTGTTAACTAGGAAAAACCTATCCAAGTGAAAACTCTAGTAGGGATGAAACCACAAGATGATTCACTATATAAAGAATCTTGTTAAGGATATTGAATCTGTTAGGAGTCTAAGAAGAATGTATAGTGTCTCTAGTCCATGTTAGGATACTAGGCCTTGTTAGAAGCCTCAACCTTGTTAGGAGTTTCTTTAACCCTATTAGGAGTTGGTGGATCATATACAAATGTGTGCAAGAAGAGCCCATTTCCCTAACATGCAACTATACAATTAGGTTCTTCAAGAGGATATATATACATACAATATTGGATCACTTGTTGTACTTCAGAATTATTCTAATTATCAGTTCTTCATAAAATCCTTTGATATATTATAGAAAATCTTCTTTCCTATTTACTCAATATCATAAACAAAGAGTAACTAAGTATATATCAATTTGCTTCATATTTCATAACATGACCTTTCATACACACATAACTTCACAAATGAAGTTGTTTACTTATATCAATCATATTAATAAATCCTTCCTTAGTTATCTCATCAAAGATTAATAATCAAAATAATTCTTTAAGTCATACAACTCAATCTGTTGATTTTCTCTATTCTATACAGTGAATTATCTACATCGGCATTTCCTTCATAACTTGAACTTGGTTGCCTGTATAGACATGCACATTGGTATATATCACCAAGATGACATTATGCATCTATAGTAAACTATGCAAGAGAATATTCTTAAGGAATATTCCACTATCAATAAATCTAATCATGCTATTGTAACATTGTCCAATACTTAGACAATTTTCCATCTTAAACAATCATAGCTATACTATAAAACATATGTTGTCTTAAATGACAACCACATATCTCATCTTATTTGATTGATTAGTCATATTACCAATAGAACCCACTATCCAAATGATATATGCATTATTCCTTGTAGAATAATAGAACTAAATTGTACTTCTTTCCTTTGTCTTTGTCCTGTCAACTAGACTTTTGCTCCTTTTGATCACAAAACTAGATGACAAACTCCGTGTCCAACAATTTCTTGGATCACTTACATGCATTCAATCAACTCTCTACTCCTTTTTTATCTTCAAAAATATAATACATAATAGATACTTGATACACTTAAAATTAAGGAAAACATCTTTCCTTTATAACATACCTTCATAATAATTCCTTGAGTCGGCCTTAAGGCTTTCCCAATTAATTAAAATAAGATATATAATTAATTACAATTATATTAAAATAGTTAACTTATAGTCTATTCAAAACTCTACACATGTGATCCAAAGTCTTGTGCACTCCCTAATGCCATCACTTGACTATCCTCTATCATTGGATGACTACACATCACCTCATTATATCTTAGCTAAAAGATATAATGAAAAAATTAGAAACTGCAAAACAAATGCTAAGTTTCTATGCTGCTCACAATAAATTATATACAATTACCATACATCTTTTATTTAGACTTCATCCTCTTCACCACATCATCAAGAAAATATTACGATAATGTCCATAACTATGTATTACTTAACCCTTAGTTACCATGTAACATATGATATTTGACTTCTATTCTTCTAGTCTCTATAGAAACATTTCTATGTTGACATCAATGACAAACACAGCCATGAATGCAACGTATCAATACTCTCTAAGGCTTAGGATACCCCCCCCAATGTAGTATCATAAAAATTAATGCTAACACAAGCTTGATTAGAAACACACAAGTGTGTGAATGTGAAGCTAAAGGAGAAAGCTTTCTGAGATGCTATTGTTGTTGATAAGTAAGTTAGAGAAGAAGGCTTAAATGTTGATGAGAAGACTAGACTGATTGCTTCAAGGGTCATGGCCAAGTAGATCAAGATCATAGATGACAGTGAAAGGCTTATTAGTGAACCAACATAATGCCTAAAAAAATATCTCAACTAGAAAATGTGAGTTGTAATCACATAAATAAAACCTACTATTTTCTTTCTTATCATTGTAAACTATTTGTATTGAAACCCTTTTAATAGAGGTTGACCTAACAATCATTTGAAGACTTAGTAATCTATGAAAATCCTTTAATTGGGTGACATTCAAAATAGAATTATCAAAGTCCTCTTACAAGGCCACTCCTAATAGGGTGATTAAATCATCTAACTAGGTCACATTTAACAATGTGTATTATAACCTTTAACATGGGGAGAAGGATGGTGAGCAGAAGTAGGAGTGGAGAGAGTTTAGGTGGGAACCAAATTTTATTCCTCTGTACCTAGGTCTAGGGATTCCCCTGTCATATCTAGGGATGGTGTTTCTAGAGATGATGATGATGGCAGGCCCTTGGCGGATGTAGGTGGGGGACCCAAACAGAATAAAAAATGGTCTAATCTATTTAGGATTCGACCCACTAGAAAATTTGCTTTCCTACCAGTCAAAGATATCTCTGCAAAGGATACAAGTAAGTTCTTCATTGAAATTCTTGATCAGATCATAGATAGAAATATTTCTTGTATGGATTCCACCTTGGTTGGGCGCTTCATAGGAGCGCAACCAAATATTTTTGTACGGAGAAAATGGTGTTTAAAGGGTCAAGTGGACATCTCTACTTTGGCCAAGGGTTGTCTATCCTTTTGTTTCTCTTGTGATGAGGATAAGAGAGAAATCCTATGTTGCAGCCCTTGGGTTATGGGGAAGCATACCATGCTGTTATAGAAATGGGCTCCAAATCTGTACTCTCTAGATGATTCAACTATTCAAGCCCTAGTGTGGGTTAAGCTTCAGGGTCTCCCTCTTGAGTTTTGGGTGGAAGATATTTTTAAGGGCATTGCTAATACTTTTGAAGAACTCCTTTCCTTAGATTCGATGACGGTTTCAAGGAGGAGACTGAACTATGCCCAATGTTGTGTTGGGGTTTCTTGTGGGGCAGATCTTTCGAAATCCATTGTGCTAAAATCTAAACTAGGTGTTTGGGACCAAAGGATAGAGTATGAATTGATCCATTTTTCTTGCTTTCATTGCAAGAAAGTGGGCCATTAGGCAAAGCAATGCCCGTCTCTGAAAGAAAAAGCTAAAAAGAATGCAAAGAAGAGTAAGAAATTTTGGGTTAAGAAAGACCTATCTAAAGATATGGTGGTTGCAGCAAAGGGGCCTATTCCTCCAAAAGACCAAACCCAAAAGGATTTTTGCTCTGTGACTGGTATGGAAGGTGATCCCCACTCTGATCTTTCAACACAAAAATATTTTTCTAAGGAGGTTGGAAAGATTATTGACCTGACAAAGATTGTTGGGGAGAACACTGGTTTGGTTCCCCCCTCGACGGAGCTTACTAAGGACTCATCATTGATGGTGATTGAGGGGACTTCCCCTTAGGATCCCTTGGTTATCCCTGAGATTGTTTGTTTGAAGAGGAATCAGGAAGCTTTGGATAGTCTTGCTATGGAGAATCAAATTTTTGTTTCTTCTGCTCAGGTTCCTGTGCTAAAGAATAATTCCTTTGTTAGTGGAGTCGTTGAGGATATTCTCACTATCTCCCATGTTGAGGAAGTAGATTTGGAAAAGGATAACTCTCAGGCCAACTGGACAACAGTTGGGAAATTTTCTAAGGGTAGGAAGAAAAATAATAAAAAAGAAGATGAGGATTCTACCCCAGTGAAAAGCAACAAGAAGGGATCCAAATTTGATTTGAAACCTATTAAGGGTAAGTCTAGTCAGTCTAAGAAAGGTGGAGCCTTTGTCAATAATGGTGATGTTGGGTCTTCTCCTTCTCCTATTGGTAGACATTCGAATCGAATTATAAGAATAGTGGAGGCTATTAAGAACATTACAGATGGTAGTCAGAGAACTATCCTTGATTCAAAACATTTTGTTAAATTATGAAGATCATTTCATGGAATATAAGAGGGTTAAATAATCCTCACAAATAGGATGTTTTAAGAAACATGTTTAGGGATAATAAACCTGACATTTTTTTTATCCAAGAAACTAAGATGCTAAAGGAGAAGGTGGAAGGTCTTTCTATTTTTAAGGGGAGAAAGATTGTTGGCAGTGATTCTGATGGAGCTTCTAGAGGATTGGCTGTATTTTGGAATAATAAATGGATTCAGGGGGATCTCATCTATCATAATAGAAATATGATGAATGTGCATTTTTTTAATACAAAAAACAACTTTAGTTGGGTTCTAACTAATTTTTATGTCCCCAATACCAAATGGGGAAGGAAGGCTTTGTGAGAAGAAATTTCTTATCAAAGAAAGTTTTTTGCTAGGGATAAGAGGCCGGTGATTGGAGATTTTAATAACCCCTTAAAGGATTCTAAAAAATGGGGAGGTAATCAGACCAATCTGGGTAACAAATTAGATCTTATGCATTTTATTGACTCTCATAAGCTTCATGACATTGAGTTACATGGGATTGAGAATACCTAGACAAATAGGAGAATAAGTAAGGATCTTATTCAAGTCAGATTGGATCGGGCTCTTATTAGCAATGAATGGATTTTGAATTATAAATGTTCCCTTAGTTCCTAGGTTAGGGTTGGGTCAGATCACTATCCTATTTTCTTCCTTACTAATCAATGCTTCTTCAAGAAGAATTTCCCCTTTAGATTTGAAAAAATGTGGACCCTAGATCCTAATTTGTAGAGTTTCATTCAGGAGTGGTGGAACATTAATGTTGAGGGTACTTCCTTGTTTAGAGTGGTAGCTAAATTGAAAAATGTTAAGAGAAACATCAAAATATGGAATAAAACCACCTTTGGTAACATTTTTGAGAACAAAAAGAAGATTGTGGAGGAACTCAAAGACATTCAAGACAAGATTCAAGCTGATGGTTATGAGTTGGTATCTAGGGAAGAGGAGAGTGATAAGTTGGTTGAACTTCATGTTATTATTACTAAGGAGGAAATGTTTTGGAGACAACAATCTTGAAAGGTTTATCTTAAAGAAGGTGATAGGAATACCAAGTACTTTCATATGACTACCCTCAAGCATAGGATGGCTAATAGAATTTCCAAAATTAAGATGGATGATGGAATGACTAATAATGAAGATGTTATTAAAAGGGAGGCCATGTTGTTCTTTTCTAGCTTGCTGCAATGTGACCCTATACTCAATGCTGAGAAGTAGAATTTGTTCCTAGACTATATTCCTTTGTGCATCTCTGATGCCCAGAATTCTTTTCTTTCATCCATACCTTCTATGTAAGAGATTTCTAAAGCTATTTTCTCTTTTGAAGGTGATAAGGCCCTAGGTCTTGATGGGTTTCCTCTCCTATTTTTTCATAAATTTTGACATATTATTGGTTCTGATGTTTTTTATGGGCTTAAGAATTTTATTAGCTCAAGGAACCTCCTTAGAGAGCTTAATGGTACTTTTATTGCTCTTATTCCTAAGAAGTTGGGTGCTGATAGTATGGATCAGTTTAGGTCTATCAGTTTATGTAATTCTTTTTATAAGATCATCTCCAAAGTTTTGACTCTAATAATTCTCTCTATTCTCCTGTTTATTATTTCTAGACAACAAAATGGTTTTGTTCTGGGCAGACAGATTTTGGATTCCATTATATCCATTCATGAAAACATTCATTCTCTTGTGGTTTCTAAGAAGGAAGGGTTTCTTGTTAAGCTTGACCTTTCTAAAGCGTATGATAGAGTTGATTGGAACTTCCTTCTTAGGGGGTTGGAAGCTTTTGGCTTTAATAATAGATTCAGGGATCTTATTTTTATATTAATTTCTTTGGCTTCCTTCTCTGTACTTGTTAATGGATCCCCTTCCCCCTTTTTAAAGGCTTCCAGGGGCGTTAGACATGGAGACCCTATTTCTCCTATTCTTTTTATTATCTTGGCTGAGTGCTTGGGAAGATATGTTAATAATATGGTTGTCAAAGGAGACTTTGTGGGCCTTTGTTCATCTTCCTCTCCTCTAGTGTACTCGTATCAACAATTTGTGGATGATTCTATTGTCATGGGGGAGGCCTCAATGCATAATGCAAGGATTATTAAGAGGGATTTGACTGACTATGGAGATTCCACTGGCACGATTATTAATTGGAACAAAAGTGTGATTTACTTTATCAATGTTAGTGAAGCTAGACAATTAAAGATTAAAAGGATCATTGGGTGTGAGAGTGGTTCTTTGCTAGGCACTTATTTGGGGTTACCTATGGATTTATCCCCTCCTACCAATTTTTGGAATTCTTTGATTGATAAGATTCATGTCAAACTTGTTGGCTAGAAGGGTTCTCTCCTCAGTTAGGCTGGGAAGGTGATTATTTTGAAATCTATTCTTCAAAGTGCTCCACTTTATGCCTTGAGTGTCTTTAAGATCCATGAAAGTTTTCTCTTTCTATTGAGAAAATTCAAAAGACCTTTTTGTGGACTGGTATGGAGTCTAAAAAGAGACTCCCTCTTATTGCTTGGGAGAATGTTTGTATTCCTAAGGGGAAAGGTGGGCTTGGGCTATGAAGGATTTCTACTATGAACGAACTTTTACCAGGCTAAAATTATTTGGAGATGGCATAAGGAAGAGGGGGAATGGAGGAACATTTGGGTGGATAAATAAAATTTAGATAACTTTGACTTTCAACATTTCCTTTTCTCTAATGCTGATCAAAGGGGATCTCAGATATGGAAGAATGCTAAAAAATTTAAACATATATTAAGGAAAGGAGTTAAATGGAAGGTTGGTAACAGATTGAAAGTCTTTTTTTGGGAAGACATTTGGATTTTGGATCACCCCCTTTATGATGACCCTAGATGGAATGGGTTTATGGTGCAGTGTAAGAATCAGTTTGGTACTTTGGTTAGTGATTACTAGAATAACGATATGTGTGGTCAATCTTCTTAGGGTGGACCTAAATCTGGTGGAGCTTGCTAAATTCCTGAATGCTTGTTTTTTGAATCATGAAGAGGATGTTTTGATTGGGAAAGACGATCCTAGTGGAGAATACTCCATCTTGTCTACCTGCACAAATTCTTTTGAGGATCATGATGTACCTTACTGGGCTACGACTTGGGTGAAAGGTATGAATCCTAAAGTTAATATTTTTTTTTGGATTCTTTTGCAAAACAAAATTTTAACTCTTGACAATCTTAAGAAGAGGGGGTTTTTTATTATCAATCGATGTGTCCTCTACAAAAATGATGGGGAGTCGGTGGACCATATTATGCTCCATTGCTCCTTTACTAAGCAAGTGTGGGATTTTATTTGGAGTTTGATGAACATGGATTGGGTATCCCATGCTACCATCCAACTGTTCTTTTCTTCTTGGAGAGGTCCTTCCAAGAATACTTTAATTATCATATTGTGGGAACTTATTCTTCCTTATGTTTGCTGGGGTATATGGAAGGAATGTAATGATAGAATCTTTAGAGGGGTGGAATCCAATCCTACTCAAGTTTTCCATAAAATTGAGGTCCTTTTGCATGATAATATCAAAATTTGTGGTAAGGGACAACAACCATTGAATAAATGGGATGCTAGGGTGATGAATAACTAGAATATTAGGAATATGATTTATAATACTAAAGATCCCAACCCTAGGGAAAGAGCTAGATGGGATAGCCCTTTGACTAATTGGCTCAAAATTAACTTTGATGGTTCCTCAAAAGGGAACCTAGGCATTGCTGGTTGTGGAGTGATGATTAGAAATTCTATCAGGGACTTTGTTGGTGGTATGGAAATACCTTTGGGTCGTCAAACCAAACATGTTGTTGAAGCCTCTACTGCACTTTATGGTCTTATTTATGCTAAACATCTAAACTTGAAGAACATTTGGATTGAAGGTGACTCCCTCAATATTATGAATTGCTTAAATAAAATTTATCCACCTTCATGGACCATTAGCAATATTATGTCTAAGGCTAGTAAAATTATTAAATCCTTTCAAAATTGCATTATATCCCATAATTATAGGGAAGCTAATGGTTTAGCTGATTGGGCTTCAAATGTGGCATGTTGTAATGATCAAACAATCATATGGGATTCATATGACACTTTACTTGTTGATGGCCGCAAGCATGTTAAGCAGGACAAATGGAAATCCCAGAAAAAATCCTTTAATTATGATGTTGTCAGAGAATTATGATCTTAACTCCTTTGGAGTGACATGGGAAATTATGTTTAGAAATGTGGGCAGAACACATGGTTTTTGGGTTGCCTCTTTCTATCCATCCTTAGGTAGTGGCTTTTGTAGAGTTTTTGGGGACTTTCAGTGCGTGCAAACTAGTGCTTTTGTTGTAGAGATCATGGGAGGTAAGAGGAAATGGGTCAAACCACCTAGCTATGTGGATTGGAAGAAGAAATTTGAGGTGTGGGATATCCTCAAGCGGGGTAATTTTACTGATTACATGGAGGGACTTAAAGGTAACAACCCAACTATTACACACCAATTTGTGAAATCTTGGAAGGATGGTTCTATCATGGTCAGGAACTAGAAGCTGGACATTATAGAAGAAGGAGGCAACGAGTTTGGAGTTGGATGGGATGAATTTCTACAGGCAAAGGAAGATCTCAGATAAGGTGATTGATGACTTTGCCAAGACTGAATAGGAAGGAAATTGACTGGTTAAAATAGGTACTTCTTATTTTAACCCAACTTCTGTGTCTTGTCCGTGGTGGTTTGTGTTCTATGTTATCATGGAATATCTAACTTTGGATGGAAGATATACAAAACTGTATGGTTACCATTTTGTGTTGGCAAATCATTTTTCTCATGACATTAGGGTTAATTTTCCTTCATACCTGTTTCAATCTCTCTCCAATTCTACCCTAGCTATTCATCATGACCTGACTGGTGAACATGTTTTTCATGAAGGATTAATGGTTTTGATTATGAATGTTCTGAAATCTAAAAAAATTCCGAAACCTAGAAATTTTAAAGGGGAAGATCAAGATACTGAAGGAAGAATTCCAAAAAAGGGCTATGACTCTGAGACACAAGATGAGGCAGAAGGGGGTTTGGTTAGTCCTAAAAGAGGTTCGGGTGGTACCACTAAAAAGAAAAAATAGAGTGTTGAGAAGGATGACTTTGATCAAGAAACAGAAAGTGATTTTGTTGATGAAATTGTTAGAGAACATGCAAAAAAAGGGGATGTAGCAAAGGGAAAGGAAAAGGTCATATTGATGAGAGGGTTTCTCCTCTGTCAGATGATGAGCCCCTTGCTAATCATTTGGAAAGTAAAAGAAAGTCTTTACGGCAATAGGAAAACAAAAATGTGAAAACAAGGATTGAGGCTTCTAACTTTTTTGATGATGGTGAATAGGGGTCCAAATTTGATGGAGGTGATTGTGTTGGTGGTGGAATTAGGCCCTCTAAAGCTTATTTGGTAACCCTAGCTCTATAATGAAGGACATCGACATTCTTAAACATAAAATGGTGTCATTGAACAAAGAAATGGAGCATCATAGCAAGATAGCCAGAGGGGAAAGAACATTAGGTCAACATATTGACAAGCTCTCAGAGGTCATAGGTAATGTGGAAGAAGTGAAAAATTTGATTTATAAGATCCTTGTATTGGAAGCCAAGAAGAAGGTGATGGACAAGGACATTAGCAGTATCTAGGGGAAGGTGTTTAAATTTGAAACCAGGCTAGGTAACATCGATAAACATCTCAGACAATTGGGCAATAGCATGACCAGCTTCTTGAAAAAGAATGAGGCAGATAAAAGATAGGTTTCTCCCTCGGGGGCAGACTCTCAAGGTCCTAGCAAGCGTACTCAGGCCAATTCAAAGAAGATGGAGGAAACCACTAAGAAGGATGAGGTGAATGTTGCTGCTAAGACTACATTCTCTGGTGGACTAGGCTATGCATCTGATTAATACTCCTGAGCTGGTCGGTTGCTATCTTTTCCAGCAATGTTGTCTGTGACCTCTTTTTGTTTTCTAAGGTCTGTTTCATGTTGTTTTTTTGTTCTCTTTTCATGATACTTTCTTAATGCTCTGTTGATGTAAGGTTTCGAGTCCTTTAAAACCTATTTTTACATAATCAAAACAAATCTCACTTCAAAAGAGTGAAAAAGGGTGACATGTTGCTGGTGGTTTTTCCCAAATTGGGTTTCTACATAAAATCTTGGTGTCAAACTGTGATGAATTTTTTATGAATTTTTATATTTGATAATGTTTTCATTATGCAATGCAAGTTATGTTTATGAAAATTTTATAGTAGTGACCAAGCAACAACATGATAAGAAGAATAGTGTAGTTATTCATGTTTAATTGTTCAAGTGGTACATATCGACCTTGAATAACTGATTCACCCCCCACTCTTAGTTATTCTACACATTTTTGACAATTGGTATTAGAGATCAATGCTTAGAGAGAAACATTTGATGGTACTTAAAGACAAAGAACATGATGAACAAGAGAGATGCTTGGTAGGAAACTGCCAAGCATTAGTCAAAATTTTGACCAATGCTTGGTTAAATTTTTTTTGAGGCATTCTATAAAATAGTTCACATGCCTTGCTTATGATATGACATTTTGCATGCATCCTACACTCTCTCATCCTGATGATGGATTATAGAGAGTGATCTAAAATGATGATGCTAAAAAACACACACAATTAAATCCAAAAAAAACTTGCATTATAAATAGATCGTGGAAATTTGATATTATTAATTTTGCATGCATGTCTACTAGGAAAATTACAACTTAAGCATATAAATCTATTATATATGTGTTTAATTGTCCTGGTAGACATGTATGTAAAATTAACAATATCAGATTGTGTGTGGTTTTTAGCATCATCATTTCAAATCACTCTTTATAATCCATCATCAGTTGGATGTGAGAGTGTAGGATGCATGCAAAATGTCAAATCATAGGTAAGGCATGTGAACTATTTTATAAAATTCCTCAAAGAAGCTAAGAATATTGAAATACTTACAAGGGTGTGAGGCACTTCATATTTTTTGATCACACAATATTGTTTAAGAACTCCTCCTCACTAATTAACTTGCACCACAAACTGACAATCTTCATCTTTGTTGTGGGCTCCTATCCCCTATGTGAGTGTTGATGTAGAAGCCGAAGCAAAAAAAAAGAGTCAAAGTGTGTTGAATAACATTTCTAATCTCAACTTGTTCAACATTGTTTATTTAAGGGCTATGGACTGGACAATTCTTTAGTGTCTGTCCATTAGGGGTAGCATTGCATGATTTCTTAAAGAAAATAAATGCTAAAGAAAGATCAACAATGGATTAGAGACAAATTGATGCCTTTAAAATAAGTCAGCCACTAGATTTGACAAAAGATATGAAATACATTGCACATTAGAACCAAAATTATATTAAAGATGCATTATTTCTTTGATTCTAGTCATTTTATTATTAGGATATATTCTCAAACTGTCTTCATGATTAGTAATTTCACAATGCTTTGGAAATAAGTAGGAGTTCTAGTGATATATTTGCAATACATACTATAAAATAGATGATCAAATCAATTATACAAAAAAGATCATTATGTATCAATAAATTTTTCATTTACAAAAAATAGATTTATAGAAAACATCAGAAGATGATAATGGAAATGATTCAATTACATAGAAATACTTATCCAAGGTCTTTTGAAGAAGCTATAGACAAATATACATATAATCTATACTACTTTTCTTTAAGATGTCTATCTATAGGCAATTTTATAATTTGTAATCACACATCATGAATTTCAAGCTTCTCCTCTAGACTAATTTTTGAGGTCCTATTAGGTCCAGCAAGAATGGCTAGCTTTCAAACATTAAATATAGGAAAATCCTGAAGCTCCTAGAAATTAGAACTTCAATGAGATCATTGTGGTCTATTGATTTTTCTTTAAGGATGCATATACATTTCAATAAGGTAAATTAACTAAAAAAACCATTTAACTCACACTGTTATCTATAATAGATTCAACATGCTATTTATGATTATATACTAGCCATATATAACAAAATATAGAGTTTATGCTTCTATGACTCTTCTATAATCTTCACTGTGATCAAATTATTCATACCTATCAAATCATTTCTTCAATCTTCAATTGTGCATCAATATCAAAAGGATTGGCATTAAGAAGTGCTTACCACATACAAAGCCCTTATAGAATAAGAAAAGAAAAAAGAGGTAGTACCTTAAATAAGCAAAACTCTGTATGTCTCAAGCTAAAGGTTAGAGTTAATATAAGTACTAATAACATATTGCTACACATTCTAAGTAAATATCAAAATCAAAAGAGGATTTTTCATGATAAAAAATTTCTTCAACAAATAGAGAAACAAATAATCAGTATCCTATTTAAGCAACAACATCACTTATTTAATTCATCTACAAGAATACATGAAAACTTGAAATGAATTCATTAAGCATAATAAGCACTACCATGGAAAATCTAAATGCCAAAGGAAGCAAAGAATTAATTTTTCCACTAGGAAACCTTCATTTAGACAAGCACAACCTAGAAGTTCAAAACCATAAGTAGAATGTGCAAGGTTAATAAAGAATAAAAAATTCACTTACTAATTCTTCTTGCTATATATGTTGTTGCTGCAACCTTTCTTGATGGTGTCTTCTAAGAATGTTTTGAAAAGTATCTAAGTTATCCTCAAGAATAGCAACCTTTGTGAATTCTAGATCTTTCTACAAGATTTTAAATTTAAAATGGGAATTGAAAAGATAAAATTTCTTTTGAAACGCAATGCAAGGAAGGCTCTGAGACTTAACTTCCTACTTCATAGCTGCTTCCAACTATACATTAGAGATCAATAACATTTTCCTTAACAAAATACCATACACAAACCAAAGAATACAAAATCTCTATGTAGCTCATGCAGTATGTGCATAGCTTCTTGGGATTTAACTTTCAAGTGGTAAGATTTTAGAAATGGCATTATAGGCTGAATGAAAATGTCTCCAAACTGATCTAGATGAGAACACTTATCTCAGTTCTTTGTGATAAATCCAACACTAGAAATAGCATTTAAAAAGTGTTGAATTCAACAAGAAGAAGAAATCAAGTGTAGCTTTACATTATTCAAAGACCTTACAAAAATTGATTTGCAATAATTTTAATCCTCTTGATCAAATAAACATATAGTAATTTATTTAAGGAAGGAAATTTTATGTTGAAATAAATGTTAATTAGACAAATACATGAAAGGCAAAAAATGATTACCAAATGCGGGGCAATAAATTAGCCTAGAAAACTACTAAGTTCAACATTACATGGGAAAATTGTGAAAATAATAATTAAGATTGATTCATATCTACAATCATGAAATTATATTCAAAATCAATATAGTTTGAGCATAATAGCTACTAGTAGTAATAAAGAAAAATTGTAAGGCATCAATTATAGATAGGCTAGACTACAACATACACAACCTATTTAGAAGATCTCAAACCACAAAAGAAATCCAATACTAGCCTAGCTTCAACTGCCATCATCCTCCATTTTAATTGAGAAGAAACATTGGCAACTTTTCTTAAAATTTTAATATATCCCTAGCTTTTTCTCATGAATAGTCATCCACTGTGGAAAGGATGGAGGATTGCAACTACTAGTTTAAAGTACAAATTTTTGCATTCATGAGGTAGGGATAAATCACACTTAAATTCATCAAAGATTGTTACGTCATGGGCATGGACTGCTAATTGCCACATTATCTATTGATCCAATCTAATATAAGCCATGTGCACTCCATAAGGGAAGTCTTCTACAGTCAAAAATCACCCTAGTTAGATGAAACTACCAAATTTGCTCCTTATTTAGATCATTTTACTTCTAAAAAAGATGGTGAAGTTACAATAGGCCTATATAGAATTGCTACATATGCCCCTATTGTTTGGTCATTTGAAATAATTAGGTAACTTCATTGTCTTATGCTTCACCCTCAATTGGTAAGCATGTAATCTTGGTGAATTGTTGCCACCTGACTTGTGGCTCTTAGTCCTAGCTTTAAGAATGATATAAATAATTTTGGGTGTGCCTGGAAACTGAACATCAATGGTGTTAATAGCCTTAATGGAAGCAAGGCGTTGTCAACCCAGAATCTAATAAAGAGTACAAATCAAGCTCATGATTATTTCTTAGCTCATTTGTATCAAACTCCTCTTACATTAACTTCTAATGTAGTTAGTTTCTCACCTTGTAGAAATTGATTTGGGTGATCCCACAATAATGGGTTCCACTTTTTGACCAATTTTGACACTGAAATCAATATTTTTGCAACAAACATCACGTTCAAGTGACTATATCTCCAAAACTATAAATAATTTCAAGATGACATAAACTAGTGATTTTGAATAATTTGTTCCTAATTTGTAACTATATTTTTTAATCTAAAAAAAAAAAAAATTATGTCAATTTTTTTTATCTCCTCTGAAAAGTGGTACATAATAAAATTCAATATTTTAAAGAGTGACAGTCCGTTTGACACACAACTTTTTTTCTAGAAATGATAATGAAGTAATTCTTTCAGTGTTGGATTTGTAACATCAATATCCAGTGTCTGCATTTGGTTTGATTTTTTTTTTTTGAATATTGTATAGTTTATGAAGTTTTGAAGTGACACGAATCATAATTTAGACATACGTTCCGTTTGACATAGATAATTTGAATTCAATTTATCATAAACCCAATTTTTTTTTGAATAGTAAGGTATCTCAATAAGTTAGTGCCTACATATTTTTCAAAAAAAAATTTGACCTAATTTACTAATTTTCCCGAAGTGTCGAAGTCGGTTGATGTTTAATCGGTAATGAACCTATAATGAGTTAAACTCATATTTGAAAGTCTTAATGACTAAAATATGTATTAAAATTATAGTCGTTGGAAAGCTTGCTCCGAGCAGCACATTTTGACATTTTTTATTTTGAAGTAGGAGATCATTCTCCTACAATTATGGGAGTCAAAAGAGCAAAAAATTTAAAAAATTATGAAAAATGAGTTCAAATTTTCCTAATTTTGAGTATTCGCTCGAACATTGTGTTCGAGCGAACATATTATGTATGTTCACACGAACACATGTTCAGGCAAACATGTTCATTGCACTTTCATGGCAGCCAAAAAAATATTTGGCTATGTTTGCGCGAACATAGCTAAAAAATTTGTGTTCGTGCGAACAATCGAAAAAGCCAAAAAATTATCAAAAATGGGCCCTGCACCTACATGCATGAAACATCATTCTATCCATGAAACAAAAGCCACCATGTCTCACATTTCAATCATTGATTGCAAATTTTCATTATAGACGTCATTTTGTGCCATCAATTTGTTAGATTGTGGTGACTGATTAGGAAAGTACTGTACATACTTCATAAATAGTGGGGTTCGGGGCATCGGCCCAAATTTTTTTTTTTTTGGGCAGTAGCCGACATGGTAGCCGACATGGTATGGCTGACATATGGCCGACATGTTATAACCCTAAAATGGTTTAATACTTGTATAAAAGGGCTTAGGGTTGGGTATTTTTCATAATGTTGTGCTACGAAATTGGTTCTTGTGGCGGTATTGAGCTGTAAGGGATTACGATTGTAATCAGGTTGTAATCACTAGATTGTAATAAGATTAGACTTGCTATTTGGTGGACGTAGCCCAGGGATTGGGTGAACCACGTTAAATCTTGGTGCCTTGTGTTCATTTCTGTGTGTTCTATTATTTTCTGTTATTGGTTATATTTGCATGTAGTTTTTTATTTTTGTCCATGGTTTATCCTAACAAGTGGTATCAGAGAAAGGTTGTCTTTCAGTTATCCTCTGCAGGAAAGTCTCACAGTTAAGTGGGAGTCTCACAGTTGAGTGGGAGTGATGGCAGATGAGGGTAAGTTGAGGGTTGATAGGTTTAATGGGCAGAACTTCTAGTTATGGAAGATGCAAATGGAAGACTATTTATATTAGAAGGATTTATGGAAGCCGTTGGAAGAAAAAGCCAAGAATCAGGGAACTATGTCAGAGGCTGAATGGGATCTTTTGGACAAAAAGGCACTCGAAAGCATTCGGTTATGCTTGGCACCATCAATGGCATTTAATATTACAAAAGAAAAGATGACAGAAGATTTGATGAAAACCCTAGTGACACTGTATGAAAAACCCTCCGCTTCAAATAAGGTATTTCTCATGAAGTGTTTATTTAATATGAAAATGGCAGAAGGTGGATCTATTGCAGATCATTTAAATGAGTTTAATACTATTGCTAGTCAATTATCTTCTGTGGGTATCAATTTTGATGAAGAAATTAGGGCTCTCTTGATTTTGTGTTCTTTGCCTGAAAGTTGGAATGGCTTGGCAATGGCGGTGAGTAATTCTGTTCCTAGATCTAGTACCCTAAAATATGATGATGTGATCGGTGTTATTTTAAGTGAGGAAACTCATAGAAAATCCTCAGGTGGATCTACATCAGGAAGTGCTTTAAATGCACAAAGCAAGGGCAGAACGACAGAAAGAGGAAGTAACTCTGGAAATCATGGGAAATCAAGAGGAAAGTCAAAGGGGAGGAAGTCTCAATCAAGAGGACCAAATGATTGCTGGTACTATGGGAAACCAGGGCACAAAAAGAAAGATTGCTGGAATCGAAAGAAAAATGAAGGAGATAAATCAAATGGAGACAAGGAGGAAAATGTGGTAAGTAACAAATCCGAAGAGGATGCTTTGCTTCTGTCTTTAGAGAGTGTTGATGATTCATGGGTTTTAGATTCTGGTGCTTCATTTCATGCTACACCTCATAGAGGTTATTTCATTGATTATGTCTAAGGGGATTTTGGGCTTGTTTATTTGGGGGATAATGAACCCTGTCAGATTGTTGGAAAGGGAAAAATTAAGATTAAGTTGTAGAATGGGAATCATTGGCTACTACATGAGGTAAGACATGTTCCAAAACTAAGTAGAAATTTAATTTCAGCAGGGCAACTCGGTGATGAGGGTTGTGTAGTTACTTTTAATGATAAAAATTGGAAGGTTTCAAAAGGTTCCCTTGTAGTAGCAAAAGGTGTGAAAGTAGGCACCTTATATCTTTGTACAGGTCATATTGTTTCTTCTACTTTGATTGTTTCAGAGAAAAATGAATATTCAGGAACAATTACTGCAGTTGAGCAGGGAGAACAAATAGCTACTGTAGATTCTGATACAACGCTGTGGCACAATAGACTTGGGCACATGAGTGAGAAAGGTATGAAAGTACTTCATTCAAGGAAATTTTTACCAGGTCTAAAATGTGTGAATATGGATTTCTGTGAAAGTTGTGTGTATGGAAAACAAAAGAGAGTGAGTTTTGTAAAGACAGGGAAGGAAAACAAAAAGGAGAAATTAGAGCTTGTGCATATAGATGTACAGGGACCAGCCCAAGTATCTTCCCTTGGCGGCTCTCATTATTATGTTACATTTATTGATGATGCAACTAGAAAAGTATGGGTTTATTTCCTTAGACAAAAATCTGATGTATTTCAAACTTTTAAGAAATGGAAATGCTTGGTTGAAAATGAGACTAGTAAGAAATTAAAATGTCTCAGATCTGATAATGGTGGTGAGTATTGCAATCATGAATTTGAAGATTATTGCTCCACTAATGGTATTCGTAGAAAAAAAACTATTTCAAGGACTCTACAGGAAAATGGAGTGGCTGAACGCATGAACAGGACTATAATGGAGCGCGCAAGGAGCATGAGGTTGCATGTTGGGTTGCCCTTACACATGTGGGTAGAGGCTATCAATACTGCAGTATATTTGATTAATAGAGGTCCCTCTACTCCTTTGGGCTGTGGTATTCTAGAGGAAGCATGGACTGGTAAGAAGGTGAGTTATTCTTTTCTCAAGACCTTCAGTTGTGAAGCTTTTGCTCATATAGACTCTGAAAATAGAACCAAGCTAGAAGCTAAATCAAAGAAATGTGTCTTTTTTGGATATGGCATTAATGAATTTGGTTATAGGCTTTGGGATTTTGAAAATCTTAAAATTATTAGAAGTCAGGATGTCATATTCAATGAGAAAGTGTTGTACAAAGATCTGTTGCAGCAACATGAGAAGAAAGAAGATGATTATGTAGTGCTGGATGATACTCCAAAAGCTGATGTTCCAGCCATTCCTCATGATGTGCAACAACTACAACAACAAATACCACACACACCAGTGAATGTTAGATGGTAACCAAGGCAAATTAGACCTCCATAAAGTTTTTCTCCCTCTTTGTATTCTATTTTACTTACTGATGCTGGTGAACCTGAAAGTTATGATGAAGCTGTGCAGGTGGATACTAAGATCCAGTGGGAGTCTGCAATGAAAGATGAAATTGACTCTTTGCTAAAAAATAAGACATGGGATTTGTGCAAGTTGCATGTAGGTAAAAAGGCTTTACAGAATAAATGGGTTTATAGGTTGAAAGAAGAGGAAGGAGGTAAGAAAATATTTAAGGCCAGGTTAGTTGTAAAAGGATTTGCACAGAAAAAGGGAATTGATTTTGATGAGATATTTTCTCCTGTTGTTAAAATGACTTCTATTCATACTATTTTAAGTCTTGTGGCTACTGAAGATTTTTATTTAGAGCAGATGGATGTTAAAATAGCCTTTCTTCATGGTGATTTGGATGAAGAAATATATATGGCTCAGCCACAGGGTTTTGAGGTCAAAGGTAAGGAGAACTTAGTGTGCAAATTGAAGAAAAGTTTATATGGCTTGAAGCAAGCACCTCAGAAATGGTATCTGAAATTTGACAGTTTTATGCATAAGCATGGATATAATAGGTGTCATTCAGATTACTGTGTTTATTTTAAGAGGTTGGATGATGATAGCTACATTATTTTATGTTTATATGTTGATGATATGCTTGTAGCTGGGTCTAACATGGATCATATTAAGGGGCTGAAATGCCAATTAGCACATGCATTTGCTATGAAGGATTTGGGGGCAGCAAAAAAAATCCTTGGTATGAAGATTTGCAGAGATAGGAAGAACAAAACATTGATGCTATCTCAAGCTGATTATGTTGAGAAGGTGTTGCAATGTTTCTCTATGGAGAATGCTAAAGCTGTCAGCACACCTTTACCTGGTCATTTGAAATTGACTAAGGAGATGTGTCCCAAGACACAGGAAGAGGAGGATAAGATGTCCAAGTTACCCTATGCTTTAGCTGTAGGAAGTTTGATGTATGCTATGGTATGCACGAGGCCAGTTATTGCACATGTAGTGGGAGTCGTTAGCAGGTATATGAGTCATCCAGGATTTGAGCATTAGAATGCTGTCAAGTGGATTCTTAAATATTTGAGAGGAACATCCAATAAGTGTTTACACTTTGGGGGCTCTACTACTGATTTACAGGGCTATGTTGACTCAGATTTGGCTGGGGATATTGATACCAGGCGAAGTACTACAGGTTATGTCTTTACTGTTGGTGGGGCACTCGTGAGCTGGGTTTCTAGGTTACAGAAGATTAATGCTCTCTCCACTACAGAGGCAGAGTATGTTGCTGCTACAGAGGCCGCCAAGGAGATGATATGGCTTCAGTTCTTCTTGGAAGAATTGGGACATCCTCAGAAGGATAATTATTTATTCACAGATAGTCAGAGTGCCATTCATCTTGCTAAGAATTCAGCTCTGCATTCTAAGACCAAACACATACAGTTGCGGTACCATTTCATTCGGTCAGTTTTGGAGGATGGACAGTTAAAGCTGGAGAAGATACATACCAATGACAATCCAGCAGATATGTTGACAAAGGTTGTAACAAGGGAGAAGTTGCACTCCTCTTTAGCTTTGGTTGGTCTTTTAGACTGAACATGAATAAAAGAACAGTAGAGTCCAGGATGGTTTGATCTAGTGGGAGCCCCATGTGGTAGTGGTATTATTACAGGATCAGTCTCCAAGTGGGAGATTGTTTTTTAGTGTGGAGCCTGATCAGTCCCCAAGTGGGAGATTGTTAGATTGTGGTGACTAATCAGGAAAGTACTATACATGGTAGCCGACATATTATGGCCGACATATGGCCGACATGTTATAACCCTAAAGCGGTTTAATACTTGTATAAAAGGGCTTAGGGTTGGGTATTTTTCATAATGTTGTGATACAAAATTGGTTCTTGCGGTGGTATTGAGCTGTAAGGGATTACAGATTGTAATCAGGTTGTAATCACTGGATTGTAATAAGATTGGACTTGTTGTTTGGTGGATGTAGCCCAGGGATTGGGTGAACCATGTTAAATCTTGGTGCCTTGTGTTCATTTCTATGTGTTCTATTATTTTCTTTTATTGGTTATATTTGCATGTAGCTTTTTATTTCTGTCCATGGTTTATCCTAACACAATCTCTGTATTTAGTATCAACCTGATAGTGCATTGCAGGCCTGCCTTTGCCACAAATTTTGTCCACAGATAAATCGAAGGCAGGTGAGAGATTTCTCAATATTTGCAAATTAATATTCTTCCTATCTTTGTTCACGCTTTCATCAATATTTCTTATCTTCATTCACATTTAATTGAATTTTTTAATTTATAACTTGAATTAATAAAAAATATTTAATTTTATTTTCAAATCAAATTCATTTGATAAAAATAAATGTGTCATAACTCTTTATGAATTCTCAATTTCTATAAAGAAATAATCTAAGGTTTTCATTTCCTTGTAGAACATAGATTAGATGATTTTGTGTTACTAATGGTCTCCTTGCAGCATGTGGCAATTGTGGGATGAAGACATGATCATAACAAACTACTAATGTTTGCTTTGTAGGACGTTGTCGAAGACCATTGTGTGTTTGTCAAAACCATGTGTGTGGATTTATTAGATTAAATAACACTTCGTTTGGTGCTTAAAATGAACTTTTTATTTTCTACCTAGCGTATTTACAGTGTTTAAATCCCTAGGAGTTGCATTGGACGTATCCTCTCCCCTCGCCATTCGTGGATCTTGGGTGTAAGAGAAATCCATGTAACTTCTATAGGAGGGTTGCCTTGGACCAAGATACTCAATATTGGGTATGCCAAGGGACGACCTCAGAGCGGTAACGGGCCAAAAGCCAGGTCAACATTCTAGCCGCTATATAAAACTTGATTACGATGAAAGCCATGTTGGCGGTATTGCTGAGTGATAGCTCTCCTCCAGTATCCTTGTGGTGCGTCAAACCCCAATTCTCGGGGCTGGGAGACCTTCTGAGGAAGTTTATCACTCACTTGCTGAATGGAATGCCCTTAATAAAAACCATGTTTTAGTGGCCAAAATCCTTTCTATCCACTGGCTCAAGGGGTCACCCATGCCCATGAAGACATCCTACATTCTCGCAATCCTTAGTAGAGACAACAGTCCCTTGGGAAGTCATGCCCCTTGGGAAGCGGATCTTGGTAGCCCTGAGAAGTGAGTGCGCTATAAGGGGGAGCTTGTGGTGCCAAGGTCCTAAGTTGTCCGCTCTGGATAGGCATGGCTGAACTTTGGTTCAAGTAGGAATTTAGTGGATATAGTCCTAAAGCCTAGGTCGTGGTGTGATTGTTCACTTTTAACAACAACTATTCTTGTCTTAATGTGTCTTGCGTGTGTGTAAAACATAATCAAGATAAAAGCCAACATTCAAATTTACACCTTAAAAATTTGTAAAACCTTGTCAAAATATCAAACATTGTCAAAAAATTACAAACTTTGGTTCAATACATTCAAACCTTGGAAAACATAGCAACTTGTGCTCCTAAACGTGCTTGGCAAAACATAGATTTCACTCTTGCATAGCATCCACTTGCATTCTTCATAGTTTGAGCCCCATACTTGCATCATATAGACTTCATATAGCACCTTTTTAATATCCCTCATATTCACATTGCAATCATTAGCATTTAAGCTTGCATCCTTTGCATTTTACCTCAAAAATTATCACTTTGCATCTTCCATCTTGCATCTTTGCATACCCAACCCTCATCTTGACTACTTTAACCATCATTTTGGATGTCCTACACTTCATTTTGAGCATTCATTTCAAATTATCTCCTTCAATGTGTCTCTCCCTCACTGCTCTCTCCCTCTCCCACATACACACAAACACTATTTATTTGTGTCTCATTTTTATATTCATCCCTCCATCTCTGTCTACCCCTTTCACTTCTCTCATAACCTATCCATTTTTTTCTCCACATACACCTCTTCTCTATATCCATATTTCTTCTCCATCTCTCCCTTTTTCCATCTCTATCCCTATATCTCCCTCTCTACCTTCTCTTAGTTATATATTTCATTCTCACTATCTTTGTTTATCTCTTCCTTTTATCTCCATATCCCTCTTCTTCTCAATCCCTTCACCAATTGGGCCTTTTCTCCATCTCTAAGGAGGCACTAGTAAAGTTTGACCCATTTTTCAACAAAAAATCTGGAAAACATAGCTCTTAGAATTGCCTTAGTTTCAGCCCAGCTTTCCAACTGCTACCTATGTCAAGGTAGATTTGGCTTTGTCATTTTGATCTTATCTTTTTTTGTCATTTTTTTGATCAAGATCTAAAGTCTATTTTCATAACGTTAAACTCTTACGTTAATACCTTGTAAAGATTTCACCTAAGTTCAAAAAACCTTATGTATATCGAGCTATCATTAGCATAATCATATTTCTAAATGTGATTTTTGACTTACCCTAGTGGTATATCCCCCTCATATTTCATTTTTCAAACCCTAACATCATTTTCACTATCAAACCCTATCAAATTGTCCATCAACCAACTTGTCTTCTTGATCACCTATCCTCATTTTGCATAGCCTAAACGTCATTATCAACCCTAGGAAACCATCCCTTGCATAGTCCACTTTGCGTACACCTACCTTTAACATCCTTACCAAGTCCAAAACATAACCCTAACCTTCATTTTGCACATCATAATCTTCATCTTGCATACCTTCAAAATGACACCTTGCATTTGCACTTGCATAACATCCCTAGGACATTTGTACTTTGCATATCAAAACCCTAGGTCATTTAACATTTCCTCACATTGCATAACATCCCTAAACACTTAAAAATATAAAAAACACTCATATCTTGCATACCCACATCTTAATTATCAAGTTTTGACCTCTTTTATCAACTGCAACCCTGTTTTACCAACTGCACACTTCATGGGCGCAGTTGGTAGTTTCAGGGCACACTTGTTAGTTTTAGGGTGCACTTGGTAATTAGGTGTTTCATTCTAGGTTCCAAAACCCTAATCTGCACTTCCACACCTTGCATTTCATCCCAAGACCTTAAGAAACACTCTAAATCACTCAAAACACTCAAAATTTGCATTTTAAGAAACTTTGGAGCTACATCATTTGCAGAAAAAAGAAGGACATGGGAGCTACAAATAAAAGAGGGGGTTTCTAACCTTGTGTTTACTTTTTTTAATTAGTTTGGCTTTCATGGTAGACTAGTGGGTGTTAATGTATGTTGATTGAGTTTTGTGATTTCTCATAGTATATTATGCATTTAACCCATTTTTCTAGTGCTACAATAAGAATGAAAAAATTAAAGAGACAAAACAATTATATATTTTATAAGAAAGAAAAATTTATTTTTTAGGAAAAACATTATAGTATTCATACCATGTTATTTGTTTGTGATTCAATGATGGCTTAAGAAGAATTTGGTGCTTTGCTACTTGTAAAGAATGTGAATCACAGATTTTAGTCATATAATGAAAAATATTTATGTCTTGTTGCAGACGACTGCATTCTATTGATTTTTGTCAAATAATTTAAAAGTACTGACAGCGACAGACAAATCCGTAAAGTGATTTTTTTATCTGGTTACTGCACGAAATTTATCTTGAGGCAAGGGATAAATATTTTTTTCTTTGATTTTATAATGGGAAACAAGAGAGGAAGGCAAAAAAAATATGCAAGGAAAAGATCTGATGAAGCAGAAAAATGAAATATTCAAAAAACTATGGCATGTTATCATCGAATTAAACAAGGTGAATGAAATGTTGAAGAAGGCTCAATAGAAGTACAAGTAGTGCCTATGGGAGAGAGGTCAGGAACACTCCCTATGGAATCTCAAACAATGAATGTTGAAGAAGGTTCAAGATCAGTCCCTACAGAGGTTCAAATAACAGAAGTCGGAGAAGGTTCAAAATCTTTCCTTGTTGAATCTCAAATAATGGATGTTGGAGAAGGCTCAAGATTGGTCCCTGTAGAAATTCCAGTAACAAAAATTAGAGAAGGGTCGAGATCAGGTGTAGGAACTAGTATGGATGAACTCTTAAATATTGTCCAATTTGTAAAGTATGGTATTTCTCATAAGAATTTAGATCATTTACTTAAAATGGATGTAGATAAATTGAGAAAACTTGCAGCTAGTGTTCAACCATTAAGTTTGTCTAAGAGAAGGTCAATGAAGAAGAAGATAAGAGAAATTATGACTCAATTTGATAGTACTGAAACACTTGAACAAGCTCAGTTGCTTTCACTTTTGCTTACACAAAAAAAGTTGCAAGAGGCATTGAAATTGTTAGGTGTAAACACAACATCAAAAAAGAGAAGATTTTCTAACATGCAAACTGATTTGATTGAAAATGTTAAACAAGGTTTGAGAAACATAGGAAAACACTCTCGAACTAAAGATAAGTCTGCGACAAGAAAAGTGATGTTGATGTCTGTTTTAAGTAAGAATATGACCCAAAATAGACAAATATCTTCAATTTCATCTGAAATGGGTTTTAGTAGGAAAACAATGAGAGAATATGTTAAGAGAAGATTAATTGTGGATGACAGTACTATGGAGGGCAATTGGGCAATCATGTGTAGAGCACCTCGTTCTGATAGGATTGAAGAGTTATTAAAAAAATTAATCATATCATTTTGGATTGATAACACTCATCCTTCATCAAATAGTAGAGATGTTATCAGGCATAGGATTGCACCTGGTCAATATGAACATCATACAAAACATTGGTTGGACACAACACAACATGAGTTATATGTGTCGTTTTGTAGTCAACATCCTAATGTAAAAGTTGGGCAAACATTGTTTGAAAAATTGAAGCCATACTTTGTGAGGTCAAACAAAGTGTTTGAAACATGTTGTTGTCGTCATCATATTGAGTTTGATCTCCACTATTAGGTATTTCGAAAGTTTGTAGAAGACACATATGGTTTTCATGTTGCTCCTCCTAGTAGGAGAAGTGAGTTTATATCATCCATTTTGTGTGACAACATAGATGATCCAGCTGGTCAAATAAATTGCATCAAAGGATTATGTGAAATATGTAGTGAATTGGCTCTATTTCCTTTGAAAACTGAAAATATTGATGTAACAAAAATATTGAATTGCAAAAGTTACAAGTATGTCAAGAATGAAACAAAGTTGGGGAAAGAAACAAAAAGGTTGGAATATGTTGAAGAGGAGTTTCCTATTCTAACATTTATGGACAGCTTTAAGAAATTGATTCAACCTTATATTTGTCATGCATTTTTTGCAAAGTGGCAAGCACAACAGTTTCAAACTCTGAGAGATAATTTTCCACTTGGAACAATTGTATCAGTTGTTGATTTTGTAGAAAACTATTCATTTGTTCATCAGAAAGCAATTCAATCAGATTATTACTTTAATAAGTAGGTCACTATTATGGTACATGTTTTTTATAGACATGCACAGTTAGATTTGGATGGTGTTCAGAGTATAGTTCAAGCACGAGTAATTATAAAGGAATATCATTTTTATATAAGTGATGATAAAGAACATGACATTCACTATGTAGAACATTCCTTCAATACGTTCTTTTCTTATTTGAAAGAAAGAAACATAAATGTTGATAAACATTATGTTTGGTCTGATGGATGTGCCGTGCAGTTTAAATCATCTAGACCATTTTATGAATTGTGTAGATATCATCGCAATGAGAATATAAAACACATATGGAAATTCTTTGAGAGTGGTCATGGAAAAGGTGAACATGATGGTGCTGGAGCTTGCATCAAACATGCTTTGCAAAAATATCAAATGAATTATCAGGGAGTTCATGTAAATGATGCACATGATGTTGTTGAATGGTGTAAGACTCATTTTGCATTAGATGAGGTTGAGACATCATCAATAATGAGTTGACAGACACCATATAGAGTCTTCTGGGAGATAACAGGTATGGATGTGTACGTCTATTTAACTTTTATGCACAATTAAATTATAAAATTTTATTGTTAAGTTTTATTTTTGAATTTGTTGAAGTTTAAATTTAATTTTTCTATATTTTCAATTTAACAAACTTTCAGGTGTCAATAGAAAAAACATGCATGGTTGCAAGAGGATAGAAAAGACACGTTCTTTACATTCAGTCATGAGTACAGATAATTGCAATTGGACATTGAAGACAAGAGAATACTCATCTTTTTGTGATAGTTGCATTGATGAAAACTATGAAGAATGCATCAATCAGACACATGGATATACAGGTGCATGGATTTCGGTACCACTTGATGTTACTGATAAATTTGATAAAGAAGATGAAAATTTTGATGATATTCCATTGATTTCTGATGATTATAATCATATCTCTAGATTGGTAAAAGTGGGTGAGTATCATAAAAATTAATCTCAAGTTTTTATTTAATTATCAATTTCAACTGTCTTATATATATTGTACACATGCATTCATGTATACTTGTTATGCAGGAGATGTCTTTGTAGTGATTGCTGAGCCTGGAAATCATGAATGTGTCAATTATTATTTATTTAGAATGAATTACCCAAACAACACAAGCGGTCAGTTGGACAAGTTCTACGAGTGTGATCTCTATCAAATTTTAATATAAGCTCTATCTCATGGAACTCTAGAGGGACGAGGTCACCTGACCCCACCCATACCAAATTCCACTCTTCACACTTTTGAAGTATATATTTCTACGCACTATCATGCAATTTCCCTCGTGCATTCTGAATCATAACTCTCAGTTGATCAATAAGGACAGTGCCACATCGTCTTGAGTCTATGGAATGAATTACCCAAACAACACAAGCGGTCAGTCGGACAAGAAGTTCTACGAGTGTGATCTCTATCAAATTTTAATATAAGCTCTATCTCATGGAACTCTAGAGGGACGAGGTCACTTGACCCCACCCATACCAAATTCCACTCTTCACACTTTTGAAGTATATATTTTTGTGCACTATCTTGCAGTTGCCCTCGTGCATTCTGAATCATAACTCTCAGTTGATAAATAAGGATAGTGCCACATCGTCTTGAGTCTATGGAATTTTTTTTTGTTGTCTAATCCCATGAAGGCCAATACTTTTTTATTTGTGGAAGTGCTTCCTAAATAGTCATGGGGGGAGAGGTTCTACTTGAAATCGCCAATAGGTTTCCTAGGAACTCCAAAACCAATTAGTTCATTGGGACACAAATTAGGGATTGCATCACATAATTCAAACATTGCTTGCTTGTCTTGCATAGTACCCTCTATGTATTTTTTATACTTCAAAACTTTCATTATCTATGTTACAATTTCGAACTTACACAATTTCATTATCTATGTTACAATTCTTAAATATCAACTTTTTTTCAAACTATTGAATTTCATCTTGAATTAAATATATTTTTAATTGTATGATCATAAGTTCTTAATTATCAAATTTAGTTTATTAAAAAATTATATAATTTAATAATTTAAATTAATTGTACCATGGATGAATTTAATAATTTAAATTCATTTATCAACTTGTACACATATACACGTTGTTGGTCTAATTTTTCACTCTTGCAATTTTTTTTTTGAAAATTATGGCAAGAAATCATTTGAGTTTGTTTAGGATTGCCCTAGTCTTGCCCTGTTTCATGTGTTATCAGAGTCTATTGATTTCTCCAGATTGATCTTTTAAAACAACCATGAAATTGTCCCAGGTCTGAAATTGATGGCATCCCTTTTGAATTTCTCAGAAGGAGTTGTAAAATGTTTTAAGTTAGTCCTTTACATTCTTACAGTGTGAGGTTTCACGTAACAATGGAATGCCTTTTACTTTTGGTTTCTGTGGCCACGCTTTCTGATACAGTGAAGAGGCGTAAAGGATTTATCGCACCTTGAAAAGCTCTTTCTACGGGCTTACGACTAAATACCTTGAGTGAAGGAGCGGGGAAGCCTACAATGTGATCTACGCGTATACGCCTCAATGGGTAGCGTAAAGGCGTAAAGCATGATTTGAAGGGCACACAAGGGTATTATGGTGTTATGAGTAAAGGTTTTTTTCGTAAGCACGGAGGCAAGGTTTCATGGTGTTTAAGTGTCTATGTTTCTTGGGTTTGCAGACAACCGTAAAGATTTGTTCTTAGCGGTAAAGGAATCATGTGGGACCTGTCGAAGTGTCAGAAGGGCCCAGTTGCAGCAAATCAGATGGAGACACGACATTTATGTCAAATGTGCCCATCCCTTGTGGCATATGACTTAAGCTTTTGATATTATGCCCTTACGCTTGTAGGTTAAGCGTATGAACAAAGAACTATTTTTTCTTTTTTTCTTGGTTACGGATCCAGTCTCAGCGTGTAAGCGTAAAGAGGTGAGAAGGAAGATCAGTAAAAGGGGTTTACGCTCATACGATAAAAGGAAGATGTGAGACCGCAATAGCAGTTGAGAGGGCTCTTCGGTGATATAAATAAAGCTAAGTCACAAGAGTGGAAGATAAGTTTTGAAGCCTTACGCTACCTTGAGAAATGAAATAAGCGGAACAACGTAGAGGGAATTTCCAAGGTCTCCGCAGATATGTGTACATAGGAGTGTAAAGGCTACAAGGATGGCTTGAATAAGGATTTTACGCTCACACGAGGAATGTTGAATCACAAGAACGGAGATGTTAGTAAAAAGGTTTTTGATGTTCCGGTGTAAAGGGTTACGTATAAGTGTAAAAGGTAATAAAACAAAGTTAAGGATCTTTACGCTTATACGGAAGAATCTTAAACCGTAAAGGCAGAAACACAAAGTAGAAGGGCTTGAGATCATACGGGGTAAAAGGTTTTGTAGGAACGTAAAAGGGATTTGCAAAACAGTGTAAGAGCATTATTATGTTCCTACGATTAGGGCATTTTGAAGTTTCTTCGAGTGAGCGTAGAGATCCATCAAGAGCATTTCCGGCATCACGAAGATTGAAGATTTGACTCATCATAAAAATGGAAGATAGTCATATAAGAAAGAACCTTTGATGTGTCATGACAGATAAGCAAAAAAGAACAAAATTACTATAGCCAAGAAAAGTAAGGCTTTGAAAAGTACAATTAGAATCCAATTTTGCAGCTGATATACCCTAATGGCAACCTACGATCATAAGTTTTAAAGCTCATGCATGCTAAATTTATTAAAAAAGGTTTGCAGATATATAATTAAAACATCAAGGATTTAATTGAATTACCGGCCTCAAGAAGCTTGTTCCTGTGCTGTTCTAAAGTTTTGAAAGCTACAGAGCTCTATGTATCCTGTGAAATTGCAGAAGAATTCAAAGTAAAAAAAACATGGCTGACCAAGAAGTTGAAGAGTTGCATGTAGAAGAATTCAAAGTCGAAGACGAGGGTGATGATGTGGTAGAAGTAACACCAAAAGGAAAAAGGAAGAAATCTGCTATCAAAATAGAAAAGAAGACAAGGGTTAGAAAATTGAACAAGCATGCAGAAGACTAGTTAAAACTCCTTCTAGGGTCGTCAAATGCAATTTCTGCGAACGATCATATATTTAGAGACCCTTATGCTTTTGTTCGAGATGCTGAATGCCCTAGAATTACTGGCTATGATCTTTTTATGTACTTTTATCAGAACAAAATAGAGAATGTGCCAGTATGTAACCCTTGGAATAGAAATATGGAAAAATTAATTTTCCCAGAAGTGTTCGTTGATGTTGACCTGTTGAAGGCCCTAATAAATTCATACAATCTAGTAACCAGGACTTTTCACAGGCATAATGGGAGCGTATTATGTACATTGGATAGAACTTCTTTTATTGAGGCTTTTGGATTGATGGGAAAAATGGATGTACCTATTGACATTGCAAACTTACAAGGAAAATTCGCTAGAAATAAAACCTACTTTGTAAACAATGTCATGCTACCACACATTCCTTACAAAGTTAAGAATGCAGGGTTAATCCCAAAAAAGGTGGGAGAATTTTTACCTTTGAGTAGGTTCAAAAATTATTTCAAAAACATAGTATATGGTTTGCACAAAGTATTGGGAAGTGATGGTGTAGAGGATTGTGTATATGGTTCTCTTTTTCTGATGGCATGCAACATACAAGATCCTTTTCATCATAAGGAGTATGATTATGTGGCCTTTATCATTGACAGTATGCACATGCAGATTTGTGATGCCAAGAAAGGAGAACTGAAAGACTTCAAGTTCCACCATTATTCATTATTGATGCACCTTATCCTGTATAGCAACATTGGGTACATCAGTGGAGACTTCATTGATCAAACTTCTAATTAATTTGGTAAGTTACCTGTGCAACTCTGGACTCATATTTGGCATAAAGATTTCTTCTATTCAAATGCTCTAGTTTTTTTCAATTTGTTCAGTTCTGTTATTATGAGGCAGCTAGATCATACTTTCTTTAGGGCACCCAATGTTTTGAAGACTCTGCTTAGGCCCTCTTTCTTAGATGAAAAAATAAAATTAGATCATAATTGGGGAAGCATATTTTTGTTTAAAGAATGTACTTTAATCAGAGTCTTTGCATGCCCACAGCCTCCTCATCTATTGACTAAATATCTACCCCCTAGATTGGCCATTATTGAATTCTTTTGGCAATTCTTATTGATGAATAAAGAAATGATCCCTCCCTCTCTGCATAAGCCTACTTTTGTATGTAGAACCTTCAAGGTAGGAGACTTTGAAATAGGCAAGAATGCTTTTGAGGAATTGAGTGACCATTTAGGTCAGTATAAATTTGCTATTGGGCCCTATAGGATGTATGATCTTAACAGTTATATTGCAAATGAGGTTAAGACAATTAGGGGTTTTGTTCTGCCTCCAAGTAAGCCTATCCCTATAGAGGACCTAATTGCCAACATAGTAGCAACAGGGGAGGCAAATGAGTTATTGAGGAAGTATGAAGAAATAAGGAAAGTGGAAAATGCTTTGCAGAGGACCAACCCTGATTTTAAGGGTTTTAATATAGAAGTTCCATATCCAAATAATCTGAGGAAAATGATTGAGAATTTTGATCACATTATGTTACAAATGCCTCATGAGCCAAAGGGAGAAGAAGCCATTGTAAATAGAGAATCCCCTGAACTAGATACACAATTAGAAATTTATTTGGAAGAAGAGCAACCATCAACATCAGCCTGGATGCCACAAGGAAATAAAAGACAAAAGACAATACACATCCCTGAAAAGGTGGTAAGCAGAGCTGTACAAGTCATGTCTAGAAGTAGTGAGTATTTTGCTGATATTAGGCAAAACTATTTTCATCAAAGGGCTACTGAAGTAGGAAAAGCTTCTGCTGACATGCAAATTGCAGCATCAAGGTTGGATGACAGGCTCATTCAATTTGAGAAATTCATGGAAGATGATGATTTTATTAAATCATCTAAATTAAAAATTTTTCTCTATAAAATCAAACAAAATGAACTCACATTAAGTCTCACATCAGGAGAAGATCCAGAGAAAAATAAAGAGTTAGTTGAAAAACTATTGGCTTATGACCCTGAAAGTGAAACAATGACTGTCGCAGAAGCTAGGGAATTAGTACATAGGAGTGGCATGATTCTAATACCACATTGGGACATTGAGAAAGCTTTTGTATTGGACAAAATGAGAAGACAAGATAAGGCCATCAGTTATGAAGCCACTAGCAGTGAAGGTTTTAAAAGAGGGTTAGGTTTTAATGTGGACACTAAAACCCTAGCAGTATGGAGTGTGGCCCCTGACACCAAGAAGGCTAAGATGATGGATATAGAAGAAACTGCTCAGGGCAATATGATTGTGTGGACATTGGAGAGCACTACTGGGAAGGAAATCTCTAGTTTGGTAAAACATTTTTCTCTTATGAATGAGGAAAAGGTTGATGAAATTGAGGATAAGTTAGCTGCAATGTTTAATGAATGCCTTGATATCAGGAGAACATATGAAGAAGAGCTCAAAATGAGCCATGTACAGAAACAAAGAATAAAGGAGTTGGAGGAAAAAATTAAGATTTTGGAAATAGAAATAAATTCCCTCAAAGAACAGCTCAAGATAGCAACAGAGGCAGAGCATGCACCAAGGCAAGAGGAAGAGAGAAGGCACAAAGTAGAAGCAGAGGCCCAAACAGAAGAAATGCTTATGGGAACAACAATGTCAGCGCCTGTGATTAATGTGGAAACAAAAGTTTCCTAGGTCGACAATAATACCAAGAAAAATGTTTTGATGAATGTATTAAATCATAGAATCAACATTCTGAAAAGAATATCTCAGGATACTTATAATACATTCATCAGTCTACAATCTGTAGAACAGGTATGCATGGGTGCAGTTAGATGGCTTGAGCCTATTTTTCAGCAGTGGGGACCCTATATGCAATTTTTTGACAGGTTGATACCCTTGTTAGCCAAGAAGCCAGATCTCCCAGATAAAGTTATTACTGTGAAGGAAGGTATGGACAAAGTGAAAGAATTATTGCAAATCTTCACAAGGAAGCTGGCAGTAATTCAAAGAAAATTAAAAATGCTAACAAATGGTTTCTATTCTTTGATTCCTTCTGTTATTGATTCTAATGATAAGTTAAAAGATTTTGATGAGTGGTCTAATTCTTTTGATCACATTATAGACTTTCCACAAGTGGTGTCCATCCTCTAAGATGGTATTGATGAATGTCTTTTCAATGAACTAATTGATACCCTTTTCAAGATTGAAACTGAAGTGAATAGGTTTATCATAGAAGGAAGGGTGATTACTGATGCCAGGTGGCAGAAAATGGTGGATGAATTAACAACAGTTAAAGAATGTGATTGGCCCACTAAAAGACAAATATTTGTCTAGGAAGCAATTGTAGAAATCAAAGCACTACCAACCGGGAGCAGTTAGAGAAGAGGACAAAATTGAAGATTTTATGCTCCAGCTATCATTTGCCTTCTGTTTCATTTGTTTTGTTTTGTTTGTTCAATTTTCTTCTGAAAAGGGGTAATTTACCCAATTTTTGTAAAAGGACACGTGTCACTTTCTTTAGCCCGAAGCTTGTTGCATCTCACACTATTTAAGTGAGATCCCAAGGCTAAAGAATGGTTCGATTTCTATTTCTTCTAAGTATTGTGCTTAGTCTGGTTTTTGGTCCAAATTTTGAAAGTAAGTTTGTCATGTATTTTGTTGTCAAATTCTTTGAGAATACATGAATATAGAATGACCTGTGTTTCTTTTTGAAGGCCATTCCGAGTCTACTGTAAAGGATATACCATTTTCAAAGGAAATGAATACAAACTATGAACTGTCCCCATATCAGTTCTTTTTGAATTTTGTCTCCTTTTAAATACTTAGCTACCTTGATGTTGTATGAGTAAAAGCTTGTGCAATTGAATGCAATCAAATTAGGTTGTATATCCATTTATCATTGTTGTTAATTCAATGGATTAAATAAAGGCTTTGATGAATGTGATAAGATTCCTTAAGTATTGAAAAGGATTTTTGAATGATAAGTTCTGATAAGAATTGCTAATAGAATTTGTTGTAAGGAAACAAATTAGATCTAAGAATTCGCTATAGACTCTGAACCCCAATGGATTAGGCACTGATCAAGTTATTTCAGCTGAAGGAGAAATATCTTACAAATGGTTTTTCAAATGCATCATCAAATCAAATTTTACTTTTATTCACTGTAGATCTTCAAAGTTGGCCAGCACTTGTCTGTATGGAACGTTTTAGCTTCAGTTAGCCATTGTTGTTGAAAACATCTGCAGATCTATAGAAGAATTCTTGGACATATCGGTTTATGGGATGTGTTTTATCAAGTTAGTAAGAATTATGTATATGTTCAAGGATCTTGAAATGAGAATCAGAATGAAACTAAGAACAATCTTCATACATTTGTTTCAATTTTGAACCATCCCTGGGTACACCCACCCTGGTTTTGCAGAGCCAAAAGAGTAGAAAACCATTTGTGGTTTTGTTGAAGTTGGGTCCAAATACCTTACATATGCAATTGTTAATAAGAATAGGCTAGTCTTTAGATTGTGTATGTACTGTCACTTTGGTATTAAGTATTTTTTCGCTTAGTAGTTTTAGCACTTTTAAAAACACCAACACACATCTCAAGAATAAACATCTACAGATCTAATATATCTCTATGTATCTGAAATACAAACTGTAAATCTCAAATAAATATACATATGTAGCAAAATATAAAAAGTTATATATACGTACATGTGATGGTATCTAACACTGAAATACTCAATAATCAAATAAAAAGTGAAAGTACATGGATGTCATCAAGGAACTGAAATACACATGTGTACATGTAAACTGGACCTCCAATATATATGCATCAAAAAATATATAAATCTGATCTACTACTAGAAGGACCCCTCAAGACGCATATGAATAGAACGACCCTTTGATCGAGTCTCCTGTACATCCTCTCGCCGAGGCGCATCAACCAAGCCCTGCAAATATATATACATATATACATACATGTGTTAGAGTTCTATATTTAAAACATATATATACATACATGCATCATGTACATATACATTCAAATTAAATACAAATTTGCATATATATAGATATATATCTAGTTTTCAAAATATTTAAATAACTTTAAACAAACTATTTAAAACTCAAGTACCTGAGCACTACTAGGTGCCTCAATAGAATCATCTCTCTCATGTATATGATGCCCTGAACCAACAGTATGTGTAACCATGTGCTCAGCAACCTGTGCCTACATGATTTATTATGAGTTAAAGATTAAATTAAATATCTGCATATATATATATCTAAACTAAATTTTTCAATAAATGAACATATTTTTTAATTTCATATGTATTTAAAATTAAAAATAAATTATATATGTACCTGGGTCTTTGGAGGTGGAGGATGATCAGCAGACTCCATCATATCATCTACTGATGCACTTTAGCCTGAAACTCCATGTCCAACTACTAGTAAATATGAGTGAAATGGACTATGTAACTAGCTGAGTACATCTGGTGTAGAATTAGTGCTACCAGGTCCGAATAATAGGTCCATGTATGATGAAAGACCCAGGGTCAAACTAGTATCAATCTCAGATAGGCCTCACAACTGCTCACCAAAATCATCAAGGCCCTCAGCTGTGATATGGACATCTCCAACTCGTATGCTCGAGTCATCTGTAGAGTGTCGTGAGTCTAGTGTTGAATGTTGTGAGCTATGCACAGGTGTATCATCTGTCACTGGTGTGGCGGCCTGTGTCTGTGGAACTGTGTCGGGGCTCTGATACTGTCTAACAACATCCATCACCATGTGTACTAGAATCCTCTGTGTATAAAAAATATAGCTAATAAAGTGCAACATATCCTCCAAAAAATACAGTGACATATCCATATGTGTCTACTGTCCTGAAAGACCACGAATATCGCCTGGCAGTGGTAGCCCAGCAGCTCTATATGCATCATCAGAGGAGGCACCTGAAGTGCTACTAGATGCCTGTGAAGATGGTCGACCAATTGGACGAGGATGTCGACTATGAAGATAACGACCAATAGAATCTGATGTGATACTAGCTGCCACAGATGCAATGTGCCCAATAGTGTCAATTGCTTCCCTTTGGGAAGCAATGACAACTCTATCTGCAATAGGCGCATGTGTAGGAATCGCAGGAGGCATCCTCGGTCCAACAAATTGTCTAAGATCTGCAGGTGGCAGACGATCTACACTGCGGTACTAGTCACGATCTGCCACCCGACCATGCCCCTATCCGTAATAATCAAGAATATCCAATTAGTTGACATTGAGCCCTATACGGAACTCAGCGTACAACTACTGTGCAAAATAAAGGGGTATTTGGTCGTTATTAGGATAACGACCATATGTAGCTAAAAATCCTGGATAGATCATGCTAGCAATAATAGGGTCTCTACATCATCTGATTTTGTAGCCTCTCACCCTACCCTGTGTCCCCTCATAAGCTGGAAATAACTCTCTCTGGATGACATCTTTGGGGGTTACCCTCTTGACATCATCAAATGATGCATCTCTTGAAACCTCAGCCCTAAGCTCCCTAGATATGGAAGCTAATATGGCAGGAGTAAATGAATGGTGACCTCTAAACCTAGCTGTCAAATCCTGTAAACTCCTACATATCGTAGTACATATGTCTCTATAAACACCATCATCAGAGCTCAATATAGAGTGCTACAGTCTAGCAACCTCATGCTCTGAAAATGCAAATAATGCATCAATATTGATGCGTGGAGGTGGTGCAGTAGGACCTCTAGCAAGAGCTGCAGGTGCAGCCTGACCTGGAACATGAGCCGCACCAGGAGCTGGAACATGAGCTGCACGATGAGCCCTACGTTGAGGTACATGAGGAGCCCCACCAAAAGCTGTAGCATGAGCCCCACCACAAGTTGCATGAGGAGCCATATCAGGATCTGCATCAGGTGCTACAACAGGAACCGCATCAACCTGTGTCATAGTAGGAGCCGTAGTAGGAACTACATCAGGTGTTGCACCAGAAGCCGCATCAAGCATATCGTGTGAAGCCATATCTGTAAAAATGTATGAAGAGCTAAATTGTCTGTTGTACATACTTTTTTATTTTTAACATTAAAAATTATACACATGTAATTAAACATACATCACACATCATGGACCTAAATAATCTGTAACACATCCAGACCTAGATTAATTTGCATATAAGTATAAGATAACTTTAAAGTTGAGAGTTTGGTTATGGTTAGAGTTAATTTTTTATTCTAAGATTTTATTATATTTTGGAGGGTATTATTAGAGAATTCAATTAAAGGGTACCTAATAAATTATTTATATTACTCTTAAATGATAATGTTTCGAGGTTTGAAATTCTTGATTGATATTATTAGCAGAGTGAGTCACTGGACTCATAGGTGGCTCTCATCTTCTGGGAGGGTTACCCTACTCAAGATTGTGATTCAGGCTCTTCCTATTTATAGGTTTTTAGTGCAAACACCTCTCATGGGAGTTTTGAAATATTTTGATGCTTTGTTACGACAATTCCTTTGGTCAGGCAATCTCCAATCCTCTAAATGGAGCTTAGTCAACTGGGACATAGTTGGTTTGCCTAAGTTTGCTGGGGGTCTAGGCCTTAAATGTATGGCTCTCGGTGTCAAAGCTCTTGCTGCAAAGTTATACTGGAGATGGTGCAAGAATCAAGATTGGGATTGGGCCAAGATTTTGACCCATAAGTATTTCTTAGGAGTGGAGGTCCAGGATATTCCTAGACTTGAGCTTAATGGTAAGGGGTCCTTTATTTGGGACACCCTTAAAAGGGGTGCTCCTCTTATCAAGGATGGCCTTTTCTGGATCTATAATGAGGGGTCAAGTGTGTTATTTTGGCAGGACTCTTGGGATGGCCACCTTCCTATTCTCTCTAGTTTTCCCCACCTTTTGCCTCTGTTTCAGGTTTTTTCTTTTGCAGGTTGGACCACGATAGCTCACTTCAAGACTGTTTGGAGGTGTGGATTGATGGAGGTGGCTAGTTGGAAGGATCCACAAATTTGGCCCACAGGGGGCTCCTCAGAGATTATCTCCCCAGGCTTCAAGAGACTATCTCTACTAAATGTGATATGTCAGAGCCGATAGATCCTGGTGATTCTCGTATTATTAGGAATTCAAGATTAGTGGATAAAGGATTTGGAACTAGTAGCAGTAAGAGATCTCAACCACGAAAGAGGAAGGTTTGTAGAGTGGGGAGATGGAGTCTTCCTCCTGATGCAATCCTAAAGATTGACACTGATGGCTCCTCCCGTGAGAATCCTGGACTCGTTGGAGTGGGGGGGATTGGGAGAGATGCAGATGACAATGTTATTTTCATATTCTCTATTCAGAAAGGAGTTCAATCCAATAACATGATGGAGGCTTTGGCCATTAAGGTGGCTATGGAGCGAGCTTGTTCTCTTGGTTGGAGGAGAATGGTGTGTGAGTCTAACTCTCAGATTGTTGTGATATGATAAATAATCAGAGAGTGGATGAATCTAGCTAGCAAATTGCCTCTATTGTTAGAGAGATTCTCCACTTGAGTAGCTTTGTGGATGGGATCTCTTTCTGTCATATTCCTAGGGAATGGAATGGAGTGGCTGATGTCTTGGTAAAATGGGCATCAAAGAAAGGTGTTGGTTGGGATATTTATGTTAGGGATGATCTTCCTACTGATCTTGCTAAGACTTTCGAGCAATTAGTGGAAAAGGACAGAATGTAATTGGTTTTGGGTTGGTGTTTTGGTTGGTTGGGTCTGAGGCCTTCTATAATTTGGTTTTATTTGAATAAATTTTTACCCCTTTTTTTTTATTAAAAAAAAATGTTTCGAGGTTTAGGTTTCAAGTTGGGTTACATATATATCATTTAAAACAAGGGTCATACTTCATGTATGTGCATGTATCTCAAATGTAATTTTTAACAATTTAGGATTAGGGTCAACTTGTTTTAATTTTATGTAAGTTAGGCTTCAATTAGGTTTTCAAATAGGGTTTTAGTGTAATTAGGCTCAATTTTAGGGTAAGATTTAAGACCTTATGACACTGTCAGGGTTTACACGAACTTACATAATTTCTAGCATTAAATTTAAGGGTTAATATTAAAGTCCATGGTTAAGAATTTAGGATAAGGGAACTTAGCATATGAAGTTTATGATTTGGTTCAAGATTATGATTTAGGGTATTTATTATCATTTATAATATTGGGTTTAGAAATTAAATTTTAAGGTCAAGGTTAGGGTTTGGATAATGGTTAGGGTTAGGGTTTGGTTAGGTTAGGGTTAGGGTTTGGATGAACATGTATGTTATATTCATACAGGTAGAAATGCAAATTAATCTACATTCTTATATATGTATAATTTAGGATCTCCCCTTAAGACATGTCATTGAATTATATAGTTAATTATATACTTCTAATTATTAAGACATTAAAAATAATAACATATGTACATTTAAACATGAATATTGAAAACATATGTATGTACATCTATATCTACCACATGAACATATTTACATGTACATTTATGAAATAAAATATACATTTTAATCTACATTCTTATGTATAATTTAGGATCTCCCCTTAAGACGTGTTATTAAATATAGTTAATTACACTTAGTTATAAGATAAATTAAGATCAATAGTTAACATATACACAAATTATACATATAAAAATGTGAATTTATTAAAAATATGTACATACATTTACTTTTAACCATGAACAAATATACATGTACATCTATGTTCAAAATAAAAAATTATACATTTTAATCTATATTTTTACATGTACAATTCAGGATCTAGACCCTTAAGATATGTCATTTAATTAAACTTCTAAGATTAAGACATTAAAGTGAATTTGACATATTTACATTTAACATTAACATAAATACATACATACATACATATATATATATATATATATATATATATATATATATATATATATATATATATATATATATATATATATATATATATATATATATATATATATATATATATATATATATATATATAAAATTTGACTTCTAAAATTTTGTAATGTTTTTCTAATTTTTTTTAAAATATTTTTTCTAATGTTTTCCTAAATTTATTTTCAAAATATTTGAAAACTATAAATTTTCTAATATTTTTTTAAATTTTTTTTCTAAAATTTATATTATTATAAATTTTCTAATGTTTTTCTTATTTTTTTCTAAATTTCTTTTTAAAAATTTATATTAAATTATAAATTTTCTAATATTTTTGTAATGTTTTTTCTAAGTTTATTTTCTAAATTTTATATTAAATTCTAAATTTTCTAATGTTTTTGCAATTTTTTTAAAAAAATTGTTTTCTAAATTTTATATTAAATTATAAATTTTCTAATTTTTTTAAAATTTATTTTTTAATATTTAAAATTTTTTTTTATATTAAATTATAAATTCTCTAATATTTTTGTAATTTTTTTTTCTAAATTTTGTAATGTTTTTGCAATATTTTTTTCTAAATTTTCTAATTTTTTTTAATGTTTTTTTCTAAATTTTCAATTTTTTAAAAATATTTTTAAATTTTTTTCTAATTTTGAACTATTTGTTTTCTAAATTTTATATTAAATTATAAATTTTCTAATGTTTTTGTAATTTTTTTAATAAATTTTTTGTAAATTTTATATTAAATTATAAATTCTCTAATGTTTTTGTAATTTTTTTAAAAATTTGTTTTCTAATTTTTTTCCTAAATTTTATATTACATATTTTTAACTATTTTTTCTAACGTTTTCTAATGTTTTCTAATGTTTTCTACATAATATTTTTTGTTTTCTAAATTAATATAAACAAACAATAAAAATATTAAATTAACATTTATATATGTTTTATAAACTATTAAAAACGTAAATAACATTCAAATATATTTTCAAAACTATTAAAAACTATATAACATTCAAATATGTTTTAAAAACACAAAAAGAATGCATTGAAAACATTAAAATCTATTTTGATAATATAAAAAAAATACTTTAAAAATGTTGAAAACATTAAATTAATATTATTTTGACATACCCGATAATGAAAATGAGAACGAAAATGAGAAGATGATGTCGACGGAAGTTGCTCAAGTCACACATTCGCTCGAACGCTCAATGAACAGTGCTCACCGTAAAAATGAATTTGGAAAAGTGAAGAAGACGTTTTAAGCCGCCGAAAATTTTGTCAATATATGTTTGCGCGAACATGTGCTGCGTACTTGTTCGCACGAACATGGCATGATATGTTCGCGCAAACACTCGGCGGAAACATGTTCGCGTGAACATGTCTAGGGTGTTCGCACGAACGTACGAGAAATGGAGATGCGAAAATTTGTCATTTTTTTGAAGTTTCTTCCTCCCATAAAAGTGGTACCTAGTATTGTGGGTTCACCCATTTAGGTATTACTGTTGTTGGGAAGCAAGTGTTTGACATTATTTTCAATGGGATCAATTTACATTGGATATATATCTTCAAGGGAGTAGGAAGCTTCATTGCATTTCACTGGCAACAAACTGCTCACAATTTTACCAAACCAACAATAAGCATAATTTTAGCACCTCTTACTAGAACTCCAATAGACAATGGTCTTGAGAACTATGCATTGATTCCAATGGATTTCACAACTAAAACATCAGAAGTTTTAACTATGCAAGAATTGAAAGAATCTTTTCAAAATCCTAATTGAATGCAATGTAATGGAGATCCATATGCTCCTTCTACATGGAATGTATGGCACTAATAAAGATATCTCTACTCTTGTTATAACGTGCTTTGATCTTGGGAGTCAAGGTTTAAAGATTTAGATTTTCATTAGTGAGAAAATCACCACATTCTCAACCTTGATAAGCCCAAACTTGAGCTCTTATGATTTGAAAGGTAGTTTTTTTTGGAGCTTGGACATGTAACTCTTGGAAAAGGGGATTTGTTGAATAAACATAGGCATGATTTTAAACAGTGTAGGCTTTTGACAACTTTAGTTGGTATTACTTAATGGCAACAAGATGGAAGGATGAGGCCTTGAGGCTTTGTAGGTCATTTAATGATGGATCCATCATCTCACAACACAATAGACCAATCAATCTTAAAAAATTGCATGATTTGTGTTTTTAGTAGTTCTAGGCATATGAATGCATGAATCAATGGAAGTGGCTATATTAAAAGGCATTTCAAATAGCTAGTTATTCCCTTTATGTAATTGGGTGTGAAAAGCAAGAAATGATGATTATAGAGGTGCACTCCACAATGAGTATGGTTTGTGTCATGGTAAGTGCTTAGTCATTGTAGTCAAATTTATTGTAGTACACCTTAGGAATGTCCCTCTTGGTCAACTAGCACCAAAAGAGGAGGTCTTACCCTCCTCAATAATTGGTCCTAAAGGGAACTACTTGGTCACAATGTGGCAGGTTTTGGCCCTAACTTTGACATCCCTAGCACTCAAGAAGAGACCTACCTTAAGAGATTTAATACAAATGTCCTCAACCCTCCTCAGGTTACTACCAAAAAACCCACACTCTAATTCTAGGAAAAAAAAAAATCACTTTTAGGCCATCCCATAATTGAAAAGCAACCACTTTTTATTTCTTAGTTTTTTTTTAGTAATATTTAATAGTTGAGAATTTTTAATAGTAATATTTTATAGAATAGCTTTCCATCAGTTCAAATCTACTTTTGTACACAATTGTCTGATATATGCTTATGTATGTGATCAAGGTAGCGTGTAATCCTCCACTTTTTTCTCTCTTAAAGCTGATTAGGAGAAGTGTGCACAAAAAAAGCATTTAGTTCACCAAAAGTCCTCTATATTTTATGATTTCTTCAATATACCAAGTGTTTGCCAAATCAAGGTGCTGACTCCAAGTCTGGGTTCAAACTTAGCATGCCACATCTATTCTGTAGTCAAATCTAGCAAGTATGATCATGACTAATTTTTTGTAGGGATTACACATATTTCAAACTCGTATCTAAACTTTAATCTTATTATACTAGTTATTTATTTCCTTTTTTCATTTAGCTTAGGATGGGAGAATAAAGTGCTGGTTGTTGAAGGGAGATAATGCTTCATCACAAAACTTATTTCTTATTCTCTTGTAAAGACCATTCCTGTACATAGAAAGTGAGTTCTACCATTTTCACTTTAAAAGAACCATAAAGAAGTTGCTAATACTATCATCAACCCACCTAGCTAAATGAAAACCAAAGGTAAACAATGAAATGATAATTAATATATTTAACGCAAAGCATTCAAGTTGAAATCACCATATCTAATTTGTATAGAAGTTATTACTACTCTCTGATAATTATAAATCTAGTTCAATAGGCTTCTTTATGATCAACATTATACAATTCTTAGGTTTAGAAACAATTGTAGGCTAGTGCTTATAGTTAAAATGATGAAGACAAATTTCAATGTGTCTCTGTTAGATTACTCTAACAGAATAAACTAATCTATGTAATAAAGTTAACAAGATAGAATGTAGAACAAGTATTATTTAAACAACAACACACAAGAAGGTAGGCATGAGTTATCCTTTTAGAAGTCTACCGATGAGTCAGACATTCATGGAAAATATTACAAAAAGCTAGTCCAAGTAGCTAGCTTGAGAATCTCTTGCAGGTAAAATCTTGAATTTATAAAGGAAATGTAAGCAATCAAATAGTTTTAGTTAAAGCCTCAATCACATACATATACAACACATAATTTTATAATATGGTAATGTAATTTTTGGAACATATAAGTATATGCCTATATGTACAAGTAGACATTGGATCACAATAGCCACAAAAATAAAATGCATAACAAGAATAAGTTATTTTGCAAAAGGTGATGAATTCTAATATTATTTAAAAAGACATAAAGTACACATATACGAAGCTTTAGTACCTTTGGTATTAGCTCTACCTTCTTTCTAGCTTCCATTCAAAGGCACAAAACTTCATGATAGCAATGATAGCATAACCCTACGGTAAATTGACAAAGACAAATCAAAATGCATTAAATATTATTATCAAAATTTGTAAAACATGAGAACACTTGTATGGTTCTCTACTAGAGATATTCTTTTATTAATCTTAGAGCTTAGACACATAAATCTTCTTGGAGAAGAACATCAATGATCAAATAAATCACAAATAACCAATATAATCCTATCAAAAGTTCCAAACCCAAATATCCATAATTTCCCCTTCAAATTCTATGTCATCTCCAAATCTTAGAAATTGGATGGCCCCAATTGCACAAATGTGAACCAAAATCAATAAAAGCATGTATGGGAAAGAGTTAGAATAATTTTTCTTTACCTCTTTTGCAATGTTTGTTACAAAAAGATAACTAATGACTAATTTGAAAATTTATTTCTTAAACAATTAGTAACATCTAAAGTGGAGAGAAGAAATTTAGAAAAAATAAATATTCTGAAGGGCTGTAGTTTTTTTAGGGTTTTGGCTTTTGCCAAGTGGCCACCTAGCCTAGCTCAATCCCTTCATATCCCTCACAATTTCCTTCTACTTACTGATAGCAATTGTATCACTCTGCTAGGCCTATGATGAGATTGCAAAACCAAGTGAATGTTTGATTAGAGTAGAGTAAGTGAACCTTTTATTTTTATTTTTATTATAGTGGAATTTTAGTGTTGAAGATCATTTTTTCATCCACTTTAGCTCAAACTACAATAGCATTAATTTCATACCTCATGGATATTCTAGAGACAACCATGCCAGAATTTTTGGTGAACCCAGTGAGCCCAATGCTCCATTCCAACCTATATACACAAAAATGAACTTAGCAAAAATAATGTCAAAGCTAACCACTATCGTGGGAAGAGATTTTAGGATTCATATTAGATAATCTTGTTGGAAAATGGGGTCATATTTGAATCAAAGGTTAAGTGGTGGAGTTCTTGTATTTGTATTTGGTAAAAACTAAGGTATATAGGAGTAAGAATGACAAAACCAATCTTTGTTTGAAACCTTGAAAGCATTTTGCCTAATTTTCCATATTTGGCCTAGTTGAGGGTTAGTGTCCCTAAAGCCTTAATTTGACCCAAGTTTTCTAAGAGCCCTAGAGAGGGGGTAAGACCTTAGAAAAGTGGAGTCCACTTGGAGAGACAAAGGTCAGTATTGGGTAAAGGCTAGTAACCTTTCTTGGCATCTTGCACTAGGTTGGGTGCTACTAGGCACTTAAGAAGATTTTGGTGGATTAAGGCTATAGACTCTGCATTAGTTGAGGCAAGATATGAGCACATATTTTGGGAACCTTACAAGTTGCACTACCTCAACTTGGTGATGCAAGCAATTGGCATCCAAATAAAGTGGGTGAAAGAAATAGTGTGCATTATTCAAGTACATCATTCTTTTCTTTGGAGCATTATGATTTTAGGATATGAAGATGATGAATTGATCAGGATTTAGACCCTTCCAAATAAAAGTGGTAGAAAAGATGACTTATTGGGATGAGAAGATGAGAGGTAGATGGATTTGGGTTTTGTGATTCCTTGGTATGTTAATTTGAGCTTCACTTGGTTTCAAGAATACTATAATATTCTCTACTTAACAAGGCCAACCACATGAAGGTTGAAGCTTATCTGGCCTCACCCCCCTCCCCCTAACATCAATCTAAATTACCTATTATCATCTAATTACATACTTCATTCATTCATCCATTTATGAACTATAAGATTCAATCAATACAATCACATAACATTCATTAATATGATATAAAATTCATTAATACACAATACTAATGAAGAATTCATTAACACATAACAATATTCATTAACATAAAATAAAAATAAAAATTAATATGCATCATTCATAGATAATTACTTAAAACAAAGTTCTTTCATTATCCAACAAGGTTTATCAAAGAGCATTGTTAAAACATCATTCCTTCATTTTGTTTTGCTTAGCTTTCTTAAGAAAAATGCTCATAGGAGCATCCATATCTTCCTCATTCTCCTCCTCTTTTGGCATGTGTAATGTCAAATTATGATGGCTCCTTCTCTTTGGAGGAGTAGGAGGCTACTGCACTAAAGGGGGCTCTATTGCAAGAACAAGTAAATGAGATAAATTGACATACTCTTTTTCTTTTTTTAACTGTTACAAGTTTGTAATTAAGTACTAGTACAACATAACATGCATTTTTCTTACTTGACAATGCCACATCATGTACATTAAAATTTTGATCCACTACCACATCAACATGTTGAACACTTGGAACATGCTCCACTCCTTCACCATGATGTTCAATGTGCTCTGAAATATTCAAAAAAAGGATACACATCAAATTGGAATTGAAGATGTTAAATTATATTCATAATTGCATAATTAATTTCCTATAGAAAATTAATATCTCCACCATTATAATGCACATCATGGCCTTCGTCATGAGCAGGTTCTGTGATAGGATATGAAGGTTGCAATAAAATGTTATGCACACTATTATGCAATCAATTTACATTCAAAACTAACACCAAAAAAGAATTCTTCTCAACTATTTAATTTCATTTACTTTTCATTTGACCAATTTACCTATGAGATATCATTTGGTGCACTAGATTCTTGGGAAAGGCTTTGAGATTCTTTGCATAGGCATACAACCATGACTTTATAGCCTTCCTTCAAGGCAATTTTTCTATCTTCATCTATGAGCTCCACATTGAATTCTATGCCCTATATTTTTTTCTTAATATCGTCAGTTTTCCATGTATATTGGTTTCATTAAACAAAATTGTTTGCAACATTATATAAAAAAAATAAAGATGAAATTTCATTACTCCTACCTACAAGTTGAGACTGGAGATTCATATAGCCACTAGAGCCAAGTTTGTGTTGGCCAACCTTTTGTAGTCTTGCCCTGCAATCTATGAACAATTTCAAACATCTTAGATTATATATTTACAAATATCACTAATTAGTGCATGATTACAATGTACTTAATACTATCATGACATACCTTTTTTTTTCCCCCTGTACTACTTCATTTACTCTATTTTGAAATAGCCTTTTCTCCTTTGCATCTTCTATTATTTTATTCCATTCTATCAATGGAATCATAGGAGGATGGTCATACTTTGGGCTCTCCTTAAGACCCCTTCTATATTGATCCCTCATAGTCTTCATATGCTTTGATGCTCTTTTCAGAATTAGGCCAGTGTCAAAAATATTTTTTCCAAATTTCTCCTCAAAAGATGTAATCAACTAATTTTTTAATTCCACGGCTTGTAAATTCCACCTTTAAAAAAAAAAAATTGGTAGATCAATAAATTTAATATAGTAAAATAAATGGAAGAAAAGAAAAATTATGTAGCAATGATATGAAACTATGTACCTTTTATGTATGGTGGGTCCAAATAGTCTTAATGTCATATCAAAAAGATGATCAAAGAAAAAATTATTACCTAAAAAACATAAAGGGATTATTAGTCCAAAATGAGTAATGTAAAAGTAAACTAAATTTACACTTTAAATAATAACAATTTTAACATAAATATAGTTTTCTTGTTTAGCAACAATGTCCCTGCATATGAACCAGTACTAATCACACAGACTGCTCCAAGAAATGGATCAACTTCAGTAGTACTACTCTCTATTTCTCTATCAACTAAAGATCTATTTATTAGTGCACAAAATAGGACTATAGTAAGATCTATCTGGCATAACTTTTATCACTAGTTACATCTATTGATGAATTAGGGCAAACATTTACAGACCATACTATTCTTTTACTACCACTCCTCATGACGAGTTTGAAGATTTAAAATATTTTACTTCATTGACATCCAATGACCATTAAAGTGGAATTCAATGACATGGTTTTGGAGCTAAATGACATCTTAAAAGATAAAATGCATGGTTTTGTAACTAAAATATCATGTGAAAAACACATTCTAACTAAAAAACATATTTTAACCAACATTTTACCTACATTGACATTTTATCCCCTAGCTTTTAATTTGTTTATAGTAATTTAATAGCTACTCCTACTAGTTAGCTCATCAAAATTTGGGAAACCTTTTTGCAGGTTGTATCACTACATCCCCTCATCCCAGAATTTCAAATAAACATTGGTGAATAAGTGCTAATATTGATTAAACACCCCTTCTGGCCCACTCAAACAAAAAAAACAAAAGGTTGGAATGTTTAATGAATCTTCTATTCTATTTTGACATTTAATTTTTCCAATTAGTTAAGTAAAATTTGTAGGGTGATTAATATTTCTTGTCACTACTCATTCTCCTTGTGTTGACACACAATAATGCTATTACTTCTCAGCACATATATTATGGAAAAGCAAATATGCTTGAGTAGAAGTGGAGAAAACCTCATTATGTTGAAAATATGTTCCATTGTGTGGAAAGTTGCCTTGCATTGCTATTCTGCAAGGAATCTAACATGTGACTAGCAAATGCAAGTTTGAAATGCCCAGTAACATTCAAGGCAAACAAATTAGTGACCAATTTGTGAATTAAGTTTGAAATTAAAAAGTTATCCAAGTCTCAAGTTATCTGTTCATTACTAGTATTGTGAATTAAAAAAATTTGACAATAGTGGAATAATTTAATCTATGAGGAGATCAAAGAAACTTGATGAATTAGCTTAACTCTATGTTTTATTAGCAGTCTAGGCGAGTGGAAATTATGAGACCAGCTAAATATGGATGTAGGTTGAACATGGGCTATCCAATGAGTATGTTGTTTGAAAATTCATTTTTATGGTGGTAATGATTCAAAAATCACTGCTTTATGGTTTTTACAGACCAACTTTTTTCATATTAATACATAATTATGATTATTTATGATGTAATATGTGGCTTCTTTGAGTTTTATTATTCTATTGGAGTGGTCAGCATTGAGCTACACATCGTGGTAGCACAACATGTAATTTACTTTGGAAAGCCCTTGGTCAAGAGCTTTTATGTTAGTTGGCAATTGAACTTTGGAGCAATTAGTTAAGTTGTGTTTTGAATTGCAACATTATAGTAGAATTGAATATTTTAGCATGACTGGTCAAAGTAGTGATATAGGCAGAGCTAGAGTTGATCCATCATCAGGAAGGGAAAAGTTGAGTAAATTGTTGGAGTGGAGTAGTAGAGATGATAGTGCCAAGGCTATCACTGGTCTTTGTCTTGCACACTCTAAGCTTCATCATGTAGATTTAGATAAATTGGCTCAGATATTTGTGATTGTTTAAACAAGCTCTATGGAGAAAAAGTTGTTAATGCAAAGTTTTCCTTGAAACTTCAATTGTTAAGCTTCAAAATATAGAATGGTATTATAGTGTCAACCTAAGGTCTCTCATTGGACAACTTGCAAAAAGTTAAGGCTCCTATTGGTAATGATGAAGCTAAGGGCATTATGTTAAATAGTTTATTTTTTGAATATAGTAATGTTGTGGATGGTGCTTATCTCAAGTCAGCTTCTTGCTTTGGAATGGTGCTCTGCACGAGAAACATTTTTGACATTTTTGATTTGCTCCTTTGATTTTCTTTTTGATGCTAAAAAATTTGAATAAGATATGTTTTGTGAAGTTTCATTTAGGAGACAAATTTGGGACTTGATATTGTGCTCAATATGGATTGCTGTCAAGTGAGTTTCAAAGTATGTGATTGAGAATTATACCCTTCGTAGTCATTAGACAATTATAGAGATCTATCGCATCTCTTAGGAATCATTGTTGAATAATTTGAATTTATGATTTAAGAACATAGCTCAAAGCTACACCTTACTGAGGGTCACAAGACAATTTGATGGATTCTGGTTGGTTTGGGGAATGCTACTTCAGAAGAACATTTTCTAAAAATATGCATTCAAATTAGGTTATCAACATATTTTATGTAACCATTAAAAGGGGGTCCTTATGTGGTAAATTAATGTTTTTAGGATCAATTTAATAAGGGGGGGAATGTTGGTGTGTTTTTATTACATTGTTTGGTAATACTACTATTTGGTAACTGTTAACTACCTGCAAATAATTTGCACTTGTAACTACCTTTGGCCTATAAATTTTCCCCATAATGTATCAATAAAATCATCAAATATTTATCTGCTCTATGTCAAGATCACATATTTATCTATGAAGAGAATTGCAAAAATGTGTCCCAAAGGTGATACAATGCAGTTCTAAGACACATTAGTTTAGTCTAGTAAAATTAATGAATCTTCTATTTAAGACTGCCTAACTATGTTATCCTAGAAACATATTTAATATTTCTAAGAAAACACATAAACAAACATTGATGTAGAAGGATCAAAATATGAAGTTTATTAAATGTAAATGAAACATCATGATAATTAAAGCACACACCAAATGAAATGAAAGATAGAGAGACACCACTAGTCACACTTTCTTCATTGGTAAATGTGTACATAAAAACATACGAAAGTATTGCCACCAATCACAAAATTGAAATTGTTGGAATATGAATTGTTTTACTTCAAACTAGAGTGCAAATCTGTCAAACATGACCTTAAATAAAAAGCTCAAAAAATAATACTAGAATACATCTCTTCAGAAACATATGCATTTTAGAGTTTCCAAAGCTTGTAAGCCAAAATATATGCCTAAATGATTACAAGAGTTTTTCTAGTCATCTTGTATCTAAATAATGACAATTTGGATTAAGTGTAAATGAGCATAGGGACACATGGTGGCTTCTTTCCCAATAAGAGTTACAAATATCTGAAACCCACTACACTCTTTGGCATGATTTATTATTGATGAAAATGTAAACTTCACCCAAACTTGTACAAAAGCTATAGAGATGCATCAATATAAATACTGTAGGCATTATAGACACTTTTATCAAAATTACAATCTCCCCCAGCAAACAAATAAGTAAAAACCATGATCCAATAAACAAACAAGTTGATAATCAGCTTCAAGAATGAAGATGAATCACTTAATAGAGCCTTTCTTAAGTAATCAAAATTGCTAAAATGTCCTACCCTAAATAAATGGTAAACACAAAATAAATTCACAATAACTAGTTTTATTAAAAAACTACTACTAGCTAAACCATAGTTGATGATTGAAAAAAAAAATCAAATTGGTCAGAAAGAACCTACATAATATATATTAGAGATGACTTGAAAAAATACCAAAAAAAATTCATCAAGCCACTGAGAGCTATCATATCGATAAAAGAAAAAGATGAAGATAAACTCATAAAAAATTGGAAACTCTAGTTTAGTGACTTCCCTTCCATAGAGAAGAAATATAACAATAATGATAGTTATCTCATATTGATAATTATTTTACAAGATAAAAATAATTACTAAAATCAACTATTGAGTCATCAATAAAAGTGCTCATATTAACACCAAAACAAATACATTATACCTATAGCTTGCATATGCAATACCAAAGATCATATATTAGAAGTATAAGCTCAAGATAGAGATAACAAAATAGAATAATAACATCTACAAGATTAAAAGGAAAATTAAGGCATTCTTTTGCAGCCTTTAAAACAAACATAAGTAAGAACTTACATTTGGTAGTGGGGTTATTTAATTGGGAAAAAAATTGTAAATCTTCCAAGGTGATCTTAGGATATGCTTTTCTTTAATATGGTTTCCTAAGATTTTTTATTGATCTTAAGAAATGTGGTATTAAATATTGTAGATTGCAAACAATGCTCCCCCCTTGTGGAATGCCCCTAAAACTAGGGTTCCTTCTTGAGCATATGGTAAAATCTAGGGGAATTCTTATCCATATTGATTTTTTGCTTCTAGATAGACTTCTCCCACTATCACACACAATGGAGGTTTCAAAGCAATGTTCACACAACTGGTATTCAATGTAAAAATGATTGCAATTGGCACTAGAGTCGAGAAAAATATGCCATTTCCTTTTGAAATTGAGCACATTTTGAGTGGAGTAGACCCTTGAGATCACAGAGTGGAAAGGAATAGAAGATGATCTTAGCATGTAAAAGCCCTGTGAAACCCCTAAAACTATTTCACATAATTTGAGTTTTATACCTCAAGAATGTCACTATAGGAGACAACATATTTAATGTTTCATTTAATATGACTTTTCAGTGATTGAAACAGTTGATTTACACTGCATCTAGAGTACTTGGGTTCCTGAGAAACATCCTATAAGCATCACTTTTCTCTCTAGTTTGTAGCTAGAGTGCAGGGATAACACACAACTTATGGTGAATTTCACCGTATCTCAATGTTTTTGAGTGTAGTTTCATTTGTCACCATCCAATACTAATATTGTTGGGAGGAACCTACTTTGGTACGTATGTTTTTTTTTTTCCAGTAGATAGATTTGACTAATAGCATGCATGTGAAAGAAAGTAATTTAATATATGTTGATATCCATACTATCAAGCAGTGGAAAGCATCAATGATCTATAGGCTTACAAAAGTTCAATAGGATTTTAAATGCATAAACAAAAGCTACCATTAAAGATACAAATGAAAAGCCAAAGAAGTATGTTTTGCATGTAAGGCTCAATAGCTCAGGTTTGCAAATCCCAATGTCTTAAATAAAATTTAACCCAGGCTCTTATCTATAGTTATACATAGTGATATAGACATAAGGCTGAAAATGATAGTGATGAGGAATGCTTTGCTAGTGGTGGAACTAAAGTATTAATTGTAGACACCTAAATCTGATTACATAACTTAAGTAATCCTATTTAGTCATCTCCTAAGGCATCATTAATTAAGTATTTAATATTTAATTAATCTATTGTCATCCCCTAGTTAATTAGTTAATTTAATTAACTATAGTCCAATTGATTAAATTAAAAGATCACCCAAAATCAATTTATCAATTAAATCCCTATTCCTTTATTAAATTGAATAAATCCTCAAATTTATTCAATTTAATTCTATATCCCCATTTTATTAAATAAATCATTTAATAAAATATCTAAAATCCTAAGAGCCTCCCTAAACCCTATCCTATCCCATAATACAACCCTTTCACACATACTAACCTCACTTAGCCACCTAACTAACCCATCCCATCAAATCTAAGCCACTTACCCCTTAATCCCCCTCTAATCCAAGCCTATTCCTCTTCTAATCATGTGCACAATCATAAACATGGGTTAAGACTTGCTAACCCAAGCCAAAGTCAACAATCTCATTCTCCCCTCACCCTCCAACATTTATGACCCAAGCCAAAGTCAACAATCTCATTCTCCCCCCAACCATCTCTATTTATGGCTCAACCATCCCTCTTTATGGCTCAACCTCCCTCATTACTCCTTTGACCAACCCATATCCTACCCTCTCACATCCAATCACCCTATGACATGTGTCACCTCCTAATTGGCTTCAAACAAGCACAATCCATGTGCTCCCCTTTGAGTGCATCCTAACCCTCCCTCACCATCTTGCCATCCTTGCATCTTGACCGTCCATCCCTCTACCCCTTGGCCTATAAATAGAAGCCTTTCCCTTCACAAACATCATCCACTTCTATGCTAATGATATAATGCTATTTTGAGAGACTAAGGACTATCAAAATACCATCATAATAGTGAAATCCATCCACAAATCCACTTTGATCCATATTTTTCATTGAAGCTTGAGCAACATTATTGAGTACACATCTCCATCCAACAACGCATCTACATCAAAGGATGCATCTACAAAATCAAGGAGGCTTTTGGAGTGATATTCCTCTTAGTTTGCACTCTCTTACACCTTCTTTTGTCTAATCTTATATGTGAATATAGTTTTAGTTTGTGAATGTTTTCCTTATTGTTAATGTTCTTTGCACACTAAATCTTGTTCTACATTTTGGCATGCCCAATGGGACCCCCACAAATCACAAGGTGAATTTTTTATTTTTTTAAAAATTTTTTTTATTCAAAAAAATAAAAAATAAAAAAATAAAAAAAAAAATAAAAAATTTGGGTACACCTTTTTTTTTGTGAAAGTTTGGTAAAAATATGCATATTCATATATATATGTTTTAAAAAAATAAAAAATAAAAATAAAAAAAGTGTAAAATGCGCAACCCTACCTACCTTCTCTATTCGCGGCCTCCTCCATCTCTACTTTGCTTCCTCTGTGCTCCTCTCACAACCTGCTCTTCATCCCAGACAAACCGCTACTACTATCCATACCCATTTTCAAAGGACTCTGCTCCTGCTTCCATACTTTGCCATTACCTCCAATGCCTCTTATGGCCTCCTCATAGTCGCAACCTTTGAAGACCACCAACACCGCTGCACTCATTCATTGGGTTCTAGCCATTTTAGTAAAACATCATCATATTAAGTCACTATATAATCATGCATAGTCCACGCCCATTGGATCTGCCATGTTAGCAGGTCATTTTTATTTTATTTTTGCCTATGACAGCCATATGGCCATGAAATTTAAACTTGCACTTTGATGATGTTAGCATGACATCATTTTTACATGCCTTTTTAAGCCTTGAGAAGCAACATTTGGTGTTTTGCTCATAACTTGAGCATACAAACTCTATTTTTAGAAAATGAAATATTGTCAAAAAGCTGGTTCTGAGCTCGTCATGATGGTATTAGTTTTTATCATATTTTGCAGCCTTTTAGATACTTATTCTCACTATCAATGGCTACAATTTGGTGATTTTTGCAGGGATATTTGCTAACTCATGCATTGTCAGTTGAAGACTTCTATGAAACCACTAACCATGTTTCTTGCAGGTTCTCCTTACATGGTTTAATGCTCTTGAAAAATGAACTTGAATGTTTAAACACTTGTCTTTGAATGCATGTTGCTAAAATCAAATCTTGAATGCCATGGAGTAAAATATAACATTTTCATTGGAATGCATGATCAACACAATCTTGGATGCTAAAGGTTAAAAAGAATGAACGTGATGAACATTTGATTTTGGGTATTAAAGAACATTGCAAATCAACACACTTCAACTTTGGTGCTTAAAATGAACTTCATTCACTCTTGAATGCTCTAAAGTGAAAATGTTCTTATTCCCTCCTTTTTAAAAGCTTTCATGCACATGGATTTATTATGTTGATGATCTCTCAATTTCCATTATGTTGATGATGCTATCAAGTTGGAATGAACATTGTATGCCATAATCACAAGTGTCTTCAATCATAGCTTACAAAATCTAAATCATCAATTGGAATGAACGTGTGTCTTTTAAACCCAAGATCATGTATGTGGTCTTGTTTTACACTTTTTAGGGGGCCTGCTTGAGAATTTCATCACCCCTTGGGATGACCTCAACTCTAGCATTCTGGTAGAGTATAAACATTGGCAGGTGAATTGAAAGACACCTTTCTTGGAAGCATAATCTTGTCACTCTTGGCTAAGCCCCAAAGAACTTTATACATTTGGGAAGTGAAGGTGGAGATTTGGGTTACCATCTCCTCCTGGATGAGTGGCATTATTTTCTTTCATCTACAAAATTGGGCCTCGCATACCTTGCATATATTGAGGACACCCCTAACTAATCTTGTATATCCTAGCAAAAATCTTATAGGGTTTTTGGTGTGTTTGATGTGCTTGAGTGTTCAAAATCCTCCCCATGTTTCAAAAAAAATCAAGACCTTTTGCTAAAGATATCACTTATACACCATTCACAACAATTGTTAGCAAGTCCATTCGCAACAATTGTAAGTCTAGTTTGTTCCACTTTATCCCTTGGTAAATCATTCAACCCAAATGAAAGGCATACTTAGCGTAGTCACTGCCTCATCAAAGGTTCATCGACAACTTCCAAAGCATTATCATCATAATCACACCCTTTCCTTTCATCATTCTAGTCTTCCATTAATTCTTCCTTATCTTGAGATAGCTAAAGTCTTCTTAGTCATCTCCCCACCCTATTTCCATATCCTTTAGAATCAGTCTTTCCTTTCGTCATGAGCTTAATCCAAATCCAAATCTAAGCTTCCTAACTTATCCTAATCTACATTTTTGTATTCCTTTATATTCATCCTTCATCCCCAACACATCATGTCACAATCCTATTATGATGAGTTTGGTCATCCCACCTTTTCTCCCACACCATCCTATTCCAATGATGATGATGATCTTGTCGACTACGATGGATATATTGAAAGCCTTAGAGATATTACTACCAACATCCTCCAAAATCCAAACATTCCTCCAAACTACTCCATCTTTCCTCCATGCATATCCATTAATACTCCCTACCATACCTTTGACAAGGGAAATCCATTATTATCCTCATCCTTACCTCCTTCCTATATTGTGCCCACATATTCCTCTTATACATCAGTCATATCTCCATCTTCCTCTACCTTCATCTCCCAACCTCCACCATTCTAGAACAATTCTAGTAGCTACATCCCTAGTCCAAATCCACCATCCCAATATCCTCCAAACTACTTTCCAAATCGTCCAATCAATCCTAGTCATACAACACATCACCTCAATCCCCTTGCTCCTCCTAGTCCAACACACCCATCTCCAAGGAATTTTACAAGGGAACCCAAAGCAGTTCCATCTCCCACCCCCATCACTCCTCTTACATCATCCTATCACTACCATCCCTATTGCATCCACCTCACTTATCAAACCCCTTCCATCTCCTACCTCCCATCCATCGAATCCCTCCAAATCCCATCCACATATCCTCCTCCTAGCATTATCCAAAACCCATGTAATAAATCTAATGAGTCCACCCCCCATAAAACCATCTCCATTGGAGAACCTCCCACCCATCCATCTGCCTCACTCAAAGAAACCATCCATACTTCTCCTAGCATACCATCCACTCCCATCCATCCCTATCAGGATCTTGTCCAAAAGCATGTTGAAATATCCTCCAACACAAAAGAAGATCCCACCATCCCACTTATTCCCCTACATGATCCACTTTTACCATTCACTCCATCCAACGAGCAATCACCATCCCTTCCATATCCAAATCCTACCATTATACCTAAAAGTATATCTCTCGATGTTGGTATCCCTCCTACCCCTTCAAGGTCCCAAGTCCTTCCATCTTCAGCCCATAGTTCCCATCCATCTTCTTCTCCATCTATTTTGGGCCCTTATCCTATTACTTCTTTTCAAACATCCATTTTAGATCCATATATCCCTTATCTAAATCCCACACCCTTTCCATCCATTTTGGGTCCTTATATACCTAATATGAATCCTTTATCCCCTCCATCTATCTTGGGACCTACACCTTCCATGTTTCCATCTATTTTAGGCCCACATCCTTCATTCCCTCCATCCATCTTTGGCAATTATATCCATCCATATCCTGTATTCCAATCCATCATTCCATCCCCTCATATCCATAAGCTAGATCATTGAAGGCACTCATCCTTGAATCCCTTCCAACCTTCAAATTCTATCATTCCATCCATAATCCCTCCATATCCCCCATGCTCTTGTTCACATACCATGGCTAATAGAAGCAAATTGGATGCCAAAATTAAAAAGCTTAAATCCAAAAATCCACAAAAATCCAAGTTTTGACATGTCCCTTCTAAAATACATGTTCCAAAAGTGAAACATGTAATCCCAATCAAAGAAAAAGTCAAGAGGCCACAAAGGCCCAAGCTACAAAAGTAAAAAATAATGTGGATACCTAAGATGCTCATAAAAGAATTGCATCTCAAAGAAAAATCTCAATTGGCATCCATTCATGCTACTCAAAAGCTGCCTCATCCATTCATCCTTTATCCAAATCTCCATATATACATCCTTCATCCCCCCAATCCACTATTAGACCATATGCTTCTTATCCTAAATTTCCCATCCTCCATCTGCCAACTTTACATGTAGTCCTTATATTTTTCTTTCTCCATTTTCTCCTTCACCTCATTCAATACCATCTTTCCCACTACTTTATCACCTCTAAGGGTATGTGCTGATGATGATCTTTCCATTTTCCTCATTCATTTACCCACAAGCCTCATGTCTTTCCATCCATTACTGGCCAACTCTTAACTATCGTTCTACTTGTATAATCCAATCCTTTTCAACTCCCTCCCTTCCTACCAACATCTATGAGTCAAAATGCATAAAAAAAGTCAAAAAAATTTAAAAAAATCATCCACTAGTGAAAACTTGGCAATTCAAGCGGCATGGATAAGTACCATGATGAAAACTTGGCAAACAAGTGTCATGCATAATCCATTTATCCAAATGCTCTATACACTTGGGGGCATGTTCCATCACCCACCATACCCACCAGATCTTATCCATTTCACCCTCCATCCTCCTTCGGATCTTGATAAAAATAAAGTCCACCACTAGATACACGCTCTTGGTCATCCTTTTGATATCCATTCCCCATTGAAGTTTGTCTCCACCTATCCTTTCTCCACCCCCCCTTTCATCCATATATATCCTCCCTCATCCTAATCCACTGAATATTATTATCCCCTATCTTCCTTGCTCCTTCACATTTTCTATCCTAGCTTCCCTCTACACCATCCACCCCTCTATCCTATCACACCCCTTATAAAAAAATCCTCCTAGCTTCCATATATCTCCCTTATCCTCTTATTGACCAAGCTTTCATCCTCTCACTTCCCTCATAAACCCTCCCCTTGAATCACATAGACTGGGGGCACTATCTTCCTTGGAGATCATGTCGTGTTCATCCTTCTATTCCCCCCATCCTAGCCCTATTTTTTCTCATCATTCCCAAAACCACTCATTCCCTTTTCTTCTATCCTTTCACTTCTCACCATCCCTTCATCTTTCCCTTGCCTAGTACATCCCTTGGCATTGGTATCTAGCTCTCAGCTATCCCCATATACTCCAATGTCATCCATAAAATCCCTTCATTACCTCTTTAGGTACCTCACATGGTCTTGTCTACCTCCGTATTCCACCAAGTCTCACTCACATCCTTTGTTTCACCCCCATAGACCCAAAAATAATCCAAAATTATAAAAAAACATTCAAAAATCACTCCACATTACCAAAAACATTTCAAAAATCACTAAAAAATACCAAAAATTAACATGAAATTTGTTTCTATATTAATATTAAAAATTACAATAATTAATGTTTATCTCCATTGAAGGTGTGTGAGATGGTGCATCCATGTTGCCCTATGAAAAATATTCGTAAGTCTTAGAAATCAAGAATGAGAAATTAAAGTAATAGACTTACCAAAAAAAACTATTAATAATAAAGTAGATTGTATATGTAAATCATTTTTTTTAAGTTAGCCAAAAATTTGGTGTAACTAATGTGTATATCTGAAAAATATTTGACATGTTCTATTTAATGTTTATATCTGCACATATTATTTGGAAAAAAAAAATTGGTCATACATGACCCCATCATAGTTGACATTGATTCTACCTAGACATTTTATTGATCATCATGATCTTCATCCATGTCATCATCATCATCATCACCACCATCATCGTACTTGTCACTTTGATCATTGTTGTCACCACCACCACCTTCATTTCCATCATCATCATCTTCATCACCATCATCATCATGACCATCATCACCATCTTCATCACCATGATCATGACCATCATCAACATCATCATCATCATTATCACCATTATCTTCAGCATTACCAAAATCATCACCATCTTCTTCTTCTTCATCACTAGGTAACTTTCATTCCTCATAATCATTTACTTCATCTTGAGCTTCTTCAATATCTTCTTCTTCTATCACATTATACATCACTAGACTTCCTCTTGGGTCATGTCTAACAACAAATGACCAATGTGGTTTGTGTGGAACACCAAAGTAAGACACTTTTTCGCATTGGCTTGGAGGAACATAAGGCTCATCTATGACTGGTTCAAATGATATTGTATTAATCATAGTAAATCCACTATCATGTTTAATAACAGTCCTATTAGGATCATTTTGATTCAGCTATAGCCTATACCATTTGATGACAAACATGACTATTTTGAATGAATTAAAGTCACACTCAAGTATATCATCCAAAATGCCATAGTATCAATTTTTAGATTGTTGAGGATGTATGTTAGCTCTAGATGAAATATTGGTGACTGTGAAGACACCACTTATCCTAGAATCACACATTTTCTTCGTTTTGTCTGACTTTTTTGTGCAAAATTTATAGCCATGGTAGTACACAGCTTTGTGGTATTTGACTTGCAATTATTCAAACATGTCAAGATTATTTGCATCGATCTGTGAGTTGATATTAAAATTATGTCTCATGATTAGTAATCTTATGCATACCTTTGTATCTCTTAAGCCATTAGCATAACATTGGGATCTCCTTTATGATGAGCTTCTTTAAAAAATGATGCAACACCATCCCATGTTAATGAACGACCATTTTCTTGAGACTGTTCAATCCATATCATCATCCAATCAAGATTGTTCTCAATACACAAATGTAGTGCATCTCACTCATGACCAATTATAAAGAAGACAATTACACCAGTTAGAAACAACTTATATATATTGATGATGGAAAAGAATTAGTAAACTACAAAAAAAAAAACTTATAATTACCTCTCACTCTCCTCAATTTACCTTTCCCCGTCAGGTACTCCCCTTCAAATTTGTCATTAGAGTTGGGATCCCAAATGTGATCTACATGGATATTTGCTATAAAATTTGGATGATATTCACTAATTTACACCATGGTCTGGTATATCATATGTCTCTCTACCATAGAACCCTCAGGATGTGCTCTTTGTTGAATCAAGCCCTTCATAAATTTCAAGTGCCTCTCAACCATCCGCATTGACCTAGTTTGTATAGGTCCACACAATTCAATCTCCTCAATTTGATATATGAGGTAGTGTTCTTGAGCATTCAAAAAAGTTGGAGGTAAACACTTTTGTATTTCACACATAAGTTGTGGAATTTTTCTCTTCCAATATTTTATATCTTTTTTATCAATTTCTTTATATAATAACCACCTAAAAGAGATTCAACACACAAAAACACATAATTGAGATTTTAAATAAAATTATACAATAGATTTCAGATAAAAAGCTACAAATCTAAAAAAAAACACTTCTAACTTCATGTATTTTCCATGATCATATATAACTTGTTTAATACTGTTGTCAAAATAGTGTGGAAGGGATAGAGGTAGGATGTATTGAAATCATTAAAAAATGATCCTTTCAATATATTATAAATAATACAATAGGTAGTACATTCAATTTTATAAATATACTATAAATAGAGAACATGACTTACCTTGACAAAAGTATGCCAATCATGTATTTTCAACCCTACCCCAAAATCACCTTTCTTTGATAGAAGAGTGCTTATATTTGCAGTAAATCCTGTTGGAAATTTTCCTTTTTTCATGACTTCTTTTAATGCATCACTTTGTTGCTCCATTATTAACTAAGGGCAATTGTATTTATGTGGTCTCCATTGCTATTTGATGGAATGAAATATTTTAGTGCATGATTGGATTCATGAATTTTAGTACAAATTTTGGCAATTTTTTCTCTATCACACCTTCCATCCAACATTTTTTATAGTGTCTCTATTACATTCTTTCCAACATGCATAGCATCAAACAAATGCATGATAGTGAGATCCTTGTAGTACAGTAACCTACTAAATTGAGTAGGATAACTTTTCATTCCTCTAGAAAGTTGGTAATTGATGCCTTGATGACCTTCATGAGCATCAATTATAGCATTAGCAAATATAAGACAATATCAAAATACAAATTTTAAACTTCAGACAATAAATTGGACATTACCTCGACGATTTAGTTGATTGTATTCCAACTTCTATAGATGAGGTGTCATTATTCATGGTCTTGATGATGTCTCTTCTTTCCCATTGAAAAGATATTTTTCAGCAATTTGATACCTATGATTATTGTGGAAAAAGTGCCTAAACTCATCAAACACCTACTTTCCTAAACTTCTTGAATGACTAGATTTCATCTTCAGACCACAAACTAGACATGCAAATTTTTCCTATCTAAAGACCTACAAGATCATGTACAATTGGATCACGTACAATTATCATGCACAACTTAAGCATACAATAGTAATGTGTAAGCACTATAGTAGACCAAAAATATGTGATCTTAAAAATATAATATACTGCAAAAATGAGTTAGCTCAGGGGCATCATGTATTGTCCATACAAGAATTACATGGAATTGAAATTGTTGGTGTCCTATTGATTTAGAGATGTCATACATAATGATGCCATTCCATAACTTTAACAACTCATCAATTAGGGGTTCAATATACAAGTTCATATCTTTAACTTGGTACTTACCTAGTAATTGAATAAACATAAATATTACATAATTATTATGACCATTTTCATGCACTATTTATAAATTAATTTAAATAACTATAAAATGAAAAAAAACTTGGCACAATCATTGACAACATTATGTGCTCCCTCTTTATGGACTTCTAAGGAGGAATGTTATTGTTAATAACAAAAATAGGCCACAATGAGTAAATAGATCTCATATCTCCATATGGATTGACACCGTCTGTTGCCAATGAAAGCTTCAGATTATGAGGTTCTTCTTTAAAGTGTGACCATGTTTCTTCTATCTCTTTAAATGTAGAACCATCAATATGCATTCACATAATGTCATCTTGATTTCTATTGTGTTCATGGTAATCCATAAATTGTGCCAAGCTAGTGCACCTAAATAATCGTTAAAGACATAGAATAATGGGAATCTATTGAAGAACCTTGTGAGGCAACTTTTTTGTTATTTGATCTAACCAATATCTACTAATATTACAATCAAGGCATTCTATTGCAAATTCATGTTGTTTATGATATAGTATGTGATCATTGGAACATGCATCTATTGTTTGATACTTCATTCCAATCTAATTCATAATGGTAAATAATTCTTGGTACAAATAAGGAAAAATGTTTGATGGTGGTAATAAGAACTCACCTATCAACCTACAACAACAAATATGCATTGTTAATATAATGAATAGTAATTGTATGGTAACATTGAGGATGAAAAAAATGGTATACCTTAGCATATGTGACATTGCTACATTGGATAAACCATTCATAACCTTTAAGTTCACCAATAATACTATAGTAAAGAGTAGAGTTATTTGGGAGCCTTCGTATAAGGGCTTGTGTGCCTTCTCAAGTAAAGGTATATCAAGACCATCTTCATCACCATTATCAGATTCACTAGTACCATCATTGTGAGCCTCTTCATCACCTACTCCAATACCATCTTCTTCAATCATGTCCTCTAGCACATTATCATCTTCATCCATGGGGAGTGTTATCCTTAGCTTAGATATTCACACCTCCATGTTCTTCCAGTAGGAAATCCACATTTAGAAATGGACAAAAGTTGTGGCCCCCTTCAATGTGACCATGTTGCCTACAATGACTCTGGGCTGTTGTGATTAGAATTCTTTGATCCTTTAACCCTTTACACTTTTTGTAAGGACAATAACATTTATCATGTTTTCTTCAAAATTGAGACCACAATGCAGCCATTATCTCATTATTTTGTTTTGGGTTCATACTGTCAGGGATGGTCTTTCTTCACAAGAAAATATATCTACAAATAAATTGGACATGTTGTAGTTCATGTTTATATCTACACATATGGAAATTGTTGATTAATGTTTTCAAATGTAACTAAAATGATCCTATAATTCCTAGAAGGCCTAGATGTTTGCAAAATGTGGAGTTATAGACAAAGTATCTTAATTATTTGCAAAATGCCTCAAAGAGATGTCACAAGGTGAAAGTTACTTAGGTGATATCAACAACATGTCTTGACTAATCTTGATAGCAATGACTAATGTGATTAATGCATCAACTAATGAAGATGACTAAAATATTGAAACATATTAATGTATAGAAATGTTTTCTCGAGGAAATATATGCTCTTTAGTAAGATATAAAAGGAAATATGAATTAGATGTGATCTATGTGTGCTCTAAGTAGATGGACATTGCCTTTTGAAAATTATTCAATAGGGGCATCATATTTTCATCAATTTATTAAGAGGTTTGTATAGTTTGAGATTGGAGTAGGAGACAATTATCTTTATTCTAAGAACTATAGACTAAGTGTAATTAGACATTTCATTGCCTATGGTTTTACAAATTTCTCATAAAAATAAATAGATTCTTGAAAGATGGGTTCTTGAAATAGGTTCCTATTTCAAGAACCCATCTCATTTAAAGAGCACATCTCTTAAGAATCTATTTATTCTTTCCATTTCAAGAGTCCCTTCATTGTTTCCATTTCAAGAATCCATTCATTTTTTCATTTCAAAAACTCATCTCTTAAGAATCCATTCATTTTCATGAGAAATAGCTTTTTGAGACTGTTGTTCATGAAACATGGGTTTTTGAATTTTTGAATTTTGATTTGAAGGACAACACAGTTGAACCCTGAAAACAATATCACAATAATGGAAGTTTTTAGTTACTCAAATGGAAGCTCATAATTTCTTTATATAAGAAACTAATAGAGTGTTCCTTTTCACTTTGTGTATTTAAGAATCTAATTGGAGTGTTTCTTTTCACTTTGTAGCAATCAATATGTGGCACCTTAGAATTATTTATCCATCCTAGGAGGAGTGTAGGCATATGCTGACCTATCTAGTCCATCATAGGTCTAGACATTGGCCCAAGCTGGCAAACTATCTTCACTATCAACTTATTCAAACTAGAATGTGGGTGGTGCTAGACCCACATTAGATTCAAACTAGAATAGAAATGGCTATGGGTCATCAAACAACATTTACCGTAGTATATTCTATTAGTGATTTCAACATTTTAATTTTGTTTATGTTTACGATAATTGATTGGCAGATTTAATTTCATTATAAGATAATTACTGCAATCCCTATTTAATTTCATTATAAGATAATTATTGCAATCCCTAAACTTAGAATATTTGAGTTTGCAATTAAACTATGTAATGGATGCTATGAATATAATTGTGTGAAAAATAACGATGAATAATTTCACTTGCTATCTCTAATATATACAATTATATATATGCTAAAAAGAATTGATACTTCTTGCACTTAATGGAATGATCCTTGCTATATCAATTATGTCAATATAAACTATATGCAATGGAGATGTAATGGTATTGCTTCTACCAATGCAAATTTTTGTCACTAGTATGACTTCAATAACATGAAATATCTAATCCTTATTTATTGCTAATGGTGATACAATTGTATTAATGTTATTTCTAATATAATCCTTCAATGCTTGCAATCAAATATAATTATTTCTTAAAATTAGATTTGATGTTTTCAATTTTTTGATAGGCTTATGAAATTATGGAAATGTTGCTATGTTAGATATGATCAAATAATTCTTGCAACATGGGTACTATGTTTGATCTTTCTTTAAATGTGTACAATCAATAATGCCAAAGGTAGTCGTTCAACATAACATGTTTATTTCAAATTGATGTTGAAATAAATGATAAAGAATGTCCTTTTATACCATGTGCTTGGTGTGAGAAGTCACATAGGATAAAAAATGCTCTCCGTCTCTTTGTAATGTCACTCTTCATAATAGCTAATTGTAACACAACCTTGTAATTTCCTCCTTCCATTATTAATTACTTATCAAAACATATCATAATTCACTATCTTAATGTAGATTAGGCTTGATTACCATCGTCAAGGTACCTATTCATGATTAGTAATTGATGAGAATGGATTAACATTTTGTCTTTCCATAATGACATCAATTTGTTAACAACTCAATGCTAACATTAACATGAACTATCATATTATGGATAAGGTAGTTTTTTTTTATCTTTATCAGTCACTGTGATATTGATTATGGATGTTATTCTATCATTAATGTTTGAAAACATTAGCCTCTAGTGTGATTGGTTCATGCCTTAGCCAATACTAGTTGCCAATGGCCATTGTTGATTCTTGAAAATGTTCTTTGATGGCAAACATGGATCCTCCTCTTAGTCAATCTATTAATCTTTCTCTTACTTTGTGATTGTTTATTTATTACAAAATTAAATAGATATACTAATATTTGCACTCACTCTTCAACCCTCAATATTGTATGTTGTTCCTTATCAAACATTGATGCTTCTATCAACTCCCTTAATCTTGTTTGTGATTTTTGACACTTGTCTCGACTAAGGTTGTAATCTTGCTCACTACTGTACAATGCATTTTTTTTGAATAGGCATCTAATCGATATCTTCAATTGATATTGATCACTATAATCTTATCAGTATCTTCTTTTTGATGCTCAACAACCTTCTCTATTAGTTAGCTTCCTCACAATATTAATTATATGATCAGTCTTAGTAGGATTTGATTGAATCATCAATATGCATTGATTCTAATTGTCCTTTGCAATTTTTGATCAATTGATCTATGCAATCGCAGTCTATAAAATTCATGATGATGTCTTGAACATGTCAATGAAAATGAAGATACATACTTGGTATGATTGACATGTTGCCCACTTTCTTGGCAAAGTCATCAAAATCTAGGACTAATCCTTATTCCTCTGATGCAACTATGGACTAATCCTTATTCCTCTAATGCAACTATGGACTAATCCCTATTCCTCTGATGCAACTATGGACTAATCCTTATTCCTCTAATGCAAATAGGAAAACCATCTTATTCATAAGACTTCACAATTTTCTAGGCATCTTATTCTTCTACTAATACATATGTAGATCTAATTTTAATTGTCAATGTGTTATTGGTGTCAAGGACTACCACTCCTTGCCCACAAAAGTACTTTATTGTCTAGATGTTATTAGTTCGATAATGGGTACACCATAGTAGAGTGGGTATGTCAATATCTCTAGTTCCTTTGACATATGGCTAGACACAAAATCTAGTAGTTTTTAGTTTTGTTATGCATAACTAAATATTGTTATATATTATAAACTATAGGTCTTATTTTGTCACAAATAAACTTTAGAAATGTTGATTGTATTTGTCAAAAGTAGAATTTGAGTAAAAAAAACATTATATGCTATGACCAGGGTTTGAAAGGAAAATTTTAGTTTCTTTTTGGCTGTCATAGTGAAGGAGTGTGTCTTTTTATACGTGGATTATATCTATGAATTAGTGGATAGGATACTTCAATAGAGAGACCCAATCTATATTGAAATATCTAAAAATTAATCAACTTGAAACTACCTAACACATAAACAATAATAGTCTAAGAGCACCAATTACAAAAAATTCCTGTAGCAGAGTATAAGTTAAAAGTTAAACCCTCTTGAACCATTGTGCTCACATATTCCATAACATGAAAGAAAGATAGAATAGATACCATAGGTTTAACTAATTTGAGGGGCATAGAACTTACAAGAGTGCTCAAATCATCTACAATGAGCTCATAAGAAGGCTAGATCTTTGGGAGAAAAAAATAATATCATCCACAACATTAGAAAATGTGTCAAAATTTAGCTAGTTTAAAGCATATAATTGATAAGGCTTATCTCAAAGGAATATCTAGCTATTGTGCTTGTATGATAAGTTTCACTCTATGATGTGTGCATTTATAAAAGATATCAATGATTAATCATGGATATGAGACTTTGATTTGGGGTCATTAAAACTTTTTTAGTAAATGATATTTCAAGATGGAGGAGATTAATCACAAATTCTTTGTTACTCCCATGACAACTTCTTGTGAATTTTGACTGATTGTCAGCCCTCTTATTATCTTCTTCTCACTTATATGCTTGCTAAATTTTTATTGTGTCTTTTCTGAGATAATGTTCTCCTTTAGCCAATAAGGAAACTAGCAAATGGAACACCTTTATGACTAATTGTCTTACAGAGGTTCCCAGTAATAGATATTCTCAATATTCAAATAGAACAATATTGTCCAATACCTAGATGGACTAATCACATTATCTATAGGCTACAATACAAGTTCAGATTTAATACAATTTAAGCAAAGAATATACAGGTTTTCTAATGCCCATAAATTCATGAAGAGCAATTATGTTTGAAATAGATACATTAAGTTAGGACTCTAGATGGAGTTTTACAATAATCAACATGTTCAACTCATATCTAGAATTTTATTTTGCTATAGGTATGAAGCAATACTTTAACTAGCAAACTAGGGTTCCAATGATGGTTCAAATCCTTCCAAATCTGCACTTCTCCCCATAGCTAATATCCATTTATTTTCCAAACTTACATGTTGTCAATTATGGAAAGAAACCACCCAAACCCTAGTTTCTTGGCCCTCAAACTCCCATGTCCCTCTTGAAAGTGGGATAGATAGTTGAGGAAAAGGTATGGCCAATTGATGGTGGATAACTACAACATGCACTTCCAAATCTATTTTTTTTGCTGTTGTAATATTAACAATAAAACCCCCTTCAAAATGAACCAGATTGGTGCCAGAGCACCTCACACAACTAATTTGGAAAAGGAGACTATGCAAAATTTCAAGACATCCAAAGAAAATTTAGAGGATGGAATGCACAATTAGGGTAAATAGATTAATTGGAGGATCCTAGCGCCTATGATGACTTTCAAATAGTACAATACATTAGCATATTTACAATGTCCTCAAAGGACTACTTTTCATTTTGTAATGTCCTCTTATGGACTAAGAACCTGATTGTTATGGACTAATGATGTCCAAGTCTTTAATTGTGTTTAAGAAGTCTAGGAGGGGTATTAGGGAACTAGGTGAAAGGCTTTAATAATGAGAAAGGCTCTAATGTTTAATAAAGTCATTTTATGTTTTAATTCAAATTTTTAAATCATAACGACTACTTTAGGAAGTTAGAGGGGATTTTAAACTTGTTATTGCTTTAAGACTAAACTATTCAACTCAATGATGAGAGTTGGTTGAAGTAGTTTGGAGAAGTTATTTTGAAGGTTTTTATATATTTTTGTGAACTCTTTATTATGGGACACACTAGTATGAGAAGATTGGTGTATTGAATTGGAGAACAAAGCAATAAAACTACTCTATTTTCACCAAATTGTATGATTCCTAGAATCTCAATTGGATTGGTTTGAATTCCTTATGTTTTGATACGGTTTTCTTGATCATTTTACTTTTTATTTGACCAATTTCGTAATTTATTTTAAGTTTGTTGTTGTGCTAGTAACTGTTACCAGTCGAGTGTTTATTTGAGTTTATTATTGCAGTAGGGTTCTCAGAGTAATGAATAACACTCCATGAATATGAAGGCTTGATATTTATGGAATGAATTAATTTAACTTATATTATAAATGACTAACCAAGCATATGTAGAGTTGGATCGAATAGAGGTGATCAGAGTCAAGATAGTGGGAAAAGTTATTGAAGTTGAACACCAAGGTGTAGCAGTGGATGATATGTCCACTTGAGGCATACATTTTATGCTTTGTAACATTTGAGTATGGATAATGAAAGGTGATTCAATCACCAATTTGGCTCAAAAGTGTGGAGAATCAAAAGATTGAGGAAGCCCTAGATTATAAGGGTTTGAGGGCACAATTTGAGGATTTCTAGGTTACAAAGTGTTGGAGTATAATTCCTTTTAGAATTAAGCATTTGAAGAAACTATCTAGGAGTTTAGGTTGATAGAGGATCATCAAGGGGTACTTCCTTTGTAAATTGGGTCATTTTTATGCATTAAAAATAGGGCATCAATGCTGAATAGATGTGTTTGTCCAAAGTAACTATATGAAATTGATTGATATGTTTTAGAACATTGAAAAGGGTATCCATAAATACCATTACCTTGTCAGGTATCTTGGAACAAGTCTAAGTTTTTTAGTTTTTTGTTCTACTAAGAGTTTACTAAACAACCTACTAGGCTTTTTGAGTAGTTTGATGAAGAGTTGTGTGGATTGGGGGTATTTGAATTGAATTGGAACCTTAGAACCCTTGAGTCCAAGTGTTTTAAAGTTTACAAAACTAAATCCTTCATTTAGGAGTCTTGAAGATAGTCTTGACAAATCAGATCCTTGAAGCATTTGATACGATATTAGTGAACAAATTTTTCTTTTCAAAAACTCAACCAAATTACCCTCTAATGCTTAAAACCTAAGAAAAGATCTATAACCAATAGTTGAGACATTTACAATGGTTACATGCAAATGTTCTCTGAATTTTGATGTGAAGGTATATGTCCCTTCTTTAGATAAATATAAATTTTGGGAATGCTTTAAACTTGAAAGCAATAAAGACTTACACACATCTACTTGTAAACATAAAATATATGTGAAAGAAGCTTAAATATAATTAAAGTGAACACAAGGAACTGGTACACAACATAGTCCCTCACATTCACCAATGAAGATTAAATAGAAGACACAAGAAAGTTTATATTACCTTTCAATGAATAATTTTATTTGAAAACAAAAATCCAAACTAAGCTACATATTTGCATTATTAATGGTACTGAAAAATGATTACAATAAGACACAACTCAACATCATCCAAAGAATCGATAATCAATTCATGGACTCAATAATGCTTCCCCTTAAATTATCCAATCTCAAAGAACAAACCCATATTTTTAGAATCTATACAATACATGACATTAAAAAAATGAGTATCTCTAGTACAAGAAAAACAATAACAAAAAGACTCCCTCCTTGAAGTACAAAAACCCCTAAAAGAACCATGGCACATCAAGCCCTAAACAAAGAGTATATCCAGAGTAGTTAGGGGCAATAAAAATCATATATTTCTATATGCGAATGTCTATGACCAAGTTTTGAATTTATTGATTGGTGCAAAGTATTGCAATAATGATTTACCCCCCTCATAGTATTGCTTGATCCTAACAGGGATGTTGTCTTGGAGGTTTTTATAATGTGGAATATTCTAGTTGACTTATTGAGGGAATGTTTAATAATTTTTTGGTCAAAAGAGGTTGGAAATTTAATTGTTGTATGATCAAGCCAATTTGGTGGAGATTTAAAATATAAGAATTGAAGGTTTCAAGTTAATTTCTCATTCACATGAATTAATAGAAGACAAAAAGGTATTATAAAAGGTAATAAAAAGACATGAAGTGCCCAATTTTCAATTCATTCTACATTCTATCAAGTCCTAAAATTTATCTGAAGCTATCCATTTTATTGAGGTGGTGTTTCTAAGAAAAATTTAGTGCAAGATTAAGCAAAAAAGTTGTAAGTAGGATTTTCTCTTAGAGTTTGTTCGTATAATTCTTGGGAAAATTTATATTGAATTTTGATTGAGGATTGTGGTTTTTTGGTTGGTAAACTATTGTAGTGAGGTGAATTTTTTTAATTGGGATACATTGTTTACTAGATTGAAATTATGAGGTTAGAAATCCTTAATTTATAGAGTTTAAATTATTTCTATACAAGCCCTAGTTTATATAGTTTAAATTATTTTTGTAGAAGCCCTAGAATTCATCAATTGTCCACCAAGATGAATTACATAAAAGGAACATATTTTATGATTTCTTGTACCAGTTAAATCCATTGACCAATGATAAATATGATGGTCCAAAACTAGATAAGGGTTGGAAGGTTGATGGTGGATTGTTTGATAAATATGGTTTTATCTTAGATTCCCCTATACCATCCAAGGGTTTACAACTATTTATATAATTTAGGGTAGGGAAACCTTGAAAACTTAGAGTAAAATACATGGAGGTATGACTTGGGAAAATTTGTGGTGCCAACAATATTTTTAGATGTAGAATTTTTGTTGCTTGTTTCTCATACATGTGACCCAAACACAAGAATTGTGAGGGATAATAGTGGTGAGAAATTTTTGAGAATTTCTAGAGAAGACACATAGGAATTTTTTGATACCAACAATCCAACAATCTTCATAGAAGTTGAGGGTTTTGTAGCTAGATATAAAAAAAACTAGAGAAATGATTAGGGAAAGGCTATTGCTTGCACATTTGGCTAAGGTTGGATAGTCTAGAAGGGTCCATCATGTTGATTGAGTATTTTTATATGTTTATTTAGATCTAGCACCCTCACTTCATCACAAACTATAAATTTTCCCCATTTATTGCAAACCAATTTAATGAGGCTCTAGTGGATTTGGAAAAAGGAAAATGCAAACATTTCTACTAGTATTCTTTTCTAATTCACATGTTTCTATTCAAGAATACATATTAAGTCACTTACGGGTATTCTCTTCTGTAGGTAAGTGCTAAGCCTCACTAACACTATGGATCTTTTGTGCCAAAAGCGGCCCTTTAGATGGAGCTTCACAAACAACCCATCCAACTCTGCAAGCTCTACCACACATGGAAAACTTATGAATGGTTAAAAAAATTTATAAATCCAAAAACTTCTAGATAAAATAAACCCTAAAATGGGGAACAAAGAAAAAAGGAAAAAGAAATAACCTACAGTCTTTGATTTTGCCTCAGTGAGTACTTGATTAACATTCTCTTCTATTTAATCTAGTGGTTGTAGCTTCCTTTTTATAGATGAAATTATATGTTGACGATCTCCAACTCTACAAAAATCATGGCAAAACATAGAAAACTTGCATGCACAAAAGACATAAAGTAAGAAATGTTTCTTTTTTTTAGATGTATAAGTCCCGTGTGCCTTATTCCTTAACAAAACTTGAATCAGTTGAACATATGAAGAATTTTAAATATTCAACTAAAAATAACCACAAATGATTTTCATCTTATAAATCTAATCATCGATGTGTATGATTAAAGATAACATGAAATAGGAAGTTCGTACAATTTTAGAAGCAAAGAGATCATCTCACATGCATAGGTTTACAAACTTATCATAACATGAAACAACATCTAGTCCAATGTACATAGACAAAGGAAACTCTTGAAAACACAAAAAAAATTGTATTGCTTTCCCAAATTTGATAAGTCTGGTATCACACTAATAGTATCCAATCACATTCTCTTTCGTTAAATCTAGTGGTTGTAACTACCCTGTTGTAGCTGAAATTATATGTTGACAACCTCCAACTTTGCAAAAACCATGTGAAAGCATAGAAAACCCACACATGTAAAAGACATAAAGTAAGAAATGTTTCTTTTTTTTAGATGTGTAAGCCTTGTGTTGGTCAAAATTTCAACCACCACCCCTGTGTTGGTCAAAATTTCAACCAACACGAAGCTTACATGTAAAAAAAGAATTTTTGGCCTTAATATTTTGACCAACCTAAACTTATTTAGTTGATGGTAAAAAAAATTGGTAGAAAAATGAGGTTAAATATAGTAGTGACTATAGACCTTGATGAAGTTGCACATATCCCTCATCAATCATGTTGCTGTAAGGTTTATGTAAAATGAATATGTAGAAGTAACAAACACTCCTTTGACTATCAATGAACTAAGACAAGAGTTATATCACAACCAAGTAATGTTGTAGATTTCCTTAGCCTTAAGCTATGTAGAGATTGATGACCTAAAAGATTGTACTACAACAAAGAAGATGTGAGATAGATTGAAGACCATATATGGAGGTGGTGAAAATATTTTAAGACCCAAATTAGAAAGCTTGAGAGGAAAATTTGATGACATGAGAATAATGTAAGGTGAGAACATGGTACAATAATGCACAAGAGTTAAAGAGGTTGTTAATTCTATTTGAGGTGCAAACAAGGAAATAAAAAATGAAATAATGATAAGCAAGGTATTGAGGACTCTATTCCCCATCTATGCCATTAGAGTCTCTACAATACAAGAATTAAGATGCACACCAAATAACAACTTGACCTTAGAAGGTCTAATTGGTAGACTTACTAATTTTGAGATGTCTAATTTTGATAACTATACATCTACTACCATTGAATTTTCTTTCATATCAAAACTTGTTCTTAGCAAGAAGAAAGGAAACCTTGTGAAGAGTGAAAGTGATAGTTCTGATGATGAGATTAGTGAACTTGAAGCCCTCATTACAAAAGATTTGGAAGAGGAAGAGGCAAATACAAAGGTAAATTTTTTTATCATTTATTTTTCATGCAATATAGCTGGTCATATTATTGCTAGATGCCCTGACAAAGAAGATAAGGATGAAAGGAAGGAAATAATGTATAGAGGAAGAAGAGATCAAAAAGACTACAAGAGAAGAAAGGATGACAAAGGTAAGAAATTTTGTTATATTCTTGAAGAAAAGACCATTAATCAATCTAAGAGGAATGATGATGAAGTTCTCTATGTTTCTATGAAAGAAGATTATGATGAAGATGAGAAAACTAAATTAATTTCTTATGTGAACAAAAGTGATAGATGGATAATTGATAGTGGATGTTCCAATCTTATTACTAGTGATGAAGAAAATTTTGAATATATATGTCCATACATTGGTGGATGTGTTAAATTTGGTAATTATATCCCATGTGTTATAAAAGGTAAAATAACTATTCAACTAATTGAAAAGATAACATGTGACAATGTTTACTAAGTTGAAGGATTTAACTACAATTTGTTGAGTATTTCATAGCTAAACAAGATAGGTTACAGAGTTGAATTTCACAATAGAAAGGCCAAAATACATGATGGTGATGGTAAGCTAATTTGAATTGGTGAGCAGACAAGGAGTAACTTATTCTACCAAGACCTATCAAGTGAGACATGTATGTTTGCACTACAAGAAGATGTTTGGCTATGAAAAATGAGATTATGTCATGTAAATTTTGACAATTTGGTCAATATCAACAAGACAAATAAAGTAAGAGGATTGCCTAAGCTAAAGAAGCCTAATAATGCTATGGGTAAACAATGTCAATTAGAAAAGATGAAAAATTCTAGTTTCAAGAGTAAAACATATATTGTTGGTTATATTTTGGAATTGGTTCACATTTACTGATGCAGAAGCATCTTGGGTTGCATTGCTATCCTACATGTTTACCAACTTACTTAGTTCTGCCAAGTTGCAATGTCTTGAATTGTCAAGTTTTCTATGTTTTTTGAGTCTATAGTTGCTACCAAGTTATCATGTGGTTGCTAAATTCCTTTGGTTTCTAAGCATTATCGAGTTCCTTTAGTTTTGAGAGTTTCTAAGTTTTTCAGGTTGCAACATTTTGTTGGATTCTTTGTTTGTTGAGTTGTCTATGTGCTGTTTCTTATTGGAGCCAACCTTTGTATTTAATTTGGTGATAGGTATCTATTGAGAGTTGACTTGTGGCTTATTCTAGCATTTAATATGAGAGTTTATTTTTTTGTAATTGCAATAGGTTGACTTTTGGTCATGCATGTATTTAAAAAGGTCTTTGGTAGAGTCTTAGAGTATCAAGTAGGAAGCAAGGAGTAAGAAGATAGGAGTAGAAGGAAGATGAGATTGAAGTTTGATTATTATGGATTGAATTTGATTGTAATATGGCCATGACTTAGAAGGCCTTACAACTAGGCATGCATTTGTTTATCTGAATGAATATATGAAGGAATTTCTTCCACTATCATCTAAGTTTGTTGTTTTGGTGTTTGTTTCCTATTGTGTTTACTATTGTTTGTTTCCTATTCTAATTTGAATAGAAGAATGAAGATAAAGGTGGTGATTGCTATCAAGGAGGTAGTAGTTCTTACTAAGGAAGAGGTAATTCTTATTCTAGAGGTGGCTTTCATGGTAATTGTTTTAGATGTGGTAAAGAAGGACATAGATCTTTTGAATGTAGATCTTTTGAAAGTGGGAAAGGTAACAAAAATTCCATGGTTCAAGGAGACACTAAGGGTTCACCGAGTTGACCTAAGGTTGGAGAAAATCTGATGGTTAGATGAACCTTATGTAACAAGGGAAGTGATGAGGAACCTATCGTAAGAAGAAGTATTTTCAAGACCAGATGTAAGATGACTAGAAAATGTTGCAAGGTAATCATTAATAGTGGAAGTTCTACCAATTTGGCATTAGGATAATTGGTTACTAAGTTTTAGTTATAGAGGTTAGAGAATTCTAAACCCTATCATGTTTCATGGATCAAAGATGAGCATAAGATATTGGTAAGTAAACAATATATTTTGAAGTTCAAGATTGGATATTACTTTGATGAAGTTTTGTGTGATATTATACCTATGGATTATTGGCATATTTTTTGGGTAGACCATGGCAATATGATAAATATGTTATACATGATGGAAGATTGAATTAATAAACTCTTTGGGTGAATGGAAAATTGCAAATATTGTTGCCTTTGATTGAAAGTCAAAATGAAGTTAAATGTACTACTATGAGAATTTGCATGGTTAATGGAAAGTACTTTGAAAAGGAAATGAAGAAAAATAAAATTTGTTTTGCTCCAATTCCTAAGAGACTAAGTTGTGCTAGTAGCAACTGAGTGCTAGTTAGTAGTGACCAAGTGATAGAAGCTAGTGGTGACCGAGTAACAAAAAAAATTGATAGTATTGACAGAGTGCTAGTAGAAATTATAGAATTGTTGAATAAGTATAAAGATATTGTTGTAGAGGATATACTTGATGGTTTACCTCCAATGAGAAGTATCAATCATTGTATGGATCTAATTCTTGGAGCTAGTTTTCCAAATAAAGAACCATATAGATTGACACCTACTGAAAATGAAGAACTTAATGGACAAGTGCATGAGTTGTTGGAGAAAGGTTTGGTGAGAGAAAGTTTGAGTCCATGTGTTGTACCTATTGTATTAGCACCTAAGAAGAATGGAGAATAGAGAATGTGTACTGATTCTAGAGCTTTTAACAGGATTATAATAAAATATAGGTTTCTTATGCTAAGGATGGATGACATAATGGATCATTTGAGTGGAGATAAGTATTTTACCAAGATTGATTTGAAGAGTGGCTATTATTAGATCAAAATTAGAGAAAGTGAAAAATGGAAGACTAATTTTAAGAAAAAGAATGGTTGGTAATGCCTTTTGGTTTGACTAATGTACCTAGTACTTTCATGAGGTTGAAGAATGAAGTTCTAAAAATATTTTAAGGTAAGTTTATGATTATTTATTTGAATGATATTATGATATTTAGTAAGACTAAGGAAGAATATCTTGAGCATGTTAGACAAGTATTGCAGACATTGAAAGAGGAAAAGTTGATGATTAATATGAAGAAGTGTTCTTTTACACAAGAACAGATTATGTATTTGAGATTTGTGATTTCAGATGATTGTTTGAAGATGGATCCTAAGAAGGTTAAAGCAATTTTGGAGTGGCCTACAACTGAGAATATGGGTGAGCTTAGATCATTTCATGGTTTTGCTAGTTTTTATATGAAGTTTATAAGTCATTTCAATTCTATTTGTAATGTTATGAATGAGACAACGAGAAGAGATAAAAAGGAATTCAAGTGGACACATGGAGCTGATAAATTTGAAACAAAAGGTTCCTTAGTTACATGACATATATTAGCATTGCCTGATTTCAATAAGGTATTTCAAGTTGAATGTGATGCAAGTGGTAGTGCAATGGGAGATGTATAGAGTCAAGAAGGTAAACATGTTGCTTTCTTTAGTAAAAAGTTAAATGATGCTAAAAGGAAGTATTTTGTGTATGATCAAGAGTTTTATGCTATTATTCAGCCTTGAATAAGTGGATACATTATTTGATTCCTAGGGATTTTGTGTTGTATACTAATCATAAAGATTTATAGTACTTGGGAAGTCAACATAAGTTGAATTAGAGACATATGAATTGGGTTGAGTATTTGTAGAATTTTACATTAGTGATTAGCATAAGAGTGGAGTCACTAATTGAGTTGTTGATGCATTGAGTAGAATATTTTCTTTGTTGATTGAGATGAAGGTTGAAGTTCTTAGTTTTGATGAAATGAAGGAGTTGTATGATATTGATCCTAATTTTTCTGAGATGTGGAGAGAGTGTAGAGCACCTAGTGTGACATAACAACCAAGTAATTTTGAGGAGTGTTTTATTCAAGAAGGTATGTTATTTAGGGGCATTTAGTTGTGTATTCCTAAGAGTTCTATGAGATTGAATCTAAAGTGTTTGAGATCTTACAAAGGTGGTGAATTCATCTCACATGAATTCAATACATTGTGCAATGATAGAGGAATCAAAAGATAGATGTCAACATTGAGGACCCCTACTTAGAACGGGATAGCCAAAAGGAGAAATAGATAAATAATAGATTGTACAAGGACACTAATGATGAAGAAGAACATGCCACATAATTATTGGAGAAAAGTGGTTAGTACTACTGTCTATACCCTGAATAAAGTTCAAGTCAAGAACGGTACAAATGCTACATCATCTGAACTATGTTATGGCTATGCTCCCAATGTTAAATATTTCAAAAAAATTGGTATTACATTTTATATACTAAGAGACAATAGGAATAGAAAACTTGATGCAAAAAGTGAGGAAGGTATATTCCTAGGTTATTCCATTCAAAGAAAATATTATAAGTATTTAAATTCTAACACTAACAAAGTTGTGAAAAGTACAAATGTGAGAGTTGATGAGTTTGTAGAAAGAGATGATACTACATGTAATGAAGAACTTGAAGCCTATAGTACATTAATCTATGTGGATGATGATGCTCCTAACACTCAAATTGAATAGACTAGTCAAGCTACAAGTTCCCATCAGACAACCAATGATTGAATGAAAATGCAAATTGTTGAACAATAGAGAGTGGGTGATGAGAAAAAAATTGAAGATGTTGAGTCATAGAAAGGAATTGGAAACTATCAAATAGTGCATGTCGAGTATTCAAAACCTAAACTTGAACTTGAATAAAGAAGAGGAAATGAGCTTGTGATTATTTTTCTAAAGGATCTTGAAGAGGAACCAAGAAGGAAAGCACCTATGTTAGGAAAATATGTGCAAAGACATCATAAAGATGATCAAATCATTGGATATGCTAAATCAAGTGTAATGAAAAGAAGAAGACTCAAAGGTTACACATGGTTGTTATGTGAGTTTGAGCCCAAGTCAATAAAGGATGCTTTATACAATGAAGATTGGATACAAGCAATGAATGAAGAAATTGACCAGATTGAGAAGAATGATATTTGGAATTTAGTTCCAAGACCTAAAGAAAAAAATTTCATTAGGACAAAATGGGTTTAGGAACAAGCTCAATTAAAATGGTGAAGTAACAAGAAACAAGGCAAGATTGGTATGCAAGGGTTATGCACAAGAAGAAGGATTTTATTATGGAGAAACTTTTGTTCCTCTAGCCAGACTTGAAGGAGTTAGAACTTTGCTTGCATACTCATCTTACAAGAATTTCAAGGTATATCAAATGGATGTCAAATTTGCATTTTTAAATGGTATACTTGAGGAAGATGTATACATTGAACAACCTAAAGGATTTGTGGATCTAGACAAAAGGAACATGGTATGTAAGCTAAAAAATCTCTTTATGGATTGAAGAAAGCCCCAAGAGCATGGTATAAAAGACTACATAACTACTTAGTGAAAATTAGTTTTGAAAGGACAAATGATAACAATTAGTTATATTTGAAGAATGGTAAGAACAATGAAGTACTATTATCTGAGATATATGTTGATGATATCATATTTGGAGGAAGGGAAGAATTATGTAAACCATTTGCCGATGAAATGAAAAAGGAATTTGAAATGTCTATGTTTGGTGAAATCAAATTATTTGTTGGATTAAAAGTGTGTCAAATGAAGTTTGGTATTTTCATTTCATAGTCCAAATACATCAAGGAAATATTAAAGAATTTTGGTATGGAAGATTAAAGGCCAGTGAGTAAACCTATGCCTATAGGACATAATCTATCTAAGACTAATGATTCTACTGATGTGAACTAGACCCTATATAAATCCATCATAGAAAAAATGCACTATGTTGTTCACAATAGGCAAGATATTGCTTTGGCAATTGGGATAGTCACTAGATTTTCAGCAAGTCCTAAAGAGAATCACATGATGGTTGTGAAAAGGATATAGAGATATCTAAAAGGTACAAAATACTATGGATTATATTATAAGAGAAGTGATAGATTTGAACTGAAGGTCTTCACTAACTCAAATTGGGCTGGAATTTTTGATGATAGAAAAAGCACTAGTGGAGGTTCATTCTTTCTAGGAAAAATATTAGTCTCATGGAAAAGCAAGAAGCAAAATTGTATTTCCCAATCAATAGTTGAAGTCGAGTATGTGGTAGCTGTAGTAAATTGTTCAAATATAATGTGGATTGAGCAATTATTGAAAGGTATGAAAGAAGATATTATAGATCTAATAGTTATCAATTGTGATAACACAAGTGCTATCAACATTTCAAAGAATCTAGTGATGTACACTATGTCAAAGCACATTTCTATCAAGTATCACTACTTGAGAGAATTAGTTTAAGACTAAGAAGTGAAGCTAGAATATGTGAGTACAAAGGAACAAATTGCTGACATTTTCACAAAACCATTACCCAAAGATGCTGATGAATATCTTAGAGGTAAACTAGGGGTGATTCCCCTAACCAAAGGTACTTAAGAAGAATAGGTGCATTACATGACATGTACTAATTATAATATTCTACATAGTGGTGCAATACAACTCTACTTTGGTACATGCCTAAGGTAGAATACTTCAGTACAACATAAACAGATTAGTCATAGATAGATGACAAGTATCAACCATAAATGAAAAATCTACATTATTTATATATGTGAAGAGTTTTAAAGCTATGAGAGCTACACATCTTTGGCATTTTTGTCTAAGAGGGAGATATTTATTGAAATATTACTAAAAAATGGAGAGATTACTGAAAGAGGGAGAGATTTCTAAGAGAAGTTCAATAGAAAGATTACTAAGAAAGGATGTAAGATAAACCTTAGAGGGAGAAAATCATGTATGAAAAATTGGATAAGAATCAAAATGAAACTAAGAATATTGGTTATTCATGGTAGATAAATCTTTTGGATTGTATGGTAACCTAGTTGCTACTAGTATTTAGATGTTTGAGATGTTGCCATCAATGCCAAAAAGGGAGATTGTTGAAAACTTACAATTGAAACAATTGTTGTTTTGTCATTGATGTCAAATCTATGGATGGGACATATTTATACCTAATCTAAATGTCATATCTATTTGATTTATGAAGAGGATTTGTGAAGTTATTCATAACTATAGAACCTAGAGGAAGGTTGAAGTTATGAAAAGAAAGTTACAATGGATATTTGATTAGATAGACCTTGATAAAGCAAAGTAATTGTTTATGTCAAGAAAGCTAGGTTAAGCTAAGCAAAAGAGAAAAATACTAAGGAGTATTGAGTAATGCTAGTGTCAACCAAGCTATAGTTAGTGTCGAGAAAATATAGTATTGATTGAGCATCAACATCAACTAAGAAAGTTAGTTGATGTTGAGCAAGAAGCTTTACATAGATCGAGTATTTTAGTGTTCACTAAGCATAATAATTTAGAGATTTTCGAGTGACAATGAGAGAACAAAATTCAAAAAAATCATACAATCTGTAATGCCCCAAAAATGGCACATCCATGTTAACTAATATTGGTCTATTCAATCATTCCTAAGTCCTATTTTACTAGGAAATTCTAATTCTAATTATTGCTACTTGACCTAAGGTCAAATGTAGAAATCCCTAATCTACATTAATCACTTTATTTATTTAATTCCTTAGTATCGACTCAAATTAGCTACATTAAACCTATTGATTAAATTAAATTAAATTATAAGTGTTCATACTTTAGTTAAATTAAATTACTTCTTTAGCTAATATACAAAGGAATTAAAAGTATTTAATTTAATAATGTCCTCATTTTAATTATTGAATTTAATTATTGAATTAATTAAAATTCATGTATTTATGAGGTCATATCCTATTTTATTAAATTAAATATTCTCTCCAAATCTTCTCTTTAGTTTAGAAATAGAAACTTTGAGTGAACTAGAACTTGAAATGGAATAACTTAGTTACCTCTCTCTCTCTCTCACACTCAGAAGAGAATCAGTTAACTCTTTATCGAACTTAGATCTAAAATAGTTAACTTCATTTGCACAAGGAAGTTTCCATTTAGACTGAATCTCATCTTCAATCTTGATCATTCATTCCAGTTGATCTCAATCATTGATTGATTCTTGGGATTCTATTTAAGAGGCCTTCAATTCCTCATTACAAAGGTTGAATTGATAGTGCATTGAATTTATGCTAAAATATCTACTAATTTTCTTACACATTCATAGCTTAATTTCTTGCATTATAATATCATGTTAGCTTAATATGCATGTATATAGTATAATATGCTTCTTTTATTTCTTATCTTAATAATGGATTTCATTTAGCTTTAAATATTACATTCTCATATAGATTATCAAATCCTTTGTACTAGAGGTCTGATTGCTAGCTTCTCATTCTAAGAGCAATGGCAAAATCTATCTAGTTAGAAGGCAATAGGTCAATTTTCCAAGTCATTTCAATTGAACAACTTAATGTTCATTCCGAGATGGTTTCACATGTAAGGTCCTTGTTAAAGTGTGGTTTATTATAGGCCATAATTTTTTTGGCACCCACCGTGGGACCAAGAAATTAATTTTTATGTCCTCATTTATTCTAATTTTTTGCATTTTTAATTATTCTATTGCTATCATTTGTATAGTTTTCTAGATTCTTGTGCGAGAAATTTCATTTCCATGTAAAGAACTAAAGATTTTGCCCCTTCCATTACACATCCTCATGTGAAAATTTTTATAAATGCATGGTTTCTCACGTGGTACACACCATTTTCTCACACATGCCTATGCAACATTTCATGCAAAATTTTGCATCAACAAATGCAAATATAGTTTTCATAATTCAATTTTCACTAGTAGAATTTTGGAAAATAAATGACCATGTGACTAAAAAATTTAGTCACAAGACTAAATTTTTTAGTCACATGACCACAAGTGATCATATTATAGTAATATTTTGTAATTTACAAGACTAAGTGACTAAATAAATGACTAATTTGGTCATTGCATAAAACCTCAATGTTAGACAAAGATAAGTTACTATAAAAGATCAAATAATGAATAAACAATTGATCACCCAAACAAATAACTAAAGGAATGATTGATATTTTGTATTATGTCAGGTACTCATCATAGGAGCTTTTCTCCTATCAATACATCATTATTAATTAAATTCCTCGAGATCAAGCTATGATGTAAATGCTCGATAGATATAATAATATAGAAACACTCTTTTCCTACATAAACATATTAGATCCTACCAATTTGGATTAATAAATTCCAAATCCATCTAAGGGTTGGACAACTTCCCAAATTTATCTTATGATATGTCAAACCCATCCTGGATAGCAAATCTAAATGATTAAAAAGAGGTATTGAATAACCAAAACAAACAACTAACAATTAACAGTAATATATCTTTATACAAAGATACTCCCACTAATGCCTAATATTATAAATTTACAAGAGTTGTTAATATAAAATTAGTCATTCTACTCCTAGTTACAAAATGGGAAAACATTATAGTCGTAGAGATGATAAAAACATAAAACTAAGACTTTTCAAATATCCTTTACAAAGACCTGACTCTGATAATACTACTTTAAGTCTTCTTCGAACTCCTCTCTAAGTTCTTCACTGCTTCCTCCATTCCTTTTTCTTCCAAAATCTCATCCTTAGTTATGTAATCTTCTACCTAGTTGAAATTTGTTGGAACTTCTTCTCCCCTAACATAGAGCATTCCATAGTTGCCAGCTGATGGAATTGTTATAAGGTCTTCCCTAATACTCCATAATGCTTCTTCTAGACCTAGCTAAATACTTTATATATATAACCATTAATATATTATGATAGTTTATTTTTGAAAAATATAATTTAAACACAAATATCATAATAGACTAAAAATTTTCTAAAGTAAAAATATAATAAATTTTATTTAATTTTAATAATATTTTTTATTAAAATATATCTTTGATTATAATATTAATATTATACAATCCTAATATGAATAATGATACACTAATTTAATGTAATATTTAACACACACACAAATTGAACATACAAACAACTTTAATTATCATCAATTTAAAAATAAACAATCAAAAGACACAAACACACACATATATACAGTTTTAGACAATTATTTTGTACATCAATCTTTCACTATATTAGTCCTTAATTATTTTTTTATCAAGCCCATCATTTTTAGTATCCATAAAATATTAGTATTAGGAAATATATTTTTTAATTATTTATTTTCAGAGGCCAAACATATAATATAAAAGATGTGAAAAATAGAGGAAGAGTCTTAATTAAAAGTAAATAATTTTTTAAATTGTTCTGCCCATATTACGAAATCTACATGACTATAGTTAAAAACTCTTATCCATTATATTTTTAAATTTAATTTTTTTCCTAAGTTTTCTATTGGACTTATGTCTTCAGATGCTATATTAACATATTAAATTTAATAATTTTTAAATAAATAAGAAATAAAAAACAAATAATAACTACAATAACTTATTACAAGAAATATCCTTTCATAGAAAATGCATAAATATACTAAAATTAAAATTCTTGAATTAAAAATTAAAATTAAAGTTCCTTCAAAATGTACCATTCTTCCAGTAGCAACAACATATCCCTTGAACAATGTCAGATATGATAGTAATATGCATGATATGGGATGGAAGATGTGGCATTCAATTTGAGTGGGCAAGTTGAGTGGGTCCAAATATGTTGCACAATAGCTAGTGTCATAGAGGAAATAACAATTAGAAACTAGATAGCTAGTGGAAATATATCATTTGTATTTTATTTCCATGAAGAGCTTTAGAGATATCTCTATCTATCAAAACCTAAAAATGTGTAGAGTTGCCCATGTAAGAAGAAATACATCCACCTTCAAAAGAACAATCAATAGCTTTGGCCATAAGATCATGGTACCAATCCCTCTGAAACAAGAAAGATAGATAACATCATGGTACAATTTGCATTTCACAATTAATGTTTTCTCACTGATAGTCTTATTGCATGAATAATCCAACCACTAAATGATAGCTATTCTCATTAGAAGGTTGCAAAATTAATCTAAGAATTTTGCAACTATAAGTATGTTTATATAAATATTTATATTATTCTTAAATTATTATGATTTTATTATTCTATAATTACTTTTGAACATTGAATTACATTAATTATGATATGAAAATAAAATACTATTAAATAAAAAATACTTAAATACTAGAGATTATTAATATATATTTTTAATTACTTCAATTATAATTTTAGTTGTTTTAGAAAAAATTAAAACTATTTTAATTGTCTAAAATTATTAAATTAATACAAAACAAACTCTATATATTTAATAGGCGACATGAAGAGGAATGAGGGGAAGTGCTCCAAAACCCCAATTACTTTGGCATTGTAATCTATTCTTCAATTTGTGAGTGATTGAGTTAAGTGCATGAGAGGGCGACAACTAGAAGAGTAGAGGAGATCAATTGGTGATGTAACATGGATATTAAGAAAGCATTTTTGTATTTTTTGAGCATTTCTAACATTATGTGTTTATTTATCGGTTGCAACAATTATATATTTTTAAATGTTACTTGGATTTAATTTTTATAGTTTTGTTGGGATGTCTTCCCACTCCTAAGGCAATTGAGAGATATTAGGGCATCCACTGACAACAATAATGATGGAAAGAATCTCTCTAGATGGAAGTTGTATTGATATACCAGATTAATTTTGGTTAATTATACCTTACATTTCCTTGACCTATTCAAACTTCAAACTAGTTGGCCATTTTTATTATCTAATAAGATGTTCTTTCTTTATAACTTCTAATTAGAAAGTCACATTTTGTAAGTAAGATTCATAGTGACTACCACTTGTGAGAGTCCAACTTAGAGCCCTAAGAAATGTAATTTTTTATAAGAAACAAATTTATACCCAAGTCATGATTTTCTTCATATAGACTACCTACATAAAGAGTTAAAATGTATGCACGCCCATTCCATCTCTCATTGTAAAAATTAACTTTATTTCCATAAGTTGAATTGATAAGAAAGGGTTTTTCATTAGAACAATAAGTGTTTGTAACTATTTTAATTAGTTGTTTGTCTTTCACAATCCTCAAATTGATTGACTATGGAATTCCTCAAGTCATCCAATCCATCCTCTGCATGCCCTAAATTGGGATTGGAGATTGTCTCAATTATTTTAAGTGTAAATTACAACAATAAAATTTAAAATTGTGTACTTTGCATTCTTTTTTTTGTCATTTGGTAGCCTTCCCTAAAAATTAAAATATATGAGCATTTTTCCTTCTGCTCAAAAAATCTATCTCGACTAGGACTTCGAGACCAGGACTTACATTTCCCTAGGCAATTCTCAGTGGTAATGTGCTTCAAGATAAAAGTAAGTCATGTTTTGTCACACTCTGAAATCCATATTCATAAAATGTCATGTTTTCTTAGTGCTCTAGCCATGATCCTTGGTACTCTGGCAATAGTCTTCTCACTGGTGTCTTCGCTAAGCCACTGAATAAAACATATTGATTGGTTATGAAATGTATGCCCACAAAACCCCATCAAATAGGTACCACTATTTGATCGACATTTAATATCTTTTTCCGTCTTCCTTCCTCATCTTCAGCTCGATCTCTTGAGTATTGAATTAATCGTAGCACAATTAGAAGCCATAGGTGAAATCAGAAGCCATGATTGCAGGATATTCACTAAATAGGTTTCTTGAAAAGCCTTTTGAGATTTTAAGCAATGCAACTTGCCAGTTAAAAGAAAAACTTCACAACCTTTGTCAGCATCCTCCCAACATGCGCCAAAGTGGGAGCTTTAGAATAGGGCATGGATATTCATCAAAGGGAAAGACAATTGTAGTCTAATATTGTGGTGATGGTTATCCTGATAGGCATGTATACCAAATGTAGAAGGATAGAACATGCACGGGAACTATTTGACAAAATGTCTCTATGACATGGAGTCTCATGGAAATTTATGATTATGGGATATGCACAAAATAGGATTCATCAAAAGGCTTCGAAGAGTTTTAAGTAAATACAATCAGTAGGTGTAATGCCAATTTCTATGACCTTTTCCTGTATCCTTCTAGTTTGTGCCAAAATGGGAGCTCTAGAATAGGGAATGGGCATCCAGCATTGCATAATCAAATTTGGACTTTTGTTTGATATCGAAGTTGTGAATGCCCTAAAAGACATGCATTCAAAATGTGGGAGCATAAACAAGGCATCTCATCTATTTGAAAAAATGATTGAACAAGATGTGGTCACATAGAATGCGATGGATTGCGAGATATTCACAAAATGGGCTTGTTAAAAAAACCTCGGAGGCTTCTACGAATATGCAATTTGAGATTCCTCAACATTTTCTAGCATTCTACCAGCTTGTGCCAAAATGGAAGGTTTAGAACAGGGTATGACATCCATCAAACAATAGTTAAAAGTAGATTGCTATCGGAGGTTGTAGTTATGAGTGCCCTAGTTTACATGTATAGAAAATGTGGAAGCATACAGAAGACACATGAACTTATTGATAAAATGTCTCAACAAGATGTGGTCTCTCAAAATTCAATAATTGCAAGATATAAATAGAATGGCATGTGTAAGGACACTCTCAAACTCTTTGAACTAACCGTACATTCTAGAACTAACCCTAAGCATGTGAATTTTGCTTTTTTTTAATTTTCATATAGCCATGTAGGTTTAGTGAATGAGGGTTGTATATACTTCAATTACGTGAGTGACGCTTATTACTTTATACCTAAATTTGATCATTACTTGTGCATAGTTGATCTTCTTCATCGTGTTGGATATCTTGAGGAAGCTCTAAAAATCTTTGTATAGATATGTTTGCTTGGTGCATGTGGCTCACATGAGAATATTAGATTAGGTGTATATACAACAACTCTCCTTTTTGAAATGGGTCCTGAACATTAAGGTTTTCTAGCTTCTTCAATTTATAAGCTCAAGTATTTTTGTGTTTTTTAATTATTCATATGCAGGTTTCATATCAACATTTCATTTTAGCTTTCTACTTTTGCAATTGACTATATTTGTGCATGGAAATTGTGACTCTTCTATTTCCTTTCGTTCTCTTCTCTATGAGGATGTATTTATAAAATGGCACAAATTTTAAATCTTCTTCTAAGAAACCTTACGTTGGAGTCACCGCAAAAGCAAATTTTACTCCCTTTGCAATAAAAAATTTCTTGAAAATTTCTTGAAGATGGACTGACATGCTTGAAATGGCAAGTGGAATAGAAAACATATTGTCAACACCAACAAACATAATTTTACAAGACTTTCTCTTGCAAAGGGCCCCTAACAGGTGGGAGGAGCCATTAGATTTGGAAGGAGCTGCAAACTCTATTCATCATAATGACACCAATTTTAATGGTCATAGAGAATAGAAATATCCTAACCCATACACAGGTTGAATCACATCTGACTGCAATTGAAGGTAGTAATAGGACAAAACTTACATAGTGATATTGAACAATATATAGACAACACCATAAAGACTATGAATATGGTTCCAGCATGATTACAGATGGGTGGTTTCTGCATTCATAAAGACATTTAGAATCGATGATGGATATGAGGAGGCATTTATACATAAATGCACTTACGTAGAGGAGAGTCTTAATTGCACATCATGCAATGATATGAAAAGTAGAGAGATTTTCCCACAAACATACACAACCTTAAATTGGAGATAATTTGAATTAACAATAGTGATTAAATTATCGCAGTGTATTAATCTTGTATCACAATCTCTTTACATTAGTTTTGTCTATGGGAAGGTATAAGGAGAAACAACATTCAATATTTTCTTGGAGATGTTTAATATACAAATGACATGTGCAATCCATTTAATGTTATGTGCAGTAAATATTTATTTCCTACATGATTGCATCAAATGGAATCTATAGATATTCCATGAGACAGAAATATCTATATATTTTCACTGAATGACTTAGAAGATGACTTTAACTTCATACAACAATAGATATGTTTGGGTTTATGCACTAGGAAATAGACAAGAAATGAGAAATGCAATCAAATTCCATCTTCAATCAAGAGTCACATCCCAATTCTAGAAGTGAAGCTACATCTTGCAATTAGAAAGAGCAGCCTAGGCTACTAAGTTACTAGTTAAAATCTTCTTTGTACATTTTGAAATTATAATACAATGTAAGTACTCTAGGACAAAATCTCTAGGACAAAATTTTGTAGAATGTAAGTACTCTTTATGCAGTAGAAATAAACTTCCAAACTCCAATGATTATAATAGAGCATTACATGCTCTTTCCATTCCTTCAACACAACCACTTATTGCAGACATAAGTTGCCACAGTTCCACTACAATTATAGACTATTATAATGAGAACCATTTTGCACTAAACTCCTAGCCCACATATGTACTCCCCCTCAAAATGACACAAAAATCTTGTTACTTCTGGAAGTGAGTGCTTGTGTGCACGATACTCCTCATGTAATGATGAAGTCTCTATTCAAACTTGGATGGTCACCTATATTCACTCGTGCAATGTCTCGCATTAAAAATATATAGTGTAACCAAATATGTTTATTCATGGTGATTTTTGACATATTAATTTTGACTAATGTCTTCCATCCAATAGTCACACAGAAACATTGGGGATAATAATATATTGCTAAAAAATGTTTATTAGAGCACCAAATTGAACTTCCCTTCCTATATCATAGTTTTCAATGTTTGAATATGAGTATGGAAAATCGTTAGATTTAATGTTTAAATTTTTAATTTTTAGGGGCCATCTAAATGAGGTTTAATGGGAGGACGAATAGAGCACTACTGTGCAAAACCAAATGCATTGTCAGAATGACTGGAGAAATATGATTGCTAGGTCATGTTTACTATCTCTTGGGCTATAATTTTACTCTTAGGGAATGACAAAAAAGGGATTTCATGATGGGAACTGCAACACAAAATGTGCAAAATAATGGATGGAAGGGAACCCATTTCATCCCTTGGGTGAATTGGGATCATGGACTTCATGTGGAAGCATAAGAGAGAATAATATGAAACTTTGAGGGCTTGATGCTCCTTTTTTGACCATATTGGTGCTTGTGGATGCAATCTTTGTGAAGAACAAGAGAATTCAGTTATAGCTACTATATAAAAAGATCTAGGGCTTTAACAAAAATGAATGGTGGTTATGGGAGATGTTGATTAGAGGTATCAATTTCAATTGCATTCTGTGCATTTTTTTTGGCATGCACAACTATTGTCAATGGCATAAAAAACCCTAGAGACTTGGCCATTTTGAATGCATTCAAGAAGGGTATAACCAATCATGAGTTTTTGAAATGGCCTGATGGGGATACTAATCCCTGTGGTAATAAATGAAATGGTATCTATTGCACTAATGGCAATAGAGTAGCCTAGATTCAGTTCTTTAATGTTGACGAGTGGGCACCTTGCCCTCCAATTTTAATTAGCTTACTGCACTAGAGAGAATCAATTTGTAGAGAAACAATTTGTTAGGGCCTTTACCTACCTTCAATGGTCTATCACATCAAAAAAATTTCTACCTTGGCACAAATGATTTTGACACTATTCCTTTTGATTTCTTTGTGTGATTGACCAATTTGTAGTTTTTCTCTATGGAGTACAATAATCTCAATGCCACCAAAGGATGGCAGCTCCCTGTGGACCTAAAAGCTTTTGTCAGTTTGGAAAATTTGACATTATCTCGGGTTAATCTTGTTGGTCATATACCAGACTTTCTTGGGGAGATGGCACAATTATTTTTGTTGGAACTGGCCTACAACAAACTTTCAGGAGCCATTCCATTGAATTTCTCTAGATCTAGAATCTAGGTTCTCCAATTGAATAACCAAGATACACCCAGTCTATCCGGTTCACTAGACTTGTTGGGCACAATGCAGTCTTTAAAACATTTATGGTTATATGGGAATACTTTCAATGGAACCAGTCCAGTTTCACTCTCAAAGTGTGTATCTTTGAAAGATATCAGGCTAAATCATAACAAATTGGTCGAGGTGATCCCTGCCCAATTTGCAGACTTACCACTCACCAATCTTTCGGTGGATAGTAACAAGCTTACTAGACCAATTCCTAACCTCAAGATTCTCGCTGGTGGTTTTAGTTACAAGGAAATTTCTTTTTGTCTATCTGACCCTGGTAAGCTCTATGCACTCGAAGTAACTTCTCTTTTGGAGTTTTTAGCCACTCTTAATTACCTAGTGGATCTATTAGGGTCCTGGGCTGGAAATGATCCCTACAATTTATGGATGGGTATTGGATGTGCTAATGACTTAGTTAATTCAATCTCTTTACCTAACAAGAAACTCACTAGAAATATATCAACTTCTCTTGTAAATCTATCTTTTCTGAAGACTATCAGGCTGAATGATAACAATATCTCTGGTCAAATTCTGGCTAATTTAACTCAATTGAAGTATGTGAGTGTTCTAGATGATAGTGATAATAATCTCAGTCCCCCTATTCCAAAATTTGCTAAATTTTTTGATGTTCACTATGATGGCAAAAGTTTGATTGTTAAGCCATGACCTTGTCCTAAAAATTCTTCTTTGCCAAGTCCTTTAGGTAGTCCCCCTTCTTCAGTACCTTCAACACCCCCAAAACAAGTCTATGCCTCCTGTGAACACCCCCACATCATTTGGTGGAAGTGACAAAAACAATGCCAATCCAAGTCACCCTATAACAGGGGATGACACTAAAAAGAAAAGATATACTGAAATCCCTATTAGAATCATTGCTAGACCTATTACTATAGTTCTTTTATAATAAAAAGAGCCATCGTCTTGTAAGAGTTGAAGCACCTAGCACTATCATTGTTGATCAGAGAGGGCAATCAAATAATTTAGATTCAATAGTAAAAATATCAATTGCAAATAACTCTAGTAATGGTGGCGGAAACAGTCAAAGTGATGAACAAAAGTTGGCAATTTTGTAGAGCTATTGCCCATGACTTATAGATAAGAATCAATAGAATTTGGACAATATCCAATACAGATTATCAAAATTTCTACATTGAATTTGAGAAAAGGGAATTATTGATGAATTTTTATGGTAAAATTTTCCCTTGCAAGTACTGAGACTCACATCATTACCCCTGATATCTTGCAATTTGACAATATTCCTTTAAGATTTGACAACATTTTTAAATAATAGAATAGAGGGTGAATGATGAATACAAGAGGGTTTAAGGGGTTTATATAAGAGGGAATATCTAAAGAGAAATTGTCATTGGATCAAAATAGGACATGTTACATTAACTAGTCTGTCAGATAGATAGCAAAGAGAGGAAAATTTCAAAAGAATGCTATTATACCAAAGCTTACAACTTGAAGAAATTTTAAGAAATCATTCTTTACCTTTGTGGGTTGGAGGAAGAAAATATAAATAATTATATGCTTCCCCAAGGAATATAATGTAGCATATACTTAGCAACAAGATGACGGAAAAGAAGTGGCAAGGTCTCCAACATATCAATTGGAAAAATTGTGTATTTTTTCTTTGTTCTCAATATAGAATTGGTGTTATTGAAAATATAAATTTGAGCCATAGATGGTTGTGGCTGCAACTATGGATGTGGTTGTGATAGATGCTAGAAATTGGTGCCACTCTCCCAAGGATTTACTTCTATCAAGCACAATAGTTTTGTTACCTTGTCTACCATTAGCACCATGATCATATTCCTAGTCAACAAACTATTTTTTATGAGCATCAACATTGACTTTGGAAGCCATTTTATCCCCACCACTTTGATTGTGTATAGGGAAATTATGGACAATGGTTCTATAATTGTAGTTACGTGATTAAGATAGTTTTGTTATTTGGTGAAAAATAATTTGATGATTATATGTTTGTTTTGGGGAATCTCAATGTCACCCCTTACCAATAATATCCCCCTATATCACCAAATTTGAGGCAAGGGGACTAATAGGAAATTGTGGACAACATTTCACTTCCAACCTTGAGTGGTACTCAACAGATTGTAGTAAGTCCAAAACTTCACCAATCTGATAGCAATACAAGGTGGGTAAAATAATTTCTCAAATTCAAATAGAACAAAGTGACTCCCCAACTTACACTAGTATATAATTGTTATCCTTCGCCTTGCAATGTGTAGACATTTCAATTAGTATACTATCATCTTCTTCCTCACCATGGTCATCATCATCATTGACAAAATATGGAGCATTTTCCAAATCAAAAACATCGATATTGGGAAAAATCCCCATGGTTCTCATTTTCCAGGGTACATAGAAACTGGAGGTTGTGCAAGTGAATTAGATAATAGATATATCTATGACAAACATCCTAATTTTTTAATTAATCTTAAATAGTCATCTTAGGCCATCTTTTGAACAAAGTGAAAATCCATCCATTAATGGTTAATATGATGTAGTAGTTTGAGAAATGTCCCTAAGCTGCATCTGTATCAGGATACACTAATTTATATTCATGACTCTCTTCATTTTATTGCCGTAGGAGTGACAAAAGATAGGATGTGTTTTCAAGAGATGTTTTACCAAATGGTATATCACTTAAAATTAATATCACTTTTTCTTTATCCCAGTAAACCTTTGATAGTGTATTTGATATCCAACTTGAACTATTGTTAAAAAGTGAGTATTTCAATTGATTGTGTTTCATAATTTTTAATAGATGTGATTTTTTAATGGGGTTTGATGTTTTTATTTAATGCAAAGGTCTCTTTTTTTGACATAAATTATATAATCATTTGTATCTTTTTATGAGAAGTTAGCTCAAGAAACAATAGTTGTGTATGACCAAAGTGCTCCAAATTATATTTTATAAGAGTCTATCACTACACTAAAAAAGATAAGTGTAATTGACATGAAATATAATATTAAAATTCTTGAACAGAAGAATTTAAAATTGTTGAATTGTTATTGATAAAGATTTAGATTATTGTTCTTTGAGAAGAGTATATCATGTTACAGTGACCATGATCATGGTAGATCTAATGTTGGGAAGACAAATTTGTCAATGTTTTGATTATTTTTTATAATGGAAGAGCACTTGCTTTATAAGTAGGAGGATGGTGGTTCAATTCCACAGTGCCCTAATATGACTGAATTAATGATTAAATAATACCAAACAAACTACCAAATATATTACCAAATATACTACCATATATACTACCAAATATACTACCAAATAAACTACTATATATACAACCCAAAAACCTACCAAATCAATTACCAAATATGCTACCCAAAAAACTACAAAATATACTACCAAATAAATTAACCAAAAAATACCAAATATACTACCAAATAAACTACCAAATAAATTACCCAATATACTACTATATATACAACCCAAAAACCTACCAAATATACTACCCAAAAAACTACCAAATATACTACCAAATAAACTAACCAAAAAATACCAAATATACTACCAAATATAGTACGAAAATTACCATATAAACTACCAAGTAACAACCATAAATGACTAAATCAATGATTAAAATAGCTTAGTCATAAATTTGGTTGGGAGATAAATGTTTGGAAATAAACTGCCATTTGTCACATGATCAAAATTAGTCACATATCTACATTTTTTAGTAGTTTATTTAGTAATATATTGTTGTTTTTGTACTAGTGTTTTGTCATTCTACTTTTAACTAATAGTGTTCTCTAAAGCATTTTCATTCTAATTTTTTATTTTCAAATATCTTGATAATGTTTTGTAGTATGCCCATCAAAGATTCCTTATCACAAACACTTGAAAGTAGTATTGACCATCTGATTGCAAGACATTTGTCAAAGACACACATGTCAAAGAAATCATTTCAAATCCACTTAAACATCATGCATTCTTTTATTATTTTCTATACATAGTATAAATACGGTTGTGAACTTTTTAGGGTGCAAGACAGAGGAATAGGGGAGTGTGTTTTTTGCTACTTAGAAGTGATACCCAAGAGCAAATTAGAAACCTAGATTCCTTTGAAAGATGGTACCCGATGGAGGTAAGCATATTAGTGGTTCTCTTGTATGAGTCATTTCTATGAAGGGATGATGATTTCCTTTTAGGGAATCAAAATCTTGAGAAAGGACAAGTCTAGATTGATTAAGATAACTTGGTGATTAACATGTCTTGCATGTTTGGGCAAGGTGATGAGGTAGTGGAGTATGCTCTTTCCTCTTGAAGGAAATCAAAAAATTGGACCCTTAGATCTGAACCACCAATTTGAGTCAACCTTTAGAGGGCCTATCAGAGTAATCCAACCTCTAAGAATGACCCAAGTGAGCACACTCCTTTCATTGGAGATTCCAAATCACTATAATAAAAAATCTTTGTAGACTGAAAGACTCCAAAGCCATATTAATTTCCTCTTCTTCATTCTAATATCGCATATCAAGAAGAGGTTTTATAAACTGCAGTGGTCAACACCAGCCCTAGTCTTGCTAGTGAAGTGTGTGCACTTATAGATTTTTTGTGGGTTGTTGGTTTCAACTTTACTTGTAAAGTCACTGAGGGTTAATATGAATGGAAGCCAAGTAAAAACCTCTTAGTTAGTTACTACCTAGTTCACCTCTGAAAGGGGGTATAATCTTTGTGCAAGGAGGGGGGATAATCTCTCCTATATATACTCAACATAGGCATGTACCTGGGCATTGGAAGGTGGTATACATGCTTGATGCCTACCACAAGGGTATTCATTTAGTGTATATGTTATTGAGCCCTTGGAATACACCAAAAAATGGGCACCCTTTAGTGGGGTGACACGACTGTGTGAGGTGAATGCATGCACATAAGTTGTGAGATAAAGGTTTTTCTTCCTCTACCATTTTTTGGTTTTAGGGATAAAGCCTATTTGTTTTGAGTCTTAAAACTTATCCAAATATTTCAAAAAAACAAAAGATCAAGACTCCCCCATCCCTCAGAGTTGCCTTGTCCATAGTTGGATTGTTTGTGACTACTACTCACTTCCTATGTCTATCTAAAAACAACTATCTTTTGAAAACTACAATGCCATTCAAAACTTGAAAACCATCTTGCTATCTATTTGAAATCTATAAACACAATCAACCATTTATCTAGAACTATTTGAAACTTGCAAAATCTCTTCAAATTTAGTCAAAGTTGTTAGTCTAGTTCTCTTTCTCACACCCAGTTTTGCAAAATTTTGTGTGAGAACATTTTCTATCAGTATTTCCTCATGTGGCTTTGTGGAAGTCCTTGTGTGGCTCCATGTGAATCTCCACATGAGATTTTTCAAATATTATCATTTTATGCCATAACTATGTCCTTTTGTTAGTATGTCAACTCCTTGTGTAGCTCTATGCAAGTCCTCATGTGAGAAAACTGTCCAAAAATTATTGTTCTAAATCTTCACTTGTTTCTTTGTACTTTCTCATGCAATTCCTTGAGAATCTTCACGTATGGTCTTGTCCTAAAAACTATCAAATTGTTTTGTTAGATCTATTTGTGCTCTAAGTTTGATATGTATCTACAACATTTTACCACTTATCTGTCTACAAATAGTGTCAAACCATGGCTTCTTGCTTAGCTAACAACTTGTGACCTACATGGAAACTAGTCTCATTACTTAGTTATCTTGTCCTTGTCTATTTGTGTTTGTCATACTTCATGTCACAATAGTCATAATCTTTGGTTCTTCTAGCCATTACTTAGAAAACTTGTACCTAAGTGTAAAACACTCTTATCTTTCTTTTTTGAGACTACATTCTAGTGTGTTCCTTGTCCATGCTTTTTCTTTTTGTCCTTGTCTATGATGTGGCAACAAGAAACAAAAACATGTTTTATCCCCTTAGACTTAGACAAGGTAGAGCTAGGGGTTGTAATCATGGTAGAGGTCACTTCTCAATTTATACATGGTATGTGTCTAGTTCATCTAGTGAGGGGTCTTCACGATCTCCTTCACCTATTAGATCACATTGTGTTTAGAGAATATTTTCCATAAACTTACAGCAAACTAGGAACCCATTGTATCAAGAGGATCCTAAAACTAGAAAAGGTCATACACCTCAAAACTACATAGCTAAACTCTTATTCAGATAACCTTTTCAACCAACATACACTAAAACTTATCACATTCCTAAAATGGCTAACCAAGAACTAGAACACGTAGAACATAGTAGAGAACAAGATCACCAAAGGAATTAAAGATAGAAGGAACCTTTTAGTGATGAGAATGAGGAAGAGGTAGAAATACTTCCCAAACATATCAAAAAATGTTGTAAGGAAAAAAACTTCCAAAGAGACATGGAAATCTTGCTTAATGAAGAGAGAGAAATACTTTCTCAAACTTGCTCAAGAGGGAGCCAAGCTACCTCATCACTTTAACATTGAAACTATCATTACACCTAAAGAGTAAATTGAAATGTCTAAGTTGAAAAAAAAATTGAAGATCATGTAAGAATAGTTAGCACAAATGATGCATGATAAGGAAAAACCTACAAAAACATACACTCCAGACACTCTTTGTCCATTTCCTTTTGACAAGAGTATAGACATGCCTCCTTTTCTAAGAGGAGTTGAGTTACCTAAGTATAATAAATACATTGGAATTTCTGATCCCCAAATTATTTGCAAGAATTTAGTGCCCTATCTATGGAATTTATGCATAATTAGACATATTTCATGCATCTATTCCCAAGAAGTCTAGTTGGTCAAGCTATGGAGTGTTTTTCATGCTTTCCTACTAGTATCAAAATATTTGATGAGATTGCTAACTTGTTTGTCCAACAATACACTCACAACATTCAACACCCAGTTAACATACAAGACTTGTGTAACCTTGACTAGAAATTTGGGGAACGTTTCCTCACATTCCTTCAGAGATGGAGACATCTTTACACTAAATATTCATGAAAAATCCCTAAAGCAAAAAAGCTTGATATCTTCATAGATAATATTTTACTTGACTTTGGCTATAAATTTCAACTTCAAGGTCCACACAACTTTGAATAAATGGTCACACAAGATATTTGGATAGAGGAATTCATGATCAAAAAGGGTGAACTAACCCTTTAGAAGGACACCAAACAAGGATTCAGCTCTAATAAGAACAAATCTAAGTATGTGAACAAAAACTAAGAGGTTGCATGATGGAGTTGTTGACAACATTACTCCTAAACCTACTAAGGTAGCCTTCAATCTTATAGACAATCTCAAATCATCCAAGAATTTTGAGAAACTTCCTATTGACAACAAGACATTTGGAAACAAACCTAAGAACTCATCTTGGGTTAGACACCCAAAACAAGAATATACACCTCTTGGTGAACCTTTGAATGTGGTCTACAAGAGCTTGCTACAAAACAAGCTCATTTCTCCATTGAATAACTCTCATCCTTATGAACCACAACCATGACCACCCTGGTGGAATGAAACCACATTTTGTGAATATCATGAAAATAAAGGCCAAAAAACTAGAAATTGCATCAAGTTGCATCACAAAGTCCAAGACCTAATTGATGATGGTGACATTTTAGTGGATGGACATAACAAGAACATAGATCATAAGGATTTCAAGGAGCCATTCTCATCTTACAAAAAAGGAGAAAACTAAAATAAAAATCTCATAACAAAATCAACTATACGTACTCTAATTATGATGATGAGAAAGTCCACATGGTTGAACCTATGGATGTTGAGTATTGTGACATTATAACCATCAAGGGAAAACAAGACAAAATTAAACCTAAGACACCATTTTTCTTAAAGGGTCCTACATCCAATACATCTGACAACGAGCCATCATAATCTTGTGCCAACATTGTTACACATTTCCATGCCAAGTAAGTGCTCAAAGGCCCTGAGCCTTCTACTCCTAAGTTAGAAAAACATAAAGAAAAACCTCTTGCTAGTCCATTTGGAAAGGGAACAAAACTTACAACATCATCTGTGGCTGCTAGTTATAGTATCCTTGATTAGTTACAATGAAAAACTACTTAAATAACAATCTTTGAACTGCTCAAAATCTTGCCTGCTCATAGGTCAATTCTTGTCAAAGCCCTCAGTGAGGAAAACATCCCTCAAGATGTTGATCTTGAGACATTCCAATCTATGGTAGGTCATCTAACCTGACCTTACTATATGTCCCTCGAGGAGGATGGAAATTCACTAAGTCATCTGCATAATCAACCTCTACACATTGAGGTCATGATACACTAGAAACATGTTTGTCATGGGCTCATTAATAATGGAGTTAGTTTAAACATTATTTTTTCTACTCTACTTAGACAACTAGACTATTCTAAACAGTCCATTAACCCTTGTCACAAGATAACTATCAAAGAATATGACGAATTTGAGCACAAATCTTTGGGTCTTGTTGTGTTACCTCTCTACGTTGGTCTTATAGAAAGGGATGTCACTTTCCAGGTCCTTGACATTCCCTTAGGTTACAACATATTTTTAGGAAGACCATAGATACATGAGATGTGAGTTGTGCCTTCCACTTACCATCAATGTGTAAAGTTCCCATTTCATGGCTCTAAAGTCACCATACCTGCAAGTACTAGCTATACCTATAACATGTTGAAATTTGCTAAAAACTTTGTACCTTCCAATAGGGAATCTATAGAACATGATGATAACAAGCTAAAGAAAATCAAGAAGTCACTCAACCTAAAAGAAACTAGAATGGGTGAATATCACATAGAACCACTTCTATCTTTGACATCTCTTCTTGAGTCTCCCCGTCATTATGGGAGACTATCTGAAGTGAAGAGACCTTTTGTATTGACACCAAAAACTAAGTACAATGGTATATTTGTCAAAGCTACTATACCTGTTGAGGAGGAAGCTGAAAACAAGGCTATTGTTGCATGGATATACAAAGAATAAACTCTAGTTGACCTCACAGAATAGTCAAGTGAAATTACTCTTAAAAAGTATGGTCTAGGTCTTAAACTCATGAAATTATTTGGCTACAAGGGGACTAGTCCTATTAGATGCAACAAAAATGGTCTAATTGATCTTGTCAAGGCAATAGCTAGAAGGAATCAAGATACATCTATTCTAGGTTTCAAGAAGTTTCCCTTCCATCTAGGGATTAACAAATTTATACTAAAACCTAAGAACTCATCTAAAAATGAGTCACAAGCTAAGTCTAATGAGGATCCTTATCCTTATCCCATTCCTGATGATCTTGCTAAAATTTTTATAGAACCAGATGACATTGTACCATGTGTTAGCACCATGGATGGTGATAGTGTTTCTTTTGATGATACTACTAATTCATATCATACCCAACAAGAACAAGGAGAGTCTAGTCATGCTTTTCATATTGAGTACCTTTGTAAAAATCTAGATGATAAAGAAGAGTTTTTCCCAATAACTATTAGGGAATTCTATAGTCTATCACCATGTAGCATAGATTCTCAATAATATAAATTTGACTATCTCTCAGAAGAAACTATAGACAAATACATAGATCAAGTTAATGTTTATATAAATCTACTTCAAGTAGGTGAACAATCTAGGGTTAGGTCAGATGAGTCTTATCCAACTAGTGTCATTGAACCTTCAATTAATGATGTTAGAACTTAGAGGTATTCAAACACTTTTGTGGACAAAGCCACTCTAGGTCTTGAATTTCTTATCCATCTATTGACTACACCATGAATGCTATTAAACCTACCACATCTCTTTCACTCACCTATCCTAAGCTCATAGACTAGAATTCTAATGCATCTAGTGAAGTCCCTACTTTCCAAAATGACTATGCTCTTGCATGTTACCTAAACACTATCGAACCTATAATGTCTTCCACCAGGGAACAAAGTGTCAACATGAATGAAGTAGGCATCAAATATATCAGTCAATCAATCAAAAAGAAAATAAATAAAAGGTTTGATGGTGAAAACAACATTGTGGTAGTTTCAACACCTAAAATAGTAAAAGTAAAAGACATATCCAAAGGTGAAAACCTCTCTGGCATGCCTGTAGATGAGATATTTGGTGCACTTCCTAGTCATTTTCTAGAAAGATCATTAGTGTTGTTAGAACTGACACAGTCAATCAATTTGGGAATAGAGGACTAACCCCACATAATAAATCTTTCATAGTTGTTATCTCTAAAAGAAAAAGAGGAATTCATTGCCTTCTTGCAAGAGAAAAAGATAAACTTTGCATGGACATAATCAGATATGCCAAGATTAGATCCTAATCTCATAATGTATCACTTGTCATTAGGAGTTAAACCAGTCAAACAAAAACTTAGGAAAATAAATCCTCATGTTATATTACTAGTCAAAATTGAACTAGAAATTTTTTTGAAAGCTGGTTTCATTTGTGCTATCGACTACACTGAATAGATATCAAACATTGTTCTAGTCTCCAAAAATGACAAATCTATCAAAGTCTATATAGATTTATGAGATCTAAACTTAGTATGTCCAAAGGATGATTTTTCACTCCCTAACATTGATATGATAGTGGACATGATAGCAAGATATGAAATATACTCACTCATGGATGTATTTTCTACTTATAATCATATCAAAATTGTACTAGAAGATCAGGAAAATACTTCTTTCACTTGTGCATGGGGAAATTTTTGTTGGAATGTGTTGTCATTTGGTCTAAAAAAATGCCGGTGCTATGTATCAAAGAGTAGTTACTACAATTTTCCATGATATGATGCATAAGACCATGGAAGACTATGTCAATGATACCTTGGTTAAGAGCACAAAATACAACACTCACCTTCAAGATTTGGGACCCATCCTAGATTAGATGGAGAAATTCAATCTAAGACTCAATCCCAAGAAATGTGCCTTTAGTGTAACATCTGGGAAACTACTTGGTTACATTGTCTCTATAAAAGAAATCAAGGTTGATCTAGAGAAAGTTTAAGAAATCATGGACATGTCTCCACTTTGTAATATCAGTTTGATGAGGGGCTTACAAGGAAGACTTCAATCCATTCATAAATTCATCTCAAAACTAGCAGATAGATCATGACCTTTTACCAAGACTCTACATAAAGGTTTGAAATATAACTAAATCCAATATTGTGATAAGAGTCTAACATAGATAAAGCAATACCTTACTAATCCACCGATCTTGATGCCTCCTATCTATAGGAAGCCTCTTATTCTGTACATCTTGGCAATAGAGTCATCTCTTGGTATTTTGCTAGCTCAAGAAGAAAATGATAACAAAGAAAGAGCTATCTACTATCTAAGTCACACACTGATTTCTTATGAAATGAATTACAATATCATTGAGAAGGCTTTCTTGGGAGTTGTATTTACTTCCCAAAATTTGAGACACTACATGCTTGCTCATACCATGTGACTAGTTGCTAAAATTGGTCCACTAAAATACTTACTTAGCAAGGTAGCTCTAACATGAAGATTGACTAAGTGGGTCATGATACTAAGCAAGTTTGACATTTAGTAGTTTGAATGAAAGGCTATAAAAGGATAAGCAATCACTAATTAGTCAGTAGATGCACCAATGAAGAGTCTTCTTCCACTAAACATTAATTTCCCTAATGAATCAATTCTAACAATTACACACTAGACTTGGGTGATGTTCTTTAATAGTTCCTCCACAAAATAGGGATCTGGTGTTGGGCTCTTATTGATAACACCACAAAGGTATTCACTACCTAAGGCATACAAGATTTTGTTTCCTTATACAAAAAATATCACAAAATATGGGGCTTTGATTAATAGCATGAAGATTGTAGTTAAATGGAGAGTGGATGAGTTAAATATCTTTGGTGATTCACAACCCATAGGCAACTAGGTCAATGATGTATATTAGACAAAGGATATGAAATTAATCTATATAAATGCATGGTGGATGACTTGAAGAAATAATTTTCTCATATCACTTTTCAATATATTCCTTGGCAAGACAAAAAAGTAGCTGATGTCATGACTACTCTTTCTTCCATGTTACAAATGCCAAAGAATGATCTTTCACATGAGTTCCTTGTGGAAATGTTACTCTACCTTGCCTATAATTCCCCTAAATCTCAAATGATCTATTTTATTGTAGGACATAACTCATCCCACTATCACCATATAAACTCTTACATGCATGACCAAACCATCTTGAACAATCTAACCCAGAATGAAAAACATCACCTTATCCGTAATGCTTCATGGTATATTATTATTATTGATGAAATGTTTAGGAGAGGTCTCGACGAAACACTCGTTAGGTGTGTAAAACTTGATGAGTCCAAATGCGTATTAATCAATGTATATGAGGGCATTTGTAGATCTCACTCTAATGGTTTGACACTAGATTGTAAACTTATTAGAGCTAGTTACTATTGGTCAAATATGGAGCAAGAAGCAATCAAATACGTTAAGTCTTGTAAAAAATGCCAACTTCATGGGAATTTTATTCACACTCTAGCTAGGGAGCTAATTCCATCTATCATGTTGTGGCCATTTTAACAATGGGCCTTTGATTTTGTAGGTTAGATTCACTTGTCCTCTTGAAATGAACACAAGTTCATCATTACAGCTCTAGGCTACTTCACTAAGTGGGTAGAGGCAGTCTCTCTCTCTATAGAAAATGGAAAAAATATAGCTCTATTCATCATGAGTTACATTATATGCAAGTATAGTGTACCTTCCTCCATCATTATTGACAATGGAGGATATTTTAAAAATAAGGATCTTAAGGAGTTATGCTAAAAGTTTAGAATCATGCAACACTTGTCTTCTATTTATTACCCTCAATGTAATGGTCAAGAAGAGGCATCCAACAAGGTGATCCTTAAGATCTTGCATTACATAGTTAACAAATCTGGAAGGAACTGGCACCTTTAGATTAATCCAGCTTTATGGACTTACAGAACAAGTATCATAACTCCAATGAGTACAATTCCCTTTGCTTTGGTATATGGAGCAGATTTTGTGCTTCCCATTGACGTTGAGATTCCTACTTTGAGAATCTCCATGAAGGGCGTCATTATTGATGATGACTATAGAATATCTTATCTTCAAGAGCTAGAATTATTTGATGAATGTTAGTAAGGGACTTGTGATCATCTTTGAGCTTATCAACAATGTTGTCTAGAAGTTACAATAAAAAAGTTAAGCCATGTGACTTCCGAATGGGTGATCTTGTTATAAGATAAAACCCTAAGAACTAGTAACAATAAGCACAAAAAGGGAAGTTTGAGCACAATTGGCTTGGTCCATACATAGTCACTGCATTGTTTGGATCTAGTGCTTAACAACTTTCTACAGCTGAGGGAGAGGCGATCAAGGAGCCCATCAACACTCTCCATCTAAAGTAGTTCTACAACTGATCTAATTTCAAAAGCTCCTTGTATCTACTTAAAAGTCTTAAAAAACTTATTATCCTAGTGAAAACCTAGCAATAGGCACCTTGGTAATACTAAAAAAATGGAAAAATACAAAACAATACAAAAAACAAAAAAATAGAAAAAAGAGAAAAATGCAAAAAAATTTGAAAAAGAAAAAAAGTTCCATTGATGAAAACCTTGCAAATAAGCATCATGGTAGCAAAAAAAATGAATCTTTGCCAAGAAGGTTAAAACTTGGTAAACAGACACCTCTTGTTTCAAATGCTATATCTTGCAACATATCTTCTAGCTTCCTATATAGTTTCTTTCCTTCTTTAGTTTCCTACTTTTGCTCATGTATCCATGAATTAAATCTTGTCATAACTTGGGGGAAACACCCTATAGTATCATAGGAATCTTTAACAATAGTCACCAGTTGTTTAACTATGTCTACCTACTGTTTCTAGTGTCACTTTGAGATTCCTCTCATGGAAGATCTCTTTCATGATAGTCACCAATTGTTCTAATTGTGTTTGCTTATTATCACTAGTATCACTTTGAGATTCTTCCTATAGAAAATCTCTTTCATGAAAATCACTAGTTATTCTAACTATGTCTACCTACTGTCGCTAGTGTCACTTTGAGATTCCTCTTATAGAAAATCTCTTTCATGATAGTCACCAATTGTTCTAATTGTGTTTGCCTACTATCACTAGTGTCACTTTGAGATTCCTCTCATGGAAGATCTCTTTTATGAAAATTACTAGTTGTTCTAACTACATTTGCCTATTGTTTCTAGTGTTAGTTTGAGATTCTTCTTACAAAAAATCTCTTTCACAACAGTCACCAGTTGTTCCAACTATGTCTATGTACTATTGCTTGTGTCACTTTTGAGATTCCTCTCATGGAAGATCTCTCTTGTGTCAGTCACCAGTTGGTCTAACTATATCTATCTACTATCGCTTAGGTTCTTACTAAGGTTCTTCTAATTGAAGAGTCCTCTTTGAATTTAGTCACCAATTGTCCTAATTGTGTCTATCTACTATTGTCACCCTACTAAAGAGATTTCTTTCATATATGTTTTGAACATTGGCACTTGACATTAATCCTATGAAAGAAAAATTGAACTGAAAATGATGAATTTATTTGGGATATGCTGAGCTTTTTTTTGTTTTCTTTTTCTTTTTCTTTATCATGTCTCTTTGAGCAACTTGATGATGTCACTTTCAGCTAGAGCAATGAGGATTGGGGCATGATTTTTTCTTTACTTTCTATTTGTGGTTTAGTTCCACTGATTTGAATCATCTATATAAAAGAGGTGTCCACTATAAGAACCTCCATCTTGTATTGGATGGTCATGTGTACCTTGTCTCCTTTTATATCGATAAATTAGTAAGGTTGGTTCTTCTCCTTCCATTTTGGATTGAACTCTTCATGCTATAGTAAATATTGATACTTTTCCCACTAAGTGAATATATGGGTCATTGTAAATATACTGAGCACGCTTCTATCTCAGGTTATGAACACAAGGGTTGAGGATAGAATACTTACTTACTACTTAGCATAAGAACGATCTCTTGTGTGTCTGGTATGTTTGCATGCAAGAAAAATTTTGGTCATCCTAGCATTTATGCTTTAATGCTTGTGTTCACCTGCTACATTAAAAGGGACAAATGTTCTGGTCATTTTGGCTTCTTATGCCTTGAATGCTTACATTTAATCCTGACAAAACTAGAATAGATATCCTATTCATATTCCTATGATTTTAATATTAGTGGGAATCAAACAATATTTGGGGTTTAGCTACATGCTTAGTGATGATAATTTTTGAAGCTCAATAACCAGACCTAGGGTTTCATCTAGCATAGTGTTGTATTGCATACTCCACTTGCATCAGTACATTGTTTGATCATTGCTTTACTTGAATCCTTCATGATGAGGGGTTGTTGGTTTCTTCAAAGTATCACATTTCTTCTTGACTACACAAATGATCAATTAGTCACCCTCTTGGCTACTTTGGCTGCTCTGAACCCATTTTTGGGATTGAGTTCAAAATCTAACACACTTAAAACAAGTCAAAATCATATTTTAAAATTTTGGGACCGATGTGATTGAACGCTTGTGCAGTCCATTTTTTTTGATACTTTGTGAAACTGAGAATCTTTTCAAATCACATTTTCTTCAAAATTCTCCAAATTTTTGGGAAAAGTCAACTCAAGTCAAATTTGGTCAACTTTGGTCAAACTTGGTCTTCTAGACCTCAAAATCACTCCAAATTGACTTCAAATCTTTTTGATCTCTTCTACATTATTCTAATTTTTTTATTTCTTTAGTATCCCTTAACATACTACTCAACATCACATTTCTAGTTTGTTATCTTTTGATTTTGCTCTTGAGGGGTAGGATGATTACATCATTGAATCTTTCAAAACTGGCTTCAACTCAATTTGAATCTTATGTCCTCATCACTTGGGGCATCTCATCACTGGGGGTATCTTGATCCCCTCTATCTGGCATGATATGTCATCTATCTCATCTTTTGATCAGCTAATCACATCTTATAATAGTTCTTATCAGAGTTTAATAGATAGGTATCAGAATAGTCTAAGCCTCAACTATTGAGGATCAAACCTTGCTTTGGGGATGATTATATGACTCATGATAGGTATTTTTATCTCTTTCATGGACCAATATTTAGGTTTTCTATCTAGACTTTGGTGGATTAAGCTCTATTCTAGAGATAATTCCAAACTCTTGCTAAGGATTAAGCTTTTTTCTAGAGATGATCCTAACTTTTGTTGAGAATTAAGCTTCATTTTGAGGATAATTCTTGGCTCTTGCTTTTTATCACTATTTAATGGACAGTTATCAAGACAATCTAAACCTTTACTCCTAAGGATTAAGCCTTATTCTGGTGATAATTCTATGAATAGGGATTAATATTATCATTTTTTTATGGACAGGTATTGGGACAGCCTAAACCCTGACTCTTAAGAATTTAGTCTTTTTCTAGGAACAATTCTATGAAATTTGAGAATTTTTATGCTATAAATTTTGATATCTATGTGTTCTATTTGGATCCCCTAAGGTTAAGTTTCATTCTAGAGATAACCTTTAAAAGCTTATCAATCTCAGTATCTAGGTGTTCTATTTTGATTCCCTAAGGTTAAGCTTCATTCTGGAGATAACCTTAAAAAGCTTATCAATTGGTTTCCATGTCATCAATTTTGGAATCAATCTCACCACATCTTAGTATCTAGGTGTTCTATCTAGATTCTCTAAGGTTAAGTTTTGTTCTAGAGATAACCTTAAAAAGCTTATCAATTGGTCTTCATGTCATCAATTTTAAAACCAATCTCATTTCTTGATTTATGCTTCATACTTCTGATTTCTTTGAATTGAATGTTTTTCTTGCACATTCATTCAAAGAGGAGAAAATGTAATACTCCAAAATTGGCACATTTCCATGTTAACAAGCTCTAGTCTTGACCGTTGATTGATTCCTGGGATTCTATTTAAGAGGCCTTCAATTCCTCATTTTAGAGGTTGAATTAATTGTGCATCAAATTTGTGCAAAAATATCTACTCATTTATTCATAAATTCATAGCTCGATTTCTAACATTATAATCTCATGTTAGCTTAATATGCATACATGTAGTATAATATTCTTCTTTTATTTCTTAGCATAATAATGCATTTTATTTAGCTTTAAATATTGCATTCTCATATAGCTTATCAAATCCTTCATACTAGAGGTCTAGTTGCTACCTTCTTATTTTGAGAGCAATGGAAAAATCTATCTAGTTAGGAGGTAACAAGTTGATTTTCGAAGTCATTTTGGTTGAACAGCTCAATGTTCATATTGGTATGGTTTCAGATGTAAGGACCATGTTGAAGTGTGGTTGATTATAGGCCATAGTTAACACATACAAGATCAAGCCAACTAAGTTGAATTCCTGGGAGATGTAAAATGTTTTGAAGATAAGATTGATGATTTAGATAATTAAATTCAAGGAGGTGATTAGGTAAAGACCTAACAGATGGATTCTAGAGAAGTTTCTAGAAAATGATCAAGAAGTTGAAAAGATACATTGAATCAAGTTGAATCTAATCATAAACCCTAAGATCTATAGTTGATGTAGAAAATTGTAGAGCATGAATTACCTATTTAAAGACATATAAAATTGATCATTTGGTGTGATGTCCATCTATTTCTAGTCAAGCCAAGTTGAGCCCAACTAGTGTGTGTATGAGGGAGTTTGTATGTGAAGAGAGACATACAAAGGAAGGTTGATTAGAAGCATAAAATGTGTGTGAATGTGAAGCTAAAGGAGAAATCTTGCAGATATGATGTCATTGTTAATAAGAAAATTAGAGAAGAAGGATTACATATTAATGAGAAGAGTGGATTGTTTTTTAACAGGGTGACCAAGTAGATCAAGATCAGAGATAATAGTGAAAGGATTATCAATGAACCATCATAAGGACCAAACAGAGATCAGAACTAGAAAAAAATGAGTTGTAATCACATAGATCAAACCTACTATTTTCTTTCTTATCACTGTAAGTAGTTTGTATTAAAATCCTTTTAATAGAGGTTGACCTAACTATCATTTGAAGACTTAATAGTCTATGTAAATCCTTTAACTGGGTGACATTCTAAATTGAATGATCAAATTCCTTTTACATGGCTACTCCTAATAAGGTAATTGAATCCTCTAACTAGTTCACATTCAATATTGTGTATTGTAACCTTTAATAGGCTTAGCTCCTAATAGAGCTCACTTTGAAACGGTGAAAAAGAGTGACATGTTGTTGGTGGTTTTCCCCAAACTGGGTTTCCATGTAAAATCCTAGTGTCAAACTATGCTGAATGTTACATTTGATAAGGTTTTCATTATGTAATGCAAGTTATGTTTGTGATAGTTTTATAGTAGTGATTGAGAAACAATGGGATAAGAAGAACAATGAAGTGATTGATGTTTAATTATACAAGTGGTGCATATAGACCTTGAGTAATTGATTCACCTTCCCTCTCAGTTATTCTAAAAATTTCTAATAGACATGTCATTATTTGTTAGATATGACATCTCTACTCCTAATAATTTTTTGATTCTCAAAATTCCACAAATGATATCCAAAACCATTAACTCTATATCTACTTAAAATATACTTCTTGAATTGTGTCTCCAATGTTGACTAATTTTCTATATCAATGAGGATAAATGATTCACAACCAAATATTCTTAGAAATGAGTAGTTTACCTTTTAGCATGTCCATGACTCTTATAGAATAACATCATCCAATGAACTTGAAGGCCCTTTGTTAATCTAGTAAATGGTAATGTCTACAATATCTACCCAAAATTGTAAGGGAAATCATACATGAAATTGAACATGCTCCTTATATGTTGTGTTCATCTTTTCAAACACACCATTTTCTTCTGGAGTTATAGGAACTACATTTTGACTTTGAATCCCATGGTATAAGCAATAAATATCAAACTCTATATCATATTTTTTGTTTCCATTATCTGATCTAAGCCACTTTGACTTTCCTGCATCAAGTATTAAATATAAGATAAAGAGAGGCTTCCAAACACAAGTCTTAGTACCACCCAAGTTAGATTAACACAACCCAAATAGATGATGAGATACCAATTCTAAACACATATTATATAAAGGAAGTACACAATTAAATCCCCTTTCATGTTATGTTAATATATTTAGGATTTACAATGTGAATGTGAATTGAACTAATTGATTTAATGACAAGATTAAAATGCAATAAACCCAATCAATATATGAAAATAGGTCTATGCTAAAAGATGAAATATATGATGAATAAATTACTTTAAAATATGTGACATAAGTTATATTTTCACTCCAAAAATCATGGATCTAAAACTATGCTTGAGTTTTTTATTGTAAATCTATTATCATGATAAAGAACCTAGAAAACATTATTTTTCTCATACCTCCAAGAAAAGGTCAACTTGGTGGGAAAGTGTCCAAATAATTTAAAATAAGATGGACATGTTCCATAGTTGTGTAGAAAAATTGACCTAATTATTCTAGAAAGATGTTAGTGAGTATTTTGCAGATCCATGGTCACAATTTTGATATCCTACTCTACACATAGTAAACAAGGTTTTTGTTTTTGTTTGATGAGGTATTGCCTTGGTCAAGCCCTAAATTAAGGAATCAACCTTAAAATTAAGATTTAAATTAATAATAAAGAAAATTCTATCATTTAGTAGGACTAAATGTATCAATAAAAAATGCAATTACATTTGTAGATGCAATTGATTTTTATATGTGATCAAGATGAAAATGTAGTAGTCTTGACTCAAAAACCAAAAGAAAACCATAAAAGTATAAAACTCATGTATGGGAATGTAAGTTATGTAACTTGATGAAGAATGGAAGAACTTGAATTATTTGGATAATAAATCTCCTTTTTAGAAGCCAAACTTCACTACCACCTCGAACAAAAAATATTGATGCAAGAAGGAAATACTTGATCTTGATGAATTCCTTGAAGTGCCTAAAGAATGCTTTCTTGAAGTTTCATGTGTACATATATTATTTCCCTTGATTAATTGATGGACAATTTTATAGGGAAAATGTGAATCAAGTACACAAAACCTTAAGTTCATCACAAATCCCACTTACAGAACTCAAAGTGGGAGGCAAAGAGATTGATCCTTTGAATCCTAACTCTATGATAACTAAATCTAGTAAGATTAGTACCTAATGAGCAAAAAATGAGAAATAATGCAAAAACATATCTAATGGTTATAGGATTGGAGAAAGGATACAAAATTCCTTGTAGCCCTAATGTAACAAGAGCTATGAAGAAGGCAAGAGCTTATGACACAATGGTGAAATGTAAGCCTCTTATCAAGAAGGTATTGGGTTCAAAGCTATTCGAGATTAAAAAATAATAATAATAAATAATAATAATAATAATAAAATGAATAATAAATAATCCTGGATTTAGACTATAGGAAATTGGATTGAGATTGAATGGCGTTGCATAGGTCTATGATGAACGCTAGGGCCTGTATGCCCTAGCCTCTACTCTAGCTTCTGTACTTGATGGTGGGGGGTTGTTTACACACATGAGGGGTTCTTTTCTGGTTGTTTCATGGGGTACAGACAGGTGTGGGGTTGTTTGGTGGCTGCGAGGTTTGGATTTCTCTACCCTTTGGTGTTTTAGTAGTTTTTTTGATCGGGGATTTTCATGGGTTTTTGGAGACCGCAGATCTCCCATCACTTTTTCCTTAATGGGTGGATTGTTGGGCTTGCCCTATGGTGAGTCAAGGCTTAATATTATCTCAAATTACTTTTGAGGACATGGAGATGGCTATTCTATCTTCTTCAGTATAGGCTAATGGTGAAGATCAGAGGAGTAAACCTACATTAGAAGATGGGGTCTCATCCTTAAAAGGAGTATCTCAAATTAAAAAAGTTAATGGATGTTTGGAAAGATCCAAATATTGACCTATTTTAGTCATCCAACCTGAGAAAATTTTAGAGGATGTTGAGTATTGGCAGAATCATGCTCTTATCTACAAATTTTTGGGCCTTCATCTCTCCTTACCTATTCTGGATTCTTGGGCTCATCGAGTTTGGAATCCTAAAGGTGATATGGAGATTATTTTGGCTATGAATAATTACTTTTTGGTTATCTTCTCATGCATGTCAGATAGGAACAAGGCATTCGAAGGAGGTCCTTGTTTCTTTAACCAGGTGGGGCTTTTTATCAAGCCCTGGCACATGGGCTTCAATTCAGCTGAGGAGATCCCCTTGTGGGTACCTATGTGGGTTCATCTACCAAGACTTCCACTACAGTCCTGGAGGGAAGATATCGTTCACTCAATCTCATTACTTCTTGGAAAGCCTGTGGGTGTGGCTACACAAACTCATGATTGTAAGGTAATCTCTTATGCTTGTATTTGTGTAGAAGTTGTTTTAACTAATCTATTACCAAATTCTATGGAAATATTCTTGGGATCCTCTTGTTGGCTTTAATAGCTGGATTATGAGACCCTCCCTTTTAGATGTCAAATTTTCCATGAATATAGACATTACTTTGTAAATGCCCCAGATATAAGTATACTCCCCTAGATGTTTTTGGAACTCTTAAGGGTGATAAGGGGAAGGCTCCTACATCTATTGAATGTATGGATAATAAGGTCTTTACTTAGGTTAAATATCACAAAAAAGGAAAAGGTAAGAATATAACTTGGCTAGATAGACACAATGATCATACTTTCAATAGATTTGATGTTCTTGAAGACCTGGTTCAGGAGGAAGGTATTTCGGTTGAGCTTTCTTCTAGAGATAAGGGTCTACATGAAGTTCAAGAAGAAGAGTAAAAGAAAGAGGACCAAGTGCTATCTTCAAAGGACCCTCAGAATGTATAGATTGATATGGATTCACATCCTCAGAGTTAGGATACTAGGGATCCCCATGGGTCACAGGCTTTGATGAGTTTGACTGTGGTGGTTCTAGATCCCCCTACTCCTAAGGGGGCCTTAGATTTGGTTAAGGGTAGTAAAGCCCATCCTACATTAGGCTTATAGTAGAAATCCTTTAAAAAGGGGCCTCTTGATAAACCATCAAAGAGTGGCAGGAAGATAGATCAAGAGAAGGTTAAGATTATGGGAGATACTTTGGTTGAATCTGGGTCTGTGAGACCCATTGATTCCCATTTCTCTCACCCTCATAAATGATTATTCTATCATGGAATATTAGGGGGTTGAACAACATCCCTAGACAAAAGGTTGTTCATAGATTAATTGATTCTCAGTTACTAGATGTGGTTTTTATCCAGGAAACTAAACTTACAGTTGATGGCTTAGCTAATTATGCTTTACACATATGGCCCCAAGGAAATTGGGAAGGGGTGGGCACTTAGAATAGTTCAGGGTGGGTGGCTTTCTTTTGGAATGCAAGGAAATTTCTCCCCTTGTGGTGGATTTCTAGTCGATCATCTATCTCTTTGGTTGCATCTTGTTTGGATACTGGAGAAAGGGGCCTTCTTTCCAATATCTATGCTCCTACTAATATTCTGGACAAGTCAAATCTTTGGGCTCATATTAGTTGCATCTGAGCTTTAGACCCATTTCTCCCATGAATTCTGGCTAGGGATTTTAACTCTATTATTTATTTAGAAGAAAAACATGGTGGAGTTGCTAGTTGGACCCTTTGGCAAATATTTTTAGAGATATGATAGATTCCTTGCAACTCATTGATGTGAAGCCAAATAATGGTGTCTTTACATGGAATAATAGGAGATGTGGTGCTGAGGCTATTTTAGAAAGACTTGATAGATCTTTGGTTTCCTATTATTGGGTGAACAACAGGTGGATTACCAGTTCAAAAATTCTTGATTGGAGAGGCTCTGATCACTAGCCTATCAAGCTCTCAATTACTACTTATGGAATCACAAAAAACCCCTCTTTTAACTTTTAGTTAATGTGGTAAAGAGACCGATCTTTGTAGGACCTTATGGTGGATTGGTAGTATGAGGGGATGCTTGCCCATGGTATGGTTATGTATACTTTTTGTAAGAGGCTCCAACATTTTTAGTATAGGCTTAAGAAGTGGAATAAACAATGTTTTGGGAACTTACAAGCTCAGAAGATTTCTGCTTAGTCTAAGTTAGACACCATTACTTGGTTGATTCGAGATCAAGGGAGGACCCTTGATCTATGTGAAGCTGAGTCCTTGGCACTAAAAGGATTAGAATAATGGGAGCTTCGAGAGGAGATCTTCTGGAAGCAAAAATCTAGGGTTGACTGGCTTTAGGAGGGGGATAGGAACATTGCATTCTTTCATAACTCGGTCAAGGCTCAGAGATAGGAGAATTCCTTCTCTTCTTTGATCACACTTGAAGGGGCTTATCTTTATTCCAATATTAATATTTCTAGGGCTATGGTTAACTATTTTTTAGATCTCTTTTCTAAGGAGGATCTTGATGCTAGGGAGGAGGAGAGGGTAATATTGGATTACATTCCTCACCTTGTTTCTACAAAGATGAATGAGGTTCTTTTACATCCTACTTTCCTACTTGAATTGGAAAAAGTGGTGTTTAACATGAAGAAGGGTAAGGCTCCCGGCTCGGATGGTTTTTTGATTGAGTTATTTCAGGAGTTTTGGGAAATAATAAAGTTTGATCTCCTTGAGTTGGTTCAAGAATCACATAGGAGCAAATAGATGCTTAGGTCCATGAACTCTACTTTTCTAGCTCTCATACCAAAATAGGAGGGGGCTAATCAGCTAACTCGATTTAGACCTATTGCATTTTGTAATTTTGTTTATAAGATCATCACTAAGCTAATTGTTGAGAGACTTAAGCCTCTTCTTAGTTCCCTACTTTCTCCAGAGTAGGGGGGTTTTGTTGAAGGAAGACAAATTTTGGATGGCGTCATGGTTGCAATGGAAACTATTCATTCTATGGATAATTCTAAGGAGAGGGCTATGTTTATGAAGCTTGACATGGCTAAAGCTTATGATTGGGTGAGCTAGGAATTCTTATAGAACATTCTCTTGGCATTTGGTTTTGATGAGGAGTTGGTGAATTGGATTCTTAGTTGTGTGACCTCTTCTTCCTATTTAGTTCTTGTAAATGGGCAACCATCAAATTTTTTTAGTGCCTCTTGGGGACTTCAGCAAGGGGACCCTTTATCTCCTTTTTTATCCATTATCATGGTAGAGTGTCTTGGAATATTTATTAAGTCTCAAGTGGAGCGAGGTCTCATTCAAGGCTGGAGTTGGGATGACTCTATTCCATCCTATTCTCACCTTTAGTTTATGGATGATACTATGTTAATGGGAATTGCCAGAGTTAGTGAAGCTATGAACTTCAAGTGGGCCCTATACATCTATTTTAAGGCTTCAGGACAGTGTATCAATGATGAAAAATCTTCCATTTACTTCATCAATACCCCTCAATCTATTCAAAATAAGATTGCTAGGATCCTCAGATTTCAGATTGGTTCACTTCCCCTAGTATATCTTGAGTTCCCTTTGGTCTTGGGATCTTAGTATAAGGTGTATTGGTAGGGGATCTTGGATAAGTTTGGGAGCAAAGTCAACCATTGGACTTATAGGTGGCTTTCTTCTACTGGGAGAGTGGTTCTTCTAAAGACTATGGTGCAATCTCTCTCTATTTATAGGTGTTGTGTGCAAGTTCCCCTTCCACCTTTTTGAAGGACTTTGATGCTCTTTCTTAGCAATTTCTTTGGGCAAGTACCCTTCTCTCATCAAAGTGGAGCTTGTTTAAGTGGGAGTATGTTTGCAGGCCAAAACATGCTGGGGGCCTTGGTCTCAGGTCTATGGCACTTGTTGTCATGGTCCTGGCTGCTAAGCTGTATTGGAGATGGTGCAATAATCAACATTTGGATTGGGCTACGATTCTTACTCACAAGTATTTTCTTGGTGTTGACAACTCAAATATGCCACATCTTTCTTTGGTGGGGAAGGGTTCTTGTGTTTGGAATACTCTTAAGAAGGGAGCCCAGCTGATTAAGGAAGGTCTATTTTGGATTTGTAATAGTGGATCAGATGCTCTATTTTGGCATGATTCTTGGGATGTCCACCCACCCATGCTCTCTAGCTTTCCCCAGCTTTAGCCTCTTTGTCATGCTTTTATTAATGCTGGCTGGTTTAAGGTGGAGCACTTTAAAACTATCAAGCATTTGGGTTAGGTGGAGGTGACTTGATGGAAGGATTCTCAAGAGTGGCCTGTTGGGGGCTTTGAAGAGGATCGATCTCTTCTTTCTCATGTGCTAGAGGATAGGTTTTGTAGCTCCCTCAAGGGGAGGGATGTTTTGGCTTGGAGTCCTAGTCCAAAGGGAAAATTCTTTGTGGCTCAGGGCTATGTTGTTCTTGATAGGAACCTTTATGGTCTAGCTGAAGTTCACTGGTGGAAGAAGGTTTGGAATAATTTTTCTTGGCCCAAATGTAATTTTTTCCTATGGTTGTTAGCTTAGAAGAAATGTCTTACTTGGGAGAATCTTCACAAGAGAGGCTTCCAAGGACCCTCTATTTGCTCTTTATGTTCACATAATGAAGAATGTATCTCTCATTTTTTCTCTACCCTTTTTCGAGGGAAATATGTCATAGATGGTGAGAGGCTTGGAGCCATGGTTGTGTCCATGCCACTTCTCTCATTGACTTTTGGGATAGCTTGGGTAGGCCTCTAGTGAAGACTTCTTTCTTGCAAGTTTCCTAGATGGTTGGACTGAATTTTATTTTATGGAACCTTTGGTTGGAGAGGAATCATAGAATTTTTTGTGACTCCAAGTTAGACGGCCTTTAGGAGACTATTTTAGCAAAATGTGATATGTCTGAAAGTATAGATCCTGGTGATCAAGCTATTGTGAGAAATTTGAACTTGAATGGTAATAATTAGGGACACACTCTTGGAAGAAGGCATTGTTATGGTAAGAAATGAGCATGTAGGGTTGGGAGGTGGACTCCTCCCTCAACTAGAATCTTGAAGATCAATACAGATGGCTCTTCTCGGGGGAATCCTAGTCATGCTGATATTGGTGCTATAGGTAGAAGTAATGATGGTGGGGTAGTTTTTCTTTTCTCTATCTACAAGGGTCAACATTATAATAACTTGATGGAGGCCCTTGTTATTAAGGTTGTTGTTGAGAGAGGATGTTCTTTAGGATAGAAAAAGATTATATGTGATTCTGACTCTCAGATTGTTGTTGATATGTTGAATAACTAGAGAATGGAATAGAGTGGTGGATTGCTTGGCAAAGTGGGCTTCAAAGAATGTGGATAATTGGGAAATTAGAGGAAGGGATGAATTAGCTTCTAAATATTGTGGGATTATTGATCAACTATTATTGGAAGATAGGCATTTGTAGTGTTGTTGTGGGCCTTTGGCCTTTTCTTTGTAACTTGATTTTATTTGAATAATTTTTTACCCCTTTTCCAAAAATAAAATGAATAATAAATAATCCAAGCTTCAGTTGATTAGCTATAAAAAAAATTTAAAAAAGTCAAGAGCTAAGAAGAAAAGTTATGTAGATGTGTAATGTAGTGCTAAGATATATAAATCAATGAGAGAGTGTATTGAAATTAAAGAAGGAAAAATATATTCCTTGTAAACCTCAAAAATGGGCTTTCAAATGACCTCCAAAATGGAAAATTCTTTTGGACCTGGAGAAATTTTTTTCCTATGGACAAAACCTAGAATTTGTTTGGTATGAAATCAAGGGTGACCTCCTCAATTAGGGGAAAAATTTGACCTTGATGGAAACTTTTGGGAAAATTTTGGTCATTATGGGTGAATTTCACCCTTGATGATAATGTTTGATGTTGATTCCAATTTTGTAGTTCTGTAAAAATTTAAAAAGGGTACTCAAATCTACAACTTGTTCATTGTTTTGAGATCCACAAAATATAATTTAAAAAAGGGTTTTTGTTGTTAATGGGGGTTTTACCTTAGGTAAACCCCAATTTAGGAATTAACCTTAAATAGAAATAATTGAAATATTATGTAAATTAAATGTACGCATTCACCTTACAATAGTAGGATCTCTTAAATTCAATATAGTGTACTCACTTCACCAATTGATTTGGATCAAAAAGATGCAGATGAATGAATGTAGAAGATGCAATAAAGGATCTTGAATGAGTTAAAGAAGATTTTGAAGATAGATCCCATAATTTCTTAAATGCTTGAATCCTTAATATTCAATGGACGAATTTCTTGAATGATGCTTGAAGACTTGAAAGCTTGAGTGCAAGTGCTTGATCTTGTGAATGCGTGATATGAAAATGAAATGAGAAGACTCCCTTTTATAGAGATCTCAAAGTGGTGAATTCCTCAAACTTTAAATGAGGTGAGACCCATCTTAAAGTGGAGAAATAAATGCTTGACCATAATAAGATTCCTTGGGGGATTAAATTAAGGATTATTAATTTGAATTAATAAAGGTGTAACCCAATTTATAAAATAAGAGGAGACACATAATATTAATTTATGGGGGAAATAAAATATTTTAAATTTAAATTTAAATTAGTTAATAAATGAGGACACACTGTTTAAGAAAAATAAAGGTCTAACCCATTTATGCTAATTCTACATTAATAAAAGGTCCAATGAGATGAAGTTAATTATTCAAATGGAGGAAATTAGAAGATAAATATAATTAAATGATAGAATTACATTAAATGGGTGAAAACCTTCATTAAATTAGAGTGCTTCCAATTTAAGGTTGTACAACACTTGATTCATGAATGGAAGGAAATGAAATGTCCAAGCCTTCTTATATACTATTTTTCAAGATTAAAAACAAAGTAGGTTGTCCTAAGAGAAAGATTAAACAATTTAGAGACCTAAGACACATTGGGCCTCAAGATTTACCTTCCTTGAGGAAGAGGTCAACCTAGGTTGATCTATTCTAGAATAGGTTTACCTAATTTGATTTATTCTTTAAAGGGGTCCCAAAAAAAGGAGTCCTTGTGGTTTTGGAGAAGGTGCAGATAAATTTAGGATATAATGAAACTATTGGAATATGACCAAAATGTGATAAAATAGAACCTAACGGGCCAACCAAAATATGAGATATGACCTATACTTTTGATAAAGGTTAGGAGGAGATAAAAATATCACAATCACAATAAGGAGGGCTAAAAGGTCTCAAAATGAAGTTCTTCCATTTTAAGATGGTACAAAGATTAACTAATGGGGTGTATTGAGAGACATTTTAAAATATAACTAGCATAGATCCCTGAATTTTTCTTCTTTTCATTGTGCAATTTGTATAAATGTCATTTGAGTTTTTTTTGTTCTAATATGGAAGTAGTAAGTATTGTCATTATGCTTTGGATTCCTTAAAGACAAGGATTTTGGGTCTTCACCATTTCCAATTGAAGTTGAAAGAAATTCCAATTAATGCCTACCTTTTATCATTGGACCACTACATCATCTTATTTGAAGAGGTAAAATAATGTTAATAGTCAAGGTATGCCTTTGTGCTATACTAATGCCTCTTACCCTATGCATGGGGTAAGGTGATAGGTTTATAAGTGGAAGTTAACTATTAAACTAATGAATGTATTGAATCAATATTTATGGTAATCATCTTTGATGTTATACACCAAATTTTTTACATGGTATAATTCTATTATTGAGGATCTATCACATTGTATATAAATATCCTTTTGAGGATCAAATCATTAGATGGGTGATAGTAGTTATATTCCTGCTATGTTCTAACAATGTACTATTACATTGAAACTAAGAGGAATATGTGCTTCATCTTATAATGTTAGAAGATTATCTAGTCTCTTTAAGATAACTTTCTATTGATTTGTCTTTGATTGAAATACTAACCACTTATGATTAGTCCTTGCTATTCTATTGATTGGGCACTTAAAAATAGTGAGTGAAGGTTGATACTACTATAACACAACAAACTTGGTTGATGCAACATAAATTACATCTTGTGGGTCTTTGGTTTTAAAAGATGAGTCAAACCCTAAACATACCTCTATGGTGAAGGGAAACACATGACCCTTTTTTGGTCAAGAGGATATAAATAATGATGTGGTTTGAACTATGAGTTTTGTATAACTTTCCTATTCTCACTTGAAGTGATACATTTTTCTTTTTAATTAGTATTTTGATAATCTAACTACCATTTGGATATGACCTTATGAGGTGCATATTATTGATGATTTTATTGATTTGGTCAATAATGTGTATCACATAAATAAATAAAATAAACTTAGAGTATTGTTCCTTTAAATTGAAAATGATTCACTTTGTTTCAAGTTGTCCTTGAAAACTTATTATATTTTATAGCAATGTTAGTCCTTATGTGGAAAAGAGAGTGATTATGTAGCTTTGTAGGGATAGAGTGTATTTGACATCAATGGTATAAAATTTTCTTGGTCTATGATTGTGATTATGAGATAGCATATAAATGCAACATGTTAATCAACTCGATACTAAACCTATATATGTTATTTAATTTTTATGACTTGATGGTGTATAGGGCCTTCTACAATAAAAGTATCTTGTATCCTTTAAAGATCAATTTACCTTATTTCTCCATGCTAAAGGATGTATATGTCTTGTTGAGAAATGAAAATATTTATATCATGCCATTTTTGTAATCTTGTGAACGTTGAGATCACTTTTTTTCATCAATTATTAATAAGATACTCCAAGTCTTGAACCAACTCAAGTGTCCAAAGCCATTGTTCAAAACTAAATACCAAGAGTCCTCAATAAATCTTCTCATCATAGATACTCCCCCATATGGGAAGCATCAACATTCAATCTAGGCTAACAATAGTGCTCTATACCACTAGACTGATGTACTATCTACATCAACTACTTAGAAGTAGGTAGGACCATAACCCAAAGCATACCTCTCCAGTACTTAAATGTATCTTTAGGCAAAGGCTTCATAAATATATTTACAATCTAATATCCTTTTCTACTACTTTCTTTCAACACATGATACTTAATAGATATATGCTTAATCCTAGAATGCAATACATGATTCTTAAACATACTCATTGTGCTTGTGTTATCATAGTAAATGATAATAGTTTATTATAGTTATTTGTTGCTGAAATATACTCTTCCTCAATAGTACTTTGTGACATACAATATTTCTTCTTGCTTAACCAAGAAACCAATCTTCCTCCAAGAAAGAATACTCTACTACTGGTGCTCTTTCTATCATCCATACTATCTTCCCAATTTGCATCATTATATGCACATAGAGTGAAATAACTCAATCTATCATACTAAATTCTATAGTTAGATGTCCCTTTCAAATATCTAAATATTCTCTTCACTGCTACAAAATGATACTCCTTAGGATTAGCTTGAAATCTAGCTACAATTCCAACTACATTTTCTATATATAGTATGGAGTGAGTCAGATATTGCAAACCTCCAATCATGGATTTGTACTTCTTCTTGTCTACTAAAGGTGCCTCATCTTTTTTGGATAACTTGTGACTAGTTATCATCGATGTACCAATAGGTTTACAACTTTATAAATGAAACCTTTTCAATAGATCATTTAAGTATTTAGCTTATGAAATCAAAATACCATTACTATTTTGTACAATCTACAACCCTAGGAAAAAATCATTTCTCCTATCATGATCATTTCAAATCCATTCTTCATCTCTTTAATGAACTTATCACTTGCTTCATAATTACCTCCAAAATGATGTCATAAAAAAATATTACAACAATCAACAAACCATCTTCAACTTCTTTCAAATACAACTTATTGCCTGCCATACCTTAAGCAAATCAAAGTCTTGCCAGATAACTATCCAACCTTGTATACTAGGTTCTAGTTGCTTACTTTAGACCATATAAAGCTTTCTTTAGTCTGCATACCATGTATTTGTCTTCTAATAAAGGAAAGCCTATAGGCTACTCAAAATATAGCTCTTCTTCAAGTTCTCCATTCAGAAAGGTTGATTTAACATCCATCTAATAAACCTTAAACTTTTTATTTGTTACAGAAGCCAAGAAGATCCTTACTACTTCCATTCTATCAATAGGTGCATATGTCTCCTCATAGTATATGCCCTCTTGCTATGAATATACCTTGCATACAAGTCTAGATTTGTTCCTCAAAACTTCACTTTTCTCATTCATCTTGTTTCTTAATACACATTTGATTCCTATCACATTCTATTCTTTAAGTCTAGGAAACAACTCCCATGTATCATTCTTCACAATCTAATCTATTTCTTCCTTCATTGCTTGGATCTAATTATCATCTTTACATGCTCCATATGCAATTTTAGGCTCAACTTGCGATATCAAACATATCTCCTCATTTATTTTGTTCTTTGTCATCACATCTTTGTCTTTGCTTCCACTTATCTATTCAAGAGGGTGATTCTTTCTCATATTCCTATTAGAGGTGGGAGTTGACATTTCAACTCTGATCTCTTCTTTAGGTTCACATCTCTGCTCTCCTCTTTTCTCAATACTTAGCACATCATTCTACAAATCATTGTTAGTCTCAACAAAAACTTCTACATATTGACTAAAAATTCCAAAATTATCTTCTTCTTCATCTAAATTATAATCTACCATATTTTCCTTAGTTCCAAACTTTTCATCAATCCTTACATTTGTGCATTTAGCTATTGTCTTAGTTCTATAGTTAAAACATCTATATGCCTTGCTTTTCAATGAATAACCAAGAAATATACATTCATCACTTCTTGGATCAAACTTACTAATGTCATCATCTCTCTTAATTTAACATTTGCTTCCAAATATTTTGAAATGCTTAACTAATGGCAAATGACCAAACCATAGTTCATAAGGTGTCTTGTTCATACATTATTTGATTTGTACTCTATTTAGAGTGTATATTATTGTATTCACTATTTCTCTCTGAAATGTCTTATAAATATCATTCTCAAATAGTATCATCCTCACTGCTTCTAGTACTAACTTATTCCTTCTTTCAGAAATCCCATTTTTCTTAGGTGTTCTAGGTGAAGCTAGTTGTCTTTTGATTCCATTCTCTTCACAAAATATGTTAAAATATCTAGAGGTGAATTATCCTCCTCTATCTAACCTCAAACATTTTATCTTAATACTAGGTTCATTCTCAACTCTATTCTTAAATATCTTAAGCTTCTTATAAGCTTCAAATTTCTCTTTAAGAAATGCTACCCACATTATTATAGTGAAATTATCAACAAAAATTATAAAATAGCTTTCACCATAGAATCATCCTTTTCTAGAGGGACCACTAATATTTGTGTGAACGATCTCTAGCTTCTCTATGGTAGTGAACTTCTTGCTGTATATGAGCAATGATGGTATGCTAATAGAAACCAAATTTAAATAAAGCTTCTACAAACTAAACAAAATTCATAAAATTCAAGATAGACTAAGATGAGCTCTCAATTCAGAATATGAGCCATTAATGGGCTCTCTCAATGAGAAGCTCTCTTGTTGAGTAGCTTTGTCTAAATAGATAGGATGTATGCTCAAGCTTATGCTTCAAAAAGGGCTTCAAATAGAGTTGGAATTTGGGTGTGAGTGTATGGTTTTGATGTAAAATGGCTTCTCAAAATGGCATTATGACTTTACTTCATTAATTGTGTTATTTTGCAAAGGGGAAGGATCCAATTTATAGGCAAGAGGCTTGAGGGATTGAGGGCTAAGATGCAAGGATGGGAAAAAGATCATGGAGGGCTTAGATTTCATGAGAGGAGAGCACATGGATTGTGCTTCCTTAAAACCAATCAATGAGTGACACATGTCACATGGTGAGAGGATGGAGGAAAGGGGAAGGATGAGTCAACAAAGGAGGCTCAAGGGATAAAATCTTCATAAAGACCCTCATAATGACTTGTAAGAGCAATAAAAGGGCTTGTAAGAGTCATTTATGACCTAGTGGACTTCATAAAGTTTTATGGCTGAGATATTTTGAGGGTGATGAGAGCAATTTCAACTTGGACTTGATTAGGAAGGTTTTAAGCTTGTTTAGGCTTGTACAAATTATTAGAGGATGGATTAGGATGGTTTAGGATTAGCTTAGGGATAGGCAAGTGGATGGCATTTAATGAGGGTGGGTGAAGGAGGAGATATTTGTTAACTTTGGCTTGGGTTAGTAAGTTTTAACCCATGTTTAGGGAATGTGACAAGGTTAGGAGGGGATTAGGATTAGGTTTAAAGACATCTTCTAGAAGAGTCTAGACTTTGGATGAGGATATAGACTTTCTAGAATAGTCTAGAACTTCTTAGGATGAGGATAAATTAGATTTTTAGGAAATAAATAAAGTTTTATTTATTTCAAGGGTTTGGGTTGAGGAGATATTTATTAAAACTTTTTTAATAAACATGAGGATTAATATTTAATCTTAATTAAATATTTTGAGTTGGGATTAGGGGTAGGAAATGATGGGATTAGCCTTTAATCAAAATTAAAGAAGGATTAGAAGATTTTGGAAGAGGTTAGTGGTCTTAAGGAAATTGGCCAAGTTTTGGGCAAAAAATAATTTTTTTATTTATTTTAGGATTTTTGGTCAATTTATTAATTAAATAATTAATAAATAAGGAAATAATGTTTAAATAAGATTTAAACATTTTTGGGAGGGATTCCTTAATTAAATATTTTTAATTAAGATAAAGGGATTTAATGGCATAAAAATAAATTAATTAATTAATAAATGATGATGTCATCAGGACTTTTTTAGAAAATAAAAAAACTTAATTTTCTAAAGGTTTTTAGGTGTCTACATTTTGCCCCTCTTTGATGTGATGCCACAAGTGGCATGGCATCAAAGATAAGAAAATAAGATGCCCAAGGCTAGAGCAGAAGAGGAGAGAATGGGCTGTGAGATGCCCCCTCAAGAAGGCAGCAGGGAGAGAAAGCGAGGCTCGATGGCTTCTTGAAAAGTACAAGAATCTGGGATGAGCAAGGAGACTCAGATTGGCAAAGAGAAGGGGCTGAATTAGCTCAAACTCTCACCATGGGAGAATGATAAAGGAGAATCAGATGCACAAGAGGAAGCAAGCTTAAGACTTTAGGGAAGGTGGAAAATGAAGGAGCGGAGCGCTATAAAAAGGAATCCAGGATAGGAAGATGGATGAGGGGATTATAAAGCTGATGCAACAGGATTTCAAAGAGTCAGATTGGTGGAAGATGGGTTTCAGAGATCCCTAGGACTAGGATTGTGGATCTCGAAAGATGAGGCTTGGTGGATTGATTTGGATTGGTGGATCCCTAAGACTAGGATTGTGGATCCCTAAAGCTAAGAGTGATGAGTGATTCAAAGAGATACTGATGCATAAGCTGGGGTAGGAGAGATGGATGCTGGATATGGATGGGGGATAATGGAGATGAAGGAAAACCATTGAAGCTTTTTGAGCGGGGGAATACTTCAAAGAGAAGTACCACCATGTAGTTGAGCACTAGATTTTCTATAGGACTATTGGTTAATTGCCAAGGTTACCAAGAACATCAAGGCCTTTTCACCAACCGTCCAAAGGACTGACAAACTAACTCAAAAAAAATACACAATGATTGCCCCAGCATCACACATGAATCCTAGAGGAAGCAGCGTGGAAATGACATTGGAGAACCCACAAGCAGAAAAGAAAAACAAATGAAAGAATTGATCAAGACCTTACACTCTAATTGCCCCATTCACAGCATACCATGATATGAAAGATCGTGGCAACCTTGAGGAGGGAAAAAAGGAGATTGCTTGGAAAAGATACTTCAAGACCCAAAAGGGAAGATCCCAAATCAAAAGAAAGTGAAAATCCAAAAGAGAGCCATTTGCCAACAAGATGGGTAGGACAAGGTACTAACGGACCAAGATCAGACATGAGGAAAGCTATATCCTGCAAGGACCTATCGGAGAGCACCAAAGCTGGTGGATTTGGATGAGTGATGCATCTAGCAAGCTGAACTAAGAAAGATAACACTTTGGTGATAGGAAATCTAGCTAAAGGATGCGTTGGAATAGCTAACCAAGATGTGTGATGGGTGCAAGATGCTGATCAAGGATGAACTAACATGAACGCTGGATAGATACAATGGTACTAAGCTAAAGAGGATGTACAAGCTAATGGACCAAGATACGTTACAAATGTACAAGTTTGTTCATGTTTTGGTTTTTGTGAGATGGAAATGTTTGTGAAGGATGGGATGTCTATAATAGGTGATAGGTGGATAGGTAGATGGTTTGCGAAAAGCTTAAGTGAAAATGGGGTTTTGTGTGTGCACGTGATAGTATACAAGCTAGGATACAAGATTATTTACAGGATGGAATATGGTACAAACTTTGGACAAGATTCGGATACACAAGGTATGGTACAAGATTTACAAGGTATAATACAAGCTTTGGTACAATATTTACAAGCTGTACAAGAGGTATTTACAAGCTTCATCAGATTTTGGATATTTGGTTGGAACACCAAGGGAACAAGCAAGTGTGTCTTATGGGATGGTGGGTGAATGGATGAGGGATAGGATAGTGATAGATAATGGATTAGTCTTTAGTACACAAGGCGCTTGAATTACCAGGTTTTCACCAAGGTACCTATCCAAGGTGCTTGAATTGCCAAGTTTTCACCATTGGATGCTTATTTCTCTTTACTATTTTTTTCTTTTGTATTTTTCAAAAGCTGGGTATACCAAGGATCTTCAAGCATAGAACTTCTTGAGATGAATGATGTTAGTAGGATCATTCAAGAGTTCTCCTTTCGGTGTAGATAGCTGATAGGCTCCGGAGCCAAAGGAAGCAGTGACAACATAAGGACCAAGCCATGTAGGTTCAAACTTGCCTTTCTTTTCTTGATCTGCTTGGACTTTCATGTTTTCTTTAAGGACCATGTCACCTAGTTGAAAGTGTCATGGAAGTACCTTCTTGTTGAAATTCCTTTTGAGACAAGTTTGATAGATTGTGAGATGATCATAGGCTTGTTGTCGCTTCTCATCTAAGAGATCTAGCTGGGTGAGCCAAGCTACTCTATATTATTCATTTGATATTTGTCCTTGCAAAGATATGCGCAAGGAGGGAAGTTCAACCTCTATAGGTAGTACCGCTTCAACACCATAGACTAGGGAGTCTGGAGTTGTGCCTATGGATGTACGGAAGGAAGTTCGATAGGCCCATAGGGCTGGATTTATTTGTAGGTGCCAATCACGGCCGAAATCATTGACAACTTTCTTTAGGATTTTGAGGAGGGTTTTGTTAGTTGCCTCTGCCTGGCCGTTACCTTGTGGGAAATATGGGCTAGAAAAGTGGTGATGGATGTGGAGGGAAGTGCATAATTCTTCCATGTTGAGATTTTCAAAGTTACCTCTGTGGTCGGTGAAGATGGTGGATGGGATGCCGAAGCGACAAACAATGTGGTACAAGATGAACTTGGAGACCTGAACTCCTGTAGCTGAGACTAGGGGAACTGCTTCCACCCATTTAGTGAAATAGTCTGTAGCTGTTATTATCCATTTATGTCCATCAGATGAGAGGGGTGTGATAGTTCCAACTAGATCAAGGCCCCAACAAGCGAAAGGCCAAGGTGGTGCAATAGGTTGTAGATCCTGTGCTAGAGCGTGCACAAGATTTGCATACTGCTGACATGGGAGACACTTTTTGACAAAATCATAGGAATCTTCTTCAATGGTAGGCCAATAGTAGCCTTCTCTAAGGATTTTTCATGCTAGGACAATATGACTTGTGTGGGCACCACAAAGTCCAGAGTGTACTTCCTTTAACACCATCGCGGCCTCATTTTGGTCTAAACATCGAGAGAGAGTATCGTGATAACCCTGATGATATAGGGTATTGGCTATGATAACATAGCGGGATGATTTTTGAATGAGGTGAGGGGATATGATACCATCATTAAGGTAAGCGTGAATCTCATGGTACCAAGGGGATTGGGGACCAACCAAGATACAAACACGGTTTGAATCCTCATTCGCATAGGTGGGTGTGAGGAGCTGCTCCACTAAAAACTCATACTGTGTAGCTGCTTGGGGAATTTCCAAGAGCAAGCTGATAGTAGCCATAGCATCGGCTGCTTTGTTCTGTATTCGAGGCACTTGTGTAAGCGGAAGCCTTGTAAAATGTTGGGTTAGCCGATCAACTAGCTCTTTTTAGGGTAATAGCTTTTCATCTTTGGTTTGATATTCATTTAGGGCTTGCTTGATGATGAGCTGAGAATCACCAAAGATTTGTAGATCAGCAATGTTCCATTCTACAGCTATCTCTAATCCTGCTATGAGGGCCTCATATTCAGCTATATTGTTGGTGCTGGGGAATTGTAGCTTGAAGGCTTTTGGAATGTAATCTCCTTGAGGTGTGACCAACAATATTCCTGCCCCTGATCCATGAGATGTGTATGAGCCATCAAAATAAAGTTTCCATGGGGGTTGTTCTTCAATTAGACAGATATGCTCATCTAGAAATTTTGTGATCAATGGATAAGCATCTATTAGAGGTGCATCAGCTAGGTGATCTGCTATAGCTTGCCCTTTGATTGCCTTTCTATCCACATACTGGATGTCAAATTCACTAAGGAGCATAACCCATTTGGCCAATCGGCCTGTAAGTGCTGTTCTAGAGAGCATATACTTGAGAGGGTCAATCTTGGAGACTAGTTGGATGGTATGACTTAGCATGTAATGGCGAAGCTTTTGAGTTGAGAAAACAACTGCTAAACAAGCTTTTTCCATAGGAGTGTAATTGAGTTCATAACCAACTAGGGTTCTACTGATGTAGTAGATGGCTCTTTCTCTGTTGTAGTCATCAAGTTGTGCTAGAAGTGCCCCTAGAGCAGTAGGTGTTGCTGATATGTATAAAATCAGGGGACGACCAGGAACTGGTGGAACCAAGATAGGGGGATTGATGAGATACTGCTTGAGATGGTCGAAGCTGCGCTGACATAAAGGATCCCACTTGAAGTTCTCATCCTTCTTCAATAAATGTGAAAATGGTGTACACTTATCTGCAAGCTGGGAGATGAAGTGTCGAACAGATTGGAGCTTTCCTTGAAGAGAGCAAAGCTGTTGCACTGTCTGGGGAGGAGACATGTCTAAGATAGCCTTGACCTTCTTGGGGTCGATCTCTATACCTCGTTTAGAAACTATGAAGCCTAGAAGCTTGCCAGATGTGACCCCAAAGACACATTTCTTGGGATTCAGCATGAGATGATATTTGGCTAACCTATCAAAGACTTTCTCTAGGTCAGCAAGATGATCCATGAAGGTATGAGGCTTGACCAAGATATCATCCACATAATCCTCCAAAATGCTATGGATGAGATCATGAAAAATGGCTGTCATAGCTCTTTGATAGGTAGCCCCAGCATTCTTTAGGCCAAAAGGCATCATGTTGTAGCAAAAGGTTCCCCAAGGGGTAGTGAATGCTGTCTTATGCTGATCCTCTTCTGCAATCTTGATTTGATTATACCCAGAAAATCCATCCATGAGGGACAAAATTTCATGTCCAGCTGGAAGATCTACAATCATATCTATGTTGGGCAAGGGAAAATCATCTTTTGGACAAGCTTTGTTAAGATCTCTAAAATCAGTGCAGATTCTAATGTCATCGGAAGGTTTAGTGACAGGGACCATGTTGGAGATCCACTCTGAGTAGTCGATAGGTCTGATAAACTTAACAGCTAACATTCTTTCTAATTCAACTTTGACCAATAATGCCACCTTGGGGTGCATTTTTGTAAGCTTTTGTCTGACGGGCTTGATCTTTGGATAAACTACAAGATGATGAACTACAAGCTTTGGATCAAGTCCTGGCATGTCCTGATATGACCATGCAAATTGGCCAATGTTCTCTCTTAAGACCTCAAAGAGGAGGTCAGCTTGGTCTTGTGATAGGGATGCATCAATGTGAACAAGTCTGGGGATCTCTGAAGAACCAATGTTGACTTCTCGAGTATCCTCAATTAGAATAGAAGACACCTTTGGTCGATTATCTTGAGGAGGCAATGCTAAATCCTCATGTTCTTCTTGTGGCTCTGGATTTTCCTGCTAAGGGGTTCTCTTCATTGCCTTAGCTAGTCTCAGATTCACCTTAGTTCCAGTTTTGGGTGTATCGGAACTAGGTTGGGGATTTTCTCCAAAATACCCCTTGGGATCTAGCTTGTAGATATAGGCAGAATCTGGCTTTGTTTTCTTGTGAGGAGTTTCAATTCCCATGAATCTTAGAAGTGCCTCCTCTGATGTGAACTCATCGATGTGTATGACACTTGGTAGGTCCCAATCTATGAGTTGTGGATGGGCGAGTGGTAGGTCAATGAGGTGGATAGATAGTTCTTGGAGAACAGAGTCTTTGAGGGAGATTTGGTCTAGGATATCGTCGTAGGCTCTCTTTTCAACTTCCTCAGGAATGTCTTTGATTTTGACAAGGTTGTGGTGAATGTTCGAAAAAGTGTGACCGTTCTCATTGGTGCCCCCAGTTGTGGGTATGCCAAAGCCAAGACCTGACTTTGATTCCCACTTGTGTGCGTCAATGGGGCACTGCATGCCTCTTTCTTCTGGTCCTAGACCACCACCTTGATAGTTCCATTTGTCAGTGATGAGCTTATGTTCTTGGGGATACTTTTGGCTGAAGTGATCAAGGCGTGCTTGATTTCTTTGAGGTGCATCCTTATGTAACCATTTGTTGATATCTGGAGTGAGCTCCTCATGAAGAGGGATTTTTGAGGATACAAAGGTTGTTGGGCCAAACTATTTGTATCAAGGAGGTGGAATCTCCTTAGCTTTGTGATATGTCGGTCGTCCATGGGCATGTGGATCAAGTGGGAGTGCCCTGACAGAAAATGCATCTGACAGACTATACTCTCCACAACCTTTGTTATTGATCTTCACGGTAGACAGGGTAGACGCGAGGATGGTTTTTGGGTCATTATAAGTGTGGGATGAGTTGGCGATGGATGTGCCGATATCAATTCCAGGGTAATGGTTTGTATATGAAGCTTCAACCGCATTGAAATAAGAAAAGGGTTCTGGATCAGCATGGATGGTTACCTCAGTGCCTTGATGCAGAAATTTGACGCACTGATAGTAAGTGGATGGAATGACTTTCATGGCATGAATCCATGGGTGATCGAGGAGGATGTTAAATGGTAAGTTTAGATCAATAACATGGTAGAGTGTCTCTTGGATGACTGGCCCAACCTTGATTGGCAACAAAATAGTTCCTTCTATGGTTCTTTCCAAGTTGTCATAAGCTTTGATGGTGATAACCTCACTGATGATATCTGCCTCAGTATACCCAGCTTGTTTTATGAATTTTAGGGTGCAAATATTCAAGGCTGATCCATTATCTATCATTACTCTTTTCATAGCAAAGTTGGATACCATGATGGCTATGCGAAGCGAAAGGGTGTGATCTGGCTCGACCACGGTTATGTCGATGGGTTTGAACAATAGGGCACATGAGGATGAGAGGTGTCCAACAAGATTACGAAAATTAGTAGCATTGATATCAAAAGGGACACAGGATTCTATGAGAGCACTGTCAAGGATGTTCTTATACACAAGACCAGTTGCGAAGAAGGTCTAAAATGGAGATTTGGGCTGGCATGTTCCCAAGGTGTTCCAAGATATTGTACTAGCTTTTTGATGGAGCTGATGGTGTTGGTGTAATAGGTGGTCCTGTGATGTTAAATCGCACTCTTCGAGTGGTGACTACACACTCATTGTTTGGTCCTTGGATATTGATAACATTGACGAAAGGCTCTTTCTTGGATATACAACCTATAAGGCTACCATAGTCTATATAGGATGAAGTGTGGTCATTGTTCTTCCCATGCTGTTGGTTTGGCTGACGGTTGTTGGTGTTGTTGTTGTTGGTTTGGATAGGTGATTTTCAAGGATTTTGATTGTTGTGAGGAGGAAAAGCATTTTGATAGATCTGTAAGCCTGCGTTCAGAGAGGTTTGGGCACCAACAGTGATTTCCTTTCGATCAATGAGGTCCTGCACATAGTCTTTCAGTTTCATGCATCTGAGGGTAGTGTGACCTTTTACCCTATGAAATTTGCAGTACTCATTATCTTTGTACCATGCAGCTTTGGATTGGCTTGGGTCAATTTGCTAGGTAGGAGGAAATTTGATGAGGTTTTCCTTGACTAATTTCTCAAAAATGACATCCAATGGCTCACCAAGGGGTGTATAGTTTCTAGGTGTAGGTTGGAATCTAGGCTTTTGTCTTGCAGCTACATGATGACATTAGCTTGATTGCTAGACCCTTGGAAGTTGGGTCTTGGATTGTGGTTTTGATAGCTTTGGTTATTCTGTTGTTGGTAGTTGATAGCTTGTTGATTGTTTGGTTGATATGGTGGGTTGGACTGGTTGTGAGAAGGACCAAAAATATTCACATGTCTGGTGTCAGTGACGCCATCTGTTGCAACGTGATTGTTTTTGTTCCAATACCTAAAATTTTCATTGGAATGTGATTGATTTTGGTTGGCTTCCTTGTAAATCTTGACCACACCATCTTTAATGAGTCCTTGCTCAAGGATCATTCATTTCTCTTTGATATCTTTGTAGGTCTGCAAACAGTTCATGGTCATGTGGTGAGCCAAGCCAGGATGGGCATTATCAATAAAAATTTTCACCACATGGCATTCTGGCAAGGTGTAGGATATGTGAGTGGTAAGGGTTTGCCATCTTTGCAGGTATTCGGCAAGGCTTTCTCCACCTTTTTTCTTGGTGTGGACAAGATCAACTATTGATAGCTTTTGTTTCAACAAGATGAGCATATTGGGCTACAAATGCCTCAGATAATTTAGCAAAGTTTTTAATTGTGCCATAGGGGATTCTATAAAACCATTCAAGAGCTAGTCCAGCCAACCTTTTGGGAAAAAGGCGCAAGAGGAAGACATCATTGTATGCTACGTCCTGGCAGTGCATGTAAAATTTTTTGATATGTGTGACAGGGTCTCTTTTTCCTCTAAATTTGTCAAATTTGGGTACCTCAAAGTGTTTGGGAAATGGTGTCATGGTAATGGCTCTGTCAAATGGGTAAGGACACACATTCTCAAACTTGAATATCTTCGGATCATTCCCTTCTTGGATGGCTTTCAGAGCTATCTTCATTTGCTCCCATTCTGAATTGATAGGTGATGGCTGGGGTGCCCCCAATGTAGGAGTACCTTGAGGTAGGTATGTGCTGGATGGGGCCACTAAATATGGATGGCTATGAGGGATTTGCTGATAGGGATTGTACATTGTTTGGGAAGCTACATGGTGGATGACAGGTTGCTGAGGGGGAGGTGGCGCATATTGCTGCATGTGTTGCGAGGCTTGTTGTTGATATGGGATTTGAGGTTGGGATTGAGGAACATAAGCTGGTTGTGGGATAAATGGATTGCTTTGTGGAGGTAAGGTATAAGATGGTTGAGAGGCTTGGGGAAAGGATCAAGGGGCTTGTGGGGTTTGACCAATATATGTGGGTTGTGCCCCCATTTGGGATGGTATCTGCAAATAATTGGTGGTTGGCTGGGGTGGTGGATTACCTCCTAGAAGTGGCATTGAAAAGTAGTTGGTAATTGGAGGTAATGGATTAGTTGGTGGTGGAGGTGGTGGGAATTGAAAGCTTGGGAATGGAAATGATGGGGTTTGATAGCTTTGTGGTTGGATTTGGAAGCTTGGTAGAGTGGTGGCAGGGGTAGGGTCACTTGGGAGCTTGGTAGAAAATTGGTAGTAGCTTGTGGGATTTGATAGCTTTGTGGAGTGAGGGTAGTAGCTTGTAGATTTGTGGCTAATGGTATTGAGCTCCCAAGACCTAATGAAAATGATGGGATTGTGCTTTGGGCTGCAGTGAACAAGCTGGGGGTGATGAAAGGTTGATTACTTGGCCCCATGGGTGGCATCCCTGTTGTATATTACTGAGGTTGGCCAAACATGCTAGCACTGATTTGGGAGATGGGTGGATTTGGAAGGCTGGGTTGGGGAGCAGCAACAGCAATAGTGAAGGGGGTGAACGGTGAGCTATTTTGGGTAAAGGGGGTTTGGAGTGGAGAGGTATGAACCAAGGATGGAGTGGTGGTGGCTAGGTTGGCTTGTGGCATGGAGATTTCAACTTGGGTGGATGATGGTATGTTTGGGTCTGTTGGATCATATGGATTGGCTGGAGGCTCTTCTTTTGGCATATATTGAGGATAATTTGGATCATAAGAGCCTATGGGTGGTGGTAGCTACCCAAACAATGGGTGAGATGGATCTGATAATGGAGGGAGTCTTCCAAAGTCAAAGGTTCCTATATTTTCCCTTCAAAAATTAGCCATGATTGTCTCTTTGTTCTTGTCTATAATGGCATTTACCAATACTGCATTTCCTAGTTGGTTCATGAAAGCTTCAATGTTAGTCCATGTTGGCATAGCTTTCTCTAGGTTGAAGGATGGTTGAGTGCTCAAGGGGGGTGAGGTTGTTCGATCCAAATGATAGGGCTCCATTGTTTCTTTCTTCTTGGCTAAGCGAGTGACGGGTGGCATGAAAAATGCTCCTAGGGATGAGATGCAATAATGTTGATGGATGCAAAAGGGGGAAGGCTTCTCTATGCAAATGATTTCCTAGGTTAAGGTAAAGCTATATGACAAAACCTAAGGAGGATTGGGTTTGAGATTCTAACTTCAAAGATATGTTGCCAAAGCACGAAAGGTCTGCTTTCCTATGTGCAAGCTTGGTGGTGATTGTGTCAACTTAAGGATAGACTGATGATCCTTTAGGAAGAACACGAGATTGACCACTTGTGGATCCCAACCTTTAGCTCAAGGTGATGAGGGATAACAAGTGACAAAGCTGGATTACCCTAGACAAAGCTCTGTCAAAGGGATAACCTTGGTGAGATTGATGGATTTGGAAGATTTTAGGAGTGGCAAACTTTTGGCAAAAGTGACAACAATTTTGAAGGCTTGGATGTGAGGTTTTGATTTCTGGCTAGATGGTTTGATTCTAAATGAGATGGATGAGCTAATAATGCTTAAGGAGATAACCTAAGATGGCTGGATTTTCTACAAAGATGACTCTAAAGTGAAGCTTATCCAAGAAGATGTGGAGAAACAAGGGTGTCTAATCATAGAAATCATGCCTAGTTGGTAAGGCATAAGCAGGATTAACTCCTGGATGTTGGCTAAATTTGATGTTGCATTCTAACCAGGCCTCTTGAAGTGCTTTGTCGGTAGCTTTTTGCTTTGCTTTGTGGAGTTTGGCAATTCGTGGGCTTGGTGTTATTTCTTTTCTCTTGGCTGAAAGTTCTTGGTATGCCAGAGATGGTTTGAGTTAAACTTTGCGGAACTTCTGTTTGGGTTTGGTTTGCTCTGACATCAATTCTTAAATCTGCTTGGCTTTTAGAGATCTTGGTTTTTTTGCTTCAACTCGTTCAACTTCTGGAATAGGTAGTGAATATGCTAAGTATGCCCTAAGCTAGGATTGACCAAGTTTTGCAAGCATTCATTCAACAAATAAAAGATCAAGCAATAGATAGAAACAACCAGATAGAAGTTTTTGATTCTCAGAAAGTGATACTTGCGCCAAGGAGTGTGTATGTTCTACAAATGTTTTGATCAGTCACCTCAAACACATTAACATCCTAGATGGTTTTCTACAAGGCTAACAGTTGGTTTAGCTAAGGAGTCCTCGATATACCCAAGGTACGTGAGGCCCAAATCCATAGATGAGACCAAAAAGATGTCACACAGCCAAGAGGAGCGGTAACCCACTTCTCCTCTTTCACTTCTCAAGGGTATAAAGTTCCTTGAGGCTTAGCCCGAGTGACAAAATATTGATCCCAAGAGAGGTGTCTTTCGATTCACCTCCTGATTCTTATACTTCGCCAGAATGCTGGAGTTGAGGTCATCCAAGGGGTGATGAAATCCCCAAGTAGGCCTCCTAAAAAGAAACAAAGTTTTGGATCCTAATCTTATGCACCCAAGATGGCCTTGAAAGATGACAAGGGGAGAGAAGACTTCGATGACCTTGGGCTAAAAAACATGCTTGTTCTTTTACCAATTGACTCTTATGTGTGCTAATCTAGACTTTGCAAGAACTCATGTTTAAGAGACAATGTTCAATTCCAACTTGAAGCGCCAACAAAAGTAAATCGATCGAAGAATGCAAACAATAAGAAGAGTTAGGGTCAACAAAAGAAAACTCATGTGCCCAGAGGCCCTCCACGTCAAGTATCGATTAATTTTCTTTAAGGCATTCAAGATTGAGTGTGAGTTTGTTTTAAGCCCAAAACAAAAGTGTGTGAGATTCAATTTCAAGCGCGCGCCCGGAGGCTCTCCACGTTAGTTTTTGTTCAATTTTAGTGCCCAAAATTGAAGTGTGATCGATTTAATCTAGACTTTTGATCATTTAAGAATTTTGATAAAGTTAAAGCAAACATTCAAAGACCAAGTGAGTGAGTTAGATTGTGGAACATTTAACACCTTTTTCAAGTAGACCCATCCCCATAAATGGTGCTGAGATTGCAACCAATGGTTAATATTTGATGGGTGATTAGAAAAGAGGTGAGCCCAAAGAACTACTCAAATTGATTTTTGCAAATTTGTATTTTAACTTAACAAAGTTTCTTAAATGTCCAAAAATCAAATTTTACCTAGATTGCATGTGGAAAAGAGATTTGTTTTGTTCAATTTTTAGAAGCTCCAAATGAAGTGTTTGATATTGCAATGGTTAATTGATCCTTGGCATTCAAGATTGGTTTTTTTGTTTTAATCATGCATTCAAGGAAAATTTGATTTTAATCCATGGCATTCAAAGACAAGTGGTTAAACATTCAAGTGTTTTCTTTTGAGCATTCAAGATTGAGATTTTGTGTGTTGTTTTAAGAACTTTGAAGTGCTTTGTTTTAACCTTAGATCATTCAAGATTGTTTTGGACTCAAAAATGAAAATGACTCTTTGGACTTTGGTTTTCATTAAAGATTTTGTGTTCTAGTTTGCATATTTTAAGCCCAAAAAATGATATTCTTAGATTGTTTTGATGCATGAAAAACCTAAGAAACATTCAAGATTTTGCAATAAGACATTTGTTTGGAACAAATAACAAAGCTTTTAGGAAAATTTTTGGAAACCATTTAGGACTCTTAGTTTTCATGAGATTTTTTAAAAGAACTTTAGTGTGCACTTAGTGTTGATTTTGAACCTTTTGAAATGGAAACTTGAAGTTCTTTTTAAATTCCCAAAAATGAAGTGTTCCTAATTTTGCATGAATGCATCTAAAACCTTGATGTTGCAAGGATGCAAATGATTATATTGGTTTAGTTTCACTTGTTAAAATATTTTTTCTTTTTTGCAAATTTTTAATTTTTCAATGGATTTAAGTATGATTTGGGCGTTCATTTTAAGCACTAAAAAGAAGTGTGTATGATTTTGCTTCGTTAAAAAAAAATGGCCAAGATCTCCCACAAGAAGAAGAAGAAGAAGTAGATGGAATAAGAAGAATATAGACAAGAAGAGGAAGAAGAATTTCAAGTTCTTTGTCCACCTATAAGCTTGAAAAATCTGCAAACACTATGAGATAGATTATGAGTTCCTTTGTCTTCTTCATGCTCATGTGGACCTACAAAACCAATTTATACAATCTTACCAATCACAAAAACAAGTAAAATTAGCCAAAATCAGCAAATGACATACAAAACTTGACTAAAAAATCTAATGAAGATGACCCATGCGGGGTCCCACCGGGCGTGCCAAAATGTATATGAGCAATGTTAGTATGCTAATAGAAACCAAATTTAAATAAAGCTTCTACAAACTAAAAAAAATTCATAAACTTCAAGATAGACTAAGATGAGTTCTCAATTGAGAATATGAGCCATTAATTGGCTCTCTCAATGAGAAGCTCTCTTGTTGAGTAGCTTTGTCTAAATAGATAGGATGTATGCTCAAGCTTATGCTTCAAAAAGGGCTTCAAATGGAGTTGGAATTTGGGTGTGAGTGTATGGTTTTGATGTAAAATGGCTTCTCAAAATGGCATTATGACTTTACTTCATGGATTGTGTTATTTTGCAAAGGGGAAGGATCCAATTTATAGGCAAGAGGCTTGAGGGATTGAGGGCTAAGATGCAAGGATGGGAAAAAGCTCATGGAGGGCTTAGATTGCATGAGAGGAGAGCACATGGATGAGTCAAAAAAGGAGGCTCAAGGGATAAAATCTTCATAAAGACCCTCATAATGACTTGTAAGAGCAATAAAAGGGCTTGTAAGAGTCATTTATGACCTAGTGGACTTCATAAAGTTTTATGGTTGAGATATTTTGAGGGTGATGAGAGCAATTTCGACTGGGACTTGATTAGGAAGGTTTTAAGCTTGTTTAGGCTTGTGCAAATTATTAGAGGATGGATTAGGATGGTTTAGGATTAGCTTAGGGATAGGCAAGTGGATGGCATTTAATGAGGGTGGGTGAAGGAGGAGATATTTGTTAACTTTGGCTTGGGTTAGTAAGTTTTAACCCATGTTTAGGGAATGTGACAAGGTTAGAAGGGGATTAGGATTAGGTTTAAAGACATCTTCTAGAAGAGTCTAGACTTTGGATGAGGATAAAGACTTTCTAGAATAGTCTAGAACTTCTTAAGATGAGGATAAATTATATTTTTAGGAAATAAATAAAGTTTTACTTATTTCAAGGGTTTGGGTTGAGGAGATATTTATTAAAACTTTTTTAATAAACATGAGGATTAATATTTAATCTTAATTAAATATTTTGAGTTGGGATTAGGGGTAGGAAATGATGGGATTAGCCTTTAATCAAAATTAAAGAAGGATTAGAAGATTTTGGAAGAGGTTAGTGGCCTTAAGGAAATTGGCCAAGTTTTGGGCAAAAATTTTTTTATATATTTATTTTAAGATTTTTGGTCAATTTATTAATTAAATAATTAATAAATAAGGAAATAATGTTTAAATAAGATTTAAACATTTTTGGGAGCTATTCCTTAATTAAATATTTTTAATTAAGATAAAGGGATTTAATGGCATAAAAATAAATAAATAAATTAATTAATAAATGATGATGTCATCAGGACTTTTTCAGAAAATAAAAAAACTTTATTTTCTAAAGGTTTTTAGGTGTCTACACTTGCTAGGAAATGATAATTTCTTCTTCATAGCCAAAATGCATTCTTTACACACAACATTAGTAGGCTATGTAAGTAGGAAAGTCTTTGACTACAAAAGTGCTACTAACCTTCACAATATTATCAAAGTTTATGTGACAATATCTTTTGTGCCACAACCAACTATTATCAACTTTAGCTACCAAATATGTCATCTTAGTAGCATTCAACTAAATACATTACCTCTGGATCTAATACTAGTTTCAATTAGCTTACCATTTCTATCTTTGATAATGCAAGTCTTCTTAGTGAACTACAACTGATAATGCTTGTCCACCAATTGTCCAACACTCAACAAGTTACACTTCAATTCATCAACAAAATAAATATCATCAGTGTTAGTTTTAACATCAAGAGTGATGGATATAATTCTTGATATATGATAGGATACATTGTTACCAACTCTAACAATACCTCCATCATGACTCTTGAACTTAAAAAACTTATTCATATCACTAGTCATGTGATGTGAATAAACACTACCAATTATCCAATCAAATTTCATTTCCACTTGGGAAATTAGAGATCTCTCTTCCCTAATTTCTCTATCAAGATCATCTTCCTTAATAGCCACAAATCCTAATTCATCATCACTTTCACTTTGAACTTTCTCATTAGATTCTTCATCTTCATTTGCATACAAATAATTTCTATCTCTATCTCTTTTAGGCTTGAACTTTCCCTTATACTTTTTCTTTCTTTTAGGATATTTAGATGCATAATGAAAAAATTCATTACAAGTCCAACATTTAAAGATTTTCTTACAACCTTTTTCTCTTCTCACAAGAAGTGTTATTCCTTCCTTAATGTTCTTGTCTTCATAGAAAAAATTTCACGTGTGCTTGCTCTCCTTGTTAGATTAGGTTGAATGTTTAGGGAACTAAAAGCTATTTGACTCTTACTAAATCTCTAGACTGTCTTAGATCTACTTCTATTGATTCTGTTGATATTTGATTGAAAATATCAGTATTGAAAGAGATCATTGAAAGAGGGAGATTGTTGAAGAATACTATGTATTTTAATCATTGATGTCAAACCTACTATTTTCTGGTAAGATAACTGCTTATAAGATTCAAGTACTATCACTTAGTTGATTGATGAAGAGAATTTGATCAATAAGATGTAACAAAAACACCTAGAGGAAAGGTTGAGTTATGATTATGTAATTAAGACAAGGATCAGTTAAGATAGTGATGACATAATGTATTGATAATCTACTCAAGGTTACAAATGTTGGCTACACAGAAAGTTTAGAAGAACAAGTTATATAGAGTTTATCTGCCAAGATTGACTGAGTGGAGAGTTGGTGTCGAGAAAAGCTAGTACAAGTCGAGCAAAAATTTAGTTAAAACTAAGTAAAAGAAAAATTCTAGTGGTTGTTGAGAAAGATAGATGATGCCAAGTAAAGTTTAGTTGATTCTAAGCATTAGTGAACTTTAGTTGATGCTGAGTGATTTCATAGTAGATGTCAAGAAATGTAGTATGTGTTGAGCATTAGAAGGTTGATAATGCCAAGCTATTGGATTATTTTAAAGATAAAACATTCACTAAATTTGAGCTGACAAATTTTTTTTCTTAAATTTTTTGAACTAGGTGGAAGATAAGGTTGGTGGCACAGAATTTGAGATAAACTATTTTTATTTGAATTCAAATGGATTCAAGAAGAAGTTTCTAAAAGAGATATGAGATATGGGGTAGATATATTGTATCCTACCTAATTCATCCAAACTCTAATTTTGATGATGAAAAATGAGTGGGAAAAACAAGAATGTCTGGTCATGAAGCAAAGTTGTCATATGTGAGAAACTAAGGTAGAGAAAGAGTTAAGGGTTTTGCTTCATCAAGTGACCTAAGAGAAGATTTTGAAATGGCATGTTAAGCAAGAAGGCTCATGGAGATGAATGCTTGAAGGGTGAACAAGTTTTTAGAGCTAAAAAGTATGAAGGCCAAGCAGAATTGAGGACTAAATAGAGATCTATAATCTGCAAGAGAAGTTGTAAGTTGTATCAGATCAAAGCTCTACTGTTACTCTATAAAAATTGTATTAGTCTAGGTCAAATCCTTTGGAGTAAGGTTGACCTAACATTCATTTGTAAATCCTTCAACTAGGTGGCATTCCAAGTGAATGGCCTAAAGTCCTCTAACAAGGCTCACTTCTAATAGGGTGATTGAAATCCCTTAACTAGGTTACATTTAATAGTGTTTATTGTAACCTTTAACAAGGTTGGCCTTTCACAGAGCATCACTTTAAAAGAGTGAAAAAAGTAGCATGTTATTAGTGGTTTTTTTAAAATTGGGTTTCTATGCAAATACTTGTGTTAAGTATATTGATGAATCTGTTATGTCTCATGCTTTACATTTCTGCAAGTTGATTTGATAGTGACCTACAAGTTTCAATGATTGCACAATATTATGGATGCATGCATAGATATGAATGTTTTATGGGTTCACTAAGTTGTGAAAATTTGTATTTATACATTTGGACATTGGATAACTAATTCACCTCCCTCCCTAGTTAATCTAAAGTATTCCAACAAATTGTATCAAAACCATCTACTTAATATGACTAGTTTTAAGGTACTAGAAGCATAAAGATTGAGATGTTTAAAAGAGAAGTACCCAAGCTCAATAGAGATAAATTTCCTACATGGTAAATTTTGATGAAGCTACACCTTGGAGGACTTGGAGATCATGCACAATCTACCATCTTATTGAAACATGTTGATCCAGTTGGAATCCTAACTACTAAAGATATGAAGAATAAGAAAGAACACAATCAAGCAATGTTAGAGATTGCCTCTACTCTAATCTGTACTAAATTTGATGATATCAAAGGTCTTAACAGTGCAAAGAAAATGTGGGATTCCCTAGCCACCATCTATGGAGGAGATAAAAATGTTCAAAGAGCCAAATCTAAGAGTCTAAGAGGTAATTTTGATGATATGAGAATGGAAGAAGGTGATAATATTGCTCAATATGTTGCTACAATAAAAGAAGTTGTTAGTGCAATAAAAGAAGTTACTGGTTAGATAGATAATGAAACTATGTTAAGCAAAGTCTTGAGAACAATACTACCTATTTATGCTATTAGAGTTTCTACAATTCAAGAACTAAGATGTATTCCAAAAAATAAAGAAGGTCTGGTAGGTAGATTCACTGCTTTTGAGCTATCTAACTTTGATAATTAAAAACATGAGAGTCTTGAATTTTCTTTCATAGCTAAGCTTTTATTGAAAGAATCTAGTGAGGTGAAGCAAAAGAAGAAGAGAAAGATAAAATATGTGTCTAGTGATAGTGATACAGATGAGGAAGATGTTGAAAAATTGGAAGCACTACTAGCAAAAAGATTCCATAGAGGTAAAGGCAAGTTCAAAGGTAAGTTACCCATCATTTGTTTCAATTGCAATGAAGTTGGTCATATTGCTACAAGATGTACATAGAAGGAGAAGTATATAGGTTGTGAAAAGTACAAGATTAGAAGAGAAGATAATAGCAAAGATTATAAAGATAAAGGCAAAAATTCATGCTACATTGCTGAAGAGGAAACAAGGGATGATTTTGATGAACATGATGATGAAGTGGTGTATGTTGCAATGAAGGATGAATCTAATGAAGATGAGGCAACTACAGTTGTGACTTGTGTGAACAAAAATAATAGATGGATCATTGACAGTGGATGCTCACATCACATGACTGTAGACAAAAGTTCATTACCTTAAATTGTTATGATGAAAATAGTGTAAGATTTGGTAATGATACACCATGCTTGATAAAAGAAAAAGGTTCTATCAAACTCATAGATAAGATTTCATCTAACCATGCTTACTATGTTGAAGGACTAAACTATAATTTTTTGAGTGTGTCACAATTGAACAATTTGGGAGATAAGGTTGAATTTGAAAACAAGATTGCTAAGATATATGACACAAATGGGGAACTGATTGGAAATGGTGACCAAACTAGAAGTAATCTATTCTATCTTGATATAGAGGATGCTACTTATCTTGTTGTAAAATTTGATTATGTATGGCTTTGGCATAAAAGGTTATTTCATGTTAATTTTGATAAATTGGTTAGTATCGGTATTATGAAGAAAGTTAGAGGTTTGCCTAAGTTGAAGAAGTCTGATAATGTAATGTTCAAACAATGTCAGTTAGGAAAAATGATAAAGTCAAATTTTAAGAGTAAAACTTATACCTCTAAAGGAATGCTATAGATTGTTCATACTGAATTGTGTGGACCAATTGAGGTGCAAAGCTACAAGAGTGATAAGTACATAATGCTATTTGTTGATGATTACTCTAGGATGATGACAATTATTTTTTGAAATAGAAATTTGATGCTTTTCAAAATTTTAAGTGGTACTTGGCAAGAGTTGAAAAGGAAATAGAAAAAAGTTTGAAATGTTTGAGATCTGATAGAGGAGGAGAATTCACATCAAGTGAATTTGAGATGTTTTGCAATGACAAAGGAGGGTATGTGCAGGATCATGGTGTACCAAACTATGGCATTAAGTGGTAGTTAAAAATTAGCAAATCAGGGTTATGTCAACTTGACACATAATTTTAAAGTTGTTCTGGACTTTATATCAAAAAGTTATAAGAAAATAATGTGTAAGAAATTGAATATAGTTTCTAAACTACAAGGCCTTATCTGGAAAAAAAATTATTTGATTGGTCAAAAGTTTGGATTTTAATGCAGTACTACAAAAATTTTAGGGCAAAAATAAAAAGTAGGTGTATGTCTGACCACCTTAATCATAATCAAATGATAATATTTTTAAATATAATTTTAGATATAAAAAGTAGACTCATGCCTGGATGTGACACATATTTTTGGCAATTTTTATTCCAAATAAATAATTAATTATGAATTTTCTACTATACTATTTTCAGAATTAAAAAACTCTCGTGTTTGACCACCTTAACTAGTTCAAAAAAAATCAAAATTAAGTTTATCTTTCTTTTTTTCTTATACTAGTCAAAGCATAGAATGTGACGCATCTTTTGAATTTCACAAATCTTATACGATTTGAAAGTTATAGCTATTTTTCAACCAGTATGTTAATCAGCACTTTGTAGCTAACTCCATTAGAAAATAAGTAATAATTATTTACTGAACTTGTAATTTGACAAAACTTACATTTATGAAAAGCTAAGAACATTCTTAAGAAACCCTTTTCATTACATCAAATTTTGGTTTAAAAAAAGTCATCAGCTACATGCCTTAAGTAAAAAACACATAAGAACATGCCAAAAATACATTTTTGAGATGTTTTAAAGATGACCATATAAGGTTGGTATTGAAAGATATAGTAGGAATTATAAAGGTATTAATTATTTTCATTTAGTATCAGGATGGGTGGGAAAAAAGTGGGAATAGATTTTGAAATTCTTTCAGGCATTTTAGAACTACATATTTTTCAGATTGCCACTTTTTGGCACACCATGATCCTACACATACCTAGGAATCAAAAGATATACATCTACCCCTAGAACCTCTCCACAAAATGGAATAGCTAAAAGAAGGAATAGATCTATAATGGATTGTGCTAGAACACTCATGATGGAGAAGAATGTTGCTCTAAAATATTGGAAAGAAGCTATAATTATAGATGTCTATACCTTGAACTATGTGCAAATAAAGAAAGGTACTCATTCAACACCTTTTGAACTATGGTATGGATACTCACCCAATGTAAAATACTTTAATATATTTGGATGTAAGTGTTACATTCTTAAAGATGTTGAGAATGGAAAGCTTGACACAAAAATTGAAGAAGGTATATTCCTAGGATATTCCACATGCAAGAAGTAAATCTTATAAGTGTTTGAATGCTAACACTAACAAAATTGTGGAAAGTGCAAATGTGAAGTTTGATGAATATATAGAACTACATGAGGCTAAACCTATGAATAAGCCAGAAGCATACAAATTATTTTTATACTTTTATGAAGTTATGCCTACTAAAGAAGATGCTACAAATAAAATTTCAAATCAACAAGTTACAATGATTGTTGAGTCACACCCTATGAATGTCGAGTTGCATTCATAAACTAAGTTACATTCAGATGTTGAGTTATAGAATGAAGTGGATGCACATTCTAGTTCTAAGAATAGTACACATGAAGGAGATGTTGAGATACTTAATAGAGATACACAAAGTGATCTTGAAATTGAAAGAAAAAATGAAGAAACAAGAGTTGAACCAAGATTGTCTATGTCAAAAGATATCATCTTGCTACTCAAATCATTGGAGATAAAGATGCAAGAATAATGACAAGAAATAGATCGAGAAGTGAAACATGTTTTTTGAGCTTAAAGGAACCCAAAATAGTAAAAGATGCACACTAGAAGATGTTGACTAATAGAAAGCCATAGAAGATGAGATTGAACAAATAGAGAAGAACAAAATATGGTGTCTAGTTCCTAGACCAGAGGACAAGAATGTGATTGGTACCAAGTGGGTGTTCAAAAACAAGCTAGATGAAAATGGTGATGGCACAAGAAACAAAGCAAGATTAGTTTGCAAGGGATATGCACAAGAATAAGGAATTGACTATGGGGAGACATTTTACCCTGTTGCTAGATTTGAAGGATTTAGAACTCTACTTGCTTATGCTATCTAAAAAGGTTTCAAATTTTATTAGATGGATGTTAAATCCATATTTATGAATGGCATATTAGAGGAAGAACTTTACATAGAATAGCTAGAATCTTTTTTTGATAATAACAATAAGAACATGGTATGTAGACTCCACAAGCTCTATATGGTTTGAAACAAGCACCAAGAGCATGGTATGAGAGAGTTCATAACTATCTTGTGAAGATTAGATTTTAAAGGACTAATGATAACAATAATCTATACGTAAAGATAGAAAAAGGAAAAGGTATTTTGTTATTTGAAATATTTTTTGATGATATCATATTTGGAGGTCAAGATGCTTTATGTAAGGATTTTGCAAATCAGATGAAGCAAGAATTTAAAATGTCTATGTTTGGAGAGATCCAATTTTTTTGTGGGTTTACAAATACATCAGATGAAATATGGTATATACATCACTCAGTCAAAATATGTCAAAGAAATATTGAAATTTTTTGGATTAGAAGATTCCAAACTAGTAAGTACACCTATGGTGACATGACACAAGTTGTTAAAGAATGATGATTCTACTGAGGTGAACCAAACCATGTATAGGTCTATGATTGGAAAATAACAATACGTAGTACATAGTAGACTTGATATTGCATTATCTATGGGGATAGTTGCAAGATTCTCTACTAATCCTAGGGAGAATCATTTAATGGTTGTGAAGAGAATAATGAGATATCTAAAAGGAACAAAAGAGTTTGGTCTATACTACAAGAAGAATGAAAATTTTGAATTGAGAGCCTATACTGATGCTGATTGGGTTGGAAACATTGATGACAGAAAGAGCACCAGTGGAGAAGCATTTTTCTTAGGTAAGAGACTAGTTACATGGACTAGTAAGAAATAGAGTTGTACTTCACAATCCATTGTTAAAACTAAATATGTTGTTGTTGCTGTGAATTGCACAAACACTATATGGATCAAACAACTACTCAAAGGAATGAAAGAAGAAATCACAAAACCTATGATATTTTATTGTGATAATATAAGTGCTATCAATATATCAAAGAATTCAGTGATGCACACAAAGACAAAGCACACTACAATCAAGTATCATTACTTGAGAGATTTAGTTCAAGATAAAGAGGTGAAGATGGAATATGTCAACACAAAGGACTAAATTGCTGATATCTTCACAAAACCATTACCTAAGGATGCTCATGAGTATCTAAGAGGTAAATTAGGGGTGACACTGATGGGAGACCCCTCCAACATGGCCAATCATGGCAAGAGGTTGCAATAGTGGAAAAATTTCAAATCTGGGAACCATGGGGTACAAATTGTTTATGAAGTAGCAATATTATGTTTTAATGGTGAAATATAGCATTAAAATGTATTATAAAGGCATTTCCTTTGTATTAGGAAAGAGATCTCCATGAGGAGAAAATAATGCATTAAAATAGGAAATATGGTTTTGTAACCATAACTATGTAATCGATTGCAACTCTTTAATAGAGAGCAAGTATAAGGAAAGAGGGGGATAGGGGAGAAAAGAGAGAGTTAAATTTTTGAGATTCTTGAAGGGAAAAATATCTCAAGGGCTCTCTGGCAGCAGCCAGAGAGCCAAGCATTGTAAAAGCCTGGTTAAGCATTAATGAATAGTTTTTTTTGTGTGCAATTTTGTTTTGTTCCTATCGTTTTGTTCTTCTCTTTATGCATTCGATTTTGCTTTAGATCTCTATTGAATGAGCATGGAAAAGAGTGATCATTGTTTATTGGCAAAGAATATTGGTTTCAAAACTGTTATTGGAACCACGAACCAGCTTGGAAAAGTTGAGGAAAGCTGAGCATGAGCGACATCAACACATTAATTGGAGAAACATTTTGTTACAAAAATTTGGGTCTTCTTGCGAGGGTCATCTCTCACAAACCCATTGTTGGATTTCTCTCCATTTTTGATATGTTTGAAAGAACCTAATTGCGCAGCTTCTCAGCGGAGCAATTTGGTAGATGTTATGTCTATAAAAAGTTATTAGGGTCTGTTTACGAGTCTATGAAGAGAGGCAGCTTAAGTGTAGAAAGGTGGCAGCATTATTATTAAGGTGGTAAACAATATAGATTCAAATGCTATGATAATTAGAGTTTTATTTCTATAAGAATAAGCATAATGGAGCTAAGGTGATTAGTATGGTATTATCATAGCCCAATAATGTCCATCGTTAGGCTGATAGTGAGTATGACAACCCAAGAAACCTGAGAGCAATGCCAATTAGATTGAAGATTCAGTTATGAAAATGATTTAAGTCTGAAGATTGAAGCACCGGACAAACATTTAGTTGGTCTTTTCATTGAACATGGGGTGGAAGCATTTTTGTGTTACATCAGACACCCCTATCAAAGGCTGTCTAACTAACAAGAGGAGTGCCATGTGTCAAACAAGCTAATATTCATATGTTGCACATTGATGTAGATGATCTTACTTTAGGAGCTACCTAAAGTAATCAAAGAGTTATAACTCCAAATCAGTCACAAGAAAGGTGATAGAGGGAAAAATTAGAGAAACTACAAAAGCCTATATCTTCATGTTTAAGATAAAAAGATGATATGTCTTTGGCATTGTTTTCAAAGAGGGAGATATTCTATTGATCAAGAGTTAGAACAGACAGGGAGATATTAATCAAGAGCTAGAAAAGAGGGAGAGATTTACTAATGAAAAGGGAGATAGATGATGTAGGCAAAGGATAAATAACTAGGGCCAAAGGCTCACCCAGCTATCCAAACCACCCTGCAAAAGTTAACACAATGGAAGAAAATATAGGGAACAACAACCAAAGGAGGAAGAAGAGTAAAATACTTTTATTAATTCATCAAACTATCTTCATACATGCCCACCTATAAGTCCTTCTAGGTTACGACCAATTACAAATACATTCACATTCAAAGATCTAACTGCAAATTTGCACTTTCAATTTTCCTCTGCCATCTACTCCCCAAAAACTTGCCTAACTCTAAGCCTAAACACTCTATATATACTTACCAAAATGGCTTACAGATTATTCTAGAACATTACATAAGAGGAGGGCTTAGCCAACAATAGTCTAGATACATCCCAAGAAAAGATCTTAACATAAATGTTGTGATTGAAAATAAATCTCACATGTCAGCTCACAAAAATCACATCCAAATGTTAACACTCAACATACACTGGGTAACTCAACATATGAAGAAACACTCGAAATACACTAGGTAACTTGACACATGAAGAGTTACTTGACATACACTGGGTAACTTGGCACATGAAGGAATTGCTATAATAACTTGATACATGAAGGACTACTAGGCACATGAAAGAACTGCAAGGCACATGAAGGACTTCTAGGCACATGAAGGAACTGTTAGGCACATGAAAAACTTCTAGGAACATGAAGGACTACTAGGCACATGAATGAACTACTAGGCACATGAAGGACTATTAGGCACATGAAGGACTGCTAGGCATATGAAGGAACTACTAGGCACATGAAGGATTGCTAGGCACATGAAGGAACTGCTAGGCACATGAAGGATTTTCTAGACACCAACTTGCAAAATAAATAAAAATGAATGGGATAACAAGGCAACCCAGGATGCTTCTACATCAATAGATCAAAGCCAGAATGCATAATCATAGAGGGAGATATTCTGCTAATTAAACTAGTATAAATATTGAGGGAAATATTTCTAATCAACAATATCAACAAGGAAATATCAAGAGATTGGTGTCAAAGAGATGAAGAGTGTTACTGATCAACAATATTAGAATAAATCACATGTATGATGAAAAAGATACAAGAAGGAACTTAGAGGGAGTCATAATAAGGATTTTTGTAACCTAATTAGAAGATGCAAGTTGTTGATAGAGGGAGAAATTTTGATACATGTTTTATTTTTGGTATTGTCTTATTGTTTTAACCTAGTTAGTTTGGTTGAACAAGATGTTCATCATTTGATTGACTTAGTTAATTAGTTTGGTTTTCCATTAATGCCAAAGAGGGAGATTGTTGAGATCTAATTGAAAAGATCATTGTTGAAAGAGATCATTGAAAGAGGGAGATTGTTGAAGAAGACTATGTATTTCAATCATTATTTTGTCACTAATGTCAAACCTACTATTTTCTGATAAGATAATTGCTTATAAGATTCAAGTACTATCACTTAGTTTATTGATGAAGAGGATTTGATCAATAAGATGTAACAAAAGCACCTAGACGAAAGGTTGAGATATGATTATGTAATGAAGTACAAGGACCAACTAAGATAGTGATGACATGATGTATTGATAATCTACTTAAGGTTACAAATGTTGACTACACTAAGAAATTTTAGAAGAACAAGTTACATAAAGTTTGTCTGACAAGCTTGACCAAGTGGAGAGTAGGCACCGAGCAAAGCTAGTGCAAGCTGAGAAGAAAGTTAGTTGGAGCTGAGTAAAGGAAAAATTCTAGTGGATGCCAAGCAAGATAGTTGTTGTAAAGTAAAGTTTAGTTGATGTCGAGCATCAATGAACTTTAGTTGATGCTAAGTGATTTCATAGTAGATGTCAAACAATGCAGTATGTGTCGAGCATTAGAAGGTTGATAATGCTGAGATACTACATTATTTTAAAGATTGAAGATTTTTTGAATCCGAGCCAACAAATTTATTTTCTTAATTTATATGAACTAGGTGGAAGATAAGGTTAATGAACTAGTGGCACAAAATTTGAGATAAACTATTTTTAGGTGAATTCAAATGGATTCTAGGAGAAGTTTCTAGAAGAGATATGAGATATGGGCTAGATACATTATATCCTACCTAGTCCATCTGAACTCTAATTTGGATGATGGAAAATGAGCAGGAAAATACCCCAATTTCCTATTTATAGGAATATATAGTCATGCAGCAAAGTTTTCATGTGTAAGAACCTAAAGTAGAGAAGGAGTTAAGGGTTTAACTTCATCAAGTGACCTAAGAGAAGAGTCTACAATGGCATGTTAAGAAAGAAGGCATACGGACATGAATGCTTGAAGGGTGAACGAGCTATTAGAGCTATAAAGTATGAAGGCCAAGCATAATTGAGGATTGAATAGAGTTCTATAATCTACAAGAGAATTTGTAAGTTGCATTAGATCAAAGCTCTATTGTTACTATCTAACAATTGTATCAACCTAGGGTAAATCCTTTGGAGTAAGGTTGACCTAATAGTCATTTGTAAATTATTTAACTAGGTAGCATTTCAAGTGAATGACCTAAAGTACTCTAGCAAGGTGATTGAAATCCATTAACTAAGTCACATTTAATAGTGTGTATTGTAACCTTTAACAGGGTTGTCCTTTCACAGGGTATCACTTTAGAAGAGTGAAAATGAGTAGCATTTTACTAGTGGTTTTTCCCAAATCAGGTTTCCATGTAAATCATTGTGTCAAGTGTGTTGATGAATCTATTATGTTTTATGCTTTACATTTTTGCAAGTTGATTTGACATAAACCTAGAAGTTTTAGTGATTGCACAATCTTATGGATGTATGCATGGATATGAATGTTTTATGGATTCACTAAGCTATGAAAAGTTTTATTTATACATCTAGACCTTGGATAACTAATTCATCCCTCCCCCCCAATTATTCTAAAGTTTTTCCAGTAAATTCTAATCTTCCAAGAAATATTTCCTTTATGAAATCCTTAGTGCGGGGCATTACTAGCTAAATCATTTGAGCTACTTGCTTGAATTGTGGTATCAAAATTTTCAAGATCTTCCATATAACTTCATCTTCTACCTTGGTTCCAACATGACATCAAATTCCTACAATAATTTTTGATATTCTAATAATATAACTTCTTATAGATTCATCTTCCATCATTTTAGTATCTTGAAATGCACATATCCAATTCTATAATCTTATTCTCTTTGCATGGTCATCATCTTCAAAAGAAGATTCTAATAATTTCCAAATTTCATAAGATGTTCCAAGTGATCTTACCTGACTATATTCATTCTCTAGAAGAGCAGTAAGTAAAGCTTCTCTTGCTCTCATGTTACACATGAATAGATCTCTTTAATCTTCACTACATCCTTCTAGCTTTTCTTCTTCAACGATTGTCTTCTTACTCTTTGTCAAGATCTAATATCCCAGAACCATGCACAATAGATGAGCCTTCATCTTCTCCTTCCAACTTTCATAGTTTTCCCCATCAAATCTAGGACTATCCTTTTTGAAAAGATTCACCATCGATCTCCTCAAGTTGTTAAGCTTATCCTTCAAGGATCTGATACTATTATCACAATTATCGACCTTAAAAAAACTTAACCATGTGAGAAGTATAAACTAAAACCACAAGAAGATACTTATACACAATAACATCAAATATGTTGACTAGGGAAACCCCTAATCATAGGGAAAACCCTAGTGGGGATAGTAACCACAAGGTGATGTACTAATATAAATGTTCCTTGTTAGAGGATAGATCCTATTAGGAGTCTATAAATACATTCAGTACATATGAGTCCCTATTAGGAGAATTTGAATTGCTATTAGAAGATTCCAACCCTATTAAGAGTTGTGGAAGACAACTAGACTCATTGCCCAAACAACTTCAAGAAGACCAATGAACCCAGTATCCAAATGATCTCTATATTATTCCTTGTAGAATAATATAACTATACTATATTATTCCTTCCTCTTACTTTGTCCTATCAACTAGCTATTCATTTACATAGTAGTGATATTTTTTGTTTCTCTTTTTATCTTTATATTCCTATCAAATGATCTAGGATGAAATCTTGGGCATAAAGAATAGAAAGAAAGATTAGAAAGTAGATTTTGTCAAAATCCCTTATAGGTTTTGAGGAGTAATCTTAGACTAAATGGAGAAAGAGGTATTTGAACCCTCGATACAAAATAGTTTGTACAACATATTAGCAATCCACCACTTTAGTCCACTCAACCATCTCTCCTAGATAGTGGATCTAAAATGAATATAGGATTTCACTAAATAAAGACCAACATTTATGAGAATGTAATTTTCTTTTTTAATCCCATTTCAAACAATTTTTTTCTTTTTCTAGCCTAACTAGTATCTAGCTAGGCCATTATCTTTCCTAGATAAGGAATTAATTGACTAAATTATAAAGAATATAGTGCTCTACCTAATCTAAAAGCTAAAATCATTATTATAAATGTAAGAGAAATAAAAAGGGCTATCAAAATTTGACCCTGTGATATCATTTCTTATATTTCCTTTTATGTATTATATTTTTATCTCTTATTATAAGATTAATAGATAAGCACTTACTATATATATTTTTTATTCCAACTATTTCAGATTATAATCTATATGAGATGTTCTAGATTGGATTGAAAATAAATAGATCATATTGAAGGGTAAAAAAGAGATTTCAAAGACTAAGAGTGGATCATTTTTATTTTCTATATCTGTCATAAAGAAAAACTAATTCCAAATTACCTGAATTATTCTAAAGAATGTGTTAATAATCATAACAACTATCTATAAATAGACTAGTTACTAAAGAAAATCATACTATTAGTCATGGAGTATTCCCTAAAATATTGATTAAGGGTTTTTCTTATAAGAGTAAAAAAAACAATAAGGTAAGGGACAAAAGAAGTGAAAATAAACTATCTCTTATTGATTTTTCAAGAATACGAAAATATGATGATCAAAACTTGCATTAGATTCTTATTAGAATCTAAAAATTACTTTTTATTTTCCCTATTGGACAAAAAATTGATTACACACATTCAATAAGAACTTTTCTTCTTTTCACTCTTCACACTTCTTATAACAATAGATACACTTTACAAACAAGGAAAATATCTTTCCTTTATACAATATCTTCATAATAATTCCTTGAGTCAGCCTTGAGGCTTTCCCAATTAATTATAATAAGATAATTAATTTATTATAATTACAATAGCATTATTGGCTCACAGTCTATACAAAAATTCACGCATGCAACACTAGGACTTGCGCACTTGTTGACATCATCAATGTACTATCTTCTATCATTCCCCAACTACACATCTTCTTACTACATCTTAGATGCAATCTAGCAAACAAACACGATGAACTACTTTCCCAATACTCTATCTCTGAACTGCTTTATGTAAATTAGGTACATCTTCTATACATCTTCTACTCATACTTTGCATACTTAACCACATCATCAAGGTACTATACCGAACATGTCCATAATTGTGCATCACCAAAAAATCAAACCATTGTCTGTATCATCAAAATCTTTGTCTGTTACTTAGTCTTTACAGAAACCATGCTATATTGACATCAATGACTAACACAACCATGAATTCAACATGTCAATACTCTCCATTTCTTAGGATACTCCCCCAATATAGTATCATCAAAATTCATGTTAACAATCTTCCCCTTTGGCATTGATGGAAACATAGCTGAAAAAGCCATCTAAGTTCCAAGAATACCAAACACTATTCTACTACTGCTACTAACTAACATCAGTTGTCCACATGTTAAAAAATTCAAACCCTTTGATAAAAATACATTTATGAACCCTAATAGTTGTGTCATTTTGATCTGAAAGCATAAATGATCATAGATTATAAGGATTAAATTTATAGGCATAATCATGAACTTGAAAGCATATTAAAGATGTGTGTTTCATTAAATGCAATTTTCTAGCAATACTATATTATCTAAAAATTCAAGGTAAATGAGTGATAATTACGGTACCTAATGTTTTCATGATGACAATTGTATTTTATTGTTTATCCTAAAGCTTATTTCATAAAAATGTCTAAATTACCAATTTGCATACGACTACAAAAAAGGGTATGAAAATTCACTACATGGCTACATGCCATTTTTGGGGGGTTCAACTACATTTGGGTACATGTGTGTTGATGTAAAGTAATTAAAGAAATATATTTGTAAAACTAAGTCATTTGATAGTACGATTCAAAGGTAGATACCTTAGAGTTCTAGGAGTTTCCCTTGGCTCTTTGACACATATCAGAATCCAATTATCAATCCCAAAGAACTATTTTGTTTTGCTTTATTGATTTTGATTTTGATTTTGACCTTGACTTGGAAGAGTCTAATTCCTTCATTATCAAAATTCTTAATCATATATTATTCTTTGTATAAAAAATATCTCATAAATCTTCATATTAACACATCCAATTATCATTTTCAATGTAAAATTATAACATCTATATTCCTTTCTCTTAGTATAATAACCAAGAAATACCATCCATCACTTCCAAGATCAAATCTTGTCATCCCATAATCTCCCTTGATATAGGATTTACTACCCAATATTCTTAAATACTTTACTGAAGGGTCATGTTAAAACCTTAATTCATATGAAATCTTACCAATAACATACATGATATGAACTCTATCCAATGTATAGACCTTTTTATCATATGTTTCTCTCGAATGCATCTATGGAGATTTTCTTTCAAGCATCCTATTCACTACAATATCAAAAATAGTTCTATTTCTTATTTTTACCACTCCATTATGCTATGTAGTTCATGTTAGAAACATGGAATAGTAAGAGGAGGTTTGAATAAGTATTCCAACACTTTTTCTACAAATATGGATTTCAAAAATAAACAATAAACATACATAAATAACAAAACTAAATAGAAATAATGAAAATCTCATAAAGAGACTCATAACACTATATTTTGTTAACTAGGAAAAAAATGGCTAAGGTAAAACCCTAGTGAGGATCATACCCACAAAATAATCCACTAAAAAAAGTACCTTGCAAAAGATTTTGAGCCTATTAGGAGTCTGTTACATTCATATAGTGTATCTATCCTTGTTAGAAGAATTGACCTTGTTAGAGGTTTCAACCCTACTAGGAGTTGCATTACAAAATGAACTAATAATTCTTACAACAATATAAAATTATCACAACTAGTATAGAAAAAGTACCAAAACCTACTATATTGATATCTTCAATGTCTAATTTGTCCTTATGTTCCTTGCATCTAATCATGTCCATACACAACCTCTTCTCTACTTTGACCATCAAAACATAATCTATCCAACATAAACAAAGACTACACAACATAATCATACCATAGCATAATCATATGTATATTTTTATATCAAATTATTGTTCTTTTGTATGATTTTTGTTAACTCTCTATTTAGCTGGTCTGAACAAGTTTATGCATTACCAAAACTTATTATCATAATCTTCTAATTTATGGTTAACATCTATGATGTCATCCCTATATTTCTAAGTCTTTTAATTATGAAGACAATTCAATGCCTTAGCCAAAATATCCATTTTTTTCTTGTGTATGTTGCTTCCTAATTATTCAATCATAACTCATGCCAACTGTCATAGTAACATAAGAAAAAATAAGTGTATCATATATACTCCCTATTCTTTCATATCCAAAAATTGTAACTTTTCATCTACTTCCAATGAATCTTGTTAATGTAAATTGTATGACTCTTTCTTGTTATCCTTTGTAACACTTAGTCAATTTCTTCAATTTGGAATAAAAAAAAGTTATCTCTATTATGAGAGACCTTGACCACATATAATTTTTCCGTTAATGACAACAACCAAATACTTATTTTAGCCAACCTACCAATAGTACCAAGATTATATATCTTCTTGTGAATCCCATGCTCCTCAAAAAATGTATAAAATCTATCTAATGGAAATTATCCACATTTTTCTAATCTCAAACACTTAATCTTCACTCTTTATTTATTCTCAACCTTTTCTTTTTAAATCCTGAAATTATCAAATGCCATAGATTTCTCTTTAATAAATGGAACCCACATCCTCCTAGAATAGTCATCAACAAAGAGAAAGATGTATTTATCACTATAGTATGGTCTTCCCTTTGTAGGACAACAAAAACTTGTATGTACCATATCCAATCTTCTTTTAGAAGTGAATGTATTACTCTAAAAACTGCTCCTAGTCTGCATAACACATTCTTTACACATCATGTTAGTAAGCTTCACTATCTTCAGTAAATCTTTTTCTACATTAGAATTAGTGATATTAACCATGTTATAAAAGTTCACATAAAAAAATCTTGTATTCCATAGTCAATGATCACCTATCTTTACAACATAAAAACTTACTTATGAAGGGCTCAACTAAATTATATTGCCTCTTGTCTTTATGCTTGATATGATCGTGGCTCTTGATTGATCTCTAGTTATAAATTTGCCATTTTTGGATTTCAAGTGATATCCCTTGAAAACAAATTCCAACACTCAAAAATTTATGCTTTTAGTCCATCGACAAACAAAAAACCACCAACATTAGTTTTTTCCATGAAGGGTTATAAACCCTCTTCCTTTAATCAAACGAGCTATATTATTTCCATGTCTAACAACAACACCATCATTATTATTAAGATTCAAAAATTTCTCTTTTTCACCTATCATATGATGAGAGTATCCACTATCTATGATTCATTTCAATTAATTTTCTCCATGTTAAACCAAGTCTCTTTGTTCATTTATAGGTTTCTCATCTTTCATATCAAAAAAAAAATCTCTTCTTCACTCTTCCTAGACCCAATCCTCAATGCATTCCCCAAGATGTATCTTATTAGATATTTTTAGAATAAGAAAGAGGGAATGGGGTGGGATGGGGGGTTGAATTAGTTGCTCAAGGTCCTTAAGTACCATTTGAATAATTAAACAATAAAAATCTTACTATTCTGCCTATCCTACTATTGCTCGATCTCTATTGTAAACAAAATTTAGTGTTCCAAATATAACATGCTTTGTTGAATATAAAATGTAAAACATATAAAGCAGTCAACGTAGTTTTGACACTAGGATTTTTACATGGAAACCCCATTTGGGAAAAACCACCAGCAACATGTCACCAATTTTTCAGTTTTTTGAAGTGAGTTTTGTTAGGAGCCAACCCTATTAAAGGTTACAATACACACTATTAAATGTGACTTAGTTAGAGGATTTAATCACCCCATTAGGAGTGACTTTGTTAGAGAACTTTGACCATTCCATTTAGAATGTCACCTTGTGAAAGGATTAACATATCCTATTAAGTCTTCCAAAAATGGTTGTTAGGTCAACCTCTATTAAAAGGATTTCAATACAAACTATTTACAATGATTAGAAAGAAAACAATAGCATTTCAACCTATGTGATTACAACTCACTTTTCAAGTTCAGATCTCTGTTTGATTCAGGTGTTGATTCACTAATAAGCTCTTCACTATCATCTATGTTCTTGATTTTCTCAACAACCCTTCAAGTTAATAAGTCTCCCCCCTTTAGTAACACTTAAACCTTCTTGCTTAGATTTCACTTATCACTATCTACAACATCTCTAAAATACTTTCTCCTTTAGCTTCACATTCACTCACATACTTTTTCATTTCTAATCCACCTCTTTTTGTATGTTCCTCTTGCATATACTTGCACTCTTTGATTATTTGTTAGACTCTATACCTCTTTAAATAAGAACTCTTTCTTTAACATTTTCCATGATCATCATAGATCTTAGGTTTTATGATTAGCTTGAAAATGATTTACTGTATCTATCCATCTTCTTGATCTTCTTCTAGAAACTTCTCTAAAATTCATTTGCTAGGTCTTTACCTAATTGTCACCTTGAATTTAATGATCCAAGTCATCAATATTATCTTCAACATGGTTTACATTTCCTAAGAAATCCACTAAGTCAGTTGGGAATTATGATTTCCTCAAATTCATCTTCAACAATATTACTCAACAATCACTAAGTTATGACACTTGGTCATAACTTAATACTCAAGAATTGTAAAACTTCCTGTCTTAGCATCGACTAAATTTGTTGGTCAATATTGATGCTTGATCAATACTAGATTTGCTTGACACTAACTATGGATCATTTGACACTAGAATCATTCAACATTCCTTGTCCTTTTAATCTATTGCTTGACTTGTCTTAACTTTTTTGACATAAATAATCACTTTGCTTCATCAAAGTTGTCTATGTAATCAAATGTCCATTGAATCTTTCTTTTCATAACTCAACCTATCCTCTAGGTGCTATTTTTATGAGAAATTTCTCAAATCATCTTCATCAATAAAATAGATATGAAATTTATATTAGGTAGCAATATGTCTCGTAAATAGATTTGACATCAATGACAAAACGACAATTATTCCAATTGTAAGCTTCCAACAATACCCCTCTTTGGCATTGACAACAACATCTCTATATTCCAACAATCTCTACATCTCAATAGTAGAAATATTTAACTTGGTTACCATACAATCCAAAAAGATTTTCTCTCTCTGACATAATAGTTTCTTTTTTTTATTCATTTTCTCCCTCTTTAACATGACTTTCTTCTTTTTCTATCTCTTTCTCTTGTACTTATGTCTTGCTCTTTCACTTTACTATTTATCTCTCTCATTTTATGTCTCCCATTGTTATCTCCCATTATTATCTCTCATTGTTATCTCTCCCTCTTTGACAAGAATTCTAAAGACACAAAGATGTCTTAGGTTCAATCTCTTCATACATTTTTTATGTAGATTTTGAATGTTTGGCTTACTTTTGTCATCTATCAATAACTAATCTATTATTCTGTACTAATTTTTCAAGCCCAAGCAAGTCCCTAAGTAGAACTATATTGTATCAATGTGTAAGATATTTTGAGTAGCACATTTTATGAAATACCCCTTGCCTCCTTAAGTACCTTTGGTTAGGATAATCTTCCCTAATTTACCTTTAAGATATTCATGAGCATCTTTAGGTAATGGCTTTGTGAAAATATTAGCAATCTATTCTTTGGTGATTATAGATTCTAGCTTCACTTCTTTATCTTGTACTAGTTCCCTCAAGTAATTATACTTGATAGTAATATGCTTTGTCTTAGTGTGTATCATTGGATTCTTTGAAATGTTAATAGCACTTGTGTTATCCCAATAGATAACCATTGGATCTATAATCTCTTCTTTCATACCTTTCAGTAATTTCTTGATCCATATAATGTTTGAATAGTTCACTATAGTTGCCACATACTCAGTTTAGTTGTTGATTGGGAAATACAATTATGTTTCTTTCTTACCCATGACACCAATCTCTTTCCTAGAAAGAATGCAACCCCACTAGTGTTTTTTCTATCATTAATATTTCTTGCCAAATGTGATTCAAGGAATACCTTCAATTCAAATTGATCACTTCTCTTGTAATACAATCCATAGTCTTTTGTACCTTTTAGATATCTCAATCTACTTTTTACAGTCATCATGTGATTCTCTTAATGATTTTCTGAAAAATCTAGCAACTATCCCAACTACTAAAGCAATATCTAGTTTGCAATGAACAATAAATTATAATTTTCCAATCATGAATCTGTATAAGCTCTAGTTCACATCAATAGATTCATCATTCTTAGATAGCTTATTTCCTATTGACATAGGTGTTCTCATTGGTCTTGAATCTTCCATTCCAAAAGTCTTTAGTAGCTCCTTGATGTATTTGGATTGTGTAATGAAAATACCAAACACCATTGACATAATTGTAATCCAAAAAAGAATTTGATCTCTCCAAACATAGACATTTCAAATTCCTTCTCCATTTCATCAACAAATGATTTGCATAATGCTTCTCTTTCTCCAAACATAATGTCATCAACAAATATTTATGACAACAATACTCCCTTGTTCTTATGATTCTTCAAATATGGATTAATATTTTCATTCATTCTTTCAAAACCAATCTTCACAAAATAATTATAAAATCTTTCATACTGTTGGTGTTTGAAAATGTTACCCATTTCCAATTATCCTGATGAGAACAAAGCACATCTAGGGGCAGCTAACTCCTATTTTCAACATGCCCATTCAAACACCAGGCCAACTATAAGGTTATACTCCTTCTGCACTTCAGGCTCTGCAAAACCTAGGCGGGTGAACCTATAGATTCCTTATATGGTACCAGTTATCAAAGCATACATTGAATCTAATATGAAGCAGATAAAACCCTTGATATCTCCTATTGGCTTATGAAACAACACAGATTCTACAATAGCTAGGTGCAAACCTGTACTATTCATAAACTGAGTGAGGGTTTAAACTCTTATGTCCACTTCAACATGAAGGGAAAATGATTGATTTATATTGAGAAAAGACAACATGTCCAATGTGCAGTAAAAACTTAATGATCCTACAAATGACCAGTGCCTTATCCATTAGGGCAATCCCATACTCTAGAATTATGCATCCTTGAACATCACTCAACATATGGCATATGTAGAAACATTCATGTTTGGTCTATTCACCTTATGAATTTGCAACCTTGTCTGAAACCACAAGCAATTATACGACTCCTTGAGTCAAAGGCAAGCAAACCTCAAACATACAACTGGGCAATTGCAAATAGGTTCAAGATCTTTGTTCTTGAACATATAAAATTACAAATTCAACGAGAAAGGAGACAGAATTATATTGAAATTCAAAACCTTCTGCACATTGTATTTATCTCCTTGAAATAAGTACATTAGGAATGCACAAAACAAGATACAAGATCACACTACTATATTAGAACTATTTATGAAATACATATACTGTTCATACAAGATATGCTGGGTGTGTGGCCTTCACAGCCTGAGCAGAGCTCTAAGAACTGGAAAAAATAGAAAACCAACCAACCACCTTTTTAGAGAAAAGGAGGGAATAAGTAAGGAGAGGGCAATTCTCGGATCTGGTCTGAACAATTGACAACTGTCCACTAGGAAAACCCTTTCAATAGATTAAAACCTCTTTCTGATCTTCTCCCCTAACTGTTAAATCAAATCTTCATGATTACACCTCTCAAAGGCTTCAAAAATCAAAGATATCTAATTCCCATTGTAACTGATTTGTGCTCCTAAAGTGAAAACACGGTGAAAATTGAAAAAACCAGTTACAAGGTAATTTCTAAAAGAAAATGAACCTTTTAGAGTCTATTTTCTCCATATCCAAGCTTCACCAAGTATTGAGATCTGCTCTGTAACCACCTTTGATGACTCATGATCAGATCTGCTCACTGTACTGAGAAAACTCCTAAAACTATAAAACTGCTTATAACTTGAACCACTGCAATGCTGTGCAAAATCTGACCCCGTATTCGGAAAATTCAGGCTCTCTCGGTTCCAACAGTATATTGGAATGCATATTTCTGATAAAAATCACCCCTATTAGAGCACTTTGAAATTCTGGTCCTGAGACATGCTTTTGCACTAAAAATGAAAAATTTAAAATTTTGCATAGTCATAACTATATAAAATTCAAAAATATTTCAAACATTTCATTCCATGCATTTAAGTTTTCTGAATTTTCATTTGATTTTGGAAGCTCCTTATTTCTCCAATCCTGTGACGCCACATGGCACAGTCTTACTACCTGTGCAACTTTTAATTAATAAAAATTAATTAATCTTCAATTCACGGAGCAGCGGAGGCATTTGAATTTGTCCTTATGTTCATACGCTTGACCATCCTTTTACATCCTTATGACCTTTAGTGTAGCATCAAAGAGCTTCAAATTTTTCTTCCCGAGCCTACGGGGTCTTTAACCTACGTATTACCGGAGAGCTTGGAAAATTCATTTACGCCCACAGGGGGAGATTCATTCCCGTAGAATCGTGAAGGCTTTATTTTCATTCTCTACTCTTACGTTGAGCGTAATACCGGAGAGGGTTTGAAAATAACTCACGCTCATACACGAGCTTAGTCTCGGTCTAACGTCTTTAGACATGGTCAATCAAAATTCATTGACGTTGACTCACGGGCCCCATTCACAAGCCCGTGGCTCTTCAAAAAGCCGTTTCTTTTAGGACACTTGCATCCTGTGAATTAGCATATTTAAAAATGTGGGAAAGATTTTGCAGGACGAATGTGGGATATGACTGTGTGCAAATGCTCTACAACTGCGGGTTTCTTCCTTGCAAATACTGGTCGATTCCCTCTTTTCTTGGAAGCGTAGGTTCTCCTTTTGGATTGGGTCCTTTGCGTTGATGCAGCGGGTTTCTACTCTTAAAATTCGTGGCCCTTCTCCCGGGCAGATTTCTCTTTTTCTTTCAGCTGCCTATTGGGCTGCTTCACACTTTGAAATCGACTCCTCTTTGGCATGGTCTTCCCCTGCAATCATTGGTGTCTGCTCTGACGTGGGACATGGATGGTCTTTCCTCCTTCTTAAAGATCACCATAACAGTTCAGCTCTGCACGTATTCTATAGCCAACCTGCTTTGTGTGCAAGCCAATATCAACTATAATTTCTCCTTGAGAAGGATGGGACACATTCATTGCAGATGTCTGTATTGTCACCTATCTTTGTATTTTTTTATTTCTTCTTCAGTACTAAGAATATGCTTGAGCATCTGAACAAGATGATGTTTCTCTTCTATCAAATCCTTCAACTTTGACTCCAACTCAAGTTTCTTTTTTAAACATGCAATGGACGTTAAATGGGGAGGTTGCCTCCTTTCATTAAAACTGTGGGGTACTTTAAATTTATGCATGAACTACTCTTTTTCCAAGTAGGGCGTGGGTTGCAAAAGAAGTCAAAACAATTGCAATGTTTTCTTTAAACCTTTGCCAGGGCAATTCAAACTTTATTCTGGAATTAATTTCGAGCACTAACTGATCATTAAAAACTCATTTCACTTCTTGCATGCAAAGTGTGAATTTGTGTCTGGAGGCCTGCCAAGTGGCCGTAAAAACTAACTCAATCTAGTAACCGGTCCACGAGAATTGACATGAGTGTTCAATCCTACACGCTCTACCATACTGCAAATTTTCAGCCCATGACGAATTCCCAATCAAGAGATTTTAATTGCCGAACATCCATACTTCAATTAACCTGCAGGAAAACAATGTCAAAAAACATAAACTGGGCTCGGGTTCGGCATTATAAAATTGGGTTATTGATCACTTGGGATTTTGAAAACTAGGATATAAGTTCTTTTCCATGAAGAGAATATAATTCCATGTTTTGGGCTCATGACGAATCACGGAGCACATTTGGCAAATTTTCGAAAACAGGCACTTGAAAATTTTAACTGGCAAATGTGTCAAAAAGTGATTTTTGGCAAATGTACGAACATAAGAAAGTATGCAAATGGATTCATCATGATTTAAGAACTAGCATACTTCAAGGATATCTAGGACACAACACAATGGTACAATCCATTTAGGCTAGCCAATCATAGGATCAACATTATAACATGCTGAACAGGGGTACGGATCAATCTGGATATCTTAGCCATAACAAAACAATGCAAACTGGGTTTTTGATCATGTTAGAAAACTGATCAAATGGATTCGACATGATCTCAAAATTGGAACATATGAAGTTTCTTACCCCTAGAACACAATGCAAAAAGAATTTTTTCATTTGGGTCAACTAGGTCAAAGATATGATTGGTCGAACAGGGCTTCCCAGAATTGTGAACTAGTTAAATGCACAAAACAGTAAATGACCAAATTTGTGGGGTGCAAAACCTAGTCAAATGGATTCAAAATGACTTGAAAATTGAAAAATAGGTTCTCTGTTATGGAAACAAAACATCCCCAAAGTGACTAGTCATGACACAGTCCTGGGTAAAAGATATTCAGATGCAAACTGGGCCTTTGATCGCTATTTGACACTTGGTAGAATTGCAAATTTTGACACTAGCTCAAAATGGGACTTCACAGAATGATTCGGGATGGCAAAATAACATTGTGGATCATATGCATATGTCAAATGAAAGGTGTTAAGCCACTCAAACACCATCTAGGCCTCAAGCTACCAACTAACCACATGCATAAAAGGCACTTTAGGACATGATTTTCCAAAATTTTCAAAATGTGACTAAAAATGAAGCATGCAATTTTTAGTCCCAACACATACCATGCTCTTGGGGCTTGTTTTAATCCATAGAGAGCTTTTTTCAGTTTACATACCATGTTCTTATTGTCTAGATCCATAAATCCTTCAGGTTGATCAATCTATACTTCTTCCTCTAGTATACCATTTAAAAATCTAGATTTGACATCCATCTAATCTACCATGAAATTATTGTAGGCTAAATATGCAAGCAAAGTTTTGACTACTTCAAGTCTTGCCACAAGAGAAAAAGTTTCTCCATAATCAACTCCTTCTTCTTGAGCATAACCCTTGCATACCAATCTTTCCTTATTTCCTATTACTTCACCATTCTTATTGAGTTTGTTTTTGAAAACCTAGTTTGTCCCAATGAAATTTTTGTCTCTAGGTCTTAGCACCAAAGTCCAAGTATTTTTATTCTCAATCTATTCAATTTCCTCATTCATTTCTTGAATCCAATCTTCATTCTCCAAAGCATCTTTCATTGTTTTGGGCTCAAATTTACAGAGTAAACATGTGTCATATTTGAGTGTGTTTCTTATAATAACACTTGATTTAACATCACCAATGATTTGATCAAATTTTTTATATCTTCTCACATAGTTTGCTAAAAAAGGTAGTTTCCTTCTTTTTCCTTCTATAGGTTCTGATGGGACTTAAAATTGCATTCCCGTTTTGAGTACCATTCTAAAATTTGAGCCCCTATAAGCACTTTTCTTGGTGTGTACCCAACTATCACTTTGAGGCCTATAAGGTTTTTTAGGTTTCTAACACCTTGAATTCAGTATATCCATGCATCCCATGATGATAAATTGTTATTCCAAATCATTTTGTGAAGCATCATTTTGAGCATTGTTTAGATCTATATTTTTTGCTCAAGTGTCAAACAATGACAGGAGACTTAGTTTGCATTTGAATATATTGCACCTGGTTATGTTTTATGACTCGCTAATTTGGGAGTGTTTACTATGCATATAATTGAACCTATCTTTCATATTTCAAGTTATTTTGATATTTTTCAACTAGATTTTGAATCCCTCAAAGTTGGTTTTTATTGTTGTCATGCTAATGCATATTTCTCAGAATTCCAAGAAGCCCTGTTTTACTAGTTATAACTTTGACCTAGTTGATCAAAATGAAGAATTTCATTTGAAATTATATTTTTTGAGTTAGAGACTTACTATTTTCCATATTTAAGCCTATGACAAATCCATTTGGCTAGTTTTCAAATGCGATTCCAAATGCAACTTGTGAAATTTTAATAGTGTCTTAAAGTGTAGATTGATCGGTAGCCTTTATCAAGATGTAATAACTCTAAATCCATGGTAGATGATACCAAATGGATTGTACCACTATTTTCTACTCTAAAAATTCTTCAATTTTGCCAATTTTCAAGTCTTGACCAATCTATTTGCACACTTTTCTAGGTCCATTTTGTTTGTAAAAATTATTGTTCTACCAATGTTCGTAGTTCCCAAGAGCCAACATTGAACACTTGCCAAATGTGCCCAATTATTTTTCATGATAAAAAATAATATATTTATAATCTAATTTTGATAGTGAACTAATACCCCAATTTTTGTGCCCCCAAGTGTCAGTTTGACGAAGTCAAAACCGATTGCACTTTGTTGTTTTCCGAGATGTTTGTTTGTAGGTAGTTTCAAATGAGCAACTTTGACAGTCAATATCTTTTGACCTAGATGTCACCATGAGATAAAATTTAATAGGATGCAAGAATTTGGAACAAAGAATCAACATGTTAGTTTTTGCATTCATATAGTTTTTAAAGCTAGCTCATAGGTCTTCTAGGCAGAAAATTGTAGTTTGCAAAAAGGGTGAAGATGTGTTATGAATGACAAGTTAATTATTAATATTGTTTCCAACTAGTATAATACACTTAGTGGACTATTTTAAAAGATTAGGTGTTTCAATTTGAAATTTTTTTTAGCCAAACTAGCTTTAGGACCCAACTAAATGCTATCAGATTGATAAGCGACGGTGTTTATTGAAGAGGTTCTTGATGAAGAGTTGCTACAAAATGAAAATCCATTTGTGAGTGATAATGTTGAGCTAAAAGGGATAGGAGATACTCTTGGTAATAATTGTTCACAAGATACAATAAAACATGAGATGTCTATCCCACAACCTTAATCCAAGGGATCAATAAATACTTCAGTTTTTCCCTCATCTAAAAAGCCTTCAAAATTTGCACACTTGCTACTTGATAGATGACAAAATGTAATAATATCATTGAATGCATTGGTTAAAATTGAGGTTAGACATAAACATAAAGAGATCCAAGTAGTAGAGATGATGAATGATGATGACAAAGGCTTTCTCAATAAGAGGATTGTCAATGAATTGCTTCATGATACAACAGGGACACTTCTTGAGACTCTTGTGTCTAGGAACACAACTTATAGAAAATTAATTGAATTTTAGGCTTAAATCAAATCTACAACAGAGAAAGAATTTTGGGATGGAATTGTTGAAAGAATTGAATGGAATCCACTGTATTATACTTGGGTAATAAGACCTGGTAAAAGAATTTAGGGATGAATTGGATGCTTTGGTTCCTCAAAGTTGGAAGCAAGAGCTCTCATAAAGTATTAATGTGGAACTCTTTCTTAGGATATGGAGTCTAGAGTCCAAGATGTTGAATATCTTGCAAAGATATTGGATTATGCATTGTCTCTTGTACTAATTCTTGGAACACTAGCACATGATAGTGAAACAAAAGAAGGTAATTTAGAAACTACTTGAAGAATTGTCTAGAATAGTGGCCGGAATGAACCAAAGGTCAAACCTCTCCTTCACATCTTCATTAGTTAAGTGAATTCACTTTAGTTTAGAATAAATACAAGTCCTAAAGTAGGATATAAGAATTTCTAAAATTCAAATATTAGCCCCACTGATTTAGGGGCCTATAGGTGTGGAGTACATGCAAAAACTATTCACTCATCACTATGGTCCATCCTCCACAACTAAAAACATGCTTCCCTAAACTATTGAATGAATTTTTGAAGTACAAGAATGTATCAAGAAGGAAAGGAATGATTTTAATGAATTAGTTGAGGTCTTCAAGTGTAGCCAGTCAAATGTACAAAGTTCTCAAATGACAACTGAGTTTCAGAGAAGGTTTATGATACACCTAGGTTTGTTGCAAATGACAAGTAGGTATGTTGTAGAAAATGAAGACAGAACACCAAAGACTTTAAAATTTTATGTAGGAAGGTGAGGCTCATGTCCAGAAATGATCCCTAATACTTGTCAAGCCTAGTGGGATTAATTTTGAAAAAGGGGGAAGGCAAGTTGCACTATCCAACATTTCTTATGGGATGCAATTATCTGGTATTTAAATACACAAATACACAATGCATAAATATCTTAAGTAGTCCACACTTGAAGACAAGACATAGACCTCACATGTGTGAGACTCGTGGCTACGACAGTTGGTGACCATGGAAAAGGTATTTTGGGAAAATAAACATGCATAAAAGAAGATGACACATGGTGCAATTTAAGGCTAGTCATAAGATTGAAAATTCTATAAATTAAAACTAAGATGAAACAAGATGGTTTATTGTCAGGAAGGCAGAGTTTGAAGGTAAAAAAGTTATGAAAAATCATATATTCAAGAGATAGAAAATGTGGAGTTATGATATTGTGGTAGGTGTATGGTTAGAGGAAGAAAATTGGAGACTTACAAAGCTATGCTAGTGTATGGTTGGAGGAAGAAAATTGGGGAGTTAAGAAGTCATGTGAGTCATATGTTCAGGATTTGTAAGCCTCAAGATAATAAAGATGTGAGGATACAAGCAGTTTCTAAGACTAGGAAAGTGTGAGTTTGGGAGGTAAGAAATTCAAATGTTGCATAAAGGCTTGTGGGGCCCACTTTAATGAAGATGGCAAATGAGAATGAGCCACATGGTGCCCAAGTGGAATTTGGGGGATAAGGTTAAGAAAAATAAAAATAAAATAAAATACTAAGTGCACATTCTCAGAAGTTGAAAAGTGGAAAATTTGAAGTAAAATTGATATATTGTATGACTATATAAATTTTAAAATTTTCAATTTTAAGTAGTATTTATATGGCCTAGGGCCTAATTTTTAAAATCAACACCAAAGGGACCATTTTTATCCAAAATATAAACTATAATATATCGATGAAAAGGGTAGAAGATGAACTTTCCAAATATGTAGTCAAAATATGTGCAAGTATCCAATGATAGAAATTATAGGTTATTTTGTAAATTTTTGGGGCATTCTAAGTAGAATGAGTGTTTTTCATGATGAAACATCAGAATTAGTTAGAGAGTAGACATAGGATTTTGTTGGCTCCAAATTCGGGGGAAATATTCTCAAAAATGTTATTTTGCCACTAAAGTCATTTAGCAAGTGTTTTGGCATATGTTTTAGTAGTAGATCTAGTATCTTTTTCAATTAGTTGTGTTCTCTATCATTTTGAAAATATTTCAATTATTCTTCAATAGAATGATGAAGATGTGATTTTTAGTTATAAGAAGATAGTAGAGAGAAGTTTTACATCAGCAGATGGAGGTTTTTTAGGGGGACAAATGGAATCAGCATAGTAGATCCAAGATTTCTTCCATTCTATATCATCTCTTATCTCCTCTTTCTTTAAGTTTGGTTCTAGTTTATTGAAAGTTTTCCAAAGCTATTATTCCACCATTCTTCAACTTCTCTATTTTTTAATGAACTGCAGTTAATGAAAATAAAGAGATATTCCTCCTATATTCATCTATTTTATGAGTTATTTTCATGCATCCTATTATAGTTTTTTCAAGGAAATGAATGAAAAAGAAGCATCAAGTTTATCTTTGTTTTAATTTCTTATCTCATGTTTATGTTGTTTGTAATCTTATATGGTTTGTGAACAAAGAGCACAAGTCCAGTTATAATTTGTTTTAGGTTGTATGATTTGGTATGTTTTGCTTATGATTCAAGGAGTCATGTAAATTCTTAATTTACCATAATAGGGTTGTAGATTTCATAAAGGAATAGGTTGAGTATGAGATTTAGTCTTGATGTAGATGTCTAATTCACAAAGTGATAAGATAGATCATAGGTCTTGATATATGAGATGTATTAATAATTTCCAAGGATGTGTGTTAGTGATTTGTGGAATTTCCCAATAGATAAGGCACTGATTAGCTGCAAGATCTATATTTATTTTTTCATACCTTGGTTTTGCTAATAATCAACACATTAATGAAAGTCTTTTCCATTTTATGTTGAAGAGATGAAAGGATTTATCCTCACTTAGTTTATCAAGTTCATGAGTCATGCTCTTAGGTATTTTGTGTCCATGATTGTTTGCATAAGCAATAGAAGATTCAAGGTTTTATCTAGTTTGTATAGATTTAGATTGTATGCTTTTGGAACTAGTACCATATGAAAGAATCTACAAGATCACCCATCTAGGTTTTGTAGAGCATGAAGAAGAAGGAGTATATCCTTATAGTTGGCCTCAATGTCTAAATGGGTATCTTGAACATGGGAATTAGCTATCCCCTAGATGTATTTCATTTGAATCATTGGGTTTTTTAAACCTATAGTTTTAAAACACCAACAAAATGGTGACTTTGCTGGGGGATTCTATGAAGAAATTCATTGTTAAAAGTACTGAAATCTCTAGTATAATCTATAAATTTTTAGAATCTATATGATAGACAAACCTTGAGAATTTTAAAGAGATTCAATATAGTAGGAAGAATTTGCTAAAGCAGAAAAGTGTAATTTGATTTCCACTTCTTTACTAAAGATTCATGTCTCCCAATTACCTTATTCATTTATAGAAGTAGATTCAAAACATTGCAATTATTGTTACATTGAGATTATTTGAAAGTTTTACAAAGTTATTAGAATTTAGAGTTGAAGTTAAGTTTCTTTCACTTTTTCAAGAGTATGAAATTCCAAAGTTGTTGTGTAAATCTTTTTGAATACCTACCATGAATTTTAGATCAGCTTGTTGTTTTGTGCAAGTTGAGTAAATCTTTTCTCACTAAGTGAATGGTGACTCAAAGTTATATCTCTATACTAGTGCATTATGAAGTTTAAGTTATTGTGAAGGATACGATAATTGGTAGGTAGATCTAAAGTTTTTGGAAATGTTTGGAAAGATTATGTGAGATACTATGCAAGAGTTAATAACTTAGGATAAGACTTGAATTTGTTGTTATATGCAACATTGAAATGGTTTGCAAGCATCACATATTAAGATATTTTTCACTTTCATGAGATTTATTTTCCATGAAAGTAAGTTCTATAAAAGTTTCTCCATCAAATGATGTTTTTAGCACTAAGTAGGAGAGTTGCTTGATGCATCTCAACATATTTTATGAAGGACAGATTCAACAAGCATGTTTGCATGTTGGAGTATGTAAGAGATTGAATTGCTAGAAAGAGTTTTCAAATTTTCTACAAATTATAAATTCTAAACATTATTTTGGTGAGTGAGTTGTAAGCTTGCAAAGAAATGTCAAATTTATTTTCACCTAGTATACAGTCCATTGATAAAAAATGTAGATCTATTTCTGCCAAGAGATATTTGCCATTACAGTTTGATGGCATTCATGGTTTCCCAAATATAGTGTCATATGATCTTAGAAAGTATTTGCCTAAGTTTAATGGGAGCTATTTGAATTCAACTAGTTATCATATTCAAATGTTTGGTGATTTGATTAGTGACTTTGAGATTACTCATGACAACATGCATATGAAGTTGTTTGTTCAAACCTTAGAAGGTGATTCTAGAGATTAGTTTTCCTTTCTACTAGCATGTTTTATTTCATCTTTGATTGAGCTACATTCATCCTTCATGGAGAAATTTGGGGAAAGAATAAGAATATTTGATTCTTTTGATAAGTTTTTGAAGATTCAAATCAGGAATGGAAAACTTATTCCTCAATTTACTATCAAATTTGCAAGAACCTTGAATGGGATTCATGAGAATTGTAGACTGGATGATCAAGTGTGTTTAGTAGTTATTTTTGATGTATTTGATGAAAAAATGAGCTATGTATTGAGGGATAAAGAACACAAGACAATGCATCAGACATTCATGACATCAATAGAGATTGACAACAAATAAAGGATGGACTAACTAAGAGTCATTTCTCTAGAAGTGTTTGCTAGAAAAATGAAGTCAAGAAAAGCAACCAATGTCATGTAAAATATTCAAATTCAAGTAAGCATGTAGGCATCTATGTTGTTGTAACAAACCATGTTCAAAATTTAGATTTCAAAGCACATATTGATGAGGTTTCCTTATTACAACATAGAAATATTCTTAATAGTTTTGAGGGGAATACATTTGTTGATAGTGCTATAGAAGTAGATGATGAAGTTGATTCACCTAATAAGTTACATATGAAAGAAGTAATTTCAATCTCTTGTTTCCCTATTGATGATTTTCCTTATGTTGAGAATGGCATTAATCATGAAATTAAAAGACACTCATCTCAATTTTATAAGGATGAAGAGGCTGAAAGTTATGTTTCAAGTGATGAGAACAAGGTTGTGGATCTAGTATGCCATCAAACAACATCATATGAAGAAGATGATGAGAGTGGTTACTCAAACCAAAGTAAGGACAATGATAATACACATTCATCTTCATATGAGTATGATGCAAATTGGGAAGAAGAGAGCAATGATGGAAGTCAATACGCTTGTGCAAGTAAAGTTATGAGTTCTCTTTCTAAAACTAAAAATGAGATTTCATCTCTATATGATATGAATAAGTATGCAGTTGAAAATTTTGAAGAGGAATTGTCTACACAATATGAGGATAAGGAGATCATTTCTAAGGACAAATTAACTAGTTATGTAGAACACCATAAGACTACATATAGTTGTAATCAACAGTGTATAAGTGATTCTAAGATTGATATATCAGCACCTATTGATAAGTTAAGAGATGATTAGTGGTCCAGCCATATGAATCATTTTAAAGAAGACAATGCAAGTAACATTAATTTATATTCCACATGCTTAATTGATGAAGTGGATGGTGTGGCTTCATGTAATGATGATTTTGATTTTTTCTTCACATGCTGAAAGTGTTTTTGGTCTTAGATTGGTTTTCACAAATAAGTGTCAACACACTTAACCAATTTTCATGTAGAAGTCGAGTACACTATATGTGCTGAGCCAAATAGAACTACAACAAGTGTTGAGTGATCTTCAGGTGCCGAGTAAAGATTAAGTGTCAAGCATGATACAGTTGCCAAGTGACTTTAGATGTCGAGTGAACTATATGAGTTGAGTGATATGTAGGTACCAAGTCACAGTTGATGTCAAGAAAGTGAGAATGCAATAGATGCTGAGCAAACTAGAATCATATATGTGTCGAGCACTAGTAGTCCAATATGTGTCAAGTAACATAGAATCAACATATGAGTTTGTGCCTTCACAAACTCAAATATAAACCATTTTTTGAGCTGACATGGAAGAATCTCAAAGGGATTAAAGGATAAGAATGAATCTTTTCATTTTCCTATGCAATTAGCATGAATCTTTTCATTTTCCTATGCAATTAGCATGCAGCCAATGAGCAAAATGGAGAAGGCATGCAACCGATAAGAAAAGTGCATGGAATAAGCAGGAATAAAAGATTCAATATGGATTGTAGACCCATACCTAACCCTAAGTCTTTGAAAACTTTAAAAGGTGGATGAAAACCCATAGTATGCATGGATAAGAGCAATTTATGGGTAAACTATAGTGAAATTCAAAGAGAAGAGTGAAGAGACTTAGAGGAATAGAGTAGCATTATAGTATCTAGTTGGTCAAAATAGAATAAGACATCGAATAGATATCAAATCACAGAGGATCAAGACCAAAACGAGTAGATCGAGTGCCTAAATTTAACAATCAAGGATTGTAAGCTATTAGGTTTATTAATTCTAATACTCTCTAGCAATTGTATTAGAAGGAAATCCTATGTTGATAGGTTAGCTTAATAGCTAGGTTGAAGATCCTTTGAAGAGGTGATAAAATCCTTTAATAGGGTGACACTTCATGTAAAGTGTTTGTAAATCCTTTAAATAGGTCACCATTGATATGGTGTAAAGCCATTAACAGGGCAGGTCTTTCATAGGGTAGACCATCAAAAGTGGTCAAACATTATTGCTGCAGTGATTTTGTGGGCATCATCCCCACCCCAATTTTACCTTCTCATTTTGGAGGGTTTCTGGGTTACCAAATTTTGTGTTACATGTTATGATGCATTTGTTTACTTTATTATTGTGTGATATGTTTGCATGCATGCAATTTATTTTCAGTTAAAAGTTTTGAAGGTAATAGTGTGATACTTCTGATTCACCCCCCCCCCCCCCCCCCCCCGCCCCCCCCCCCCACCCCCCGCCAACCTCTCAAAAGTATACTTCCCATTTGATTATTCCAAAAATTGGTATCAGAGCTAAGTTCTCACAAGGGAAGCCTTATAGCTTAGAGAAAAAGATCTGAAAATGGAAGTCTTCAAACTTGGGAAGATCATAGAGAATTAGGTGATTGATGTGCACCTCACCCTACACAACTTGGAGGAAGCCAGAGGAGAGTTGAGAAAATCCTTGAAAAGAAGAAAGGACATAGTCATAGCTAAAAATGATACACACTAAAAGGAGATTGATACCACAAAAGTGTTTTCCAATGAAGATTCCAAGGAGTTTGATTTAGCAATAGTAGAATTGTGGAGAAGAACAAAGCTCAAGCAAAAGAAATCAAAATACTCAAGCTTGAACAAGAATCACTAGCCATAATGCTTTGTGAGGTGATTGGACAGAAGAAAAGAGCCATTGAAGACAAGGCTATGATAGAACATGACAAGAGAAATCTTACCAATAGAATAGAAGAGAAGACAATTGAGTTTGAAAGAATCTCAAACATGCAGCTAGATACCTTAAGCCAAATGATGAATGCACATCATAAGCTGAATATGAAGGACATTGAGTTCTCTACACTGAAAATGCCAAATGAACAACTACAAAATGACCTAAAAAGAGAGAAGAAAGTTGCAAAAAGTTTCAACAAACCTAATGAGGCTATCAAGTACTTTGAGTAGCTATTGAAATCATCAAGGGCTAGTAATGATACTTCAAGACTTGGTTACACCAGCACTGAAGAAGGAGAATCATCCAAGACCGTAGAAGAAAGAAGCAAAAAAAGTAAGAACACTAAATCCACTTGTCATTTCTATTGTAAAAAGGGATACACTGCCAATGTATGTAGGAGTAAGAAGACCAATCAACATAATAGGCCTAATAATGCAAGCTACTATCACAAGTGCAAAAAGAAAGGGCATCAAGCACATGAATGCAGGACCAAGACTATCAATACACCAAAATTTGAAGGTCACTGCTACAATTGCAAAAAGTATGGACATAGAACTTTTGAGTGCAAGTCAAAGCCTAAGTGGACACCTAATAAACCTATAAAGGGAAATAACCATGGTCATCATTGCAATTGGGACTATAACACTAGGTACAACTATCATTACTATCAAGAATATGGACATATTCCTAAAAACTACATAAGAACACATTTTAGAGGGAGCTACAATAGATAGTTAAGTCAAACCACATGTTTCAGTTGCTTGAAGGCTAGTCATATCAGCAAGAATTTTCCAACAAAGTCAAAGGCACTCAAGTCAGATGTCAATAAAGGAAAAGAGAAGGTAGATGTTGAACACATTAGAGAACAAATGAACAAGACTTGGAAGAAGAAAGTTGAGTGTAGCTCATCAAATGAAGGGATCACTTCACCTAATAGGTCAAGTGGTCACACTTCATCAAATTAAAGTAAAAGAAGGTGTATGAGACTAATATACAAAGCCATATTAAACATAATTCTCAAGATAAACAAGCATTGCAAAGATGAAAACAACATGAATCAAGATGCAAAGTTAAAACTAAAATTTTCATCAGTGTTGTTGAGCTATCCTTAGATGCCAAGTAAAGCTCCAGTGGATGCCGAGTAGTCAGTTGCAACTAAGTTGATAGTTAGTGTTGAGTTGGGAAATTTAAATGGAGGCCAAGTTATGTTAAAATCTTCAAGATTCGAGTGTACAGTTGTATGCTCTAAGCATTTAATGCTAGGTTATGAAAGTTATAAGGTCAACTTTCAATCATTTCATGCTATTCAAATGAAGAGCAAAGATGAGAAGAGTGCAGAAGAGATCAAAGAGCAGCATTGAAGCCTTTTGCATAGATTTCAACATTAATCAAGCCCAATTTTCATCGATCTAAGGTATTTCTCAAGTGCCAAGTTGCACAGTGTTAAAGTTTAAATCTTTTAAAACCCTAGATCAGCAAAATGGCTTCCAGCTCTAAGAACCCAAAGGATAAGGAAGGTCATGAGGTCCAATTGGTTAGTAATAAGGTCAAACAACCCGAGTTTAGGCCAATCCCAGAAGTCACCTAGAAAAATGACCTTACCGGTGTACTCTCCATTATTCCACCTAAAGTTGTAATGGTGCAGGATGTAAGGAAGTGCTACAATTCTAAGATAGGTGCAATCGGATACCTTGAGATATTTCAAGCATATGATAAATTGTGTGATAACAAGATATTGAAGGATGAACTTCAAATTATGGAGAAAAAGGGTTTAACCCATGCCCTAGTTTATCCCATAGGTTTCAAAATAGAATGGATAAGAATTGTTCTCACTAGAATACACAATGATTGTTTGTGGTTGTAAGGAGGACAAGTGAAAATAATGAAGATGATAGTGCATAGAGTTACAGGCTTTCCAACCCTAGATCGACATAAGACCCTAAGAAGTGACTCAAAAGAGGCCATTGAAAAGAACACCAAGGCTAAATGGAATAAAAGGGGCATGACCATCAACACAATTACAAACCCCCTTCTGGATTTTGTAGTGAGAATCATTTCTCACAAGTTTTATCAATCTAGTAGATTAAATAGCATACCATGTATTGCTATGGATCATATAAAATTTTTAAGAAAGATCATGCATATGATCTATCAAAATTGATGTTGCAGCAAATCATGGAGAACCTAGGAGCAATTAGAAGATCCAAAGGTGCTCAATGTAAGTTTGGTTCAGTCCTTGTCTACATATTTTTCTATTTTTTGGAAGAATTTCCTTCTTTTCATAAAATCAATTAGAGATCAGACAAGAAATCCATTACTCAAATCAATGAGTATATTGAACAAATGGGAGACAACTTTGACTCTCTCATGACAAGTTATTTTGAGGATTTTAAGAAATCCATGAAACAAAGATTTAGAATACTAGTTTCTTTAGTGGAAAAACACAACAATGATACCTACTTCTTAGCTGATATTGATTACACTTATATCCAAGCTACAGTTCCAAGGGTGAGATGGCTAAGGCCATTGGGTTATAAAATAAACATTGATGAAGCCTCAACAATAATCATAGCATTGCTTGCAAAAGAGATTGATAAGGAGGCACCTCACTTTGGAACATATGAAGTTGTGCATTCCAAGGTAGATATGGAACTAAAAACAACCAACACCTTAAAGAAGAAGGATAAACTAGTAAAGAAGATAAAGAAGTGATGGAGACACGAAGAAATTTGGTGCATAAATTGAAGAAGTAGTAGGTGCAAAGGATGTAGACAATGAAGAAGATGATGATGATGACAAAGAAAAAGGGCAAGGCCAAATGGAATCAACTCAAGGCTTAGGTGAAAAAGAGGAAGAAGGTGTCAAGGAAGAAGAAGTCAAGGAAGTACTAGCCCAAGAACCCAAGAAGAGAAAGGCAAAAAATTAGCCTATAGCTTAGCCCAAAGCCAAGAAGGTTACATAAACAACTCAAGCCAAGCCAACACCTGCAAAAAGAGCTATGACAAGGGCCACTACTCAAAAGCCCAAGGAGAAAGTAAAATAAAAGAAGAAGGCCACTGGGCAGACTAGTGAAGTGCAAAAGAAAAGGAGGAAATATGTAGCACAACCAGAGTCTGATGAAGAAGAAAAAACACAATCAAAGGACATCAGCCAGTTTAGAGGGGTAAGTCATCCTCTTAAGTCACATATAGATAAAATATGTGATAATGTTAAGAATGCAAATTTTATTGATTTGAAAAGTATTAATTTCAAAGAATTAAGTAGAGAAGATCAGGATAAGATAGAAGAATCAGTCTATGCCATGATGGTAGAATTTAAGAATACATCTCTTGAGTTAGAAAATACTATGCCTAGGGAGTTATATGAGATTATTGAAAATAAATGGCATTATTATTTAAAAATGGAGAAGGAAATAAGAGAATCAACACTAGCACAAGTGACTAATTTGACAAGAGGTCAAATAACTAAGGCTAACAAGAAACATGGTAGCAAAGTTGCACCAAAGTATAGAGCCTTTAGCATCCTACAAAACAAAATTGAAGAATTTGTCCAGAAATCAATAAGATTATGGAAATCAATATATAACATAACAGATGAAAAGGATGGACAAGAAGAGAAGGATGTAGAAACAAATAATGGTAAGGCTAGTGAGAAGGAGAAAGAAGACAAAATAGAAGTAGTGGAAACAAGAAAATGAGTAGAAGAGAAGAGAGAAGAAGAGAAAAAAGACGAAGAGGAGAAAGAAAAAGGTAAGGAGGAGGTGACACAAAAAGGAGATGAAATGACAACAACTAAGTAGGAGTAGCATCAAGACTAGAGTGTGCAAGACACACAATTGCCACCTCCTAGCCCTCCTGATGTAACCATTACACCTGTAGACACTATAACTATGAAGGATGTTACTAACAAATCATGTCAGAACATCAATCCACTAATTGTAGAGGATCTCAAGAAGATCCTTCACCAATCAACTCTATAAGCACAATTATGCACTGTGTGCTAGAAGAAGTGACTTGTTGGGAGCATGAATAAAAAAAAAAACATTAGTTCAAATCAAAACATGCAAAAAGTACTCATGAAAATGAAAGAAATATTAACTAATGCTTGTTTGAGTTTTGCAACTCAAAGTAGCCAACAAATCAATCCCTCAAGCCACATCTACAGCTCAACAAAGGCACCCATGATAGGCCTTGTTAGTGTGTTAGGATGTGAGGTATGTTTGGTGTGCTCTCTCAAACACAACAATGCAATGAATCTCTTGAATGTGGATGTGAAAATGTGAGTGATGATGAAATATAAACCTAAGCTACATGAGATGAAGAACACCTCAAGAAATGGCTATGGTGAAAGCTATACTTGAAGGCATTCAAGGATGAAAATGAAATGCAACCAAGAAAGCTAACTAAGTATATGAGCTACACTGACATGTAAATGCAAAGGAAATATAAATGTACAAGTGAACTAGACTAATAATGCAAATGAAAACCTAAACCAACTACCAATTGGTTAGTATGCATCTAGAAATAACCATGAAAATTACCATGAAAGCTACTATAAAAACTCAAACTAGCGTGCAAGCTCAACTACAATGAAAGCCCAAATCTCAAACCAACATGATAACAATGCAATAATGAGAGATGCAAATGCTTGAGATAAGGCCTCTATTTATAGGCTTGAGGGAGGGCTTGGTGAGGTGGCATCCATGTAGGTGCCACATAAGGTGACATGCAAGCCATGCAAATAGTGAAAAATTCAAAGTTTGCTCACACATGTGTGAGCACACAGTTAGGCTAATGAGGTGGATTAGGAAAGATATTAAGATGATTAAGTGGGATTAGAGAAGAAGTAGGCTTAAGAGGATGAAAATGATGGGTGTAGGCTAGGCTTAAGATTAAATTAAACAATATTTAATTTAATCATGGGTTTAGAGGAATTAATAAGATGTGAGGATTTAAATAAATAAAATTTATTTAAAAAAGGGGATGATGGAGGATCATGTGTTAAATTAATTTAACACATTAAGGCTAGAAGTATTTAAATTAAATTTAAATACTTAGATGAATGAACTTATTTAATTAATTAATTTAATTAAATAAGTAGAAAAATGTGACCAAGATAATTAATTAATAATTAATTACAATGTCATGGGAAATATTAAATAAATTAATATAGTCTTTAGAGATGATTTTAAGCTTCTACATTTTGCCCCTCTTTGATGTAATATCAGGATGACATCATATCAAAGAAAAGCAAATATAGGTTGCCCTAGAGAAAGTAGGAGTCCTACATATGATGATAGAGGAGGAGGGTGCCCCCTCACGAAAATTGTGCAAAAAATAAATTTTGGGCAATTTTCATGAAAAGGTCTTAGGAAAAGAAGGAAAAGGAGAAGAAAAAGGGAATAAATGACAACATTTGCATAACTTACAAGTCAATAGGGGACTGACATGGCTTAGGGGAGACATGGGCTCAAATGGGGTCCATAGGGGGCCTATATAATCCTCCAAGGGGCCCAAAGAGGGTCATTTTAACACCTCGAGAGTAGAGCATCTAGAGCAAACATGGACCCCATTGATCAATTGTAGCTTGGTGAGCACATTCAGAAGTACCAGAGAGTAACCAAGAAGGGCCCACGAGTAAGTCATCTAATCCTCTTCATGTTTTTGGTAGACTAGGCTAGGTTAGGGTCATTTGTTGCATAATAAATGAGGCAAAAACACTGTCGGGGTGGAGATGGCACAATAATGCAATAGCCATGGCATCCGTAGAGACGATAGGATCGATCCTATCATCTTTATGGATGAAAAAGGAGGGATAGGGCAAGTGGAGATGATAGAACACATGTCATCATCTCCATAGATGACAAAAGATCTGTCGTCTATGCTGATCAGTGTCTGCACAAATAAGCATTTTCATCGATCAGTGTCTTCACTTATCAGCATTTGTGCCAATTAGTGACTCTGCCGATTGGGACAAATCAATAGAACAAAAGGAAAGATGGCCATTCTGGGAACAACATAGGCTAGAAAGACTAACTTTCTGCATGTCTATGCTGCATGAGGAGATGGTGGTGTTTAGGTTGAGGGAGCACTACCCTCCTACTATGGTGATATAGGAGCAACTGATAGATGTGGATTGGGGACATGTGTGACTATGCGGCTTGGAGCATGTGCACAAGTGGTCAAACTTGAGGGCCCACTCAATGCAGCTATCAATGCTCATTAAGCGATGGCACATGCCCATGAGGAGCTTCAATCTACCAATAGAGGAGGCTACAATCACACTTTTGTACATGTGGTGGATCTTGTAAGTGCTCATCTAGGGGGCATACCCAGAGTATGTACTGGAGGGGTCAGACCCATTTTTGAGAGATTGCTTTAGTAGATAGTAACAAAGACTACTGATCCAGTGATCATCACTATCATGGAGGGGAGCTCTAGAGCAGAGGCTACTAAGGCTAACAGTATACCTGACCTCTCTCATATGGCAGATGCTACCTGATCACGTAGGATATGATTGGTCTATTGGCTTGGTGCAGGTGTTGAGCACCCTTCTATAGGAGGATGAAGAGGTCTACTACTAGGGATGGATGATCTTGGCTGAGCTCTACCACAACTTACACATGTGTGCATATTGGATATTGCGGACTGTGGGACTAGGACTAACACTACTGATGGTCTAGTCATGGGAGTGCATTAGAGTCACATGGCCCATCACTCGATGGGAGACTAGGTAGCCTGGCAAGCCATTCACCTATAGATACCAGCTACCAATCTAGTATATAGCTATAGAGTTAGTGAGATTATGGTGTTTTTTATTTATGAGATCATTATGTTCAAGTGGACTTCATATGATGGGGTAGAGCAATGGGGGACAACACTAGCAGTAGGTGGAGAGGATGACATAGATGATCATATGTACCTCTCATACACATAGATAGACTACTAGATCATTGGGCAGTCCATTCACGTGGTCATGTGTTACATGCCTTCTTGGGTGTGGCGGCAGTTTAGGAGGACACAGGACGTAGTACCAAATAGGTTTCTATACCATGTTGTCTCTCAAGAGTATGGTTAGCTATGGTCGCACAGGACCAACCTTGGGTTGGCTTGCATATCATGGGTATCAATGCCAATAGTGTCATGGGTACACTGACAAGACAGGGGGGATGCGGGTGTGACATCAACATATGCATAGTGGTGGGTAGCCCACTAGTGAGTCAGACTCACAGTGCCTGGGGTGCCTTCACTAGCAAAGCAACCATAGGGGGAGGGCGATGGAGTAGGGGATGGTGGGAAGGTAGCTATGATCCCACCACTAGAATAGTTGGTACAAGAGGGACCGTGAGGGTGTAGATCCCAAGTGAGGAGAAGGTCAAGGCTAGTACTAGTGCAAATACTAGTAGAGGCATAGCATAGGCACCAGGATAGTGGCCACAGGTACAAGTATAGGTGCCAGTAGGGGGAAAGAGATAGGGGCCAGAAGAGGACCGAGATATGGTGAGGGCTAAGTAGGATAGCCTCCATGTAGAGGTATCCTAGTTATAGGGGGTAGCACAGGTGCAACAAGCACAAGAAGACAAAATAGAGTAGGCCATGGCAGCCATACAAGCAGAGCTACAGGTGTAGAGGGCTAGAGGAGACAGTGCATAGGAGGCCTTAGTAGCCCTATAGGCACAACTGGATGCTAGGGAGTTTGCAAGGATGGAGATCCATACAGAGGCAAAGAAGCAGCCAGAGCTAGAGAGACTCCAAGGGGAGGTATCCTTGTTACAGGCAGAGTGAGCTACCCATCAGGCATAGCTAGATAGATACCATAGGTAGAGGGACATAGTGAGATAGATGCTACAGCCTAGGATAGCTTTCATAGTCATGTAGGAGGCTATCATAGCTAACTGGGCAGAGGCACGAGCCATACAAGAGGTAACTTATTATAGATCACTTTATATTGAGGCCATGCCTGTCAATCGGTGATAGCCAAATTTTGAAAGGGGGGCCAACTCATGGATCTTGGGGGTAGAGCTAGATCAGAGTAGTACATATGATAGTAGAGATCTCCTTGAAGGGGAGATACAGGGAGGGCTAGGCCCTCATAGCAAGTGGCTTGATTTTGTATAGTGATCAATTTTTTGACAAATATGTTCAAATGCAATGAGTTTTTGATGATGCATTTGTACTATATGATTCTACATGATTTGTATACGAACTTTAAAAACACTATTTTTTGAGATATATGACATGATTTGATGGCTCTATATGCGTATGGATTTATGTGATGCATATGATATCTATGATGTGGATACTAACATTTGTGATGTAGGATGTGATGCTATATGATGTTTTTATATGATATGTATATGTATATGATGCCTAACATGTGGATGATGCAGGTTTTTTGGTGATTATGAGATGTATGCATTGCTTTATTTTACCAATATGGATGCATTTATGATATTTTGTTTGATGTATATGCCTCTAGATGTGATAACTAAAATGAATGCATGTAATTAATGGAATGAACAAACAATACAATCTAATAAAATGAAAAAAGAACACTAATAAATACAAACCTAATGAAAATAAACTAATGAATTCAACCTAATGAAAGTGCAAGCTCAAATGAATATTTGTCCAAACTGTCACTCATAGAAACCCAACAACGTAGCATAGGAGGGGGAAAATAAATAGGACCTTGTCTCAAGCATGATTTGAATGAAGACCCTAGCTAAATGAAATCTAACTACATGATATCAAGATATTCTATTGTGTTTATATGAAGAGCACACCTTAAGTTGATTTTGCTAGTGAGTTTATGCATTATATGCTATAGAAGCATAAATGACATGACTCTTTTGCGTGGACTAGACACACAAAACCATAGAGATGTTAGGATGATAGGTGTAGTTTGCATAGTCATGATGGATCAAATGTCATTTATGCCATGGAGAGGTCTAGGCACACCCAAAGTATTTTTAGGGATATTTGGTGGAAAGTGTGCTAACTCATTGCCCCCATTGTGCAATGCATTAACATAATCTAAAACTAACACGTATGAAATAAAGCCTCAAAAAATAGATCATACCAAAAACAACACGTATAATCAATGAGAGCCATTCAAGTATGACCAAAATGTGGAAGATCAAGGTGCACCATAAAAGGCTCTCACTAACGCACAAATAAAATCAACCAAAAAGAGACCTCATGACCAAGTAGTCATTCAGTCCACAGTTCCTGCCATGAACCTTAGGTCTAGAAGTGAATGTTGCAAGGTCACCTATAGGAAGGATTCATCCTACAAAAGTGTGTCAAATAAAAAATGTCAATGATAATAAAATTGTGCATTTTTGGCAAAGGCTATGAAGTGAACAAGTTTCTTGAATCATTTAGTCACAACTAGTGATTTTGTGTAAGTCCAAGTGTGGTCACTGTTGTGAAAAAACTTAGTGTGATGGGATTGGAACAACACTTGATGGAAAATTGCCTCACAAACTAGAGGTCTTTCAAAAGATGGAGGTGAAGCCAAGCCTTGTAGGCAAGAGGTCTTTTATTGGATGTATGAAAAGCAAAAAGCTAGATAAGACTTTACACAAGGGAAATGGAATGGTGGAATGAGGTGAAGCGAAATGAGCCTTATAGACAATGGATCAACAATACTTTTTTCAAGAACATTTTTTTCTTTTTAGGTTTTTCTTCATGAACATTTTGTGAATTTTTTTTGGATTTTTTTCCTAATTTTGTAATTTTTTTGGATTTTTGTAGGACTATAAACACTATACAGGAACTACAAATGCTAAAGCATAGAATCACTTAAGATGCTAAATATTTACAGGCTCAGGGAGTGGATCTCCCTATGGAGTAGCAATCTGACAAGCCCCAAAACCATATTTGGCTATGATGATAAATGGACCTAGCTAATTTGCCTCAAACTTTCCTTTCTTTTCACGATTTTGGAGGTTCCTCATATTATGCTACAATACTAAGTCACCCACTTCAAACTCTCATGGCTTGACTTTCTTATGATACTAAAGTTAAAGGCAATTTCGATACACACAGAGGTGGTTGAGGGCATTAAGGTGTCTCTCATCAAGGAGTTGTAGCTCTTGCAAGTGAGCAACACAGTATTCTTCATCAGACATCAGATTCTTGAGAGAGATTCTGAGGGAAGGGAGGTCAATTTTGATTGGTAAGGCTACCTCAGAACCATAAACAAGGGAGAATGGGGTGGCCCCTATAGGGGTATGGATGGAACTGTGGTAGGCCCAAAGGGCAGGAGCAATTTCTTCTTGACACAATGTAGCCAAACAATTTTTATGGTTTGACCCCAAATACACATTTCTTTGGATTAAGGAACACTTTATATTTCTCCAACCTTTCAAAAATGGTGGTGAGTACATCAATGTGGGACTCACGTGTCTTTGATTTTCGTAAGATGTCATCAACATAGTCCTCCATTATGACATGTAGAAGATCATGAAATATGGTAGTCATTGCACATTGATAAGTGGCACCAGCATTTTTCAAGCCAAAAGGCATGACTTGATAACAAAAGGTTCCCCATGGGGTGGTAAATGTCATTTTATGTTGATCTTATCCTACAATTTTGATTTGATTGTAACTAGAAAAACCATCCATCAAAGACAACATCTCATGTCCAGTAGTCAAATCCACTATGATGTCTATGTTAGGAAGTGGAAAATCATCCTTAGGACATGCAAGATTTCAATCTCAAAAATCTAAACAAACTCAAATGCCCCCAGATGCTTTCCCTATAGGAACAATGTTGGAGACCCACTTAGGATAATCAATAGGGTAGATGAACTTTGCTTCTAACATTTTTTGTAACTCTACTTTGACTAAAAGTGCTACCTTAGGATGCATCTTGCACAATTTTTGTTTCACTAGTTTAATCTTGGGGTCTACTGACCAAATCTATGTCTAAACTAGGCATGTCTTTGTATGTCCATGCAAAATTGATTTTTCCCTTTTTCAAGAATTCAATCATGGCTTTCTGTTCTTCAAGACTTAAGGCAGCAGCAATGTAGGTGATTTGTGGATTATCCTCTATTCCCAAATTGATTGGAACTATGTCTTCATTCAAAATAGGTGACTTTTCTTGTGGTAAAGATCTGAATGGCAAGTCAATCTCTCCCTCTTTTGGCACCTCTAAGAGGTGTTCACCAGAAGATGTGTCCTTTATTTTATCTTTTTCTTCATCCAAAAGTGCCCTAGAAGAGTTTTCACTAGAGGATGTTTCTTTTATTTTTCCTTTTTTATTTTCTTTTTCACTTTTGCGACTAAGAGAGTTGACTTGGCTACCAAAGTAGGCTTCGTCATTGTATTGGATCTCATGTTTGTAATCTTAGAGATTTTTAAGGCCAAAGAGTGCCATCACTGCTTCAACAGACTTACAGATATCGAGAGCTAGCAGTATATCTTGAAGGTCCTAGTCTATCATGTCAGGGTTGGTGAGAGGTAGGTCGGTGGATGAAAGGTCATCTATGGTAATGGCATGGACATAGTTATCTAGGTCATCCTCAGTGTATTGGAAAGGTACTTCAAAGAATTCCTCCTCTTTAGTCTCAGAATTAGGTTCAACCATACAATAGTTGTCAGCAAAGGATACCTTAGGTTTAATGGAGCCAAAACTACGTCCTTTTAGGATAGCTATTAGCTTCTAAGGGTTGTCTCATTTCATCCTCTTTAGGTCCAAGGCTAGTACCATGATATCCCATGTTTTTGATAATGGGAGGGGCCTTAACATACTTATCTTTGGGGAGCTCCACAAGTTCATCATTTTCGTCATAGTATAGCTAATCTAGAATATTAGATGTGATATGCCCATCATTAGTGAACCCAAATGTTGAAATGTTGTCTTGTTAATATGTATAGTCTCTTTGTTGGTAGGAGGTGGTAATTGTGAAGGTTTTCCAATGGAATGAGGGGAGAGTGGTAGTTCTCCAACACACAAGGCATTTTCAAACTTATACTCTCCCATTCCTAAATCAGTAAAAGTAACCTTCTTCTCTGTAGTATTGACCTTAGTATCTCCCACCTTCTCTTTTCCTTTGTGGGAATTGGAATTATCATTGGCCAACTCTGGCACTATTGTGGAAGGTGATTCTGTTATGGTGAGAGGCTTAGGTATAACTTTGGAAAACTCACTGATTGGACAAAAATTTCTTGGTGCACCTTCCAATCTTTTACAAAATGCAAAAGGAGTAGGATCCCCTGGGATTGTGACCTCTCTTCCTTGGTGATGGAATTTCAAGCATTGATGATAGGTAGATGGAATAGCCTTTAGTGTATGTATCCAGGGTCGAATGAGCAAAATGTTATATGGAAAATCCAAGTCTAGGAAATGGCATTCAATATTTATGATGGCTGGTCCAACCTTTAGAGGTAACATGATAACTCCTTTTGATTCTCTTGCCCTTTCATCATAGGCTTTGATTGTTATCCTTTTATTGACAACTAGGAGATCTTCTAGAAGTCCCAAGAAATGAATCATCTTCAATGTAAATAGATTCAAACTTGATCCATTATCTATAAGGACTCTTTTAATCTTATGTCACTATATAAGGACTTCAATGTGGAGCAAAAAATTATGGTGGGGATTAGGACCTTGGAAATATTTATCTATGAAGACAACATGTTGTTGGGTGGCAAGGTTTCTAATCATGGCACTAAATTGGGAAGCATTAATGTTTTTAGGAACACAAGACTCTAAAAGAGCCTTCTCCAAGATGTCGTTGTGGATGGGTGATGTGGTAAGGAGCTCAAGAATGGATATTTGTTCAAGGGTCTTACCTAACTGGGATAACACATCATAGTGAGAAGCGAGCCTTTGTGAAGTGGATAGCATAGAAAGTGCGTGTGGCACTGAGGGATTAGTGTGATTAGGAGTGGTAGGTTGCAAAGTAAGTCTTCCTCATCAAGTGGTGGCATCACAATCAGCTGCTTGTAGGAAAAGGGTATTCACATGAGTGTCTAACTCTTCAATGTGACCACATAAAGAATCAAAACCACATATATAATTGGTTTCTATCTTACCACACAAGGAGTCAAATCCTGATATGTGGTTAGTAGAATAGTCATAACGTAATACATTTAATGTGGAAGCTTGATTCACATTGTTGGTATTATTGTTATCATTATTGTGATTGGGAAATGGTTTTTGGAATATCTTCAATTTAACATTTTTAGAGGTTGGACCTCCTTCTACCTCAATTTCCCCATCATCAAAAAAATTTTGAATGAAGATTTTGAGCTTGATACACTTGTTTGTGTCATGTTCTTTGATGCGGTGGTATTTGCAATATTCATTTTCCCTATACCATTTTGACTAAAGTGGCAAAGTCCATTTTCAATATTCTTGCCTTTCTTGACTAAAGTGGCAAAGTCTTTGGGGCTAGCCATCTTCATGTGGAAAGGCATTTCAGGTATCAAGTTCTTGATAAATGTATCCACAAGGTGGGAATCCTCAATTTTGTAAGGCATTTGGTTAGCAAGATGCCTCCATCATTGTAGAAAGTTGGCAAATGTTTCACCGTTTTGTTGCTTTGTGTTGCACATTTCACTCAATGAGGCATGGTGTTCAATGTTGTAAGAGTATTGTGCTATAAACTTGCTTGTTAAATCATTGAAGGAAGTAAAGGAGCCCTTAGGTAAATTCATTAACCATTCTAGTGCGGGGCCTCCAAGACTTCTTGCAAAGAGTCTCTTAAGATAATCATCACTGTAGGCTACTTCTTGGCATAAATTGGAAAATTCCTTGAGATGGGTGACGGGGCATATCTCTCCCATATACTTGTCAAATTTAGTAATTTTGAAATCAGGTGGAAATGGTACCATATTAATGGACTTATCAAATGGAAAAGGAAAAATTTCCTCAAAAGAGACATCCTTCACCCCTTTATTGTTCATGTTAAGGACCAAATTTCGTAATTCTTGGAATTGTTGAGCCAAATCTTGATTGGGTTGCACTTGTGATTGTTAGGAGTTCATAAATAACCTCCTAAATTGTAGGGAGTCCCAAATGTAGTGTGAGGTAGTGGAAGTACTCCACTTTGGCCAATGTATTGATATGCAATTGTTGGAATTGGCATGGATGTCTTTACCATACTTGTTGGCACTTGTAAATAAGAGGAGTGCATTGGTTGTGTCAAAATTGTCATTGGTTGATTAGGAACTTGCCCAATGCCTAAGCATCCCATAGTTGAATTTGTTAAGGTAGATTGTGGAATACTAGCATGTGTGGTAACATTGGGCATGGCACTAATGATTTGTTGAATATGTTCTGCACTCAATTGGAATGTGGATTGTGTGGAAGTGCTAGATGTAGGCATAGCACTAGTTGTCACCATGGTTTCTTTCCCTTTGCTAGAAGTTGAAGCTGCATTTGAAGTGGACAATATGGGAGAACTACCTTTTTTAATTTGTCCAAAAAAGGTTCTCTCATCAAAGCTTGGGGGAACATTAACGCCATCCTTGACCAAATCTAGGAATATCTCAAGTTTTTTTTCCCTAATAGATTTCTCCAGCATTTCCACATTGTAGGGATTTGCAAGGAATGACCTAACATCACTAGGTACATTTTTGGGGTCAGTAAAATCTTCATCTTGCTATACTTCTTTGTCATTACCCCCCAAAGCTGTGTTACAAAAGGGATCTTCTGGTTCTTGCATGGATGTTGAGTTAGGCATACCAAGGTTTGAACTCGAGGGAATTGTGCTCCCTAATGAAGTTGTGAGTGGAGGAAATGGATCCTTCATCTTTGATTTCCTCAATGATTCCCACAAACATGGCATGGGATTAAATGTGAACCTTCCTGATCATGTGTGTACCATGCAATAGTGACCAACCAATGGGTGGAAGATTATGTAAGAAAAATAAAATGAGGATGAGAGCCATTAACCTTATGTGAGTAAAGGGTCAACTACCCAAGTGTGGGCAAAAGACCTTGGTTTAGCAAACAAAGTTTGATTAGAGGATAATAGTATCTTTCTCCTACCAAAGATAATCAAGTGATATTTAGGTAAGATAGGACACCAAATTAATTACTCACTATTTGGAGATGGACTAGTGATCCCAAATAAGTAAGTGTAATTACGATAAATGTTTGCTTATGGATAAAAGGTCTAGAGTCCCAATTTCAAAAGATGTTTTAAGGTTCAAGTTCTCTAGAAGAAAATTTTGAAAATGGAAGACTAGGAGTTTGGAAAATGGAGGCAGATATAGAAAATGGAAGATATTATGGTCACTTATGCGATTAACTCAATCCTTGTTCACTGGAAATAAAAACCTTGGGTTCACTCCTGGGAAGGTAGACTAATTTTGAAATTTTCCATTGTATTCAATTCTATCATAATGGTCTTATCTTTGATAGCATATTGGAATTTTTTTTCACCATGTGCTAGGTTCTTCCTTTCCTTATAGACAGGTGGTTTAGACAATTTTACTTTCTTATGGTTGATTTGGTTGACTTTATCGGTCATGGTAGGAATAAAACAAGACACAAATTTCAAGCACCCAAAAACTTTGTAACAAGATGTAACTACTAGAAATAACCATGAGTCAAGAGGACCTCACTTACCACTATTTCACTCAATGAAAGGTAACCTCACAATTTCACTCATTTTAGAACTTGTTTGATGTTTGGCTTGGGTTTTGAATGTTTGAACAAGCACACTAAACACACCAACAATCCTAATAAGGTTGCCACTAGGATGAACAAGGCTTATCTAAGGGACATCCTCAATATATGTAAGGTACATGAGGCTCAAATCTATAGATGAAATAAAACACTACCACACAGTCAAGGGAAGACAGTAACTCAAATCCCCTCCTTCACTTCTCAAAGATATAAAGTTTTTTAGGGCTTAGTCAAGAGTGACAATATTTTGCTTCCAAGAGAGGTATCTTTTGATTCAGCTCCTACTATTTATACTCTACTAGAACACTAGAGTTGAGGTCATCCCAAAGGGTGATGAAATCCCCAAGTAGGCCTCCTAAAAAAGAAAAATAAGACCACTTATTTCTTATGCACCCAAGATCACCTGAAGGTGTGAGGGGAGAGAATATGTAAGTGGCCCTGGGGTTTAAAAGACACTTGTTTGTTCCCAATGAAGCTTTAAGTTTTCTATCTACTTGAAGACACACATGATTAAAACATGCAAGCTTCTTTCCAACTTAAAATAATGCCAACATAAATGAAAAATGTGGATTCATCAACAAGAAAGTAAAGTGAGTGTGCATAAATGAAATGCTGAAAATAAAGTCAATTTACTTTAGGACATTCAAGAGTGTGTGACTTCATTTTAAGCACCAATTCCAAATGTGTTCTAGCCTAGGCATACATGTCAATTTTAAGCACCAATTCCAAATTTTCTCTAGCCTAGGCATACATATCTATTGTTCCTTAAGGCATTCAAGATAGCCTGAGTTCTTTTTATGCACCAAATCCAAATGTTGTTTCTACTCTAAGCATTCATGTCAATTTTAAGCACCAAGTCAAAATGTTCGCTACCCTAAGATTCATGTCAATTTTAAGCACCAAGTCCAAATGTTTTCTATGCTAAGATTCATCTATTCAAATGAAAGTGATTAAGCCATACAAGTTCATTAACTTTTGAGTCTAAGTGATAAAAATCACTTCAAATTCCCTTAGTGGTTAAAATCATTATTGGTTTTGTTTTTTAAGGTTAGCTCTTTGCATGAAAAACTATTAGTAAAAACCTAAAAGTCACCAATTAGCAAAAATAATTTAAAAACTTGGGCAACTCTATCTATAGGCATAGACGAAAAACTGTAGGCGCAGATGCTGAAACTCGAAGACAAAAAAATATATAGATGCTGGAATTCATAGATGAAAAAGGAAAATTAGTATGTTTTGTGGTGACATGGCACTATGTCAGATGCAGATGACAATGTAAATGCAGAGACACCAAAATTTTTAGATGACAAACTAGGACTCGTACAATACGAAGACAATAGACTAGTACTCACAGATGACAAAGAAAACTTCACAGATGACAATGTGGAAACCTAGATGACAGAATATTTCCCTATGAAGATGCTAAAATAAGGTTTCCTATCGTAAAGGTGAGTATTTTAAACTGTGGTGGAGATGCTAGTAGGTAGAGACACTAGTTTGCACAAACATTGATCTATGTAGATGACTATTGCAGATGACATTGCAGCTCATAGAGACGACTGTGTGAAGATTTCTACTATTGAACAAGGTTTTGTTTATAAATTTTTGAGATGAAATTAGGCATGTGGGTCCCACCAAGCATGCCAAAATGTGTGCTAGAAGAAGTGATCTATTGGGAGCATGAATAAATAAGAAAACATTAGTTCAAATCAAAACATGCAACAAGTACTCATCAAAATGAAAGAAACCTTAACTAATGGTTACTTTATTTTTCCAACTCAATGTAGCCAAAAAATCAAGCCCTCAAGCCACCTCTACAGCTCGAAAAAGGAACCCATGAGAAGCTTTGTTGTTGTGTTAGGATGTGAGGTATGTTTAGTGTCCTCTCTCAAACACAATAATGTAATGAATCTCTTGAATGTGGATGTGCAAATGTAAGTGATGATGAAATATGAACCTAAGCTACATGAGATGAAGAACACCTCAAGAAATGGCTATGGTGAGAGCCATACTTGAAGGTCTTCAAGGATGAAAATTAAATGCAACCAAGAAAGCTAACTAAGTATGCAAGCTACACTAACATGTAAATACATAAGTAAACTAGACTAATAATGCAAATGACAAGATAAACTAGCTACCAAATGGTTAGTATGCATCTAGAAATCACCATGAAAACTACCATAAAAGCTACTATGAAAGCTCAAATTAGCATTGAAGCTCAACTATAATAAAAGCTCAAATCTCAAACTAACATGATAACAATTCAATAATAAGAGATGTAAATGTTTGAGACAAGGCCTCTATTTATAGGCTTGAGGGAGGGCTTGGTGAGGTGGCATCCATGTAGGTGCCACATAAGGTGACATGCAAGCCAAAAATTTAAAGTTTTCTCACACATGTGTGAGAAAACTTGAGAAGAAGAGTGGGAGACAAGAGCGCAAAAGGGAGTGTGTAGGCATGCCATCTCACAAATGTGTGAGCACACACTTAGGCTAATGAGAGGGATTAGGAAAGAGATTAAGATGATTAAGTGGGATTAGAGAAGAAGTAGGCTTAAGAGGATGAAAATGATGGGTGTAGGCTAGGCTTAAGATTACATTAAACAATATTTAATTTAATCATGAGTTTAGAGAAATTAATAAGATGTGAGGATTTAAATAAATAAAATTTATTTTTAAAAAGGGGATGATGGAGGATCACGTGTTAAATTAATTTAACACATTAAGGCTAGAAGTATTTAAATTAAATTTAAATACTTAGGAGAATGAATTTATTTAATTAATTAATTTAATTTAATAAGTAGAAGAATGTGACCAATATAATTAATTAATTAATAATTAATTACAATGTCATGGGTAATATTAAATAAATTAATATAGTTTTTAGGGATGATTTTAAGCATCTACATGCACAAATCTAGTATAGGTGAGTGTGGATGAGTTGAAAAAGGTTGTAGCATAACCAATCAGAGATAAGGTGAAACCACAAGAACAACCTTCTGTCTCTACAGCTACTAGTACTCAAATTTTACTACTTCCCCCACCAATTGCAATAGTTGATACATTTGTAATAGTTGATACCACAGTGTAGAAGCCAAGCATAGAGGAAGTGAAATAGATAGAGCAAATAGGATAGATTGCTACATCTGATCCTATAGTACAGTCGATAGGTACACCTTAGATTATTATGATTGATCAGGGGAAAATAGGTGAGGAAAAGGAAGACAAATTAAAAGAAGAGGAGCAGGTTGCAATACAAACATTGGTAGAATTACAAAAAGTAGGCACTCCTACCAAAACTTTTTAGAAGTCGAGCACTAATGCAATACCTTTGCAAATCTCTACACCAAGTGCAAGCTCAACCAAAGTAACCAAGGTACTTCACTATGGAGACCTTGAGTTAGATGAAGAAATTTTCATACCTACCTATGACTCCAAGAAAATCAACATTGAGTAGATCAGAGAGATGTAGGACACATTGAATAGGAGAAAGAGGCAAGAAATACTCAGGAAGGAGTATAAACATAAGCAAGCATTGCATGAGATTAAGGACATATTTATGGATGCCTTTAGTTTGTAGTCACCAAATGAGACAAAGCCTATAATGGAAAAATTGTTAGATATTGTTGACCGGGTGACAATTGAAGACCAAGAGACACATGTAAAACTCATGGAATGGTCTAAAAAGAAGTTTCAAGGAAAAGTAAATGAGAAAATAGCTAGTGAAATGGCACTGTCTCAATTTGAATTGTCAAAAAAAATTGATAAAGTGAGAAAGATACTTGAAAATATATTCTCACTATATAGAAAGCTGTGTGACTTTTCATACTTCACATAGGAGACAAGTCAGAGAATCCTAAGATTGCAGAGAAATCAAAAGATTTCTAGCATGCAGCTACCAAAAGACCTAGCTTAGAGTGAGAAGCATTTTGTCCAAATGTTTCACACACAAAAAGAACTAGTTGTACTTACAATTGAAGAGGTCAATATTAAAGCTAGATTGATGCAAATACAATCTTCCATAACACCTCACTTGGAAGTACTCCATAAAGAACAAGCCTATGCAGAGACTGTTTTAAAGAAAGATCCTAATCTTTCTACAATGGATAGACTTGTTCATCTTGTTGCAGAGACTGCCATCTAACACAAGTCATTAGAAATTGCTTTGGCAAATTGGGATGCAACTCTTAAAATGATTATGGAGGTAAATGGTACATTTTTGGCAAAATATGTTCTTAACCCCTAGCACCCTTTGACATAAGTGTCAAAAAGGGGGAGATATAATAAAGGGGAAGATATGAAATAATAAAGGGGAAGATATGAAATAAAGGGGGAGATTACTAAGTAATTACATTCTTTCTTTTGGAGAATAAAGGGGGAAAGATTGTACATATCCCATGGTAGCAAAAAGAGGAAGACATAACAAAGGGGGAGATATGAATAAAACTTTGCAAGTGCAGAACAAGAGAAAATAGAATAGATAGAATAGGTCAACAAGCAAGCACATGAAATAGGAATAGGGCAAAGGTAAAGAGTATCAAATAAATCAGCATGAGACAAATTCAGCATAGAATTTTGGTTACAGGAATAGAAATGGCACATAAACTCCGGGGGAGTTATAAGAATTTTAAGGTATATTGTTCTTTACAAAATTTTGAACAAGTTTTTGAAATTTTGTATATATGAATAGATTGGATAATGTACTCATAAGGTTAGATAAATAATGCTTAGTTAAGTGTTTTTGACACTCATGTGAAAGGGGGAGATTTTTGGTCTCATATTGGTTTTGACAAATGAGTGTCAACACACTTAACCAATTTTCATGTAGAAGCCAAGTACACTATATGTGCTGACCTAGACAGAACTAGAATAGGTGCCAAGTGATCTTTAGGTACTGAGTAAGGATCAAGTGCTAAGCATGATATAGGTACCGAGTGAATTTAGGTGCCGAGAGAACTATATGAACCAAGTGATATGTAGGTGTCGAGTCAAAATTGATGCCAAGCAAGCCATAATGCAATAGATGCTGAGAAAACCAAAATCATATATGTGTCAAGCACCAGTAGTCTAGTATGTGCCAAGTAACATAGAATTAGCATATGAGTTTGTGCCTTCAAAAACTCAGATGTAAACTATTTTTTGAGCCAACATGGAAGAATCTCGAAGGGATTAAAGGATAAGAACGAATCTTTTCATTTTCCTATGCAATCAGCATGCAACCAGTAAGAAAAATGGAGAAGGCATGCAACCAGTAAGAAAAGTTCAAGGAATATGCAAGAATTAAAGATTCAATATGGATCATAGATCCATACCTAACCCTAAGTCTTCAAAAACTTTAAAAGGAGGATGAAAACCCATTGTATGCATGGATGAGAGTAGTGTATGGGTAAACTATAGTGAAATTCAGAGAGAAAAGTGAAGAGACTTAGAGGAATAGAGAAACATTGCAGTATCTATTGGAATGTTCAAATGGGAAGAGTACTTCTAGGAGAGCTCGGGGGTGAATCAAAAGTAACCAATTTATCTTTTCAAACCCTTAATAAAATTTAATTGAAATTAGCATGCATGCAAGTAAACAAGCATAAAATGAGAGCATGCATCAACACATAACACAAGAGATTTTGGTGACCCAAAAACCCTCTAAGAATAAGAAGGTAAAACTGGGGTGGGGATGATACCCACAAAAATTTACTACAGAAATGAGTTCAACCACTTTTGATGGTTTGCCTTGTTAAAGGCTTGCCCTGTAAAGGCTTTACACTATGTTAATAGTGACCTATTGAAAGGATTTAGAAACACTTTACAAGAAGTGTCACCGTGTAAAAGGATTTACATAAAGGTTGTTAAAACCACCTAATACATAGGATTTTCTTGACCTTCTCCAAAGGCTCTCCTACTAGCTGTTAAGCTAACCTATCACCATAGGATTTCATCCTCTAATACAATTGTGAAAGAGTATTAGAATATTTGACCTGATTGAATGCAATCTTGAATTGTTGGGTTCAGGCACCTGATCTACTCTTTCTCTTCTGATCTCTACTAGATCTAATCTATGAATATGTCCCCTACTCTGTTATGATCAACTGGATATATAAATGATATCCCTTTCACTAAGTCTTTTCTCTTCACACTAAAATTTCACTATAGTCTCCCCTTGTGCTACTTTTCTTCCATGCTTACAATGGTGCATTCATTCTCCTTATAAAGAATGTGAAGACTTAGGATTAGGTATTGATCTATGATCCAAATTGAATCTCAAATTCCCACTCATACTACTTTGCATTTTTCTTATTGGTTGCATGCCTTCACCATTTTTCTAATTGGTTGTATGCAGATTTCATGGGGAATGCAAATGACTCGTCCTTATCCTTTTTCTCCTTTTAAATTTCTCTAAGTCAGTTCCAAAATAGTTTACATCTTAGTTTGTGCAAGTACGAACTCTTATGCTAATTCTGCATTTCTCGACACATGAAGTATTACTAGTGCTCAACGTACACTATTTCTAGATTGCTCAACATCAGCTATGTTTCCTAGTTTGATCGACACCTGTTATAACTTGTATTACTTGACATATGTTGTTCTTATTTGCTTGACATCTAAATGATTCTATTACTCAGCACATGAATAATTCCTAGATCACTTGGCACATACTATACTATAATCTACTAGACACTAACTGTGACTCAACACCTATTAAAATTTTGACTTGGCATCTATTATGTACTTGGCATGTATGATGAAAATGGTTAAGTGTGTTGACACTCATTTGTCAATACTTTTTATTTGACCAACAATCTTCCCCTCTAACATGAGTGTTAAAAACACTTAACTAAGCATTTATGAAATTTAGCCTAATTGAGTACATTCTTTACTTGCTTGGCTTACATGCAAAATTTCAAAAATTGTGAATAGCAATATACCTTATAACTCCTTTGAGTTGATTATGTCTTTGTCCTTTGACCTATTTTTGCATTCTGACCCTGTATACTATATTTGATCTGTGTGATGTGCCTATATTCCATGTGATTACCAAAATTTTACATCTTTTCTTCACTCCTTTATTCCTTGTCTCCCTTTTTTGGATATTTACAATCATTCCACTTTATCCTCAAAATGAAAGAATGATCAAAAATTTTCAAAACTTGGTAATTACCCATAGTATTTACATATCTCCTCCTTTTCTTATTACTCCCCCTATAATATATATCTCCCCCTTTGTTCATTCTCCCCCTTTTTGATGCTAATGTCAAAGGGTTTTATGGATTAATATCATGTTTGGCCAAAAATGAGCTATTGACTTCAAGGAGTATCTTTAGAGTTGCATCCTAGTTGTTTAATGCAATATCCAATGACTTGTGTTGGATTGCAAGCTCTGCTACTAGGTCTACAAGTCCTTCATGTGTAGAAAGATTGGGATCTTTCTTCAAGACTATCTCTACATACATTTTCTCCTTGTGAAGTACTTCTAAGTGAGCGGTGATGGAGGATTGAATTTGCATTAACTTAGCTTTAATATTAGCCTCTTCTGCTAATAATACATCTAGTTCCCTTTGAGCATGATGCATCTAAGAAAAATAATTCTCACTCTGAGCTAGATTGTTTGGGAGTTGCGTACTATAAATCTTTAGATTTCTCTCCAAGCTCATTATTTTTTTGCTAGTCTCATGTGTGACGTTTGAAAAATCACATAGTTTATTACAAAGGGAGAATATATTCCCTAATACAATTTTAACTCTATCTATTTTCTTACCTAGGTCAACTTGTCCCAAGATGATAGCAGTTGCTATCTTCTCATTGACCTTTCATTAGAATTTCTTCTCTGACCATTGCATTAGTTTGGCATTGGTGTCATGGTCCTCATTTGTTACTTGATCAACTATATCTGGTAGTTGTTGTATAATTGATCTTGATTCATCTAGAGACTATAGGCTGAAGGCATCCATGAATATGTCCTTGATTTCCTCTAATGCTTTCCTATATTTGTAGTCCTTTCTAAGTGCATCTTGTGTCCTTCTTCTATCCAATGCACTCTGAATTTCATTCATCTTTTCCTTAGTGAGAGTACTAGATTCATAATAGGGTATCTTTATTTCTTCATCAAGCTTAGGAATTCCATAATGAATTGTCCTGGCTACCCTAGTGGAGCTCAAGCCTGGTGTTCTAATTTGTAGTTATAGTGTCCTAGTACTCGGCTTCTAAAGAGTTTTTGTTGGAGTACCTATTTTTGGTAGTTTAACCAAACTTTGTACTATAGATTCCTCCTTATCTCTTGTCTCTTCTTTCTCTTTAGTTTTTTTGTCTTCTTCTATCATTCTGGTTGGGGGTGTACCTATTGACTATACTGATTTGTCTTAATCATCCACTACTGCTGCACTTGACTCTTGAAGTTCAACTATGACTTGTTTTGGTGGAGATGGTGGTGAAAGAAGTAGAATTCTAGTAGATTGTATGGTCATAGCTGGTTCTTGTGTTTGCACCTTGTTCTCTTCTAATTTTGCTACTGCCTTTTGGAGTTCATCAACACTGACCAATATTGGGCTTGAACATAGCCTAGCTGCTTGTGTTGATTGGTCAAGGATATTTTCTAGATCCTCTACAATTAATGGATTGATGTTTTGACCAAAAGTGTCAATGACATCTTTTATCTTGATTGTCTTTGCAGGTGTGATGGTAGAATGAGGAGGGCTAGGAGGTGGCAGTTGTGTGTTCTGTACACTCCATTCTTATTTCTCACCTATCCCCTTTTCTTCTTTGTTACCAATTTCTTCCTTCTTTTCTTCCTCCACTTCCTTCTCTTCTACCTTCTTTCTTCTTGCTTCTTTTATTTCCTTTTCTTTGGCACTTGCTTTTGGCTTGTATTCTTCATCAAACACATCATCAATTTTCTTGTAAATAATTTTCCGTACTTTTGTGGTTTTACTCACAATATCTTGAATTTTATTTTGTAAAATACTAAATTCCCTATATTTGGGAGTAAATCTACTATTGTGCCTTTCGACTGCATTTTTTATTTGACTTTTAGTCAAATCAGGCAACATCCTTGCTAAGGTAGACTCACTTATTTCTTCCTCAATTTGTAGAAAAAAATGCCATTTTTCCTCTACAATCTTATATAATTCCTTTGGCAATGAACTATCCAGTTCAAGAGGTGTATGTTTATATTCTGCCATCATATTATAGATAGATATCTCTATTTTATTTTGCTCATCTTTTGTGAGCTTATTAAAATTTACATTCTTCAAATCATTTAAGTCTCCATTCCTAATCTTAGTACATAATTTGTCAATAGAAGACTTTGGGGAATCACTTACCACTTTAAATTGACTATGGTCTTCTAATTCTGTCTTTTCTTCCTTTGAATTAGGTTGAGCCACAAATTTTCTTCTTTACTTTGGCTCTTCTCTAGTCTTCTTAGCGAATTCCTTCCTCTTAGCTACCTATTCCTTTGCCTTTTGTGTAGTAGCCCTTGTAGTAGCTCTAGTTGTAGGCATTTTGGGTGCAAACTTTGTCACTTTCTTTGGCTTGGGCTAAGGTGTAGGTGGTGCTTTTGCCTTTCTTTTGGTGGCCTTGGTTTTGATGGATGTTTCCTCAACTTCTTCTTTCTCTGCATCTTCCTCTTCATCTTCTCATAAGCCTTGAGTCAATTGTAGAGACTCTTGTTTAGGCTCGTCTCCTTCATTTTCATCTTCTTCTTTATCATCACTTATTTCTTTTGCTTCTTCTACAGTACCTGTCTCTCCAATCTCTTTCCCAAATTTATTTTTGATCTTCTTAACCAATTTATCTTTCTTCTTTACTATTGTGGCTATTTTGAGGTCTGTTACCACCCTTAATCTAACAACATCATGGGTTTCAAAGTGCTTTTTAGTTTTATCAATTTCCTCTACAAGAAATGCTGTAATAGTTGGTGATGCCTGATCCACATCAAGTTCATAGCCCAGTGATCTAAGCCATCTGACTCTAGGGATGACTGCTTGTATGTAGGTATAGCCAATATCTACTAGAAAGCAAATGTCTTTTTCATGTTGCTCCACTAATGAGACTAGATTCTCATTCTCTATTTCATGGATTGTTTGAAATCCTCAAAATAACTAGTCATTTGGGCATCAAAATTTTCACCCGTTTGATCGATGAATCCATTTATTTGATCAACAATTGTCTTATTTGGATCCCATCTCACCTTCTCTATTGAGGGGAATTCTTTCATAATGTAAAAAAACATGCAAATCAATACTGAACCAAATTTTCATTGAGCCCCTTTGGATTTCCTTATCGCTACCAAGTTCTCATTTATTTGTTGCATCATCAATTTTGCAAGATCATAAGTGTGATCCTTTTTCACTAGCTTCTAGGCAACATCTACAACTATGCAGGGTACACTATTTAACCTACTAGATTGATAAAATTTGTGAGATATAATCCTCACAGAAAAATCTAGTAGGGGGTTTTTGATCATGTCAATTTTCATACCCCTATTGTTCCACTTGACACCAGTGTTTTTCTCAATTTCCTCCCTCTTATCACTCCTTAGGGTTTTGGGCCAATCTAGGGTTGGAATACCAGTAACCCTATGTACAGTCTTCTTTGTGAACTTTACTGGCCTAGTTTCTAACCAAAAAGCTCCATCATGGATTTTTCTTAGCACAATGCATATCCATTTTGTTTTAAAGACAATGGGGAAAACTAGGGTTTTAGTCAGGCCCTTCTTCTTAACTATGGAGAATTCATCTTTAAGTATCCTATTTTCATAGAGTTTATCAAATGCATTGAAAATCTCCAAATCTCCTATTGCACCTATCTTATAGTTGTAGCATTTGTGTACATCTTGAACCATTACTACTTTATTAGGAATCATGGATAGGGCACCAACGAGATCATTTTTGTAAGCAACTTTAGGGATGGGTCTGAACTCTAGTTGTTTAACTTCATTACTAACTAGTTAAATTTCCAATCCTTCCTTTTTCTTTGTAGATTTAGAACTAGATGTCATCTTTAACCGAACTAGGGTTTACTATTTAAACTAACTTTTTAAACTATGTAACTCAGCTATTGAATGAAATACTTGGTAAATCAATGAAACTAAGTTGGGTTGTTATTGAATTGTTGTAAATTTCCTTTTGATCACTAGAAAATTGCTTAATTGCTCTGCTCATCTTTGCTCTTTGTTCATATGGTAAAAAATAAATGATTTTTACTTTTTATTAGGCTTAAAACCTAGCATTTATTATTTTCGTGCTTACAGCTATCACTTGGCTTCCAGAGGATTTTCCAACTCAAAATCAAGTATATTTTATTCATTCAGTAGCTACTATCTTGTTTCACTTGGCATCTACTAATCTTGTTAATTGCTCAGCAACCACTGGAAAGTCTTACTTGATAGCTACTAGACTATTCAACTTGGCATGCACTATAGTTTTACTAGGAAACCAAAGGTAACTTGGCATCATCTTTCAACTTTTATCCTGACATCTTAAATTATGCAAATTTCTTCTTTGCAATGTTCCTATGTTCTTTTTGGGTTGATGCATGATACATCTTTATATGTATCAGCCCCATGTGCCTTTCTAGTGCTTAATTTGTTGAGGTGTGATCACTTGACCTCTTGGGTAAAGTGATCTCTCCATTTGATGTGCTACATTCACCTTTCTTCTACCATGTCTTCTTCATATCTTTCTTGATGTGTTCCACATCAACTTTTTCTTTGCCCTTGTTAACTTAGTCTTGGGTGCCTTGGCCTCTGTTGGATAATTCCTACTAACATGTCCAGTCTTTAAGGAAATAAAAAAAGTAATTTGACTCAACCATCTACTATAGTTCCCCTTGAAGTGTGTTCTTAAGAAATTTTGAGGTACATGACCATATTCTTAATTGTAGTGACAACTTTTCCTTGTATTAGAGTCCCAAGTGTAGTGATGTGCATAGTTGTTTCTCCTTGTAGGCTAATTAGGTGTCCACATAGGCTTTAATTTGCATTCAGATGCTCTATGTCCATATTTTTTGTAGTTGTAGCAGTGACCCTCAAATCTTGGTGTTCTCATGGTCTTGGTTCTACAATCTTGTGCTAAGTGTCCTTATTTTTTGCACTTGTGATAGAAATTTTCATTTGTACACTTATCATGTTGATGACTATTCTTGCTTCTACACACATTAGAGGTATGTCCCTTTTTACTATAGAAATGACAACTAGGTTTAGTGTTCTTACCTTTTTTGCTTCTTTCTTTTGTAGCCTTAGATGATTCTCCTTGTTCAGTGCTGGTGTAGCCAAGTCCTGTAGTGTCATTACTAGCCCTTGGTGATTTCAGAAATTTCTCAAAGTACTTGATGGCCTCATTGGGTTTGTTGTAACTTTTTGCTATTTGCTTTTCTCTATTCAATTCATTTTGCAATTGTTCATTTTGTATCTTCAAGGTGGAGATCTCAATATCTTTCATGTTTAGCTCATGATGAGCATTCATCATCTGGCTTAAGGTGTCTAACTACATGTTTAAAATCTTTTCAAATTTAATTTTCTTCTCTTCCAGCTTATTGATGAGATTTTTCTTGTCATCTTCTACCATGGCCTTTTCTTCAATAGCTCTTTTCTTTTGTTCAGTCACTTCACAAAGCAATATGGCTTGTGATTCTTGTTCAAGCTTCAATAATCTAATTTCTTTAGCTTGTGCTCTATTTTTCTCCATTAATTCTGATATTGTTGCATCAAATTCCTTGGAATCTCCTTTGAAAAATATGTGGGTAATGTATGTCATTTTCAACTATGGCTATCTCCTTTCTTCTTTTCAAAGATTTTCTCAATTCTTCCCTAGCTTCCTCTACTTTGTGTAGAGCTAGTTGCACATCAATCACTTGATTGGCAATGATCTTTCCAAGTTTGAAAAACTTCCATCTTTTGACCTTTTTCTCTAAGTTGTTAGGTTTCTCCTTGTGAGAATCAGAAGTAACCAATTTATATTTTCAAACCCTTAATAAAATTTAATTAAAATTAACATGCATGCAAGTAAACAAGCATAAAATGAGAGCATTCATCACATAACACAAGAGATTTTGGTCACCCAAAAACCCTCCAAGAATAAGAAGGTAAAACTGGGGTGGGGATGACACCCACAAAAATTTATTGCAGCAATGAGTTCAACCACTTCTGATGGTTTTCCCTGTTAGAGGCCTGCTCTGTGAAAAGCTTTACACTATGTTAATAGTGACTTGTTGAAAGGATTTACAAACACTTTACAAGAAGTGTCACCTTGTTAAAGGATTTACATAAAGTCTATTAAACCCACCTAATACATAGGATTTTCTTGACCTTCTCCAAAGGCTCTCCTACTTAGCTATTAAGCTAACCTATCACCATAGGATTACTCGACATATGTTGTTTTGAGTTGCTCAGCATTCGAATGATTCTGTTACTCAGCACATGAATAATTCTTGGATCACTTGGCACATACTATACTATAATTTGCTTGGCATTGACTATGAATTGACACCTATCAAAATTCTAGCTTAGCATCTATTGTGTACTCGGCATGTATGATGAAAATGGTTAAGTGTGTTGACACTTAGTTGTCAATACTTTTTATTTGACCAATAGTATCTAGTTGGTTAGAATAGAATAAGGACATCGAATAGATATCAGATCACAAAGGATCGAGATTAGAATGAGTAGATCAAGTGCCTAAATTTAGAATCAAGGATTGTAAGCTATCAAGTTTATTAAGTCTAATACTCTCTAATAATTGTATTAGAAGGAAATCCTATGTTGATAGGTTAGCTTAATAGCTAGGTTTTAGATCCTTTGAAGAGGTGATAAAATCCTTTAACAGGGTGACACTTCATGTAAATTGTTTGTAAATCCTTCAAATAGGTCACTATTGATATGGTGTAAAGCCTTTAATAGGGCGGGTGTTTCACAGGGTAGATCGTCAGAAGTGGTCAAACATTATTGCTACAGTGATTTTGTGGTATCATCCCCACCCTAGTTTTACCTTCTCATTTTGGAGGGTTTTTGGGTTACCAAATTTTGTGTCATGTGTTATGATGCATGTGTTTACATTATTGTTGTGTGATATGTTTACATGCATGCAATTTCTTTTCAGTTAATATTTTTTAAGGTAAAAGTGTGATACTTTTGATTCATCCCCCCCTCTCAAAAGTATACTTCCCATTTGATTATTCCAACAAGTGTTCATGACAATGATGTTGGAAATGGTTTCAAGGTCTTCACTAATCCACTGTATGATGAAGAGTTTGATGTTAATCAGCACATCACTTGTTATAATGCTGACAAAGGAGTTTTGCATGGAATTATCAACTTCTTTTTTGAAGAGCACATGGAATGTTTAGATTTGGCTAATAATGACCTTAATGATGATACATTATCTTAATATTATAAGAGATCAAATTATTCTTGTTTTAGGTGTGATTGTGATTGTGATGCTGATGTTTCATATTGTGAAGTTGATAATTAGATGTTAGATGAAGTATTTGTTGAAAATCAAATTGCATTTTTCAATGAGTCTTATGGTGAATGCTCTAATACGGTTGCTTACCTATTTTTTGATTGTAAAGAATCACTTGAGAACCTTGGATTAGTTTTAGACATTGACATGGATGAAATTTGCAAGTATAAATCTGATTGCTCATTTGAATACCAATTGATTACACATGAAGAGATTCAATTTCAAGGTATGTGTGATCCCCTTCACCAATTTGAATATGAAGCCTTCGTATTCAAGATTGATAGCATGCATGATTCATCTGATGAAGAGGAGTCTTATTTTAATTTTGATATGTTTAAGCATGTTGATCTATATGTTTATAGTGAGAATTTTGTTGAAGTGGTTCCTAGTTTGTATACTCACTATGAATATGAAGATGTAGATTTTGTTTTGCCAAGTGACTTGATTCATAATGTTAATTGTTAACAGATTTTATTTTCCCTGCCAAATTTAAAAAATTGAATGTTACCCCGCCCAACGGTCACCTCCCCGATTACTAATATTTTAATACCCACGAAGATATCAAAATTACCTAAGTTCCAAACCTTATGATATTTTTACGCCTCACAAGTTCTCTGCCGTCAGATCAAGGCCGATCAATGGTCATTGCCATCTCACTATGATGAAGTTGTGCGAGGGTTATGATGGTGACATAGCATCTGGTCGACACGTTTTCGGTGGTCTAGCTTGCAGGGCAGAGGATGGCGCGGGTCAGAAATGTTCTGCGGCATCGTAGGCACTATTTCGCTATCACATGTTGGTCGAGAAATTCCCATGGTGACATAGCACCCATCGAAAAAGGTGTGCCGACGACGGTGAGTCAACATGTTCGACGGCAAGGTTTGGCGGGCTGGAGAAGATAACAGCAAGCTTTCAGGAAAGTGGTTGGGTTACGTCAGGTACTTCATCTGCCCAGTTGGCAGAGTCTGGTGTCACAGTGACAAATCAGAGGGAGCCACGTGCGCCAGATCTTCAATTCAGCCAGCACAGTTAAGAGGCAAGTCTTTACGATTGTCAGATCTATAGAGATCTATGGCTGGCGCTATCTCGCCATTAGAAACCACTCGAGAGATAACATCGACGACATAGGACCAGGGTGCCACATGTCCTAGTGGGATCGTATTTCATGCCACTAGCGTAGTAGGGATTAAATGACCGACAGACCAACAAGGAAGTGCCACATGTACCACGGGCCAGCAAATTATGAGGAGGCAAGGTTGCAAGAAAGTGGGTCTTTGTGACCATTAGATTAGAGAAGATCAATGACTGCCGCCATATCGCCATGGTGAAGATGTGTGATCTTTACCATAGCGACATAGTGATAGGTCACCACGTGTCAGTAGGGCCAAGTCTCGCCAAGGTGCAGTCGCTGAGGTGTTGCCAAGTGTCAGTTGGATACGACAGCAGTTACCAAGGTGGCACCAAATATGATCAGTCTAGGGTAAGGACAGCATGGAGTATGACGAGTCTTCACGATCATCAAATCTAGGCTGATCGATGGTCGTCACCACCTTGCTATGGGTAAGTTGCTTGAGGTTTATGTTGGTGACACAGTGCCTTGTTGACACGTGTCTTGCTGGTCCGGTCAGAAAGGATGGTCGATGGCTGGCGGTTAATGTAATCGTCACAGTTAATATGAATATCTGCAAGGGTGGCACAATTAGTCTGATGATGGAAGGTCAACCATGAAGACTTCCCCAGGTGGCAGAACGAAGAAAGGTAATTGGCCCGCATGACCCAACTGGCTCGTATAGCCTGTTTGACTTGCTTCAACCCTGTTGATTCATGAACCAAGAAGCAAAGATGATTAAGGTTATCTTGTGATCTAATCTTCGCGATCAATTCCGACCTACCTGAAATGAATGCAAGGCATAGGGAAACACTCCACTATCTCAGTTGATCCATCTACTATGTCAGGATCATTCATTGGTGCTACTTCTATCTACTCGAGGCATTCCTTTAGTCAAATATCTAATTTTGTACTTCAGAACCATGCTCAAGTGTGATCTTTGATTAGATATTTTGGGGTTCAATGGCAGTAGTTGAGCAGTTAATGCAAAATCATTTCCCTCAGTTATGCCTGAACTATAAAGGCAATTTTGTAATCTTTTCCAAGGGTCGACTCTTTCTGACTTCTCTGATATTGCTTTGCAACTCTCAGTGTAACATTCCCTGTGCCTTTGAACTGAATGATTCTTTGTTTTATCTCCCTCAGCCATTGATGTGTATGTGCATCCCTTTTTCCTCTCATTGGTGTATTGTTGAGATCTATAACCTGCATACTGTATCTATTTTTTGCCTACTGGATAATATATAAGTGAGATTCCCCTTTCCTTGTGTTTTTCAGTTTTGCTTCTTGATCTGCATGAGGTTATTAGATCAAAACAAGCCTACATGTATATATCCTTAGTTTCATTTTGGTTCAATAGTGCATATATGGGCAGAAATGGGTCTGAACACTCTATTTTGGTGCATCACCTCTGTAGTTTAGGTAGGGTAGAGTTGTTTTCTGCATCTCCTTCTTCCCCTTTTCCTTTGGAGAGTAGTTAGGTGCACCCTGATAGTAAGAGGAAGTCGGCCTTCTCCGGAGACTCAACCTCGCAATTCAAGTCCCACAGCTTGGAGGTTGTTTTCATGTTTCACTAGGTTGTCCTCACACATAGGCCTTGGACAAGGGTGCAAACCTAAGTGACAACAGTTTTTGGCACGCCCGGTGGGACAATCCTATTGAAGATTTAAAGTCTACTAGTGTCAAAGAAGGAAGAATTTCAGAGATTAATGCTGAAGAGGTAGTGCTGGCTTTAGTATTCAAGCCTTCAAGAGGTTGGTCCTTCAAAGTACTTGGCAACTCTGAACATCAACAAACTTGATTCCAGGCCAAAGTTGTAGTGATTCATGCCCAGAGCTGAAACAAGGGCGTCTTCTAGAGGTAAATTTCAATATCAAGAGCTTTCCCTTTCAAATCCTAGAAGAAGGAGGACTAGAATTTCATTATCACCAATTAGGGGTGAAAAAATAGTTAATATACCTGTAAGGTTTGTCTCTACTCCTCCTACTGCTCGAACTCAGCCTAGATCACCATCAACGCTCATCAATAGAACACTTGTTTACATGGTACAACCAAGAGTTCATGCTTTTACCACATTTAATGGTTGAAGTCCTCTGTTGTTAGCCCAAAGACATGATATACTAGTATCTGCACTAAAAAGCATACCTAATTTTATTGGTGAGACTTCTATCTCCCCTTTAGAGCATATCCAAGAAGTAGCAAATGTCTATAATATTCATGGTATTACAGAGGATGATGTTGCTGTCAGACTTCTAACCTCATCTTTAAAAGGAAAAGCATTATAGTGGTATAGGGGCTTAGCTCATGGTTTTATAACTAACTGGGATGAACTAGGAGCAAGATTATGCAAACATTTTGAGGATAGAAGTGACCATCTGTCACTATTAGAGCAGTTGACTACAATAAAAAGAGCTCCCCATGGGTGTATGACTGATTTTAATTATAGATTCCAAAAGACATGGGATAGAATACCTACTGTAGTGAAACCTACCCCTGGTAATGCCTTCTTGCATTACCTTAGAGATTTTAACAGTGATATTGCCACTACCATCCAAACTATGGGAGGGGATACCTTGCCTAATGCTTATGAGATAGCAATAAAAGCTAAGAACATCCTAATACAAGGAGGAAAATTGGCTCCAAGGCCCCCTATGCCTTTCTTTCTTGATGTTCCTAATCACCAACCAGCAATTGCCCCTCTTCCTACAACTTCTATATCACAAACCTTTACTCCAGTCCCTTGAGCTTCTACATCCTCAAATGGGATAGATGAGCTCAAAGAAATGCTCCAAGGTCTAGTGCTGAATACAGATAAAAGAGAGAAGACCCTAGATAAAAAATTGTAAGAGCAGGGGAGGGAGTTGAAGGACCAGGGGAAGAGATTAGAGGATAGTCTCTCTATGATACAAAAGATGAGTAACAAGGTGGTGGCCTTAGAAAGGCAACAAGCTCAAAGTGGCAAGCCTCCCCAACTGCAATATCAAGCTCCAAGTGGTGGTAGGCTTCCTAATCAGTGGAATAACTCCTTTGATCAGGGTAGGCAAAATAGTCATGCTTCTGCTTCAAGCTCAAATCAGAACAGAGCTATAGTCCCTCAAAATAACTTGGCCCAAGATCAAGATTTCTGCCCTTCTTGCAACTATTCTTATACCTATTGCACATGCCAAAAGGCAGAATCTTATATGGCCCTAACTATCTGAGAACCTACAGAAAAGCAATCATACGAGGAGGATCATCCCAAGGAGGCATCATATATTCAAGGACGTGATGATTGCTCTTTCATGAATCATCAGGATGGGGAGCATTGTAATATAAACCAGGATTCTGTTGCTCATAACACAAGAAGCAGGAAGAGAGCTATGGAACATGCTTCCCCCCTTTCTCCTAAGCAGGCCTCAACTTCGAGTGCTACACCTCATATACAAGCAACAAATGAACAAGCAAGTACTTCACAACAGCAAGAGCAAGATCTAAGAAAGAAAGATGCAGGTGGTCCTTATGTTGCCCCAACTCAACCTCTTATAAGTGCAGCTCCCAAAGTTTCTACCAAAGTTCCTAATGCACCTTTCAGTGTGGTAGAGCAAATGAAAAAAACCAATGTGAATATCTCTATGTGGGATGCTGTTGCTACCATACCAATGCAGAAGAGGATGTTGGAGCAAGAATTAGAGAAGATTGAACTCAAGGATCAGCCATCTATCATGGAGAATACCACAAGTCTAGTACAACCAGCAGGGGATGTGGAGACAAATAAAAGGGTTAGACCTCCCCCATTCTATGTTTCCCTAATTATAGGAGGCAAATTAGTCCACAATTGCATGATAGATTCAGGGGCTAGTAGCTCAGTAATGCCTAGGTGTGTTGCTGATGCTTTAGGGATGAAATATGAGCCCATTGTTAGGGATGTGTTACAACTAGATGGTAGTACTGTCAAAACCATAGGTATCCTTAGGAATGTAGAGATGGCCCTACATGCGTGCCCTGGTTGCACTGTGATTCAAGATATATCTGTTGCTGAAGTCAAGCCCTATTTTTCCATCTATCTTTCAAGAGACTTCACTACTCAAATTGGTGGATTCATATCTGCTGATTGGTCATATATGTCATTTAAGACCAGATATGGAGCCAATGCCTCAATTAGAGCAGAACCTTAAGCCCTTCATCACATTGAATCTTACACTCCCAACTTCATCAATATGAATTGCCCTATTCTAGAGATGGATGAAAATGACATAGTAAATGAGCCTGTCACTTCCATAGTAGAGATTCCTAATTTCTTCTTGGATGAGTGGACAAATGCATATCAGTTTGAGCCTATGTCAAAAATTCTAGAGACAGGCTTTAGTACATATTGCATAATAGAGAAAGAGGCTCAAGCTCCTGATCTTGTTGGGACTAATGATGATATAAACAGAATATGGTGTATGTACTTTGATGGCTCAAGGAATAGAAATGGATCAGGGGCCAGTGTTATGTTGGTCTCTCCTACTCAAATAAGATACTACTTCTCCTTCAGGCTCCAATTCAGTTGCACCAATAATGTGGTTGAGTATGAATCCTTGACTCAAGGTCTCTTACTTGCACAAAAGAGGGGAATCCAAGCCTTGAAAGTATATGGAGACAATGACTTGGTAGTGAATCAGGTGAGAGGCCAAAATGTCACCAAAAATGGCCTGCTCAAGTCTTACAAACACAGAGTCTGGGATTTTCTTGAGGGTTTCAATGCATTTAATATTCAGAGCATTCCCAGGAAAGAAAATAAACATGCTGTTAGACTTGCAGTGGTGGGTGCAACTTATGATGTACCAGGGAATCTTGAGGAGGAGAAGAAGCAACAAATTAGGGTGGTAGTGAGGCCTACCATCCCTGACAACAACACTCATTGGCAAGTGTTTGACTCTGATGAGCAAATTGTGAGTTTCTTGCAGAATGAGGTAAAATTATGAGATAGAAACCAGTCAAGGCTGCAAGATCAGTATGGTGATCAGATCATTCACCTTAGTTCTAACAAGTTTCCCAAGGGTCTCATTACTTTGGAGAGTGTTTTTAATCCTGATGATCAAACAAGAGGCAAAGGAATAAATCTAACTACAGAAAAGGATGATTATGCCCCAGTTATAATTGCTAATGGAAAATCTCTGAATATGGGGAAGGTATGTTCTGAAAATGAGCAAGAAAACTTCATTCATTTATATCAAGAATTTAATGATGTATTTGCTTGGACATATGATTACTTAAAAGGGTTTGACCCTAGTTTGTTTCAGCATACTATAGATCTAGTTGATAAGGCCAAACCTGTAAGGCAAAAATAGAAACCAGTGAATCCTAAGATTGAGCCCCTAATGAGAAAAGAATTATCCAAGTTGATAGAGGCCAATATAATATTTCCTGTCAAACACTCATCATGGGTAGCTAACCTTGTCCCTGTAAGGAAGAAGAATGGGGAAATCAGATTATGTGTGGACTTTAGGGATCTTAATCAGGCTTCTCTTAAAGATCACCATCCTCTCCCTTCCATGGAGCAAATTCTATCCTAGGTCAGTGGGTCAAGGAGATTCTCTTTTCTTGATGGATTCTCTGGTTACAACCAAGTGCTGGTTAAAGAATCTGATAGACATAAAACAACATTTACTACTAAATGGGGCACCTATGCTTACTACAAGATGCCATTTGGACTAACAAATGCAGGTGCCACATTCCAGAAGGCAATGGAGATGGCCTTCAAAAAATTAATTGATAAGTTTGTCTTAGTATACCTTGATGATATAACTGTATATTCAAAAGATGTAGAAGATCATTTTGATCATCTAAGGAAGGTATTTCTAAGATGTAGAGAGTTTGGGGTTTCCCTCAACCGAGCCAAGTGTGTCTTTGCCACAAGCCAAGGAAAATTATTGGGACACATCGTATTTGAGGATGGTCTGACCATTGATCCAGAAAGAACAAAAGCAATACTTGCCCTTCCTCTTCCTAAACACAAGAAGGGGCTGCAAAGTTTCCTTGGTAGAATAAACTTTGTGAGAAGGTTTATCCCTAATCTTGCTACCATGGTGAAACCTCTTACATCAATGCTTAAGAAAGACATGGTTTTCTCATGGACCAAGGAGGGGAAGGAGATTTTTGAAGAGATCAAGATAGCCATAGCCTCAGCCCCTACTCTCATGAACCCAAATTTTGAGAAAGATTTCATCCTCTACACTTTAGGTGGTGAGTCGAGTATCTTTGCTGTCTTGACTCAGACAAATGGCAAGGATGAGGAGTAGCCCATAACTTTCTTTAGTGAAGGGCTCAAAGAATATGAAGATAAGTATAGGTTTGTTGAGAAGAAAGCCCTTGCAGTCATCAGAGCCTTGAAGAAATTCAAGCACCTCTTATCCCACAATAGGATCCAACTGTTGGTGGCCCATGCCAGTGTAAAAGATTTTCTGTTAAGCAAGGATATCAGTGAAAAGAGAGCCAGATGGATCACTAGGGTAATGGAATATGATGTTGATATTCAGATTACCAAGCTGGTAAGAGGGAGAGGATTGTGCAAAGAAATATTATCAGGTCAGGATTCTGATGAAGAGGCCGCTATGGTATTAACAGAGCAGCAGGAGGAAGGAAATGTTAACGGCCCAAAGAGCTGAATAAATAATATGAAGAGCTTCTTATCAGGGAATGGATACCCTCAGGGATTGGACAGAGCTAAAAGGAGACAATATAGACTACAGTCCATTCCCTACATTGTGATTGATAGTATCTTATTCAGGAGGGATTTTAATGGGACCCTATTGAGATTCATTGAAGAGGACCAGGCTGAAAGGTTGATTAAAGAACTTCATGATGGCCCTGATGATGGCCATTTCTCTGCAAGAACAACTGCTATGAAGATCATGAGGGCTGGTTATTATTGGCTATCTCTGTTCCATTACTGTTATAGGTATGTGAGAAAATGTGAGAAATGTGCTTTCTTTTCAGGCAAACAAAGGCTTGCAGCTCTCCCCCTTCATCCTATTCAGGTGGATCAGCCCTTTACCCAGTGGGGGTTGGATTTTATAGGCCCTATTAATCCTCCATCTAGTGCAGGTCATAAATGGATTTTGGCTGCTACTGATTATTTCACTAGATGGACAGAGGCAGTTGCCTTGAAGGATGCCACAGAACCATCAGTGGTTGAGTTCCTTGATGGGATTGTATCTAGGTTTGGTGCTCCTTCTACGATCATCTTAGATAATGGTAAATCTTTTGTTGGAACCCAGATTTGTGCATGGGCAATGAATCACAATATCTACCTAAGCACATCGTCAAATTATTATCCCCAAGGCAATGGTTTGGCTGAGTCTTCCAACAAGAATCTGATCAGAATCATGAAGAGGACAATAGAAGACAATCAGAGGGTCTGGCATAAGAAATTAAGAACTTCTCTATGGGCTGATAGGATAACGCCCAAGAGATCTATTGGGAATTCACCTTTTGTGTTGGTATATGGTAGCAAGGTTAGACTCCCAATTTCACTGGAATTCCCTTCCTTGGAGTTGGCTCATCAGCTGGAATTGATTGAAGATAGTGCCATGTCAGTAAGAATGGTAGAGCTGATGGAGCTAGAAGAAAAAAGGGATAAAGCTATGAAAACCCTGGAGTTGCATCAGCAACAGGTGAAAAGGAATTTTGATAGGAGGGCCAAGGATAGGACTTTCAAAGAGGGGGATCTAGTTCTAAAATGGGATGCTAATAGGGCAAAATCAGGAAGACATTCTAAGTTTGATGCATTGTGGAGTGGCCCTTACCTAATTGCTAGTTGCAAATAGGCTAATGCATTCTAACTGAGCAGACCCAACGGTGAAGTTCTGCCCATCCCAGTCAATGGGATTTATCTTAAAGCTTGCTTCTGATGAAGATTGTGAATCCATGTACATAGTTAGTCTAGTTCCTTTTCTATTATTTCCTGCCTTTCAAGAAGTGCACGTGCATAGGGTTCTCCTTTTGAGTTTCCAGCTTTCAAATTTTTTGACAGTCTCAGGTTGTAGAGGAAGTTTTTGTTTTGTTTCAGTTACAAAGGCAGATCTAGGGTTTTTTATGTTTTAATTCCTTGCAGAGGGGTTAGGGTTTTGCAGTTCTCAGACTTGTACCTTTCAGACCCATTTTTGACTCCATAGCCCAATGGATTGTTTATAGGCACTGGTCTTATGCATCGAGTAGGCTCATGCCCCCTGTGAGTTGCTAGAATGTTACCACATTTTGTTTGCCTCGCCAAATTTCAAAAATTGAATGTTACCCTGAACAACGGTCACCTCCCTGATTACTAATATTTTAATACCCACGAAGATATCAAAATTACCTAAATTTTGAACCTTATGATATTTTTATGCCTCACAAGTTCTCTGTTGTCAGATCAAGGTTGATCAATGGTCGTCGCCATCTCTCTATGATGAAGTTGTGTGAGGGTTACGATGGTGACATAGCATTTGGTTGACGCATGTTCGGTGGGTCCAGCTTGCAGGGCAGAGGATGGCATAGGTTGGAAATGTTCTGCAGTATCGTAGGCACTATGTCCCTATCACGCATTGGCCAGGAAATTCCCATGGTGAAATAGTGCTTGTCAGAAAAGGTGTGTCGATGACGGTGAGTCAGCATGTTCAACGACAAGGTTTGGTGGGCTGAAGAAGATAACGATGAGGTTTCAGGCAAGTGGTTGGGTTACGTTAGGTACTTCATCTGCCTAGTTGGTAGAGTTCGGTGTCACAGTTGCAAATCAGAGGGAGCCACATGCGCCAGATATTCAGTTCAGCTAGCACAGTCAATAGGTGAGTCTTTACGATTGTTAGATCTGTAGAGATCTACAGTTGGCACTATCTTGCCATTAGAAACTGCTCGAGAGATAACATTGGCGACGTAGTGACAAGGCACCACATGTCTTGGTGGGACTGTATTTCATGATGCCAGGGATTAAATGATCGATGGACCAACAGGAAAGTGCCACATGTACCACGGGCCAGCGAATTATGAGGAGGGAAGGTCACAGGAAAGTGGGTCTTCGCGACCGTTAGATTAGAGAAGATCAACGACTGTCGCCATATCACCATGGCAAAGATGTGCAACCTTTACCATAGCGACGTAGCGACAGGTCGCCACGTGTTAGTAGGGCCAGGTCTTGCTAGGGTGCAGTCACTGAGGTGTTTCCAGGTGTTGGTTGGATACGATAGTAGTTGCCAAGGTGGCACCAAATATGATGGGTCCAGGGTAAGGACAACATGGAGTATGATGAGTCTTCACAATCGTCATATCTAGGCCGACCGATGGTCGTTGCCACCTCGCTATGGGTAAGTCGCTCAAGGTTTATGTCGGTGACACAGTGCCTTGTTGACATGTGTCTCGCTGGTTCGGTCAAAAAGGACAGTCAGTGGCTGGTGGTTAATGTAATCGTCATAGTTAATATGAATATCTACAAGGGTGGCGTAGTTAGTCCGATGATGGAAGGTCAACCATGAAGACTTCCCTAGGTGGCAGAACGAAGAAAGGTAATTGGCTCGCATGACCCAGCTGGCTCATATAGCCTGTTTGACTTGCTTCAACCCTGTTGATTCATGAACCAGGAAGCAAAGATGATCAAGGTTATCTTGTGATCTGATCTTCGTGATCAATTTCGACCTACCTGAAATGAATGCAAGGCATAGGGAAACACTCCACCGTCTCAGTCGATCTATCTACTATGTCAGGATCATTCATTGGCACCGCTTCTATCTACTTGAGGCCTTCCTTCAGTCGAATATCTAATTTTGTACTTTAGAACCATGCTCGAGTGTGATCTTTGATCAAATATTTTGGGGTTCAATGGTAGTAGTTGAGCAGTTAATGCAGAATCATTTCCCTCAGTTATGCCTAAACTATAAAGGCAATTTTGTAATCTTTTGCAAGGGTCAACTCTTTCTAACTTCTCTGATATTGCTCTGCAACTCTCAGTGTAACATTCCTTGTGCCTTTGAACTGAATGATTCTCTATTTTATCTCCCTCAGCCATTGATGTGTATGTGCATCCCTTTTGCCTCTCATTGGTGTATTGTCGAGATCTGTAACCTGCATACTGTATCTATTTTTTGCCTACTGGATAATATATAAGTGAGATTCCTCTTTCCTTGTGTTATTCAGTTTTGCTTCTTGATCTGCATGAGGTTATTAGATCAAAACAAGCCTGTATGTATATATCCTTAATTTCATTCTAGTTCAATAGTGCATATATGGGCAGAAATGGGTCTGAACACTCTATTTTGGTGCATCACCTCTGTAGTTTAGGTAGGGTAGAGTTTTTTTTTGCATCTCCTTCTTCCCCATTTCCTTTCGAGAGTAGCTAGGTGCACCGTGATAGTAAGAGGAAGCCGGCCTTCTCTGAAGACTCAACCTCATAGTTCAAGTCCCACAGCTTGGAGGTTGTTTCCATGTTTCACTAGGTTGTCCTCGTGCATAGGCCTTGGACAAGGGTGCAAACCTAAGTGACAACATTTATCTAAATGGTGAAAATGATGGAAGTAATATTCTTATCATACTTCATAAAAATGGAAATGAAAATTATGTATATGATAGAGGTAAGAAGTTCTGTTGAAGTTTAGTGGCCTAGGGCCAACCTGTGTATAGTTTAGGAGTAGTTTTTCTTTCTTTCAATAAATTTGTTCAAGAGAATTATTGGAATGATCTACCTCTTCAAGAGATTTGAATCCTTGACGTGCTTGAAAGGAACATCCATCCCTAGATAGAGATATTTATGGGACTAAGAATTGCATTCCTATTTTGAGTACCTTTCTAGAATTTGAGCCCTTATAAGCACTTTTCTTGCATGCATACTCGACTATCACTTTGAGGCTTTTAAGGTTTTTTATGTTTCTAATACCTTGCATTCAACATATTCATGCATCTCATGATGATAATTTGTCATTCTAAATCATTTTGTGAAGCATTATTTTGAGCATTGTTTAGATCTAAATTTTTGTGTCAAACAATGATAGGAGGCTTAGTTTTCATTTGAATATCTTGCACTCGAATATGTTTCATAACTCATATTTCAATTCATTTTGATATTTTTTGATTAGATTTTGAATCTCTCAAAGTTGGTTGTTTACTATTGTCATGCTAATGCATATTTCATAGAATTTCAAGAAGCCCTATTTGACTAGTTATAACTTTGACCCAATTGATCAAAATGAATAATTTCCTTTTGCATTATATTCTAGGGATCATAGACTTACTATATTCTATATTTGAGTCTATGACAAATCCATTTGACTAGTTTTAAAACGTGATTCCAAATGCACCTTGTGAAATTTTACTGGTGTCTTAAAGTGCAGATTGATCAGTAGGCCTATTTGAGATGTCATAATTCTGAATCTATGATAGATAAGAAAAAATGTATTGTAGCATTGTGTTTATATAAGAATTCTTCAAGTGTCTTGAAGTGTGTCAGTTTTAAACTCTTGACTAGTCCATCTGCCTAGTTTCCTAGGTCCATTCCATTTGTGAAAATTGTTGTTCTGCCAATGTTCACAATTCTATAATTCTAAGGAGCCAACTTTGAACACTCTCCAAATGTGCCCAATTACTTTTCATGAGCCCAAATCATAGATTTATACACTCCTCATGATAATGAAGTAATGCCCCAGTTTTTGTGCCCCCAAGTGTTAGTTTGACATGTTTTCAAAACCAAAACTGAACACAATTTGTTATTTTTTGACATGTTTATTTGTAAACAGTTTCAAATGAGCAACTTTGATGGTCAATATCTTTTGACCTAGATTTTTTTACGAGGAAAAATATGATAGGATGAAAGAATGTGGAACAAAGAACCAACATATCAATTTTCAGAGCCCAATTGTTGGATTTAGTCAGTTCTTAAAGCTGGCTCATAGGGTTTCTGTTTAGAAAATCATAGTTTGCAAAAAAGGGTGAGGATGTGTTCTAAATGACCAATTAATGATTAATTTTGTTTCCAATTAGTATAGAAGTCTCAATGAAATATTTCAAAAGATCAAGTATTTCAATTGAAAAAAAAATAGCTAGACCCACTTTGGGACCCCACTAAATGCTATCAGATTGATAAGCCATGGTGTATATTGAAGAGGATGTCTATGAAGAGATGCTACAGAATGCAAATCCATCTATGAATGATAATATTGAGACAAAAGGGAAGGAGATACTCCTAGTAATAATCGATCGCAAGATATAATAAACAGTGAGATTTCTAGTCCCACTAGTAAATTTGAACCCAATTTTCAATGAATTTTGGTCAAAATTTTGACTCAGGTGGTCAAGATTTTAGCCAAGTAGTTCATGGAAATTTTTCTCATCAAAATTTTGAGAAACTTGTAGGTAGGTCAAAATTTCAACAAATACATTCATCAAAAAGTTTTTATCTCTGCTAACTCTAATTTGTCATTTTTGGTCAAAATTTTGAAAAAAATAGTGGTGAAAAACTATCAAGAATTGGTCAAAATTTCCACCAATTATTTTTCAAAATCTTTCAAGAATTGATGGAAATTTTGACCAATTCTTGGTAGAAAAATTTCAATAATTGGTCAAAAATTTCACCAATTCTTGGTCAAAAACTTTCAAGAATTGGTGGAAATTTCAACCAATTCTTGGTAGAAAACTATCAAGAATTGGTCAAAATTTCCACCAATTCTTGGTCAAAAACTTTCAAGAGATGGTCAAAATTTTGACCAAACTAAGTTGTTTTAAAAAAACATAGAGCAGGTGAATCCCCAATGAATACCTACCCATGGACTCTCTCTTAGATCATCTTCTTGATGATAGTTTTATAGACCAGTACACAAACATGAATATCTTCCAACCTAGGCTGAATTTGTAAAATCATTATAGTGTATTTGTGGAGAATTAGGATCACAAAAACATATTCAAATTTGAAAAGAATCCAATAGAGCAATTTAAAGTTATGACCCCAGTAATGAACCTCAATTTTACTATCATTAAAAAATAAAGAAACTTACATGTGTAGTGCAAACATCTTTCTCCTAGAATATAAAACCTTTTGGTCTCAAACCAAATTCACACGAAAGTAAATCCACAATACCAACCAAATCTAGAAGACCATTAATTTTCAACAATTAGAAACAAAGATATGCACAAAACTTTCACACAAAACTACTGCATGTTTAAATTATGCTCAAAATTTTCCATTAAATCATAAGAAAACATTGTATTGGGGGTTTAATTGGAAGTTTCTAGAGTTTATCAACACATCAGTACTTTAGTGCATGCAGAAGAATCCATGCATTCAATTCTTGTGTTTCAATTTTTTATGAGGCATCTGGTCAACATTTTGTGGGTTTACTCTATATCTGAAATATTAGCAATATTTTACTCCATATATGTTGTTGTTTCCTCATCTACTATCTTGTGAACAAGATTATAGCAAGTCATGGCTAAGATTGAAAGGAAATTTTCCAACAACTTGAGGTTAAACCAGCAATGAGCACCTCAACCTCATCCCGATGGCCAAAAAATGTCAAGAAACTGAAAGTTATATTAGATGAACAACTCATTCTCTAAGAAGTATTGATGTTAATACTGATGATTAGTTTTACTATCAAGAAACAATAAAAATGCTTCAAGACCTACAAGCATATTTACTAATATTTTACTCAGAGTGGTCAAAATAACTTGGAGGGATTTAAATAAAATCCTATAAGTCAAATCTATTAAAGCATACCAATTCATGTTTTCTGACTCTACACTATTCTTCAAATCCACTTTGCCACTGTCTCGCAATCCATTGGACAATAAGATTCTTCTAAACACTAGAAGATATTTGAGTTACAAAAGAATAAAAAAATTTCACATGGGAAGAAACAAATTTAAATGAGCAATTCAACATGTTTACCTTTTATGTCACTAAAGGGAAAAGCCTAGTTGCTAGTGTAATTAGATATCAACAAACTAAGACACAAAACATAACTTACATTCTAGCAAAAGATATATGAGTATTTGTAAGTAATGTCATAGCAACCACTTCCAACAACAAATTCTATAGCATATTCAAAGCCAAGTGCTAGTCACCACTTAGTCTACAAAAAAACAACAAATTATCAATTTGATGGTATGATTCTACATTATAGTCATAAAAATAAATGTCAGTTGATAGTTGAAAACTCCAATATTATGTTATGTATCATATATGTCTAGGAAAAATCAAATGAAATCATTTAAATTATTTATTTTGAAATAAATATAGTCAGAAACTTATATAATAGCCTTTAGTCTTCAAAAGGATCTAGATTATGGTCATTATTTGGTTTAACATCATTTTAACCAATAGTAAATGGAGCACCACTCCCACTACATGAGGGTTATGGTAAATTTGTGTTTTATTTTATAGAGAAGATGAAAGCTCTATATATAGATTTGCAAAGACTACGTGCTTAGAAGAAACAATGTGAATTAGAAACAAAAATAGAAACTACCTAATTAACTATAGACTAACTACAATGACTATTAGAGAAACATTACCCTATCCTAATACCCTTGATGGAGCCTTAAAATTCAAAAAAATTAGGCATCCATTTGAGCATATTTTATGAGTACCATCCTCCATGATTAAAATCCATTTTTGCAATACATTTGAAGATGGTGATGATCGTGTTCACAAACTAATGGAGTTATGTAAAAATAGAGAGCTCTTTGATCAGATATTGAAGTAAAAGAGATAAGTGCTAATGCTAATCTGATGTAGCTGACCTACTCATTATTCAAAGGAAATTTTAGCATATGTTGTGCAAAGTCAAGATTGAAGGACTTACCCAGATCATTAATCCACTCTATGATGTCAATATGGGATTGAAGGAATTGCCTAATAGTACAGAGAAGAATGCATAATTTCCATTACTTGTGCAAGTTCCTCAAATATTTCACATTTAAATATTGTGTAAAAAGTTGTACATTAGACATTTCTTGTCTTAAATAAATTTACCTACAAAGCTTCATGATTGCACCCCTAAAATTGTAAATTGTTCACAAATGCAACCATTAAGTTGCATAAACAAAATAGTTCTACCATTTCAAAATTTCATTAAACCAGAATGTTGAAATAAGTACATTTCATTCTGTAATATCTTGCACAGCTTATATTTTGGCAACTATTGTACCATTGCATCAAAAATAAAATTAGAGGAAGTCAAACATATCTTATTGGTTATATTTTACAACATGTTATTTCTTTAAATACCTCTATAGAAAAAAGCTTATAGAATTACTCCTACATGATAGCCAAATATTACACCAATTGTATAGAGTATAACTTCATTGTTTTGAAAATTAACTCAGGTCAATACAAAGAGGTAACACAGAATGAGGTTAGTCTACATCTATAGTCTTGTGACAACAATGTGATTCAATTACACCATAGCTACAACTGCCAAGGAAACTAAAGTTCAAGACTCAAAATTAAAAAGAAAAATAAATAATAGAATTCAAGAAAAGAAGAGGACGAGATGGAACCATATTGAGAGGACAAATAAGATTTAATAAAGAATCCAATCCTTATACACATGGCAAGGTTCTATTATTCCAATCTTAGCAACAAGTTTTCTATGAAAAGAAAAAGTAGCATAAAGAAGTCAATAGCTGGCCAAAAACATGATAAAAGTGAGCCATATCCCTACTGCTAGATGCATGAGAACAAAGACATAATATCCATCCCTCCATCTCAATTATCTTAAATGATCTAGTATGAACTAGGAACATCCCTCCCTACTTATCAAAAGAGTAATATTCTGGTGATCCCTAGAAATGAGAATTTCTGAAGAAAAGAATCCACATAATTCTTCCTAAAATAGGATGTATCACTTCATCAAGCTTGAGGTAGAGATCCAAGTAACTTTCAAAATTTTAGTAAAAAAATAATTAATAGCAATCTCTTCTATAGTTTGCAACAAGATTCTAATCAATTCAAACAAGAATTAGGAAGACATGATCACTGTTACAATTCAACCAAAAGATAAACATATACTCTTTGTAACCTATTTACCAATTTAAATCAAACATTCATACAGAAGGATGCAAATAATTAAAGAAATTTACAATTTCATTCTACAAATAGTGAAATAGCTCTGGCTTGGTCATATAGGTTTTTCACTTCTACCTCTAAGAATGGCTTCTAGTCTAAGACTTGTTCAATCTACCTATCTAGATCACCATGAGAAGGTATCTCTATCACTTTGATTGGTTCTTTACTACAAATATCTTAATACCAATAGAATCAAATCTCTAAGTGGATTGATCCACATGGAACATCCTTGTTTGCTTCTATGGCATTCTCTAATTGTAAATCTTTGATGTCATTGGATTATTAAATAGATTGAATGGCCTTATATTTGATTTGGAATGATTAAGGGATGACTCAAGATTGTTTTGGATCTATTTGTGTGATTAGTCATGGAGAGTAATGAAATATTGAATGAACCTTTTAAAACTCATCAAAAACCTTCTTTCGTAGATTTAAGATAAAGGGTTTAATTATATATCAGATTCTAATCAATGAAAAAATGAGTGTATTTGTTTGTTAGAGAGTATACTCATCATAATTCATCATGCATTTAGTTTGGTGTCCAAGGGTTAAGGTAAATGTGATAAAAAATAATCCATATTGGATGTAATCAGTCAAATTTTCTAGATAATGACAATAAGAAATATCTCTTGATATAGGATCCATAACTCACAAATGAACCCTTGGAATTTTCTGCATTTTCAATATTTTTGAATAAATATAGTTCTCCACAGTCTCATAAAAAATGTAATGTTGTTGTATCCACTTCTTGTGAGTACTTGGCTTTATTGTGGTGGAAATAACATCTATTGCACATGCATGTATAGAATTATCTAAGAGTAAAAAACTTCAATATAGCAACATTTAAGATACTAGAGAAGCCTATGAACTATTTGTTAATATATTTTTACTTTTTTATGTGATAGTGTGTCCTACCTACATTTGGTTTACAAATTGATCAATGATGCAATTGCTATGGAACATATTTATCCATCTAAATCTATAGAAGATAAATAGATTTCTTACATGGTATGGATAGCCTTTAAAATGAATGTGATAATATATTAGAAAAGCTAAATTGGAAAGAAATAGAAACAAAGGTCCACTTCTTATCTAGTTTGAGATTAGTGTAACATGAAACTAAAAGAAAAGAAACTACATTTGTGAATGGTAATCAAGTTGCAACAAGGGAAAAAAAACAAACAAACTTGTTTGGCAATAAGAACTACTCAATCCTCTCACTTCACTACGATGGTGAGTTTCTCCCTTATCATAGAAAAACTAAATGATGAAAATAGCTGGCAAAGCATATATGATAGTGCAGTAGTTTTTTGTTTACCACTTCCAATGGAAAAAAAAAATTCCTTTATAAGAATAGAAACATGTTTAACAATTGTAAGAGTAGATGACTACATGGATCATATTAGAGGAAAAGAACAATTGGTCATGTGGTCTGAACAATTGTGACTAGGTGATTTCTTTGTGTTCTATCCACACTATTTCCTATTATTCTAACTCAACTCACCTCTTATGAGTATATATGTGTTAATGATACCCCCTAGTTTTTGTATTTGGGGTCAACCAATTGCCAAAGTGCTCAATTATATCAACCTCACATTATAAAGTTTATAAATACATTGACTTTGTAAAATTTAATCTAGCATTACATGTGTATATCTATAGCTATCTACAAAAATTGTGTTATAGGTTTTCCCAAGCCACTAGTGAGAAAATGAATTAAAAAAAATTAGCTGTGGATCTTTATTTTCTAGTGAGGTATTTAAGAGCTACATTGCTTTTGATACTACTTGCCTTCCCATCAATCTTGTTCACTAATAATTAGTGATAAACAATGTGATTTTGCCAAAGGAGATGCTCAAGCATTCATTGTAACAACTTGGAAAACTCTAGGGAAGCTAGGCCATTTTTATCACATGACATGCAACATGCATGCAATTTAACTTGGAAAATTTTAGGAAGCTAGGAGATTATTCTAACAGAGATAAAGCTTGCATGTTGGAAAATCCAATGAAACATTTGGAAGGTAGAGCAAATTGTGTTGCAACTCAAACACTAAATGAACAAGAAAAATGAACATTAGGTGTCAAGGTGGCTAGAATATAACCTCTAAACAAACTAAGTAGAGGAACCTAGATATCATATTTTGTGCCCAATATATAGTTGGCACCAACAAGGTTAGTTAGAGGCAAGATTCCACCTTGTGTGTCTTGGGCAGCCTCACTTGTAGGAGATAAGTAAACCAAGTCTCAAATGCTTCTATCTAATATAAAAGACAAACAACCTTAATGTAAAGACAAACAAGCTCAATGGGCAGTTGGATTGGTTGCTTGTAATTTTACCAAAAAACATATTTGAATACATTTGTATGTAACATTGAAAATATATTTCATGTGCTGAATATATAAAAGAGGCCACACTTAGCCTTTTACTATTGTAGACTCAAGGGATATCACATTTACTTCACAATTTGTATATGTCTATGGAAATTTCATGTTGTAGCATATGTAATGCTTCTCAAATCAATATACAAAGTGCCAAGCCTATATCACAATCAATTTCTCTAGCGGTTATCTTGTTGGGCAAGATATGAAGAATTATCATCATCACACCAACTAAGTATGCAATCTATTTGACAAAATGTTGTCAATACTCTACATACTCCCTCCAAAAATAAACTTCATCACTAGGAAAAAATAGAACCATAAACCATTTCAAGAAAACAAATATACATTCACTAAATAGGAAAATACAAACAAAAATGGCCAAGCACAGCTGTTGTCACAGATTCTAAAATTTCTCCAACCCATTGTTGTACACCTCTACTTCTGTGGAAACCTAGATGAGTTCAACCATTTAATCTAGTCATAGCATAAACAATAGAATTTCTATAAGAGATATAAATAATTTCAAAACTTTATTGTCAACAGATGCTCTAAATATTAAGCATAAGAGACCATCAACAAGACTACAAAAAAGTAATGCACATTTACAATATTTTGTGAAACTCTATCAAGAAACATGTCATTTGATACTCAGATCCAACACAAAAAAATGGTATATAAATGAAGGTGCAAAAATATAGAACACGAGGACCACTCTACTAAGAAATACTTCCTTTATTTGAATAGCTCGTAGATAAGATCAATATATGGAAAGATTTTATCTAGGGCATATATATTGCATGTAATGTATCAACAAGTAAGGCATTTCTGAAAGCATCCAAATCATATATGAAACCATCCAATAGAAGTTGATGAACACCACAACTTGAAGACCAATTTGATAAAAAATAATCTCTATGTCCAACAAACAAAATAAGTTTAAGTTTCATATGTGAATAATAATTTTGTAAACATAATATACATGCCTCATCTACTCCCATAATATGCCACAATTCATAGCAATTATAAAATAAAAAAGCTTCTAGAAAATGTGAATAGAGATTAAGAAGATCAATATTTTAGATGATACTCTACCACCTGTCATTGGGATTACAGTGTCACAATCATCCACAATCTAATTTTTTTCTGTAGTGCCTACCCTCGTTCACATCTTTTCTGGACATATTGTTGCTATTATTATCAGACTATGATGGACTAGTTTTATGTTGATGGATTAGTGGTATTGTTTTGACACTATCAGACATTATGTTATGGATTCAGTGGTTATATGATGAGATCACTTAGACTTTACGTTTCATGCATACATGATGATCATTATATTGTTTTCAGTTATTACTGACGATTGGATGGATGGTTTATTATCTTATGTGCTTTATTATGGATACTTACCCCATACTTGCATGTGTATGATGTGTGTGTTTTCATATTGTATGGCATTTCTGATGTGGTTAAGGAAGGGAGTCGTAGTCACCTGCTTAGTCGGGATCTACATGATGCACCACTTCCTTTCATTGTCTATTTAGCTTAGCATTATATATTGTATGTACATGCATGGGTTTTTCTGCAGGTTGCAGGTACCAGGTATCGACTTCCCTGAATTGCCAGGATGAGCATATCCTATTACACTATCTCAATGATAAGAGAAGGGAGATAAATTCTCAAGTCCAAATCCCAAACCTTTAAGCCAATTGTCCTAGTGAGGTAGGACAAGTATCTGGATATTTTACCCACCGAATGTGTCAGATGACATAATTCATGATTTTTAACCCTTTAGACTGATTTTGAGTGATTTTCTCTATGATGGGTTTTCATATTTTATCTTGGAGGTCTATGGTGAATTTTCTATTAATTAAGTCTTAATAAATAGATTTAATTAATAAATTAATTATTTGAGAAAATTAATATAAAATATCATGTTATTTGATATTTTGATTATAATTAATTAAATGTGAATTATTGAGGAAAAATGAATTAAATAAAAGAAAATTAGAAATTAAAATTAATAATAATAAAAAAATAATAATAAAGTAATAAATAAATAATAATAATAAAAGTTATAAAAGTTAAAATGAAAGTTATAAATATTTAAATAGAAATTATATAAAAAGTGAATTGGAGTTATAAGCTTGCATAGGAGTTAGCGCACTTCTCTATTTCTCAAGTGTCAACAACACGGGGGTTAGTGCATCAATTAAGCACATGGTGTCTACAACCCTATGGCTCATCTTGAAGGTTGGAAAAGACCCATGCTTAGTTGGTGACACCTTCCAGCTGTTTCTAGAAGCATTTTAGATGTTCCTGAAAGCTCTTTATATTCAGGCATTCATAGAAGCTTAGACATAGCGTTGGAAGTGCAATTGGAGCATAGGAGGACTCGAGAATTCTAAAGAAGGAAGGAGCTTGCTCTACGGATTTTCTGAGGAAGAGCGATTTAGCATTAGAATTCGGGTAGATTCTTGTGATTTTATTTATGCTATTTCTTCATCATGCATTCCCTGTCTTCTTCGTGTCTTCCATATGTATTTTGAGAAGTTTCATATTTTTATGGATTATCAATATGGGTAGATTAATTTATTGGAGAATTTTATATGCATAGATTTGAAAGATCACGGGGCTAGGGTTTAAATTTATAGCCAAATCCATTAGAAAATTAATTGAGTGAATCTATAATGCAAATATTTTAAAATTCTGAAATTGTAGATATAATCTTTGTGGAAAAAAAACATACATGTTTATATATTCAAATCTGCATACATATATATATATATATATATATGTATATGTATACATTTATTATGAATCTAATACAAAATTCGAATATATATATATACATACATATATATATACTGATATATATATATATATATATACATATACATATATATATATATATAATACACTGAATGAGCGATTTATAAATCGTAGTGGGGAAAACTTAATAAATCGCATCTCGATTCATATTGCATAGAAACAATGTTAAAAAATGTATATATTAAAAATGTCGTGGGCACGATTTGTACCCCATGCCTGTGGAAGGCAGAGGCCTATCGTCATAGGTCTACGGTGACAAGGGTACTATGTACCCGCTGTCGGTGCAGTGCTTGTGACCGCAGGTACTGTGTACCGTAGCAAGAGAGAGAAGGGGTTAACTAATAATATTGTTATACAAAAATGTTTATGTTAAAATGTTTAAAACAAACGTTATACATGAACTCGATTCTCATTGTTATTTTCATATGATATATGGTGTTAATCGAAATTGTTAAATCAATTTTATGAAACGTAATAACTATTTATATATTTACATATGTATGTATGTATATATATATACATATATATATATATATACATATATATATATATATACATATATATATATATATACATATATATATATATATACATATATATATATATATATATATATATATATATATATATATATATATATATATATATATATATATATATATATATATATATATATGTATGTATGTATATATATATATATATACATATATGTAATATGTAAATATGTTATTAATAAATTTAAGTTAATATTATTTGATAAATGATTTATATTGAAGGTTTATTTTCACAATGGTGACTCTTTAATAATTTTCAACTATTAAGATTTAATTGTTTTAAATTATTAAATAAATATTTGATAGTTTGGTGGGGGATGTATCAAACAAATATTATAATTGGAAAATGGATTTTTAGTTCTATTAAGGAAAACTTTTATTTATCCAAAACAATATATGTGTTCCTCCATTCATTCTTCAAACTTGGAAACATAAACTAAGATCTCTACATTTAAATTCAAGTTGTAAATTTAGCAAGACCAAAACATGTGGTTGCATTGTGTATTCTTTATGCTATTGTTTTAGGTTTTGGGTTGACTAGTGTTGACCAGTATAGGACGTCGACCAGAGGCTTGGGGGTTATGTGATTGTGATGACATGATGATGTTTTAATCTCGATCTTTATAAACCCAACCATGGTTATGTGATGGAATGCTCTATGTATTGCTTGTAATTATTGATTGTTATAGTTGAGATTCTTATGTATGAGATACTTGACTTAACCATTATTTTTGGTCATCGATCAGTTAACCTTGGTCATTTTCTAATTGCCATGATGGGACTGAAATGTAGATTTATTCTTGATGATGTCATGATGTGACATGTTTGACTCAACCATTTTTTGGAGTCTTCGATCAGTATGATTGAGATATATATTTTGGTTATTGAGATCCATTGGATACTTTGATTATCAGTGATACTTCAGTTGCCAATAGAGAGCTGTTGTGTTCATGATTTTCTATGGATGTTTGCTCATGGGGAATTGGTGCTTTTATGCATATTTGATGATTTTATCATGGATTATCTTTTGTGATTTTGAGATTTATGATTCCATGAGCATTAGGGTAGGATATTTGCATGTAGTGACGGGAAGTGGCTTGCAATGGGGGCCGGGGCCCTAAGAGGCTACCAGGGTAACTCATTGTAAGTTAGATTAATAATTGATAACATTCACACCTAATACTAACTAAATGAACCTAAAAAGATAATATTTTTGTTCTCACCCATGCCTTGAGTGCATGTACAGGCTAGGATGGGAGTAGTGAGATGCATGGTTGCGACCTTGCATTCCGTAGTATGCCTCGTCAGTATGAGAGGATACTAGTGGCCAGATTAAATCAGTATGGACCCATGGAGTTTACCTAACTACCAGGGTAACTTGTACGTGATAATTGCAATGACACTTTCCTGCTTGCATAGTAGGTTCTTACACGTCATTGTGTGCCTCTGGGATTAGATGTCAGATTTTGTGGTTGGAACCTTTGAGTTAGTATACTTTTAGGATTCTTGGACTTATAGAGATTTGTGCTATGTGATTTTGATATCCTATTTGGGACTTGAGATTATCTCCTCAGCACAGTGGGAGTGGACCATTTAGGTACCACGCGGTCGAGTGGTAGTGTATTTTCCCACTCTTATCATTTTGAGATTCATTGAGACATCGTGGCTGATGCGTCCTTCATGATGGTGGATATGTATCCTTTTTCATTGATGATTAGCATATGTTAGATGTTGTTATCTTATGTTAGATCACTTTCTACATATGATGTTGTATATGTTAGGAGTGACATTCCTACTATGTAATACTGATGATCTCTTCGATAATTTGGAATGTTATGCACGGAGGGATGGCTAGGATCCACGATGGTCTAATGATGCTATTAATGGTTGGGAGGAACTGTGCACTTAGTTTATTATGTTTGATCTTTATGATGGATGTATATGTTTTCTATGATGATGTATCATGTGTACCATGTGATTATCGCTACTTTGATGTATCATGGATTAGAATAGGATGATGTACCTTATTCTATGTATGTATATTCTTTTGAGCTTGTCATACCCTGTGACATGTACAGAGGATGAATGAGCATTTGAAATGTAATGTATAAACATTGGACTTATCATTATTGTTTCATGTGGATGTTGTACTAGATGGATTCATGTATGTAATTCAATGTTAAGGGATCTTAAAGAATGTAATCTGTTATGTATGTTATGTTTACTTTCAGATGGACATTGTTATTGCTTCTGTTATTGTGCATTAGTTATACGTGGTGTTTACTTTCATTAAATAAAAAAAAATGCTACCAAACTTAGTGAAATTCTAGGTTAATTCTTTGGATCCCTTGGCGGGGCATTACATTTTCTTAGTTTTAAGAGAATCACAAGATTCACAAACATGTCACTCATAAAAACAACTTGATATCTTGGATGACTGATGTGATGCTACTGTATTTGTATAATTGCACTATTTTGGATGGCAATGACATGGATATATCTCATATTTATTTACAAAAAATTTCTTAATCTAGGGTTGGACTATGATATTCTGATCAATGAGAAAAATAAGATGTAACTACTTCATTGAGGATACTATCGACAAATCCTTATTGTTTATTGTAGTTCAGTCAATCAAGAGTTTGCATCATCACCATTCTTCTCAAGTCTGTCAAACTATTTCGAGCACAAATCAATCAAAACTCCTTTGCATCTCCCCAACCTTGTCCTTGTCAACTCATAATAGTACAATGATGTAAATTCTACACATAAACTTTATACATATAGCAAAGCAAGTAGTTATCTACAAAAAAGTGGTAAAGAATAAGTTGTCTCAACTCTCTAACTACATCCTATGCACCCATTGCCATCTAGTGGGACAATTGAGGGCAAGGTTAAACTATCATCCCTCTCTAATTTACTAAAAAAATAATTCAATTTTATAATATATATTTCAGAACACATCCTTGTAATAGAAAAAAAAAAATTTGCTCTTGTGACTTAGCAGTTTGAGGAAATCTCCACGACCTTTTCATGTACAATTATGGTAACTACCATGTTTTCCATATAAAGAGCAATATTCAAACTATCCTACCTACTTTTTATATTGCACTAGAAATTTTTATGCACCTCCAAAATATGATCCCTCTATGAATAATAAATATATCATGTTACTAAATGTCTCTCATCTCTTTGAAACTATAAGCTTGTGCCTGTGTGCCATGTAACCTCCAAAATAATGGCAATGGATACAACTGCATACTAGAAAGCTAAAGTTTCTTGCACCTCATCTAACTCAAATTCTTAGTATCTTAACCACATAGTAGATGTCAATGTCCTCTACAAGGACTCTTACAACATCACCATCACCATCACCATCACCATTTTTATAAAATTAATTAGCATTGAATGTATTCTTGAGTCCTATAGATGATTAGAGACCCATACCTAGAAAAGGTAAATATCTATAAGTCCCCCTTACATCTAGTCAACTCTTGGGTACATGCATTTTTTAATTCCTTCCAATGCGTTGAATTACTCTAGGGGGTACATGCATTTTTTAAATCCTTCCAATGTGTTGCAAAGTGCATGCATCCAAAATGGGGTCTAATAAATGTGTTTGTAGATGTTGATTATTAAATCAATTGGAAGAGAAACAATTACTACTTATATAACCACCTAGACCATATTTTAGGGTCGAACCTCTGCTATGGCTCAAATTGGAAAGTTGGCATCTTACACTTCCTAAGATTTTTTGTGCTCAACTACATATTTTGACATTTAAATTAAAGAATTTATATCTTATTCCTTCTACTACATTCAACTACTTAGGGAAATACTACTTTTTGGTGAGGTGAAAATGGTGCTGATTTGTGGGGAACATTTGATTTTTGTTCACCCATCAATTATAGATAATGTGTCCTCGCATCACCCAAGTCTATTTTCCCACTTTTTTTCAAAATTTAAATTTAGGAATCATCTTATCTAAATAGGAAATGACATAAGCTCAAGTTTGTATTGTACACAAGAACTTAGACCTGAAGCCCTTGGTATGGCCTATTACCCTTACAAGGACTATTTCCGAAGAGAATTTTGCAATAGGGAGTGAGAGATCAATGAATATACATATCTACAAACCTTTCACTAGTTAAATTCATAAAGTGTGACATGTAAATTTTTGTAAATACTCATTCCAAAATTATTTCTTTAGTATCATTAGCCTAGACACTGAAACCAAAGAAATTCAATAGCCTAATCATGGTTTCCTTTATTCCAAAATAAATATAACAAAAAACCAAGAGGGAAAAGTTTTAGAATAATGATAAAAAGATATAGAAAAAAAGGTTGTAACTATTGCAAATCTTTCTCATATTGAAATTGATCTCCTTGTCCAATTTTTTTTAGCTAAACTCCTCTTTATCTTATGGTAATGTCTTGAAACCATGTGTTTTCCCCTTTTTTTACCCATCTTGAAACAAATGCTTCAAGTGTCAGAGATATGGTTAAAGCAATAAGAAGATTAACTTTTCTTTTCTTTTCTTTTTTGTTGGTTTGGTAGGAAACATTATGTAGTCCCTTGTCAATTGCCTAATGGCCTTGCAGTAAGTAACATGCCTTTGATGTCTCCCTATTTTTATGGGTGTATCTCAAACATTTCCTCATATTAATTCCCTAATTTACTAGGGAGAACTCCCCCAACTCCAAGGATATACCCTTGTAAATAAAATCAACATTACATTTCAATTAGATACCTGATCTATTTCTATAGTATAGCTTTCCAAGGGGTTGAGATGTGTGTTTGTACCTAATATGTGCAAACAAAAAAGTTAGTGAAAAGGTGAAAATGGAAAAAGGTAGGCATCTCAAATTCATTTACACACAAATTTCCAAATGATGTATAATCACACTAGCATAGATTTTTACCTACCAGAATATTCAAAGGATAGAAAATGAGCAAGAGTTAAAATCAAAAAACAAAAAACAAAAACATTTAATCAATTAAAACATGACCACTTAAAGCCAATGTCAATGCATTGGATGAAATTCCTTGAGGAACAAAATTACACAATGTTTCCTTTTAAATATGATGCCACCCTTAATATTGTCCAAATGAGCTTACTACACTGATACCAGCTTTGAGAAACAACATTACTCAATGACTACTGAGATGAAGGTGGGCAAGTCTTTCATTTTACAGCAGCTGTCTCAATCTATTACTCCCATTAGGTGCTGCCAAATACCCTCAATAATGCAATGTTTTGAATTTGAACACTATACAATAAAGATGTTGAGGAACTTGCCCACAAATTTTAAAGTACCCTAATTGTGTGTTGCACTACACATTCTATAAAGCCTAGCACAAGTTATCTTACTTTTTTTGGTGAGAATAAACATGAACCTACAACTTTCTATGAGTTCCTAACTCTATCAAGAAGTCGAGCATTAAGTAAACAACACCAAAAGGGAACTTGACATCTTTCATTTCAATAAGAAATAATTACTTCCAATGGAGTTGCATATAAATAAGGCTTGATCTTTAAGTATGTCTTGACAAAAATCATTAACTTTCTTTGCCCAACTCTTGAATGTGTATAGGGAGTTAACTAGAAAATCACCTAGAATTGGCTTGTCTGAGTATCAACCATACCCAAGAAGATCAATTGCATAAACCCTGTGGGACTTTGCAAGAACATGAAAATTCTTCCTCCATTGATATAGATTTTTATAATTTAGAGTATAAGACATTGAGGAATGCCTAATTTTGTGGATAAGATAATATGTTCAACACTAAGCAACAACTAGTTATTTCCAACCCATACTATTCAACTATGGTATCAAACAATATTTTAAAGAAAATATATTGCACAATCTAGGACACACCATTACCAACAACATAATGTATCACTGAAAAATACTCTATTTGCTAAGTAAGGATGTCAATGTCATTGTTTAAAAGTTGGAGCCATCATTTTTAGAACACAAGCATCTGGGTTTGGAAAATGGTTCCATGATTTCCCAATTTGTATTGTTGTGTACTCAAATATGTAAACTATAGTTCTATTTTGCACAACAAGTATTCTAAGCACTTTAGAAACTTGAGGAGAAAAAAAAGGATCAGCCAAGTGTAAAGTTAAGTGCTATGATTGAAGCATACTATTGCTAAGTTATACTCTATATTTTGTGTCAATTTATTTGGTTCATCTTCACTAGCTAGGGTAGAAGGTAGACACACATCATACAACATTTTAATTTGAAGATAAATTTGTAACAAAAAAATTCAAATTCCAAATAGGCATTCTAAAGAAAATCTCAAATATAGAATTACATGTTAAGCAGCAAGGTTCTAATTTAAAAGAAATTGATAAAAAAGAGAATGGGAACCTTAAAAACTTTGCTCTCATCCAAGCCCTTTCCACATCTCTAGTCACTACCCCCTTCATGCCCTGATTCTCTTTCTTTTATCCATTATGACAAAGTAACTAACCTAATTACCCCTAACATTGCAAAATGAGCCTTACAAAACTATATCCATGATCATTGCAAAATGAGCCCCAATATTACCTACATTTTTTAATGATACCCTATGCAAGAATGAAGTTGAGCCTACATAATAAGAATAATAACATACTTTAAGAATATACCTTTTCTTTGTTATGACCTAAGTTGGTCAAAATTTTGATCAACTTGGGAAAACTTAGGACATTTTTTACCAACACGAGGATGAAAACCAAAAAAAATTAAAAATCATAGCTTTGATTGAAAATTTTGGTAGAAAAGCAAGTGCAAATGTACGAGTGTCCATGGTCTTCATCTAAGGGATCAATGAATACTTCAATTTCACCCTCATTTAAAACACCTTCAAAATTTGCACACTTACTACTTGATAGAGGACCAGAGGTAGGAAAAATGCATTGGTTAACACTGAGGTTAGACATAAACATAAAGATATCCAAGCAGTATAGATGATGAATGATGATGACAAAGGGTTTCTCAATGAGATGATTGTTAATGAATTGCTTCATGATATAACTGGGATATTTCCTAAGACTCTTGCATCCAAGAACACAACTTATGGAAAATTAACTAAAATTAAGGTACAAATCAAATCTACAATGGAGAAAGCATTTTGGGATAGAGTTGGTGAAATATTTGAGTAGAATCCAGAAAATTATACTCGATTAATAGGACTTGTAAAAGAATTCAGGGATGAACTGGATGCTTTGGTTCCTCAAAGTTGGAAGCAAAAACTTCATGAAAGTATTGGTGTGTAACTCTTTCTTAGGTTATGGAGTCTAGAGTCAAAAATGTTGAATATCGTGCAAATCTATAAAATTATGCATTGTCTCTTGTACTAAGTCTTGGGACACTAGTACATGATAGTGAAACAAAAGTAGCTCATGAGAAACTACTAGAGGAATTGTCTGGAATAGTGGTCAGAATGAACTAGAAGTCAAACATCTCCTTCACATCTACATTGGTTAAGGGTCTTTGCTTCATTTTAGACAATATACAACTCTTGAAGTAGGATATAAGAATTTCTCAAATTTGAACAATAGCCCCACTAATTTAAGGGTCTGTAGGTGTGGAGTACATGCAAAAACTATTCACTAATCACTATGGTCCATCCTGCATAGCTACAAGCATGATGCCCCAAATTGTTGAATGACTTTCTAAAGTATAGGAATGTATCAAAAAGGAAATGAATGATTTTAATGAATTGGTTGAGGTCTTCATGTGTAGCACAAAGTTCTCAAATGGAAGCTAAGTTTTAGATAGAGTTTGAGTGGATATCCATGGGGACTATGATATGCCTAGGTTTGTTGCAAATAGCAAGAAGGAATGTTGTAGAAAACAAAGACAAAACACCAAAGAATATAAAATTAAATGTAGGAAGGCAAGGCTCATGTTTTGAAATGATCCCCAACACTTGTAAAGCTTCATGGGAGTAATTTTGCAAAATGGTGAAGGCAAGTCACAATATCCAACATTGCTTGTGGGATGTGATTATCTAGTATTTAAATACACAAAGACACAATGTATAAATTTCTTAAGCAGTCCATGCTTGAAGATAAGACATAGAGCTCATGTGCATGGGACCCATGGATAGGACAATTAGCCACCACAGAAAAGGAATTTTGAGCAACTAAACATGCATCAAAGGAGATGGCATGTGGCACATTTGTAGGCTAGTCGTAAGATCAAAAAATACTATAAATTAAAGCTGAGATGATACAAAATGGCATAAAGTCAAGAAGGAAAATTTTGAAGCTTACAAAGTTATGCAAAATCACATAGTTGGGAGATAGAAGATGTGCATTTATGATGTTACGGTAGGTGTATGATCAAAGGAATAATATTGGAGAGTAAAGAAGCCATGCTAGTCATATATTTAGGAATTTGTAAGTTTGTAAGTCTCAAGATAATGAATATGTGAGGATATGAGAAGTTTGTGAGATTGGAAAAGCACGATTTTGGGAGGTAAGAAATTCAAATGTTGGATAAAGGTGTGTGGGGTGAACTCTAATGAAGATGAAAAATAAGAATGTGCCACATGGCACCCAAGTTCAATTTGGGGGATAAGTTAAAGTAAAATTAAATTTAAGTTAATACTAAGCACATATTCTCAAAAGTTAAAAAGTTGAAAATTTGAAGTAAAATTGATAAATTGTATAGTCCTGACAATATAAATTTTAAATCTTTCAATTTTAAGTAGTTTGTTCATGGTCAAGGGCCTAATTTTCCAAATCAAAATGAGAGGGGCCATTTTTATCCAAAATATAGAGTGCAGTACACTGTTGGAAAGGGGAGAAGATGATCTTTTCAAATATGCAATTAGAATATGTATAGGTTTTCAATGACAAAATTTATAGGCAGTTTTGAAAATTCTGAGGCATTCTTAGCAAAATGAGTTTTTTTCATGATGAAGCATTAGAATTAGTTAGAGAGAAAACAGGGGAGTTTTTCGGCTCCAAATTTGGGTAAAATGTTCTCAAAAATGTTATTTTTCCTATAAAGTCATTTTGTGAGTGTTTTGGCATATGTTTTAGCAGTAGATCTAGTATCTTATGCATTTAGTTGTGTTCTCTATCATTTTGAAGATATTTCAAGCATTCTTAAACATAATGATGAAGATCTAATTTTTAGTTATAGGAAGAGAGTAGAGGGAAGTTTTACATTAGTAGATGGAGGTTTTTCAAGTGAAAATATGGCATCAGCACAGCGAATCCAAGATTTCTTCCATTCTATATAATCTCTTCTCTTCTCTTTCTCTAAGGCAGGTTCAAGTTTATTGGAAAATTTTCTAGAGTTATGATTCCACCATTCTTCAACATTTCTCTTTTGTAATGAACATTAGTTAATGGAAATATAGAGATAGTCCTAGTATATTTAGCTATTTTATGAGTTATTTTCATGCATCCTATTGTATTTGTTACAAGGAAATGAAAAAAATGCAATGACAAGTTTATCTTCAGTCTAATTTTTTGTCTCATGTTTATGCTATTTGTAATCTTCTATGGTTTGTGAACAAAGAGCACAAGTCTAGTTGTAATCTATTTTAGGTTGTATGTTTTAGTATGTTTTTCTTATGATCGAAGGAGTCATGTAAATGCTTAATTTACCATAATAGGGTTGCATATTTCATGAAGGGATAGGTCGAGTATGAGGTTCAATCTTGATGTAGATGTGTGATTCACAATGTGATAGGATAGATCAAGGGCCTTGATATATGAGATGTATCAATAATTTCTAAGGATGTGTGTTAGTGATTTGTGGAATTTCCTAGTAGATAAGGCATTGATCAGCTATAGGATCTATATGTTTGTTTTTCATACCTTAGATTTGTTGATAATCAACAAATTAATCAAATTATTTTCTCTTTTATGTTGAAGAGATGAAAATATTTACCCTCATTTAGTTTATCAAGTTCATGAGTCATGTTATTAGCTATTTCATGTCCATGATTATTTTCATAACCAATTAAATATTTAGTGTTTTATCTACTTTCTATAGATTTAGATTGTATGCTTTTGGAACTAGTACCATATGAAAGAATTTATAGGTTCACCTACCTAAGTTTTGCAGAGCCAGAAGAAGAAGAATGATATAGCCTTATAGTTGGCCTTGATGTCTAAATAGGTATGTTGAAAATGGGAATTAGCTTTCCCTAGATGTATTTTATTCTCATCATTGGGTTTTTGAAACCTATAGTTTTAAAATGCCAATGGGTTCATCTTGAAAATCAATCTCAAGCTCATTTTCTCTTCCTTGTTCATGTTCTGGTCCAACTCTTTCATGCTTGACATTTTCCATCTGATAGTCAACACTACTTGTCTATAACCCAACATTGCTCAAAAATTTATTTCTCTACAACATTTCCTTTCTGCTAAGAGACTATAGCTTGGTTTTCTTGTTCATTAGGAGTGCTTAGCACATCATCATCTACATAGATGAATGTACTATAGTCTTTAGATTCTTCTTTACATGCAATGTTACTTCTTTCTGCAAAGTCATCAATTTTCACATTTGCACTTTCCACAACTTTGTTAGTGTTAGAGTTCAAACACTTATAAGCTTTTCTCTTAGTGGAATATCTTGGGAATATGCCTTCTTCACTCTTTGCATCAAGTTTTCTATTCCTATTATCTTTAAATATATAGCATCTACTTCCAAATATTTTGAAATATTTTACCTTAGGAGCGTATCCATACCATAGTTCAAAAGGTGTAGTATTTGTACCTTTCTTAACTTGTACTCTATTCAAGGTATAGACATCAGTACTAACAACTTTTCTCCAATATTTATTTGATACAATCTTCCCTATAATTAATGTCCTTGCATAGTCCATTATTAATTTGTTCCTTCTTTTAGTTATTCCATTCTGAGGAGCGGTCCTTGGTGCTAACATGTGTCTTTTAAATCCTCTATCATTGTAGAATGTATTGAAATTGTTGAAAATGAATTCACCACCTCTATTAGATCTCAAGAAATTTAGAGTCTTCCCTATTTATTTATTTTTCAAAGTTACCATCAAAATTAGCTTTAAGAAACATCATAGTCATCATCCTAGAGTCATCATCAACAAATAGAATGAAATAATTATATCCATAGTAACTTTGAACATTAATGGATCCACATAGATCAGTATGAATCAATTCCAAAATGTCATTAGAAGTATATATTTTTCTCTTAAAAGTAGACTTGCTCATTTTTCCCATTTGACATTGTCTACACATAGCATTGTTAGGCTTCTTTAGTTTAGGAAATCTTCTTACTTTCTTCATTTTACTTATATCCACTAGATTGTCAACATTTACATGATATAATCCCTTGTGTTATAATCAAACATCCTCTTGTTGTGAAAAGAAACATTTTGATAAATCTACATAGAACAAATTACCTCTTGTTTGTTCACCACTTCCAACTAGCTTACCATTAGCATCATGAATCTTGTCCTTCCTGTTGTGAATTTCAAGTCTGTAACCTAATTTTTTTAGGTTTGAAACACTCAATAAATTATAGTTAAGTCCTTCAATATAGTAAACATCGTCACATTTTATCTTGTCAATCAATTGAATAGTCCCTTTACCTTTTAAAACACATGGAATATTAATAACAAATTTTACACATCCACCTTTGTATGGACCAATTTCATCAAATTTTTCTTTATCACTAGTCATATGATTTGAACATCCATTGTCAATTATCCATCTATCACTTCTATTTACATATGAAATTGTTGGTGTAAATACGTATTTACTATTTACACTTACTTAAGTTTACTTAGGTTAATGCATATTTTTATTATTTATTTATTAGCCACCTAGGAGTATGTGTACTCTTGTGAGTTGTCATGTTGACTACATAGGAGTCTGCACCTCTTTTATGCACATGGTGTCTACAACACAAGAGTTAGCACACTAATTAAGCACATGGTGTCTACAACCTTGTCATTCTTATCCACTCATCTAGAATGATGGATAAGGCATGTTCTTAGTTGTCATGATGCTTATCTTATCTCCTAGTTCTTTCTAGAGACATTCTAGGTGCTTCCTGAGAGGCCTTTATATACAGGCACTCCTAGTGTGTTTGCACATCATATACTAAATAGAGCAATGTATTAGGACATATTCTGATTAATTGATCATATCCATTTTTTGGTCTACAGTTGTGCTTGTGTTTGAGTTCTTAGTTCTTGGGTGAATTTTTCCCTTAGCCAAATTCTTACATGGTATCAAAGCTTTTGGAGATTTCCTCATCACATAGTCATTTGAGACCATTGTTGCTTCAGTAGCTTAGCCTAAATTTGGAGTAGTGTAGAAATTGGGAGTGTCTAGAACTAGATCTAACCTCTCCATTGCATCTAAAATGTTGATTTGGTGAAAATCAGCTATAAATTTGCCTACCCTAGGCCAAAGTCAATTGTGAGGCAAGTTTTTTTGCAAACCGGCACCCGAAGGACTGATTTGCAACATTGGTATGATCATTTTAGATCCGTAAATTTAATTTTTTTTCATCTACATCTCTGCTATTTTTTTTAGATCTACATTATTTTTTGAATTTTTTTGGGCCATTGGAGAGATTTTTGGTAGGTGAAGATTGGTGCTTGCCGATGTAAATCAGATATTTGCATCACATTCATAAGGTCTAGAAACCCCCAAATTGGATTTTGTTTCATCCAAATTGGACATCTAAGGTAAAATCTAGAGCCATTTGTTTTTTGGAGGCATGATGGCAATTCAAAAAAAATAACAGTAGCAACACAAAAATATCTCCCTTATACAGACTCCTTTTTGCGGGCAATTTTTTTTGTTTTGGGGTAGAATTTTGTGATCTACACATTGGTGTAGGTGGTTTGAGATCTCTATTCTTGAAGTTTTTTGCAACTTGCAAATCCCAATTTTTGCCACTTAAAATGCTTAGTACAGGCTCATCTGTACTCATAATCAGGTTCCATTTTTTTGAAAGTGCATTTTTTTGGTCTACTTTCTAGATCTGTAATCATATTATAGGTTTTGTAGACATAAATACTACTTTCAAAAATAGGCCCTAAATTGGCAAGTGGCTATCAAGTGCCTAAATCATACATGGGGGGGGGGGTGTTTCTTTGATTCTCTTTTACATTTTTGGAGGCTACATTGATTGGTCCATCATAGAAGAGGAGTATTGTTCCACATGCTGGTATGGCATTAGACCTAAGTTGACAAACAACAACTATCACACATGGAGTGATACACTTCTTGATCATCTTAGAAGAGAGCATAACTAAGTATTTCCTTATTTATGTTCCAATGAATTGATCACTGATGAATTACAGGAACCTATTGGTAGACTAATTTGTATCATTCTTACTAGTCTCTCTTCTTCTGATCATCGTAAGCTAGATGCCAAGATATGGCCACCACATGATTATTGGATGTATCTTTGGGAGAAGTATGGAGATCCAAACATTCCTCCATTCCCAAAAGATCTTTTACCTCTAGTTGCAGCTAACTTCTCTTTAGATGAGATCACACCTCCAACTCCTATTGTTCCTATTGATCTTGTTTTAACCACAGATGCTTTAGATTCAGTGTAGCAAGACCCTTTATGTCTTCCTACTCTATCTTCATGCAATGACTTCATTCCCACCCTTGAAGGCCTGTTTATGGAGTCTCACATTGAAGATGTGGGAGACACTCTTGAGAATATTCATCTCCTCTTTGAGGCAAATTCTTCATTCATTGCTGCAGTGATAGATTCATGTACTTCAACACAATAAGGTACACATGGTCTTCCATGTGATGACTTCTTGTTTGACATTTTAGATTTTTTCTTAAAGTCACACATAACTAATTTGGAAGACTTCTTTGATGATCTACTGCTTCTCTTTGCTAAGGATGATCCTTCTACAGTTGTTGCAAGAGCCCACTCTGACCCTCATGTCCATTCTCTACATGATCAGTCATTCCAAGATTATGTGATTATAGATAATTATGTATAGCATCTATAGGAGGCCTCTTTGTCATTTGAAAAGACTGTTGGTTTTTTGAAATAGGGTCCACATCACTCCTTGTTCAATCTGCACTTCTTCTCAATAGTTTTGGAGGAAGCCACCATGAGTATCAACATAGGGACACTTGAACAGGTTTCAGAGACACTATTCATCTTAGAGATTCCTTCTCCATACAAAGGATGCATCTCCTTTGTAGCCTTACATTTTTTTCTTCCAAAAGGGTGGAATATCATTCAATAGTCATGGATCGGCTTCTTCATTGGAGCATTTCTCACTAATCAACACACTACTTTTAGGGGGGCAGGACTACCTCATCTCCTCCTTCTCCTTTTTGGGGGGGACTTTTTCCTCTTAGGGGATTTTGTCCTTCTCCATTTTTCTCTTGTATATACTTGATGTATGTCATAATTGGGGGGTCTTCCTTACTCCATCTGTCCATGCATCCCTATTCATCTCTCTCTTTGGGGGAGGGTTTTTCCCATGAGGTTTTCCCTCTTTCTCCATTTTATGAGAGATTGCATTTCATTATGTACATGGGTACCTAACATGGCATAGTAGCTAGGACCCATTTTGTATTTCATCCTAGTTTTCATAAGCTTAAGGGCATTCCCTTAAGTTGCACTTAAGGGGGGGTGTTGGTGTAAATATGTATTTACTATTTACACTTACTTAAGTTTACTTAGGTTAATGCATATTTTTATTATTTATTTATTAGCCCCCTAGGAGTATGCATACTCTTGTGAGTTGTCATGTTTACTACACAAGAGTCCACACCTCTTTTATGCACATGGTGTCTAGAACCTTGTCATTCTTATCCACTCATCTAGAATGATGGATAAGGCATGTGCTTAGTTGTCATGATGCTTATCTTATCTCCTAGTTATTTCTAGAGATATTCTAGGTGCTTCTTAAGAGGCCTTTATATACAGGCACACCTAGTGTGTTTGCACATCATATACTGAATAAAGTAATGTATTAGGACATACTTTGATTAATTGATCATATCCATTTTTTGGTCTACAGTTGTGCTTGTGTTTGAGTTCTTAGTTCCTAGGTGAATTTTTCTATTAGGAAAATTCTTATAGAAATCAATGCAATTTGATCATCTTCATCAAAGCCTTCTTTCATAGCAATAGAGACTACTTCATCATCATTACTTTTAGATTCATTATTAGTTTCTTTAGTGATATAATAGGATTTCTTACCTTTTTCATCCTTGCTTCTCTTGAAGTCTTGGTCATCTCTTCTTCCTCTGCACTTTCTTTCCTTCCTTTCATCCTTATCCTCTCTGTTAGAACACCTAGTAGAAATATGACCTAGTCTATTACATTGAAAATACATAATAGGTAGTTTGTCTTTATATTTACCTTTTCCTCTTCCAAATCATTTTACAATAAGAGCTTCAAGTTCATCAATCTCATCATCGCAACTATCAATATCACTCTTCACATGTTTTCCTTTCTTTTTGCTAAGGACCAATTGTGACTTAAAGGAAAATTAAATAGTAGTAGGTGTGTGGTTATTAAAGTTAGACATTTCAAAAGTAGTAATTCTACCAATTACACCTTTCAAGGTTAAAGTGTTACCTAGTGTGCATCTCAACTCTTGAATAGTAGAGACTCTAATGGCATAAAAAGGGAGTAGAATCCTCAATACCTTTCTTATTATAGTTTCATCTTTGATTTCTCCATTTGTACCATGAATAGCATTAACAAATTCTTTAATTCTTATGTAATATTGAACTATATTCTCACCTTACATCATTCTTATGTCATGAAATTTACCTCTCAAACTTTTTGATTTGGCTCTCAAGACATTTTCATCACCTCTATATATGGTCTTTAGTTTGTCCCACGTTTTATTTTCATTGTCTTAGTATTTTAGGTCACAAAACTCAACATAGGTTAGGGTTGAGGCAATCTCCAACACTACTTGGTTGTGTTCTTGTACCTACTTTAGTTAATCAATTGTCAGAGGAGTAGTGGTCACCTTCACATACTCATTGTCCATGAAGTTGATAGTAGCATCACTAATATTGGATATGTGCAACCTCATCAAGTTTTTCCATGAAAGAAAGTTCTCTTTGTTCATCTTGGGTACATATATCTTATGATTCATGATCTTTAGCTTTAAGTACCTTCAAACTTCTCTCTATATATACTAAGCTCTGATACCAATTGTTAGAAATGTTTAGAATAACTAAGAGAAGGGATGAATTAGTTACTCAAGGTCCTTAAGTACCAAGTAAAAAATTAAATGATAAAACTCTTTCTATTATGCTTATCATTTTTTTGGTTGTTCTATATTGTAAACAAAATTTATTGTTCCAAATATAACATGCTCTACTAAATAAAAATGTAAAACATATAAAGCATTCAACACTGTTTTGACACTAGGATTTTTATGTGGAAATCCAATTTGGGAAAAATTTTGAGCAACATGTCACCAATAGTTCACTCTTTCAAAGTGAGCTATGTTAGGAGCCAATCCTATTAAAGGTCGCAATACACAATGTTAAATGTGACCTAGTTAGCAAATTTAATCACCTTGTTATGGGTACCCTTGTCAAAGGACTTTGATCATTCCATTTAGGATGTCTATTAAAATAATTTCAATACAAAATATTTACAATGATAAGAAAGAAAATCATAGGGTTTTGATCTATGTGATTATAACTCACTTTGCAAGTTTAGATTTCTATTTGGTTCAAGCATTGATTCACTAATAAGCTCTTCATTTTCATCTTTGTTCTTGATTCACTCATCAACCCCTCAACCAATTATTCTTCCCCCTTCAACATAACTAAAGCCTTCTTTCTCATATTTCACTTATCACTATCAACAACATCTCTACAAGCTTTCTCCTTTAGCTTCACATTCACTCACACACTTATGTGTTTCTCATCCACCTCTTTCTATATGTGCCTCTCACATATACTTGTAATCCTCGATTATTTTTTCAGATTTATACCTCTTTAAATAGAAAATTCTTTCTTTACCACTTCCCATGATCACCATAGATCTTAGGGTTTATGATCAGGTTCAACATGATTCATTGTATCTGTCCATCTTTTTTATCTTCTTCTAGAATCTTCTCTAGATTTTGTCTATAAGGTATTTACCTAATCCTCACCTTGAATTTAATGATCCAATGCATCAATCTTATCCTCAACATGGTTTACATCTCCCAAGAAATCAATTGAGTTAGTTGGGAATCATGATTTCCTCAAATTGATCTTCAATAGTATTACTCGAAAATGACTAAGTTCTAACACTCAATCATCACTTAATTCTCAGGAATTGTAAAAATTCTTGGCTTGGTATCTGCTAACTTTCCCAATCTACATATACTTAGGCTTAGTTAATACTAGATTTTCTCAGCACTAACTATGGATCAATTGACACTAGCATCACTCAAGATTCCTTTCCCTTTTACTCTGTTACTCAACTTGGCTTGACTTTCTTGACATAAACAATCACTTTGCTTCAATAAAGTCTATCTAATCAAATGTCCATTGTAGCTTTCTTTTCATAACTCAACATTTTCTCTTTGTGCTATTGTTTTGAGCAATTTCTCAAATCCTCTTCATCAATAAAATAGATATGACATTTAGATTAGGTAGCAATATGTCTCATCAATAGATTTGACATCAATGACAAAACATTAATTGTTCTAATTATAATTTTCCTATAATCCTTGATTACTATTTTTTCTATTTCTCACACTTTGTTCTAGTACCATTTTATCCTTATGAGTAATAAGCTTAACTAAAGATTCATCTTTAGGTAAAGCATCTTGTAATCTAGAAGTTTCAAAGAAGATAACTTACCAAGGTTTCCCTTTTGAATCCCTCTATGAGTGATAAAATCTCTTCAATTGCCAAAAATATGATCTTATATGTTGGTGTAAAAGATCTTAGGATTTTTGCAATGATCTCATGCTTAGTGATAATACCTTCTAAATTATTAATACCAATAAAAACCTCTATTATCCTCTAAACATAGAGTCTGATAGTCTTATCCCTGCACACCTTCATTCTTTAAAACTTATCTTTCTTGGTGTATTTTTCTCCTACATATAGAGCTTCTATTTTTTCCCATATCTCATTGTAATCACCCAAAAAAGGTTGAGTAACATAAAAGCCCTTTCTTTAGCATTTTAATCTCTATACTAGATTTCATATTATGCTTAATTTATTTTTCATATTTATTCAATCATTAATCCTAATCAAATAATTATTTAATTATATATTGGAACTTATCCTATGGTTTGACCACCTTATCATAAGTTTTTATTTAATTAGAAGAACAAGCTCCCTTTTAGTTAAACAAATCCCCTTTTTCATATGTCTAAATAGACTTTTGTCTATACATTGAATGCACACTTTCCATAGTGAGTGGAATATCTTTTGCCTCTTAATCTCCTCCACTCATTCTTTTTGCTTCTTAATAATACCATTGATTTTTTCTCTTGAGAATCTTAAGCACAAAGTCAAAATGAGAATAGTTCTCCACCCTTAATTTTTCCTCTTAATCTATCCATATCTCTTTAAAAGGAGATCCTCTCCATACTCTCTCATATCTCTCATATTTTTGCTATTGTTATGCTACTACACTTTCATTTGAATTCTTGATCACTTGATCACTCACATTTTAATTCTCATTTAGTTTACTTTCCTATTATCGTAGCATTTCCTTTATTGCATTTATCTTAAATCACATAGTCTAATCAAAGGGATTTTTAATGATGATCCTTTTAGTGTAGTTTACCTTCCTTGTTCTTTCATCTTCATCTTAGCTTAATCTTTCACTTTCATTCTAGCTTAGTTTTGCATTGCATTTTCACTTGATTATTGGATAATATAACTCTCATTGCTTGTACTCTTTGAGTCTTCCATTCTACTGTGTAACTTGCAAGGCTCTCCTATCTTGGGTTCATTTGAGAGTCACCATCATCAATATTCTTGCACATCATGGATAAGAAGATATGAGCCGCCACTTTAGGGATACATTCTTTGTGCCCATTTTTGGTATTTACTCAAATTCCATCTCTTGCTTGTCTCCTAGTTTGGAATTGATCAAGTTTTCTACATCTATGGGGCATGAACAATTTCATTCTTTTCTTTTAGGATACGTTGGTGTTCCATGACACCACACTAAATAGTGTTTCTCAACACTTACCCTAACATTATGTATTTCTTAACACTTATCAAATATTCTACCTAGATTTTATGCTTGGTTACCAATAAAGTTGTGTGATATATCTCACTTGCAATCATGAATCTATGAGAGTCAATGATTTTCTTTTTCTTTTCTTTTTCACATCACACTTAAAATAAAATACCTACTATTTTCTTTCTAATTTTCTTTTTGTGCTTTTTCTAAATTAATTTTTATAATGTCTCCTCCTTAGTTATGTCGAGATGTCACTTCAATAGAAGATTAGGGGCATGGGACATGTTTACTTTTCTTTCTACATGTGGTTATAGTTATGATGATCTTAGGTGTCTAAAGCATATATATTCCTCTAACCCCTTGGATATTTGGGGGATCTAGAACTATATCCTTGACTATTACATTATGTTTGTTCTAAAAGACCATGTGTATGACCATCTCAACATTTTGTATTGATGCATGCATAACCTTGCTACATTAACTAGGAATCTAAAAATGATTCATCTTGATGTCTATGTCTTTGATTCTTATTTTAAGTTCCTACATCCTATTTTATATAGATCATGTTCATATCTTCATAGTTGTGCTTGTTAATCTTAGTTTGGTTTTGACAATTGAGTGTCAATACACTTAATTTATTTACTAAGTTCATATCGAGCTAGTAATACATGGTGAGTATAATATGTATAGATGCTGAGTTGCAAATGAGAGCTGAGAAAATAGACCATGTCAAGTGATTCAAGTGCCAAGTATATAGTTGATGTTGAGCTAGACAGAATTACTATAAGTGTCGAACATCAGTATTATCAAGTGCCAAGTAACATAAAATGGACCTAGTTATTTGTGATGGCACAAAAAACTATGTAAACCATTTTTATGCTAACTTATGGATAGATCTTGAAGCTTTGAAGATAAGATCAAATCTATTTCGTTTTCCTATGCAGTCAACATGCAACCAATTGGAAAATTGAAAGGGTTTAAGCAAAAAAATGCATGAATCTTAGCTATAGATTCATACCAAACCATAAGCCACCAAAAGTCTTTTTAAGGAAGATGAAGCCCCATAATTTAGTATGTATGAAGAAGTGATGTGAGCAAAGAATAGAAGAAAGATAAGGGGTAAATTGATTAGAAAGCATTCAAGGTGACTTAGTAGAGTGAAAGAATTGCAAAATTGGTTTGCAGAATAGAGGAGAAGCAATACAACATTGTTATAACAAATCAAGAGGATCAAGATGGAAAAAATTGAAATCTAAAATCCACAAGGAAAAGTTGTAAGTTATCAGATCAAACATTCTACTATTAATTTCTAACACTATATTAGTAGGGTAAAATCCTTTGGACTAAGGTTGACTTAACAATCATTGTAAAATCCATTAATAAGGTGACATTCCAAGTGAATGTTCACAAAGTCCTTTAACCATGAACACTTCTAACAGGATAGGATCCAACAATCCTTTGTAAGCCTTTAACAGGGTAGACCTTTCACAAGGCAGATCATGAAAATGGTCAAACTATGTAACCTTAACAAGTGACACTTTATTGTTGCAGTAGTGAAGAATTGCGGGTGTCATCCCCACCCCAATTTTACCTTCTCATTTAAAGATTTTTTGGGTAATCATATCTAGTGTCAAGTGTTTATGTGAATTCATTTACTTTACATGTTATTTCAATATGTTTTTGATAAGAAAAATAGGTTTTATCAAGATCCTAAAATCCAAGAGTTAAAACATATCAAAAGGTTGATAATAAGTAGTTAAAGCCCAACCAAAAAATGAAAGCCAACCAAAGGGCCAATACAATAGATAGACAAAAATCCAACTAACCAAAAACCTATAGTAGTCTTATAGTCCAAAAGATCAAAAAATAAAAACCAAAGTTAATCCTCTGCCTTTCTCTTAAGCTCCTGCATCATTTTTGTTGCTTCATAGACTTTGTTAATCTCCTCAGCCATATACTCTTGCCTCTTTTGACCATCTTGATCCATGCTATGAAAGGTAATGTCAGTCATCACATCCTCTTCCATTCTAGCTCTTTCTCTATCCTTTTCCTCATTTTCATCTAGAAGACCTTTGGCTTTTAGTATTCTAGTAAGGGATGAGATATTATCATTGATAGAAGTTAAAGTGGATATCACCTGATTTGTCAAATTATGATTGTAGTTTTCCAAATTCTAGATTCTCTTCTCAGATAAAGTGTGTTAATACATGCATTGTTTTAAATTAAAAGTTTTATTGGTTAGAGATTAATACTTCTAATTCACCCCCCCCCCCCCCCCCCTTAGAAGTATATGTTTCCTATTTTTAATACCAACAATTGGTATCAGAGCTGAGTTCTTAGGAGGAGAAGCTTTACAGCTTGGAGAAAAGTGTTCGAAATCTAATTGAAAAGATCACTATGAGAAGAAGATTGATTGAAAGAGAGAGATTGTTGTTAAAAGAATGTTTTCAATCATTTTTTTGTCATTGATGTCAAACCTACTATTTGTAGGAATGAAAATTGTTTATAAGATCCAACTAGTGTCACTTAGTTGATTGATAAAAAGGATTTAATCAACAAGATGTAACAAGAGCACCTAAGGGATATGTTGAGTTATAGTTTTGTAATGAAGTGCAAGGATCAGTTAAGACATTGGTTAAATGATGTATTGATAACATACTTGAAGATATAAAGGTTGGCCACACTTAGAAACGTTGGAGGAATAAGTTTCAACAAGGTTGACTGCAAAGCTTAAACTAAGTTCATTAGTGGCTGCCAGAAAGCTAGTTTAAGCTGAGAAAATTTTTAGTTGGAGTTGAATAGATGGAAAATCTAGTGTGTGTCGAGTAAACTTCAAGTGCCAAGTGAAGTTCAAGTGTTGAGTGATATAGAAGGAGCTAAGCATCCAAAAATTTTAGTTAATGTTGAGTAACACAATAGGTGTCAAGTATCAGTAAAACATAGTTGATGCCAAGTAACATAGTATGTGTCGAGCACCAAAATTTCAATAGTGCTAAGCTACTGCATTACTGGAAATGTTAAACATTTTCTAGATCTGAGATGACAAGGTTGTTACCTTGAATTTTGTGAACCAGTTGGAGGATAAAGATGATGAGCTCATGGTACAAAATTCTATGTAAACCATTTTTGAGTGCATTCAAGAGGATTCTTCATGATGTTTCTAGAAGAAACAAAATATGGGTTAGATTCAATGAATCCTACCTGATCCATACAAATTGAAATTAAAGGAGGGTAGAATCAAGCATGAAAAGAAATTTCATATTTCTATTTAAGGAGTCATATAATGAGAAGAAAGAGCTACTAGAGTGTCAAATTATGAAGTGATAAAAGGGTGTCAAGAGAAGGCATCTAGAAGGAAGAACAAAGCACAGAGACTCTACTTTGACAAGTGGTCAGAAAGAGAGGATTGCACTAGCACATTGAGAATGGAGACTCAAGGAGACTAATCTTGAAAGGAGGGCAAGCTATCAGAGTTGTAGAGATTGAAAGCCAGGTAGTGTGGTGAGATGAGAAGTGATTTGAATTCTGCAAGTTAAGTTGTATTCTATAATCAAGTCAAAACTCCTTATTGTTACTCTCTAGCAATTGTATCAGCTAGAGTAAAAGAAATTTCTATGGTCTTAGGTTGGTTTAATAGCCATTTGTAAATCCTTTAACAAGGTAACATTCCAAGTGAATGTTTTAAAGTCCTCTAACCAGGCCTACTTCGAAGTGGGTGGTTAAATCCTTTAACCAGGTCATATTTAATAGTATGTTGTAGCCTTTAACAAGGCATGCCTTTCACAAGGTGTCACTTCAGAAGAGTGAGAATTGAGTAGCATGTTACTGGTGGTTTTTCTCAAATTGAGTTTCCATGTAAATCACTATGTTATGTGTTGTTATTTTCATGTTTTATATTTTCATGTTGATTTACAATAACTCTCTAAATAGGAAAGTTAAATCTTAGATGAATGAATAAGTTTGATGGGCACACTTTACTTGATGAAAAATTTTGAATAGGATATTTGGACCTTGAATAATTGAGTGACCACCCCCCCCTCCCCCCCCCTCTTATTTATTCTAAATAATTTCTAACAATTGCTATCAGAGCCATCTACTGATTTAGTTTCAAGGTACTAGAAGTAGGAAGATCAAGATGTCCAAGAGAGAAGTTTCCAAGCTCAACAAAGACAACTTCATTGCATGGAAATTTTGATGAAATTTCACCTTGGATCAATAGGTGATTCTAGAAAAACCTCAATTGGAATAGAACATGTAGACCCAACTAGACCCTTCTCTATAGATGGTTTGAACAAAAGGAAGGAGCACAATTAGGCAATGTTGGAGATTTCCTCTACACTCAGTTATGCTAAATTTGATGACATCAAAGGATGTGATACTGTATTCAATCTGTGGAAAGCCTTATTAGATATCTATGGAGGAGATTAGAATGTTCAAAGAGCAAAAAGAGAAATCCTTAGAGGAAAGTTTGATGACATAAAAATGGAGGAAGGTGAGAATGCTACTCAATATGCTACTAGAATGAAAGAAGTGGTTAGTGCAATAAGAAGCCTAAGTGGTCAATTGGAAGAAGAGACTACCAACAAAAAATACTTGAGAACCCTGCTCCCCATCTATGCTATTAGAGTTTCAACCATCCAAGAGCTAAGGTGTGTATAAGGAAACACACTAACCTTTGAAGGAATAGTGGGAAGACTTACTACATTTGAACTATTCAACTTTGATAACTATAGAATTGAGAACCTTGAATCTTCTTGGAAGGCCAAGCTAACATTGAAAGATACTAAGAAGGTGAAATCAAAGAAAAAGACTAGAAAAGGAAAACATGCATCCAGTGATAGTAGCATAGATAAAGCACTACTAGCTAGAAGATTCCATAGAGGCAAAGGTAAATTCAAAGGTAAACTCCCTATCATTTGTTTTAATTGCAATGAAGTAGGTCATATTGCTACAAGGTTTACACAAAAGAAGAACTAAAAAGAAGGAAACAAGTACAAGAATAAAAAAGAATATGATAATAGATACTAGAAGGACAAAGGCAAAAAATGCTACATTGTTGAAGAAGATTCTGATGAGAATGATGATGAAGTAGTCTATGTAGCCATGAAGGATGAATTAGATGAAGATGAAGCAATAGCTTTGGTAACTTGTGTGAACAAGAATGACAAGTGGATCATAGATAATGGATGCTCACATCACATGACAGGAGATAAAAGTAAGTTTATTACCTTTACTCAATATGAAGGAAATAGTGTTAGATTTGGTAATGATGCTCCATGTCAAATCAAAGGAAAAGGCTCAATTAAACTTACAAAGAAAATTTTATGTGATAACGCATACTATGTTGAAGGATTGAACTACAATTTGTTGAGTGGATCACAGTTAAGCAATGTAGGTTGCAAAGTAGAATTTGAAAACAAAATTGTCAAAATCTATGACACTGATGGAAATTTGATAGGGAAAGGTGTACAAACAAGAAGCAATCTATTTTACCTAGATATGGAAGATGCAACTTGTCTTGTTGTTAGACTTGATGATGTGTGGCTATGGCATAAAAGACCATGTCATGTTAATTTTGATAATATGATTAGCATTAGCAAAAAAAAGGAAAGTTAGAGGTTTTCCTAAACTAAAGAAGCCTAAAAATATAATGTGCAAACAATGTCAACTAGGAAAGATGACTATGTCTAGTTTCGAAAGCAAAACATGCACTTCCAAAGAAGTACTAGAGCTAGTCCATACAGACTTATGTGGACCAATAGAAGTTCAAAGCTACCTAGGAGACAAATACATAATGTTATTTTTAAATGACTATTCCAAGATGATGATTGTCATGTTCTTTAAGAAAAAAATTGATGCATTTCAAATGTTTAAGTGGTACTTGGTTAGAGTTGAGAAGGAAATAGGAAAAAGTCTAAAATGCCTAAGATCAAATAGAGGAGGAGAATTTACATAAAAAGAATTTGAAATATTCTGCAATGACAACGGAATCAAAAGGCAAACATTAGCACTAAGAACTCCACCACAGAATGCCATTACTAAAAGAAGAAATAGATCAGTAATGGACTGTGCAAGAACCTTGATGATAGAGAAAAATATTTCTCTAAAGTACTGGAGAGAAGCTATAAGTACCGATGTTTACTCTTTGAATAGAGTCCAAGTAAAGAAAGGAACAACTACAACTCCTTTTGAACTATGGTATGGTCACTCACCTAATGTAAAAAATTTCAAAATATTTGGTTGCAAATGTTATATTCTTAAAGAAACTAGAAATGGCAAGTTTGATGCAAAAAGTGATGAAGGCATATTCCTTGGATGCTCCACTAGAAGTAAGGAATATAAGTGTTTGAATACTAATACTAACAAGATTGTGGAGAGTGCAAATGTAAATTTTTATGAACATGGAGAAGTCCAAGTTGATGAGTCCAAACAATCAGAAGATTATAGATCTTTTGTATACTTCTATGAAGGAATGACTATTGAAGACAATGTTACCAATCAAGTTGGAAATCAGCAACAAATTTTAGTATCAGCTGAGTCACAACCAATGAATGTCAAGCTACATTTAGAAGTTGAGTTGCAGAATGAAGAAAATGTACATTTTGATTTTGAAAATAGTATACGTGAAAGAGATAATGAAATACCAGATGGTGATATACAAAATGACTATGAAGCTGAAGGATCAAACATGGAAAGAAGGATAGAACCAAGATTAGCCAAGTATGTAAGAAGACATCACCCTGTAGATTAAATCATTGGTGATAAGGATGCTAGACTAATGACAAGGAATAGACTAAGGAATGAATCATGCTTGCTAAGCAAGGTTGAGCCTAAGGTAGTGAAAGATGCACTACAAGATGATGACTGGTATAAAGCTATGGGAGAAGAGATAGACCAAATTGAGAAGAATAAATCTTAAACCCTTGTTCTGAGACCAGCTAATAAGAATGTAATTGGTACCAAATGGGTGTTTAGGAACAAACTTGATGAGAATGGTGAGATAACAAGAAATAAAGCTAGACTATTTTGCAAAGGCTATGCATAAGAAGTAGGACTAGATTATGAGAAAACATTTACCCCTACTACAAGAATGGAAGGAGTAAGAAGAATGCTTGCATATGCTACTTACAAAGGTTTCAAGGTCTACCAATGTGAGGTTTTCTTTTTTGAATGGTATACTGGAAGAGGAATTCTACATAGAACAACCAGATGGATTTGTTGATGACAAAAAAAAAAGATATGGTTTAAAAATTACATAAGACATTTTATGATTTGAAGAAAGCACCTAGAGCATGGTATGAGAGACTACACAAATATCTTGTGAAGATTGGATTTAGGATAATAGATGACAATAAAAAATATATATCCAGGAAAAAAAAGGCAAAGACATTTTGATAGCTAAAATCTTTGTTTATGATATAATATTTGGAAGAAAAGATACTCTATACAAAGATTTTGCTGATCAAATGAAACCTGATTTTGAAATGTCAATGTTTGGATAAATCAAATTCTTTGTTGAATTACAAGTACATCAATTGAAGAATGGAATATTTGTGACCAATCAAAATATATCAAAGAGATACTCAAGACATTTGGATTAGAAGACTCAAAACTAGTCAGCACACCAATGGTAATAGGACATAAGTTGTCAAAGAATGATGAGTCAGCTGAAGTGAATCAGACAATGTATAGATCAATGATTGGAAAGTTGCAATATGTTGTACATAGTAGATTGGACATTGGATTACCTATTGGAATAGTGGCAATATTTTCTACAAATCCAAGAGAAAATCATCTAATGGTAGTAAAGAGAATACTGAGGTACCTAAAAGGAACTAATGACTTTGGTTTGTACTACAAGATGAGTGAAAAGTTTGAATTAAGGGCCTACACTGATGCAGAATGGGGAGGTAATATTGATGATAGAAAAAGAACCAGTGGAGGAGCACTTTTCTCAAGAAGAATATTGATTACATGGACCAGAAAAAATCAAATTTGTACCTCATAGTCCATAGTAGAAGCTAAGTATGTTGTAGCTGCTATCAATTGCACTAATATTATATGGATCAAACATCTACTGCAAGGTATGAAGGAAGAGATAAATGAGACTATGATACTCTATTATGATGATACAATTTCTATCAACATATCAAAGAACCCTATAATGCATGCCAAAACCAAGCACATTGCAATCAAGTATCACTATGTAAGAGAAAATGTGGAAGATAAACAAGTGAAAATAGAATATGTTAGCTCCAAGGAATAGATTGCTGACATCTTTACAAAAGCACTACCTAAAGATGCTTTTGAGTATCTTAAAGGTAAGTTAGGGGTGATACCCCTAACTAAGACTACCTAAAGATAAAGCAAGATTTCCCTACATCAAATGAATTGATCGTTGAAATATTACACATTGATGTAGAGGATACATACTTTAGGATTTTGTCTAAAGTAATCAAAGTGCTAAAGTTTTGTATTAGTCACAAGCAAGGTGAAAAAGGGAGAAATTAAAATAATGTACAAGTGCTACACTTACATGATAAGTTGCTGAGATAATATGTCTTTGGCATTTTTGTCAAAGAGGGAGAAATGAGAAACTGATCAATAGATCAACAACATTCAATAAGATTGAGGGAGAAATAGTAGAAACTGATTAGAAAACATAGATAGAGAAAGAAATAGTAGAAGATGAGAAATGCATATAGAGGGACAAAAAAATAAGGAAAGAAAGGATACATCAGCTAAGAGGGAGATGTAGAAGCAAAGCAATTAGGATAGTAGATCAAGAGAAGCAGATGAGACAACTGATGGTAACACAATTTCCTTTTGGCATTTGACTTACTATTCTAACCTAGTTAGCATTTTGATAACATGGTTGAATAGTTTGGTCTAATGGTTGATCATTTGGTTTACCATCAATGCCAAAGAGGGAGATTGTTGGATATCTAATTGAAAAGATCATTGGGAGAAGAAGATTGATTGAGAGAGAGAGATTTTTGTTAAAAGAATGTTTTCAATCATTGTTTTGTTATTGATGTCAAACCTGCTATTTGTAGAAATGGAAATTTCTTATAAGATCCATGTACTATCACTTAGTTGATTGATGAAGAGAATTTAATCAACAAGATGTAACAAGAGCACCTAAGAGATAGGTTGAGTTATGGTTTTGTAATGAAGTGCAAAGATTAGTTAAGACATTGGTTAAATGATGTATTAATAACATACTTGAAGATATAGAGGTTGTCTACACTTAGAAACATTGGAGGAATAAGTTGTAACAAGGTTGACTACAAAGCTTAAACTAAGTTCATCAGTGGGTGTCAAGTAAGCTAGTTTAAGTTGAGAAAATTCTCAATTGGAGCCGAGTAGATGGAAAGTCTAGTGTGTGCTGAGTGAAGTTCAAGTGTTGAGTGATATAGAAGGAGTCGAGCATTAGAAAATCTTAGTTAATGTTGAGTAACACAATAGGTGTTGAACATCAATAAACCACAGTTGATACCAAATAACATAGTATGTGCCAAGCACTAGAATTTCAATAGTGTCGAGCTACTACATTATTAGAAATGTGAAAGATTCACTAAATCTAAGCTGACAAGGTTGTTACCTTGAATTTTTTGAACCAGTTGGAGGATAAGGATGATAAGCTAGTGGCATAAAATTCTATGTAAACCATTTTTTAGCAAACTCAAGAGGATTCTTCATGATGTTTCTAGAAGAAACAAAATATGGGTTAGATTCAATGAATCCTACCCAATCCATACAAATTGAAATTAAAGGAGGGAAAAATCAAGCGGGAAAAGAAATTATAGATTTATATTTAAGGAGTCACAAACCAAGAAGCAAGAGCTATTGGAGTGTCAAATTGCTAAGTGATAAAAGGGTGTCAAAGAGAAGGCATCTAGGAGAAGGAAGAATAGAGCATAGAGACTCTACTTTGACAAGTGGTCAAAAAGAGAGGATTACATTGGTACATTGAGCATGGAGACTCAAGGAGACTAAGCTTGAAAGGAGGGCAAGCTATTAGAGTTGTAGAGACTAAAAGCTAGGCAGTGTTATGAGTTGAGAAGTGATCTAAATTCTAAAAGTTAAGTTGTATTCTATAATTAGGTCAAAACCCCTTATAGTTACTCTCTAACAATTGTATTAGTTAGGGTAAAAGAAAATCCAATGGACTTAGGTTGGTTTAACAACCATTCATAAATCCTTTAATAGGGTGAAATTCCAAGTGAATGTTTTAAAATCCTCTAACTAGGCCCACTTCTAATAGGGTGGTTAAATCCTTTAACCAGGTCACATTTAATAGTGTGTTGTAGCCTTTAACAGGGCTGGCCTTTTAGAGGGCATCACTTCAAAAGAGTGAGAATTGAGTAGCATGTTACTAGTGGTTTTTTCCAAATTGAGTTTCCACGTAAATCACTATGTTATGTGTTGTTCTTTTCATGTGTTATATTTGTATGTTGATTTATAGTAACTTGCTGAATAGGAAAGTTAAAGCTTGGATGAATGAATAAGTTTGATGGGCACACTTTACTTGATGAAAAAGTTTGAATAGGACTTTTGGACCTTGAATAATTGATTCACCGACCACGCCCCCCCCCCTCTAAGTTATTCTAAAGCATTTCTAACAAAAAGATCTTCAAATGGAAGTTTATAAGTTGGGAAAGACCATTGAAAACTAGGAGATTGAGATACATGTCATACCACAACAACTGAATAAAGCCAAAGATGCTTTGAAGAGTTGCCTCTAGCAAAAAATGATACACAATACAAAGAGATTAACACCACAAAGTTATTTGTAAATGGTAACTCTAGTGAATTAAATGCAACAATTGTAGATTTGATAGAAAAGACTAAATCACAAGTTGAAGAGATCAGAAATCTCAAGTTGGAACAAGAATATCAAGCTATACTACTATGTGAAGTGATTTAAAAGAAGAAGAAAGCTATAGAAGACAAGGCCATGATTGAAGAAGACAAAAGAATTTTGGCTAACAGATTGGAGGAAAAGTTAGTAGAGCTATCTAGGATCTCAAACATGCAATTGGACACCTTAAGCCAAATGATGAATGCTCATCATGAGTTCAATATCAAGGACATTGAGATAACAACATTGAAGTTATAGAATGAATAGCTGCAGAATGACCTGAAAAGAGAAAAGGAATTTGCTGAAACTTTCAACAAGCCAAATGAAGCCATCAAGTACTTTGAGCAACTACTAAAATTTCCTAGATCTAGTAAAGATACATCAAGATTGGGCTACATAAGCACTGAAGAAGGAGAATCATCCAAAGTTTCTAAGGAAAGGAATAATAAAGGTAAGAACTCTAAACCTACCTATCATCATTATGGTAAGAAAGGACATACAACTAATGTTTGTAGGAGTTAGAATGCTAAGCCAAAGAACATGACTCATTATCACAAGTGCAATAAATAAGGTCATCAGGCACATGAATGGAGAACTAGAACCATGCATGCATCAAAATTTGAAGGATACTACTACAATTGTCAGAAGTTTTGACATGGAGCCTTTGAATGTAGATCCAAGTCCACATGGTCATTAAGCAAGCCAAAAATGATAAGAAGTTATGAAATCCTATTAATTGGGATTACAATACAAGAAACATCTATCATTATTGTCAAGAGTATGGACACATCCTTGAGAATTGCATAAGAACATACTTCAGTAGTAACTACAACAGATGGTTGAGTCAAACTACATGCTTTAACTATTTGAAGACTAGTCATATCAGCAAGCATTGCCCAACAAGTTCAAAGGAACCTAATTTAGAGTTCAAAAAAGAAAAGGCAAAGAAGATGTTGAACACACTAGAGGAGAGATGATCAAAACATGGAAGAAGAAAGATGGATGCAACACATTAAATGAAGGGATCACTTCACCTAATAGGTCAAGTGGTCGCACCTCATCAAAGTAAGCTAAAACGAGGTATGTGGGACTAATATTTAAAATGTTTTATCATACATCAGTTCCAAAAGAAGTTAGTATAGAAAAAGATATATTAGCATGAAGAAAGATGCAAGATAATGAGGAAATTCCAAGGTCAAATTTTCACATTACTATTGAGTGTGAAAAATCCTCTTTAGATATCGAGTAAAATACTAGTATGTGCCAAGCTATCAACCAAAGTCAATTGGAGTGAAGTTAGTAGTAGTTTTTGAGTGAGAAAAATTTCTATGGGTGTTGAGTAAAGGTAATTCCAATAGTTTCCAAGTGCTGGTAAAATTAATGGATGCTAAGTGAAATAGAAATTGTATTGAAGCCAAGTTTATAGTTGTAATACACCATGCAATAAATATTATATTCTCAAAGGTATAAGGTCAAATTTCACATTTTTTTGTCATTACAAATTCAGAGCAAGAGCAAGAAAAGTGAAGAAGAAATCTACAAGTGAGATCAAAGCATTTGCATGGATCATAGTGAAGATCAAGCACTAGTTCATCGATTTTAAAGGTATTTTTCTTCTACTGAGCTACACAATTTCATATTTGTTAAACCCTAGATTGTCAAAATGGCATCTAGTTCAAGAACTATGAAAGAGAAAGAGGTGTTTGATGTTAAGTTAGTTAGCAATGAGGTTAAACAACCACATTTCAAGGCTATACTAGAAGTTTCCTATAAGAATGACCCAACATGAGCGTTATGTATGATTCCACCTAAGGTTGTAATGGTACGAGATGTAAGAAAGTGCTATAATTGTAAGGTACAAGGCATTGGAGGTATGGAAATCAGAAAAGCATATGAAAAATTGTGTGAAAATGATGTATTGAAGGAGGAATTCAAGATTGTAGAGAGAAAGGTCTTAACCCTTGCCCTAGATTTCCCTATAGTTTTCAAAACCAAGTGGATCAAAGTAGTTTTAAGCAGAATACATGATGGATGTCTATGGTTAGAGGGTGGAGCTATTAAAATTTTGAAGATAAATTATACATAGGGTTACTGGATACCCGACCCTAGATTGGCCCAAGACATTGAGGAGTGATTCCAAAGAGGCAATAGAGACAAATAGAGGGGCTAAGTGGAACAAGCATGGAATGACCATTGATACAATAATAGATCCACTTCTTGACTTTTTTGTTATAGTCATATCACATAAGTTCTATCAATCAAGTAGACTAAATAGTGTTCCCTAGATAGATGTTGATGTAGGTTATAAGATTATCAAGAAAGATCATACCAATGATCTTGTAGAACTCCAAATGCAGCAAATAATGGAGAACCTAGGAGCAATAAAAAAGTCAAAAAGTGTTCAATATAAATTTGGATCAGTACTGGTATGCATATTTTTCTATGTACAAAATGAGTTCCCATCTTTTGAAAAAATAGGATGGAAGACCAATAGGTCAATTGCAGTTCAAATTAATGAGTATATTGAGAAAATGAGAGAAACTTTTGAATCAATAATGATAAGTTATTTTGAAGACTTTAAGAATTCTATAAAATAGAGGTTAAGGATTCCTATTTCCTTAGTTGAGAAACACTACAATGACATTTTTTTCCTTGTAGACATTAACTATACTTTCATCCAGGCTGTTGTACGTAGAGTTAGATGACTAAGGCCTCTAGGATAGAAAATTAATGTTGATGAAGCCTTAGCTACTATCACTTCACTTCTTGAAAAAGAAATTGATAAAAGTGCCAAAATTTTTGGTAATTATGATGTTGTGAAGTCAAAGGTTGAGATGGAATTCAAGATAGCCTCAATTTTGAAAAAGGACAAATGGTGAGGAAACTGAAGGCTACATTTGGAGAAGGTGTAGGAGATAATGATTAAGAAGATGATGAAGAAGATGAAGAGCAAGAAGAGGTGTGAGGTCAAGAACCTCTTTCTTTAACCTAAGGCATGGGTGAAAATTAGGAAGAAGAAGGTGGCAAGGAGGAAGAAGCCAAGGAAGCACCAGCAAAGCCTAAACCAAAGAAGAGGAAAGCTAAGGCATAGCCTACAGCTAAATGAAAAGAAAAAATGGTTGTCAAACCAAGTGCAACAAAGCCTATAGCTCTAGCAACAAGAGCCAGTACAAGGGAAACTACTCAAAAAGCCAAGGAGCAAGCAAAAGAGAAAACAAAGGCTACTTAACAAAAGGGGCTAGTATAGAAGAAAACAAGAAGAAAATACATAGCACAACCAGAGACAAATGATGAGAAGATAGAGTCTGAGTATACAAGTCAATTTAGAGTGGTATGTCATACACCTAAATTTGATCTTGAAAATATTTGTGATAATATTAGAGATAATGCTGACTTAATAGGATTAAAAGGTATTAATTTTGAAAAACTTGGTAGAGAAGACCAAAATATGATAGAAGAGTCAGTGTATGCCATGATGGTAAAATTCAAGAACACTCCTCTTGAATTGGATAATACAATGCCAAAGGAATTGTATACAATTGTAGAGAATAAGTGGCATTACTGCCTGAACATGGAGAAAGAAATAAGGGAATCAAAATTAGAACAAATGATGCTAGAGTTATCAAGGGGACAAATTTCCAAGGCAAACAAGAAGTATGGAAATCAATTTGAACCCAAATATAGAGCTTTTAGTATTCTGCAGAACAAAATTGAGGATGTTGTTAAGAAATCCACAAAAATATGGAAATTGATATATGGCTTGACTAAAATTAAAGTAGGTGAAGAAGATCCCTTTGAGGGTAGAAATAACAAGGAAGATAGAAAAAGAAAAGTAAAACAACATTGTGGAGGAGACACCAAAGAAGTCAGATGAAATAGCAATAGTTGAAGAGCAAAAAATAGAATAGAGTGTGCAAGACACACAAATGCTAGCTATGAGCTCTCCACATGACACAAACACACTTGTAAAAACTATAAAAGTAAAGGATCTTCTTGATAGTTCACCTTAGAAAATCAATCCATTAATTACAAAGGATCTAAAGAAGATCCTTGACCAAATCACACTATAGGCTAGATTATGTGAGAACCCTGTGTTGGTCAATGTGGATGAACTTCAAAAAGTAGTAGCTAATATAACAAGGGATAAGGTGAATACAAAAGAACCACCTTCTATCATCCCTTCAGCTACTAGTGGTCAACCTTTAGTGCAAACACCACATAATACATCTACAAAGGTTGATACTACCATAAAAGTTGTCATGGTTGAATAAAAAACACAGATTGCTCAAGAGGAGAAAACTTCAGAAGCACAAATAGGATAGACAGAGGTATTTGTACTTGATACACAAACACAAGGAGTAGGTCATATATTAATAATTGATCAAGACAAGAATGAAGAAAAGGACACACCAAAGGAGAAAGAGTAAAAGCCATACAAACATTGGTAAATTTACCAACATCTGGCTCTCCAATAAAAGTCCTTCAAAGGCCAAGCGCTGATGCAATACTATTGTAGATTTTAGCACTAGGCTCCAGCTCATTGATGCAGGAGCATCCAGAGGTATAAGGGCAATCCTATGTCACCCAAACAAATATACTTAGACTTAGTTTCTATTTCATATGTTTTCATTTTTGGATACCCATTTGGGTCAAATAAAGGTTCCAACTCTCACAGTTCTACTATCAGTGTTCGTGTAAATCTCAAAAAAATAGGAGTATGTAATTGAGCCATCATTTTGGTGAACTAGGAGGTGTAAATTGGCTAGATGAATGTAATTGTAATTTAGAGCATTCCAAAAAAAGAATCAAGTCAAAAGGCCCCACGGTTTGAAAGTTATTGCAGCTTTTCAAGTTGTGGAGACCTCCTAAGAATGCTTCAAAGTCAAGTTAGGGGCATTAAATGACCTCAAAAAGGGCCAAAAAATGGGGGACAATAGAAGCTGGTCTATAGGGCTATAGAGTGCTTCGAGAGCTTTTTAGAAATGTAAACAGTTCATCAATCAGAGCTACGGTTCAAAAGTTATGCCTCCCGAAAGTTCGGTTACCATTTCTGGATTCTTCTAGATTTGCACCGACTTCTAACGCAGCTTTTGGAACCTTCTATTTGGACGGTGGATGCCTACTAGCACTTTCTAGAATGTACTCCTAGTCCTTAACCCTCCGAGGTCTATTTAAGGAGATTTTTGGCATTGTAAAAGGCAGTTCGGAGTGGAGTTTGAGAGGAGGTACTGAAAGGAGAAATTATCTCCAAATTTATGCTATTGTAAGCCCTTAGGGCATGCTTTGAAGTTTATTTTCCTGTACTATTTGTACTAGCTTGTTTTCTTAGTTAATATAATTTTCCCTTTTCTGTTGTGTCCATTTTATTCTGTGGTTGTGTCCCCATCACTCATCCAAGGTTTCCAAGGTATTTCACTATGGTGATGCAATTTTAGATGAATAGATAGTGATACCTAAATATGACTATGCAACCATGACATTAGAATAGATAAGTATAATGCAAGAAGCCTTGGAGAGAAAGAAAACTCAAGAAATTCCTCAAAAATAGTATAAACAAAGGCAAGAATCAAAAGAGATTAAGGACATCTTTATGGATTCCTTTAGCTTGCAAACACCTGAAGAATCCAAGCCCATATTAGAACAACTATTAGAAATTGTGGAACAAGTGACGAATGAAGACCAAGATGATAATACTAGACTTATGCAATGGCCTGAGAGGAAATTTCAAGGGAAATTTAATGAGAAAATATCTAGTGAAACAACACTATCACAAGTTGAGTTGGCTACCAAAATTGAGAAAGTGAAGAAGGTACTTGAGAACATATTGTTGGCATAAAGGTATTTTCCATTAGTGACAACACTCATTACATAGTTCAAATTGAGCGTCGAAGACACAGTTCAAACTGAGCGTCAAAGACACAGTTCAAACCAAGTAAAGTTGCACTTAGTGTTAACCGAGTGGAGTGTTAACCAAGTAAAGATAGAAGCAGTGTTAACCGAGTAAAGATGGATGCAGTGTTAACCGAGTGAAGATGTACTTAGTGTTAACCGTGTAAAGATGGACTCAGTATTGACCGAGTGAAGAAGGACTCAGTGTTAACCGAGCTCAGTCAGTTAACAAAGAAATCAGTTTTTATCGAGTGACACTATATCTACCGAGTCACCAATGGTTACCGAGTTCCAGGAAATGTTGTATGACTAGTATGAACCGAGCCCCTACCTCTACCAAGTGCATGACGATGCTGTGTAACATAGTGGATGCCGTGTATCAGAAGGTCATCAAGACTGTCTAAAGAACCCAAGTTTATTTTACTATTTGGTCGACTCAGTTATATTTTTTTTACTTTTGTTCAGCTGACCTTGCATCTATAATTATTGAAATGGTATATAATACAGATTTGTAATGGATAAGTGACATGTATGAATATAGAGTGATACAAGAAACAGATGCGAATTCAGCAACGAAGCAGTATATTAGCAAGGTTCACAAGGTACAGTAAAGACTTCATCAATCACAAAAGGTGATTATTTCAAAGAATCTAACCAAGGTATATGTAGATCTGATTGGTTCATTATAACAGGTGAATCATCTAAAATCCTCTAACAAGGTAGACTTAACAGTCTTTGTATAAATCTCCTAACATAGTGCATACTTTTAAGGTATGTTTTAAATCCTTTAACAAGGTGGATCTAGCAATCCTTTTTGCTCCTAAAAAGGTATATCACCAGAAGTGATCATTGTATGCCTTAACTGGCTAACTTCCTACTGTAGAAAAGAAGCTTTGTGGGTTTCATCCCCACCCCAATTTTACTTTCTATTTTGGAAGGTTTTCGAGTCACCAAATCTCTGTGCATATGTGTTATGAATATTTATTTATCTCTTGCATGCATCAGATTAGGTGAATGAATGATTTTCCAATTTATGCTGAATTAACTTAAAAGTTGTAAAGTTATTGATTCACCCCTCCCCTCTTAGTAACTTGTTATATCTTGAATATTTCCAACAATTGGTATCAGAGCTATTTGGTTCTCAGGACAAAGCTTGACAGCTTGAGCAAAGATCAAATTCAATGGAGATATTCAGACTGGAGAAAGTTATAGAAAATGAAAAGTTAGATCTAGAAATGGCCATGGTTCAACTCAAAGAAGCAAAGGAACATCTTTCTCAATCTCTAAAAAGAAGAAAGGAACTTGCAAGACAAATGAATGATCATCTTTATGTTGAAGAAAGGATTGAAGATTTGTTACCATCAAGTAATTCAAAAGAAGCTAACAAAGCAATCAAAGAACTTCTAGAAAAGAATGGATCTCTGCAAGAAGAGGTAAGCAAAGCTTAAAAGAGAGCAAGAAATACAATCAATTAGGCTATGTGAAGTTTTGGAACAAAGAAACAAAGCACAAGAAGAATTGGAAGATAGAAGTCATGAAATTCATAATCAATCCCATCAACATGAAGATCTTATAAACCAACTCTCTAATGCAAATGAAGAAATGAGGATTCTCAGAGCACAAAATGAAAGAATAAGGAATGATTTAAATACTGAAAAGCAAATCAATGAAAGTCTACAGAGTGACTTAAGAACTGAGAGAAAAATCAATGAAAGCTTGGAAAATGATCTAATCTCTGAAAGGCAAGTCAATGAAAGAATGATAAAATCCCAAATAGATATAAATCAATTAAATCAAAAAAATGAGGAAAACCTTCATAGACAAAAGGGTAAAGGTGGTCTTGGATACAAGGAAGAAGGTGAATCCTCCAAACAAGGTGAGCAAAGGAATAAAAGACCCACTTTTAATCATTGTGGCAAGGTAGGACATACATCAAACAAATGCTGGAGCAATGGGAAAGCAAAATTCAGTGGCAAATGCTTCAATTGCAATCAGCATGGTCATAATGCAAGTGAGTGTAAAGAAAAACCAAAATTTGAAGGCAACTATTACAAATGCAAAAAGCATGGTCACAAAGCATTCCAATGCAAAACTAAATCATTCAATCTAGCTAAATAGATTGTCAAAGCCATATTTGGATGGGACTACAACACCTGGTGCAGATGTCACTATTGTGGAGAATATGGACATTCTGGCATAAATTGTGCTAGACATCACCTAAGGAAAAAGGACACTGCAGTAAGATGCTATACATGTACAGAACTTGGTCATATAGCTAAAAATTGCATGAATATCAAAAGAATTGAAGATGAGAAGAAAATCAAAGCAGACAACATTCGGAAGCAAATGAAGCAATAGTGGATTCCAAAATCTATCGAGCAAAATAAATCAAATAATGGAAATATCACTCAAGTAATGAGTGATTCCACCATATCCAATTAATATTCATAAAAGAAAGATTGGAACTAAATCCTCCAAGATTTATCCTAAGCAGCTCCAAAGGAAGAAGGATGATCAAATCAGTATTTCAGATACACTTTGACTTCAGGATGGTTCAAGACTTTACCGAGTTTGGTCGGGTGCAACAAAGCTTCATTAACCAAGTAGCAGCTACCGAGTTAGGTCGGTAAGAGACTTTACCAAGTTTGGTTGGGTGCAACAAAAGTTTCATTGACCAAGTTGTGTCAACCGAGGAAGGGCGGTTCGTGACCTAACCGAGTTAGGTTGGTACTTCAATATTTTCATTTGATCACCGAGTTGATAATATCTATCGAGCTAGTGGATGACAACCTGTCATTTCATCTACCATCGTACCAAAACATTTATGGTGAGTTTTTTGTCAAAAGGGGAAAAAATTGATCTCATTTTTCACTATGAACAAAGAGCTAAGTTATCTTCTGCGATTCCAAAGCGAGCTTAAAGCATTTTCGAGCGAATTTTTTCAAAAGGGAAAAGAATCTGTTCAGAATTTTTCCACACCTACCGAGTAGCAATGGCATCCGGAAGTGGTAGCTCCAAGAAAAAGAAAGGCTCAGAAATGCTGGTTAGAGGAGAGGAATGGAAGACCTCGAACTTCAAATTGGCACCAGCAATTGCAGAATCATTGGACCCTAACGATGCTCAGTCACAAATCCCTCCAAAGGTACTTCTTATTAATGACATTCTCTCTCATTTCAAGTGTTTCATTCAAGAACTTGGAAACCTAGAAATTGACAATGCCCTAGGTGAAATGAATGTAGATGCAGGAGCTAGCTTCACAAACTTCAAAGCATTGAAGTTTGAAACCAGAATAGAACAAGAGAAAATGCAGATTGAGGAACTGGTACTGAACAAAATGGGTAAATGGAAATACTCCCCAGACTAGATAGCCTCTTAGATCTCCAAAGAGCTATTGGAGAGGTTGCAACCAAGATGGGAAGCTGCAACCAAGACTATCAAAGACATTTATGAGCAGACCTTGAGGAATCTCCTGCCGAGTCTCACTGATGTTGAAGTGAAGAAATCACTGAAAGATCATGAAGGTAACATGATGATTAGATTCCACACTTGTTTGATACTTGTCAGAGACATTGAGCATGTAGTAAATGATGCAACAAACATGTGGAAAAATATCTATCATCTACACAAACCTAGTGATGATACTGTTGAAATCAAGGATAGTGACAACAGTGATGATAATGATGATGATGATGATCATGGTGATGACATTAAAGACATTCCAGAAAACTTGCAATCATTAATGTTAGAAGTTGAGGAAGAAGCTGAAAGAGAAATAAAGGAAGAAGCAGAACAAACTAAGGAGGAAGAAGATCCACTAATAATTGCAGCCGAAGTCATTGCATCTCTTCCTCACTCTCCACCTAAAACAGGAACATCAACTATGGAGATAGCTTCTATTGGTGAGATTATGAGCTCAATAGCCTCATCAATTGATCAATACTCACCTGTCTCCTCTCAGCTCCGGGTACCATCTATGCAAGTATCTACCACTTCATTAACTGAGTTGCAGCCACCTTCTTTGACTGAGTTATCCTTAGTCACAGCAGTAAGTTTTTCAAGTATATCAACTTCTACTGCAAAGTGTACAGTAAGTGTACCTATAGGTACTACAATTTTGACTTCTCCTGCTCCAATTTTGGCAACTGTTAGTTCTCCCACTCCATCCTGTATAGCAATGTTGGGAGCAACACCAATTTTTGATACTATGAGCACTTCTCTCAGTCTTTCTCTAGTTAGTCCTATTCTAGTTTTGTTAGCTAGTCCAGCATCATCAACTATTGTTTCAATTTCAAAGGGCAAAGATGCAGTCACTATAGAAAAACCAAAAAGATACATATTTTCTAGTAAGGCAGTGGATGAGGAAATAGATCTGGATAAGGACATTGTCATTCCTAAGATAGATCTAGATACTACATGAGTTGATGAAATGAGAATGATTAGTCAGCTAATAGAGTAGAAAGCTAGGCAAAAACAACTGAGGCATGAGAGAGACCAGGAATATAGCATTATTGAGAACGCTAAGAATATCATAATGCATGCTATAGGTGTTGAAGTAGATTCTACTCAACACATTTTGATTCAGTTAGAAGAGGTTGTATATAAATTTAATGAGGACAGCTCCGGCCAAGAGAAATTGATTGAAAAGGTAGAGAAGAAATTTGACAATAAGGTGCTTGAGCACATCGCTCAGCATATTGCAGAAAAAAAAGGTAGAATTGTCTACAATTTTGAGTAATTTTGAACATTCTTTTAATAATGTAACTTCACTTTTTGGAAAACTCTGTGATGTTACTAAGTTTACTATGGAAACAAAAGAAAAGTTGAATAAAATTGATATGGATACGAAGGTCAGTGCCCAAACGCTGCAATCTGACCACAGTGCAAGTTCATCTCATCATCTGAGAATAAGGTTTTTGTCAGAAGAACAGGCAGAATTGCTGAGAGAGGAAGCAAGGATCAAGTCTACTCTAATTGACATCTAGAATATGATCCTTCCTATCATGGACACAATGAAAAAGCATATTACTCACTCTAAAACATTGATCCATGACAACAACTTCTCTATTGCAGATCACATGATTGAACTCTCTGCAGAAGTTCAAATTGCACTCTCCACCAGCAAAATTTTGCAAGAAAATTGGGATAAGAATTTGGCTCTTATTCTCAAGGTACATTTAGAATTTCTCTCTCATTTTGGAATCTTCATGTAAATATATACTGTTTGGCATTATTGTCAAAAAGAGGGAGATAGAGTTCAAGAGCTAACTATACATACGGGAGATATATGTAAATAAAAGGATATATGTTGCAAAATTTGCAAAAAGATCAATTTTGAACTGTATATCAATTTTATTTTGCACATAAACTTTGATTCATAATTGTTTTTGTCACTAATGCCAAAGGGGGAGATTGTTGGCATAAAGGTATTTGCCATTAGTGACAACACTCATTACACAATTCAAACTGAGCGTCAAAGACAGTTCAAATTGAGTAAAGTTGCACTTAGTGTTAATCGAGTGGAGTGTTAACTGAGTAAAGATAGAAGCAGTGTTAACCGAGTAAAGATGGACACAATGTTAACCAAGTGAATATGTACTTAGTATTAACCAAGTAAATATGGACTCAGTATTGACCGAGTGAAGAAGGACTCAGTGTTAACTGAGCTCAGTCGATTAACAAAGAAATTAATTTTTACCGAGTGACACTATATCTACCGAGTCACCAATGGTTATCGAATTCCAGGAAACGTTGTATGACTAGTATGAACTGAGCCCCTACCTCTACCGAGTGCATGACGATGTCATGTAACGTAGTGGATGCCGTGTATCAGAAGGTCATCAAGTCTATCTGAAGAACCCGAGTTTATTTTACTATTTGGCTAACTCAGTTATATTTTGTTTACTTATGTTCAGCTGACCTTGCATTTATAATTACTGAAATGGATAAGCGACATGTATGAATATAGAGTGATACAAGAAATAGATGTGAAGTCAGCAGCAAAGAAGTATATTAGCAAGGTTCACAAGGTGCAGTAAAGACTTCATCAATCACAACAGGTGATTATTTCAAAGAATCTAACCAAGGTATATGTAGATCTAATTGGTTCATTCTAACAAGTGAATCATCTAAAATCCTCTAACAAGGTAGACTTCACAGTATTTGTATAAATATCCTAACAGAGTGCATACTTTTAAGGTATGTTTTAAATCCTTTAACAAGGTGGATCTAGCAATCCTTTTTGCTCCTAACAGGGAAGATCACTAGAAGTGATCATTGTATGCCTTAACCGGCTAACTTCCTACTATAGAAAAAAAGCTTTGTGGGTTTCATCCCCACCCTAGTTTTACTTTCTATTTTGGAAGGTTACTGGATCACCAAATCTCTGTGCATATGTGTTATGAATATTTATTTATCTCTTGCATGCATCAAATTAGGTGAATGAATGATTTTCCAGTTTATGATGAATTAACTTAAAAGTTGTAAAGTTACTGATTCACCCCTCCCCTCTCAGTAAATTTTTATATCTTTGAATATTTCCAACACATATTCTCATTGTACACAAAATTGTGTGATCTAACACTCTTTATAGAAGAAATGAGCCATAGGATTCTGAGCTTGGAGACCAATTTGAAACTCTCAGGCATGCAATTACCTAAGAACCTACCTCAAAGTCAGAAGCATTTTCATTTAGTTCTTCAAACACAAAATTAACTATCTATGTTAACCATAGAAGAGGCTAGCATAAGAGCCAAGTTGATTAATATACAAGCCTCCCTTACCCCTCATATGGGAATACTCCAAAAGGAACTAGCTTATGCAGAAATAGTGTTAAAGAAAGATCCTAATCTTTTAATTTTGGATGGACTAGTTCACCTTGTAACAGAGACTACTATCCAAATAAAGTCCTTAGATGTTGCATTAGACAACAAGGATGCTACTCTACATATTATAATGGAAGTTCACAAGAACTTTTTTGACAAATACACAATCAATGTATAGACCCTTTGACATTAGTGTCAAAAAAGGAGGAGATAATAAAGAACAAAGGGGGAGATAATTATACAAGGGGAGAGATAAATAGTATCAATATACAAAGGGAGTTACATATGAAAGGGGAGACAAAATGAAAGAGGGAGATAACCTAAAAGGGAGAGAGCAAACAAAGGGGGAGAAAATAGAATAATAGTAGAAATAGAGTATATCAAACAGAAACAAAGTGTCAGCATTTTTGAAGACAAAGAGTATTAGCATGAAGCAAATATACTCAAATTAAGAGAAGAGATTTTGGACACAGAACAGGCACATTAACTCAATCGAAGTTACAAAATTTTGAAAATTTGAAGTTTTGTATATATGTCAAACTATGTATATATTATACTCGAGGAGATTAGATTTATTATATACAGTTAAGTGTTTTTGACACTTATGTCAAAAGGTGAGATTGTTGATCTTAGTTTGGTTTTGAAAATTGAGTGCCAACACACTTAAGTTATTTACTAAGTTCATATCAAGCTAGTAATATGTGGCAAGTATAATATGTATATATGTCAAGTTACAAATGAGTGTTGAGAAAATAGACCATGCCAAGTGATTCAAGTGTTGAGTATACAGTCAATGTCAAGCAAGTTTAGGTGCCAAGCCAAATAGAATTATAATAAGTGTTGAGCATTAGTACTATCAAGTGTCGAGTAACACAAAATGGACCTAGTTGTTTGTGATGGCACAAAAAACTATGTAAACCATTTTTATGCTGACTTATGGATAGATCTTGAAGCTTTGAAGATAAGATTGAATCTATTTGGTTTTCCTATGCAATCAACATGCAACCAATTAGAAAATTGAAAGGGACTAAGTAGAAAAATGTATGAATCTCAATCGTAGATTCATATCAAACCCTAAGCCACCAAAGTCTTTTTAAGGAAGATGAAGTCCCATAATTCAGTATGTATGAAGAAGTGATGCAAGTGAAGAATAGAAGGAAAGAAAGGGTGAATTGATCAGAAAGCATTCAAGGTGACTTAGCAAAGTGAAAGAATTGCAGAACCAATTTTTAGAATAGAGGAGAAGTAATATAGCATTATTATAATAGATTGAGAGGATCAAGATGGATATAATTGAGATCTAAAATCCACAAGGCAAAGTTTTAAGTTATCAGATCAAACATTCTATTGTTACTTTCTAACAACTGTATCAGCAGGGTAAAATCCTTTGGACAAAGGTTGACTTAATAGTCATTGTAAAATCCATTAACAGGGTGACATTCCAAGTGAATGTTATAAAAGTCCTTTAACCAAGCAAACTTCTAATAGGGTGTTCAAAATCCTTTAATAGGGTAGGATCCAAGAATCCTTTATAATCCTTTAATAGGGTAGGCCTTACATACGGAAAATCATGAAAATGGTCAAGCTATGTAACCTTAATAGGTGACACTTTATTGCTGCAATAGTGAAGAATTGTGGGTGTCATCCCCACCCTAGTTTTACCTTCTTAGATTTCTAGGTAATCATATATGGTGTCAAGTGTTTATTTGGATGCATTTACTTGACATGTTATTTCAATTTGTTAATGCACGCATTATTCTAAATTAAAAAAATTATTGGTTAAAGATTAATACATTTGGTTCACCCCCCCTCTTAGAAGTATATGTTTCACATTTTTAATTCCAATAGTGCTTGTAATATTGGTTCTTGTATGAGCTTGTGATGATCCTTAATAACACTCAATGATAATAACAAGGATGTACTTAATTGACCCTTGTAAATCACACATTGCATTTCATGATAACTTTTATATTAAGGTTTTAATTATAACTTGCATCTTAGGCTTTGCATTTTAAGTGAGAAGAGAGTCTTCATTGGTCAACTATGCTCATGCTCACATCTTTTTCTCCATTCTTGATCATATCTTCACCATTACCTTGATCTTTTTCTCATCATCATTTCTCTTCTCTTCTATCCAATAATCAAAGGGGTTAATCATATCATCTTATTCAATATATCCAAATGCTAATATTTTAAATCATTTTCAACTATCTTGGATTTTTGCAAAAATTGTACCCTTACCTAATTTCAATGTCCTGGATTTATTATCAAGATCAAAATCAAAATAAAAAATAATGTTGATTGTCAAAAATTGCAATTTAAAGTTTCTCTCTTCTATGCACAGTTGGTTATGTTAGTGAACATTTTTCCTCTTTTGCAATCTCAATTAATGTAGAGATATATTCCCAATATTAAGAAAAACTAATCTACCAAAAAATTAGTCTCTTTACTAGCAAACTCTTTGCATTTACAATGTGCATCTCCCTTAAAAGATTTTGCAATTAACTTTTATTATGAAAGAATAATTTAAAATAATAGTTTGAAACAAAAATTATAAGGAAATAACATTCAAATCATAGGAAAAAAAGTTCAAGGTCCATTCTCCAAGAAGGGCTCATCCTATTAATTGAGGAATATTATAGAGAAAATACTGTGAAGTTCTCTCCCTCAGATGGAAAGACAAATAAGATAATTGGGAAGGCAACAATGGATAAGCCTAGTCCAAAAAAAATTAAAGCCCATAATGTCAAAACTAAGGAGATTAAGGAAATGGATGTTAAGTCAAATAGTGACTTGGAATGTGAGAAGGAATGTGCTAATAAAAGGAAAAATAGAAAGAATAAAGGTAAAGCTAAAATCAAGGGAAAACCAAAGGTCAGACCTAAAGAAATTTTAGAAGATGATAAGGGCACTCTAGAAGAGGAGAATTGTGGAGAAGAGGAGGGAGAAATAGAGAGTGGAGATTACAACTCAAATAATGATGGGTATTCGATTAGTCAGGATAAATCCTTTCTTAAGTTTGGTGGTATGGGAGAAATGTGGAATCTCTAAACCTAGGAAAGAAGAAACATGACATTTCTTTGAACTCCTCCAAGGGTAAAGAAAAGAATGTTAAAGACAGTATGCCTACCCCTAAAACTAATGAGGAGAAGATGAAATCCTTGGATACCAATAAGGATGATAATATGATCCTTATTACTCAAGAGATAAAAATTGTTGATACTACCTAGAAGAATTGATGCAGGAGCATCCAGAGGTATAAGGGCAATCCTGTGTCACCAAAAAAAATGTACTTAGACTTAGTTTCTGTTTCATGTCTTTACATTTTTGGATACCCATTTGGCTCAAATAAAGGTTCCAACTCTCATAGTTCAACTATTAGTGCATTTAAAAATCTTGAAAAAATAGGAGCATGTATTTGGGCCATCATTTCGGTAAACTAGAAGGTGTGAATTGGCCAGATGAATGTAATTGTGATTTAGACCATTCCAAAAAAAGACCTCCTAAGAATGCTTCAAAGTCAATTTTGGGTCATTAAATGACCTCGAAAAGGGTCAAAAAATGGGGGACAAGCAAAGCTGGTCCACAGGGCTATAGAGCACTTCGAGAGCTTTCTGAAAATGTAAACAGTTCGTCAATCGGAGCTACGGTTCAAAAGTTATGCCTCCCGAAAGTTCAGCTACCGTTTCTGGATTCTTCTAAATTTGCATCGACTTCTAATGCAGCTTCTGGAACCTTCTATTTTGTCGGTGGATGCCTACTAGCACTTTCTAGAATTTACTCCTAGTCCTTAAGCCTTCGAGGTCTATTTAAGGAGATTTCGGGTATTGTAAAAGGCAGTTCGGGGTGGAGTTTGAGAGGGGGTGCTAAAAGGAGAAATATTCTCCAGAGTTATGCTATTATAAGCCCTTAGGGCATGTTTTGAAGTTTGTTTTCTCTACACTATTTTTACTAGCTTATTCTCTCAGTTAATATAATTTTCCCTTTCTTTTGGTTCCATTCTGTTCTTTGGTTGTGTCCCCATCAAGTGGTATCAGAGCAGGAGTTCTTGAGAGTGTGGACAGATCGCCGAACGTGAGGCAGTTTGCATGAGGACCTTGAGTTGGTTGAAGTTTGTCAAGAAGTTCTTGATTGTGTAGATAGATCGCCGAATGTGAGGTAGTTTGCACAAGGTTCTTGTGTTGCATGAGATTTGTCTTCTAAAGACTTGATTATGGAGAAGAGAAAGAAGAAGATGACTTTTGTGATTGGATGGATTCTGAGGATTCCTCGACTTGAGAAATTTAGAGCAAGAAATCAACAATCATTGCTAGTTGATTTGCAGAAGCAAGTGAATGAATTAGAAGCTAAGTTACGGAAGCAAAGAGCATGTCACCAGAAAAGAGATGTTGATAATTCCTTGGATGTGGAAAAGAAAGATGATCTAGTGGAAGAGCAAGCGGATGAAGAGGAAATCATTTGCGAACCTAAAGTTGAAGAAGATGAACGAGAAGAGGAAGAGCACAAAGATGACAAGATTTATGAACCTGAAGTAGATCAAGATGATTTGAAGATTGTAGCAATGGAGGAGAAGTATAGTGCCTTAGTTGGAGATCAAGCAAGTGGAGTAGTTACGTGCATTGTTGATGACATAAAAGAGGCAAGCAAAGATGAAGATGTCAAACAGGTAAATTCTTATGAATCATGGGATGTTGTCTTTGATATGAGTTTAAAAGATATTGATGATTTTTTGCATGAGGATCTTGTTAGTCATGTGTGGTATGCAAAGGAAGATTGGTATGGTGTTGCTGGATTTATTACAGGTGTGATTAATTCAACAAGATTGAATGAAGATGAGATTTATGCTTGGATAGAGTTCATTGCAAAGGAGAAATTTCAGCATCGGATACTTGTTCTAGCTATGTGTTGGAGGAAGAGGAAAAAATTATGTCAACAATGGCTACTTCATTTTCTGACTCCATACTCACAAAATTTTTCCTACCATGGGAGTCGGATGCAGGAGCATCATGCATCAGCAAAAAAAAAATGTGGAAGATTTGCATGTTGGTTTTCTTGTCCCTATTGAGGTGGAAGCTTGTGGTGAAGATGAAGATGGTTCTATATCTCTCTTTTGACATCAAAGTGTGGGACACACTTTTCTATCTACCAAGGGAGTCTAATGCAGGAGCATCTTGCATGGGAAAATTAAATTATTAGAAAAAAAAATAATAATAAAGAAAGAGAAAAAAAAAAATTATAAAAAAAAAAAAAATTATGGAGGAGAGAGAAAGTGACGAAAGTGGAAGGAAAATAATAAAAAAATAGGAAAAAAAAAAAAGGAGAAAAGAGGAATTTCTATTTTCAAGGTGCATGGGTGGCATAAATAGAAAAATAAAAAAAAATTGTTGTCATTACATTAGTCGAGGTGTGTAGGTGGCATCTTAGAAGTTTGTGGAAAGTTCCCTAAATCATGCATTTAATATTTGTTGGGTACTTAGTTGTATTTGGGTGGGAATTTAATATTTATTTCAAGGTAGTAGTATTTACCTTTTATCCCACATTGCTTGTGTTTGTAATTTCTTGGGTTAGAAGTGCCTATTTAAGCAAGGCTTATAATCATTTGTAATCAAGTTCAAGAAATGGAAGCTCTTCTAATGGAAGTTGGAGAAATAGAAGCTCTTCGGATGTAATTTCTTGTAGAAGCTCTTAGCGAGCAATCTCTCTTCTATTGTAAGAATTTGGAGTTTTTCCATTTGGAGAATATTCTAATGAATTTCAAGTATTTATGGAAGTTTTATGAAGCATTTTGTCATCTCTCTTGTCTCCATATTATTGCATTTTTGGTTGTGAGTTGGTACGGGTGGTGTGGCCCGTCATCAAGAATGACACTGATGAAAAGGCTTTGGCTAGAGAGAAAGAATCTATGGCTAAAGATATCCAGAATGATTTGATCATCTCGAGTATAACATTTCTCATGATGTTAATTAGGAGATGAATATTAGTGGGAAGCTTATGTTTCTTAACAAAGCCAAATTGAAGGTAGACATGACTCTTCAAGTAGATACTTGGCTCTATAATGAAATCATGACCCTAAAGAAAATTGTTAAAGACCTGCAAAAAAGTCTAGATATTGGAAAAAATAAAAGGACCAAGATAGAGAGTAAAGTTGGGAATATTCCTAAAAATTTGATAACCTATGAAGTTGGGCTGTGGTAATTGGTCAAGGATAGCAGAAAACATATGGAAATGATTACTTCCAATCTATGTTCAGTGATGGCTAGTATTAGTAGAAGGAGCAATTAGGAAATCATCCCTATGCCTTCCAAGATGATTGGTGGACCAAGTAGAAGGACTAGGCCGAGTACAAAAAGGGCCATTAAAGTTGCTCATATCTCAATTGTTGAAGGTCTCCTTCAAGAGGTTGTTGATACTGCCAAAGACTTGACTAGGGCTATGGAGGACCTAGAGTAATTTCTTGTTGCTACTAGTTGTTGGTGTATACATGCAAATGTGACCTCAGATCTTTCACCTACACTTCAACATGGTCATTAGATGCAGAGTTGTTCCAGAATAAACATGGAGTCATTTATCAAAGAGGCCTGACAATGCAACCTACTGCCTTCTAACTAGAAGGATTGTGCCTATATGCTCTCAAACTAAGAAGTAGGCAACCAAAACTTTCTAGAATGAAGGAATTTATGTAGAGTATGATTATGCAATTAATATATATGAAGTGCAAGTATTAATCTAAGAAACAAAATATACTAAGCTAAATGTATGCATCTTTAATCTAAAATGATATAAAATGCTAAGCCAAGTGTAAAAGCTAGAATTTAAATGAGTAATCACTTTGACAACAATTCAATACAATTCAAATTCCAACATCTGTAATGAGGATTTAGAAGCCTCTTTTATAGGAATCCTAAAATCCATCAATGGTCAAGATTAATTGGGATGAACGGTTAATATCAAAGAGGAGATTCAGTTGAAATGGAAACTTCCTTGTGCAGGTGAAGTTAACTATTTCAGATCTGAGTGTAATGAGTAGTTAACTAAGCTTTTCATGAGTGTGAGAACAAGTTAACTAAATTAATTCCAATTCAAGAGATAGTTCACTCAGAGTTTCCATTTTGGAACTGAAGAGATGATTTTAAAAGATTATTTAATTTAATAAGATGAGATATGACCTCATAAATGCCTTTTTTATTTAATTGAATAATCTCATTCAATTAATTAAAGTGAGCATAAATATTATATTAAATTTTTTAATTCCTTAGTACATTAGCCTTATGAGATAATTTAATTTAATTTTTGTATAAACACTTTATATTTAAATTAAATATAATCAATAGGTTTAATCTGATTAATTCAAGTCAATACTTTAGGAATTAAATAAGTAGCCTGATCAATGCAAATTAGAGTTTCTAGCATTTGACAATTAAGTCAAGTAGTGAAAATTAGAATAATAATTGCCTATTAAAATAGGACTTTAGGGTTGATCAAAATAGACCAGAATTGGTTAACATTGAAATGAGCCAATTTTGGGGTATTACATGTTGCCCCTCTTTGAATGAATGTGCAAATGACACGTTCCATTTAAAGAAAAACATAAAGCATGATGCATGGATCAAGAAATGAGATTGATTTTTCAATTTGATGATGTAGAAACCAATTGATAAGCTTTTAAATATTATCTCTAGAATGGAGCTTAATCTTAAGGAATCCGGATAGAACACCTAGATACCTAGAGTTGATAAGATTGATTTCGAAATTAATGACATAGAGACCAATTCATAAGCTTTTAAATATTATCTCTAGAATGGAGCTTAACTTTAAGGGATCTAGATAGAACACCTAGATACCTAAGCTGACTAAGCTTTAAAAGATTATCTCCAGAATAGAGCTTAACCTAAAGGGATCTAGACAGAACACCTAGATACCTAAGTTGACTAAGCTTTAAAAGATTATCTCCATAATAGAGCTTAACCTTAAGGGATCTAGATAGAACACCTAGATACCTAAGTTGAATAAGCTTTTAAAGATTATCTCTATAATAGAGCTTAACCTTAAGGGATCTAGATAGAACACCTAGATACCTAAGTTGAATAAGTTTTTAAAGATTATCTCCAGAATGGAACTTAACCTTAAGGGATCTAGATAGAACACCTAGATACCTAAGTTGAATAAGCTTTTAAAGATTATCTCTAGAACGTAGCTTAACCTTAAGGGATCCAAATAGAACACCTAGATACCTAAGCATGAAATATAACAAGATCCAATCATGAGTCATAAAATCATCCTCAGAACAAGGCTTGATCCTCAAGAGTTAGGATTTAGACTATCTAGATACCTATCCACCAAACTCTGACCAGAAATGTTATAAGGTTGATTAGTTGATCAAAAGATGAAATAGATGACAAAGATGCTACATAGGGGGAAGAAAATTCCCCAAGCGATGAAATTCCCTGAGCAATGAAGATTCAAATCAATTTAAAATTTAGATTCAATGATGTAATCATCCTACCCCCTCGGGAGAAAAATCGAAAGATGACACACCAAAAATATGAGGTGAGGTAGTATATTGAGAGATATAGAAGAAATTCAAGAGTCAGCAGAATATAAAAGAGATCAAAATGAGCAGAAGAAAATTCAGAGTCAATTTGGCATGATTTTGGGGTCATTAAGACCAAGTTTGACCAAAAGTCAACTAGATTTGACTAGAGTTGACTTTTTCTAGAGTAAATTTTGAAAATTTGAAGAATTTTTTGAGTTGAAAAGATTCCAAGAATCGCAAAGTATCAAAAAAATTTGGACTACACAAGTGTTTGATCACATCAATCCCAAAATTTTAAAATGTGTTTTTGAGCTATTTAAGTGTGTCAAATTTCAAATTCAATCCTGAAAATGGATTCAGAGTAGTCAAATTAGCCAGGGGGTGATTTTTGCACAAATCAAAGCACTTCAAAAAATTAGGTCAAACCTATATAAGGGCCCAAAGGGTCATTTTCAAACCATTTGTGCATTTTGTCTTTAGTGAAGAAGAGAGCTCTAAGAGGAAGATGGTAGTTCTTATGCATACACATCATTTTGAGTACTCTCGATGACATAGCTAGCCTAAAGACTATGGACCTTCAATGAGTAATTGATAATCCCTCTTTGCATTTAATTTTTTCACACATTTCAAGGTGTTTTTGTACATTTTTGTGCATTTTTTTAGGTTAGGTCAATCAGTTCTCATGCAAGGGTTTCATTCCTCACATAGACCTAATATATCTTCATGCAAAGATTCACAAGCCTAATGTTTTTTTACTCGTGCTGATGGGGAATCTTGCCCAGAGATACCCACCTCTCACTTGAGATGTGCAAGAATTTGGGTGTATCTCGCCTATTGTGTCATCCTTTCTCACGTGAGAATGTGTTCTCTTGTGTGAAGACATGAAATCTCGCATGAGAATGCACTTTCTCACATGAAAAACTAGTGTCCTTTTGAGCATATTAACTTCAAATCTTTTCATTTCATCATATTTTTGAGCAATGACTAATCGTGTGCTTGTTGTTGTTGGCCATGTGTGCAGGTTGTCTTCGATGACATCTCATTCAGGTCCCATTATTCACTAGATAGAGCTCTATTGTGGAGTCTTGATGATGCTAATATGGCACATATTGATCGATTGAGGTTAGCATATCTATGCTAGATCCTAGTAGTGTTGGTGAATCATGGCCTATTGATAGCATTGGTGGAGCATTTCCATTTGGAATGAACACCTTCCACCTACCACAAGGAGAGATGACCATCACCCCTGAGGACATCTATAGGATTTTTTCCATACCCTTCCATGGGTCATGAGTGGTCTACAACACAGTTTCTAGAGTAGGTATAGAGGCCTTGCAAACCATCTTCCAGATGGACTTGGTGATAGGGTAAGCCATCACATGGGATGAGCTCATCCATATATATGGCCCTACTCATAGGTTGGCCTTAGTTTTGGCAATATTCATTAGTTGTTTTTTGGTACCTAACAGAGGGTAGCAAGGGTTGGAGTGTGGTTGGGGTGTGATGTTATAGAGGATGCTCAATGCTCTAGAGAGATTTGGGTGGGGACAATGCATGCTCACCCACATGTTTAATGAGATGCATGAGATTATATAACATGAGAAAAGGAGCATGGCTACCAACATTTATGTTTTGCAAATCTGGACATGGGAGCACTTGCCAGTGACAAGGACCATTTACAAGGGTGCATGAGAGCCTATGGATTCGTACATATGCAGGTATAGGGGCCAACTTACCTAAGCAAGTCTGGGTAAGACTAAGCACTGGAGGACATGTCTCGATGACCTGGTATTCATGATATGTTAGCCCTAGAGAAAGACCAAGTACTAGGATGATGCTCCTCAGAAGTTGAGCCAAATATTCACCTTGTGGCCACTGCTAGGCCAAGAAACCCATATTATAGAGAGATTTCCCACCACTCAAGTATGGCGATAGGACAAGTGGCCTTAGGACATTAGCCCATATTATTGCTCATATGCCTAGGTAGCTAGAGATTTGGAGTAGGTATGGTCAGCAAGGTTGGACCCAAGGAGGTCTATGATTGATGTGCACAACCTAGTTGTAATGTAGTGGGATTATCTACTAGTCATAGCAGATGCTAGGATGATGTCTTCCTACCAAGCATATTTTGTCAGTCATCCCTTCCCATGGTTTATAGACCCCTTGGAGATGGTAGCTCCAGGACCATAGTAGGTACCACCATAGGGACCACCACAATAGCCACTACAAGGACTAGCCAAGTAGGTTAGACACCATGTGAGGTAGGTGCGGATCCCCCTTGGCAGATGGGGTCAAATCTAGGTGTTGGTGGCAGTGGGGAAGAGTCAACGAAGTAGCAGGTAGAGATGTTAGATGAGGAGATGCAAAACCAGCTTGTTGTCAAGCCTAAGGATGCACTAAGGAGAGTTAGGGAGTGGATATGATAGGCCTCTCAATGGCTAGGAGAGTTACAAGATACAGGTGGTTATACAAGACACATGGATAGTAGAGTAGGATCACGAGATCTTGAGACTATAGGAGTAGGTATAGGTAGCTGAGCGAAGAGTAGAGCTATTACAAGATGAGCTCCAACTACAAGTGGCCCAATTGGCCTATTATTTTGTAACTTACTCCATAGTGGTGCTTGATGAGGCTCAGTAGGTGCCTAGATTCTCCCAAAATGCTTGAGATTTAGGAGGTGCACACTCACCAGCCAAGCCAAACATCCTGCCACCTCCTCCTCCTCTAGGAGGTGAGGGTGCCAAGGAGAGCTAGAACTAATATATTTTTGCCTCTGATTTTTTTAATCTATCTATGTATCGATTGGTGTGACAACACCATTTTATATCATTTTTTATCACCATTGCTTGAGTAGCACCCATTTTTTGTACTAATGCATTCATTGATATATATATATATATATATATATATATGAGATTTTGAGCCAAGTATTCTATGTGCATGTCATTGTCAGTGTTTGTCTTTTAATTTGATGTACATGAGATGTTTTATGCTATGATTATGAGATACAAAACATGATGTGATGTATGGATGCATGTTTTATTTGATTTGTACATGTAGTGAAATGAATTTATGGATATATGGATGAAATTCACAAGTAAATGGACTGACATCTCATTTAGTGTTTCATTCTTTTTCTTGATAGTAATAGGTATCCCATTGGGGAGCGAGAGGACAAACCAAAGGACCGAATGCTTGTGCAGCCATGAAGAATCATGATACTTTGAAGAAGTCAATAAGCCCTCATCATGAAGGATGGAACCATATTTTCAATTGAATCATGTACTTATACAAGTGAAGTATGCAATATAAACCTATGCTAGATGCAACCTAAAACTAGATGCAACCTGAGGTCTAGTTGCCAAACTTCGACAATTATCATCACAGATCATATAACAGAGCCCCATATTTCATACAATTCTCACTAACATTGCAATCATGGAAATATGAATAGGACATATGTTATAGTTTTTTCAAGATTAAATGTAAGCATTCAAGGCACAAGAAGCTATAATGACTAGAACATTTTTCCCTTTTAATGTATCAAGTTAACATAAGCATCAAAGCATAAATGTTATGATGACTAGAATGTTGCTTGCATGTAGACACACCAAACACACAAGAGATTCATCTTATGCTAAGTATTCTATAAATATTATGTCTGCAATGACCCTTACATTCATAACCTAAGATAGAAGTGTGCTAGATATACTTGCAATGACCCATACATGCACTTAGCAGGATGAGTATCAGTATTTACTATAGCATGAAGAGTTCACTCCAACAAGCAAGGAGAAGAACCAACATTATCAATGTATCCATATAAAAGGAATCAAGGTACACCCAGCCATCCAATACAATATGGAGGCTCTTATATTGGACACCCCTCTTATATGAATGTTTCAAATTATTAGAACTAAACCACAAACAAAAAGCAAAGAAAAGATCATGCCCCCAATCATTGCTTCTCTAGTAAAAAATGACATCACCAAGTTGCTTGAGGGGACATGAGAAAAAAAAAGCAAAGAAAACAAAGAAAATCTCAATACATCCAAACAAATATATCATTTTGAGTTAAGTGTTTTAGGATTGATGTCAAGTGTCAATATTTAGAACATGTTTGAAAGAAATCTCTTCAGTAGGGTGACAACAGTAGACAAACACAGTCAGAATGACTAGTGACTAAAGTCAAAGAGGACTCTTCAATGTGAAGAACCTGAGTAGGAATAAACAACAATAGATAGACATAGCTAGAATGACTAGTGCTTGATTCAAGAGAGATCTTTCATAAAATAATCTCAAAAAGTGATGCGAGCAATAGTAGGCAGATGCAGTTGAAGCAACTAGTGATTGTCATGAAAGATATTCTATGAGGAGAATCTCAAAAAGTAGTGACCCTAGCAATAGTATGCAGACACAATTAGAACAACTAGTGACTATCGTGAAAGAGATTCTATGAGGAGAATCTTGACAAAGAGTGACACTAGCAATAGTAGATAAACACAGCTGAAACAACTGGTGATTGTCACGAAAGAGATTCTAGGACACTGAAGGGTAGTGCCCTTGAGTTATGACAAGATTTAATCTTTGGATACATGAGTGAAAATGTAGGAGAGTGACTATATAGGTCGCCAGAAGATGTGCTACAAGATGGATCATTGATAACAAGAGGTGCCTATTTGCCAGGTTTTCACCTTCTTGGTAGAGCTTATATTTTTTTCCTACCATGATGCATGTTTCCAAGTTTTCATCAATGCCACTTTTCTTGTTTTTCAAAAAAAAATTATCTTTCTCTTTTTTATTTTTTTTCAATTTTCTAATTTTTTTGTTATTGCCAAGGCACCTATAGCTAGGTTTTCACTAGGGTAATGATTTTTTTTTTGTAGTTTTTAGAATTTTTTTAGGACATTTAGATATGTATAGAGAGCTTCTAAAATTAGATCAGCTATAGAACTACTTTAGGTGGAGAGTGTTGATAAGCTCCTTGAGCATTTCTCCCTTGGCTATAGAAAGTTGATAAGCACCAGATCTGTACACTATAGTGATTATGTAAGGACCAAGCTAGTTTGGTTCAAACTTCCCTTTTTGGACCTGTTGTTGCTGATTCTTAAGATTTTCTCTCAAGATGAGATCACCCAGTTGGAAGTCATGTGGCTTAACTTTCTTATTGTAGCTTTTGGACATTCAGTTTTGATAACCTCGAAGATGATCGCACGCCACTTGTTGATATTAATCTAACAGTACTAGCTCTTAAAGATAAGATATTATGTAATCTTCATCCATGATGAGGCCTTTCATAGAGATTCTTAGAGTAGGAAAATTGACCTCTATTAGAAGCACATCATCTGCTCCATAAACTAAAGCAAAGGGCATTGTACCTATTGGAGTTCTGATACTTGTTCTGTATGCCCAAGAGCTAGATTAATCTAGAGGTTCTAGTCCCTCCTAGATTTTTTGACTATGTGATGGAGGATCTTGAGGATGGCCTTGTTGGATACCTCTACCTAGCCATTACCTTGGGACTAGTAGATAGAAGACCAATGTTTCGTGATTTTGAATATTTTACATAGCTCCTTGAGGTCATTATTTTTAAATTGCCCTCCATTGTCAATAATGATGGAGGATGGTACACCATACCTACATATGATATAGTTTGTGATAAAAAGAGCTACAGTTTTACTATTTCCTATTGTGAGAGGTACTACCTCTACCCACTTTGTGAAATAATCTATAGCCATAATAATGAACTTATGTCCATTAAAAGAAGATGGGTGAATTTGACCCACAAGATCGAAAGCCCATTGTTGAAATGGCCACAATGTGGTAGATGGAATAAACTCCCTAGCTAGAGCATGAATTAGATTCTCATGGAGCTAGCACTACTTGCAGGACTTGGCATACTTGATTGCCTGTTACTCCATTTTTGGCCAATAGTAACTAGCTCTAATGAGTTTACGAGCTAGTGTCAAGCCATTTGAGTGAGATCCACAAATGCCCTTGTGAATGTCAATTAATGTACATTTGGACTCTTCAAGTTCTAGACACCTAAGGAGTGTTTCATCGAGACCTCTCCTAAATAAGTCATCAGCAATAATGACATACCTTGAAGCATTACGAATAAGGTAACATTTTTCATTCTGGGTTAGACTGTCTAGAATAGTTTGGTCATGGAGATAGGAGTAGATGTGGTGGTAGCGAGATGAGTCTTATCCTACAATACAATAGATCATCCTAGAATCAGGAGTATCATAGGTAGGGTAGAGTAACACTTCCACTAGTAACTCATGTTGAAGATATTTTCGAGCATCTGTAGCAAGGAGGCTAGAGTAGCCATGGCATTATCTACTTTGTCATCTACTCAAGGAATTTCTTGGAAGGTGATGTGAGAAAAATATTTCTTGTTGTCATCAACCATGCATTTTTAAGGGATTAATTTCCCATCCTTTGTCCAATAAACATCATTAACTTGGTTGATTATGAGCTAGGAGTTCCCAAAGATATTTAACTGATCCACTCTCCATTCAGTCACAATCTTCATGCCATTAATTAGAGCCTCATACTCAGCAATGTTTTTGGTACAAGGAAACAAAATCTTATATGCTTTTGGCAATGAATATCTCTATGGTGTTATGAAGAGTAACCCAACACTAGATCCCTGTTGTGTGAAGGACCTATCAAAGAACATTACCCACGTTTGGTGTGTGAGCATCAGAATTGACTCATTTGGAAAATCAATGATCATTGGGAGAAGACTCTGCATAGGTGCATCTGCTACTTGAACCACAATTGCTTGCCCTTTGATAGCCTTTCATTTGACATACTAAATGTCAAACTCACTAAGTATCGTGACCCACTTAGCCAATCTTCCTATCAAAGCCACTTTACTGAGCAAGTACTTTAGTAGATCAATTTTAGCCACTAGCCATGTAGTGTGAGCAAGCATGTAGTGTCTCAACTTTTGGGAAGCAAAGACAACAGCCAAGCAAGCTTTCTCAATGATGTTGTAATTCATCTCATAAGAGATCAGTGTGCAACTAAAATAGTAAGTAGCTCTTTCCTTGTTATTGTTGTCTTCTTAAGCTAATAAGATTCCTAGAGATGTTTTAGTTGCTAAGATGTACAAAATCAAAGGCTTCCCATAGATAGGAGGCATCAAGATTGGAAAATTAGCAAGATATTGTTTTATATATGTCAAACTTTGCTAGACATCCTAACTCGAATTGAATTTCACACCCTTATGTAGAGTCTTTGTAAAAAGTTGTGATCTATCCACTAATTGTGAGATGAACCTATGAATAGATTGGAGTCTTCCTTATAGACCTCTCATTTGGTTGATGTTATAGAGTAGAGGCATAGCCATAATTGCTTGAACTTTCTCTAGATCCACCTCGATTCCTTTTGCAGACACAATGTATCCAAGTAGTTGCACTAATGTGATACCAAATGAAAATTTCTTGGGATTAAGCCTAAGACTGAATTTTTCTATGCAATCTAGGATAGGTCCCAAATCTTGTAGATAAGTATTTCATTTTGAGCTCTTGACCAAGGTATTATCCATGTAGTTCTCCATGGTCTTATGCATCATATCATGGAAAATTGTAGTGACTACTCTTTCATAGGTAGCATGAACATTTTTCAGGCCAAGTGGCATTACGTTCCAAAAAAAGGTTCCCCATGCACATGTAAAATTAGTCTTTTCCTAATCTTCTAGCATAATTTTGATCTAATTATAACCAAAAAACCCATCCATGAGTGAGTACATCTCATATCCTATTGTCATGTCCACTATCATATCAATGTTGGGAAGTGGAAAATCATCCTTAGGACGTGCTAAATTGAGATCACGAAATTCAATACAAACTTTGATAGATTTGTCATGCTTGGAGACTTGAACAATGTTGGATATCCATTCAATGTAATCAATAGCATGAATAAAACCATCTTTCAAAAGCTACTCCAATTCAGCTTTGATGAGTAACAAAACATGAGGATGCATTTTTCAAAGTTCTTGTTTAACTTGTTTAATGCCTAGTGCAATGGATAAATGATGTATAATGAGATCATGATCTAGTCTTGACATGTCAAAATATGTCCAAGCAAAATTTATCTTATTTTCTTGGAAGAAGGCAATGAATTCATCTTTTTCTTTTGGAGACAGTGACTATGTCAGTTGTATCATGTGAGGATGTTCTTCTATGCCTAGGTTGATTGGTTGTGTTAGTTCTATCAACACTGATGATCTCTCTTGAAAGTGACTAGGAAGTGCATCAAATATCTCATCCTCAGGTGCCTTAGAGAGGTTTTCACCTTTGGATACATCTTTTATTTTTTACTTTTTTGGGTTTCGACACTGCCACAATGTGGTTTTCACCATCAGACCTTCTATTTTTCTTCTTTTTAATTGTATGATTGAGATATTTGATATTAGCTTTAGTCATTTTGATGCTTTTTTCACTGGTGGAGACATTACTAGTTTGACAGTGTTCAAGTAGCAAGTAGGAGCATAGTCATTCTAGAATCTAGGGACTTCACTAGATGCATTAGAATTCTAGTCTATGAGCTCAAGATATGTGAGTGAAAGAGTAGTAGTGGGTTCAATTGCATTCAAAATATGGTCATTAAATTCTTGGACCAACAATTCAAGAGCTAGAGTAGCTTTTCCCACAAGTGTTTTCAAGTGCCTTTAAGCACTAATGTCATCAACTATGGACTTGAGGATACTAGTTGGATTAGACTTGTCTGACCTAACTATAGACACTTCACCTACTTCAAGTTGGTTTTCATAGACATGAACTTGGTCGATTTCTTTATCTATAGGTGCTTCTAAAAGGGAGTCAAATTCATATTTCTTAGAATTAGTGTTGCATGGTGATAGGCTATAGAATTCCCCAATAGTGATAGGGACATACTCACCTTCCTTATCTGTATTTTTACATAAATGCTTAACACATAATGCCTAACTAGACTCTCCCTATTGTGAATGGGAATGGTGTGGATCAATATTGTCCTTTGAAGAATCACTAGTACCATCCATAGTGTTGACATGTGGCACAAAGTCATTTGGCTTAGCAAAGAATTTAGTTAGATCATGAGGAATAGGATAAGGATAAGGATCCTCATCATTAGAATTATCTTTGTGAGCATCTGACTCAACTTTTGACTCATTTTTGAATGAACCCTTAGGCTCTAGTATGAGTTTGTTAGCCTCTAGATAGAAGGGAACTTTCTTAAAACCTAGACCAGATGTATCTATGTTTCTTCAAGCTATTGCTTCGATAGGATCAACTAGGCTGTTGTTATTGCATCCAATAGGACCAATTCTCTTATAGCCAAAGTCCTTCATGAGTCTAAGACCAGGGCCATATTTCTTAGGAGTGATCTCATGAGCTTGTTCTGTGAGGTCAACTAGGGCCTCCTCTTTGTAAAGCCATTTAGCAATGGCTCCATTTTCACTTTCATCCTCTAAGTGGACTATAACCTTGATAAAAGTGCCACTATAATTGGTTTGAGGTGTCAACACAAATGACTTCTTTGCCTCAGATGGTCTCCCATAATGACAAGGAGACTTAGGAAGAGATATTAATGACAACACTAGTTCAATGTGGTATTCACCCATGATAGTTTCTTTTAGCTTGATTGACTACTCAAGTTGCTTCAGCTTGTTATCATGATAATCAATAGATTCCCTATTAGTAGGGACAAAATTCTCAGTAGCTTTTAGCATATTGCAAGTATAGTTAGTACTGGCAGGGAATTTTATGCATTGATGGTATGTGGATAGCACAATGTGCATCTCATGTATCCATGGCCTTCTTAGCAGAATGTTGTAAGCCAAGGGAATGTTGAGGACTTGGCAAGTGATATCCCTTTCTATAGGACCAATGCAGAGGAGCAACACCACAGGACCTAGAGACTTTTTCCTGACTTCATAATATGCTTTGATAGTGATCTTGTGATGAGGATCAATAGAGTCCTCAAAATAATTTAATTGTCTAAGCAAAGTAGCAGAGATAATCTTCAACCCAGTGCCATTATCGATGAGTACCCAATGGACACATGCCTGATGTATCATGACCTCAACATGTAGAGGTTGATTGTGTGGGTGACTCAATGAATTATCATCCTCCTTAGAGGACATATAGTAAGGTGAGGTTAGCTAACCTACCATAGATTGAAATTTCTCAAGATCAAGATCTTGAGGAACAATTGCCTTAGTGAGGGCTTTGTCAAGAATCTGCCTATGAGGAGGCAAGATTTTAAGAAGATCAAAACTTGTGATTTGAAAATTAGTTTGTTTTAATTGATCAAAAAAACTATAGCTAGTGGCTACTAAATTTTTTGTAATTTTTTCATCTCTATCAGATGCATCAGCAAGGGTTTTATCTTTATGTTATTCAAGATTAGGAGTAGAAGGTACAGGGCCTTTGAGCACCAACTTGGCGTGAGAGCATATAATAGAGTTGGCACAGTATTGCAAAGATGTATTGTTAGTTGTGAGGGAAGTAGGGCCCCTCAAGACAAATGGTGTCCTAGGTTTATCATTATCTTACTTGCCCTTGATGGTAATAATGTCATTGTACTCAAAATCCATCCATAGACTCAACCATGTTGATCACATTATTGTCATTAGAATATCTATAGTTGACCTTGTTGTTAGGTTTTTCTTTTGAGCTCTCTCATTTTTCATAATATGGGAAGGGCTCCTTGAAATCCTTGTGATCTAAGTTCTTTTTATGTCCATCTACCACAATGTCATCATCATCGATCATGTCCTAGACTTTTTGATGCAAGTTTATGCAGTTGCTAGTTTTGTGCCCCTTATTTTGGTGGTACTTGTAGAATGTGGTTTCTTTCCACCATGGTGAGCATGGTTGTGGATCATAGGGGCAAGATTTTTCCAATGGTGAAATGAGTTTATTTTGTAGCAAGGTCTTGTTAACCACATCTATAAATTCACCCAGAGGCGTATACTCTCATTTAGGGCATGTAGCCCATGAGTTTCTTGGTCTATTCTTGGATGTCTTATTGTCAGAAGGAGGTTTCTCAGCATTCTTGGTTGTGTTAAGACCATCTATAAGATTAAAGGCTGCCTTAGTAGGTTTAGGAGTAACATTGTCAACAACCCCATCATGTACAATTTCTCGGTTCTTTTTGACATACTTGGGTGTGTCCTTGTTAGAGGTGGATCCTTGTTTTGTGTCCTTCTAAAGGGTAAGTTTTCCCTTCTTGACCATGAATTCCTCTACGTGGATAGCTTGTGTGACCATGTCTTCAAAGGTGGCTGGACCTTGAAGTTGGACTCTATACCCAAAATTAGGTAGGAGATTATTAGTGGAGATGTCAAGCTTTTCCATTTTAGGAATATTGCATGAATATTTAGTATAGAGTTTTCTCTACCTCTGAAGGAATGTGAGGAAATATTCCCTAGCCTTCTACTTAAGATTACACAAATCTCATATGTTAACAGGGTGTTGAATGTTATGAGAATATTGTTGGCTAAACAAGTTGGCAATTTCATCAAATGTTTTGATCCTAGGAGGCAAGTGTGAAAACCACTCCATAGTTTTACCACCTAGACTTCTTGGGAATAAATGCTTGAGATATGTCTAATTATGCATAAATTCCATAGACAAGGCACACAATTCCCACAAAAAATCTTGGGGATTGGTAGTTCCAAATTATTTATCATACTTAGGTAACTCTACTCCTCTCAGAAAAGGAAGCATGTCTATGCTCTTGTCAAATGGAAATGGACAAAGAGCATCTAAGGTGTATGTTTTTGCGGGTTTGTATTTATCACCCATCATCTGGGCTAGTTGGTCTTGTATGATTTTCAATTGTTTTTGGATTTTAGAAGTCTTAGTTTCCTCTTTAGGCATGATGATGGTTTCTACATTGAAATGATGGGGTAGCTTAGCTCCCTCTTGGGAAAGTTTGAGAAAGTAATTTTCTTTCTCTTTGTTGAGTAGGATTTCCATGACCTTTTGAAAGTTTTTGTCTTTATGACACTTTGCTATGTATTTAGGAAGTATTTCCACCTCTTCTTGTTCCTCATTAGTGTCATGGTGTTTTTCTTTTTCATTCTTAGGTTGGTCTTGGTGTCTACTATGATTACCATGTTCACATTCATAATTAGCCATTGTAGGAATGTGTTTAGTTTTAGTATGTTGTGATTGGAAAGGTCCTTTCAGAAAGAATTCAAAAGCTTTGTTCAAAGATGTGGGACCTTTGCTAGTCTTAGGATCCTCTTGATACAAAGGGGTTCTTGGTTTGTTGTAAGTTTATGGAGAACATTTGATGGACTCAAGGTGATTTGATAGGTGAAGGAAATCATGAAGATTCCTCATGAGACAAATTGGACATAAATCGTATATAAAATGGAAGGTGACCTCTTCCATGATTATGAACCCTAGCTTGACCTCACCTAAGTCTAAGGGGATAAAATGATTTTTCACTTCTTATTGTGATAGTCATAGACAAGGAAAAAAAGAAAAGACCAAGACAAGGGAAGAGTTTTTTGTACTAAGGTATGAGTAGTTTGAGTGAAGGCTAGAACAGCCAAAGATTATGACTATCATGACATAGAGTATGATCAACACTAGAGGATGAGAACAAGAAAAATGAGAGATGAGACTAGTTAAAGTATAGACCATGAGTCATTAGCCAAGAAAGATGTCATTTTTTGGGACTATTTAAAAATAGAGAAAAGGTAAACTGATGCAGGAAACAAACTAGACACGGAGCGCAAATAGCTCAAATAGATCAATTTGACAGTTTTGACTCATGATCCCACATGAAGATCCTCTGGTAGGTGTGCAAGAAAGTACATAGGCACAAGAAAAATCTTAGAAAAGAAATCTAAATTTGTGTGAAGATGTGTTGCAGGCCACATGAAGAAGTGCTAGGATTTGACAGACAAGATAGAATGTTGTCAACAAGATCTTGCACAAGGATGTGCAAGTACTTGTGCAAGGATATGGACAAAACTATGAGAAGAAGTGACCGAGAAAAAGTACTCGTACAAAATGTTGCAAACTGTGCATGAAAATTGAGACCAAACTAACAACTAAACTAGATCTTGAACAAATTTTGAAAATTTTAGACTGTTCTAGATAGATTGTTGGTTGGTTTGATAGATTTTAGACAAATAGAAAGGTTGACTTTCAAGTTGTGAGGTAGTTTTGAGTTTCAAACAAGAGAAAGTGTTTTGAACAAGACACGAAAGGCAAGCAATAGTCAAGTACAATCCAACTAAGGACAAAGAAACTCAGAGGGATGGGGCAGTCTTGACCTTTAATTTGTTTAGATAGGTTTGGACATGTTTAAGACTCGATATCAAACATGCTTTATCTCTAAAAACCAAAAAAATGGTAGAGAAGGAAAAACCTGTGTCCCACAACTTATGCACATATGTGCACCTCACACAATTGCATCACCCCCTAGAAGGCACCCATGTTTTTGGTTTATTCAAAGGGCTCAATAATATATACACTGAATGAACACCCTTTTGGTAGGGGTCAAGCACATATACCACCTTCCAATGCCTAGTAGCATTCCTATGGTGAGTTCTATAGGAGAGATTCTTCCCCCTCCTTACAATGCCCCCTTTTGGAGGTGAATTAGGTAGCTTCTAACTAAAGGTTTTTACTTGGCTTCTATTCGTATTAATCCTTAATGACTCCACAAGTAGAGTTGAGACGAGCAACCTGCACCAACATCTTAAAGTGTACACACATGCTTAGCAAGACTGGGGCTAGCACCAACCAAGGCAATAGAGAGAGCCTCTCCTTGATATGTGATATCAAGATTGAAGGAGAGGAAATTAATACAACTTTGGAGTCTTTCACTATACAAAGTTTCTTTATTATAGTGAGTTGGAATCTCTAGTGAAAGGAATGTTCTCACTTGGGTCATTCCCAGAGGTTGGATCACTTTGGTAGGCCCTCTAAAGGATTAACTCGGACTGGTGGTTCAAATATAAGGGTCAAAGTTTCTGATTTCCCTCAAGGGGAAAGAGTATACTCCGCTACCTTATTTCCTCACCCAAAAAAAACAAAACATGTTAATCACAAACTTATCTTAATCAATCTAGAATTATCCTTTCTAAAGATTCTTATCCCCTAAAAGGAAATCATCATCTCATCATAGAAAAGGATTTCACTAGAGAACCACTAAGTTGCTTGCCTCCCTTGGATGCCATCTTTCAGAGGCTTCTAGGTTTTTGATTCACCCTTGGTCATGACCTCCAAGTTGTGAAGAGCATAGTCCCCTATTCCTCTATCTTGCACCCTACAAAGTTCACAAACCCTAATTAGACTATGTTTGGAAACCAAGAAAAAGACACATTGTTTTATTGGGTTTTAAGATTGGTCTTTGACAATCATATCTTTGATGGTGTCCTACAAACACACAGTCAATTCATGTTTGGGAAAGTTTGTGTAAAGGAGTCTTTGTCAAATGCTTTTCAGACAACTGTTAGGCTACAAAAAATTAGAAAAATTTAAATAAAGATGCTTCAGAGAAAATACGTTAGTGAAAAATGATAAACAGCATACAAAAATTGCATCTTAACTATGTTGTTTCAAGATTTTGTGCAAAATCTTGTGTAAGTTCATTTGAAGTCTTTCACTTACATGCACAAGAAAATGAGGTGTCACGCAAGGATCCATGCAATAGGGCACTTTTTTATGTGAGCAATTGGATAGAGACTAGAAAAACCCTCAAATCTTCATGCAAAAATGAGATTTCTTGTGCAAAAATATGGAAGACTATACGTGCAAGTACAATAGAATGATGAAAATGTTAGAAAATAAGATAGATGAGGCTAGAAAAATTGTTTTTCTTTGCCCCACAATGGGTGCCAAAAATGTATACATGAAAATGTGAGCTCAGATCTTTCACCTACACTTCAACATGGTCACTAGATTAGAGTCGTCCTAGAATAAACATAGAGTCATTTGTCCAAGAGGCCCAACAATTTGACTTGTTTCCTTCTAACTAGAAGGATTATGCCTATATACTCTCAAACTGAGAAGCAACCAACTAGACCTTTCTAGAATGAAGAATTTTATGCAGAGTATGATTATGCAATTAATCTATATGAAGTGCATGCTTTAATCTAAGAAAAAAAAGATATTAAGCTAAATGTATGCATCTTTAATCTAAAATGATATCAAATGCTAAGCCAAGTGTAAAAGCTAGAATTTAAATGAGTAATCACTTTGATAGCAATTCAATACAATTCAAATTCCAATACTTGTAATGAGGATTTTGAAGCCTCTTATATAGGAATCCTAAAATCCATCAATAGTCAAGATTAATTGGGATGAATGGTTAAGATCAAAGAGTAGATTCAGTTGAAATGGAAACTTCCTTGTGCAAGTGAAGTTAACTATTTCAGATTTGAGTGTGAAGAGTAGTTAATTGAGCTTTTTTGAGTGTGAGAACAAGTTAACTAAATTGATTCCAATTCAAGAGATAGTTCACTTAGAGTTTCCATTTTGAAACTGAAGAGAGGATTTTATTTTATTTAATAAGATGAGATATGACCTCATAAATGCCTTCTTTATTTAATTGAATAATCTCATTCAATTAATTAGAGTGATTATAAATATTAAATTAAATATTTTTAATTCCTTAGTACATTAGCCTTAGGAGATAATTTAATTTAATTAAAGTATAAAAACTTTATATTTAATTAAATCTAATCAATAGGTTTAGTGTAACTAATTCAAGTCAATACTTTAGGAATTAAATAAGTAGCCTAATCAATGTAGATTAGGGTTTTTGGCATTTGACAATAAAGTCAAGTAGCAAAAATTAGAATAAGAATTGCCTATTAAAATAGGACTTTAGGGTTGATCAAAATAGACCAGAATTGGTTAACATGGCAATGAGCCAATTTTGGGGTATTACAGTTGGTCTGGATTTTTGGTCTTGGATATGTTTGTTGGTTGTTTCTTCTATTTTTCCTATTCTAGCTTTATTATGTATGTTTGCTACTATTTAGGTTCTAGGCCTTTGTAAAACCTGGGTTTGGGCTTTTTGCTAATATTGTAGGTTCCAAGTCCTTGTATAACCTGGTAGACTCTTTTTTGGATATCTTATTTGTTTTTTGTAAGGGGTTTTGGGTCCCCTCAAAACCTATTTTTACCATAATCCAAAACATTCAAGTCATAAAAATGAAGAGAATGTGCAAATTGAAGAACCATTCAAAACTCACTATAATAAGAAACCACGTGACTAATTACCACAATGAAATTATCAAAATATATTAGTTCAAATGGCTGCTCTTTTATCCTTTATATAGAAGAATATCATATGATGAAAAGAGAACCAACTTCACACATCACTAATTTCCATAAGAAGACAAACATTATGCATTCACAAACCAAAAGATTTATTATTCACATGATTCGCATATAAAACAATAGGATCTCATATATGTATCACCTCATATATATATATTTTCAAATAGATCAAAAAAAAATCTATCCAAATAGAGAGACAACCCTCATAATGTCTTAGAAATATCCTAAATTAGCCACGTAGGGTTTCAATATTCTATTTTGATAACTGAGTCCTCTCAGACTCAGTAAACTATCATAGTTTTTGCATAACCTTTTAAAATGAATAACTAAAGAAAGAAACACTCTATTGGCAATTAGCCTCTAAGTCCCTATCTAAATTTCCAGTTGTGGTAGGAGTATTGGTCTGTTCATGTTAGAAATATTGATCTTTCCTTGGATGTATTTAATTTTGGATATTCCAAGGATCCCTACATGTAATTTTTTTTGTAGTCCACATTTGAGGACAAATAATTTTGTAATTCCTTTTATAAAGGAAATTAGTTTATGGTCCTTAAGTAGATCTTGACACTTTGCACAAACTTATTATGAATTTGGCATTCATATAAGTTGGAGTTACAAATGCAACTCCTTTCTCATCTCTATAAAAGGGATGCTTCTCTCTCACTCTTTTTTAATACATCACATTGATGTTATTGTAATGAGCCAATGGCTCTAACTCTCTCTCCCTCTCTTTTCTATAGGCCTTGCCTTCATTCATAATATTACACAATGGGGTTTTTTTTGCTTTCCCCTTTCAAAATATTTGTCTCCTCTTGTTGATTGTTTGGTTCATACTCTTAGAAATAGACTTATCTCATGGTAACATATGTTCTTTCTTTTCTCACTTGGATTCATTCCTTCATGTCTTTTCATTTAAATATTTTTTATAGTTCATCTAGGTTCGCTACAAGACCTCCACCTACTTCTTCCACTCCTTGTGTGCAACCATGAATCCAATTAATTCTTTTTATGTGGAACTCCTAGGTGTTATAATATCAGCTTTCATATGTCCTTTACCATGTGAACATGATCCATTTTCATGTCATGTGCCTTCAGGTAGTCTCTACAAAATGATCATCATAGAGTTAGCTCGAGCAATGGTAGTGGAATATTTCTTTAAAATTCCTCTAATTTCCTTCCTAATTTTTATCTTATCCTAGAAAGAGGTCAATATTTCCTTATTCCCTTTGTTATTTTGACCCTTATTCTCCAGTATCTTAACATCAATCCATTTGGTGTCATTATCCAGGATCTTCCTACAACACACAATCTCCTTTAAGAGCTCTAATGATTCATCTAGGGCTCGCTTGATAACTATATTCCTCCATTCCAAATTGACCCTCACCACAAGATGAAATCAACATTAACACCAGCATTGGGTTTTTCTATCAAGAACTTGTCCACACTGAAGGCTTGAACCTTTCTAACCTAGATGATATATTCATACCATTCAAAATTATCTTCCTCCCACACATTAAGTATAGACTCTAGTTCAAAAATCAACTTGTCCACTTGTGCCTTAAATTTCATGAAATTAGAAATATAGATAGCTCTATTAGGAATTATTAAGTCTACCTAATAATTTAACAACTTGAGAATGGATTGATCCCTCTTCATTTGATCTAAAAACCTTTGATTAGTAGGTTATATGATGTCTACTATAGAAATAGCATCTAGTAATGCCAATGCATTAAGATTTTGAAGGACATGGATGTACTCAGACATCAATTACTTAAAATTATTTAGGTCCCTCTAGTCATTCCAATATTTTGAAATCTTGTCTTTGATATTCTAATTGTTAATGGCATTGAAAATTTTCATGCATTATGCCCTAGTTGTGAACTCAAGATCAATTCTTTTGATTGTATAGTCATATGGTAGAATTTCATCTCTGCTCTTGTCAATAGTTGGATTGTATACATCAGCCACCCAATGTCTAGTTTTCTCATCTAACTCAAGCATAGCTTCAAATTTGGGCTTTTTTCTTTTTATCATTTTCCCTAAATACTTGTTGATCATTTCTTCTCTCAAAATTGTTACAGACACTATGCTCCTCTTTTTATTGATATAAAAATCAAACTAATTAGGTGTAGTGGAGCTGCCTTTTGTTTGAGGTGTTTGGAACCCTAAAGGGTTTTAGTTGAGGTGTTGGGTTCATCAGTTGTTTGCTTGTTCCCCAAATCCATAACTATTTCTTGCACCTTTTTCTTCTAGCTCTATGAATGGGTAATATGTGATGAAGATTAAATTTGAACTAGTTTTTGCACAAGGGGTTTAGCTTTAGGTTTAGGTTCTTGATTACCTATAGATGGAAATGGTACGATTTCTTCAGTATGTAAGGGACATAATTCTAGAATAGAACTAGTTGAATTTATTGGTGGGGGGTTTGTTTGATTCCCTTCAATTTCAAGTTTCTTTTCTCTATAAGCCATTCCTTGGTCCTATTAATGAAAGAAAGAGTTCTTGCATGGAGATCATCTTCCACATTTTTTTCCTAATCTAAATTGGATATAGGAAAGGCTTCAACCTATTCTAAAAATTTTGGATCCACTACTTCTTCATCCTCAACCTCTTCAATCCTAGAAATTTCCATTAGTAACTTGAACTCTATAATTTGTTTCAAAGTGAATCTGGACCACCACCTCCTTCTTACTTCAAATTCATCTTTGTAATTTTCCTAGTAATCTTCCATTTGGGGTTCATGGACAAATGAGCAGTCTAGTTCAAATTGAGACTAGGAAAATCCTTTACTATCAAACTTAGGTTGGCCTAAGTAGGGCTTCAAGTTCATAGTTTTAATTCATAATCCAATTTAAAAAGCATCTTGGATGCTCTTGCAATGACATTAACCAATTCAATAGGGAAGATAAATCCATAACCTTTCTTGAATTTACAATTTTTGTCCACAATGACAACTTGTCAACATATATCAATTAACACACATCTATCTACATAATACCTGGGTAACTTCAATGGTTTCTATTGACACAAAAGCTTGCACCCTTTTCCTAAAGGCTTACATAAAGGTAGCCTTGTGTAACATGGAAATAATCTTGAAAGTGTGGGACTTTGTGACTCAAGATTGAGTCTCTGGAGAAGGCTAGTTTCCTTACTATCAGGATGCACCTAACTATTTCTTGAGAGGAAAAGGTAGAAGGAATTCATGAAATCAAACAACCTAATCTAATATAAGAGGAGGTGATACACCAAATAGTATGTTCAACCTTATCTTCTCCCAAGAATGCATAGCTCACCAATACAACCTCAAAGTATAAAAATTCAATCCTTGCTTAATCCAACAACTATATAAAAATTAGAAACCAAAAGAATTCTATAAGAAAGAGACTCCACTTTATATCATTCAAAAAGCCAAGTAGATACAATCATATAGTTGAGAAATGAAGACAATATATTAACACAAAGGCAAGAAGGTATTGCATAGTATTTTAATAGAAGAAAGAAATAAGATAGAGGAATATATTAACTCAAAGGTAAAGGAAATTATAGTAGTAGAGCATAGACATAAAATAGTATAGAATTTGAGAAAATATGGACCCTAAGAAGGTTTGCAGAATCTACTTTTATAGTACAAGCATAACTTAGATAGCTTCTACCCTAAGGCAAAACTCAACAACTACATTCAAGATTGTAGAGAACAATCACTACAAATCTAGAAAAAATCTAATCATAGCACACATCTAGATGCAAGAAGAAATCACTTGTTTCCCAAACATAACCTTGAGAAGGCAAAAATGGTGGCTTATCATTTTAATTGATTAGATGGATCACTAGGTGGTGATGGAGTGTTCCTTTACATTTATTAGTCATGGGGAATAATGAAAGTGGTTGAAGGAGATCAAAAAGAGCAGATTTTCCATCAAAGAGTTGTTTCCTTTATTATCAACATAGAAAGTCAACCATGTCATTAGTCAACTAGAGTCAACCTTTAGGCCTTTCCATGTGGACTAATCATACTTTATCATTCTACCACCTTGCCAACATTCAACCTATGTTTGACATTGACCACTTGTGATTGCAGCTTTGCCACTACCTTTCTTCATTAGCTGTTATTCCTTACAAAACTAAAAATCAAACATAGTGTTGCTTCATAGCTTGTCCTTAACATCTTCTCCTAACTATCATGATCAAGTGATAACATGAAACTAACATCTTGCAACATTACCACTTAATATCCAACTTAGCATTAGATGCTTGCAACTATGCAAAACTATGATCCAAGCTAACAACATAATATTCATGGTGTCATGGAATGATTCTTGACTTGACATGAAATTCTCGTGACCATGCAAAAATGGACTTAACTATCTTTTCTTTCTTTCTTCCCAAGCCTACTAAGACATGTGTTGTATCATTGTTATCTTGCTATATAAATTGAGCATACAATTTTCCATAATCACATAGTGACATGCATTAATTTCTTTAGATCCAATGATCATAAATAAAGTTGGAACCCCTCCTACATATTTTAGCTCCTTAACCAATCAATAATCACCACATCACCAAGGTCATCTTCATTTCATGTTCTTGTTGTTTTGTAGCTTGATTCTTTAACCCATTACTAACCCCAACAACCATGCACACAAGGTGATTCATGACTTTTCCATCTTGACCATGGTTTACACTAAACTCCCTATGATCATCCAAATGAAGAAGGGTCACAACATCGCAACTTAAACCTTAAGTCAAGATCATAAGCTTGTGATTGAGCAATAAAGAAGGATTGCTATGTCACCACTCATAATTGGATGTTAGCCTTCTAAAATATGAAGTCATGTTGACTACTAAAAAGATTGTGTCACATATTTGTACCTCCCTTGATGATTAAGCCATAGAGCATAGTGATTGAGTGATGAAGGGTAGTCGCATGACTGTGACTTGAGTTTCCAAGGGATAAAGCATAAAAAAATCTTGAGACTTAGGATATGAAGTACAACCCATAGTTTTAAATATATCTTTTATAACATTTGATCAATTTGAATATTTGAAAAATATGACCATTAGACATGTTTGATGGGCAAAACTCAAATTTTGGCAGGAGGGAAAATATGGCTAACAATTTTCCCCAAAATCTACTAACCCTTAAATATGTGAATTTATAGATGTAGATAAAGAAACTAACATAAATTATAATTAACTAAACAACTTCTTCAAATAACCTTCTATTTTCTTTCCCCTACAATTCAAAAACTTTTCTAACCAGAAATGTGTAGTGTACCCTCCAAAAATATTTAGGATTTCTTCTCTTTTGTAGTAGAGGATAATAATCATTGATAGTGATGTTATCAACCAAGATTTGGTGAGGTAAGCCTTATCACTCTCTATAATAGGATATAATGTAAAACATATAAGATGACATGTAAAAATTGGTAGTTCTAGATACCTATCAAAGCTCCTCATGAAGCCTGTGTACAATAATCTCTGCCTAGTTAATGTACTTACCCTCCCCCAGAATAGTTTGATTGAAGAAATACATCCAATTTTCCAATAGAAACAAATGTTTATTCCCCTTTAGTTTTTTCAAGAAAATGATATGATATTCTTGATTTCTGGAATAATCTATTGTTTGGTTAAAGGCCATGACAGGCGGGAACCACCTTTTTCTTGCTTTAGCAACTAGTTCATGGTAATGGAACTATTGAGTTCTTTTGCATTTTTAGCAAACTGGGAATATGGTAGGCTTATTGTCCAATCCTCATACACCTCCTTGGGTGGAATTCTTAAGGCTCCCATGACAGTGATATGATTCACATACACTAGAACCTCACCACAATGAGTCTTGATACATCTCTTAGTGGCATCATATTTATCCTTATATTAAAAAAGCATTTATGGACAAAGAAAAACTTCAAAAAAACCACTAGCTTGTACTAACCCACTTCCATATACCTTTTCAGTTATGGACCTGTGTTGAGTTTTCTTAAACATAGACACTACCTTCTTAGTTTCCTCATCAACTAGTGTGGTATCCCCTAATCATGGCAAGGGGGCATGTTTCTTTTCCTTTGGAAATTTTGGATAAGAGGAAGCCATGGGGGGATTGTAGGTTCTAATTTCATGTCGATGAAAGGGGCAAGGGAAAAAAACTAGATGAATTTCTAATTACTAAAAGAGAAAGCAAAAACAAAGGATTTGAGTAAGAGATACAAACTCACCGTGTTCTAATCCATAAAAAGCTTCTAATGTAAACACTACTTCAACATTTTAACTCTAAGAAGACACTAAACTTACCTCATTCATATAATCATGAAAACTTTATCGAAAAGGGGATTTATGATGGCTTGGTTTTGGGAAACATGCTCACTAAATGAAAGGGGAAAATACTAATTTGACAAAGTGTCATAATCTTTAAGGAGTAGATTTACCATCACATGTACCAAATCTCATTCCACTATCATTTTTTTTAATCACCATTAGATACATGTCCTTTCACCTTTTCTTGAAGATATAGAATATTTTCATAATGATTCATGTCTATGGGCAACCAACTATAAGTTTGTGAACTTCAAACTTTCGAACCATGAAATAATTGGTTTAGAGTTCAAATTCTATTTTCCAATGATATTGGGACATGCACTCAATAGATCTGATGCATAATGACTTTGACTCAAGTTTACCTAATTGAACTTTTGAACTCAAACTAGAAAGACACAAGCTATGAAGTTCACCTTCATTTAAGAGCACCAAGCTCCACTAGAGATCACAAAAATTCATGTTGGACATACAAAGACACATAGGGATGAACCATCGAACTTTGAACCTTGAACCAAGAGGTTCAATGGTTCAAGTCTAACTTTTAGGTTTCACATAAGCTTAAAAAAGGAAGAATGACCCAACATGAAAAAGGGGTGACTTTGAACCATGAACCCAGAAATTTCAAGTTCAAAGTTTGAGACTCCTTTGAGGGTCTTTTGTGTTCAACAATTTATTTGAGAAATCTAAGGGAAAAAACTAGTAATAGGATGACCTTTTTGAGGCAAGTATCATTTCATCATTTATACCTCTTCATCCTCTCTTCTTTATCATTTCATCTTATTTATTTTGTGTTTGACCTTATTCTCATGTTTCATCATTTTGGTCAAATTGTAGCACATTCTAAATGCTTTTATGATCTTTGCATCATTCATCTATCAACGTGGACATGTTCTTCACTTGATCTAATCAAATATATCTCATTTTTTTATCTCCTCTATATAACTTCAATTTCAATCTCGAGGGGGGAGAAATAACCTCTCTTAAAATGTTGTTGATTAATTCTTCTATGCTATCATCACTTGGGCAATCTCAGCTTCATCACTTTACATCAAGTTGAGATCCATCAAACTTTTTTTCTCTAGAGATACTTGACCTAATCTTATCGCTCTTTGGAAATATTAGTTCTTATCACATCACATTAGTTCTAGTATTGTCTTATCAACCTTGTCCTAATGTTTAATTTCATCACTTCACATCAAACTACACTTTCAAGATTATCTATCTCACTACTAGTTCAAAGTTAGATCTCTCTCATTAGTTTGACATCATCATTCTTTGACTCAATGTGTTCTCATATTTCCCATGCATTAGTCAAATAGGGGAAAATGTAATCATCCAAAAATGGTCAAGTAAACTATAGGCTCCATTTTCAGCATTTTAATCTCTATACTAGACTACATCTTATGCTTAATCAATTTTTGCATATTTATTCAATAAATAATCCTTGATCAAATCATCATTTAATCATTTATTTTATTTTATCCTATGGTTTGACCACCTTATCCTAAGTTTTTATTTAATTAGAAGAACATGCTCCCTTTTAGTTAAATAAATCCCCTTTGTCCTATGTGTGCACATGAAAGAGTATTTTTCCTAATTGAAAAATAAAAAGAGTTTTATCTACATATTGAATGCACACTTTCCAAGGTGATTGGAATATTGTTTACCTCTTAATCTCCTTCACTCAATGTTTTTGCATCTTATGCATAACCATTGACTTTTCCTCTTGATAATCTTGAGCACAAAGTAAAAATGAGAATAATTATGCACCCTTGATTTTTCCTCTTAATCTCTAACCATCCACATCTCTTTAAAATGAGCCTCTCTTTTCAGTCTCTCATATCTCTCATATTTTTTCTATTGTTATGTTGTTTCACTTTCATTTGAATTCTTGAGTACATGATCTGTCACATTTTCATTCTCATTTTGTTACTTTCCTATTAGCTTAGCATTTCCTTTACTGCATTTATCTTGAATCACATAGTCTAATTAGGTGGATTTCTAATCTTGATCTTGTTAGTTTATTTTAAATTCCTCATTTTTTCATCTTCATCTTATTTTAATCTTGCACTTTCATTCTAGCTTAGTTTTGTATTGCATTTTTGCTTGATTCCTGGATACCAGCACTCTCATGCTTGTACTCTTTGAATCTTCCATTCTATGGTGTAGCTTACAAGGGTCTCCTATTTTGGGTTCATTTGAGAGCCACCACCATTTAGATTCTTGCACATCATGGATAGTAAGATATAAGTTGTCATTCAATACTCCATCTCCATTGGGTATCTCAGATAAAAGGGTTTATAGAAGTGTACCCCAATGTTTGGATACATTTTTGGTGTCCATTTTTAGTATACACATAACCATGCAACTTCCATATCATGCTTATCTCCTGGTCTAGAATTGATATTTGTCTAGGTCTAGGGTGCACAAATTGTTTCATCTTTAGTCTCTAAGATGAATTGGTGTTCCATGACACCACCCCAAACAATATTTCTCAAAACTTACCCTAACATCAAGTGTTTCTTAACACTTATAAGATATTCTACATAGGACTTATACTTTGTTAAAATTTATTTTGTGTGATATCTCACTTGTGGGCATAAGTCTAAGAGAGTTCATGCTTTTCTTTTTCTTTATTTTTGCATATCATGCTTAAACTAAAATCACTAAGGTTTCTTTTCTAAATTTATTTGGGTGTTTCTTGTTATCAATTTTCATTGATGTTCCCTCCTTAGTTACTTTGAGATGTCACTTGACTAGAGGACTAGAGACTTGTGACATGTTTACTTTTCTTTCTTCCAATGGGTATAGTTTTGATGATCTTTGGTGTCTAAATCATATATATTGTTATGACCCCTTGGATATTTGAGTAATTTGGTGTTGTGATGTGGAGCCTAATTAGACTCGGGGGTTAATTTTTTCCCACTTCATTTGACATGGTTTCTCCCTAAATTTTTCTATGGGGGTTTGGGGGTAGTGCCCCCAAGCTCTAGCAATAAAGGGACAATGCCCCTTCTAGGTTTTTAGGGAAGCACTCTAGGCAAGGTAAAAGGGTAGGGTCTTGGGATCTATGGCCCTAGGCATGCTCCCTATCATGATATAGGATGAGATAGAGGGATAGTGCCCTTGGAACAAAAAATTAATTTAATATTGTAAAAGACAAAGAGTTATTTTTTCTTTTATTGGTTGGCTTATTCTAGCCTTGATTTTAGTAAGTGACAAAATCTTTGTTAAAAAGGCTTAGGATTAGGTATTTTATGATGTATGATGAGATTCTAGCTTCTTGTGGTAGTATTGAGTTGTAAGGGATTATAGATTGTAATCAAACTATAATCATTAGATAATAAGAATATTAGACTCATTGTTGGTGGACATAGCCTAGGGATTGGGTGAACCACATTAAATCTTTGTGTCTTGTGTTCTCTTTTGTGTGATTTATTATTTTCTAATATTGGTTATATTTGTATGTAATTTTTATTTATGTCTTATTAATCCTAATATTTGGAACTATATCCTTGAATATTACATTATGTTTTTTCTATAGGACCTTGCTTATGACCATCTCCATTGGATATCTTAGATTAAAGGGTTTATAGAAGTGTGCCCCATTTTTGGTATACACACATTTACAAACTCAAGTTCATTAACCTCTATAAAATTTCCCCCTGATAAAGCATTGATTAAGGCTTCCCTAGCAACCATTTTACAAAAACATTTATTCTTTTCATCTTTTATAATAGATTCCACATGAATTTCTATCTTGATATCTTCCTTGTTCTATATAACTAATCAATATTCAATTCCTAAATAGATTAAATTATTTCTCATCTTGTTCTTCCTATTGTCATAGTTTACACCATAAATTATGAATTTCCTCCCTATAACTTCCCATATTGTATCTCCTCAAGTAGTCAAGATTTCTTTGTAAAGAGAACAAAAGGTTTTAATAAAAATTGTTAGGAATAACAATCCACCCAACACAACCAAGAAGGGAGGAGGGGGAAAATTGTGTGCTATATCCATAAACTTTATACTCTTCAAACTAATCACCAATGAAAGATATAGTAGTGCATAACAATATGAACATGATAAAACCCAACACCATAAGACAAATGGTTTTTGTTAAAATGTTCACAGCCCTATTAGGAGTTGATAGAGAATAAAAGGATAATGCAGGAGCATCCTTGGGTAGTCAACAATCATGTATGTAGGAGCATCGAGCTTAGATTTTTGGACTATGTAGATCAAAAAATTTAGTGATCAATGTACTTTCATAAGTGTGAACATGATTATAGTAAATTGGGATAAACTATATTGAGAAAATCAAAATAAATAGGTTAAATACATCATGTGAATTATGAATAGCAAAGGAAATGAATTTTGGTCAGCAAACTAACAATCATCAAAAACTGTATCACCAACCTTAGCCACTAAAGGAACACCCCTGATTTTGTTTCAAATATCATGGGAAAAATAAATGAAAACCTAGGCACACTTTTAGCTATTTAAAAATTTGCAATTACTACAAAAATTTCCACACAAATTCGCAAATACTAGCACCACAACATTTTTAAAAATCTCACAATTTTCCTACTCTTAATGAGTTCGTAAAATTGCATACAAACTCTTTTGGATCTTGAATATTCATTGGTCTTCACATGCAATTCGGCAACACATAACAATCAATCATAATCCCTACAATGATTCACTTTCTCAAATCCTAAAGCTCAACTTAAGCTTCGATAGCAGATTAAGAAAATAAAAAACAAAAAAATTACCAAGATATTCAATTGATAAACTAAGAAACAAAAACTTTCTTATATAGACTTACATTGAGTTAAAAAGTAAATAGAACATAAAGACTTATTTCAGGCTAATCTTAACTCCAAAAGACTTTATTAAACTCTAAGTTGCACATTAATTGATCATTAAAGAATATAATTATATTTTAATAGTAGTAAGCTGAGAACTCTAAGTCTGTACATTAATTGATCATTATACAATATGGTTATACTTTAATAAAGGTAAGCTAACAAAAGAGAACACTAAAGATAAATTAGCTAAGAAAAAAAACCTTCCCTATTAGGAAATATACCGTCAACAACAAGTGAATGCGACACCTAAAAATTAGAGTGTTGGCCAATTCTAGCCAAGCACCAAAATATATCATTCAAAGTCAATATCAGAGAAGAACTAAAGTTTAAACCAACAATCCTAAGGTAGAAGAAGAGACTTTGCACAAAAATATGAGTTCAATAATGAAAAACATCTATGGGAGTGATGCCATGTTGGAAGTATAATTGTCACTATATCTTCAATAGGAATGCAACTTCCCTAGCTATATGATGTACATTTTGCAAAGCTCCTTGGAAAATGCTATGATATCTAACAACAATATGCAAAGGCATTGAAATAGGTAGTTGCTGGTCAAAATGATTGGCTTCCATAAACATTAAATATTTATGAGCTCAAGTATATCATAAAAGTACAATATGACAGCTTCATTTTTAAATAAAAATTCTTGAAAAAAGGGGCAATAAGATGAGCATTTCCAATTTCATTAAGAATTTTAAAATTATATGTACTAAACTTGTAAACTCCAATTCTCAGAACTATACTTAAGGCATTTTTTCTCCAAAAGACTTAAACATGCAGCTTTTAAATAGTTAACACACATGAAGCATTGCACATGCACATAATCAAGAAAATAGGCGAAAGGAAAAAAAATCACTTTCAAAATATCAGATCTAGGAATGCATGGTCTCTTTGCTTCTCAATAAAGAAAATGTAACAAACCTTTCCGGCTAGATTATGATATGTTTTAGCAATATCATTTGGTGGATATATTATTCTTGACGTGCAACAAAAAATTTATTCCATCTCAAAAACAAAAAATCACATAATAGATATAAACTAGGAACATCAACTTTTTTCTAGATTAACTTTTTCCATATGTAATTCACTCTCCATTAAGAGGCAATGCTTACCTAGGACCATTGCTAGTGGACCGATTAATAATGGCCCCTATAGTGGCCTAGTCATTTTTCCTAAAGATACTGTAATCAATTGACCGATTAAGAATGGCCCCTATAGCAGTCTACTCATTTTTCCTAAAGATACTATAATTAGTTGACTGATCAAGAATGGCCCAGTAGTGGCCTATTCATTTTCCTAAAGATACTAGGAGTATTGCAAAATCTTGAGAACCTAGACTTGGAAAAATTGAAGTTTTTGTGGTGGTTCCATACTATGTAAGAGTGTTGCATGGGGAACCAAAACATTTGGCGATTACAAATAATCTAACCATGACATAATTTTCCTACTCATGTCACATGTTTTGTGAAGACTCTACCATACAAGATAGAGTGACAAATTCAACTGAAGCAAAAAGTCTCCTATAAATATTGTATAAGCAATATATATTAAAAGGACATTGCCAACATAAATTGCAACTTGCATCCATAAATATTCAAATTTAGCTTTTGTATTTTCCTTGGAAAAAAATAGATTTTCAACCTTACAAGTTACAAATGTTTGAAGACATACTATACAATATAGAGTGATAAATTAAAATGAGAACAACAAGTGTATTGTACACTATGTGTAAGCAATATTTATTGTGGGGACATTACATGTAAATTTATTGGTGTAAATTGCAACTTGTACCCATACATATGTAATTTACTTTTGCATCATCTATAATAAAAATAATTGAATGAAACAAAAGCACCAACCAAAACTCCAAACCTCACTTCATTGTTTAAAGATACATAGCACACAATATATCTAACTTGAGCAATATATACCACACAACATATCTAACTATTAGCATCATCGTTGTACCTTATAGGTGCATGTGCTAGTCATTACAAAATACCAATATTAAATATTTATTAAACTGAATTAGTAAATAATAGATAAGAAAGGCTTGACTTCCTTATCCCTTGGCACACATATACAGAAGAAGTCATCAAATAGGAGGGGGCAAAGATGGGAAGGTATCCACAAATCAAAGAAGTATCAAAGTTTAGCTAGATGGTTTAACTTAATATTGTCAAAGTATCCAGTACTCAGTCAAGTAGCTGATAAATATGTTGGTAGAAGAAGAATTGGTAAGACAAAGCCAATAAGTCTAAAAGAAAGTGAGTCTAATGGTATCAAAAGTGAAAGCAATGAGAAAGAAAAGGAGGAAGGTTCTTTTGACATTGATATGCCGAATGCAAAAATTGGGAAAGTTTGTACTTAGTTTCCTCCTTAGCGGAGTGGATATCTTCATATTGGACATGCAAAAGCTAGTTTTTTAAACCAATACTATGCTCAGAGGTATAAAGGGTGCTTGATTATATGCTTTGATGACAAAAACCTTGCTAAAGAAAGCAACAAGTTTGTAGAGAACATATTGAATGACCTTGATATGTTCGGCATTAGATTATTTTTTGTAGTTAGTAGAGATGGCTGAGAAATTGATATCTAAGGGGAAGGCATATGTGGATGACACACCTTGAGAGTAGATGTATAAAGAGAGAATGGATGGAATTGAGTCCATCAATAGGAATAAATCTTTGGAGAAAAATATGTTTCTATGGAAAGAAATGATTGTTGCTACTGAGAGGGGGATGCAATGTTGTCTAAGAGGTAAGCTAGATATGCAAGATGTGAACAAAACATTGTAGGGTCATATTTATTATAGATGCAATCCTATCCCCCATCACCGTGTTGGATCTTAATACAAGATATATCCAACATATGATTGTGCATGCCCATATGTGGATAGCATTGAAGGTGTGACACATGCTCTCCAGTCAAGTGAGTACCATGATCACAATGAACAATATTACAAGGTCTTAGAAGACATGGGTTTGTGGCAAGTACATGTGTGGCATTTTAGCCATTTGAATTTTGTTTACTCTCCTGAGCAAGCGAAGACTATAGTCATTTGTAGATAATGGAAAAGTGGAGGGTTGCAATAGTGCAAGGAACATTGCAAAGGGAATTGACAGTAAAGGCCTAAAGCAATTTATTTTGTCACAAGCAAGTTTAAATGTTGGACTTTTTCTTTGGAACATATTTTTTTCACTTAATTTTCTATATTTTTCCATATAGATTCTTATAACCTATACCAATTAAAATTATAAATCTGAGTTTTCTTTGGCACTTTTGTTTCAGGGAGCATCAAAAAATCTAAATCTAATGGAGTGGGACAAACTTTGGAAAATGAATAAAAAAATCATTGACCTTGTTTGACCTAGACACATTGCTCTTTCTAAAAATCATGTTCTTCTATGCTTAACAAATGGGCCTGAAGAACCTTTTGTTAGAATTCTAGCTAGGCATAAAAAGTATGAAGGTGCTAGCAAGAAAGCAACTACTTACACAAAACTCATTTGGTTGGAGAGTGTTGATGCTACTCTTGTCTTAGAAGGTGAAGAGGTAACACTAATGGATCGAGGCAATGCCATAATAAAAAATGTTGAGAAGGACTCAAAGGGTGTTATTGTATGGCTTCATGGAATGCTCCATCTTGAAGGATCAGTCAAAACAACAAAGCTAAAGCTGACTTGGCTACCAAAGATTTCAGAGCTTGTCAACTTGTCACTTGTTGAAGTTGACCATTTGATTACTAAAAAGAAGGTATATTTTTCACTGACTCAAAGCCTTTATGGTCAATAATGGATGAATTTATGTATATTTCTGTACATTTTGTTGGTATTTTACATTGATGTCCAAATATGACTCTCATTGCAAGCTATTGATATAGCTTGCAGCAGTCTATTCAAACAAAGATGTCCAATTTGGCTATGTGTCACATACACACTAGCAAGGGAGCTCTCATAACTATCATTTGGTGTTAGTAAATGATCAAGCTGATTTAAACTTGTAGAACACAGTTACAATCCTAAGGGGCAGCGGATTAGGATTGTGCTTGAAAACTTATACCAACTTATACCAATTTAGTTTTGTTGTTATAACTATTTTTTTTAAATATATATCATTTCATAAAATATAATGTGGAAACCCAACTTGGGAAAAACCACAAACACAAAGGCTGCTAGGATCTACTATCCTAATCTAGCCATCTCAATGAGGTTCACTTACAATTTTAAGGGCTTGAACCCTTAGGGACAAAAATCCACTTCTCACAACAACAACTTTGTCAATCTATATATTATTTCAACCAAACTGAACCACAATTCAGAACTTCACTAGATAATTAATTTGCAATCACAAATTTGAATGTCATTGATATATTTCTATATCGATTTTCATTCAAAACTGATAATTCACAATCTATATTTTTGAATAGTATAAACTGATAAATATAGCATTTCCTTGCAAACTAATTATGTACATAGAGCCTGCAAATACTTTTAGACTAAAATTAACTTACTAGAACAATGTTTTATCATTCCTTTCTATTCTTTGTATCTTCAAAATCAAATATCACTAAGCATTATACATGTATTGTTTTACAAAAATTAAATACCATAAAGTGATCCTTGTCAATCTATCTTTGTGCTCCAGTAACTTCTAGACTTTGAGATTCCAATCACATTCTAATTCTCCAATTGTATCTTACGATTTATTTTGGGCATATTGGCTCTTACAATGAAAAGATGAGGTTTACATTGTACCCTAACTAAGATTAATGATATGGATACAATCAAGCCTCAATACTAAATCAAATGAGTTTTATTATTTGGTTATCTATTAAATGGATGAAGTTGATATTGTGTCTTAATATTTTCTTGGAGTGTAGTGATGTTGTGTAGTGAAAGGACACAATTTAGATCATACCCTTACTGAAATTAATATTATAGACTCAATCAACCCTTACACTAACCAATGAATTTTGATTATTATTAAGTGGATGGGGTTGAAATTGCACCTTGAAAGAATTTTTGGTCCAAAGGACTATCAATCCTTGATAATAAGTTGAAGAAGACCAATTATTTAAGTTTTTTTTGAATGAATTAGACATGGCCCAACATGGAAGCTATTATATCCTTGACAAAATATTGAAGAGGTTTGGTTATTTGTGGCCCTATAAAAGAGATGAAGGAAATGTCATAGAAAAGTTTAGATCAAGACAATGTTTAAAACAAATTTGATTGCATGAATACCCCTCAATCCTTCATATTAGGTGTAAGGGGTTTTGATTATTTGTTTACTTATAAAAGGGAAAGGTCGAGATGGGGTAGACATTTTATTATCCATAAAATGCTAAAGAAATGGGGCTAGGATTGTGTATTAGTGTAATTATTCAAGAACTTGTTAGAGAGATGATGTTGGGATCATCTAAAAAGAATTGATTATTTGTGCACTGGTCTAGATTATACCTCTAAGAAAATTAGTGATGTGGACACCCTTCATTTATTGGACCTAATTCAAAGAAGTTTGGTTATTCATGCAACCATTAGAGGGATGAGTTATGATCTTTAGTGGCTTGGAGACCATAAGTTCCTCACACTAAGCCAAAGAAGTTTGATTATTCTTGTACTTGCTAAAAAGACAAGGTTGAGATATAACCTAAAAGGAATTTGAAAATATAGATGCCCATTGTTCCTTGATAATAAGTGGGAGATGTTGAGATAGCATCTTATTTGTGCTCTTGTAAAAGGAAGATGTTGAGATTGAACCTTGAGAGAATTTGGTGGTGTGAACGCCTTTAGACATTGACACAAGTTGAAGAAGTTTGATTTTGTTCAAATACCCATTAAGGGGATGAGAATGAAAGATACCTAAAACGAGTTCAATGTCTGTTGCAGATCTTTGCTTTAATGTCCTTCACCTATTTCTGCAAGTCTTGTACATAGCTAATGGCATCTCCAAAAATTGATGCCTTGTCCATCTACACAAGCAAAAATAGAACCCCCTTTCAAAAAAAACAAATAGAGAACTTCACACAGAATCTTCATGAAATAGAAGAAAAAGAAACCATAAAAGAAAAGAAAACCCTAATTTGAAATACTAACTTGGTGATTTTGGGAACAAGAGTGCTCAAACAATTATTCTTGAAATTATTAGTTTGCATTATTAATTCTCAATAAGAAGTGCTTTTATAATAAACAATAGGTTTGGCATCATCTAAATACCTTGGAAACATATTTTTTATCACTGTTCTGCCATAGCTCTTTTATTAAGTCACAGCCAAACATTGAATAAGTTTCTCTTTTTGAAGTGGTTTCTTGTTGTCCAAATGGGTTCTGCTTAGGTTGCCAAAGATATTCAAACATGGTTATGATCAAAGAAGAAATATTAAAAGAAAAGGCCTAGTTAGATACTCATAGTGGCATTATCAATATTGTTCAGGTCGTCCTTAATTTGTGTGATCAATCCTCTGATCTTTAGTGTGCCCAACTTTCCAATCATTGCCTTGAGATTAAGCATTCAACAGACCAAATATGAAGCCTGAGTTTGGAAAAACAATGTAGAGTGTGCATAACAATGAAATAGGGAATGACCTTTTTCATTTTCAAAACAATATGAAGCTTGTGTTGGTTGAAATTTTGACCAAAACTTAGTGTTGGTTGAAATTTTGACCAACATGGGCATGGATTTTTAAAAAAACACATTTTTCCTTGCATATTCTAACCAATTTGACCCCATTTTAATAGATGGTCAAAAATTTTGGTCTAAAAATGGGGTCAAATGTACTAGTAAGAAGGGGGGTGAAATGAAGATCACTAGGTGGAAGTTAATGGTGACAAAGTTAAAGACTAATTTCATTCCTACTAATTATGAACTTAAGTTATTTAAAAGGTTGCAAAATATAAAGCAAAAGGATATGACTATGAAGGATTATACTATGGAGTTCTACAAGTTAACAATTTGGTATGGATATAGAGAACTTTCTAAGGAAAAGGTGGCTAGATATATTGATGGTTTAAGATTCAATATTCAAGATGAGATTGGTATGTTGAGTATTGGTTCAGTTGAGGATTCTTATCGGCATTCTCTAAAGGAAGAAGCTAAATTGAAGAGAAGACATCAAGGTAATTCCTAAGGAAAGGAGAAGTAAGTGAAAGATAAATTGATTGCTAAAGAGGATCCAAAACTTGTTGAGCAAGAGAGAAGAATATATAGAGGTATATTTGATGCATTCTGATGCAGGAGCATCTTGCATGGGAAAATTAAATTTAACAAAAAAAAAAAGAAAAAAAAAATTGTGGAGGAGAGAGAAAGTGATGAAAATAGAAGGAAAAATAATAAAATAGAAAAATAGGAAAAATGGAGAAAAGAGGAATTTCTATTTTCAAGGTGCATGGGTGGCATAAATAGAAAATAATAAAAATAGTTGTCATTCCATTAATCGAGGTGTGTAGGTGGAATTTTAGAAGTTTGTGGAAAGTTCCTTGAATCATGTATTTAATATTTGTTGGGTGCTTAGTTGTATTTGGGTGGGAATTTAATATTTATTTAAAGGTAGTTGTATTTACCTTTTATCCCACATTGGTTGTGTTTGTAATGTCTTGGGTTAGAAGTGCCTATTTAAGCAAGGCTTATTATCATTTGTAATCAAGTTTGAAAAATGGAAACTCTTCTAATGGAAGTGGGAGAAATAGAAGCTCTTCAAGTGAAGCTCTTCAAGTAGAAGCTCTTTGTATGTAATCTCTTGTAAGGAATTTCGAGAAATAGAAGTTCTTGAATTGTAAGCTCTTCAAATGTAATCTCTTCTAATGAATTTCAAGTATTAATGGATGATTCTTTATGAAGCATTTTAGTCATCTCTCTATCTCCATCTTGTTGTGATTTTGGTTGTAAGTTGGTACGGGTAGTGTGGCCCGTCATCAATATTTAAGGGTACTTATTTTAGATATGGTGAGGAAGGACATAGATCTTTTGAATGTCTCAATACTAACATGAAGGTTGGTGATAGAAGAGTTGTTGTAGTGCATGAAAATGTGGATTTGATCAATGAGCACAAGTAGGAGGAGGAGAGATTTCTGGTTCGATGAGTGTTGCTTGGTAAGAAAATATTGGAAACTGTCAAGATTACCACAGGAAAAAATAACAATTACATGAAAATATAACTAATAACAAAAAATAATAGATCACATAGAAAAGAACACAAGGCACCAAGATTTAATGTGGTTCACCCAATCTTTGGGCTATGTCCACCAAACAACAAGTCTGATATTATTACAATCTAGTAATTACAACCTGATTACAATTCGTAACCCCTTACAACTCAATACCATCGCAAGAACAAATTTTGCATCACAATAATGAAATAATACCTAACCCTAAGCCCTTTTATACAAGTATTTTTATATCGCTTTAGGGTTACAACATGTTGGCCATACGTCAGCCACGTCGGCCACAGCCCAAAAAACTTTTTTGGGGTGATGCCCCAAAATCCAAAGAATTTATGAAATACTTTCCTAATTAGTCACCACAAACTAACAACCTCCCACTTGGTGATTGATTAGACTCCACACTAGAAAAAAATCTCCCACTTGGAGACTGATCTTGTAGCAATACCTCTACCACATGGGGCTCCCACTCGATCAAACCACCCTAGACTTTGTCGTTCTTTGTATTCATGTGTAGTCTAGAAGACCAATTGAAGCTAAAGAGGAGTTCAACTTCTCCCTTGTTACTACCTTTGTAAACATATCTATTGGATTTTCATCTGTATTTATCTTGTCTGGCTTTAACTATCCATCTTCCAAAACTGACCAAATGAAATGATACTGCAATTGTATGTGTTTTGTCTTGGAATGCGGAGCTGAATTCTTTACAAGATGAATGACATTCTAACTATCTATAAACAAATAATTATCCTTCTAAGGATGTCCCAATTCTTCCAAGAAGAACTAAATCCATATCATTTCCTTGGTTGCCTATGTAACAGTAGCATACTTTTCCTTTATAGTGGATAAAGCATTAATCTTTTATAAACTAGAAACCCAACTCACAGCTACTCTACCAACAATAAAGACATAACCTATAGTACTCTGCCTGGTATCAATATCCCCTACCAAATTTGAATCTACATAGCCCTATAAATCAATAGTAGAGCCCCCAAAGTGTAAACACTTATTGGATGTTCCTCTCAAATATCTAAGAATCCATTTGATTGCATTCTAATGCTCAATTCTTAAATGACCCATATACCTACTAATGACTCCCACTATATGTGCAATATCTAGCATAGTACATACTATAGCATACATCAAGTTTCCTATAGCTGAACCATAGGGTACCTTAGACATCTTGTCTTCCTCTTCTTATGTCTTGGGACACATCTCCTTAGTCAACTTCAAATGACTAGGTAAAGGTGTGCTAACAGCTTTAGCATTCTCCATAGAGAAACATTGCAACACCTTCTCAACATAATCAGCCTAAGATAGTGTCAATTTCCTATTCTTCCTATCTCTACAAATATTCATACCAAGGATTTGTTTTGCTGCCCCCAAATCCTTCATTGCAAATGCATGTGCTAATTGGCATTTTAGCCCCTTGATGTGATCCATGTTAGACCTAGCTACAAGCATATCATCAACATATAAACATAAAATAATGTATCTATCATCATCCAACCTCTTCAAGTAGACATAATGATTTGAATTACACCTACTATAACCATGCTCATGCATAAAACTGTCAAATTTTAGATACCATTGTCGAGGTGCTTGCTTCAAGCCATATGAACTTTCTTCAATTTGCACACTAAGTTCTCCTACCTTTGACCTCAAATCCCTATGGCTAAGCCATATATATCTCTTCATCCAAATCACCATGAAGGAAGGTTGTTTTTACATCAAGTTGCTTTAAATGCAAATCTTCAGTAGCCACAATACTTAAAAATAGTATGGATAGAAGTCATTTTAACAATAGGAGAAAATATTTCACCAAAATCAATGCCTTGTTTTTGTGCAAATCCTTTTACAACTAACCTGGCTTCAAATCTTATCTTACCTCCATCCTCTTCTTTTAACCTATAAACCCACTTATTTTGTAAAGCTCTTTTATGTGTAGGAAACTTGCATAAATCCCATGCCTTATTCTTCAAAAAAGAGTCCATTTCATCTTTCATTGCATGCTCCCATTGAATCTTAGTATCCACCTACATAGCTTCATCATAACATTCAAGTCACTAGCATATGTTAATAAAATAGAATACAATGAGGGAGAAAATATTTCTAGAGGTCTAATTTGCCTTGTTAATCATCTAACATTCACTAGTGTGTGTGGTACTTGTTGTTGCGATTATTGCACATCATGAGGAATGGCTAGAACATCATCTTTTGGAGTATCATCCAGCACTACATAATTATCTTCTTTCTTCTCATGTTATTGCTTCAAATCTTTGTACAATACTTTCTCATTGAATATGACATCCTTGCTTCTTACAATTTTATGATTTTTTAAATCCCAAAGCCTATAACCAAATTTATTAATGCCATATTCGACAAATACACATTTCTTTGACTTAGCTTTTAGCTTGGTTCCATTTTCAGAATTTATGTGAGCAAATGCTTCACAACTGAAGGTTTTGAGAAAAGAATAACACACTTTTTTACCAATCCATGCTTCCTCTAGAATACCACAACCCAATCAAATATACAATAGTATTAATAGCCTCCACCCACATGTGTAAGGGCAACCCAGCATGCAACCTCATGCTTCTTGCATGCTCCATTATAGTCTTGTTCAAGCATTTAGCCACTCCATTTTCCTATGGAGTCCTTGGAACAATTTTCTATCTATGAATACCATTAGTGGAGCAATAATCTTCAAATTCATAACTGCAATACTCACCACCATTATTAGATCTAAGAAATTTTAATTTCTTACCAGTCTCATTTTCAACCAAGCATTTCCATTTCGTAAAAGTTTGAAATACATCAAATTTCTATTTAAGAAAATAAACCCATACTTTTCTAATTGTTTCATCAATAAATGTAACATAATAATGAGAGCCACCATTGGAAGATACCTGAGTTAGTCCCCATACATCTGTATGCACAAGCTCTAATTTTTTCTTTTTATTTTCCTTCCCAATCTTCACAAAACTCACTCTCTTTTGTTTTCCATACACATAACTTTCATAGAAATCCATATTAACACATTTTAGACCTAGTAAAAATTTCTTTGAATGAAGTACTTTCATACTTTTCTCACTCATGTGCCCAAGTCTATTGTGCCACAATGCTATATTAGAATTTATAGCAACTATTTGTTCTCCCTACTTAACAGTAGCAACTGGTCCTGAACATTCATTTTTCTCTGAAAAAATTAAAGTGGAAGGAACAATATGACCTATACAAAGATATAAGGTGCCTACTTTCACACATTTTTCTACTACAAGGGAACCATTCAAAACCTTCCAATTTTTATCATTAAAAGTAACTACACAATCCTCATCACCAAGTTTCCCTACTAAAATTAAACTCCTACTTAGCCTTGGAACATGTCTTCCCTCATGTAGTAGCCAATGATTCTCATTCTACAACTTAATCTTAACTTTTCCTTTTCCAACAATCTGACAGGGTTCATTATCCCCTAAATAAACAAGTCCAAAATCCCCTTGGACATAATCGATGAAATAACCTCTATGAGGTGTAGCATGAAATGAAGCACCAGAATCTAAAACCCATGAATCATGAACACTTTCTAAAGACAAAAATAAAGCATCCTCTTCAAATTTGTTACTAACCACATTTGCCTCATTGTCTCCATCTAGTTTATCTCTTTCATTTTTCTTTCAATTCCAACAATCTTTCTTTTTGTGGCATGGTTTCCCATAGTACTAGAAATCGTTCAGTCCTCTCGATTGAGACCTCCTCCCCTTTGACTTTCCTCTTGATTTCCCATGATTTCTAGAATTACTTCCTCTCTTAGTCATTCTGCCCCCACTTTGTGCATTCAAAGCACTTCCTAATGTAGATCCACCTAACCTTTTCCTATGAGTTTTCTCACTCAAAATAACACCGATCACATCATCATATTTTAGGGTACTAGATCTAGGAAAAAAATTACTCACAACCATTACCAAGTCATTCTAGCTTTTAGGAAAAGAACACAAAATTAAGAGAGCCCTAATTTCTTCATCAAAATTGATACCCACAGAAGATAACTAACTTGTAATAGCATTAAACTCATTTAAATGATCTGTAATAGATCCATCTTCTACCATTTTCATATTAAATAAATGCTTCATGAGAAATACCTTGTTTGAAGTGGAGGGCTTTTCATACAGTGTCGCTAGGGTTTTCATCAACTCTTTTATTGTGTTTAGTTTTGTAATATTAAATGCCACCGATGGTGCCAGGCATAATTGAATGCTTCCAAGTGCTTTTTTTTTTCAAAAGATCCCATTCATCATTTGACATAGATCCTTGATTATTGGCTTTTCCTTCTAATGTCTTCCATAAATCCTTCTAATAAAGATAGTCTTCCATTTGCATCTTCCATAACTAGAAGTTCTACCCATTAAACCTATCAACCCTCATCTACTATCGCTCCCACTCAACTGTGATACTTCCACTTAACCATGAGACTTGCCTATAGAGGATAACTGAAAATCAAACTCACTTTGATACCACTTGTTAGGATTAAACCATAGATAGAAATAACAATTACATGCATATATAACCAATAATAGAAAATAATAGATCACACAAAAAAGAATACAAGGCACCAAGATTTAACGTGGTCCACCCAATCCCTAGGCTATATCCACCAAACAACAAGTTTGATATTATTATAATCTAGTAATTAAAACCTAATTACAATCTGTAATCCCTTACAGCTCAATATTGCCATAAGAACTAATTTTGCATCACAACGATGAAACAATCCCTAACCCTAAGCCCTTTTATACAAGTATTTTTATGTTTCTTTAGGGTTACAACATGTCGGCCATACATCAGCCACAATGTCGGCCGTGACCAAAAAAAATTAATTATGAAGTGTGTACAGTACTTTCTGATCAATCACCACAAACTAACATTACCTTGTCTAAGAATAAATTTATTCAAAATCTGTTGCAAGTCTAGAGGTAAATTTTGAAATGTGATTTTGGAAGGTGGGAGTATCGATAACCTAGTTGCTAAGGAGATGTTTTAGAAACATGGTTTGAAGAGAGTGAGACATTCCTTGTCCTTATAGTATAATTTGGTTGCAAGATGAACATGCTTTGATAGTGAGGGAGTAGTATTTTGTTGATTTTTAGATTGGATAGTATGTTGATCAGGTGTTGTGTGATATTGTGGAAATGGGTGGTTGTCACATATTACTTAGTAGACCTTGGCATTATGATTGCCTAGTTGTGCATGATAGTGTCAATAATGTGTTTACTATTGAGAAGGGTGGTAGGAATTTTTCTCTGATTCCTTTACAGAATGAAGAAATTTGTAGGAAGAACCTGAGTCTTTGTAGTTAAGATCAATTGAGGGATTCTCAAAGGGTTAGAGATCAACATGGAAGACATACGGGCTACACACCAAAGATAGTTGTAAAGATGAAAGTTATAGGAAAGGAGTTGCAAAAGTGGAACAAAGATGAGAGTGTGGAAGTTGATAACTTGGAGGACATGTATGTGAAGAACCAGTTGAGGGTTTATGTATTGAATACTAAAAGATGTTCTTCTAGCTATTAAGAAAATATAATATTTGCACCTAGGGTGTCTTATGTATTAGAATCCTAGGGTAGTCAGTAATCCTATATGCAAGAACATTGAGATCAGATTTGTGGACTTATGGTTTATGTAGTTGGAGATATGTTTGAGGCACATTGGGGAACCATTTCCTTATAAGTGCATATAAATTTTGGAGTAATCATGTTGGGGTTAGAGCCATTTTGGTGATTGTGGTATTTTTTTTGATTTCATGGATAGACTTTGGAGATTATTTTTGTGAACTTTGATCCATGGGATTTTACTCATATGCTCTTGGATTTAGATCATCGGATGGCACATGGAATATGCCTAAGGGCATGTACTTTTATGTTGTCATATGAGTAAGTTATGCATTGTAAACTTTTCGCTTGTCCTAAGTATTTAGCTATTTCATGTATTAATTTTTTCTTTTAAGTCAACTTGTGGCTTGAGAGATTATTTAATGTAACTTGCTAGGATAACATGTGGATTGGCTAAGTATAAGTAGAGGGTCTTATGATGTCTTAAGTCATGGATTTTTAGCATGGATAAAATGGAGTATTTGAGACGACAAAAGTTTGGAAAATCTAGTAGCTAAGTATGGGCTTGGAAAATAAGAAGGTTGCTTGGTGGCTTGTGAGAACAAGTTTAGATTCTAACTAATAGAAACTCAATTTCCTTTACAATCCTAATGAAGTTCACAAAGAATGATCACAAATTCCAATCATAGCTATATTAAAGAATCTAACCAACCTTCAACTCTATTTTGATATCCATCATCAAGGCTCACATTCACATTCATTTCATACCTTCTCATCCATTAAAACAAAGAAAATGCTTTCCTTTATACAAATTACAACAAGCAATTAGGATATGATGTAGTGCAAGGTAGAAGAACCCCCAAAGGAGATGTCCTAGCCCCCAAAAAAAACCACATAGTGAAAACACAACAACAATGCAACATCTGATACCAAATCACAACTCTTATTCATAAAATAAATAATTACATGCAATGTGTCAAGTTGTAAGGTCTTAACATTTGGGGCCAAATACAACAACAATTACAAAATAATTCTGAAAGATCTCACAAGATCCAACTCAAAATTATAATCCCATTTATTCCAAATGTACAATTAGGTAAGAACACCAAGAAGAATCCACACTTGTACCCTCAGGTCCACAAAGAAATCTTAGGATTCTCAAGCCTTAGCTACTAGCCCTTCAAATTTTGCCCCTCCACTTCATTTTTTCCTTCAAGCTAGATGAAAATGACTAAAAGGCTCAACAAGACCCCCTACTTATACCCAACTAAGCCACAAGTCAACCTAGTTCATTACAAATTAATTTAAAACCCTTACATTAAATCTATGTTGATCCACAAGTCGACTACACCATAAATTAAATACCCAAAGTCAGCTACAACATGAATAAAATGCCAAATGTCATCTCATTGACAACTCAACACTGCATGAACCAAGAAAAAGCTAAGTGTCAAAGAAATCAAGTTGAGCATCAGCCAAAGCACAAGCATTTTTGAGCTCCTAGTGCATGTCGAGCAACCAACACATATTGATCACTACAGTGAATGTCGAACAATTTTTATCTACCGAGCTCCAATACATGTCAGGCATATAGAAGGTGTTGAGATCCAACAATGATTGAGCCCCCTTCAAAGACCAATTTCCTCAACCACAACTATACCCTTCAACAACTGAGAACCACTATTTTGTGACTGAGTCCACAACTCACTAAAATCCCCAACATGTAGGATTGCTAAAAACCCTAAGATGCTCCTACATTAGACACCCCAAGTTTGAAAAGATGTTCTTAATAGCTAGAAGAACATCTTCTAGGATTCAACATATAAATCTCAAATTGGTTCTTCACATACATATCCTCCAACTCCTCAACTTATATACTCTTTCCCTTGACCTTCTTCTACTTCTTCACATACATCCTTGATGTGTTACAGGTCTTCTTTCCATGTTGATCTCCAACCCTCTCAAGATCTATCAACTCAACCCAGCTCTAAATACTTAGGTTCCTTCTACCAAATTCTTCATTTTGCAAAGGAATCAAGGAATGCTTCCTACCACCTTTCATAATAGTAAACACATTCTTGACACAATCATGCACAACTCTACAATCGTATTGCCAAGGTCTACCAAGAAACACATGACAACTATTCATTTCCACAATATCACACAACACTTGATCCTTATACTGCCCAATATGGAAATCAACAAGGCATTTCTCCGTCACTTCCAAAGCATTCTCACCTTGCAACAAGATAATCCTATAAGGATAAGGATATCTCACTCTCTTCAAAACAAGTTTCTAAACCATATCCCAAGCAACAAGGTTATTAGTTTTACCACCATCCACAATCACATTGTCAACTTTACCACCAAATGTACAATGAGTCTTGCACAAACTAGTCCTCTAACAAGATTCCATTATCCTCTAACCAACCAGTACTCTCCAAGATAGAAAACTCACTCCTTGCTCAAGTTGACTATCTTGGACTTCAATCTCATTCACAATATCTTTCCTACCATGAGGACATTCAAATGATCTATGCCCTTCTTCTTTACATCTGAAGCAATTATATCTAAACACACTTCCACTTACCCTCCTCTTCTATTCAATGAGTTTTGGTTTATCTTCCATGATCAGTTTAGCTTTTGTTGAGCTATCCTAGTTCTCCTCTCCTCTAGAATTACCTTGACATTTCCTCTTCAACTTATCTTCTACCTTTAGGGCATACTGATAGGCATCTTCAACAGAATAATATGTAGCATGCCAACCTTACCCTGAATATTGAATCTCAAATCATTAACATATCAAGCTACCTTCTCTTTTGACAATTCTTTATGCTAGACCAAATAGTTAACTTGTAGAACTCATTGGTATAATCTTTCATAGTCATATCTTTCTATTTCAAATTCTACAACCTTATGAAAAATTCAAGTCCATAATTAGTGGGAATGAAATTAGTCTTTAGTTTAGTTACCATCAATCTCCATATAGTGATCTTCATTTTACCTTCCTCCTCTTTATCTCTTTGCAATTCTTTCCACCAAACAGTAGCATGTTCTTTCAACTTAGTTTGTGCCAACCTTACTCTGAGTGGATCTCCAATACCCTCAAGCTCAAAGTAATCTTCCAATTCACCAATCCAATCAATCAAGTTTTCAAGAGTCAAAGTACCTAAGAAATTAGAAACCTCAACTTATGCTTCAACTTCAACTAAGATCCAAATCTAGTAAACTAACCAACCCTAGTTCCAATAGATCTCTCCACACGATCAATTATGTCCTCACCACTTGATCCATCAATTTCAAAGTCTTTGGCAACTTTCTCATAACCATCTTTAGTACCCACATGCCTAGGTACACCACCTAAAGCACTCATAATTTTAGTGATCATGTCACTCTTCATCAATGTTATCTCAGATCTGAAATTGGTTTTAACATCCTCCATTCTAGATCTAAAATCTTCTTTAACCTTCTCTAAGATCCTTTCTTCTTCAACATCACTAATGTAGTGCATCTCTTATTGGATTTTTGTAAGTCATCTTGATGGATGCAACCTTGGTGATCTTTCTTTGTGATGTGATTGTGCTACGAATATCTACATCGTTCTTCCAATAATCTTTTACTATTGTGCAAATGATTGATTAATATAGATTATTTTAATGAAATTGATTAGATACTTTAATTATGCCACTTCATATAATTGTTTCTTTGACTATTATATATTGTGCATCTACACTTGATTATGCTGGTTTATTATTTAGGACTTATATCCCTAGCAATGGCACATTGAGTTAGTGATTAGACCTTTTGTGTTGATCCAATATTTTCTTTGTAGGGGTGATGCATCTTTTTTATTATTTTAATCCTCTAGTAATTGGTAAATCTGGATTCATAATGCATTATGTGATTATACTTGTGAGTGTGTCTATGCATTTAGGATTTTGTAGTGGTCATGGAAAAGATTAAATTAATTGATGTTTATTGGGTTAGAGGAATTTTAATTTTTGATTAAATCTTTATTTCATTGTTGACTAATTGGTCATAGAAAAATTCCATGTAATTGGAATCACCAAATTTAATTTGGGTTAAGGGAGCCAATTAGATTATTTAATTCAGATAATCTAATTGATATGTCACTTTGCAAAAGTGTATATATTAGCTAAAAGTGAATTTATTCTCACTTCTCAATTTTTTATTTGATGATTTTGGAGAAAATTCCTCCAAACCCTTTTCTAAGAGATTAGAGTTTTGTTAGTTGTGGGAGTTTGGCTCAGCGGATCATTGCAAGGTCATTCGCATTAGATTCATATCAAGATTGCTCTACTATGTCAATGGTTTCACCCTATTTGGCATCCCCATTATTTTACGATGGTATTTCTCATTTTTCCCTCTTGGCTCTAAGGTAGGGCTTTTTGGTTTTAATAATTTTATTCCATTTTAGCTTCTTTTTCACACTACTAAATGTTAAGGAGTGGAGAACTAGTGTTCCCTTCCATTTTTTATGTATTCATATATCCTAGTTGGATGGGGGTGAGCATTTCTATTTTGTAGGAAATTAGAAATGCAAGTTTAGGAGTTGTTATGCTATTGTATTTTCGTGAAGTGTCTGGTCCATGATTTTGATGGAGGAGCATCCAGAGGTATAAGGGCAATCCTATGTCACCCAAAAAAAAATGTACTTAGACTTAGTTTCTATTTCATGTGTTTTCATTTTTGGACACCCATTTGGATCAAATAAAGGTTCCAACTCTCACAGTTCAACTATCAATGTGCTAGAAAATCCTGAAAAAATAGGAGCATGCAATTTGGCCATCATTTTGGTGACCTAGAAGGTGTGAATTGGCCAGATGAATGTAATTGTGATTTAGAGCATTCCAGAAAAAGAATCAGGTCAAAAGGCCCCATGGTTTGAAAGTTATTGCAATTTTTTGGGTTTTGGAGACCTCCTAAGAATGCTTCAAAGTTAGGTTAGTGGCATTAAATGACCTTGAAAAGGGCCAAAAAATGGGGGACGAGTGTAGCTGATCCATAGGGCTATAGAGCGCTTTGAGAGCTTTCCAAAAATGTAAACGGTTTGTTAATCGGAGCTACGGTTCAAAAGTTATGCCTCCTGAAAGTTCAGTTACCGTTTTTGGATTCTTCTAGAATTGCACCGACTTCTAACGCAGCTTTTGGAACCTTCTATTTGGTTGGTGGATGCCTGCTAGCACTTTCTAGAATGTACTCCTAGTCCTTAACCCTCCGGGGTCTATTTAAGGAGATTTTTGGCATTGTAAAAGGCAGTTCAGAGTGGAGTTTGAGAGGAGGTACTGAAAGGAGAAATTATCTCCAAATTTATGCTATTGTAAGCCCTTAGGGCATGTTTTGAAGTTTATTTTCTCTGTACTATTTGTACTAGCTTATTTTCTTAGTTAATATAATTTCCCCCTTTTCTGTTGTGTCCATTCTGTTCTTGGGTTGTGTCCCCATCAAGTGGTATCAAAGCTGGTTTTCCTGAGTGTGTAGATAGAGCGCCAACTCTGAGGCAGTCTGCACTAGGACCGTGTGGTTGTGGGTTTGAGTTAGAAGATGCCTCCATGAAGAGAGCATGGCAGAAGGGATAGAGCTATTAATCTTGAGGAGGTTAGAGCCCTCCAAAGGCAGGTACAAGCATTGCAAGAGGAGCTCTGTAGAGGAGCAAATGTTGTCGTTGGTGATGACAGTGAGGATGAAAATGAAGAAGTTATGAGACTAGAAGGGGAATTTGATGGGGAAGTTCTGAATCATGCAAAGGAAAGGCTTTTAGGGCCATTACTAAGTTCAGAAAAAGACCCACAATTGAAGTGGGTGTATTTTCAAGAAATCTGAAACCAGATGAGTTGATCGATTGGATCAATGAACTGGAAAAATACTTTGAGTATGAGGATATCAGGGACCTAGATAGGGTTAAGTTTGCAAAGGCCAAATTGAAAGGCCATGCCAAAATTTGGTGGCAAGAGGTTCAATTGGAAAGAAATAGAAGAGGAAAGGAGAAGATCACAAGATGGGATCGCATGGTGGACAAATTGAAGAAGCAGTTCATTCCTGTGGACTACGAGCTTGATTTGTTTAAGAAGATGCATGGGTTAAAGCAAGTAGGAAGATCATTCCAAGAATATATAGAGGAATTTTACTGACTCTTGATTAGAGTGGGGCATGTAGAAGCAAATAAGGAGAAGGTTTCTCGTTATATTAGTGGGTTGCGACCTAGCATCTAGGAGGAATTAAGTTTGGTAAGAATGACCAGCGTTGAAGAGGCATACCAGTTTGCCCTATGAGTTGAAGAGAAGCTAAATAAAAGGTTTGAAGGAAGACAAAGAGGGTGTGGTCAAGGAGGAAGGGGAATTGGTAGGTCATCTGCAAGCCACAATGAAACCCAAAAGAAAAATGAAGATGAGGGTACTAGCAGGAACCAGAGGAATGAGGGTTTCAACCACTCCCGTGACCAAGACTTTGGAAATCAGAGAGGAAGAGGTAGAGGATGTGGACAAGGAAGAGGAGGCTTTCGTGGTACCTGTTTCCATTGCAATGAAGAAGGTCATCGTGCCTTTGAATGCCCTCAATGACAAGGAAGGATAGATAGGAGAGCTGAGGGCTAACCTAGGGTTGCTCATGTGGATGAGGATGCACAATAATCACATTCAGAGGATGCAGAAAGAGGAGAGACCTTGGTAAATGAAAGAGTCCTACTAAGTGGTGAGATTGAACCAGGACAATGGAGGATTTTGTTCCATACTAGATGCAAGTGTGAGGATAAATGTTGTGACGTGATCATTGATGGTGGTAGCACTGATAACTTGGTATCAGAAGAGATGGTCTCTAAGCTGAAGCTCAAGAGGGAGAAACATCCCCAGCCTTATCGGATTGTATGGGTAAAAGATGATCATAAGGTCCTGGTAAGTGAACAATGTTTAGTGAAATTCAAAATTGGGAGTTACCATGATGAAGTTCTCTGTGATGTTATTTTGATGGATGTTTGCCATCTATTGTTGGGTAGACCATGGCAATTTGATAGACATACAGTACATGATGGACATGCAAACACATACTCTCTAACAAAGGATGGAGTTCACCACAAATTGAAGCACATGAAAAAGGAAGGTGAAAAGGTATGTAGTAGTGCTAGGATTTGTCTTGTTGATGAAAGGAAGTTTTTAGATGGCATGAAACATCATCATATGTGCTATGCTTTGATTCCTTGGAAAGATAAAGAAGGTAGTAGTGAAATACCACTTGAAGTTTCAGATTTACTAGGGGAGTTTGGAGATATTATCTCTAATAATGTTCTAGATGGATTTCTACCAGTAAGGCAAATCAGTCATCAGATAGATCTGATTCCAGGAGCTAGTTTTCCTAACAAGGCTGCTCATAGGATGACTCCTACTGAAACAGAGGAGCTAAATAGACAGGTTCAAGAGCTATTGAGGAAGGTCTTGATTCAAGAGAGCCTGAGTCCATGTGCAGTACCTGTAGTAATCGCACCAAAGAAAGATGGAGAGTGGAGGATGTGTATAGATTCTTGAGCTATAAATAGGATCACCATCAAGTACCAGTTTCCTTTTCCAAGGATGGATGATCTTATGAACTACTTGAGTGGAGCTCAGTACTTCACAAAGATAGATCTGAAGAGTGGTTATCACCAGATACAGATTCGAGAAGGAGATGAGTGGAAAATAGCCTTCAAGACCAAGGAGGGTCTTTATGAGTGGTTAGTCATGCCCTTTGGATTGACGAACGCCCCAAGCACCTTCATGCGGCTCATGAATGAGGTACTTAAGAAGTTCTTGGGAAAATTTGTTATTGTTTATTTGGATGACATTTTAATTTTTAGCAAGACTTTGGAAGAATATTTATTGCATATTCATAGTTTCCATGAAAGGCTAAGGGAAGAGAAACTATTAATTAATCTGAAGAAGTGTATCTTTACAAAAAGGGAGTTAGTCTATTTGGGGTTTGTTATATCACCTGAAGGTCTAAAAATGGATCCAGAGAAGGTAAAAGCCATCTTGGAATGGCCTACTCCAAGGTTTGCTACTGAGGTAAGATCATTTCATGGTCTGGTTAATTTTTATAGGAAGTTTATTAATAATTTTAGTGGCATATGTGCACCCCTAACTGATACAATAAGAGGGGATAGAAAAGAGTTCAAATGGACTGCAGCAACTGCGAGAAGTTTTGAATTGCTAAAGAAGAAGGTGATAGAATAGCCTGTGTTGGCACTTCCAGATTTTAGAAAAGTGTTCCAGGTGGATTGTGATGCTAGTGGATGCACTATTGGGGCTGTATTAAGCCAAGAAGGTAAGCCTATTGCATATTTTAGTGAAAAATTGAATGATGCAAAGAAGAAGTATTCTGTTTATGATCAAGAGTTCTATGCAATAGTTCAGGCCTTAAAGAAATGGAGGCATTATTTATTGCCAAAGGAATTTTTTTTGTATACTGATCATCAGGCATTACAGTACCTAAATAGCCAAGGTAAATTGAATCAGAGGCATATGAAGTGGGTAGAGTTCTTGTAGAGTTATACATTTGTGTTGAAGCATAGAAGTGAAAAATCTAACAGGGTTGCAGATGCACTAAGTAGGAGACAGTTGTTGCTTACAGTAATGCAGGTTGAAGTAGTTGGGTTTGATGAACTCAAGAATTTGTACCCCGAGGATCCTGATTTTGCTGAAGCATGGAAAGCTTGTAAAGAACCTGTTGCTATAGATAGTACCAAGTGGTTAGACTATTTGATTCAGGATGGCATGTTGTTCAAGGGTAGTCAATTGTGCATTCCAAGAAGTTCCATGAAGGAAAATCTGATTAAGGAGAAACATAGTGGAGGGATGGCAGGACATTTTGGTCGAGATAAGACCATTGCCATTCTTAGAGAACATTATTTTTGGCCTAAAATTTCATAGGATGTGAAGAATTTTGTACAGAGTTGCCAGGTTTGTCAAGTTGCCAAGGGGTTTAGTCACAATACTAGCCTATATCAACAATTGCCTGTTCCATCAAGGCCATGGGAGGATATAAGTATGGATTTTCTTCTTGGATTTCCAAGGACACAAAGGGGTAATGACTCAGTATTCGTGGTGATTGATAGGTTCTCCAAAATGGCACATTTCATTCCATGCCACAAAACTCATGATGTTGTCCATATTGCAGACTTGTTTTTCAAAGAGGTGGTAAGACTACATGGTCTTCCAAGGAGCATAGTTTCTGATAGAGATACTAAATTTGTGGGGTATTTCTGGAGGACATTGTGGAAAAGGTTAAGAACCAACTTGAAATTCAGTTCCACGCATCACCCACAAACTGATGGCCAAACAGAAGTGGTAAACAGAAGTCTGGGCAATTTGCTGAGATGTTTAGTTGGGGATAAGCCCAAGGGATAGGATTTGATTCTACCACAGGCAGAGTTTGCTTATAATAACTCTATAAATAGGAGTACTAGAAAATCACCATTCCAAATTGTATATGGAAGTAGCCCAAGGACTGCACCAGAGCTGAGGAAGATAGAACAAGGGGAGAGGACAAGTGCTAAAGCTGAGGAATTTGTTGAACATATCAGGCATCTACATGAGGAGGTTCAAGCACACATTAGCAAGATGAATCAAGAGTATAAAGCTAGGGCTGATCAAAGGAGAAGACATAAGGAATTCCAAGTAGGAGATTTAGTCATGGTGCACTTACAAAAAGAAAGATTTCCAGCCAGTACTTACAACAAGCTGAAAATGAAAAAATTTGGCCCCTGCAAAATTCTAAAGAAACATGACTCAGGAAATGCATGAGGTGGAGCTCCCAAATGGTATTCACATTTCTCCCATTTTCAACATTGTAGATTTAATAGAGTATCATGATGATGGTGCAAATGAGGAGCTGGTGTTAGAGTCATGTCTAATTCCTACTTCTAAGAAGGAGGAGATAGAAGACATTCTAGATCATCGTGTGGGTAGGAGTACCAGAAATAGGCAGTATTAAGAGTATTTGGTCAAATGGAAAGGACGACCATTTGAGGACTCAACTTGGATTTCAGCAGCTGAGGTTTCCCATTTGGGATTTCCTCTACCATTCATAAAGTGACAAGGTCACTTTTCAATCTACCCTGGTTGTCTGATGCAGGAGCATCCAGAGGTATAAGGGCAATACCATGTCACCCAAAAAAAAATGTACTTAGACTTAGTTTCTATTTCATGTGTTTTCATTTTTGGACACCCATTTGGGTCAAATAAAGGTTCCAACTCTCACAGTTCAACTATCAGTGTGCTAGAAAATCCTGAAAAAATAGGAGAATGCAATTTGGCCATCATTTTGGTGACCTAGAAGGTGTGAATTAGCTAGATGAATGTAATGTGATTTTGAGCATTCCAAAAAAAGAATCAGGTCAAAAGGCCCCACAGTTTGAAAGTTATTGCAATTTTTTGGGTTTTGGAGACCTCCTAAGAATGCTTCAAAGTCAGGTTAGGGGCATTAAATGACCTTGAAAAGGGCCAAAAAATGGGAGACGAGCACAGCTGGTCCATAGGGCTATAGAGCACTTTGAGATCTTTTCAAAAATGTAAACAGTTCATCAATCGAAGCTATAGTTCAAAAGTTATGTCTCCTAGAAGTTCGATTACCATTTTTGGATTCTTCTAGAATTGCACCGACTTCTAACGCAGCTTCTGGAACCTTCTATTTGGTTGGTGGATGCCTACTAGCACTTTCTAGAATGTACTCCTAGTCCTTAACCCTTCGGGGTCTATTTAAGGAGATTTCTGGCATTGTAAAAGGCAGTTCAGAGTGGAGTTTGAGAGGAGGTACTGAAAGGAGAAATTATCTCCAGATTTATGCTATTGTAAGCCCTTAGGGCATGTTTTGAAGTTTATTTTCTCTGTACTATTTGTACTAGCTTATTTTCTTAGTTAATATAATTTCCCCCTTTTCTGTTGTGTCCATTCTGTTCTTGGGTTGTGTCCCCATCAGATTTTATTTGAAAAGTGCGATGTTGGATAGATTTGATATGTGTTTTCAATTTTTTCGAATTCCTATATGTTTTAGTTTTGGGTGTTTTGGCATTATCTCATTTTGTGTGTCATCATGGTTTTTTCCCATTTCTTGGTTTGGCTTATTTAGAGTTTTCATCTTGTAGCCCTTTTCTTAATGATTAGGATTGTGGAATCAGAATGGTTATAGGACATTCCAGAGTATTTTATTTCTCAATCTAAACTCGTGTTTCCATAGTGGATTTTGTGGACTTTTGTAATTTTCCAGATTTTCCATATTGAGAATATGAGCTTGTTTGAAGAATTTTATTGGACCCTTGGTATTATGATCCTATTCTGGAATTGAGGTTTCAGTTTTGTTGTTAACTAAGAACTTTGAGTTTCAGCTTTTTATTCTTTCCTCAATTTGTGTGTCGCCCATATTTTGTTGGAATTTTGGCATTGTTTACTTGGATGGTGGAAATGGATTGTATTCCATGTTTCCTTGCATGTTTTAGATTAAAGTAAAAGCAAGTTTTGAAGGGATCTGAAACCCTTTACATAAAACTAAAGATAAACATTAAAGTACCACGAGGCTTTACAAGGACTTGAAGCCTAAAGTTTTAAACAATGTAACCAAGTTTTACAGGGACCTAAAACCAAAATTTTAAACCATAAAAAGAAACCAGGTTTTACAAGGACCTAGAACCTAGAGTTCAAAGAAGCTAGAAAGAAAAAAAGTAAAAACCAAAAAAATTGCCCGAACCAACAACTAGCACACCTACATGTTATGTTGTGTTTCCCCTTCATGGACATTGGGATTCATGTAGAATCCATGCCCCCAAATTTTGGTCAATTTAGTGAGTTCATGATGTTTGGTGATTTATTATATATTCAGATTTGTGTCAAATTCGTACTCCTAGATATAGGTCACTTGAGTGGATTTTTATACTTGTGTTTTATATACTTCTCATCTAGCCCTTTTTATTTATGATCATTGTGTAGTTGGTGCACCCACATACAAGCACATGAGTGTGCACTTGTCAAGTTCTTGCGAGACCCAAGCTCCCAATTTCTTTTCAATTGAGTTATGTTCATTGGGGTTGGGTTGGGAAACTACATTGCCTACAGGAACTCATCGTGTGATGAGCATGAAGGGGCTTCTCTCCTTAACCCTGAGTCATGTTCCTAACAAGATGTACATGAAGAAGTTTATAATTAAGTGATAATTAAAATAAATTCATGGGTAGTTAAATAAGATAAGAGAATACCACATTGTTCACATGGCTCATCTAAGGACACAACACATTGGCCTCCTGAGGGGAACAGTCTATAATGATGTTGAGCTTAGGAATCCCAAGTAGCCTAATCTCCACCAAATTCCCTACATGGCAGACCCATAGAGTGTCTAACTAGGACCTTTTGTATTGCATTGTTTCATGTTCTTGATTCCAGTCCTCTATACTATTTGACATGAGTGTTAGCCATGGATGGATGCATATACTATGTGATTGTGGTTGGGTCTTCATCTCCATCAGCATGATGGAAGTGGGCCTATGGGTTACCACATGATTGGGAGGTGTAGCTACCTATACCACTACTAGGGATGGGTGTATAGAGATGATTTATTTCTTGTTTGAGGCCAATGCTAGATATTCACTTGGTACTTTGGTGTATCTGGAGTATGTTCCCTTGTGATTTATGTTTTACTTTGGATGCATTTGATATCATGTTTAGATGATAGTAGTTTTTACTTGATGCATTCCTTGTTATGATGTTGTATCTTATGGTTTAGATGAGATTCCTTACTACTGCTTTGGATAGTGTTGCTATTGATAGATTAACATGATTATATGTATTTTTCCCTTATGTTGTTATTGATAGTATTAGTAAGAATGATTTCATGATACAATTCCAACTATCTTGTTGGAAATTTGAGGTTCATGCTTGGGGGATGGTTAAGGCCTTTAAGGTCTCATGATACTATTATGGATGGGAGGAAATGAGCATAGTTGTTTTTAGTTTGGTGCTTCATTTCCTATTCTTTCCTTCTTATGATATTTGATTTATGCACATGTATGTCCATTACGATGTTTCTTTCTACATAATTACATTAAATGTTATGAAATAGATGTTGTGGATTTGATGTTAGAGTTATTTGATCTCTTTTATGCTTTCAAGTATTCTACCTTGACTAAATTGGTTATGCTACTCCCCAGTGTGAGGTTCTAACTCTATCTTCCTTCTAGAATTTTTTCTAGGCTTTTTCCTTGTAAAATTGGGTGACATTGGTTCATTATTGAGTGATAATGAAAAATTATCGCATGACTATAGGAAGAAATATGGTGCAATATTAGAAAGTATCACATGACAATAGAAATTTCTATTGTGCGACACTAGTAAACTATAACATGGTAAAAATAAATTTTATTGCATGATATTTGAAAGTATCACTTGGTAGTTGTAAGAAATGTCACGTGAAATTGGAAAAGTATCACCTAGTAGTGTTGTATAGTGTCGTACAACACTAGAAAAGTATCACCTAATTTTTATGCAAAAATCTTCTAGGGAAAACAACAGGTATCTTTGAACTTGTTGTTTGAGTTTCAAAGGGTGTTTTGGATACCCTCTAGGGTTGCATCCTTTCCTAGGTCTTGATAGGTTAGATATTAATGGTTTCTAGCCTATGTAAACTTTCATAGATGGTTTTGGATGCATTGGTAAGTAGTGACGCTTAGAGATCATTGGTTGCTTGGATTGTTGGTTAAGTCTTCCATTATGATCTTTGTGATCAGTTGCATGTTGATGTTGTATGTATCCATGCTTAATTATTTTTTAAAAATGTATTGGATTTATTTATCCTTGTTCCAAGGATCTCTAGGCATGGTATTACAACTAAGATAATCAATTTCCCTAGGGTCAAATCTTCTTGGAGGCATCTTCCAAGATGTTTGCAAAACCCTAAAGTAATAGATCCACAAATCAAGAAGATCAATCAAATCCACTAGATCAACTTTCTTCCAACCTTCACTCAAGTCCTAGTACAAACTCTCTCAACTTCAATGATCTATACACACACACTGGAACACCTTCACTCTAATACCACTTGATGCAATGCAAGGTAGGAGAATCTCCAAAGGAGATATCCTAGCCCCCAACAAATAACTACATAGTAGAAACACAACAACAATTCAAGATGTGATACCAAATCACAACTCTTATTCATAAAATAACTGATTACATGTAATGTATTAAGTTGTAAGGCCTTCCTAGTTAGGTCCAAATACAACAACAATTACAAATTAGTTTTTGCACAATTCCACAAGATCCAACTCACAATCCTAATCCTAGCTAGTCTAGATCCACAATTAGATAAGAATACCAAGAAGAATCCACACTTGTACCCTTAGGTCCACCAAGAAATCCTTTGGTTCTCAAGCCTTGGCTACTAGCCCTTCAAAGTTTTCTCCTCCACTTCATCCTTTTCTCCAAGCTGGATGACAATGACTAAAAGACTCGAAAAGACCCCATACTTATATCCAACTAAGCCACAATTCAGCCCAATTCATTAAAAATTAGATTAAAACCCTTACATTAAATATATTTTGAGTCACAAGTCAGCTACAACACAAATTAAATATCCAAAGTTGGTTACAACATGAATTAAATACCAAAAGTTGGCTCAATAACAACTAGCGACCATAGGAACCAAGATCAAGCTGAGTGTCAAAGAAATCAAGCTAAGCATCAACCAAACCACAAGCATTACCAAGCTCCTAGTGCATGTCACAACTAACACATCTCGAGCACTACAATAAATTTCCATCAATATGTAGTTGTTGAGCTCCAATACATGTTGAGCAACCAATACATGCTAAGCACATAGAAGGTTTCAAGCTCCAACAATGACTAATCCCCCTTCAATGGCTGAGCTTCTCGGCCACAACTATATCCTTTAGCAACTGTGAACCATTGTTTGGTGACTGAGTCCCCAACTCCTCGCCAAAATTCCTCCAACATGCAAGATTGCTAACAACCCTAGGATGTTGCTGCATCAGGCTAACCTGTTAGGACTTCCCCAATGCACAAAAAATACACCAACTAACTCTAATTAAGGTAAAAATGGTACCTATTATAAGTATATTAAAATTACAATTACCAAAACACATGACAAGCTCTTTAATCAATACTCACCAATCCATAATATAAGTTATAGCAACTAGTTGGCTCCTAGATGCAATTATCTAAATGTCACATGCCAAAAACCAATGCAATATGAACCAAATGTAACACAAATTTAGGATCATGTGTCAAATCAAATATTATGCCGTGCTTATGCTTACATACAACAATTTCATCTCACCAACAACTTATACTCAAAACATAGTAATCACCTCTAGCATAATCCCCTATCACTAGCCTACAACCTATCCTCACCAAAAAAAATTTAATTGTCTTAGATCAAAACATAAATCACTAGAGCTATAGGCATAAGGTTTATACTTACTTTGAAACATAAATCCAAGATCGCCTACTTGGGAATACTATTGACTATCTATATTATCATGTTCATCAACCTATAACATAGATAATCATAGTCTGTCTAAATTTTCTATAAAAAGCTATAAACATATGTTGACATCAATGACAAAAAAATTATATCAACACCTTATATAGAAATTATTACAATAAAATACCTCTCCAGTATCCAACATATTCAATAACATTTTTCATGTTGCAAACATCAAGATGATTTGAATCCAAAGTGGTGCCACATGTAAAAGATGCACTAGGAGTAGGTATGTCATCATCATCATCATCCATGGTTACTCTATAAATAATAGTTGCATCTCAATTGGTGCACTTAGCAGCTACATCCTAAATCTTTACAATCCCTTCTTGTATTGGGGATGTTTAGATTACAAGATGCAAATTAGAATGAATATAAACTAAGTAGCCAATTGATTACACTTCACTAAGTACATAAAGGAACATGTACTCCAATTGTATTGAGTGGTAGAAATTGCAATTTGGAAAGAAAACAAAAGAAAAAAGAAAAAATGCAAAATTAATTTTAAAATAATGTAAGTACTAAATTCTACAATACAAATGGTAAAAAATAAAACAAAACATACTTCCTCATGAAAGTATATTGATTGCAATAGGTTGGAGGTACATGTAATATTTACCATGGAGGCATCAATATGCACTAGGATCCATTTTAGATTGGTTATTAACAATAGAAGGGATGTTATTTCTTCTTGAGGCTAACAAACCAAATTGTCTCCTAACATTATTCTCCACTTTTAAATCTTGGAAAAGTCTATCCAATGCTTGCTTGTATCCATTAATAAACTATAAATGCATGTATGCTAGTAATCTCCTTCAAAATCAAAAGACAACATTTTCTATAACACCTCAGAGATAGGCAATATGTAGGGAGGTGCAATGCCACAATCATCTTGTTCCAATGATGATGAATGATTGATTTCACCATTTTGCAAAATATATTTAAGTGGTTCATTCCTTTTTCTTTCTATAACACTTTTATTTTCTATATCATTGTGTCCATGCCATTATTGACATCCCCTAAGATGCTTCATACGTATTAGAAAAGAATAGCATATTCATGATAGGGTCTATGAAATCTAATACATATTCTAAACATAATCACAATTATCATCCAAGTTCAATGAATTGACCTTTTGGGCCTTCTCTATATTTAACTACTTGCGTATACACCATCATTTGTAATAAAAATTTGATTCAATCCATCTCAAACCTTCAAATTTCATCTAATAACAATTGTATGAGATTCAAATCAGCTATCAAAAATTTAGTATCATGCTAATACTTAGTAAATAACAAATTAAAAATATGAAACTAATGCATTAAAAAGTTATTACAAATTTATATTCATATTGATATTGAATATGACATTAATAAAATAAAAGAAAATAATTATATTTACCTTTGACAATCCCAATCTTGAGAAAGTCTTGAAAATCTCGTGTAATATATAGAGGTTTGTCACAAACATATGGATCCCCTCACCCACTTGGTATAATTATTTCACACACTCTTTATGGTTATCAATTTCTTGCATCACCAAGTTGAGGAAGTGTATGGTGTATGAGGTCCAAAAAAATGTGTGCATATCTTGCCTCAACAAAAGCACCTATAATCCTACAATTTTGTGCTTTCTCCGTAATTACTTGAACCACAGTCTCATTGCATGCCATATATATGGACTTAGTGAAGATTTTGGCTATGAAATTTGCATCTTTGACTTTCCCTACACAATAAACTACCCTAAAAAGAATTTCCCCTTTAGGGATACCACAATAACATTTATTAGTGGATTATTTTTGCAATATTTCCATCCATAGTAAACAATAGAAAACCCAACTCAACACAAGAATTTCTATTCGATGTTAGTGAGGCCTCTATGTGTTTCTTCTCTTTATAATAAGGTGGTATGCACCTTTTCATACTCAAGACTTGTGAAAATTAGGATGTGCACTATTTATTGTTGACACCATGTCCCACCAATACAAAAGTATCACCAAGTTGAATGGAAGAACACTGGCATAGATACAATGTGCAATGTTTTGTTAAATAATATCTCTTGTATCTAGTTTAAATGCATTTTCCAATGAGCCTATCTTTCAAGTGGGAATTTCTACTACATCATCAACTTTCTAGGAGGGTATAGGAAAAAAGGGATGTTTTGATGACAATGTTCAAGTATTAGTGGATAAATTCAATATTGTTTCCTTTCTAGAAGTATAAGCCCTCAATTTTCCTCTTGGAACTAGTTTTTCAACAAACTCTTATCTTTAACAAACCTTGTTCTTTTTCTATAGGAAACAATCCCTTCTTATTCCATTCCCTCTTCCACTAGGGCCCATAAAGTGACTTTTCACTTGAGAATAAGAGGTATTAAATTATATATTGCGAAAATGATATTATCAAATATTGCCAACCTCCTAAAATTTGTGAAATCCTTTTGGTAGGTCCCTATAAAAGATATCCTTAATCAATTATGAATCTTCAAATTAGTTCCACACAAATTAAACTTTGACTATTGCCACTAGCCATTTTTGTAATTTGATTTTTTGCTACTAAAATAAATTACATAACTTTAAAGAAGAATACAATTAATAAATGCAAACATACAAGGGAAAAATCAAGATATAAAGCATTATAACAAAGAGTTAAACTTGTTTGTCTTTTCTTATAAAAATAAATTTAGAAAAAACTTGAAAATAGTCATCAAAATATAAAAGAGATCATTAAAAGACTAAGTAAATGAGTTAAATGTGTATCTTAGACACTTGAATCCCATTTATGGAAGTTATCTAGCACTACACAAATGATCTCCTTCAAAAAAACCACTTGTCCTTAAAAATATTAAAATGCAGACAAAATGATCCATTTTCAAGTTGAATGTCCTCATAAAGGACTATTTTAGGATTTCTAGGAAAAAAATATTTTAAAAAACTTTTTAAATATTTTTTGATCGACAAAGTCTTCAATCCAATTGATGCACTTGGGCAATGGAAAACCTTTGGATGTAAATCAAAATGAATTCATAGTCTAGGGTGTCAAAGATGCATCTAGACTGTGCATCCAAATCAATACACACAAATCCAGTACATAGGTTAATGCACTTGGGAAAATCTGAGTGTGTATCCTAGACTATTAATGAATGAAAAATGAGTTGGATGTACCTCATTATTGTATTGTCTTAAATTAGAAGCACTTCAATTTAATGATGGTTTAGCACCCATTTGATGTGATGTCATCATTTATTTGCACTTCTCCCCTTTCCTTCTCATTTCTCCTAAGCAAAATTGAGTAGGACCTAATAGATCCTCCTTCGTACTCCTATTTTATGGCACAAATATTGAGGTAGGATATAACCACTTGGCTCCTCCCTTTTCTTAATTTAACCACTTGGAATATATTTCCACATCAAATTTGACCTTTGTCAAAATTTGCAGTTGATTTCCAAATACCAAGACCTGTTACAACACCTTGAGTAAATCCTAGAGATAATGGGACCTAGCTAGTAGGGATGTAGTTTGTCCCTACTCAATCAAGGATGTAATGCATCCCTTCTTTCCCAATCAAGGATGTAGTGTACCCCTACTCAAGACTTATTTTGGATTTGCTTCTTAGGTCCTATGTCTAGATTGATCTAAGGTCTTAATGTAAGGTACATTTGACTTGTGAAAGAAATTTAATTTTGAGCCCTTTATAACCGTCCCACCCTTTTGCCTCACTATGCATCACACATTTATACCAAGTATTCATGCTCCAACACTCAAGTCTTCAAGCATTCAAGTGTTCAAGAATTTAAGTCATCTTCAAGTACATTAAGGAGATCCTTTGCAAGCCATTGGAGAGGAGATCCTTTGTTAGCCATTGGAGAGGAGATTTCTTGCATTCATCTTTCTCCCATTCCTCTTGATCCAATTCAATTGGTAAAGTGACCTCATTACATTTGATTTGAGAGATCCTACTATTGTAAGGTGAATTCCTACATTTACTTTACATTTCAATTATTTCAATTGCAAAGTTAATTCTTAAACTAGGGTTTAACCAAGACAAACCCCCCACCAAAAAAATAAAACCATTTTTCTTGTAGTTTGTAAATCTTGGAAGATGGAACATGTCATAAATTCAAATACCCTTTTCACCTTACTTTAGAGATTAGAAAAGTGTTCTACAATCAGACATAGTTTAGTGCATACATTCTGCATCCTTGTTAATAGAAGTTGACCCTACTATTGAAATTCAACCCTACCATTCATAGCCTTCTTGAGGAAGTTGACTTTGCCAAACAATGAAAAAAATTTTGGGTTTTGTAGATCTCTCAATTTTCACTCTTAAGTCATGGAATCACCAATTTTGGAGATCTTTTGATATCTCGTTTATAGGTTTGTATTTTGCAAGGTGAGTTTCCTTTCCTTCTCTATTTTAATACACGTCTTCATTTCCTTACATTTGACTCTTACATCACACATCTACTTAATTGCACTTTATAGCCCTTCCTATATTAGGGTTTCAAGGAGTTTTGCATTATTTATCTAATTCTGTAACCATTAGGTCTTTGCTTGCATTAGTGCTCTTGCATCACTTGGTTGGCACTAATCTTCTTAGATCTAGCTACCTAGGAATTGGAAGGATCAGTCTCCTTAACTTTTTTTTGAGGTACAAGAATAATCAACCTCCAAAATGTTAAGTACTTGAGACCTATTTTGATTGCTTCACATTTCACATTGCATTTTGGTGAATTTGACTGCATCAACTCATTCTGTTCTAGTGTTAGATTTCCCTTTGCATCTTGTTGGAGTAAGATTGTGTGTTCACCCACTAGTACATTTTGATTCATTTTCCAACCAAAATTGGTTAATTTTTTTACCAATAGTTGTGTCACTATTTTTGTCATTGAAATGTATACCAAGTCTACTAAGTGTCAAAATATCGACACAAATGTTGGTTGAAAATGTCCTACTTCTCACTGAGAACATTGGTGGATGGGTTTGTCAAAAATTCGACCAAGTTATTGGAAAAAACACACAATTATGTTAGTTTTGGTAGCTTGGACAGCTGCTCATCCATATGCTATTATTTAGTAAATAATTGTTTTGCTAACAAATTGGTTAGAGTGTGGACAATTATTTATTAAATAATTGACTTCTTTTAGAAGCAACTAGAAACGAACTTTGATAGAGTTGGTAAGCTGTTTTATATCTTAGCCATCGATTGTAAATTGATCTTGGCCTTTGGTTTTTCTACAAGAGTAGTATAAAAGGGGGTCTAGGGGACATTTAGAGAACAAGAAGTTTGGAGAAACATTTGTAGTGCTAGCAAATGAGTTTGTAAGTTTGTAGTGTTAGCAAAAAGTCTTGTAGTGTTAGCAAGGGCACAGTGGTAGCATGGGAATAGTAGTGGGGAATATTAGTGAGAGAAATTAGGAGGTTGTCGGAGTTCTGCCAGTAAGAGACAAGGAATTTTTTATCTCTTTATTTTCTAAAGTTTAATATAATTCCTCATCTATAGAACTGGTTTTCCCTTAGGGGTTTTTCTAGGGACAGTTTGTCCAAAAATATTGTGTTCATTGTGTTGCGCATTTCTTTCCGTATTTTATTGGTGAAGTTGCAGTTGTGTTATTTTTCAATATTAAGCTGTGAATTTATTTTTAGTAGTTAAATAATCTTTTAAGATAGGAGATTAATAATCAGTAACTGCAATAGTTGATTTTTCACATGGTATTAGAGCATTGTTAAGGGTAGAAGAGTTTTGCCCTAGGAAAGAAATTTTTATCTCTTTAGATTTATTATTGTGTTAATCCCTTGAGATGGCTTCAACTAGTTTGAGAGATCAAGATAGATTGGATGGTGCCTCAAATTTTGGTGTTTGGAAGGCCAGAATTTCTTTATTGTTGGAAGAGAATGGTATCAAGAATTATGCTACCAGTGATCTACTTGTACCAACGAATGCAACATAGCTTGTAGCATAATGCCAAGGCAAGAAGGATTATCCTTGATGGTGTCAAGGATCATATTGTTCCACATATCATAGAACTAAATATGCCAAAGAAGATGTGGGATGCCATTCTAAATCTATAGCAGAATGCTACCACCAACAGGAAGTTGATTCTCAAAGAGAAGCTAAAGAATACCCAGAGGAACCAGGGAGAAGACATTACAAGTTACCTCACTAGGCTTAGACTTGTCAAGGATGACTTAACAGTTGTTGGAGATAGCCCTAGTGATGACGAGCTAGTGAGAATAGCTCTAAATGGGTTTACTAAGCAGTGGAGTGTCTTTGTTCAAGTTGTTAGTGGACGAGACACCTTATTGAGTTGGGATCAATTATGGACTAATTTTACTCAGGAAGAGTTTAGACTAAGTCTTGTCAGTGGGGCCAACAAGAGTCATAAAAATGAGGTGGATCAAGAGAATGTTACCTTAGTGGGGAAAGGGAAAGCAAAGAAGGGATCTAGCAAAGGATCGAACTAATAAAGTGGGAAGAAGAAAAAGGACCTTTCTAAGGTCAAGTGCTTTGGATGTCATGAGTTTGGCCACTATGTCAATGATTTCCTAGAGAGGAAGAAGGGTAAGAAGTAGGTGGCAACTTCAGCAAGTGCAGAAGAACTCTCCAATAGAATGGAAGATAAATTTACACTCATATCTTGTATGGTTAGCTCAAATTCACAGTGTGTTTGGTATATAGATAGTGGGGTATCATTTCATATGACAAGAGTTAGAGAGTACTTCTCTAGTTACAAGGAAGAGAACACCAACATCTAGATTTCTATGGGAAACTTGTCCAAACTCAACCCAATTGGGAAAGGAACTATTCAGTTTTAGAGGGAGAATGGAAAGATAATTCCATTTCATGATGTTTTGTATGTGCCAAGCTTAGGTATGAATTTTATTTATGTATATGTTCTTTAAGATAGGGGGTATAATGTACTCTTTAGAGGGACAAATGTTTTGATTAATCACAAGGATTAGAAATCACCCATAACTATTAGAGTTAGGAGTGGTCACTTTTAAAGATTGTAGTTTTATACTCCTAAGGCACTTGTGAGCAATAGTAATCCTAGAGATCTTGGAGAGCTATGGCATAGGAGGATGGGCCATATTCATTGTGGAGCACTTAGATTGCTTCATGAGATGGTGATAGGTGTTCCAGAGGTGAGCACAAAGCATGATGATGTATGTAAGGGATGTGTGTTGGGGAAGTTCATGAAAGCATCTTTTCCAAGAAGTGACACTAGATCTGAGGGTGTTCTTGATCTAGTACATTTAGATGTTTGTGGACCAATGTTGACAAAATCTCTTAGAGGATATGAGTACTATGTTACTTTTATTGATGATTTATCCAAAAAGACCTAGATATACTTTTTGAAGACTAAGGATGAGGTTTTTAGTCAATTCCAAGAGTTCAAGGCTCTTGTGGAGAATTTGATAGGAAGGAAGATAAAGGTTTTTCGGTCAAACAATGGAGGTGAGTACAAAGGAAATGTCTTCTAGGAGTTTTGTACCAAAGAATAAATCAAGAGAGAATGGACTGTTCCTTACAATCCATAGCAAATGGCATTGTTGAGAGGAAGAACTATTCTATATCAGAGGCAACAAGAGCTATGCTACATGACTAGGACATGCCCTGTTACTTATGGGCAGAGGCATGTAATACAATAGTCTACATCCATAATAGAGTTCCACAAAAGGTGATAGGGAAGATGAAATTAGAGGAGGCTTTCATAGGGAAGAAGCCAAATGTTGGTCACTTTAGGATATTCAGGAGTCTGGCATATTGTCATATTCCTGGAGATACGTGTACAAAGTTAGATCAGACTGCAGAGAGGGGGTACTTTTTTGGGTATAGTGAGACCTCAAAAGCATATAGGATTTTCATTCTAGGGACTAAAAGAATTATTTTCAAACATGATGTCAAGTTCATGGAGGACAAGGCATTTAGGAGATCCAAAGATTTTCCAGTAAATGATCAAAGTGAGCAGCCAATAGAAGCTCCAAGACCAAGTCAAGGGCAGCAAAGCTCAAGTACAGTTACTAGTACGAGTGTAGACTCAGGTAGTGAAGATTCATAGAGAATGGAGCAACAAGTGCAATAGGAAATACATCTAGAGGACTTAGAGGTTGACATTTTATCCTCTATAGTTGGTAGCAGGAACCATGAGTTTCCAGATACACAAAGGGATACTCAGGAGTTTGTGGGAGCTCCTAGGAAGAGTACTAGATAGTGAAGACAACCAGCCAAGTTCAATGACTATGTGGCATTAGTTAGTTAGTTGGTAGATAGTGAGCCTTCCAGCTATCAAGAAGCTATAGAAAATTAGGTATGGCAAGATGCTATGGTTGAGGAATATAACTCAATAATGCAGAATGATGTGTGGAAGGTAGTGTCTAGACCAATAGATACGGTAGTAGTTGGATCATACTGGATCTATAAGATAAATCACAGTGTAGATGGTAGCATCGAGAAATACAAGGCAAGTTTTGTGGAAAAGGGGTTCTCTTAGAAGGAGGGAATAGACTATGAGGAGACATTTGCTCCATTTGTTAGGTATACTTCTATATGAGCTATAATCTCACTTGCAGCACAGATGGGATGGTAGATCCATCAAATAGATGTCAAGACAACATTCCTTAATGGTGAGTTAAAGGAGGAGGTATACATAGAACAACCAAAAGGCTTTGTAGCACACAACAAAGAGACCCATGTGAGCAAATTGAAGAAAGCATTGTACAGACTTAAGTAGGCTCATAAAGTGTGGTATGAGCACATTGATACATACTTGCAGAAAATGGGCTTTGTGAAGAGTGAAGCAGATGCTAACCTCTACTACTTGGTGGTTGGGGGTGAGATTCTCATTCTTGTTCTTATGTGGATGACCTACTTCTTATAGGTTCACTAGGGCTCATAGTGGACTACAAGAGGAACCTTGTAGAAGAGTTTGAGATGAAGGATTTGGGACTTATGCACTACTTTCTAGACATGGAAGTGTGGTAGACAGATGGGGAGATTTTCCTTGGTCAAGGGAAATACTACATTGAAATCTTGAAGAAATTTGGGATGGAGGATTGCAAAGCCATGTCTATACACATGATCACAAATTGGTTGAACCAAAGAGAATGCATTGGACAATGGCTAAGAATGTGTTGCATTACTTGTGTGGTATAGTCGAGTATGGGATTAGATATGTTTGAGGTGAAGGTATTAGGTTGATAGGCTATACTAACACAGATTGGGCGGGAAGTACAACGGACAAAAGGAGCACTTCAGGGTGTTGTTTCATTGTGGGATTAAGAGTTGTTTCTTGGTTAAGCAGGAAGTAAAAGTCTGTGGCTCTAAGTTCAGCAGAAGAAAAATACATAGAAGCTACCATGGAAACATGTGAAGCTATATGGATTTGAAAGTTGTTAGTAGCTTTGTTTGGTCAAAAGGTTGAGACTATTGTGATACATTATGATAATCAGAGTTGCATCAAGTTCTCTGAGAATCCAGTGTTTCATGATAGGTATAAACATATATATATCAGATATCACTTTATTAGAGATTCTATACAATGAGGAGTTGTTTAGCTATAGTACATACCTACAGAGGAGTAGGTAGTAGACATTTTGACTAAGGCATTGAGGAAGACAAAATTCATCTTCTTCAGAGATAAGTTGGGTGTCATGTAGAATAGCTTCCTCACTAAGAGGGAGTGTTAGTTTTGGTAACTTGGATAGTTGTTCGTCCATATGCTATTATTTAGTAAATAATTGTTTTGTTAAAAAATTGGTTAGAGTGAGGACAATTATTTATTAAATAATTGACTTCTTTTAGAAGCAACTAGAAACCAATTTTGTTAGGTTTGGTAAGTTGTTTTATATCTTAGTCATCAATTGTAAATCAATCTTGGCCATTGGTTTACCAATGACAGTAGTATAAAAGGGGGTCTAGGGGGCATTTGGAGGACAAGAAGTTTGGAGAAACATTTGCAGTGCTAGCAAATGAGTTTGTAAGTTTGCAATGTTAGCAAGGGCACAATGTTAGCGTGGAAATAGCAGTGGGGAATATCAATGGGAGAAATTAGAAGGTTGTCAAAGTTCTGCCAATGAGAGGCAAGGAATTTTGAATCTCTTGATTTGTTGAAGTTTAATATAATTCCTCATCTGTAGAACTGGTTTTCTCTTAGGGGTTTTTCCAGGGACAGTTTTCCTGAAAATATTGTGTTCATTGTGTTGCACATTTCTTTCCATATTTTATTGGTGAAGTTGTAGTTGTGTTATTTTTTGATATTAAGCTGTGAATTTATTTTCAGCAGTTAAATAATCTTTTAAGATAGGAGATTAATAATTAGTGATTGCAATACTTGATTTTTCACAACAATTGCTTCTATAAATTCCAACTGGAAGAACTCCCCAGTTGAGCCTATCATTCAATACAAGATCCCTTCAAAACCTCACCTCTAATAGCTCCTACGGCGCATGACAAAATAACAAATAAACACCTTTTTGCTAATCTCAAGTTGGGGCTTTGTGTGGGCAACAAGAAAATCAAATTACCATGAAATAGCTCCCGAGCAAATCAAATAGCCATCAAAAACCTCCTGCATGCATCCAAAGTGCTTGCAAAAACAAATGCCACGAAATAAGAAATAATGAATCACGATATTCTTTTTTTGATTATGAACCCGAGTTGGTCAAAATTTTGACCAACTTGGGCACAAAAACTGAAAAAAAGGTATTGAACAACTATCTACCCGAGTTGGTAAAAAATTTAGGTCAAAATTTGACCTATAATGTACTAGTGACCTTGTACATTTTGGTGAACTTGACATCCTACCCCCATTCTTATGGGAGTTAGATTTGCTATCTTGTCTAGTTAGATTACTTCCTCTCTTCTTTGTGCATCTCAATCTACTCTTGTTTGCATTAGTATCATTTAGACCTTCTTAGTTATGGATCTTGTAACATTGAGTAAGTATCTTTCATGCTTTATTGTTCAATTTGAAGATTACATACCTTTAAATGACATAATGAGTAGTTGGATCTATTCTATATGTCTTTCTCTTTTCTTTATGTTGCAAAAGTTGTTTAAAGCATTCTCTAAACAACACCCTCTTATTACCTTAAGCTTACCTTCAAATATTTGTAAAGATAAGTAGCAAGATATTATTTTCCCTTCTCTTAATTTAGGTCTTGATTATGGGGATGCATTTGTTGAGGGTTTCCCTATATCTTCTTTCCATCCTTCCCCCTTTATAGGCCTCACTACAACTCATGATCATTCTTCTTATATGGTGTGCTTTATTAATAGACATGTCTCTTTCATTGATAATGTCACTACTTGGGATGAATCTCTAGATGATAATGTTGACTATTATCTTCTTCATGGAAAAATTAATATGACGATTGATGCTTTTTCTTTTCAACATGACAAGCTTGACATTTCTTCTTCTCCTAACACATGTCCTATTCATAAACTTAGTTTTATCTCTTGTTTTGTAAAGATAAATTCATGGGAACAATTGTTGAGATAATGTTCAAAGGAATACATGCAAGAGGAATACTCAAGAAGATCAAGTTGGAGGAAGAATGGCCTCAAGATGTAGATTACAAGGATCTGAATTTGTTCTTTAGTAAGGGAAATCACACGATCAAGGCTATTACCATTTCAAGATCATATCCCTTGAAGGAGGTCATCATGATAATGATCAAGTTATACAAATGGAGAAGATTATAGCAATCTTGAATTCCTTTGGAAATTCTAGATCATCATGAAGGATCCAATAACTTCAAGATAATCAAGATCAAGGAAAGATAAAGATATGCAGGAAGATATCCAAGAATTAAAGGTCGAATTCAAGGAAGAATGAAGTTACAATAAGGATAAAGTAAATTCATGAAGATCAGTAATTAAAGGAATTCATCATGATAATGATCAAGTTCTACAAATGGAGAAGATTATCACAATCTTGAATTTCCTTTGGAAATCCAAGATCATCGTGAAGGATGCAATAACTTCAAGAAAGTCAAGATCAAAGCAAGATAATGACATTCAAGAAGATACCAAGGCATTCAAGGAAGAATTCCAAGAGAATGAAGTTACAATAAGGATTAAGGAAATTCATGAAGATGAAGCAATTTGGGAATATTAACCATCACAATCAATCAAAGGTCAAATAATGTTGATTGTCAAGAAATATCATTAAAGATGCAGATGCTTTTTTATCGTGATGAAGAAGTGGAGTTGAAAAAAAGATTACACAATAGACATGTAGATGTGGCACACATTCACCTTCATCTAATCAAGTTGTTCCATGTCAACATATGCAAGTTCATCAAAACTCACTCATTCACAAGTGGACATGTGGAATGCACTTAATATATTACTCCAATGAATTGTCTCATTGGTTCATCCTCAAAATGATATGTATGTCAAAGCAATGTAATTTTCTTATTGGATGACATTAAATGATTGTAAGAAATTTTTGAAACAACTATAATTATGTCTTACTTGGAATTATCTCAACCATTTATTCAAATCAATCTAGGCCCTTCATTGCAACTAAGAGATCTAATCAATTAGTCATTAGCACTAGAAGAGAGAAGTGAAGTAGAATATATGTCAAGCCAATATAACACCTTTTTAGTTGCAAGATTGGACATCCTTTACTACGAAAGCACTATGCTGATCTTCATTAAATATCAATCTGGGAGCGTGAACTTGAGATGGTGTCTGCAAAGTATATGCTCCAGTCTTCACTAAAAATTGCAACTATCTTGAATACGATAACCATTAAGGAAATCTAGTTTATTAGAAGGAAAGATAACTATCAAGTACTTGGAAGGAAACTTTAATTACTTAACTCTACATCTATACACCTACTACTGCAGGAACAGTGACTGGTTATGTTTCTAGTGGCTACAGGAACAACAGTTCTAAACTTAACTTAGAAAACTGAGTCTAACTCCTAATTGCTAAAGTAAACTCCACCTTCCACGTGGTCCCCCACAAAAGAATGATGAAAAGATTAACTCAGACAGAAGTGTAGGAACTCATCAAAGTCATGTATTCATTCAAATAGGTGTAGACACCTAAAAACCTTTAGAAAATAAAGTATTTTTATTTTCTAAAAAAGTCCCGATGACATCATCATTTATTAATTAATTAATTATTTAATTAATTAATTAATTTTTATGCCATTAAATCCCTTTATCTTAATTAAAAATATTTAATTAAGGAATCCCTCCCAAAAAGTTTAAATCTTATTTAAACATTATTTCCTTATTTATTAATTATTTAATTAATAAATTGACCAAAAATCTTAAAATAAATAAAAAATTTATTTTTTGCCCAAAACTTGGCCAATTTCCTTATGACCAATAACCTCTTCCAAAATCTTCTAATCCTTCTTTAATTTTGATTAAAGGCTAATCCCATCATTTCCTACCCCTAATCCCAACTCAAAATATTTAATTAAGATCTCCTCAACCCAAACCCTTGAAATAAATAAAACTTTATTTATTTTCTAAAAATCTAATTTATCCTCACCCTAAGAAGTTCTAGACTCTTCTAGAAAGTCTTCATCCTCATCCTAGGAAATTCTAGACTATTCTAGAAAGTCTTTATCCTCATCCAAAGTCTAGACTCTTCTAGAAGATGTCTTTAAACCTAATCCTAATCCCCTCCTAACCTTGTCACATTCCCTAAACATGAGTTAAAACTTCCTAACCCAAGCCAAAGTTAACAAATATCTCCTCCTTCACCCACCCTCATTAAATGCCATCCACTTGCCTATCCCTAAGCCAATCCTAAACCATCCTAATCCATCCTCTAATCATTTGCACAAGCCTAAACAAGCTTAAAACCTTCTTAATCAAGTCCAAGTCGAAATTGCTCTCATCACCCTCAAAATATCTCAACCATAAAATTTTATGAAGTCCACTAGGTCATAAATGACTCTTACAAGCCCTTTTATTGCTCTTACAAGTCATTATGAGGGTCTTTATGAAGATTTTATCCCTTGAGCCTCCTTTGTTGACTCATCCTTCCCCTTTCCTCCATCCTCTCACCATGTGACATGTGTCACTCCTTGATTGGTTGTAAGGAAGCACAATCCATGTGCTCTCCTCTCATGCAATCTGAGCCCTCCATAAGTTTTTTCCCATCCTTGCATCTTAGCCCTCAAACCCTCAAGCCTCTTGCCTATAAATTGGATCCTTCCCCTTTGCAAAATAACACAATCCATGAAGTAAAGTTATAATGCTATTTTGATAGCCAAATCCATACTAAAGCCATCTATCCACACCAAAAATCCACAATCATCCATTGAAGCCTTTGGAAGCATATTGAGCATACATCCTATCCATTTAGATAAAGCTACTCAAAAAGAGAGCTTCTTATTGAGAGAGTCCATTAATGGCTCATATTCTCAATTGAGAGCTCATCTTAGTCTATCTTGAAGTTTATGAATTTTGTTTAGTTTGTAGAAGCTTTATTTAAATTTGGTTTCTATTAGCATACTAACATTGCTCATATACATTTTGGCACGCCCGGTGGGACCCCGCATGGGTCATCTTCATTAGCTTTTTTAGTCAAGTTTTGTATGTTATTTGCTGATTTTGGCTAATTTTTCTTGTTTTTGTGATTGGTAGGATTGTATAAATTGGTTTTGTAGGTCCACATGAGCATGAAGAAGACAAAGGAACTCATAATCTATCTCATAGTGTTTGCAGATTTTTCAAGCTTATAGGTGGACAAAGAACTTGAAATTCTTCTTCCTCTTCTTGTCTATATTCTTCTTATTCCATCTACTTCTTCTTCTTCTTCTTGTGGGAGATCTTGGCCATTTTTTTTTAAGGAAGCAAAATCATACACACTTCTTTTTAGTGCTTAAAATGAACCCCCAAATCATACTTAAATCCATTGAAAAATTTAAAATTTGCAAGAAAGAAAAAATCTTTTAACAAGTGAAACTAAACCAATCTAATCATTTGCATCCTTGCAACATCAAGGTTTTAGATGCATTCATGCAAAATTAGGAACACTTCATTTTTGGGAATTTAAAAAGAACTTCAAGTTTCTATTTCAAAAGGTTCAAAATCAACACTAAGTGCACACTAAAGTTCTTTTAAAAAATCTCATGAAAACTAAGAGTCCTAAATGGTTGCCAAAAAATTTTCCTAAAAGCTTTGTTATTTGTTCCAAACAAATGTCTTATTGCAAAATTTTGAATGTTTCTTAGGATTTTCATGCATCAAAACAATCTAGAAATATCATTTTTGGGCTTAAAATATGAAAATTAGAACACAAAATCTTGAATGAAAACCAAAGTCCAAAGAGTCATTTTCACTTTTGAGTCCAAAACAATCTTGAATGATCTAAGGTTAAAACAAAGCACTTCAAAGTTCTTAAAACAACACACAAAATCTCAATCTTGAATGCTCAAAAGAAAACACTTGAATGTTTAACCACTTTTCTTTGAATGCATGTTGCTAAAATCACTCTTGAATGCCATGGATTAAAATCAAATTTTCTTTGAATGCATGATTAAAACAACAAATCCAATCTTGAATTCTAAGGATCAATTAACCATTGCAATATCAAACACTTCATTTGGAGCTTCTAAAAATTGAACAAAACAAATCTCTTTTCCACATGCAATCTAGGTAAAGTTTGATTTTTGGACATTTAAGAAACCTTGTTAAGTTAAAATACAAATTTGCAAAAATCAATTTGAGTAGTTCCTTGGACTCACCTCTTTTCTAATTACCCATCAAATATTAACCATTGGTTGCAATCTCAGCGCCATTTATGGGGATGGGTCTACTTGAAAAAGGTGTTAAATGTTCCACAATCTAACTCACTCACTTGGTCTTTGAATGTTTGCTTTAACTTTATCAAAATTCTTAAATGATCAAAAATCTAGATTAAATCGATCACACTTCAAGTTTGGGCACTAAAATTGAACAACAACTGACGTGGAGAGCCTCCGGGCGCGCGCTTGAAATCGAATCTCACACACTTTTGTTTTGGGCTTAAAACAAACTCACACTCAATCTTGAATGCCTTAAAGAAAATTAATCGATACTTGACGTGGAGGGCCTCTGGGCGTGCGAGTTTGATTTTGTTGACCCTAACTCTTCTTATTGTTTGCATTCTTCGATCGATTTACTTTTGTTGGTGCTTCAAGTTGGAATTGAACATTGTCTCTTAAACATGAGTGCTTGCAAAGTCTAGATTAGCACACATAAGAGTCAGTTGGTAAAAGAACAAGCGTGTTTTTCAGCCCAAGGTCATCCAAGTCTTCTCTCCCCTTGTCGTCTTTCGAGGCCATCTTGGGTGCATAAGATTAGGATCCAAAACCTTGTTTCTTTTTAGGAGGCTGCTTGGGGATTTCATCACCCCTTGGACGACCTCAACTCTAGCGTTCTGGCAGAGTATAAGAATTGGGAGGTGAATCGAAAGACACCTCTCTTGGGATCAAGATTTTGTCACTCGGGCTAAGCCTCAAGGAACTTAATACCCTTGAGAAGTGAAAGAGGAGAAGTGGGTTACCGCTCCTCTCGGCTGTGTGACATCTTTTTGGTCTCATCTACGGATTTGGGCCTCATGTACCTTGGGTATATCGAGGACTCTTTAGCTAAACCAACTGTCAACCTTGTAGACAATCATCTAGGATGTTAATGTGTTTGAGGTGACTGATCGAAACATTTGTAGAACATACACACTCCTTAGCACAAGTATCACTTTCTGAGAATCAAAAACTTCTATCTGGTTATTTCTATCTATTGCTTGATCTTTTATTTGTTGATTGAATGTTTGCCAAACTTGGTCAATCCTAGCTTAGGGCATACTTAGCGTAGTCACTGCCTATTCCAGAAGTTGAATGAGTTGAAGCAAAACAACCAAGATCTCTCAAAGCCAAGCAGATTTAGAAATTGATGTCAGAGCAACCCAAACCCAAACAGAAGTTCCACAAAGTTAAACTCAAACCATCTCTAGCATACCAAGAACTTTTAGCCAAGAGAAAAGAAATAACACCAAGCCCATGAATTGCCAAACTCCACAAAGCAGAGGACAAAGCTACCGACGAAGCACTTCAAGAGGCCTGGTTAGAGCGCACCATCAAATTTAGCCAACATCCAGGAGTTAATCCTGCTTATGCCTTACCAACTAGGCATGATTTCTATGATTAGACACCCTTGTTTCTCCCCATCTTCTTGGATTAGCTTCACTTTAGAGTCATATTTGTAGAAAAGCCAGTCATCTTAGGTTATCCCCTTAAGCATTATTAGCTCATCCATCTCATTTAGATTCAAACCATCTAGCTAGCAATCAACACCTCACATCCAAGCCTTCAAAATTGTTGTCACTTTTGCCAAAAGTTTGCCACTCCTAAAATCTTCCAAATCCATCAATCTCACCAAGGTTATCCCTTTGAGAGAGCTTTGTCTAGGGTAATCCATCTTTGTCACTTGTTATCCCTCATCACCTTGAGCTAAAGGTTGGGATCCACAAGTGGTCAATCTTGTGTTCTTCCTAAAGGATCATCAGTCTATCCTTAAGTTGACACAATCACCACCAAGCTTGCACATAGGAAAGCAGACCTTTCATGCTTTGGCAACATATCTTTGAAATTAGAATCTCCAACCCAATCCTCCTTAGGTTTTGTCATATAGCTTTGCCTTAACCTAGGAAATCATTTGCATAGAGAAGCCTTCCCCCTTTTGCATCCATCAGCATTATTGCATCTCATCCCTAGGAGCATTTTTCATGCCACCCGTCACTCGCTTAGCCAAGAAGAAAGAAACAATGGAGCCCTATCATTTGGATCGAACAACCTCACCCCCCTTGAGCACTCAGCCATCCTTCAGCCCAGAGAAAGCTATGCCATCATGTACTAACATTGAAGCTTTCATGAACCAACCAGGAAATGCAGTATTGGTAAATGCCATTATAGACAAGAACAAAGAGACAATCATGGCTAATTTTCGAAGGAAAAATGTAGGAGCCTTTGACTTTGGAAGACCCCCTCCATTATCAGATCCATCTCACCCATTGTTTGGGTAGCTACCACCACCCATAGGCTCTTATGATCCAAATTATCCTCAATATATGCCAAAAGAAGAGCCTCCAGCCAATCCATATGATCCAACAGACCCAAACATACCATCATCCACCCAAGTTGAAATCTCCATGCCGCAAGCCAACCCATCCACCACCACTCCATCCTTGGTTCATAGCTCTCCGCTCCAAACCCCCTTTACCCAAAATAGCTCACCATTCACCCCCTTCACTATTGCTGCTGTTGCTCCCCAACCCAGCCTTCCAAATCCACCCATCTCCCAAATCAGTGCTAGCATCTTTGGCCAACCTCAGCAATATACAACAGGGATGCCACCCATGGGGCCAAATAATCAACCTTTCATCACCCCCAGCTTGTTCACTACATCCCAAAGCACAATCCCATCATTTCCATTAGGTATTGGGAGCTCAATACCATTAGCCACAAATCTACAAGCTACTACCCTCACTCCACAAAGCTATCAAATCCCACAAGCTACTACCAATTTTCTACCAAACTCCCAAGTGACCCCAGCCCCTGCCACCACTCTACCAAGCTTCCAAATCCAACCACAAAGCTATCAAACCCCATCAGTTCCATTCCCAAGCTTTCAATTCCCACCACCTCCACCACCAACTAATCCATTACCTCCAATTACCAACTACTTTTCAATGCCACTTCTAGGAGGTAATCCACCACCTCAGCCAACCACCAATTATTTGCAGATACCATCCCAAATGGGGGCACAACCCACATATATTGGTCAAACCCCACAAGCCCCCTGATCCTTTCCCCAAGCCTCTCAACCATCTTATACCTTACCTCCACAAAGCAATCCATTTATCCCAGAGCCAGCTTATGTTCCTCAATCCCAACCTCAAATCCCATATCAACAGCAAGCCTCGCAGCACATGCAGCAATATGCGCCAACTCCCCCTCAGCAACCTATCATCCACCATGCAGCTGCCCAAACAATGTACAATCCCTATCAGCAAATCCCTCATAGCCATCCATATTCAGTGGCCCCATCCAGCACATACCTACCTCAAGGCACTCCTACATTGGGGGCACCCCAGCCATCACCTATCAATTCAGAATGGGAGCAAATGAAGATAGCTCTGAAAGCCATCCAAGAAGGGAATGATCCGAAGACATTCAAGGTTGAGAATGTGTGTCCTTACCCATTTGACAGAGCCATTACCATGACACCATTTCCCAAACACTTTGAGGTACACAAATTTGACAAATTCAGAGGAAAAGGAGACCCTGTCACACATATCAAAGAATTTTACATGCACTGCCAGGACGTAGCATACAATGATGTCTTCCTCTTTTTCCTTTTTCCCAAAAGCTTAGCTGGACCAGCTCTTGAATGGTTTTATAGAATCCCCTATGGCACAATTAAAAACTTTGCTGAATTATCTGAGGCATTTGTAGCCCAATATGCCCATCTTGTTGAAACAGAGCTATCAATAGTTGATCTTGTCCACACCAAGCAAAAAGGTGGAGAAAGCCTTGCCGAATACCTGCAAAGATGGCAAACCCTTACTACCCGCATATCCTACACCTTGCCAGAATGCCATGTGGTGAAAATGTTTATTGATAATGCCCATCTTAGCTTGGCTCACCACATGACCATGAACTGTTTGCAAACCTACAAAGATATCAAAGAGAAAGGAATGATCCTTGAGCAAGGACTCATTAAAGATGGTGTGGTCAAGCTTTACAAGGAAGCCAACCAAAATCAATCACATTCCAATGACAAGTCTAGGTATTGGAACAAAAACAAGCACGTTGCAACAGATGGCGTCACTGACACCAGACATGTGAATATTGTTGGCCCTTCTCACAACCAGTCCAACCCACCATATTAACCAAAAAATCAACAAGCTATCAACTACCAACAACAGAATAACCAAAGCTATCAAAACCACAATCCAAGACCCAACTTCCAAGGGTCTAGCAATCAAGCTAATGCCATCAATGTAGCTACAGGACAAAAGCCTAGATTCCAACCTACAACTAGAAACTATACACCCCTTGGTGAGCCATTGGATGTCATTTTTGAGAAATTAGTCAAAGAAAACCTCATCAAATTTCCTCCTACCCAGCAAAGTGACCCAAGCCAATCCAAAGCTTCATGGTACAAAGATAATGAGTACTGCAAATTTCATAGGGTAAAAGGTCACACTACCCTCAGATGCATGAAACTGAAAGACTATGTGCAGGACCTCATTGATCGGAAGGAAATCACTATTGGTGCCCAAACCTCTCCCAATGCAGGCTTACAGATCTATCAAAATGCTTTTCCTCCACACCACAACCAAAATCTTGGAAAAGCACCTATCCAAAACAACAACAACAACACCAACAACCGTCAGCCAAACCAACAGCATGGGAAGAACAATGACCACACTTCATCCTATATAGACTATGGTAGCCTTATAGGTTGTATATCCGAGAAAGAGCCTTTCGTCAATGTTATCAATATCCAAGGACCAAACAATGAGTGTGCAGTCACCACTCGAAGAGCGCAATTTAACATCGCAGGCCCACCTGTTACACCAACACCATCAGCTCCATCAAAAAGCCAGTACAATATCTTGGAACACCTTGGGAACATGCCAGCCCAAATCTCCATTTTAGACCTTCTTCGCACTAGTCATGTGTACAAGAACATCCTTGACAGTGCTCTCATAGAATCTCGTGTCCCTTCTGATATCAATGCTACTAATTTTTGTAATCTTGTTGGACACCTCTCATCCTCATGTGCCCTATCGTTCAAACCCACCGACATACCCATGGTCGAGCCAGATCACACCCTTCCGCTTCGCATAGCCATCATGGTATCCAACTTTGCTATAAAAAGAGTAATGATAGATAATGGATCAGCCTTGAATATTTGCACCCTAAAATTCATAAAACAAGCTGGGTATACTGAGGCAGATATCATCAGTAAGGTTATCACCATCAAAGCTTATGACAACTTGGAAAGAACCACAGAAGGAACTATTTTGCTGCCAATCAAGGTTGGGCCAGTCATCCAAGAGACACTCTGCCATGTTATTGATCTAAACCTACCATTTAACATCCTCCTCGGTCGCCCATGGATTCATGCCATGAAAGCCGTTCCATCCACTTACCATCAGTGCATCAAATTTCCGCATCAAGGCACTGAGGTAACCATCCATGTCGATCCAGAACCCTTTGCTTACTGCAATGCGGTTGAAGCTTCATATACAAACCATTGCCCTGGAATTGATATCAGCACATCCATTGCCAGCTCATCCCACACTTATAATGACCCAAAAACCATCCTCGCCTCTACCCTGTCTACCGTGAAGATCAATAACATAGGTTGTGGAGAGTATAGTCTGTCAGATGCATTTGCTGTCAGGGCACTCCCACTTGATCCACATGCCCATAGACAACCGACATATCAAAAAGCTAAGGAGGTTCCACCTCCTCGATACAAACAGTTTGGCCCAACAACCTTTGTATCCTCAAAAATCCCTCTTCATGAGGAGCTCACTCCAGATATCAACAAATGGTTACATAAGGATGCACCTCAAAGAAATCAAGCACGCCTTGATCACTTCAGCCAAAAGTATCCCCAAGAACATAAGCTCATCACTGACAAATGGAACTATCAAGGTGGTGGTCTAGGACCAGAAGAAAGAGGCATGCAGTGCCCCATCGATGCACACAAGTGGGAATCGAAGTCAGGTCTTGGCTTTGGCATACCCACAATTGGGGGCACCAATGAGAATGGTCACGCTTTTTTAAACATTCACCGCAACCTTGTCAAAATCGAAGACATTCTTCAGGAAGTTGAAAAGAGAGCCTACGAGGATATCCTAGACCAAATCTCCCTTGGAGACTCTGTTCTCCAAGAACTATCCATCCACCTCATTGACCTAACACTCACCCATCCACAACTCATAGATTGGGACCAACCAAGTGTCATACACATCGATGAGTTCACATCAGAGGAGGCACTTCTAAGATTCATGGGAGCTGAAACTCCTCACAAGAAAACAAAGCCAGATTCTGCCTATATCTACAAGCTAGATCCCAAGGGGTATTTTGGAGAAAATCCCCAACCTAGTTCCGATACACCAAAAACTGGAACTAAGGTGAATCTAAGACTAGCTAAGGCAACGAAGAGAACCCCTCAGCAAGAAAATCCAAAAGAATATGAGGATTTAGCATTGCCTCCTCAAGATAATCAACCAGAGGTGTCTTCTATTCTAATTGAGGATACTCGAGAAGTCAACATTGGTTCATTAGAGATCCCCAGACTTGTTCACATTGCTGCATCCCTATCACAAGACCAAGCTGACCTCCTCTTTGAGGTCTTAAGAGAGAACATTGGCCGATTTGCATGGTCATATCAGGACATGCCAGGACTTGATCCAAAGCTTGTAGTTCATCATCTTGCAGTTGATCCAAAGATCAAGCCCGTCAGACAAAAGCTTAGAAAAATGCACCCCAAGGTGGCATTATTGGTCAAAGCTGAATTAGAAAGAATGTTAGCTGCTAAGGTTATCCGACCTATCGACTACTCAGAGTGGATCTCCAACATGGTCCCTATCACTAAACCTTCCAGTGACATCAGAATCTGCACTGATTTTAGAGATCTTAACAAAGCTTGTCCAAAAGATGATTTTCCCTTGCCCAACATAGATATGATTGTAGATCTTACAGCTGGACATGAAATTTTGTCCCTCATGGATGGATTTTTTGGGAATAATCAAATCAAGATTGCAGAAGAGGATCAGCATAAGACAGCATTCACTACCCCTTGGGGAACCTTTTGCTACAACATGGTGCCTTTTGGCCTAAAGAATGCTGGGGCTACCTATCAAAGAGCTATGACAGCCATTTTTCATGATCTCATCCATAGCATTTTGGAGGATTATGTGGATGATATCTTGGTCAAGTCTCATACCTTCATGGATCATCTTGCTGACCTGGAGAAAGTCTTTGATAGGTTAGCCAAATATCATCTCATGTTGAATCCCAAGAAATGTGTCTTTGGGGTCACATCTGGCAAGCTTCTAGGTTTCATAGTTTCTAAATGAGGTATAGAGATCGACCCCAAGAAGGTCAAGGCTATCTTAGACATGCCTCCTCCCCAAAAATTGCGACAGCTTTGCTCTCTTCAAGGAAAGCTCCAATCTGTTTGGCGCTTCATCTCCCAGCTTGCAGATAAGTGTACACCATTTTCACATTTATTGAAGAAGGATGAGAACTTCAAGTGGGATCCTTTATGTCAGCACAGCTTCGACCATCTCAAGCAGTATCTCATCAATCCCCCTATCTTGGTTCCACCAGTTCCTGGTCGTCCCCTAATTTTGTACATATCAGCAACACCTACTGCTCTAGGGGCACTTCTAGCATAGCTTGATGACTACAACAGAGAAAGAGCCATCTACTACATCAGTATAACCCTAGTTGGTTATGAACTCAATTGCACTCCTATGGAAAAAGCTTGTTTGGCAGTTGTTTTCTCAACTCAAAAGCTTCGCCATTACATGCTAAGTCATACCATCCAACTAGTCTCCAAGATTGACCCTCTCAAGTATATGCTCTCTAGAACAGCACTTACAGGCTGTTTGGCCAAATGGGTTATGCTCCTTAGTGAATTTGACATCCAGTATGTGGATAGAAAGGCAATCAAAGGGCAAGCTATAGTAGATCACCTAGCTGATGCACCTCTAATAGATGCTTATCCATTGATCACAGAATTTCCAGATGAGCATATCTGTCTAATTGAAGAACAACCCCCATGGAAACTTTATTTTGATGGCTCATATACATCTCATGGATCAGGGGCAGGAATATTGTTGGTCACACCTCAAGGAGATTACATTCCAAAAGCCTTCAAGCTACAATTCCCTAGCACCAACAATATAGCTGAATATGAGGCCCTCATAGCAGGATTAAAGATAGCTGCAGAATGGAACATTGTTGAGCTACAAATCTTTGGTGATTCAAAGCTCATCATCAAGCAAGCCCTAAATGAATATCAAACCAAAGATGAAAAGCTATTACCCTACAAAGAGCTGGTTGATCAGCTAACCCAACATTTTACAAAGCTTCAGTTTACACAAGTACCTCGAATTTAGAACAAAGCAGCAGATGCTATGGCTACTATAGGCTCGCTCTTGGAAATTCCCCAAGCAGCTACATAGTATGAGTTTTTAGTGGAGCAGCTCCTCACACCCGCCTATGTGAATGAGGATTCAAACCGTGTTTGTATCTTGGTTGGTCCCCAATCCCCTTGGTACCATGAGATTCACACTTACCTTAACGATGGTATCATATCCCCTCACCTCACACGTACCCAATGCTAGAACCTCATCCAAAAATCATCCCGCTATGTTATCATAGCCAATAACCTATATCGTCGGGGTTATCACGATACTCTCTCTCGATGTTTAGACCAAAATGAGGCCGCGATGGTGTTAAAGGAAGTACACTCTGGACTTTGCGGTGCCCACACGAGTGGTATTGTCCTAGCGCGACAAATCCTTAGAGCAGGCTACTATTGGCCTACCATTGAAGAAGACTCCTGTGACTTTGTCAGAAAGTGTCTCCCATGTCAGCAGCATGCAAATCTTGTGCATGCTCCGGCACAGGATCTATAGCCTATTGCACCACCTTGTGCTTTTGCTTGTTGGGGCCTTGATCTAGTTGGAACTATCACACCCCTCTCATCTGATGGACATAAATGGATAATAACAGCTATAGAGTATTTCACTAAATGGGTGGAAGCAGTCCCCCTAGTCTCAGCTACAGGAGTTCAGGTCTCCAAGTTCATCTTGTACCACATTTTTTGCCGCTTTGGCATCCCATCCACCATCTTCACCGACCACAGCGGTAACTTTGAAAATCTCAACATGGAATAATTATGCACTTCCCTCCGCATCAATCATCACTTTTCTAGCCCATATTTCCCACAAGGTAATGGCTAGGCAGAGGCAACTAACAAAACCCTCCTCAAAATTCTAAAGAAAGTTGTCAATGATTCCGGCCGTGATTGGCACCTACAAATAAATCCAGCCCTATCGGCCTATCGAACTTCCTTCTGTACATCCACAAGCACAACTCCATACTCCCTAGTCTATGGTGCCGAAGCGGTACTACCTATAGAGGTTGAACTTCCCTCCTTGCGCATATCTTTGCAAGGGCAAATATCAGATGAAGAATATAGAGTAGCTCGACTCACCCAGCTAGATCTCTTAGACGAGAAGCGGCAACAAGACTATGATCATCTCACAGTCTATCAAACTCATCTCAAAAGAAATTTCAACAAGAAGGTGCTTCCACGACACTTTCAGCTAGGTGACATGGTCCTCAAAGAAAACATGAAAGTCCAAGTAGATCGAGAAAAGAAAGGCAAGTTTGAACCTACATGGCTTGGTCCTTATATTGTCACTACTTCCTTTGGCTCTGGAGCTTATCAGCTATCTACACCAGAAGGAGAACTCTTGAATGATCCTACTAACATCATTCATCTCAAGAAGTTCTATGCTTGAAGATCCTTGGTATACTAGGCTTTTGAAAAATACAAAAGAAAAAAATAGTAAAGAGAAATAAGATCCAATGGTGAAAACTTGGCAATTCAAGCACCTTGGATAGGTACCTTGGTGAAAACCTGGTAATTCAGGCGCCTTGTGTACTAAAGACTAATCCATTATCTATCACTATCCTATCCCTCATCCATTTACCCACCATCCCATAAGACACACTTGCTTGTTCCCTTGGTGTTCCAACCAAATATCCAAAATCTGATGAAGCTTGTAAATACCTCCTGTACAGCTTGTAAATCTCGTACCAAAGCTTGTATTATACCTTGTAAATCTTGTACCATACCTTGTCTATCCGAATCTTGTCCAAGGTTTGTACCATATTCTAGCCTATAAATAATCATGTATCCTAGCTGGTATACTATCACGTGTACACACAAAACCCCATTTTCACTTAATCTTTTCGCAAACCATCTACCTATCCACCTATCACCTATTATAGACATCCCATCCTTCACAAACATTTCCATCTCACAAAAACCAAAACATGAAAAAACTTGTACATTTGTAACATATCTTGGTCCATCCACTTGTACATCCTCTTTAGCATAGTACCATTGTATCTATCCAGCGTTCGTGTCAGTTCGTCCTTGGTCAACATCTTGCACACATCGCACACTTTGGTTAGATATTCCAATGCATCCTTTAGCTAGATTTCCTATCACCAAAGTGTTATCTTTCTTAGTTCAGCTTGCCAGACGCATCACTTATCCAAATCCACCAGCTTAGGTGCTCTCCGATAGGTCCTTGCAGGATATAGCTTTCCTCATGTCTGATCTTGGTCCGTTAGTACCTCGTCCTACCCATCTCGTTGGCAAACTGTTCTCTTTTGGATTTTCACTTTCTTTTGATTTGGGATCTTCCCTTTTGGGTCTTGAAGTATCTTTTCCAAGCAATCTCCTTGTTCCCTCCTCAAGGTTGCCACGATCTTCCATATCATGGTATGCTGTGAATGGGGCAATTAGAGCGTAAGGTCTTGATCAGGTCTTTCGTTTGTTTTTCTTTTCTGCTTGTGGGTTCTCCAATGTCGTTTCCACGCTGCTTCCTCTAGGATTCATGTGTGATGTTGGGGCAATCCTTGCATGTTTGTTTTGAGTTAGTTTGTCAATCCTTTGGACGGTTGGTGAAAAGGCCTTTATGTTCTTGGTAACCTTGGCAATTAACCAATAGTCCTATAGCAAATCTAGTGCTCAACTACATGGTGGTACTTCTCTTTGAAGTATCCCCCCGCTCAAAAAGCTTCAATGGTTTTCCTTCATCTCCATTATCCCCCATCCATATCCAGCATCCGTCTCTCCTACCCCAGCTTATGTATCAGTATCTCTTTGAATCACTCCTCACCTTTAGCTTTAGGGTTCCACAATCCTAGTCTTAGGGATCCACCAATCCAAATCAATCCACCAAGCCTCACCTTTCGAGATCCACAATCCTAGTCCTAGGGATCTCTGAAACCCATCTTCCACTAATCTGACTCTTTGAAATCCTGTTGCATCAGCTTTATAATCCCCTCATCCATCTCCCTATCCTAGATTCTTTTTATAGCACTCTGCTCCTTCATCCTCCACCTTCCCTAAGGTCTTAAGCTTGCTTCCTCTTGTGCATCTGATTCTCCCTTTATCATTCTCCCATACTAAGAGTTTGAGCTAACTAAACCTCTTCTCTTAATCCAATCTGAGTCTCCTTGCTCATCTCGAATTCTTATACTTTTCAAGAAGCCATCGAGCCTCGCTTTCTCTCCTCGCCGCCTTCTTGAGGGGGCATCTCACAGTCCATTCTCTCCTCTTCTGCTCTAGCCTTGGGCATCTTATTTTCTTATCTTTGATGCCATGCCTCTTGTGGCATCACATCAAAGAGGGGCAAAATGTAGACACCTAAAAACCTTTAGAAAATAAAGTATTTTTATTTTCTGAAAAAGTCCCGATGACATTATCATTTATTAATTAATTAATTATTTAATTAATTAATTAATTTTTATGCCATTAAATCCCTTTATCTTAATTAAAAATATTTAATTAAGGAATCCCTCCCAAAAATGTTTAAATCTTATTTAAACATTATTTCCTTATTTATTAATTATTTAATTAATAAATTGACCAAAAATCCTAAAATAAATAAAAAAATTATTTTTTGCCCAAAACTTGGCCAATTTCCTTATGACCAATAACCTCTTCCAAAATCTTCTAATCCTTCTTTAATTTTGATTAAAGGCTAATCCCATCATTTCTTACCCCTAATCCCAACTCAAAATATTTAATTAAGATTAAATATTAATCCTCATGTTTATTAAAAAAGTTTTAATAAATATCTCCTCAACCCAAACCCTTGAAATAAATAAAACTTTATTTATTTTCTAAAAATCTAATTTATCCTCACCCTAAGAAATTCTAGACTCTTCTAGAAAGTCTTCATCCTCATCCTAGGAAATTCTAGACTATTCTAGAAAGTCTTTATCCTCATCCAAAGTCTAGACTCTTCTAGAAGATGTCTTTAAACCTAATCCTAATCCCCTCCTAACCTTGTCACATTCCCTAAACATGAGTTAAAACTTCCTAACCCAAGCCAAAGTTAACAAATATCTCCTCTTTCACCCACCCTCATTAAATGCCATCCACTTGCCTATCCCTAAGCTAATCCTAAACCATCCTAATCCATCCTCTAATCATTTGCACAAGCCTAAACAAGCTTAAAACCTTCCTAATCAAGTCCAAGTCGAAATTGCTCTCATCACCCTCAAAATATCTCAACCATAAAACTTTATGAAGTCCACTAGGTCATAAATGACTCTTACAAGCCCTTTTATTGCTCTTACAAGTCATTATGAGGGTCTTTATGAAGATTTTATCCCTTGAGCCTCCTTTGTTGACTCATCCTTCCCCTTTCCTCCATCCTCTCACCATGTGACATGTGTCACTCCTTGATTGGTTGTAAGGAAGCACAATCCATGTGCTCTCCTCTCATGCAATCTGAGCCCTCCATAAGTTTTTTCCCATCCTTGCATCTTAGCCCTCAAACCCTCAAGCCTCTTGCCTATAAATTGGATCCTTCCCCTTTGCAAAATAACACAATCCATGAAGTAAAGTTATAATGCTATTTTGAGAGCCAAATCCATACTAAAGCCATCTATCCACACCAAAAATCCACAATCATCCATTGAAGCCTTTGGAAGCATATTGAGCATACATCCTATCCATTTAGATAAAGCTACTCAACAAGAGAGCTTCTTATTGAGAGAGTCTATTAATGGCTCATATTCTCAATTGAGAGCTCATCTTAGTCTATCTTGAAGTTTATGAATTTTGTTTAGTTTGTAGAAGCTTTAGTTTGTAGAAGCTTTATTTAAATTTGGTTTCTATTAGCATACTAACATCGCTCATATACAATAGGCAGCATTACATTTGCTTGGAAAATAGAATGTCTGATAACTCTATCAATCTACTTACTACTTGACCTCATAGATATAGACAAGGTCTTATTTAAAAGGAAGGGAATAAAAAATTCCTACAATTATGACTTCTTCATGAAGGATAGTTTGTTACAGCTCAAGATTTATGCAATCATAGAAACATCAATTATCTCCTTAAATTCCCATAAATATAGAGCATAGAAGATTCTAGATCTACTCTGCTATTTGACTTAAATAGCTTCCGAGAATCCAAGTATCTTGTAACAATTCCTTGCTTGTTCAACTGATTGCTTGGATGCTTGCTTTCCTGCTCAATCGCTTTATCAGGTCCCGCTTATTCTGCTAGATCAAGTCCACTTTCTGTGCCATTGAACAGGTCTCTTATTATTCCATTAAAACAAGTCCCTTCTAGTTTTGTCACCAAGTCTCTGGCTGCAACGGTGCCATAATATTTCTCTTTAATACCAATGATTCCACAATGCTAGTCCTTCGCTAGAGTTGTTTTGATTGATTCTAGCTTGGCTTGGATACCTACGGCCAACATTTAATGCACATAAGACTTCCTACAAACATTTATTTATATATATTAATTTATAAAGAAAAAGCATTAATATTCAACTAATAGTTTTTGCAATCTCTTCGGCTGCAGGAAGATCTACCCATGCCAAACATTCATGAAGAAAGATTTTTACCAACAAAATGAACCCTTTTTAGACATAATTTTGATTACCATTCTTATGCCATATGTTTATATCTTATACATCAAAAGTACAAAATACTATACTTAAAGGATGACAAAGTTCAGTATGTTATAGACAAATGTTCACAAAAAGGGTCAAAAAGACATCTATTTCTTCATGTCATCATTTTTCCTCCCAACCAACCTGATGCTGGTCCCTTCAGCATTTATAAATTTTTGATCCTCATCCGTAGCCTAAGATCATTAGCGATCTTCTCACCTAATTCATAAGCCCTGTAATTAAAGTATCCATGATTCTATTTTAATCTTTCCCATTTCTGCTCTTCAATGGCCATGTTATAACTAGCAAAAGAATCATGCTTTCCAAGAATAGGATGCAAGAGTATTGGTGGTTGGAAACAAAGAGGAACCTAATAACTCTTTTGATTTCTACCTAGCATCATATACCTAGGCATCCTACTAATAGCCAACTCCAAATTTTGACGAAAGTGCAATTCCCTTGTTTTTAGATCTTCAGATAATTGAACCCATCTTTGAATAGAAGCTCTTATGGCTTCAGGAGAAATTGTGGAACAATGTTATTCCCAATCTAAAAATGCCTATTCTCGGATAGGGTGAATTTTAGTAGCACCACTTTTATTATTATTAATAGAGATCCAATCAAAGAACACATTGTAAGTATTTTGTACCTCAAGCTGAATGTACAGTGGCTCCAACATTTCTTTTTCCCTATAAGGGGTGGCCTAATTCTCTCGACTGATCTCGTTTTTCATCTAAGACATGATTTCTCTAGACTATACATCTCCCACATATAACAATGAATTCCAATCCCTATCATCTATAATAGCAAGGCTATGAACATGTAGCTCACAGAGGAGATTTTGCAGAGCCATCAGGACTGATTTGAATGCTGCATAAAATTCCTAGGGAGTGTGCAAAGAAGGGTTCAATCCCTGAGTAATTTGAGACAATTGGAAATTAATCATTTGCTCTTTTAATAATAATGTATAAACTAGAGATGGTGACCTAAAATTCACAAGCTTTGGAATGAGCTCTATTACCTTTTTGACACATTGTTGCATGATCGTAATTTCACTATCTTTTTCTTCAATTTGTTGTTCCTATTCCTTTATAGTTCTGAGAAATTGTTTCCTCTCTAGGTCCCAGTTTGCCTTTTCCCATTGAAACTGTTGGTACAAACTAAGGTTGGTTGTTAATGGAGAAGAAATGTCCGGTGGTATGTGGAGACGAACAATAGGGCTATTATCTTTAGGATGGTGTTCAGGATGAGTAGTAGGGTTGTCACTTGGACAAGCAATGGTGCTATCATCCTTAGAATGGTGATGATCAACAAAGCTGTCATTTTGATAAGCATCAATGCTATCATCTTCAGGAGGTTGATGGGCAACAGGACTGTCAACCTTTTCTAAAGGCACAATAGTTGTAGGATAGGGCACAATAGTTGTATTAATTTGAAATGTCTCAGCAATTTCCTGAACTATTTCTTTAGCAAATGATAGATATTCCTCTAGCAGTAAATTATCAGTTTATTCTACTTGTTGTTCAAACCTAGACACTATTTTCTTTAAGGAATCTATTTCAATATCAATGTTAATAGGGTTATTTTTCTTTGGATGAACTTCCTCAGGATCACTTTCATGTTCAAGAGTATGGATTGTATGCTTTGGCGACTATATAGGCATATGTACTAGATATTCTAAATCAACAAGTAGAATGGAAGGTTCAATATTCAGGTTGACCCTGGATAGTCTGGTAACTCACTGTGGGGTAGAGATTGTTTGCTTACCCTTATCAAAAAATTTCCCTTTATTAAGGTTGAGTGCAGCTTCCTATGGCACTGGAGGTGCTTCCTCCCAACCTTTCCCTGTGGTATCTGTATGTGGCTTTCTCTTTTTAAAGGTTGAGGCTTTTGAGGGTGGAATTCTCCTTTTCATAATTTTAGGTGAGGACACAAAAGCTGAAGCTTCTTGAGCTATTTTATATACTGCTTTCCTGATTCCTACAATAGTTTTCTCTCTTGTCTCCATTCCTTGCCCTTTAGGTCCACCTCTTTGGGGTCCCACTATTTTGATTTTTACAAATTCCTCCCATGTCCCAAGGTTTTGCCTAGTCAATTCCCTTTAAATTATGGCCTTGATTAGGCAATGGTGGGACACCAACTGGGTTTTTCCTTGTTGTACATAGGCAGCTTTCCTTTTGACAATATTATAAAGGAAACTTGGGAGATTTATAGGAAAATTGCCATGCTGCAAACCACTCAAAATTTTGAAATGAATAGCATGCAAATAGGAATACCTCCACTCATAGGTAAAATACCTTATGATAAACTTAGCAGGGTGGATAAATTGAAGGGGTAAAGATAATCATAATGTACCTTTCTTCTTGTTTTCTTCCAACTAAGGATCTCCATGCATTATAAGTTGCTCCTTCGCTACCCATGCATCCATGTCCTCTGTCCATCGTTCCCCATTTGTAGGAAAACTAGTAACTTCTAGCACCACCTCCTCTATAAACTCTATCTGGATGTCTTTAACAGTTGCATATCCATCCCTTAGTGTATTATGAAATTGGAGCACAATTTCTTGATCAAATTGCTTCAGACTGAGATAGTAGGCCAGCCAACCCCGTTGTTGAAACAAGTTGCATGTTGTTGGGTTTGCGAGTAGGACTTTGTGATCCGTTGGTTCATGCCCCTGAGGTTCTTTGCCCATGTTATCTTTTGAAAAATACTATAACTGATGAATTCACTGGAGGTGATTAAAAGTGTGGGTTGAGATGGCTACAAGGGTTTTAACAATGGCATTTGGGAAAGGAAACAAGTTTTAAACACTTCAACACTTCTAAACATCACATCCTCTAGTACTTCATGACAACATTTTAATCACCAAAACATAATGAAAATAGAGATTGTGCTCAAAACATACACCATATTAATGAGGAGTTATGTACTTGTGAAATCATGGCTTAATGGTTGGCTTTTTTAATTACTTCTCACACACTTTGGAAGTACAAAGGGTTGCCAACTCATTACTGAGATGACCCTACCATGTACATCCTACATGCCAACTTAAGATTCACCTTGATTTATATTTATGATATGAATTTATGATTTTGATTTTTCCTCCTCCCAACCTATCAAAGACTGGGTCCCACCAGACCTTAAAGATTGCAAATTTTGAAAATCGAAATAACATGCTTTTCTAAATAAATAATAAATTAAATAAATGCAGAGGGGTCAAGTGTAACCAACCTGAGATGCGATAGGAAGGGTGCTCCAAGTAGTACTGTACTATAGAAAGAAGATGAGATAGAGTGATAATGGAAAAATAAGAAGATGAGATGGAATGAGGCAGAAAAGAAATGGATTTCGCATAAAATGTGAAATTTTTATTATGAAGGCCTTGAAATAAATTCAAGGGATTGCAGGCGTCTAAGTGGAAGACTCAGATAGAGTGGTTGCAGGAAGGGATGTTTCTGTTGTGTTGAACTGTTGGAGAAATTCCTCTCGGGTTGCTGGTTTGTGATATAACTTCAAGCGATGTCCATTAACTAGGAGTTTGAATTTGACCAAATCAATTGTGGATAGTTGAATTGCTCCATTGTTAAAAATTGCAATGATTTCATATGGACCAAGCCATCTGGTTTGAAATTTTCCTTGGTGGTGCTAATATCAGGAGTCATACAGGAGCACCCAATCACCAACAGAGAATTCTCTATCTTTAGTGAATATGTCATGCCATTGCTTCCTCTGACTCTAAATTAGTTATGTGTTATGAAGAGCTAACTTCCACCATTTGTCCAACTCATTGAGATGCAAAATGTGGTCCTGTTGTGTTGCAGGAAGAGTAATACCAAGTTCCAAGGCTGTCTGTAGAGTCTTATGTTCAAATTCAATGGGCATGACAGCTATCTTTCCATATAGGAGCTCAAAAGGTGTAAACCCAGTAGTGGATTTCTATGTTGTTCTGTATGCCCATAAGGCTTCAAGAAGTTGAGCCGCCCAATCTTTCCCATGCAAGGACACTATTTTAGTGAGTATATTTTCCAACTCTCTATTTGTCACTTCAACCTGTCCATTGGCCTGTGGATGATACAAGGAAGATTTGCCATGCCAAATTTTGTATTCCTCCATGAGTGCAGCTATCAAATTAGATGTAAACTGAGGGTCTTGGTCTGACTGTAATTCTCTTGGAATGCTAAACCTAGTAGAGATAATTCGTATAAAAACTTTGCAACATTATTATCATGAGGGTGCTTCATTTGCTTTGCTTCTGCCCATTTAGTAACATAATCAGTGCAAATCAGGATGTAACTCTTCCCTTCTGAAGGTGGTTCAATAGGGCCAACAAAATCAATCCCCCATTTATCAAATGGTGCTACTAGTATCTATGGTTGCAGGGGCATTTCATCTATTTTCGTTGGTCAACCCATTCTCTGGCATTTGTCACATTTTTTAGTATATTGAGTTGCATCCTTGTGAAGTGTGGGCCAGTAATAGCCTGTATTTAAAATCTTCAATGTGGTCCTTTCGGTAGCAAAGTGGCAACCATAGGGCTCATCATGACAAGCATGAAGAACATCATAAGTTTCATCCTCTCTAAGACATCTGTGTGTCCCCTAATCTAGTCCAGTATAAAACATGAACCCAAAGATCCATGAAAAGTTGAAACTCTTTTCTGCCAACAACCATTTTTCATTTGCAGAGAAATGTGGAGGTGTTTTACCAGTGGCCATTTTTCCTTTGTAGAGAAATGTGGAGGTGTTTTACCAGTGGTTAGGTAGCTGGTAATGTCGGCATACCAAGGGTTTTGTGCTGACAAAAGAAAGAGATGTTCATTGGGGAAGCTATCTTCTATGGCTACAGGATCATCAGGTGTTTGAAGACGAGATAAGAAATCAGCTACAACATTTGCCTTACCTAGTTTGTCGATAATGGTAATGTCAAATTCTTACATTAGTAACAACTATCGAGCCAATTGTCCAAAGATTGTTGGTTTGTTCATCAAGTCTTTGGATCTTTGCAAAACCTTTTCCAAGTTTTCTTTGGCTTCTTCAAAGGTCTACCCATATGTGGTGAAGTCGTCCATATATACCTCCAAGTACTCTGTAGATATATCAAAAAAAATACTAATAATAGCTCGTTGGAAAGTTGCAGATGCATTGCATAAACCAAATGGTAGGATGGAATAAGAAAATGTTCCCCATGGACATGTGAATGTGGTCTTGTCCTAATCCTCCAGTACTATCTAGATTTGATTGTAACCATTGAACCCATCCAAGAAGGAAAAGTACTTCTTTCCTGCAAGATTGTTGAGAACCTAATCTACAAATGGAAGTGGAAAATGATCCTTCTTGGTAGCTAAGTTAAGTTCTCTATAATCTATACAGACTCGCCATTTTCCTCCATTCTTTAGAACAATAACCAATGGTGAAACCCATTGACTATCACCGTCTCTAGTTTATACACTATTTTTAAAAGAGAAAATGATTAATTTTCAATTGTCTTGAATTACTCAGGGGTTGAACCCTTCTTTGCACACTCCCCAAGAATTTTATGCAGCATTCAAATCAGTCCCAATGGCTCTGGAGAATCTCCTCTGTGAGCTCTATGTTCATAACCTTGTTGTTCCATATGATAGGCATTGGAATTCGCTATTATATGTGGGAGATGCACAATTTAGAGCAATCATGTCTTGGATGCAAAACAAGATCAGTAGAGAAAATCAAGCCACCCCTTATAGGGAAAAAGAAATGTTGGAATCACTATACATTCGGCCTGAGGTACAAAATACTCATAGAGTGTTCTTTGATTGGCTCTCTGTTAATAATAATAAAAGTGGTGATGTTAAAATTCACCCTGTCCAAGAATAGGCATTTTTAGATTGGGAGCAACATTATTCCACAATTGCTCCTAATGCCATAAGATCTTCTACTCAAAGATGGGTCTGATTATCAAAAGATCTAAAAAAAAGGGAATTGCACTCTCCTCAAAATTTGGAGTTGGCTATTAGTAGGATGTCTAGGTATATGATGCTAGGCAGAAATCAAAAGAGTAATTGAGTTCCTCTTCGTTTCCAACCACCAATACTCTTGCATCCTATGCTCGAAAAGCATGATTCTTTTGATGGTTATAATATGGCCATTGAAGAGCAGAAATGGGAAAGATTAAAACAGAATCATGGATACTTTAATTACAAGGCTCATGAATCAGGTGAGAAGATTGCTAATAATCTTAGACTGTGGATGAGAATTAGAAATTTATAAATGCTAAAGGGATCAGCATCAGGTTGGTTGGGGGGGAAAATGATGACATGAAGAATTAGATGTCTTTTTGACCCTTTTTGTGAACATTTATCTATAACATACTAAACTTTGTCATCCTTTAAGTATAGTATTTTGTACTTTTGATGTATATGATATGAACATATGGCATAAGAATGATAATCAGAATTATGTCTAAAAAGGGTTCATTTTGTTGGTAAAAATCTTTCTTCATGAATGTTTGGCATGGGTAGATCTTCCTGCAGCCAAAGAGATTGCAAAAACTGTTAGTTGAATATTAATGCTTTTTCTTTATAAATTAATAAATATAAATAAATGTTTGTAGAAAGTCTTGTGTGCATTAAATGTTGGCTGTAGGTATCCAAGCCAAACTGGAATCAATCAAAACAACTCTAGTGAAGGACTAGCACTACGGAATCGTTGGTATTAAAGAGAAATATTATGGCACCGTTGTAGCCAGAGACTTAGTAGCAAAACTAGAAGGGATCTATTTTAATGGAATAATAAGGGACTTGTTTAGTGGCATAGAAAGGGGACCTAATCTAGCAGAATAAGTGGGACCTAATAAAGTAGCTGAGTGGAAAAGCAAGCATCCAAGCAATCAGTTGAACATGCAAGGAATTATTACACAATACCTAGATTCCTGGAAGTTGTTTAAGTCAAATAGCAGAGCAGATCTAGCATCCACTATGCTCTATATTTATGAGAATTTAAGGAGATAACTAATGTTTTTATGATTGCATGCTTGCATAAATCTTGAGCTATAATGAACTATCCTTCATGAGGAAGTCGTAATTGTAGGAATCTACTATTCCCTTTCTTTTAAATAAGACCTTGTCTATATTGATGAGGTCAAGTAGTAAGTAGATTGATAGAGTTATCAGACATCCTGTTTTCCAAGCAAATGTAATACTACCTATTTGAATGAATACATGACTTTGCTTAGTTCCTACACTTCTGCCTGAGTTAATCTTTTCTTCATTCTTCTGTGGGGGCCCATGCGGAAGGTGGAGTTTGCTTTAGCAATTAGGAGTTAGACTTAGTTTTCTAAGTTAAGTTTAGAACTATTATTCATGCAGCCACTGGAAATAGAATCGATCACTGTTCCTGCAGCAGTAGGTGCATAGATGTAGAGTTAAGTAATTAAAGTTTCCTTCCAAGTACTTGATAGTTATCTTTCCTTCTGATAAACTAGATTTCCTTAATGGTTATTGTATTCAAGGTAGTAGTGATTGTTAGTGAAGACTGGAGCATATGCTTTGCAGACACCATCTCAAGTTCAGGCTCCTGGATTGATATTTAATGAAGATCAACAAAGTACTTTGGTAGTAAAGGATGTCCAATCTTGCAACTAAAAAGGTGTTATATTGGCTTGACATTTTTGGATGAAGTGGGTCTTGAGGCATACCTGATGTTGGGGCCCACGGCCTTTTTTGAGTAACATAGAGGACTTCTTCGTCTTCATCAATTGCCTTAAATTCAGTAGGCACATGTTATGACTCCAGACTAGCAATAGGCTTGCATCGACAGTTGCATTTCTTCTCTCTACAGTGAGGGCAATATTCTGCTAACATAATATCAACATCCTCCTTCTTCCTTCATGCTTGCATGGTGTCCAGTTGTGTAGCGACATCATTAATGATGTCTTTCTTGAAATCTAATAAGAGGTTTGACAGTTCTGTCTTAGATACTCTAGCACCAAGGGTTTTTTGAAGTAAGTCCCTCAAGCCTCATCCTTTTTTTATTGTTGCTCTGGAATAGTTCAAGCAAATGTTTTGGATTTCAGCCCACGTCTTCTATGTAATGTCACCTCCAGCCATTAATTCTAAGGCTTCCATACTCCTTTCATGCACTCCTTTCAGAAAGAGATGCTTTTGGAACTCCTCATTCAACTGATGTTGCATGTTGCACTGCAAGTTGAACATGAACCGTGCAATGTAGTCCTCCAAGTTTCATCCTCCTTTGTGACATCTTAAAAATGGCATCTCCTTTTAAGTCATGGCCCCTACAAAATTCCTTATATTTATTAAGGAACAAGTTACTCATAGTTGGCCAATCTGTCACAACATTGGCACCTAGACTCATAAACCATCTTAAGATAGCTTCTTTGAGAGTTGATGGAAACAATTTTAGTTTATGAGCGTCTATGGTGTAATCATAAATTCGACAAAGAATGTCAAACTCAAAGAGAAAAGGTTTTTGGGTCTTCAGTAATAAGGCCATAGAGCTTTGGCAAGGCAGCTGAAGGTATATTTTTTAGATTTTGATTACCCTGCTGAGTAGGGATTGGAAAAGTAAAGGTAGGCTGAGTAGCTGCCATTTGTGGATGTCCTAGTGTTGGTTGATAAATGACTAGAGCTAATGGATTATCTTGATATTCTGGCTCAACAAAAAGATTATTCAAATGGAAGGATTCTTTAGATGTTTTTGGTGATTGTACTTGATCAAGTACTTCTGCGAACACGTTCTCAAATAGTTCTTCTTCTTCTTCTCTTTCTTCTTCGTCAGGATCAGGATGAAAGGGATCTTCTTGATTGAAGTTGGGAAGAAATCTTCCAAGGTGGCCTCTTCTCCTATGCATGCAAAATACTAAAAATGAAACTAACTAGGTGACTCAACAGTGAATACTAGACTGACACCATCCTCGACAACGATGCCAAAAATGTCGAACCAATATAACACCTTTTTAGTTGCAGGATTGGACATCCTTTACTGCCAAAGTACTATGCTGATCTTCATTAAATATCAATCTATGTAATGTCCCCTTTCTAGCATTCATAGCATGATGTTGTCGTTAGCCTATTTCCCCACAGTCTCGTAGGCTAACTAGGACATTAAAGGGGCTTAGAGGCCATTTGGCCTAGACAGTTTCAGTTGCAGGTCTTTCTGAGGGGTTCTGGGGCAACTTTGGGCATACTTACTATTTATAGTAAGTCATCTTGGACATGGCCGGACATTCAGTCACAGTGGTATGTCAATGGTAATTGTTTAAAATCGACAGGAAAACTTATTTATCATTGATAAGATTTGTTATGCATTGATAAAGCCATTTTATAAAGTTAAAATTTAAATATTTAACTTTATTAATGCATAGACTATAGTTTGTGAGAAATATTTAAATTAAAAGAGTTCTTTTTATTTTTATAACACATTGGAGACATAAGGTACATAAAGGGAGTTATGTTTTATCCCACATTGAGAAAACGAAGGATTGAGCTCTTGTGAGAACACTATAAAAGAAATAGAAGAGCTTTTTTTTGTATGCTTGGATGAAAATTAATGTTATGTTGCTGGATATCTGATTATCGGGCTTGGAGGACGGAATCCCTCTTTGCTAGCATTCTCTTCGCTATTGGAAGACACAGTCAGGAGGATCAAGGGTGTTTTCACTTCAGGAAACACACTGGGTTTCATTTGGGGCATTCGCATAAAGAAATTTACAAGGGTTTGAAATGCCGATCTGAAGTCAGTTATTGCTATAGTGCTGCATGAACAGTATTTTGCTACAGTCGGCATGAACAGTATTTTGCTACAGTATGGCGTGAACAATGTTGGTATCAAGTTTACTTGTTTTTTCGACTGATTAGAAGTTTGGAGGGCTGCCGACTACATCTGCAAAATACTACGGCAATTAATTCCAGGTTTCTTCTGTCAAATTTTGATACTTTGCATAATAATTGTTGAATACAAGTCTGAATAGTTGTTGCAGCCTTTAAGGCAGTTGTAAGTGCACATCTACATTTAAAAATCACCCTTTATCAGCAGATTGAAAGAGTTTCCAGATTTTTCATATACTGTTGAATGTGTGTCAAGTGTTTGTGAAAATGTTATGATGTGTATTATGCATTTTAATGTCACTTCATAGTTGTTCGTAAATCTACTCATTGGAAAGCAATTTATTGAGGAAATCAGCTTTATGAGTTTGCATACAAAGTGTTTGACAATATTCCTTAAGTTAAATTTCTACAAGTCAAAGTTCAAATCAGGGGAGGATATTACAATCTGGGAGCGTGAACCTGAGATGGTGTCTGCAAAGTATATGCTCTAGTCTTCACTAAAAATCACTACTACTTTGAATACAATAACCATTAAGAAAATCTAGTTTATCAGAAGGAAAGATAACTATCAAGTACTTGGAAGGAAACTTTAATTACTTAACTCTACATCTATGCACCTACTGTTGCAAGAATAATGATTGGTTCTATTTCCAGTGGCTACAGGAACAACATTTCTAAACTTAACTTAGAAAACTGAGTCTAACTCCTAATTGCTAAAGTAAACTCCACCTTCCGTGTGGGCCCCCATGGAAGAATGAAGAAAACATTAACTCAAACGAAAGTGTAGGAACTCAACAAAGTCATGTATTCATTCAAATAGGCAGTATTACATTTGCTTGGAAAACAGGATGTTTGATAACTCTATCAATCTACTTACTACTTGACTTCATAGATACAGACAAGGTCTTATTTAAAAGGAAGGGAATAACAGATTCCTACAATTACAACTTCCTCATGAAGCATAGTTCGTTACAGCTCAAGATTTTATGCAAGTATGCAATCATAAAAACACCAATTATCTCCTTAAATTCCCATAAATATAGAGCATAGCGGATGGTAGATCTACTCTGCTATCTGACTTAAATATCTTCCAGGAATCCAGGTATCGTGTAACAATTCCTTGCATGTTCAACTAATCGCTTGGATGCTTTATTTCCCGCTCAGCCCCTTTATTAGGTCCCACTTATTCTGTTGGATCAAGTCCCCTTTCTATGCCATTGAATAGGTCCCTTATTATTCCATTAAAACAGGTCCCTTCTAGTTTTGCCACTAAGTCTCTGACTACAACGGTGCCATAATATTTCTCTTTAATACCAATGATACCACAGCGCCAGTCCTTCGCTAGAGTTGTTTTGATTGATTCCAGCTTGGCTTGGATACCTGCAGCCAACATTTAATGCACACAAGACTTCCTACAAACATTTATTTATATTTATTAATTTATAAAGAAAAAGCATTAATATTCAACTAACAATTTTTGCAATCTCTTCGGCTGCAAAAAGATCTACCTATGCCAAACATTCATGAAGAAAGATTTTTACCAACAAAATGAACCCTTTTTAGACATAATTCCGATTATCATTCTTATGCCATATGTTCATATCTTATACATCAAAAGTACAAAATACTATACTTAAAGGATGACAAAGTTCAGTATGTTATATATTTATATTTATTAATTTATAAAGAAAAAGCATTAATATTCAACTAACAATTTTTGCAATCTCTTCGGCTGCAAAAAGATCTACCTATGCCAAACATTCATGAAGAAAGATTTTTACCAACAAAATGAACCCTTTTTAGACATAATTCCGATTATCATTCTTATGCCATATGTTCATATCTTATACATCAAAAGTACAAAATACTATACTTAAAGGATGACAAAGTTCAATATGTTATAGACAAATGTTCACAAAAAGGGTCAAAAAGACATCTATTTCTTCATGTCAGTAGAATAGGTGATAGAGAAAAAATTTTGTTGCCATGGATATGTTTGTAGTAAAGACATAATTTTCATTGAAGATATGGTGAATTTCTATGTGATATTTCAACATTTCACATGGTTTGTACTTCTCTAAGTTTAATTAAAGTTCATTGATTGAAATGGGGAAATGTTAAGATGAATAATGAATTCCATGTCCATAACTTTTGTTACTAGTTGATTGCAAAAAGAAATGTAAAGTTTGTGTGGACTTGTTAAGCACTAAGTTTAAGTGTGAATGTTCATTTGCATTGCATAGTCTTGGTTATTTGGATTAATGTCAACAATGTGAAAACCCTACGTTCCTTTGGAGATTGCATCATCTTTGTGTAGTTGTTTCATTTGGCAAAAAAAAATCTTGGTAATAGGAATTCGCTCATCTAAGTGTGTTCCATCAATATCATTGTCCTTTAGGAATAGAGTTGATTCTCTAAACCCTTCTCTTTTATCATTTATTTAAAGTTCAAGTCAAATTTGCATTCCTAATTCTATCCACCTTAAGAAGAAAAATTGATGAAGTCTAGGAAGGATAGTGTAAGACCTCATGTGACTACCAAATTGAGTAATATCCAACGTAAAGTCTCACATACACATTCAAACCTTGGGGTTGCTTCACTTGGTCACAAAATTGCCACATTGTTTAGCATTTGAAGTTTCCTTGTTCAAGAGAAGATATAATCCTTGGTAGTTTATTCTATATATTGGAGTAGTTACAAAACCCACATCATCAAATATGATTCTAGATTTGGATCCTGCAATCACAACATGAAAGACATATGCAACATACACACATAGTTAATCATTAGGGTTATCATAGTCGCATTATATTCCTAGAATATAAACACACTAGGGGAAGAAACATGACAGGTCCACCTAAACCCATTACTACACCAAAGTGGATGTCTACCACAACCCTCTTGTTTGACAGACCACAGCCCTCTTGTTTAGCAACTTGTGCCTGCTTTCCCCAACCATGTTGCATTTCCCTACAAACAGTTGTCATCTTGTGGAGTTAGGCAGAGGTTGTGAGGGTTACTTGACTTTATAAGCGCCCTCTTTGTCCTGGGCTTCAATGGTCCATCTAGGAGGAATCGTCTACCCAGCCGACAAAATCTACTTTTATTATTATATAACATTAAATTAAAATTACAATAGAACTGTATTCTCTTGTCCTATCTAAGATCATCCACTGGTAGTTAATGCCATGCTGGTCATTCAATCTCGGTGTTGATGAATGCTTAATGTGCAGATTCAATCCTTATGTTTTTGCAGATGTGATGAACTTTTGAATATGTTTGAAGGTTTGATTACGCTGTTGTAATGAACTATTTTGTGCAAATGATTGCTAGTTGATAAAGATTACTGAATCTATATTGTTTGCCTGAATGATGACCCCTTGGAGTTGATTCAGATGTATTTATATTCCTTTTTCTTGGAACAGAAAGGACATGTCTCTTCCTGCAGTTATGGCTTCCTTGGAGATTGGTGTCTTTTCTTAATATTCCTTAACTAATGTGCCTTTATAGTAATTGATTCCAAACAGATTGCTGTTTCTAAACAGCGATTATTGTCTTGATGGAATCACTCCTCGGCACCCTTATTGAGATCACCGCTCGAAGTGGTTCTACCTCTAAAAAGATAGCAGCTTAGTTATTGTATATCACTTGACCCATATCATCTACAGGCACACTTTGATACTTGGACGAAAATTGTGAAGACAAATGTCATGTTGATCTACTATTGTGGGGATAAGACAGAAAATACTTTTTTTTGTTAGGTTTTAATGACACAAACATTCCAGGAAAATGTAATGATAAGAAACTCTTCTTCATATCTCTTCAAGATTTTTTCAAATCCTGATCAATCTTGGGTTGAATTCCGTGAGCTATGAGAGCCGTTTCTACCTGTTTAAGAGTTTCAATTTGGTTTTTTCTTCTTTCTAATGTGGGGCTAATTTCTCGTTTGTTTTTTCATAAAAGTCATTTGGCAGAAAGATACTTTTTATCCCTCCGATGGTTTTTGGCCTTATTGGGAGCATCAGTCCTTGGTTTTCCTGGCATTGAGATTGACATAGAGGAAATCTTCACCTTTGATTCAATTTGCATCAATTGGTTGAATCCACATTTTGCTATAAAATTGAGCAGTGATCAGGATATTGACCTCTTACCCGAGATTTCAATGTGTAAACATAATAGCTTTTCTACCTTTGGAGAGGAGCATTATGAAGTTCTCACCAAAATATTTTTGAGAAAATATGCTTTATGGATTGTTAAACGCATCCTTAATAATTCTGGCTAGAACAACCAATTCATTGATTATTTAGGTCTATGAAAGAACAACTAGAAACTATTACGTCCACATGGGTTCCTTAAGATGATGTATTTAGTTGAAATGCATTGGAGTTGTAGCTACCATATTAGCAATTCATTTGGTGGAAGTGGCACCTGCACAGAGCTGTTAAACTCCTACCATTACAAATGTCTCGTCGGAGCATAGAATTCTTTGATATGAATGCGACCTTAGGATTAGTGCATTACCTTGGGATACCCCATGTCTAGCATTGAAGAAAATTCTAGCTGGGAGAAAGGAAGTATTTGTAGTTTGCGTGCTAAGAGAACACAATCTTAGTTGCATGTCCTTCAAAAAGCCAGCTGATGCCTCTAAATATATGCTTATGATGCAGAGAACATAAGAGCAACACGTCAATCAAGAAAATGATACTGATGGATCACCACAGTGGAAGCATAAAAGAATTATATATTCTTAAGCAAACAGGTATGTAAGAAAATGTCCAGAGTCGATAGCATACAGAAAATATCAGAACATAAACTTGTTTCTACAGAAAATGAAGTTGAAGCTGTGTGCAACTGTCAGCTTCAATCTACTCGGCCACCAAACTCACCCTTTAAACTTGAGTGCTATCTATACTATAGACCAGATTCTTTGGCATGACTCCACTACTGAACTCCTAATCTCACACTACCTCTCCAAAATAGCATATATAGAAACAGCCGTGCCCCAAAAGTCTGAACAGTTACGAACAACCCCATCAAGATAGGAGAAACATTGAATCAGCCCCTAGATCAAGGAATTAATTTGTCCTTCCTCCTAAGTTTGACGAGTTGATTTCTATTGTTTCACTGAGTGTCTATGGCATGGGATGGCAGGATGCATTTCGGGGATGGGAACAGGGACGGGAATGACTACATACATGTATGTGTGATTTCCTAGGGAAATTTCAGATATTCATTTGATAACAATGACATTGAAACAGCTGCAAATGTAATCATGTTGAGATATATATTGTACCATCAGAGATTCAAAAGTACTTGGTAAAACACAAAAGACTAAGTTTACATGACTGATCAGTGTCAAACAAAATAATAGTACTGCTTAATTGTTTCCATAATTCATATCTAACAGTCAATGTGCCTATAATATAAGTAATACTGCATACCCCAAAATGCCCAAAGGCTAAAAGTTTGCACTACAAATGTCAAAAACTGTAAAATATAATGATGGGAAGCAAAGCTTTGATGACATGAACTCAACTTAGTAATTCATGAGTTTGAGGAGCAGCAATGGTAAGCTGCACAAGGTGTTAGATGTGAGAAAAACCCAACAATAGAGTGGGTGTGGGAAACATTTCATTCTCCTATAGACTTAAAGTTGGGGTTCGTGGGCTATGCCTTGATTTTCTTTTGTTGGGGATGATTAAAACGATGAAACAAAAATGAAAAAAAAGGGGATGGCTAGTTGTCCCTCAGATTGGTGGATGGTCGGCCATCCCTTGGGCGTTTCTGAGACAAATTGGGATGCCTGGGAAATGTTGCCAAGGCGTCCCCCATCTCTGTAACGTGGGCAGCCCCTAAAAAAGTAGGGGTCGTATCCCTGTGGATCACTGGTTAAGTTTCATCAGATAATGATGATGCTGCTGGCTGATGGAAGCGGTTCTCTTTGGGAAATTTGATAGCTTTCCTTAGTGCATGGACTGTGCTGTCCTCCTGTTTGTTGAGGAAGAACATAAGCATACATAAAGTATGAAATCAGTTGTTGCAAATAAATGTGAGCATGAAATGCTTTTCAATGGTTGAAAATGTAGAGCTACATTTTCTGAAAGAAGTCTTATAGTACCTTTGCATAGATAAATTTTGAGCACTGCTCAACTGAACTTAGGACTTGTACATGGCTGTTTCATTTTATGCTGTAAGGTTGCTAACCATAACCTTGAAATATTCTCTCTTACAATTTGATGTATCATGTTGATCCAAGAATAAGGCATGCAACATATAGGAGGAACTTTTATAGCAAAAGTCCATTAACAGGGCTGTTTGCCTTCAGAAATGTGAATGTAACATATATTTTGGGTTTGAAGTGACAGAATAGTGAAACAGATTTCAAAATGGGAGATGCACTCGTGATACAGAAGTGGCAACGAACAGGAAACTTCATTTGGCAAAACGGGAATGAATTGTGTGGATTTATCTTCTGGTTGTTTCTTGCAATGGGTTCAACCATTTGAAGAGTGCAATTAACTCATCAATGCTTTCTATGACTTTCGGTTTCTAATATAGGTCTCCAGAAATGTGGTACTATATAAAACCACGGCACTTCCAAATGCTGGATCCTTATCTACCAAACAAGTAAAGGTACCTGAAATTGTTTCCAACTAGGACAGAAATTTGTCTAGCTTGAGCTCCTTCAATGTTAAATCACAATACTAGATTGTTCAATGGACTTAAGATTCATAACACTCCAGATAGATTTGCATCTTTTGCAAGACACTCAATTGCTCTTCTCCCTGAAACAAGAGCCCCATCAAATGTTGCGGAATCCCTATAATCTCCACAGAGATAAATTCCTGATGCAAATCTGGGTTCTTTCATGAGGTCTGTTGGAGGAGTCTGGTCTGGCTGTGCAAACCTAATTCTATATGTTCTCAAGTGCTTCCATGAAGCCACATCAGAAGAACCAAACCAACATGAAAGCTCCTTAACCACTGCGACCCTCAAATCCTCATCAGAAGATTCATCATGGGAACCAACCAAAGATACGGACACCAATGTCTTTCCAGGAGGACCATAGGAAGGAGCAACATTGGTAGCAAAGAACATATTATTCACAATTCCCTTACCGGATCCATTAAGAATCAGTATAGGCTCTTTAATTGGAGCTTCATCGGCAGAAAAATACAAGCAAACAGTTTTCCTTGGAGGTTTTGTAGTAGACCTTAATTCTGTACCCAAAAGTCTGGTTGCCTCTGGTTCTTCCACAGCTAAAACTACACCATATTTACTTCTTATCTTCCTTCCATCTTCTAGCCTCACAATCGGGGTATCATCAGTTATAATATCCTCAACTCTAGAATTCAACAAAATTGATCCTTCAGGTAATTGACTTGCAATCTGCTCAGGGATTCCCTTGATTCCCACGGTAGGAATAGTATTAGATCCCAGTGCCAAACATTTGAAGACAAAATCAAAAAGCCTAGATGTTGTTGTGAGCTCTGTGTCAAAAAAGATGCCCCCAAAGAAAGGCCTAAAGAACCTATCTACTATAGAAGAAGAAAACCCATCTACCGAAAGTTTTTCCATTATCGAAGCTTCTTTACCCAAAAGAATCTCTTCATTGGCAACACTCACAGACTTCAATCTAGCTACTCCAATCAAGATTTTATCAAGTATCGTACCTATTGGATTTAGCAATGTGCCCAAAGAGTCTGCAAAGTGTCTGAATGGATCAGCAACTCTATGGAAAGCTCCATTGTAGTATACCAGTGCTCCAGAATAGAATTTTTTCAGGTCTAAGGATTCATAGTCCAAAATTTTCTTGGCTTCTGGATAAGCAGTGATGAATATCTGGAAACCCCTGTCCAGCAGAAACCCTTGGAAATAGTCCGTTCTTACTCGTCCTCCGACCCCATCGGACGCTTCAACTAACCTGAATGGAATGTTTTGCATTGCAAGTTGCCTTCCCGCAGCTAGGCCTGCAAGGCCCGCTCCAACCACCACTACCCCCGTTTCCTGCAAACCCTCTTGTTCAATATTCTTTGTCTTTGTGTCACCTACAGCAAATCCTGCCTTCACGGTGAATCGGTTTCTACAATGGACCGATTCCAAAAGTCTGAAAAAAAATGAAGTGGTTGAGATTGAGCATCTGGGCGATTGGCGCAATGATTTGGAAGCGGATAATTCATTTGGAAGACCAACTCTTGGGTATTTTTTCTGTGCATAAGCAGATGGATATAAGTGGATGCAACATTGAGTGAGGCTGATGCAATTGGTGGTTTTCATATCCATAGCTAGGTTGTTTACCAATAATGATTCTGTAGTGGATGTTGGAAAATATCAGTGTGTGTCAAGCAAATTACTCTATCTATTCTCATTAATGGATATAAACACTACTGAAAGCTTTTAAGGGAACAAATTCAACCATAAAATAAAGATATACGATAATGCCTGACCTGTAGAATTTTACTTATGTGAATTTAAATTATTATACGGTTTGGGCATTTTAGTTATTTTCTTTTGGCAGATATGAAATGAAATTTATTAATGTATACCTTTCTCTGCTGCAGTTCAGTACATTCTGAGCTTTCTGAAGTCTGCTTATATCATTTGTTCTTTCCCCGATTGCATTCCGAGCCTAGTAATTTATGATTTATATTGTGCAAGTGTGTTATCTTTGAAGCTTTTGTTCATAATTATGGTAATAATTCTCTGAAATTTAGAACTAAACTACTAGTAGATTCAAATTTTTTTCTTTCTAGATTTATGTGAAGTTATATTGTAAAACCTCACTCATTGATGCCAATTTATGTGTTTGACTTTGTGTTTGATTTTAGTGGTCTAATTTAAATTATAGATTGAGAATTTTAAACTTTGATTTTAGTGTCTAATTTAAATTATAGATTGAGAATTTTAATTTTTGTTGGGAGTGCAATATTATTCAAATGAAATTTTGGTTACATAAGTTTGTATGAAATTATAAATGCTAATTATTAAATATAATATAAATCAAGACTAAAATTGAATGTATAATTTTTTGATGATTATTTTTTATGTAAAGTGGATAAAGGTAATGTCTTTAATTACAAAACACATTACACACTTTCACAACAATCTACTACACGTGGATTTCTTATAACCTAAGGAGACAATCTCATCGTCATATGTCCTAAGAACAGTGTGCATATCATCATTGCCTTCTCACATGTATGATGACAATTCATAATGTTATTCCCACAAAATGATGATAACTAAACATACGTGTGATTATAATATAGGCTAAAAATAATTTATCCAAACAAAAACTAGTTGCAGAAATTGTAAAGCTTGAGACACCTTAATTCCCAATAAAATGCATTACCCTAGACACATAATTTGGAACTATCTATGTACGTGTTAACACAAGTGATTATAATTTGAGATTGTCATTCTTGAAGGGGACTTGGATTTGTAAATTGAATGACTAGGATGCAAATGTGGTTCTATCTAGATGTGGGACCATATGTGTAGCTTAGTATAGGATTACAAAAATCATGGGAAAGGTAGCACAAGAGCACCCATGAATGACCTCCTACAACAAGATGTTAAATCATATGTGGAAGTTTGTTTTTATTGTAATAAAATCCACTAGACCAAGTAGGAATATTGCCAACCATATTGTAAGACTTCCATGCGAAATTGCTCTTTGAAACTAGCTAGTCGAACCAAGTTGGTCAAACTATGGTGAAGGGTCCAAAATGTGGAAATGGAGTCAAATTGTTCTCTTTCATGTTTGTGAGCCTCATTCAGAAAATTGGCAATTTTGTAGGGTCATAGGAGGCATTTTGATAGGTAAATGCCAAAAGTTGTCAAAGTTGCTCAAGCAACTTTTACAACTTTTCTTGCATAATTGTGCAACTAATCATCCCAATGGTTAAATGCTTAAATTTGGGTTGAAATCAATTGGGATGGTGTAAGAAGGGTATTTATGCCTCATGTGGTCAATTTGTGACTATTGTTGAATAATTTCTGATGGATCAATAAGATTTTGCTCAGTTTTACATTTTTTATACAAGGTTTTGTGAATCCATTCTTTTGTACAAGATTAGAATTGATCAAAACATTCATGGATGTTTAAGTAGGAGACTTACCTTTCATTTGGCAATATTCTGATCCTAATCCATTAAGATTTGCAGGAGATATAAGAAGAGGTTTGTGAAAGAAGGCTTGAAACTCTAACTATGTAGGGTTTTGACTCTAAAATGTCCTTATCTCATCATTTCATTGATTAAAAATTCCAATTCTTAGTGAAATGGTAGACTTTAGGTTTAGGAACGAGAACTTGGTGGTCTCAAAGAAAACTCATAAGGATCCCATGGCCAATTGTGCAAATTAGGGTCTAGCATCTCTATGTGGTAGACCAAACAAACCAAGCAATAAGGGTTTAAAGGTCGATTGAGTTGCAGACCTAAATTTGAGAGGTTTAAGCACTAAGAATAGATAGATTTAATAATTCAGAGACATGTTTGAACTATTCCAAATGGAGATTATATTGGGTGGAAGAATGGATGATTACTTTCTTTGTAATTTTAGCCTAATTATCCTTATTAACCCTCAGTGATTAGACCTAGTTGACCAGTCATTCGAGGAGACCCAAAGCTAGTTTTGAACTATAGCTTAAAGTTCCCCAATTGGTATCTATAAATAACCTTAGTGTGTCTTTGTAATCAATGAGTTGAGATTTATTCCCCAAAAACACACTAATTAGCCTAGTACACCTAATAGGTTGGCTAATAGGGTGATCAAACCAAAATGGCATTTTGGGCTTGTTTGGGTGGTCAATACATGTTTTGTGTACATAATTGGAGAGGTATCACATCATTTTGGTAGTCTCCATAATCATTGGTGCATATTTGTAGAATAATCCATATGTTGAGGGTTTGGTGTGATAAGAGTTTTAAGGGTAACTGTTGCCACAAGTACAAATTAGATTTGGGAAGAGTTTGCTTGAATTTCATTAAGTCTTAGAAGATTGTAATCACCTAAAATACCTTTTTCTAGTTTATGTAAAGGTATTGGTATCTCTCTTGTGGAGGAAGCATAATAAAAGACCTAAAGGAAGTTTAGTCTATAGTGAAGAGTTTCCTAAAAGGTATAAATTATTTAATTTAGTGAGCAACTCAAACTTGTGGGTGTTTTGTTGGGTGTATCAAGAACCCCCACATCATATTGGTATTATACTTGAGTCTAGTTATTGGGTAGAAGGGTTGGTGTATGCTGGAAAAAGAAAGTGAAGGAGAGCCTAACACAATGCCTCCAAAGGGGATGACTACATAAGTTGCCAAGAGCTTTGAAGAAATGGAAGAGAGGTTTGGGACTATGGAGGTTGAGAAAGAGAAATAAAAGGGAAAGATAAAATAAAGAAGGGATGGAGATGACTTTGAAGAAGAATAAGAGGAGAATGTGAGGCCTCACCCCAACCCATCATAGCATAGTTGATATACTCACATTTTGAAACCTAATGATTTGATATTTTGGTACAGTTTTGATTGGTTAGACAGTGACTCATATTATTTGATGACATGTGATGACTACATTATGAAAATTTTTGCTTATGTTGTGGATTAGGACCTATCTCATATGTTGATGCAGGAGCATCCAGTGGTGTAAGGGCAATCTTGTATCACCCAAAAATATGCTTAGTGTTAGTTTCTGTGTAATGTGTTTGTATTTTTTGATGCACATTTGGGCCAAATAGGAATTCCAACTCTCATAGTTCCACTATTGGTTTTCTAGGTTGGTGTTTTTTAGCACCCCGAGATATGTGCCATTGTAGAAAATATGTTATTTTATAATTGAACCAAAATTATGATGAGTTAGAGGTTTTAAGTTGGAGGGATGATTGTATTTGTAATTTAAAGCATTCCAAAAAAAGAATCAGGTCAAAAGGATTTATAGTTTGAAAGTTATTACCATTTTAAGTTGCCTGGAAACTCCCTAAGAACGCTTCAAAGTCAGATTTGAGGTACTAAATGGCCTCGTATAGGCCTGAAATATGGGGGCAAGAAATTCTTGTCCATAGGGATATAGAGCACTTAGAGAGCTTTTTGAAAATGTGGTGCAGGAGCACCACCCCCACCTTCAAATTTAATGCCTTTATTTCATTTAGAAGTTCATTAAATCATTATTTAGTATTGAAAATGCATTGTAATGCACACGAAATAGTTTTTTTTGATATTTGTTATCAATGGAACACAAGGGGACATCAAATATGAATAATCTTTAGGTAGTTGAAAGGTTTGTAACCACCAACCATGGCCTATTAAATAGACTCTATTTAAGTCAAGAGGCTTCTACAATGGGAGCAGATTTCGTTGTAAACAATCTAGCATTTTTTTAAAAATTGACAGGCAGCTACCAGTGTGACAATGAACAGTTACACCGCTCCAACATTTAATCGAATAGGTGTCATCTGGACCCTTTGTCTTCTCCTTCACGCCAACAACCCATCTCGGTGAATAATCTCTATTTATACTTACCGTTTTCCCTCATTTTAATCTTTATCTTTTGTCTCTAGCTTCTTTTGGTGGGCTTCGGTACTTCATCTTGGCTCTTTAGTGTTTTTCTGAAATGTTTTCTAGGGTTCTAAAATTTTCCTTACTATGTTCATTTCCTGTTGTTTACATGCAGAATTCAACAATCATGTCTTCTTCAAACAACAAAAATTCTTCCAATTTCAATTCCAAGGTAGTTCCTGTGGCAAAGAAAAGCAAAGGGAAGGCACCATGCGTGAAGAAAGAGAGGCCCTGGGAGAGGCCTATGAGCAAATTTGAAGATCTAATAATGCACAATGTAAAGCCATGGCATGATGATGCCAAGAGTTCTACGATGCTCTTGTTCAGGCTCGCATTGAGCTCGATAGAGATCTTGACGCCATGGATGCTGAAGATGCGAACAAGGACACCATGAATGCTAAATATGCTCGCTAATTAGCTTTTCATTGCTTAGTTTTCTATGCATTCTAGCTCTTTTTTGTGTTATTTTGGTCACTTTTAGCAGTCAGCCTGTAATCTACCTTTTTTGTTGGGTGATTTGAAGTTTTTGCACTAATTTCAAAAAATTACTACTTTTGGGACAAAAAAATCTTGATCCTTACATTTTCTTTGAATATATTTAACTGTGCATTTTGAATGTGTAATTTCTTCCCGATCTTGCTCTCTAAGCTCTCATATTTTCTTTTCTTCTCTCTAAGAGTAGAGGTAAGTTGTGGCTATCTTTATTCTCTTCTGTAAATATGGCCTGTATAGGGGCATGCATTTCTTCATCTCCTGATAATTCTGGAATTTCGCCCAGTTTGTAGGAGCAAGAGAAGAGCCTATCACACTTATAATGTTTTCATTTTTACTATAATATTAAATATAATATTTTTAGGTATAATAGAATATGATTTTAGCAGAATTTTATATATATATATATATAATAGCACCAATGATTTATTAGAGCTTAGAAATTGATAACTATAACTAAATAAAATTAAAGTCTAAATTTTAAAATATTTGTATGCATTTTCAGTTTATTATTTATTTTCTATTTCACACTTTGATTAAGACTAAATATATAGACCAATTATAATTTACAATTTTATTTTATGTTATTATCAATTTTATATTTGTCTAGTATAAATGAAATATTTTAAGTCTTATATAAGAACAATTCTCTCATTTCTTAGGCCACCATTATAAATAATTATATATTATAATAAAATATGATTATAATTTACATATTTATATCTAATAATGTAATATATAATATATTTAATATATATATTATAAAACATTAAAATATTTTTACAATATTATTTAACTTAAAAAATATATGTAGTGGTTTATACATTATAAAAATGAAACATAAAATATAAGCATCATTATCTTAATAAATTTAACATAAAACTATATATTTATGACATGCATTGTTCCTTTTTTAGAAAGAGACAATGTTGAAGGGGGGATAGATTAGGTAGACAGAAAGACAATAATTAGGGCATCTAATGGATGGAAATGGTGACGGGGGGAGGGAAGGGGAGAGAGAGAGAGAGAGAGAGAGAGAGAGAGAGAGAGAGAGAGAGAGAGAGAGAGAGAGAGAGAGAGAGAGGATGAAAATTAGAACAAAATGTTAGAGATCATATCAAATTTTGAAATAAGGTTGAAATTTATAAATTTAGGAAAATATTAAATTAATGAAGTTAAATACATAAAACTAAAATTAAACGAATGTTCTAAAGTAATGTTAAATTTGTTATGAGAAAGTATTATAAAGTTAGCTTTTAAATAAAGTTTAAGTTTACAAATAAAATCAAGCTTTATATATGCATATAGTCAAATTTCAAAAGGGATGTGTGGGTGTGGGTGTGAGAGGGGGGGAGACAGAGAGTGGGGAGGGTCTACATTATGAGGAGGGGGGTGGAGGGGGAGAGAGTGTCTAGAGAAGGACGGGTGGGTAAATTATAGAAGGGGACATGTGCGAGAGAGTGTGACAAGGGGATGAGGGTGAGGCATGAAGTAAACACTATGAGAGAGAATGAGAGATAAAGATACATAAGATAAAAAGAGCAGTTAGTAGGGGACATGATAGAGGCTATGGGGGGTGCATGAGAAACACAAGGTAGACAGATAGAATGAATTTGAGAGATAAAGAGATATGAGGAGGGGACATAAGAGTGAGATAAGAGAAATATGGTGAGAGACATGTGCAAGAGAGATTGTGAGAGATAAAGATAAAGATACAAGAGTGAGAGATATGGGGTAGCTATAAAGAGTAAACAGGGGGAAGAGGGAAAGGAGAGACTTAAAGAGATTAAGAAGGTAGGGAGGCAAAGAGAATGTGAGAGAGAGTGTAACAATGGGATGAGGGTGAGGCATGAAGTAAACACGTTGAGAGAGAATGAGAGATAAAGATACATGAGACGAAGAGAGCAGGTAGTAAGGGACATGATAGAGCTAGTTTGGGGTGGGGGGCATGAGAGACACAAGATAGACATATAGAAAGAATTTGAGAGATAAAGAGATATGAGGAGGGGATGTGAGAATGAGATAAGAGGAAATATGGTGAGAGATATGTGCAAGAGAGATTGTGAGATATAAAGATACATTCAAGTGAAAGATATGTGGTAGATATAGAGGGTAAATAGGGAGAAGAGATTGTGAGAGGAGGGAGAAGAGAGACTTAAATAGATTAAGGAGACAAGGAGGGAGAGGCATGATGTAGAGATAAATGGTAATAAAGGAGAGGATATGGTAAGTAGGGGTGGAAATAGGACAAAGGGAGAAATGTAGGAAGGTATGAGCTAGAAAGAGACAATGTCAAAAGGGAGAGAGATTAGGTAGAGAGAAAGAAAATAATTAGGGCATCTAATGGATGGAAATGGTGATGGGGGGAGGGAAGGGAGGGAGGGAGAGAGAGAGAGAGAGAGAGAGAGAGAGAGAGAGAGAGAGAGAGAGAGAGAGAGAGAGAGAGCAAAATGTTAGAGATTATATCAAATTTGGGAATAAGGTTCAAATTTATAAATTTAGGAAAATATTAAATTAGTAAAGTTAAATATATAAAACTAAAATTAAATGAATGTTCTAAAGTAATCTTAAATTTGTTACGAGAAAGTGTTATAAAGTTAGCTAATAAAATCAAGCTTTATAAATTAATTCAAAATATATGCATATAGTCAAATTTCAAAAGGGATGTGTGGGTGTGGGTGTGAGAGGGGGGGAGGGAGAGTGGGGAGGATCTGCATTATGAGGAGGGGGGTGGAGGGGGAAAGAGTGTCTAGAGAAGGGCATGTGGGTAAATTATAGAAGGGGACATGTGCGAGAGAGTGTGACAAGGGGATGAGGGTGAGGCATGGAGTAAACACTATGAGAGAGAATGAGAGATAAAGATACATGAGACAAAAAGAGCAGGTAGTAGGGGACATGATAGAGGCTATGGAGGGGCATGAGAAACACAAGGTAGACATATAGAATGAATTTGAGAGATAAAGAGATATGAGGAAGGGACATAAGAGTGAGATAAGAGGAAATATGGTGAGAGATATGGGGTAGATAAAGATACATGAGTGAGAGACATGGGGTAGATATAGAGGGTAAATAGGGGGAAGAGATTGTGAGAGGAGGGAGAAGAGACTTAAAGAGATTAAGGAGGCAGGGAGGCAGAGAGATGATGTAGAGATAAATGGTAATAAAGGAAAGGATATGGTAAGTAGGGGTGGAAATAGGACAAAGGGAGAAATGTAGGAAGGTATGCGGTAGAAAGAGACAATGTGAAAGGGGAGAGAGATTAGGTAGAGAGAAACAAAATAATTAGGGTATTGAATGGATGGAAATGGTGATGGGGGGAGGAATTTGGGAGAGAGAGAGAGAGAGAGAGAGAGAGAGAGAGAGAGAGAGAGAGAGAGAGAGAGAGTTGAGTTCCTAGAGGTTGAGAGACATGGGCTATGGCTATATGGTAATCAAGAGGAATAGATGGTGAGAGGGGGAGGGATATAATGGGAGAGGGAATAGGGGAGAGATGGGTTAAATATAATAATTAGGGAATATAATAGATGGACATGGTAATGAAGGAAGGAAGAGAGGATAATAGTGATAAGTGGGTGGAGGGGGGTGGGGGGTTAAATAGGGGAAGATATGTTGAGAGAAGGGTGGGGAGAGAGGGAAAGAGAGTAATTATGGGGGGAGATATATGTATTATATGTTTGGGAAAGAGGTATGTGTGAGAGAGAGCAAGAGACGTGATATAAAGATATATAAGGTATTTAGGGGGAAGCAATCACTAGACGGGTAGGGAGATGGAAGAAAGATAGATGGAGGAGTGGGGAGAGATATAAGTAAATATAGAAAGAGGATGTGTGTGTGTGTGTGTCTGTGAGAGAGAGAGAGAGAGAGAGAGAGAGAGAGAGAGAGATGAGGTTAAGGTGTGAGAGAGACATAGTGTGAAGGATGAGATATAAAGAAACATGAGAGAGTTTTTGAGACTTTAATTTAATGAATAATACACAAACCATGTATTATAAAAGTTGAAGCCTTAATAACTCTCTAACTCTTGATTTCCTTAAAGAAGTCCCACTATGACCTTTTCTCTATTGCAAATAATAATCTAGCTTTAAGGATAAAACTTAAGCTAACACTAATGCAAATGAAAACTCTAATTTCAATCCAAAATTTAATTCTAATTAGTCAAAAAATAAAATTGATTGTATTAATTATTATATAGGTGGTGATTTTCATTTGTTTTCAAAGGTAATCTATGTCATTAAGCATATTTTGGAACTCAACATATAAAATCTATAATGTACTATAAAATAAAATATATATAATAAAAATTATTTATTCTTGTAAATTTCTAAATTATAATAATATTAAATAATTATTAATTAAAAAATTCATAATATATTAACTATAACGAATTATAATTTTAAAAATAATGTCTTCCATTTTGCATTGCAAGTGCTACTAACTTATATATATATATATATAAATATATATAAAAGCCGAAAGTTATCCTTCTTGAGGTGTCTATTGTACTGAGTTAGATTAAAAAAATAGGCGCCTCGAAAAGGATAACTCTCGACTTTTTTATATATATAAAAATATATATAAGCTAGTTGTAATAGGAGAGAGCAGTCGATAGAGATAGCATAAGGGAGTGAATAGGGAGATTCTCCATATTGCTCTCTAACGGCAGCTAGAGAGCCACATAATTGTAATTTACAGATAGGTTATTGATGGAAATACATACATATATATATATATATGTTGTTCAATTTCTCTATATCCTTATCGTCTTGATACTAATGGTTATGATTAATTGGTTATTACGTATGCTTTCCGTTTAAGAGTCTTTGATAAGGAAAACATGGAAGCCATTTATTACAGACATCAAGTTTTGTAGAGTGTCGATTCGATGGCCAGAAGAGAATGAATCATGTATTGTATGATTCTAACACTTAAAATAATCCTCAAGAACTGTTACTAATTTATTGTATTGGAACTTGCCGTGAGGAACCTGAAGGCTGGCGTCATGTTGAGTTTGAAGAGACACTTAAGGGGGAAAAGAGAAGTGGCGGTAGTTGGATTTGCATATGAGAAACAGACCATAAGATGGTGATCTTAGAATTGGCAAAGGTGGCAGAATGGAGAAAGTATCAAGTGTAAGTGATAGCTCCTCAACCACTCTTAACCCGAGCGTAGAAGAAGAGACTGCGACATGGCAATAAACCCGTGAAGAGAAAGGAAGAAATTGGGAAGAGAGTAAGAGCTTGGCTTCCTTGTGAAAATCGAGCACATCAAGGAGAGATGCGGGTTGAAGAGATGAAACCCAACAGCGAAGGAGGATGTAGTTGTGGAGAAGAAGTAAAAGCAACAGTGGCATGTGTGGTGTTATGGATAATGGAATGAAGGTGGCAACAATCTTATCGTAGTATTAGAGGAGCTCGGTTGTTGCAGTGAGACAAAAGGTGGTGGAAGTTTTATCAACACATATGTAAGTTGAGTGTGCACTGCATTTTATAAATTCAAACAAATAAAAAGGTGGTGTTCCCTTATGTAGTAAGAAATTAATAGAGAAGCTGAGGATAGAAAGTTGATGGTTTGGGTTTGTAAGAATGGTTATGGAGTATGTTACTTGTAGATTAAAGGTCTTGGTGTGTGATTGGAGGTAAAGAATGGGATGAGGTATCATATTGTATCTTGAATTGTTTAATAATGAATAGTGAGTCTTATTGAATGTTAATCATGGAGTCATAGATTAGCATCATTATTATTGTATTCAGTAGAATATGGAAAGATTGAAAGCGTCTAGTTTATGTTCATAAAAGATGATGGATGAATATGCAGAATTGTAGATTGTCATCGACCCTCCCTACCTCATAAATTGGTATTAGAGGTTAGAAGATTCTGAGCATGTAGATGAGATCTACACTAGGCGGTATAGTGGTTTTTATTTTGATTCTTTGTTATGTTGTTTGTGATTGTAGATTTGGTGCAATTTTCTCTACTATGAGTGGGTGGACAGGAAGGTCCACCAAAGGCCATAGGAGATGATCATGTGTGTCACCAAAAGTCTTGGGGAGAGAGGCAAGAGGGGACTCCCAAGTGAGGGTCAGAAGTCAATTTGGAAGTAGTAATGGAAGAGTGAACTTTGAATGGGTAAAGCACCATTGAAGGCAGTGGCATAACTCCATGGATGGGAGTCAGTTGACAATGAAGAAGATGAAGCAATGGAGACATCAATTCGATAAAGGAAAAGATTTGTTTGTAGATGCTCACCAACACATTTCCATGGGACATGGAAACCTTTCAATTTCAGCAGTATGGTGTAGGAGCACCACCCCCACCTTCAAATTTAATACCTTTATTTCATTTAGAAGTTCATTAAATCATTATTTAATATTGAAAATGTATTGTAATGCACATGAAATAGTTTTATTTGATATTTTTTATCAATGGAATACAAGGGGACATGGAATACGAATGATCTTGAGGTAGTTGAAAGGTTTGTAACTGCCAACCATGGCCTATTAAATAGACTCTATTTGTAATAAGAGAGAGTGAATAGGGAGATTCTCCATATTGTTCTCTAGCAACAGCTAGAGAGCCACATAATTGTAATTTACATATGGGTTACTAATGGAAATATATATATGCTTAATGGTGTTCATTTTCGCTTTATATCCTTATCATCTTGATATCAATGGTTATGATTAATTGGTTATTACCTATGCTTTTAGTTTAAGAGTCTTTGATAAGGATTCAAACATGGAAGCCATTTATTATAGACATCAAGTTTTGTAGAGTGTCGATTCGATGGACAGAAGAGAATGAATCATGTACTGTATGATTCTAACACTTAAAATAATCTTCAATAACCATTACTAATTTATTTTATTGGAACTTGCCATGAGGAACCTAAAGGGTGGTGTCATGTTGAGTTTGAAGAGACTCTCAAGGGAGAAACGAGAAGTGGTGGTAGTCAGATCTGCATATGAGGAACAAACCGTAGGATGGTGGTCTTGGAATTGGCAAAGGTGGTGGAATGAAGAAAGTATCGGGTGCAATCGATAGCTCCTTAACCACTCTTAACCTAGGCATGGAAGAAGAGACTGCAACATAGCAGTAGACCCATGAAGAGAAAGGAAGAAATTAGGAAGAGAGGAAGAGCTTGGCTTCCTTGTGAAGATTGAGCATAGTAAAGAAAGATGCAAATTGAAGAGATGAAACCCAACAACGAAGGAGGATGTATTCATGGAGAAGAAACAAAAGAAACAATGGCATGTGTGGTGTTATGGATAATGGAATGAAGGTGGCAGCAATCTTATCGCTATATGAGAGCAGCTCAGTTGTTGCAGTGAGACAAAATGTGGTGGAAGTTTTATTAATACATATGTAAGTTGAGTGTGTGCTGCAGTTTATAAATTCAAACAAATAAAAAGGTGGCGGTCCCTTATGTAGTAAGAAATTAATAGAGAAGTCAAGGATAGAAGGTTGATGGTTTGGGTTTGTAAGAATGATTATGGAGTACGTTACTTGCAGATTAAAGGTCTTGGTGTGTGATTGGAGGTAAAGAATGGAATGAGGTATCATAGTGTATCTTGAATTGTTAAATAATGAATGGTGAGTCTTATTGAATGTTGATCATGGAGTCATAGATTGACATCATCATTATTGTATTTAGTAGAATATCGAAAGATTGAAAGCCTCTAGTCTATGTTCATAAAGAAGGATAGATGAATATGTAGAATTGCAAATTGTCATCAACCCTCCTTGCATCAAAATGTAAATGATTCATTAATCAAAGTCTTGAATCAAAAGTTATGCCTCCAAAAAGTTGGACTACCATTTTTGGATTCTTCTATTGCACTAACTTTTGATGTGTCTTCTAGAAAATTTTTCTTTGCTGGTGGATTCCAAATGAAATATTCTAAAATGTATTCTTAACCCTAAACCTAATTTAGGTTACTTAAAATCATTTCTTGCATTATAAAGGTATTTTTTTGTAGATTTTGGGAGAAGGTATTGTGAGAAGGGTTTTTCTCCATATTCTAATAATATTGTAAGCCCATGGGGTGTTAGAAATGCTAGAGTTGTCATTGTATTGAAAGATTGACCTATTAATTCCTGATACAACCAATAGTCTTATAGAACCATAAGAGGTAGTTAAACCATTTCACAATTCCCGTGAGGGAAATTGGTCCACTACCAACAATCCTCCTCCCAGTGTCACTCATTGTGGTTTCCAAGATTTGAACCAGTGACCAAGCTTTGATACCAATTGTTAGAAACGACAAAGTTGTCATTGCACCAAAAGATCAACCTATTAATTCTCAATACAACCAATACTTTTATAGAATCATAGGAGGTAGTTAAGCCATGTTGTGAATCATACACATAGAGGTTCGATGGTCAAGTGATGTGCAATTAAGGGCATGTTCCACACCATGTCCTAATGATGAAGTTAAGTGCACATAACACAAGTCCAAGAAATAAAAAAGATATATGTGATTTAAAGAGAGCAGTGCAGAGATAGAGTACCTAATAAGTAGTTTCTAATGATTGGATTATATCTCCTAATAGAGATATAATTAGGGTATGTGAAGTTATATAGTGGCAGAGGATAGTCTGATGGTGACATCAGCAAGTGTGCAACTCCTAAAGTCGTATGTGTGAGAATTTGTATAGACTATGGCCTGACAGTCTTATGAGATTGCAAAATAATTAATTATCTTAATATGGTCCTATTGTAATTAATTGGAAAAGCCTCAAGGTAGACTCAAGGAATTGTTTTGATAAATGAGTGATGAGAAGAAATAGAGTAAATAAGGAATTATGTTTGATTTCTCAAGTTGAACCTAAGAGTTAAGATGAGGAATGCAAAGATGATCATTGGATTCAAGCAATGAAGGAAGAACTACATCAGATTGTGAAGAATGACACATAGGAATCGGTTCTTAGGCCTAAAGACAACAAATTTATAGGAACTAAATGGGTATTTAGAAACAAGATGAATGAACAAGGAAAAGTTGTAAGAAACAAAGCTAGACTAGTATGTAAAGGTTACTCACAACAAAAAGGAATAGATTATGAGGAAACATATGCCCCTATAGCCACAATGGAAGAAGTGAGAATGTTATTGGCTTATGCAGCAAATAAGAATTTTAAAGTGTAACTAATGGATGTCAAATCAACCTTTTCTAAATCGAGAACTTGAAGAAGAAGTATACATTGAGTAGCCTAAAGGTTTCCCTTTGACAAAAGACAAGGATATGGTATGCATATTGAAGAAAGATCTATATAGTTTAAAGAAAGCACCTAGAACCTAGTATGTAAGGTTAGACAAGTATTTGGTAGAGCCTAGATTTGCTAAAGGTATGACAAATGATAACTTGTTTTTGAAACAAATTGAGAATGGTTTTCTGATAATAATAATATTTGTTGATGACATAATTTTTGGAGGTAATGATGAAGCAAGCGATAAGTTTATTGAAGAAATGAAGAATGAGTTTGAGATGAGCATGATTGGAGAAATGAAGTTTTTCCTAGGTTTGTAGATTATGCAAAATAGTGATGGCATTTTCATTTCACAATCTAAGTATTTGAAAGAATTGTTGAAATGATTTGGCTTGGAAATTTGTAAGCCTATTGGAACACCAATGATAGTTGCTCATAAGTTATCTAGCAAGGATGAGACACCTACAGTTGAGAAGAAGAGGTATAGATCCATGATTGGAGGCTTACAACATCTCACTCATACCAAACTAGATATAGCAAAAATGAAGTTGGGATTGTAGCTAGATTTCAAGCTAATCATAAGTAGTATCTTTTGGAAATACAATAGGAAAGTAAACTCTAAGGGGGGGTGAATCAACACTTAAAACTTTCTACCTCTAAAACTATTCACCACACATCAATCTCACAATCTATGCATATAAACTGAAATATCAAATTAAGAATATACATTCAAAGAATGAAAGTAAATATTCAACACATGTATGACACAAGATATTTAGTTACCCAGAAACCCTCGAAGGAGAAGGTAAAACTAGGGTGAGGATGACACCTACATATCTTCACTACTAAAGTAATAAACTGTATCAAATGAAGGTTACAATGTTTGATCATGAAACATGTCTACCTTGTGAAAGGTCTACCCTGTTAAAGGCTTACAAGATTGTTAGATCTTACCCTGTTAAAGGATTTGGAACACCTTGCTAAAAGTGTGCCTGGTAGGAGGACTTTAACTTACAATGAAGTAAGAACCCTATTAAAGGATTTACAAAAGCTTGTTAGGACTACTTTGTCAAGAGATTTGATTTATTCACCTATTAAAATGTCTCAACAATGATCTTGTGGTTAGCACTCTATTGCTTGATGTCAGATCACCTCTAAACTAATGTGTACTTGATCCTTTATGATCAAATGTGCCTCTGTTGTCCTTTATTTCCTTTCCTTTGTTCTCCTTCTACCTGATTCTACAATGTAACTCAATTCATAACACCTTGATCACCATGAATGCTCTGTTTTAACATGCAAACTCTCTTCAATTTAATTTAGCATTCCAAGTTCCTTTCTCCCATCTTCAAAGTTTAGGGTTCATCTTCCTTAAGAAGATCTCAGTGGCTTAGGGTTAGGTATGAATCAATGGTAGTGATTCACCCATATTGCCACTCAAACCTTCCCTTTTTTTGATTGGATGCATGTAATTCATAGGGATTCACAATTGAGATTCATCCTTATCAACAAAAATCATAAAACAATACTTAAATCGACCCAAAAATGGTTTACATAGTAGTTTGTGCCATTACAAACAACTATGTCAAATTTGTATTACTTGGCATCCAAAGTCCCTGGTGCTCAACACTAATTGTAAATTCAACGCTGTCACTTGACATCTAAGTAACTTGGCATGCACTTCTTGCTTGGCACTTGAATCACTTAGCACATACTATTTTCTTGGCATTTGAGTGACTCAGCACTTGAGTGGCTCAGTACTCAATGTTTACTTAGCATGCACTATCTTATATGTCATGCTCTACATATGTTATTTATTTAGTATGAACTAAGTAGATGACGTAAGTGTATAGATACTCATTAGTCAAAACCAATATGAGATCAACAATCTCCCCTTTGACATGAGTTTAAAAAACATGTGGTCATACATTAATGATCTTATCCTCACAAGCATAACATAGATAAGTAGTATCTATTCAGCTTCTAATTTTTTTTTTAAATATCAAAATTTGGCAACACATGACTTATCAGTCATACCTCAAAATTTCAATTTCATAGCTCCTTCTGAGTTGATTGTTCTATGTCATAACTCCTTCTGAGTTGATTGTTCAGTGTTATACACTGTACAAATTTTTTCTCCTACTGAGTAGATTTCTATTTGTTTTGGCTCTATCTCTATCTTCCCCATACTCTTTCTCATTATTACTCCCTATTTGTCCTTACTCCCCCTTTATCCTTACTCCCCCTTTTTGACACTTATGTCAATGGGTTATACACTAATAGTGTGTTTGTCCAAAAATGGTTTGTGGATCTCAAGAATAAGCTTTAGAGCTGCATCCCAATTATCACAAGCTACCTCTAATAACATAATTTGGATGGCCATTTTGGTAGCAAGGTGTACTAAGTCTTCATGGGTAGAAAGGTGAAAGTCTTTCTTCATGAGATTTTTAGTGTAGGATAGTTCCTTGTGCAGTATCTCCATGCATGGAGTGAACATCAATTGGATGCATATCAATTTGGCCTTGATGTGGCTTCATCTACATGTAATGTTGCTAATTGATTTTGGGAATGTAGGAGGGTGTTGAAGTGTTTCTCACTTTGGGTTGGAGACTTTGGTAGAATTATTCTAGATGTATGAATAATGCTCTTCAAGTTTAAGATACGACTCCTAACTTCCCTTGTGAAGAGTCTAGTATCATTTAGTTTGGTATACAAAGAGAAAATATTCTCTAATGTCTTCTTCACATTTTCTATTTTGGTTGTTAATCCAACCTATGTCACTGCAATAGCACTTGATATATTTTCATTAACCTGATGAACATGGAACTTTCTCTCAAACCATTCATGTAATTTGACATTAGATTCTAGGTCTTTGTCATTAATCTTATCCACTAAGCTAGTTAACTGTTCAATTATTGGCTTGTTTTCATCTAGAGTTGGTAGACTGAGTGCATTAGTAAAAATGTTTTTGATATAAATCAAAGCTTGATTTTGCCTATGCTCCTATCTAAGCGATTCTTGATGCTTCTTCTTTCCTAGAGCTTCTTGGAGTATACCTATCTACTCCATAGTAATAGTTGCATAATCAAATTTGGGCAACTCAATTACTTCATCCAGGTTTACATCAACATATAATATAACTTCAGTTCCCTTGGATGTACTTGGACTTGGCCTTGAGGATTTTAATGGTGTGGCTTCTATGCTTAACCTCTGAAGAACTTGACTAGGAGGAGGGGCTGATTTTAGTAATGTTACCAATGTTTGTATTGCTATTTTTTTCTCTAACTCTATTGTCAAACTTTATTCTTTAGGGGTTTCCTTCTCTTCCTTTATACTAACAGTAACACCTTGATTATGTGTTGTAGGTGCAGAAGTATTTACTTGACCTATTTGAATTTGAGTTTCTTCATTCTTTTCTAACTCGTTTTTTTTCTCTCCATCTGTCTCACCTTTATCATGTACACTTTCCTCTATAGTGATTGAGACTATAGTACTTTGTGCCATTGTGATGTAAGGAGGGTATAGAACAACTGGGGCCAAAGGTACACCTAGCAATCCAAACCAACCTTGCAGAGTTAACACAATGGAAGCAAACACACAAAGAGAATAACACCACATAGAAAGAGAACAATATTCATTTATTGATTTAACAAATGATCAATATACTGGGTTACGACCAGATACAAAATACATTCAAGATCTAAGATCCAACTACGAATTCACACTTTCTAGTTCTACTCTCAAATCATCTCTAAGACTCTCCAAACGCTGCCCTAATTCTAAGCCTAAACACTCTATTTATACTTGCCAAAATGACATATAGATCATTCTAGAACATTACATAATAGCAAGGCCAACCCAACAATGTTCTAGACACATCCCAAGAAAATATCTCATCATAAATGTTGCAATTGAAATAAATCCTGCAAGTTAGTTTGCACCAAAAAAATGCAAAAATCACATCCAAAATGCCAACACTCAGCATAAACAAGATAACTCGGCACATGAAGAGCCACTTAGCACATGAAGAGTCACTTAGTACATGAAGAGTCATTTGGTATAAACTAGGTAACTTGACACATGAAGAACATCTCGGCACACATTGTAGAGATGGGATAACACATGAACCTGAGTGTTAACATAATGTGGGATAACCTCAACTCAACTTAAACTATAAAATTACTGGCATTTGGAAATTGTTGCAACTCAACAATGACTGAAAACTTAGGAACAACTACTAGAATGAAAAAAAATGAGAAGGATAACACGTCAACCTAGGATGCTCCTACATCAAACAACCAAGTAGAAAGAGATGATTCTACTGAATCATGCAAGTGTCACAACCTGAGCTGAATCCAACTTAGATTGAGAAATCCATGTAGCATCTTCAATTGGTCTATTTTTCCACTTCACCAAATATTCATAGTATTATTTTCCTCTTGTGCTTTTACCAACTCTCTAATCCAATATCTATTCAACCTTTTCAATCTGCTTCTTAGGATAATCATCAAGTACAAAAACTTCATCATCTAACTCATGATACTTTTATAGATCAACAACATTGAATATAGGAGATATATCCATTTCATCAGATACTCAACTTCATAAGCATTTCCACTATCAAACTTCTTTAAGATCTAACAAGGTCCAAACTTCTTCATCATTAGCTTATTGTATGTTCCAACCGAAAATATTCCTTTCTCCAAATGAACCATCACCTGATCACCAACTTCAAAAATATGATGTCTTCTAGACTTATTAGCATTCTTCTTGTACATTTGATTACTTTGTTCCAACTTTAGTTTCACTTCCTTATGCAAAGACTCCATAAAATCAACAAATTCTTCTCTAGCAGCTCTTCTCTTCTCTTCACCAGCAACATCTCTTAAATCTGATACTCCTCTAAGCTTCATTCTAGTGACAATCTCAAAAGGTGTCTTCTATGTACTCCTGTTCATAGAATTATCATATGAAAACTTAGTTTGTGTCAATACCATCTCCCAATTATGTGTTTCATTTCCAACTAAGCACCTCAACAAATTATCCAAGCTTCTATTCACAACCTCTGTCTATCTATTAGTCTACAGATGGAATGTAAAACTAAACTTCATCTTAGTACCCATATTCTTCCACAAAGTCTTCCAAAAATAACCAACAAACTTACTGTCTCTATTAGAAATAATACTTCTTGGTAATCCATGCAATTTAGCAATCTCTTAGAAAATCTATCCACAACAACAAATATATAATCATACCCCTTTGCTGTTTTAGGAAATCCAAGAACAAAATCCATACTAATATCACTCCAAGGTTTCTCAGGAATAAAAATAGGTGTATACAATCTAGTATTCTGACTTACTCCCTTTGCAACTTGAAAAACTCCATAACTCTTCACAAACTTTTGAACATCCTTATACATCTACAGCCAATAATACTTCTCTTTTAGCAGACTCAATGTCTTATCAATTCCAAAATGTCTAGCCAATCCACCACTATACTTTTTCTTAATCAAATTCAACCTCATAGAACTTCTAGGAATACACAACTAAATATCTTTGAAAAACATACCTTCTTGAATAAAGTATTCATCATACTTACTCATGTGATCTGTCAAATTTGGTGCTCTGCACTCTCTCCACACCTTAGAAAAATCATGATCAACACTGTACAACTCTTTCATTTCATCAAAACTAAGAACTTCAACCTTCATTTTAGTCAACAAAGAATGACTTCTACTTAATGCACCAACAACTCTATTAGTAACTGCACTCTTATGCTTAATCACAAATGCAAAACTTTACAAATGCTCAACCCACTTCATGTCTCTGATTCAATTTATGTTGACTTCCCAAGTATTGTAAAGCTTTATAATCAGTATACAACACAAACTCCTTAAGAATAAAATAATATTTCCACTTCTTCAAAGATTGAACAATGGCATAAAACTCTTGATCAGACACATAATACTTCCTTTTAGCATCATTCAACTTCTCACTAAGGAAAGCAATAGGTGTTAGAAATGCTTTAGAATAACTGAGAGGGAGGGGAGGGGGTGGGGGGGTGTTGAATTAGTTATTCAAGGTCCAAATGTCCTCTTCAAATGTTTTCATCAAGAAAAGTGTGCCCATCAAACTTATTCATTCATCCAAGCTGTAACTTTCCTATTCAACAAGTTACTATAAATCAACATGCAAGCATAACACATAAAAAGATCAACACATAACACATTGATTTACGTGGAAACCCAATTTGGGAAAAACCACCAGTAACATGCTACTCAATTCTCACTCTTCTAAAGTGATGCCCTGTGAAAGGCCTTCCCTGTTAAAGTACAACATACTATTAAATGTGACCTAGTTAAAGGATTTAACCACCTTGTTAGAAGTGGGCCTAGTTAGAGGACTTTAGAAAATTCACTTGGAATGCCACCCTATTAAAGGATTTACAAATGGCTATTAGACCAACCTAAGTCCATAGGATTTTCTTTTACCCTAACTGATACATTTGCTAGAGGGTAACGATAAGGGGGTTTGATCGGATTACAACATGCAACTTAGTTTGCAGATTTCAGATTATTTCTCAGCTCATGACATTGTCTGGCTTTCAGTCTCTATAGCTTTGACAGCTTGCCCTCCTTCCAAGCTTAGTCTCCTTGAGTCTTCATGCTCAATGCACTAGTGCAATCCTCTCTATCTGACCACTTGTTGAAGTAGAGTCTCTGTGTTCTATTCTTCCTTCTCCTAGATGCCTACTCTTTGACACCCTTCAACCACTTCACAATTTGGCACACTAGCAGCTCTTGCTTCTTGGTCTATGACTCCTTAAATAGAAATCTGGAATTTCTTTTCCTATTCAATTCTTCCCTCTTTTAATTTCAATTCATATGGATTAGGTAGGATTCATTGAATCTAACCCATATTTTGTTTCTTCTAGAAACATCATGAAGAATCCTCTTGAATTCACTCAAAAATGGTTTACATAGAATTCTGTACCACCAGCTCATCATCCTTATCCTCCAACTGGTTCAAAAAAATTAAAGTAACAACTTTGTTGGCTCAGATTTGGAAAATCTTTAATATTTCTAATAATACAGTAGCTTGGCACTATTGAAATCCTAATGCTCAACACATACTATGTTACTCAGCATCAACTATGTTTTACTGATGCACAACACCTACTATGAATTCACTCGGCATCCACTAATATTTTCTGATGCTTGACTCCTTTTGTATCACTTAGCACTTGAACTTCACTTTGCACCTGAAGTTCACTCGACACCTAAAGTTCACTCAGCTCCTGAAGTTCACTCGGCACATACTAGATTTTTCTTTTTCTCAACTCCAACTAAATATTTGCTCAGCTTAAACTAGCTTTCTCAACACTTACTAATGAACTTAGTTTAAGCTTTGCAGTCAACCTTGTTGCAACTTATTCCTTCAAAGTTTCTACGAGTGACCAACCTATGTATCTTCAAGTATGTTATCAATACATCATTTAACCATTATCTTAGCTGATCCTTGCACTTTATTACAAAACCATAACTCAACCTTTCCCTTAGGTACTCTTGTTAAATCTTGTTGATTAAATCATCCTCATCAATTAACTAAGTGATAGTATTTGGATCTTATAAGCAATTGTCATTCCTACAAATAGTAGGTTTGACATCAATGACAAAACAATGATTGAAAACATTCTTTTAACAACAAGCTCCCTCTTTCAATCAATCTTCTTCATCAATTTGATCTTTTCAATCAGATTTCCAACAATCTCCCTCTTTGGCATTGATTATAAACTAAACTTATCAACCATTAGACCAAACTATTCAACCAAATGATCAAAGTGCTAACTAGGTTAGAACAGTAAGTCAAATGCCAAAAGGAAATTGTGTTACCATCAGTTATCTCATCTCCTTCTCTTGATCTACTCTCCTAATTGCTTTACTTCTATTTCTTCCTCTTAGCTGCTATATCCTTTCTTACATTCTCTCCCTCTATATGCATTGCTCATCTTCTGCTATTTCTTTCTCTTTCCATATTTTTTTGATAATTTTCTTCATCTTCTCCCTCAACTATTGATCAGTTTCTAATAATTTCCCTCAATCTTATTCAATGACATTGATCTGTTGATCAATGTTGATCAGTTGATTAGTTTCTCATTTCTCCCTCTTTGACAACAATGCTAAAGACATATGATCTCAGCATCTTATTATGCAAGTGTAGCATTTGTAGGTTCTTTCAATTTCTCCCTCTGTCACCTTGCTTGTGACTGATTTAGAACTTCAACACTTTGATTACTTTAGGAATAATTCTAAAGTAAGTATCCTCTACATCAATGTGTAATATCTCAATCAATCAATTCATTTGATGTAGGGAAATCTTGCTTTTACTTAAGTAGCCTTGGCTAGGGGTATCACCCCTAACTTACCTCTAAGATACTCAAAATAATCTTTAGGTGGTGCTTTTGTGAAAATGTCAAAAATCTATTCTTTGGAGCTAACATATTTTATTTTCACTTGTTTGTCTTCCACCAATTCTCTTACATAGTGATACTTGATTGCAATGTGCTTAGTTTTGGCATGCATTACAAGATTCTTTGATATGTTGATAGCACTTGTATTATCACAATAAAGTACCATAGGCTCATTCACTTCTTCCTTCATACCTTGTAACAGATGTTTGATCCATACAATATTAGTACAATTGATAGTAGCTGCAACATATTCAGCTTCTGCTATGAACTGTGAGGTACAACTTTGCTTTTTTTTGGTCCATGTAATCAATATTCTTTCCAAGAAAAGTGCTCCTCCACTGGTGCTTTTTCTATCATCAATATTACCTCCCCAATCTATATTAGTGTAGGCTCTTAGTTTAAAATTTTCACTTCTCTTGTAGTACAAACCAAAGTCATCAATTCCTTTTAGGTACCTTAGTATTCTCTTTACTGCCATTAGATGATTTTCTTTTGGATTTGCAGAAAATCTTGCCATTATTCCAACAGCTAATGCATTGTCTAGTCTATTATGTACAACATACTGTAGCTTTCCAATCATTGATCTATACATTTTCTAAGTCACTTTAGTTGACTCATCATTCTTTGATAACTTATGTCCTATCACCATTGGTGTGCTAACTGGTTTTGAGTCTTCTAAACCAAATGTTTTGAGTATCTCCTTGATGTATTTTGATTGGGTCACAAATGTGCCATGCTTTAATTGATGTACTTGTAATCCAACAAAGAATTTGATTTCTCCAAAAATTGACATTTCAAACTCATGTTTCATTTGATCAACAAAATCTTTGCATAGAACATCTTTTCCTCCAAATATTATATCATCGACAAATATTTGAGATATCAAAATATCTTTACCTTTTTTTTCCTTGATATACAAGTTGCTATTGTCATCTATTCTCTTAGATCCTATATTCACAAGATATTTGTGCAGTCTCTCATACCATGCTTTAGGTGCTTGCTTCAAACCATAAAGTGCCTTATGCAAATTGCAAACCATATCCTTCTTGTTGTCATCAACAAGTCCCTCTAGTTGTTCAATGTAGACTTCCTCTTCTAGTATACCATTCAAAAAAGTAGACTTCACATCCATTTGGTAGACTTTGAAACCTTTGTAAGCAGCATATGCAAGCAATGTTCGTACTCCTTCCATTCTTACAACAGGGGCAAATGTTTTCCCATAATCTAGTCCTTCTTCTTGTGCATAGCCTTTGCAAACTAGTCTGACTTTGTTTCTAGTTATCTCACCATTCTTATCAAGTTTGTTCCTAAACACCCATTTGGTACCAATTATATTCTTATTAGCTAGTTTGGGAAGTAGGTTCTAGGTTTTGTTCTTCTCAATTTGATATATCTCTTCTTCCATAGCTTTATACTAGTCATCATCTTGTAGTGCATCTTTCACTATTTTGGGCTCAACCTTGCTCAAAAAACATGATTCATTTCTTAATCTATTCCTTGTCATTGGTCTTGCATCCTTGTTACCAATGATTTGATCTGTAGGGTAATGTCTCCTTACATATTTGGCTAGTCTTGGTTCTATCCTTCTTTCCATGTTTGATCCTTTAGCTTTAGAGTCATTTTACTCTTCTTCATCTGGTACTTCATCATTTCTTTCATGTATACTATTTTCAAAATCAGAATGTGTATTTTCTTCATTCTACAACTCGGCTTCTAAATGTAGCTTGGCATTCAGTGGTTGTGACTTGGCTGATACTGAGATTTATTACTGATTTCCAACTTGATCAACAATATTATCTTCAATACTCATTCCTTCATAGAAGTATAGAAAAGATTTATAATCTTTTTATTATTTGAACTCATCAACTTGAACTTCTACATGCTCATCAAAATTACATTTGCACTCTCTACAATCTTGTTAATGTTAGTGTTCAAACACTTATATACTTTGCTTCTAGTGGAGTGTCCAAGGAATATGCCTTCATCACTTTTTGCATTAAACTTTCCATTTCTAGTATCTTTAAGAATATAGCATTTACAACTAAAGACTCTATAATATTTTACATTAAGTGAGTGACCATACCATAATTCAAAAGGTGTTGCATTTGTACCTTTCTTGACTTGGACTTTATTCAAAGTGTAAACAACAATACTTACATCTTCTCTCTAGTACTTTAGAGCAACATTTTTCTCCATCATCAAGATTCTAGCATAGTGTATTACTAACCTATTCCTTCTTTCAATAATACCATTCTAAGATGGAGTTCTTGGTGCTGATGTTTTCCTTTTGATACCTTTATCATTATAGAATATCTCAAATTTGTTTGATGTAAACTCTCTTGCTCTATCTGATCTAAGGCATTTCAAACTCTTACCTATTTCCTTCTCAACTCTAGCCAAATACCACTTGAACATTTGAAATGCATCAAATTTTTTCTTTAAGAACATACCAGTTATCATCTTGGAATTGTCATCTATAAATAGCATTATGTATCTATCTCCTAGGTAGCTTTACACTTCTATTGGACCACATAAGTTTGTATGGATTAACTCTAGTACTTCTTTGGAAGTGTATGATTTTCTTTTGAAACTAGAATTTGTCATCTTCCCTAGTTGACATTGTTTGCACATTGTATTTTTAGGCTTCTTTAGTTTATGCAAACCTCTGACTTTCTTCTTTTTGCTAATGCTAATTAGATTTTTAAAGTTAACATGACAATCTTTTATGTGATAACCACACATCATCAAGTCTAACAACAAGACAAGTTGCATCTTCCATATCTAGGTAAAATAGATTACTTCTAGTTTGTTCACCTTTTCCTATCAAATTTCCATCAGTGTCATAGATTTTGGTAGTTTTATTTCCAAATTCTATTTTGTAACCTACATTGGCTTACTATGATACACTTAACAAATTGTAGTTCAATCATTCAACATAGTATGCATTATCACTTAAAAATTTTTTTATAAGTTTAATTGAGCCTTTTCCTTTGATTTGACATGGAGCATCATTACCAAATCTAACACTCTTTCCATCATATTGATTGAAGGTAATAAACTTACTTTTATCTCATGTCATGTGATGTGAGCATCCACTATCTATAATCCATTTGTCATTCTTGTTCACACAGGTTACTAGTGCTATTGCTTCATCTTCATCTAATTCATCATTCATAGCTACATAGACTACTTCATCATCATTCTCATCAGAATCTTCTTCAACAATGTAGCATCTTTTGCCTTTTTGCTTGTAATCTCTACTATCATCTTCTCTTTTATTCTTGTACTTATTTCCTTCTTTGTAGTTCTTCTTCTGTGTACACCTTGCAGCAATATGACCTACTTCATTTTAATTAAAACAGATGATAGACAACTTACCTTTGAATTTACCTTTGCCTCTATGGAATCTTTTAGCCAGTAGTGCTTCCAACTGTTCTACATTTTTGAAGGTAGATTCAAGTTTCTCAAGTCTGTAGTTGTCAAAGTTGGATAATTCAAATGTAGTAAGTCTTCCTACTATTCCTTTAAAGGTTAGTGTGTTTCCTTGTACACACCTTAGCCCTTGAATGGCTGAAACTCTAATAACATAGATGGGGAGTAGGGTCCTTAAGTATTTGCTATTGATAGTCTCTTCTTCCAATTAACCACCTAGACTTCTTATTGCACTTACCACTTCTTTCATTCTAGTAGCATATTGAGCAACATTCTCACCTTCCTCCATTTTAATGTCATCAAACTTTCCTCTGAGGCTTTCTCTCTTCGCTCTCTAAACATTTTGATCTCCTCCATAGGTATTTGACAAGGCTTTCCACATCTTGAATGTGGTATCACAACCTTTGATGTCATCAAATTCAACATAATTGAGTGCAGAGGAAATCTTTAGCATTGCCTGATTGTGCTCATTTTGTTCAAATCATCTATAGAGAGGGGTCCAGTTGGGTCTACATGTTTTGTTCCAATTGAGGTTTTTGCATAATTACCTATTGATCCAAGGTGCAATTTTATTAGACTTTTTCATGCAACGAAGTTGTCTTTATTGAGCTTAGGAACTTCTCTCTTAGACATCTTGATCTTCCTACTTCTAGTACCTTGAAATTAAATCAACAGATGGCTCTGATACCAAATGTTAGAAATGCTTTTGAATAACTAGGTGGGGGGGAATCAGTTATTCAAGGTCCAAATGTCCTATTCAAACTTTTTCATCAAGTAAAGTGTGTCCATCAAACTTATTCATTCATCAAAGCTTTAACTTTCCTATTCAACAAGTTACTGTAAATCAACATGCAAGCATAACACATAAAAATATCAACACATAACATAGTGATTTATGTGGAAACCCAATTTGAGAAAAACCACTAGTAACATGCTACTCAATTCTCACTCTTCTAAAGTGATGCCCTATGAAAGGCCTGCCTTGTTAAAGGCTACAACACATTGTTAAATGTGACTTGGTTAAAGAATTTAACCACCCTATTAGAAGTGGGCCTAGTTACAGGACTTTAGAACATTCACTTGGAATGCCACCCTATTAAAGGATTTACAAATGGATGTTAGACCAACCTAAGTCCATAGGATTTTCTTTTACCCTAATTGATATAATTGCTAGAGAGTAAAAATAAGGGGTTTTGACTTGATTACAACATGCAACTTAGTTTGCAAATTTCATATCACTTCTCAATTCATGACATTGCCTAGCTTTTAGTCTCTACAGCTCTGACAGCTTGCCCTCTTTCTAAGCTTAGTCTCCTTGAGTCTCCATGCTTAATGTACCAGTGCAATCCTCTCTTTCTAACCACTTGTTAAAGTAGAGTCTTTGTGCTTTGTTCTTCCTTCTCCTAGATCCCTACTCTTTGACACCCTTCAACCACTTTGCAATTTGGCACACCAGAAGCTCTTGCTTCTTAGTCTATGAATCCTTAAATAGAAATATAGAATTTCTTTTCTTGCTTGATTCTTCTCTCCTTTAATTTCAATTCATATAGATTAGGTATAATTCATTGAATTTAATCCATATTTTGTTTCTTCTAAAAACATCATGAAGAATCCTCTTGAATTTTCTCAGAAATAGTTTACATAGAATTCTATGCCAACAACTCATCATCCTTATCCTCCAACTAGTTCACAAAATTTAAGGTAAAAACTTTGTCAACTCAAATTTGGAAAATATTTGATATTTCCAATAATGCAACAGCTTGACAATATTGAAATCTTGATGCTCAACACATACTGTGTTACTCAGCATTAACTATGTTTTACTGATGCTCAACACCTGCTATGAATTCACTCAGCATCTACTAATATTTTTTGATGCTCAGCTCCTTTTGTATCACTCGGCACTTGAACTTCACTTGGCACCTAAAGTTCACTCGACACACACTAGATTTTTCTTTTGCTCAGGTCCAATCAAATATTTGCTCGACTTAAACTAGCTTGCTTGGCACTTACTGATGAACTTAGTTTAAGCTTTGTAGTTGACATGTTGCAACTTATTCCTCCAAAATTTTTAAGTGTGACCAACCTTTTTATCTTCAAGTATGTTATAAATACATCATTTAACCACTATCTTAGCTGATCCTTGCACTTTATTACAAAACCATAACTCAACCTTTCCCTTAGGTACTCTTGTTACATCTTGTTGATTAAATCCTCTTCATTAATCAACTAAGTGATAGTACTTGGATCTTATAAGCTATTGTGATTCCTACAAATAGTAGGTTTGACATCAATGAAAAACAATGATTGAAAACATTCTTTTAACAATAATCTCCCTCTTTCAATCAATCTTCTTCATCAATGATCTTTTCAATTAGATTTCCAACAACAGGTTTACTTTCTTGACTTAATATAGTGCCTATTGCACTACTTCTTGCATCACATTCAACTTGAAATACCTTATTGAAATTAGGCAAAGGAAATATAGGCAATTCAACAACTTTTTATTTCAAAGTCTCAAAACTCTTATTAGCTCCATGTGTCCACTTGTTTCCTTTTTATCTCCTCTCATTGTCTTAGTCATAGCATTACAAACAACACTAAAATTCTTTGTAAACTTTCTATAAAAACTAGCCAAACCATGAAATGATCTTACCTCACCCACATTCTTAGGTGTAGGCCATCCCAAAATTGCTTTAACCTTCTCTAGATCCATTCTCAAACTATTAGTTGAAATCACAAATCCCAAATACACAATCTCCTCTTGCATAAATGAACACTTTTTTAGATTAATCAACAACTTTTCCTCTTTCAATCTTTGCAATACTATCTAACATGCTTAAGATGTTCTTCCTTAGTCTTGCTAAATATCAGAATATCATCCAAATAAACAATCACAAAATTACCCAAAAATCTTTTTAGAACTTCATTCATCAACCTCATGAAAGTACTAGGTGCATTAGTCAAACCAAAAGGCATAACCAACCATTCATACAAACCATCTTTTATCTTGAAAGTAGTCTTCCATTTATCACCTTCTCTAATTCTAATCTAGTGATAGCCACTCTTCAAATCAATCTTGGTAAAATACTTTGCTCCACTTAAACAATCCATTATGTCATCCATCTTTGGCATTGGAAACCTATATTTCACTGTGATCTTGTTAATAGCTCTGGAATTAGTACACATTCTCCATTCTCCATTCTTCTTAGGTGCTAATACAACAAGTACAACACATGGACTTGAACTTTCTTTGATCAAACCTTTCTGCAACAACTCATGCACTTTTCTATTAAGTTCCTCATTCTCTGTAGGTGTCAATCTATATGGTACTTTGTTTAGCAAACTAGATCTAGGAATCAGATCCATACAATGACTTATACTTCTCACTAGTGGTAAACCATCTGGAATATCCTCAACAACAATCTCCTTATACTCATTCAACAATTCTATAATTTATTTTGGTACTCAAGTACCATTATCTGCTATTACTTGGTCATTACCAACAATGCTCAATCCTCTAGGAACTACAACAAAACAAACTTGATTCTTCTTCACTTCTCTTTTCAAATTATTTTCCATTAACCATGCAAACTTTTATTGTAGTACAGTTAACCTCATTTGGAATTTCAATCAAAGGCAACGATATTTCCTTCTTCCCATTCACCCAAGGAGTATATTGATTCAATCTTCCATCATGTACAACATATCTATCATATTTCCAAGGTCTACCCAACAAAATATGAAAATAATCCATAGGCATAATATCACACAACACTTCATCAAAGTAATGTCCAATATTGAACTTCACTATGCATATCTCACTTACCAATATATTATGCTCATCTTTGATCCATGAAACATGATAGGGTTTAGGATGCTTCAACCTCTGCAACTGCGACTTTGTAACCGGCTCTTCTGATGTCAAATTTGTTGAACTTCCACTATCAATGATCACCTTGTAGTATTTTCCAGTCATCTTACATTTGGTCTTGAAAAGACTTCTTCTAAGGATAGATTCCTTATCACTTCCCTTATTACATAAAGTTCTTCTCACCATCAGATTTTCTCTAGCCTCAAGTCTACTCAATGAACTCCCAATGTCTTCTTGAATCACAACATTTCTATTACCTTGCCCATTTTTAGAGGATCTACATTCAAAAGATCTATGTCCTTCTTTACCACATTTGAAACAATTACCTCAAAAACCACTTCTAGGATAAGAATTACCTCTTCCTCGATAAGAACTAGTACCTCCTCCATATGAACTACCATTTTTCCACTTAGTCTTATCTTTGTCATCATTCTTTCATTTAGATTTTTCTTTATCTTGCAATGAACTGTCAAATCTATCACCTTCACCATAAGATCTACCTCTGCCTCTCTAGAATCTACCACCTCTATCTCTTTGTCTTTGTTCATGCTTCTTTGTCAAGATTTCCTCAACTTCCAAGGCATATTGATATGCTTCTTCCACACTTTCCACATTCACAAAACTTACTTCATCTTGAATTCCAGATCTCAATCCATTTATGTTCCTTGCAATTTTCTCAATATCATCATCCACATGTCCATATTTGATGTCCAATCTATAGAATTCCTCAGTATACTCTTTCATAGTCATGTCTTTTTGTCTTAGATTTTGCATTTTTCTCAACAAGCTAACGTGGTAATCAGTAGGAAGGAATTTGTTCTTTACCTTGTTCACCATTTTCACCCAAGTTCTGGTCTTCTCCTTTCCTCTCCTTTGTCTATCAATTTGCAAATGTTCCCACCACAATGAAGCATGACCTTTTAGCCTAGTAATTGTAATCTTCACCTTCCTATTATTAGGAGTGTTTTCATACTCAAAGAGCTTCTCCATATCAAAGATCCAATCCAATACAATATTGGTGTCCAACTTTCTATCATAAGGAACAACTTTTATAGCAGGCTTCAAATGTGCCCTACAATAAAAGTGTATGATGATGGTGAATGCTTCTCCAAGGGCATCATCATCTTACCCATCAAAGTTGGTCTAGCTACTGAGAATACATTAATCTAGGTTCTAGATATAGGAATGAATTGTAACATGATACTAGGATGCCCTTGGCTTCATGCTATGTAAGTAGTGCCTTCTAAATATCATCAATATCTAAAGTTTTCCTACAAAAATGTGGAGGTTACTATTCTTGGTGATCCAGATCCCTTCTATTTTTGTGCTGATCTGAGAGATGATACTGCATACCAGGTCTTGACAAACAATGAAGCACAACCCATAGATTCCTCTTAATATGTGGACATAGATATACTCCTCAATAAGGCTAAGGAAAAGATGAAGATTGAAGACAAAGGGTGTGGAGAATATTTTATGTCTCAGGTATCCCACATTAGGGAGTCACCATTGTCTCCCCAAAATTATGGTAAATCCCATCTATTACAAGAAAAACACTCTGAAATTAGTACACAAAATGCCGCTTGTATCAATGAGAATACATATGTATGTATTGAGAAAGAAAAAGAAGAACAAAAACCCACTTTGATATCTCCTAGCAAGTATGCACTTGGGTTTACTATCATGCAAAAAAAAGGCTATGATGGCTATAATGGTCTTGGATGTCAGAAACAAGGAATAATTGAACCTATCACTACAAAAGGATGACCTCCTAGTTTGGAGCTCAGATTCAAACCATAATGAATAGGTCCTCTAGAAATATGTACGTACATGTAAGACTATGGATGTTTTGAATGATGAAAAGGCATCTGAGGATATCCAACTTGAAACCAATAGTCCTCCAGCTTCTGAGCATGACCCCTATGATACATCTAAATCTAATGCCCATATCATACCTTTACCTAGAACCCATTCAACATTGATGATAACCTCCCCTCAAGTCATCCTAAACTGTTGGATTGGGACCAACGTGGACCACCAATTTTTGATCGATTAAAAAATGATGACATTCTCACAATAGACTTTGAAATCTATGAAGGCATTAAAATTGGTGATCATAAAGAAGAAATTTCTCCTAACGTGAACACATTGGCATATTTTGGGGAGCCAACTCTACCTTCTAGCTATAAAGTGAAAAGAGAAAAAAATAATAAAAATAGGTCTCTTGGTGAAAAAAAAAGGTTCCATTAGACTATAAAAGAGAAATAGCTAAGCAACTCCCAAGAATACAAGATGAACAAGTTGATGCCATGAATATCAGTCTTCTAGTGTTCAACATGCCACAAAGTCTTTTTTTGAGCACTCTTATTCAGCTTTCATGTGGGAAGACATTAGTCTCAATCCTCCTAATCCTTCCTTATATCCATTTGTTTATCCCCAAATCTAGCTACCTAATTTTTCGAACACCCAAGATCAAATCTTTATCCAATAATCCTTTGGATATGTCATCATTAGTGACATCCCATACAACATATCCATTGACCCATTTATCCTCAAATGCCTTGATTTGCAAGAGGCAAACACTGTCTTGCATGTGGTACATAATGGTATATCTCAAGGTCTTTCAAGTGGTATGATCTTAGCTACAGACTCAGAATGACTCCTACATAGTTATGGTCAGTTGTGGGTTTAGAGATTATTAGCTAGCAACATCAATAACAAATTTCTTCTTTGCATTTGTCAGAAATGTTCTTGATTCCATCTAAAGTCTTGAAAAAAATCAAAAAAATGGCAAAAAATCTTGAGAAAAGAAAAGAAAAAAAGTTTTAAAAGTCATGAAAAAATGGATGCCTTGATGAAAACCCAGAAAATAGGCATCTTGGCATGAAAATTTGAGTCAAGAGAAAAATTCCATCCAAAAGTGAAAACTTGGCAAATAAGTGCTTTGGGCAAGTACCATGGCGAAAACCTAGCAAATAGGTGCTATGTGTAATCAGTTGTTGCTCCTCCATCTATCAAGATTCCATCTAGTTTTCTCCCCTTTTGCTATTCCTTGATCATATCCTTCATCTTGCAAGACATCTTTCACTCCTTGACCATGGCTCATGAACTGGTTAATATCCATTGTTATTTTACCTAAAGTATCACCAGTCTGATAATACTCTATCATTGGCCTTTGTACATAGTTTGCATCTTGTCTGGGGGCATATTACCTACATGGTGCATGAGTTTGAACTTGAACTGGGGGCATAGCCCTAAGAACTTTTTATCCATCGGACTTATCGCATAAAAAATCGGAGCTAACACTTGTATATGCTAATATGATCGTAAAATAATCCTAAAAACTCAAATACGATCCTAAAAAAATCTTAAAAATTCAAATATGATCCTAAAAAAATCCTAAAAATTCAAATACAATCTTGAAAAAATTCTAAAAATTCAAGTATGATCCTAAGAAAATCCTAAAAATTCAAATATGATCCTAAAAAATTCCTCAACATTCAAATATGATCTTGAAAAAATTCTAAAAACCATAAAATTTCCTAAACAAATCACTAAAAATCAGAAAATGTCTTGAAGAAATCACTAAAAAATTGTAAAATTTCCTAAAATAAATCCTAAAAATCATAAAGTGTCCTGAAGAAATCAGTAACACAAAAAAATCAAATATCCTCAAAAACCCTAAAAATCACAAAACCCATCATATATTTGTAATAAATCTTGTCAATAGTCATTGTGGATAATCACCCCTTTTATGTGAACATTTGAATTTTCACAAATTGAAACTCAAAGTACTACACTTCAATGACAATCACACTATTTGAGCAACGTGAACCAACAATCAATCCAATATGTTATCATGAACCTATCAACTGAATCAATAATCAAAACCATCACATGATCAACCTATCAAACACTATCTGAAGAACTCAAACAAGAAAGTAATAATGGACAAGAATAGCTATTGGTTCATGCTATTTAGTGAGTGATTTTTTTTTTTTTTACTTTTGTTCAATCATGATCCTATGCTACTCAATGATATAAACTGATCTATGAGAGTGGTCAAGATGGTTCATGGTCATCTTTTATTTTCTATTTGTTAAAATGTACCTTTGATAGTCTAGGGCATGTATATATGCCTTAGGAAGGACAAGGTCATTTTCTATCTACGTCATACTTGTTTACACAAAAGGTTTGCATTTTGCACTCTGGCCCTTTATGCCATGATGCATTTCATTCCATTTTCCATATCAAAATAAAGCTCCATTTGACATGTACTACACTTTATAAAAGCAAAAGCCTTCCCATCATACTCTTCATCCACTGCCTTGGTCACATATCCATGAGCACATCTGTGTCAACCTATACTATCTCTAGCCTCACAACCTCTGTTCGGCCTCAAGGATGATCCCTCTTCTATCCATGGTGGCCTCATTGATCCCATAAAATCCTATTCTATTGTTTGGACCTCATAACTTTCACATTTTAGATCTAATTTATGATCCATTAGTTGCTATGGCTTTGTCATCTCATTGTCGATAAATTGAACTACCATATGCATATCTCAGTCAATTTCTTGAGGGGGCACCCATATATATCATTCCTAATAGGGAATTTTGTTATGGCCTTCTCATTAGTGTTCTTTGACACAATGCTCTAAATCACATTGTATCAAAGAAGGGCAAAATGTAGATGCTCAAAAATGGTTCGCATCTATGGTTTGATCAAAATGAAGCTCCATTTGACATATAGCACACCTTTTGAAAGAAAAAGTATTCACCTAGTTCTAACTAGTCTTCATCTCATCTCTTTGGTCTTGTTTCATTCATATCTTTATTCATCACCATGATCATGTGTTTCTATACACCAAATCATCTTCATCTTGGATTTTGGCATTCTTGCATCATCCTACACTGTCTGTCAACCTTCTAGGGTTTTCCACCTAGTCCAACCTCACTTTGACCTTTGTTTGACCAATATTGATCAAATGTGACCATGTGTGATAGATTTCACTCATGTTTTGACCTCTTCCACCATTTTGGGAACTCAAACAAAGTTTTAGGTGATTTCGAGTCTAGTCGAGTTATTTTTGGCCGCCAAAGCCTTCTAGGGTGTAATCTGAACTTTCAAAGAACACTTGGGCTTCCCAAGTGCACTATGGGCATAGTTGGTATTTTTATAGCACACTTGGACTTACCAAGTGTGCACTGGGTGCATTTTGGGTGCATTTGGGGCAGTAGGATGCCCATAACTACTCCCGTAACCCCTATATTGCACTCTAGAGGCCATAACTTTTGTGTTTCAACTCGAATTTATCAATTGTCAATTGTGTTGGATTAATATCTTTTTTGTGAACAAATTGAGCTATCATTTTCATTATTTGGTCACTATCTTGAGTGGTAACCCTTGAAAATACTCTTAGGCCCTTGAATCGACATCACATTTTCATACTAATTCATCCCATTTTCTCATTCCACTAACTCTAATATTTTTGGCCAACCTGATTGTTTCTCAATAGTGTCTATCATCATTCATATCTTCTTTCACATCAATTTTCACATCATTTTGGAACCATTTCAACATCATCAAAAACCATTTCAAATCAACTCAAAACTATTTCATATCATTTGAAAACTGTTTCAAATCAACTCAAAATCATATCAAATCAAGTTGGAATCACCCCAAATCAACTTGAAATTACTTGAAATCATTCTCAATCAACCCATAACATGTCAAATATCCCAAATATATCATTATTTGTCCAATCCTAGGCATTGTTGTGGCTTTTAGTGCCTTGGAAACCTATCAATCTATCAGATCTTGTCAATCTGACCTTAGTACTATCATGGCTCTCAGTGCTAGGTCAAACTATCATTCACGTCATCTGGTCTTTGATATTGTTGACTCTCTCAGTGTTATATCATAGCATTTTCAACCATTTAATAACATTGGTAGTGACCATTGATGTTATTATGATCAACCCTATCAACCAATCTCAATCCTATAGCATTTAACAATGCCAATTAAATGTTACATATCTTTAATTCAAGTCATGTGTCCTTGGCATGTTGTTAATTTCAACCAATCAATCAATTTGACCATGGCTTTGGTCTATTTGTCATCATCCTAGTCAGTCTCCATTATTGGCACATTTCATCAAAGGATATTGTCGCACTTATTTAATCAAATTGGCCAATCATCTACGAACTCTCTCTATAGGATTAAATAACCCATAATTTAATCCTATATCACTTCACTAATTATTCTTCTTGATTAATTTCCTCAATTAATTGATATTTTATTAATTAATTGGTTCATTATTCGCAAACCATGGAAATTCTCAATTTCCTAACTCATATTTCCACCATTAATTCTATTTTTCACTAATTTCTATTTTGTGGAAAAAATGATTTTTAATTCAAATATTCCACAAAATATTGACATCATCATGACACATGGGTGTGACACCTAATGGATTCTCCTTTCACACTTGGCTAAGATATGTCATAATCCAATATTCTTATTCTCTTACACACATCCATATTTGGCTTCCATTGTCATAGATTCTTGGATTTAAGTGGGTTTGAGGTGTCATATGATGCATCGTAGATTGTCTTCCCTCTTTAGCCAAGTTTGACTTCCAAGCATCATATAATCCTCCACTTGGCATATTGTGTCATGTGTCATGGATTCTCCAAGGAATCTCCTGCCATGTCACATATCCAAGGTGATGATTCCAATGCTCTCATCCTCCATGTTGATTATAAAATGAGCATTCATTCTCTCTTTTTAGTTCCCTGGCTTCTTAATTTTCCACTCTTGCTCTCGCACTAAAATCACATCTTCAAGTATTGTCATAGCATTATCACCATCTTAGGCTTTTTCTTCAACATTGTGTGCACTATAGACAATTTGGAGCTCAATCACATAGAGAAGAAAGGACATGGGAGCTACAAATGAAAGAGGGGGTTTCTAACCTTGTGTTGCTTCATTTTGTTCATTTGGCTTTCATGGTAGACTAGAGGGTGTTAACATATGTTTATTGAGTTTGTGATTTTCTCATAGTATGTTACACATTAGCCCATTTTCTGGTCCTACATATATACTCTCAAAATTGAGAGTTCAGTAACAAGACCAAACTAGTATGAAGGATTTGAATGAAAGAAAATGCAATATTAATCTATGTTTTTAATATTTTTTTTTACAAAGATATCAATTAATCTAGATTTTTTTCAAATTAATCTAATAACAATCTTAAGAAAATTAAGTTAAATGAGTGCATTACAATCTAAATGATGAACATGTAAAAGCAATAGAATTTTGAATGCAAGATTCTTGAGTAATCAAACCACCAGTGATTCGATACTCTTCACTTGCATCCTCCCAAATGAGAGGCCAGGGTTCTCTTTTATAAAATCCTAGATTCAATCAATGGTCAAGATTAAACCGAGTGTATGGTTCAGATTAAATGTGAGATTGAGTCCTCCATTTTTTATGGAGTTGAATGAGATGAAATAGGAGATAACATTGATCCATTCAAATATTTTCTCATAATAATTATTATTTTTAATTTAATAATTAGTTTCAACAATAATGATGAGCATATTTGATTAAATCAATATATTTGATTCCTTTTCATATGAGATGAATTAGGAGAGAATATTGATCCATTCAAATATGACATCAAAATTTAATATTCTAATTAATTAAATAATTAGTTTCAATACTTATGATATGTATACTTAATTAAATCAATGTATTTAATTAATTTTTTTGTGTACTAGCTAAAGAGGGTGGATTTAATTTAGTTAAAGTACTTGGACTTACAACTAAATTAATTCAATTAGGAGGTTAATTTAGCTAATTTCAATTAATATTTAGGAATTAAATAAAGTATGTGATTAATACAGATTAGGAATTTTTTGCTTTCGACACTTAGGTCAAGTAAAGATGATAGGAACCATAAATGCCTAGTATAATATGAGTTAATTGATTAAGAAAAATATGTTGTAAGATTGATGCACCAAATTGGTTTAGAATGCCAACGTGCCAATTTAGGGGCATTACATTTACCCCTCTTTGGAGAAATGTGTGAACAACACGTTGATTCAAAGAAATTAAAAGTCTAAAGTATAAAACATGAGATGAGATTAATTTATGAGGTTTGATGACATGGAAACCAATTGATGAGATTTTTAGGCTTGTCTCTAGAATGAAGCTTAACCCTTTGGAGTCCAAACAGAACACCTAGATACCAATCCAATAGAGTAAAGATTGTCAAAGTTCATAGGATTGTTCCCGGAATGAGACTTAATCCTCAGGAATTAGGTTAGAATTCCCTAATACCTATCCATTGAAAGATGACAAGATTAATCATGATTCATAGGATTGTCCCCAGAACAAGGTTTAAATCCTTAGGATTCAAGATTAGAATGCCCTGATACATGTCCATTAAATAGTGAATTATCTTCAAAATGAAGCTTAATCCTCAAGAGTCTATAGAATGCCTGAATACTAGTCCACAAGAAAAAGAAGACCTAATCTTGAGTCATCTAATTTATCCCCAAAATGAGTTTTAATCCCCAGGAGTCCAAATAGAACACCTAGATACCTATCCATTAAGCTATGACTAGAATTGTTATGAGTTTGATAAGCTGATCAATAAGAAACATTAGATAGATTATGATGTCAAATAGAGGGAAAAAATATGCCCCAAGTGATGAGATGCCCTAGTAATTAGGACATTATATTCAGATTAAGTTGAAGCCAAATTTGAGAGATTCAATGATGTAATCATTTTGCCCCCTTAGGAGTGAAATATAAAGATGACACAAAAGAATAGTAATGATAAGAAATATATGTGAAGATATTGCTATGAGCCAAGATTTAGAATAATGTAGAAGAGATCAAAATAGCATGAAGAAAATTTGAAGTTGAGGTCAGAGTGATTTCAAGGTTCAGTCAACCAATTTTGACAAAGGTTAACTAGATTTGACCACAGTTGACTTTTGGTAAAAAAGTTGAGAATTTGGAGAAAATGTTGATAGGATGATGTTCCAAGATTCATAAAGTATTAGAAAGATAGAGTGCACAAGCATTCAATTGCGTTGGTCCCAAAAGATTTAAAATGTGATTTTGAGCTATTTAAGTGTGTCCAATTCTGATTTTGAGTTGTTTAAGTGTGTCAAATTTTGTGTTTGAACTATTTAAGGGTGTCAGATTTTGATTTTGAATTGTTTAAGTGTGTTAGATTTTGATTTTGATCTTGAAAATGAGTTTAGAGCAATCTAATTAGCCAAGGGGGTGATTTTTACGTCCATTGGAGCACTTTGAAAAATACGTCAAAACCTATATAAGGGCCTGAAGGGTCATTTTCAATTCATTTGATAATTTTTCTTTTGTAGAGAAAGAGCTCTGAGGAAAATATGGTGGTCCCCGTGTATCTTCATCGATTTCAACAATCTAGGTGACATAGCCGATCAACTGACTATGGACCTCTAGTGAGTAATCAATAAACCTCTTAGTCCTTTTGAATTTCATGCATTTTAGTCAATTTTTAGCCAATTTAGGATTTTTTTAAGTTTCTTGCTATCAAGGTCCTTATGTGAGGATTCAGTTGCTGGCACAAGTCCTAAAGAGATCTCACACGAAAAAATGCTAGTAGAGCAATTTTTTGTATGAGTTCTAAGGTTTTTTCACATAAGACATACCCATGTTTCACATGAAAAACCCTCAAAATTGAGGTAATTTTACTATGAGGTGAAGTTTTTCTTGTGTGAGGGTGCTTTCTTATGTGGTGTGTAGAGTTTCCTTATATGAGGATATACTTGTTGGGCACGAGATTGTAAAATTGTGCATGAGATTTTGAACATTTTGGGGTTAGTCAAATGTAGAATCATATATATCTTTTCCCATTTTATGTCATCCTAGGTTGTTATAGCATGTTTTCAGGATGTGTGAATTTTAGTAGCATATGATTACCATGCTTATGTTGAGATTAGATATTGATTGTGTTATGTTGTTTCATGTTCATAGGTTGACTTTCTAGATGTACGATTTAGGTTACATTATCCTACCATCAGGGCATATATTAGGTAGCTAGATGTTGCAGAGATCAAACACATCAATTTTCTTAGTCTATCACACTTGTGTGATATCCCTGATCTACGGGTTAGTCATGGTTTGTGGACAACTTTGGTAGGGAGTTTCCATTTAGAGATGAACACTTTTCATTTGACCCTTGAAGAGATGATGATTACCCTTGAGGACATATACAAGATTCCCTAGATCCCATTCCATGGACCCTGGATTGATTATGACACACAACTATGTCCTAGTACATTGGCATTGAGAGCCATCTTCTAATATGAGATCACCATGGGTAGAGCTATTCCCTGGGAGGAGCTAGTGCAAGTGTACAATCCTACACATAGATTGGAAGTTGTGCTTAGAGATTTCCATAGTTGTTACTTGATGCCTAATAAAGGTAAGGATGGATTAGAGTGTGGATAGGGTTGGATGTTACAACAAATGCTAGAGCAACCAACAAATTTTGGGTGGGGTTAGTGCATGTTGACCCATACATTTCATGAGATGAATGAGATCATGTATAGAGAGAGAGGAAGTGTTATCATGAATGTTGATGATACGATATTGGGGCGTATCCTAAGCATTGGAGAGTATTGACATGTTTCGTTCATGACTGTATTTTTTATTGATGCCAACATAGCATGGATTCTATAAAGATTAGATGAGTAGTAGACAAAGATCTTGATGGTATAGATAATGGTTTGATTGTCTAGTGATGCACAACCATGGACATGTTCAACATAGTGTCTTGATGACGTGGTCAAGTGCCCAAAGTTTGAGTTGAAGATGCACATAAGTTGTACCTAATTTATAGAAAGTAGTTCAGATATAGAGTATTGGGAAAGTTGTTCCTAATGTTTGTTGGCTATCTTACATTTGAGATGTAATAAAGAGATGCGCAATTAGGCATTGATAGAGGATGGTCAGCTAATGATGTTAGCAAGTGCACAAGTGCTAGTATCACACGTGTGAATTATTGGATAGACTATGAGCCAATAGTGCTATTATAATTGTAATTAATTAATTATCTTATTATAGTCAAGGATTTATTATGAAGATATGGTATAAAGGAAAGATGTTTTCCTTGTTTGTAAAGTGTATCCATTGTTGGAAGAAGTGCAAAGTGTGAAAAGTAGTAGAATGCTTATTAAATGTGTGTAAGCGATCCATGGGATTATTAGATGCAAGATTTGTGATTTGGTTACAAGATTAGAAGGAGAAGTCTATTTGATGAGACATAGAAAGATGAAGGAACATTATAGTATATTTCTATTACTCTGTAAGGAATAATACAAAGATCATTTGGATAGTGGGTTCATTGGTCTTTACCTTGAAGCTATTTGGATAATGAGTCCAACTATCTTCCACAAATCTTAATAGGGTTGACACAACTCCTAATAGGATTGGAATCTCCTAAAAGAGATTCAAAGTCTCTTAATAGGGACTCATATGTAATGAATGTATTCATAGAATCCTAATAGGGTCCATCCTCTAACAAGGAACATTTATATTAGTACATCATCTTGTGGGTACCATCCCCACTAGGATTTTCCCTCTAATCAAGGGTTTTCCTAGTTAATATATCTAGTGTTATTGTGTATGAGTATCTTGATGTGGTTTCATTTTATGTTACTCATATGGTTAAGTTTGTTTAACGTTGATAATTGTGATAATAGTTACATAATTGATTCTACCACCCCTAGCCTCTTAGTTATATCAGTGGACTATATATTATAACTATTGCTTTTAGAGTATTAGTCCCTTAAAGGATAAGCTTAATATATTTGGGAGGTCAATGGTGAATCTTTTTAGAAAGGATAATCCTAGATATGATTGGGCCAACTATGATAGTTGGAAGGAGAAGAAGAAGACTCATCTCTTGTGCATGGGTTTGAGATATTTGATCCTGACAAAGTGTAAGAATACAATCTTTGAAGAAGAAAACCTTGAAGGATAAAATGAAGAAGAAAGAGATTTATTCATGTGTAACATGAGAGCAAGAGAAGCTCTACTAAAAGCTCTTCTAGAGAATGAATATAGTTAGGTAATGTCACTTGTAACATCTTATGAAATTTGGAAAGTATTAGAATCTACTTTTGAAGGTGATGATCATGCAAAGAGAATGAGATTACAAAATTGGATATGTGTATTTCAAGATGCTAGAATGATGGAAGATAAATCTATAAGAAGTTATATTGGAAGAATATAAGAAATTATTGCAGGATTTTAGTCGCATGGTGGAACCAAGGAAGATGATGAAGTTATGTGGAATATATTGAAAAGTTTGACACCACCATTAATTCCAGTAGCTTAGATGATTCAATTAGTAATTCCCTACACTAAGGATTTCACAAAGGAAACATTTCTTGGAAGATTAGAATCAACAAAAGAAGATCTAAGATAATCTAGAGATCTAGCAAGAGTCAAAACAACTTTTAGTTCCCCAAAATATTTGACCTAATCTGACAAGGAGTGCAAGCACACATGGAGATTTTGTTGGTAGTAGCAGATCTAATTAAGATATGAAGATTAAGGAAGGGATATCCCTTCTTTTGAGAAGAGAAAAGATGGTTAGAAAATGTTTAAATGTTGGACTTGTGATGGAATTGGTCATTATGCATCTAAATGTCCTAAAAGATAGAAAATTTCTAAAGGGAAGTTTAAGCCTAGAGGAGATAGAGATGGAAAATGTTTATATTCAAATGAAGATGAAGAATTTGATGAAAAAGGTCAAAGTGAAAGTAGTTATGAATTGGGATTTGTGGCTATCAAGGAAGATGATTTTTTTAGAGAAATTAGAGAAGAAAGAGCTCTAGTTTCCCAAGTGGAAAATAAATCTGAGTGGATAATAGACAATGGTTGTTCACATCACATGACTAGTGATATGAATAAGTTTGTTAAGTTCAAGAGTCATGATGGAGGTATTGTTAGAGTTGGTAGCAATGCATCATGTCATATAACAAGAATTAGATTCATTACTCTTGATAGTAAAACTAATACTAATGATGTTTTTTTTGTTGATGGATTGAAGCATAACTTGTTGAGTATTGGATAGTTGGTAAACAAGGGTTATCAGTTGCAGTTCATGGAGAAGACCTACATTATCAAAGAAAAAGATGGTAAGTTGATTGAAACTAGCATTAGATCCAAAGGTAACATATTAGCTAAAGTGGATAACAGTTGGCTGTGGCACAAAAGATTCTGTCACATAAATTTTGATAATATTGTGAAGGTTAGTGTCACTTTTGTAGTTAGATACTTGCCTAAGATTATAAATCCTACTAATATTGTGTGTAAATAATGTATCTTGGCTAAGTAGATGACAATATCATTTCCTAGAAAGAAGTTCACTATTATAGAGAAGCTGGAGATCATTCACACTGATCTGATTAGTCCCTCTAGAACAAGAGGATTCTATGGTGAAAGATATTTTATGATTTTTGTTGATGATTTCACTAGAATGATTTGGGTAGCTTTTCTTAAGGAGAAATATGAAGCTTTTGAGAAGTTTAAGATATTTAAAAATAGAGTTGAAAATGAATCTAGTGTTAAGATAAAGTGTTTGAGATCTGATAGAGGAGGAGAATTCACCTCTAGAGAGTTTAACATATTTTTTGAAGAGAATGGAATTAGAAGGCAACTATCGTCAACTAGAACACCTGAGAAAAATGGGATTTTTGAAAGAAGGAATAAGTTAGTAGCAAAAGCAACAAGAGTGATGTTGTTTCTAAGATATTTTGGAGAGAAGCAATCAATACATTAGTATACATAGTATAGATCAGAAAATGTATGGACAAAACACCTTATGAACTATGGTTTGGTCATTCACCATCAGTTAAGTATTTCAAAATATTTGGGAGAAAATGTTATATTAAGAGAGATAATAACATTGGCAAGTTTGATCCAAGAAGTGATGAAGGTATGTTTCTTGGTTATTCATTGAAAAGAAATGCATACATATGTTTTAACTATAGAACTAAGAAAATAGTTGAATGCACAAATGTAAGGATTGATGAAAAGTTTGGAACTAAGAAAAAGATGGTAGAATATAATTTAGATGAAGAAGAAGATAATTCTAGAATTGTTAGATAGAATGCTAAAGTTTTCATTGAGACTAACAATGATGTGCTAACTATTGAGAAAAGAGGAGAACATATATCTAAAGCTAGAGAAGAGATAAGAGTTGAGATGTCAATTCCTACCTCTAATGGGAATCTGACAAAGAATTACCCTCCTGAGAAGATAATTGGAAACAAAGACAAAGGTGTGATGACAAGGAACAAAATAAATGAGGAGATATGTTTGATATCTCAAGTTGAGTGTAAAATCATAGATGAAGCATGTAAATATGATCATTGGATTCAAGAGATGAAGGAAGAATTAGATTAAATGGTAAATAATGATACATGGGAGTTAGTTCCTAGAGCGAAGGACAAAAATGTGATAAGAACCAAATGGGTATTTAGAAACAAGATGAATGAGCAAGGCAGAGTTGTGAGAAAAAAAGCTAGACTTGTATGCAAGGGATATTTACAACAAGGCATAGACTATGAGGAGACATATACATCTATAGCCACACTGGAAGTAGTAAGGGTGTTCTTGGCTTATGTAGTGAATGAAAAGTTTAAGGTTTATCAGATGGATGTTGTATCTACAATAGAACTTGAAGAAGAGGTATATATTGAGTAGCCTAAAGGTTTTCCTTTATCAAAAGACAAAGACATGGTATGTAGACTAAATAAAGCTTTATATTGTTTGAAGAAAGAACCTAGAATCTAGTATGAAAGGTTGGACAATTATTTGGCAAAGCTTGGATTTGCTAAAGGTAGATAGTAACTTGTATTTGAAAGAAGTTGAAAATGGTTTGTTAATTATTATAATATTTGTTGATGACATAATTTTTGGAGCTAATGATGAAGCAAGTGATAAGTTTTAAAGAAATGAAGAATGAGTTTGAAATGAGCATGATAGGAGAAATAAAGTTTTTCCTAGGATTGCAAATTGTATATTACAATGATGGTATTTTCATTTCACAAGCTAAGTACTTGAAAGACTTATTGAAAAGGTTTGGTTTGGAAACTTCTAAATGTATTGGTACAGTTATGATAACTGGTCACAAGTTATCCAACAAAGATGATACACCTGCAATAGAGAAAAAGAAGTATAGATCCATGATTGGAGGTTTGTAGTATCTGACTCACACCAGACCAACTATAGAAAATGCAGTTGAGATTGTAGCTAAATTTCAAGATGATCCTAATGAGTATCATTTTGTAGTAGTATAGAGAGTACTCATATATTTGAAAGGGAGATTTGACTATGGAATTTAGTATGACAAATTGAGTGATTTCACTCTATATGCATATAGTAATGTAGATTGGGTAGGCAGTATGGATGAAAGAAAGAAAACTAGTGGTGGAGCATTTTTTCTTAGAGGAACATTGGTTTCTTGGTTAAGTTAGAAGAAAGATTGTATTTCATAAAGTATAGCTGAGGTAGAGTATATTGTAGTGGAAAATAACTACAATCAAGTTATGTAGATGAAACCGATGTTAAAGGATTTCAGAATTGAGTTTGAAGAACCTATTATTATTTAATGTGATAACACAAGTACAATGAGTATGTATAAGAATCCTATATTGCATTTTAAGACTAGGCATATATCTATTAAGTATCATGCACTAAGACAACAGAAGAGGAGATTAGATTGGAGTATGTGAGTACTAAATATCATATTGCAGATATTGTTATGAAGCCTTTACCTAAAGATATGTTTGAGGACTTGAGAGGTATTCTTGAGGTTATGCCCCTACCTACTTATGAGTAGATGGTGAAAAGAGTGCATTGGTCCAATGGTACATAGCAATATTGTTAGCCTAGACTGAATGTTGATGTTTCCGAAATGGGGGAGTATGTGTAATGATCTGAGTCACTGAGGACTATTGGTATTTGGTATTGAACAATGTCTTTGGACACTCGAGCTTGTTGATGACTTGGTACAACATATTAGCAATCGATATTTAACAATTCGCATGTTGTAACATTGAGATTGAGGTTTTTAATATTGATGTCAATGGGGGAGAGTATGCATGAAAAATATCTCCTAAGGTATGGGGGAGAGTATCTTCTATGTATGAGGGAGAGATATCTATTTAGAGAGATTTAGAAAGATTCATGAAAGAAACTAGGAATATGCATCTAATGTATTGTGAATTATTTAGTATGAAGTAAACAATTAGAAGGAGTATGCACTTGTTGTGCACCTATTGTTTTGAGGTTCTTTTTAGTGTGTGGAAAATTGATTTTGGTCTCTAAATCTAGAGGATTTGAGATGATGTAAGAAGCAACAACGTCAGAGCATTACTTGGTATTCTTGAAACTTAGATGTTTTTCATCTATGTTGTCATCAATTCAAAGGGGGAGAGTGTTAGCATGATGCTAATGATATTACACTATGGGAGTGTCCTAAGAATTGGAGAGTATTGACATGTTCCATTCATGATTGTATTTATCATTGATGTGAACATAGCATGATTTCTATAAATACTGGATGAGTAGTAGACATAGATCTTGATAGCACAAACAATGGTTTGATTGTCTAGTGATGCTCAATCATGGACATGTTTGACACAATGTCTTGATGATGTGGTTGAGTGCGTAGAGTTTGAGTCAAAGAAGTATAAAAGTTGTGCCTTATTTACAAAGAGTAAATAGAGACAAAGTATTGGGAAAGTAGTTCCTAATTTTTTTGGCTATCTTACATCTAAGATGTAATGAAGAGATGTATAGTCAAGAAGTGACATAGGATAGTCAACTGATGATGTCAGTGAATGCACAAGCCCTAGCATCACACATGTGAAGCTTTGTATAGACTATGAGCTGATAGTTCTATTATAATTGTAATTAATTAATTAATTATGTTAGTATAATTAATTGGAAAAGCCTCAAGGCTAACTCAAGGAATTATTATGAAGATATGGTATAAAGGAAAGATGGTTTCCTTGTTTGTAAAGTGTATCTATTTGTTGAAAGAAGTGAAAAATGCGAAAAGAAGAAAAGTTTTTACTGAATGTATGTAAGCGATCCAAGGGATTATTGGATGCAAGATTTTTGATATGTTTACAATATTAGGAGTAGAAGTCTGGTTGACAAGATAAAGAAAGATGAAGGAACAATGTAGTACAATTCTATTATTCTACAAGGAATAATACAAAGATCATTTGGATAGTGGGTTCATTGGTCTTTCCCTTGAAACTATTTGGGCAGTGGATCTAGCTGTCTTTCACAACTCATAATGGGGTTGGAACAACTCCTAATAGGGTCCATCCTCTAGCAAGGAACATTTATATTAGTACATCATCTTATGGGTACCATCCCCACTAAGGTTTTCTCTTTGATCAAGGGTTTCCCTAGTTAACATATTTGTTATTGTGTATGAGTATCTTGTTGTCATTCTAGTTTATATTACTCATATGGTTAATTTTGTTTAAGGTTGATAATTATGATAATAGTTGGATAATTGATTCACCCTACCCACCTCTTAGTTATATTGGTGGACTACATATTCCAATAGGAAGAGCATGGAAGAAGGGATTTATATTTTGTAGATATGGGCATGAGAGCACCTTCCCATCATGAGACTAATATGTGAGGTCTAGAGACAACCTAATGAGCCATATATTTGCAGATATCAAGGAAAAATGACCTAGACTATGCTAGGTAAGACTAAGAACTGGCGAGCATTGTTAGATGATTTATAGTAGTGGTATGGTGACCTTGGTGAGACACAAAGATGTGGTATGATGCCTAAGAATATCTTGGCTACATATTTACCTCTAGGCCACTAATTGGTTGATTGATTTAGGTGATTGAGTGGTTTCCCTTGAAATGCATGTGGAGCTAGTACAATGATCTAGAGGACATTTCATAGGAGTACTGCACATACACTTGCTTAATCAAGGAGGTGAAGAAGGGGTGGTCAATGAGATTGGACCCTAGGAAATTGATGATTGATGCACATAGTATTACACTAACCTATTGGGACTACATGCCAATAGTAGAATATGGAGGGGTGACTCTTGAGTATAGGGACCAATTTCTCAGTCATTTGTTTCCATGTTTTATAGATTGGGTGGGGATGGCAATACCAGTGTATCCAGTATAGGTCCCACAACAGCCACAAATGAGAGTAGATCTAGGTATTGGTGGGAGTGGGCTAGGTCAAAGGAGACCTCTAGGAGAGATGGGAACCTTGGGTTCAATCAAGAGTGAGGCACATAGGCAAAGAGTGGATGACCAACCTCTATAGTAGGTAGAGCAAGGTAGAAGCCATGAGGAGATGCAGGATCAAATTTTTCTAGAGCCATAGGTAGGAGACATCCTAGTATAGATACAAGATTCTCTAAGGAGATCTTGAGATTAGGTGATGATGGCACAATGGTAGCTTGGATAGTTATGGATCTAGATTTTTGTATGAGATACATGCCTAGCAAAGTGAGATCAAGAGATACGAGAGATTTGAGATCAGCTAGAGCACCAGTGGGATGAGGCTTGGATATAGACAATAAGAGAAACATATGATTATTTAGCTTATGCTAGCATAGTCCCTAAGGAAATAGAGTAGGTGATCCATTTCTTAGAGTATGTGAGAGCCTTAAAGGGTGCATAACCTCTAGCTAGAGTAGATATGCCTCCTTCTCCTCCTCCACCCAGAGATGAAGGAGAGGGATGCAGTTAGCCCACTCTCTTCTACCAAATTTTGATCATATATTTTGGATGTACTAGCATCTACTTGTATTATTTTGAGATCAACAGTTCTTGAGTAGCACTCATTTTGTATTGATTTACATTATGACTCCATTCGATATATATATATATATATATATATGAGCTCTTGTTTAAGACCATTTCCTATGTCACACTTTGTTTCTCTTATGATTATTCCTACATGATATGTGTAGATAAATCATTTTGATTAATGTAAATGTATATGACATATGGATATGTAGTGTAGATGAGATGGATGTTATTATGCAAATGTGATTAATGAGATATGATGTATGCTTATGAAATGGCATGATGATATGTTGATGAATGATATGGTAATGCTAAATGTATATGTACCAATATCTCATGTAGGTTTTATAGTGGTTTTCTCTTGACTGGTGCTCCAACAAAGTCATAAAGATTGACCAAGGAATTGAACACTTATGTAGTCAAGATGAAACATGATACATTGAAGAAATCAATGACCACTAAAGTTGAAAGAAACAAGTAAAGAAGTAACCAGAGTTATGCCCTGATGCAATTTAAGTATGAAAAACAATCTTATGCTAGATGCAATCCCAAGGATAGGTTACTGACTTGTAAGATAGTTATCATCATAGAGATTTTTAATTCAAGTTACCGAATATCATAAAATCCTTGCTAACATTGCAATCATGAGAATATGAATATGACATGTGTCTTAGTTTTTTCAAAATTAGATGTAATCATTAAGGCACAAGAAGCCAGAATGACCAAAACATTTATTCCTTTAAATATAGCAAGAAAATATAAGCATCAAAGCCTAAACACTAGAATAACTATAATGTTTCTTGTGTACAATCACACCAAAAATGCAAGAGATCCTTCTCATGCTAAGTAATTAGTAATTATTTTGTTCATAATGACCCTTGCATTCATAACCTGAGACAGAAAATGGCTAAGTATACTTGTAGTGACCTATTCATTCACTTCATAGGACAAATATCAGTATTGTAGCATAGATAATTCACTCAAATAGGCAAGGAGAAGAACTAACCTCACTAAAGGGTTTATATAAAATGGCCATCCAACACAAGATAGAGGCTCTTATAGTGGACACTCTTTATATATATATATAAAATTGGAACTAAAACATCAAAAAGAAAATCAAGAAAAGATCATGCCCCCAGTCCTTGTTTCTCTATTCAAATTAGAAATCCTTGAGTTTCTCACAGGGAAATGGCAAAGAGAAAGAAAAAAACATAAAGACAATCTCATCATAGCTCTATAGTTTCAACTTATTCAATTTTAGTTTCAATGTATTGATGTCAAATATTGATGTTCAAAAAATATGTGTAAAAATATATATTTAGTAGTAGGATGACAATAGATAGACTCAGTTAGGACAAATGATGTCAGAGAGGAATCTTCATGAGAAGAATCTCAATAGGAGACTAAGTGATAGTAGACAAACTTAGTTAAGACAATTGGTGACTAACACAAAAGATATCTTCTTTGAGAGGAATATTAGTAGTAAAGTAAGTGACAATAGACAGACATAACTAGAACAATTGGTGACTGATGCAAAGGAGATCTTCTAGAAACATATGATGTTTCCCCCTAGACTTATGACTGAATTCAATCTATGCAATTACGTAGAGTCCCCAATGTAATTGAGAGCATATGCATGAGTGGAAGAAACAAACTAGAATAGGAAAGCAACTATATAAGAGTTAGAAGATATACTACAAGATGTAGCATCTAAAACAAGGGGTACCTATTTACCAGGTTTTCACTTTCCTGAAAGAGATTCTATTTTTTTACCATGATGCATGTTTACTATAACACCCTGCTTGGGAACCCAAAAGAAATAAACCTATTATATCACAAAGTTTACTAAACTAGTTTTTTTTAAAACAACATCAAAGTAACAATAATGTAGAAGCAATATATACATACACATCAAGAACATGTAATCAATTACAAATACAGTTTCAATTCCTCAAGGGTTCCTTCATGTTGAGTCATATTTAAGAAAGTTTTATTAATAAATTTAAGTATCAATTACAATGTCCATAATCATAAAATGAACAAACACATATATAGTCATAAAAACAAATGCATAACTAATAATATGAAAGCACATCTAATGAATAACATCCACTACACATGTCACAAGGTATATAAAAATAGATACAAGTACATCAATATACAGTACAATATCACATAGGATCTCATAACACATGAAACATAGATACATCAAATGAGTAGGATTCTTCAAGATAAGAGGAAGAATGATAATGGTATCACTGTATCAATGAGTGCTCACTATCTATCAATTTGAGAGGGACCCAAATGGTAAGAATACACTAACTCCTAACCACATGCTCACCTAATCAAGATTCCACTCCCACTGTGCAGGAGAGATAATGTATGATCAACACACAGATAATCAAATCATAAAATAATCTTAGGAAAGGAATCTTTATAGTCAAAACTACCTCAAGGGTAATGCAAACTACTCAAGAAGAAAAGATAACCAAAGTTGAAATAACACTCATCCAATACCAAAACCACATACCAAGTCAACATCCAGATACCACATATAAATCAAATATCAAAATTCAAAAAGACACAATCACCTTCAAAATAATGTCAAGTGTCACAAGCACAATAACCAACATATAACAACTCTCGTCAATAAAAGTAAGCCATCAATCACTAACTCCAACAATAAAAAAAAAAAAAACACTAATGAATAAATAATCATTCATTAATAAAAGTCAATCATCAACAATAAATGACATCCAATCAATGAGTAACAACTCACAATAAATACACCATCAAAAGTAATATCCAACAAGTACACCACAAGAGGAAAATATAAGAAAATTATGAAGGAGACTCAGGCTACATACTATGGAGTGTCATCACACGAGCCAACTCTAAAGTTACCTTGGCAGTCTCTTAGGAGCCCGACCCCCTAGTGACTTTATGTAGAACTAGAACACCCTCTCATAAAGATGAGGAAACTAGTCATACCTCTCAAGGTATCATCTCCATCTCATCTTTAGTCTATACAAGCACTCAATGCATGGACGGGGAAAAATCTCTAACTTATATTTTTAATTTATCTCAAGGAAAAGGGCTAGGCAAGATATTTTAATTACCATGTTATCACTTATTACACAACTTACAATGAGTTACCCTAGCAACCACTTTGGGTCTCAACCCCCATTGCAAGCCACTCTCATAGACATGCACCTAGACTACCTTCCAAAAAATCACAAACCACAATAGTGTCCCATACCACAAGATTAATATTGATTGAATTTGGTTCCTTAACAGGCAACCCAAAAAATAATATTGGTTCTTAAAACTCAAGTTCTCATAAATGCTCAATAGCAAAATGCTCATAAAACATAAATCTAAATTCAAATCATAAAGTTTATCATGACATCCAATCAAATAATCATAAAATAAATCTCAATAATGCCTATAGTGCACATCCTAACTTGGCCAACTAAACAGCCCACAAAGAAAAACCATCACTAAAATAAACATTACAAGACTAAAAAAAGAATATTAGAAAACAGATAGTTTTCAGTCACATGATTTAATTCCACCAATTTTTCTTGTTTAGTTTGGGTCATAAGGATGTGTTTAGAAATAAAGTAAGAATATATATAATATAAATTGTTATGCTAATATACTTATTTAAAGTAATAAGTATTTAAATATCCAATCTTTTTTGTGCATATAAAATATCATGCAATATTATCATGTTATTAATTTAAATAATCTTAAAACATAAATGATTTAATCAATAATATAATATATACTATTAGATTAGATATTAATATCAATTTCATTTCTAAAATATTAATTTGACTTCTATTTAAGTACAATATTAACACTTTTACTTTTCCTTTAATTCATAATGCAACTAGAGATAAAATTATAAATTTAATTAAATTATTTATAACTTCTCTCATAAAGTCAAATAGTTATTAACTAGATGATCACAAAGTGAACTCTACCACAACTTCTCTTAAAATATAATAAAATTATAAATATTTATTTATTAACTTCTCTCTTGCATTAATAATTATAAAATTATTTATATGCAACTAAGAGTTTAATTAAACTTAAATAATCACTAATACTAACATTCACTTTATAACTACATGGATAATATTTATTTTATTTAGAAATTAATAAATTATTATTATTATTTTTAAATAAATAAATCTGAAAATTAAATTAAATTAAATTTTTATAAAATAGAAATAAACATGCAATTAGTATTTTTGCATGTCTTTGATCTCTCAAATCATGCAAGCATACTATACTTAATTTTTTATTTTTAGCATTTTTGTTTTCACATGCATGTAACCATAATATACTTAGTTTTCTATTTCTAGCTTATTTATTTTCACATACATGTATATATTTAGTTACAACATGCTTTCCTCTCAATTAATCTTTTGCTTTTCAAATAAATATTACAATTAAATTATTTTAGATGTAAGAAGAATATTCATCTATATTTAGAAAATTCATGATAATCACATAGTTCTAATGACAAATTTAAAGTTGAAACCCTATCTATTCAATTTATTATTTTCTTCCACTTTTCAATAATCAAATTTTTGTTATAATAGAAAGGGGTTTATAAAAATATAGTCACAATAATTTTCTACAGTTTTTCTATAATTTTCCTCAGTCAAGTTTTCTTGAATAATAAGTTTTCATTTTTAAAAATCTACAACATAATTCTTTATTCAATAATCAATATAGTAAATTAATAAGCAATATGCAAACACCCAGGAAGACACGAAGTAGATAGTTTTTTCAATAAAATTCTACAATGGGTTTTCAAACCCTACCTCAAAACCACAATTAAAATCTAAGACAATTTGTGAATGCATGCAACTCCAAACCCTCGAAAACTTTCAACAATTCTTTTGATCCAATTCTGAATTTTCACTCCCAAAATCTCAAAATCACATCTAAAATTTGAGACAATCTGTGAATGCATGCAAATCCAAACCTTTTGAAACTCTCAACAATTCTTTTGATCCAAATCTAAATTTTGCTCCCCAAAACCTATGTGATTGCAAAAGAGCTCTAGATCTCTAATAAAGAGTTCTCCCTTAAATTGGGGCTCTACTTGTGCAATCACGAGAGGGATTCATTGATCAATTACTATTTATTACTTTATTACCTTTTACCTTTCATGCACAACTCTTTTAGATATTTAATTACAAAATATCTTAATTTAAATAATTAGCTTTCTCTCTTTAATTAATTTTTGAAGCATTTTTAATAATATATTTATTAGTTTAATTAATAACACTATCTAGAGTTTTGATAATACTTTAAGGATGGTGAGCAGGAGTGTGGACAAGGGAGTGGGCATGAATTTGGTTTTGAATTTCTTTGGCAAAAATGTGACTATTCCATCTAGATCTAGAGTGTAAGCTATGTTAGTCGAAGATTCTTCTACTAAAACTAGCAATCTTGATGATGGCAGACTTTGGAGGACTCAAGAGTTGGGGGGTAGGGGCAAGTAGAATAAAAAATGGTCTAGTCTATTTGGGGTATGACCAACTGGAAAATCTATCTTACTGCCAGTCAAGGATATTTCTTTAAAGGATAAAGGTATGTATTCCATTGAAATACCAGATCAAATCATTGATAAGAACATCTCCTGTATGGATTCAACTTTGGTTGGAAGGTTTTTAGGGGCTGGACCCAACATTGAAGTTGTTAGGGCCTATGTGAGTAAGAAATGGAAGCTAAAAGGCTAGGTTGATATTACGACGATAGCCAAAGGGTGTCTTTCTTTTTGTTTTCTTGTCAAGAAGACAAGTAGGATATTCTATGTTGTAGCCCTTAGGTCTTGGGAAAGCATACATTAATTTTGCAAAAATGGACTCCAAATTTAGTCTCTTTAGATGATTCCTCTATTCAAACCCCTGTCTAGATCAGATTGATTAGCCTCCCACTTGAGTTTTGGGTGGAGGATGTGTTTTAAGGCATTGCCAACACATTTGGGGAGCTTATTTCACTGGATCCAATGACTATTTCTTAGAGAAGATTGAACTATGCTAGGTTTTGTGTTGGGGTTTTCCAAGGTACTGACTTGCCTGAATCTATCTCACTCAAATCTAAGTTGGGTATCTAGAATCAACATATTGAGTATGAATATAATCCATTCACCTATTTTAATTGTAAAAAATCCAACCATTGGGCTAAAAATTTCCCTTCTTTGATGGGGGCTCCTAAGAAGGTCAAGAAAGTGTGAGTGAGAAAGGCACAAAACAATGTTACTAAGAACATTAAGAATGGAGGTGAGTCTTTGGTAGTGGATGGTCCTCTACAAGAATAGATCTATAGTATAGAGACTCCTAAGAGTGGAGGTGAGCTCTTGGGTGTGGTTGTTGATACTACTAAGAGTGGAGGTGAGTCTTTGGATGTGCATGTCCCTCAACTTGGCTTGGGAGTTAAGGAGCTGGTGTCAAGGATTGAGGTTGGAGTTCAGGCTATACTGTTAAATCCTACTAGTGATTGTAGTGATAAGACCCAAGGAAGAGAAGAGATTTACCCCATGAAAGGGGATGCTAGTGATCATGGGTTAATCCATGAGGATCTATCTGTTGTTGAGAGTACTGAACCTCTGGCTCAGGTTGTTCTTCTGGCAGGCAGCTTTGTTAGAGAAGAAGTAGAGGATCTCCTAACTTCACAAGAGGAGCAAGCAATATGGGAGGAGGAGATTTTAAGTGTTGACTAGATCCTAGTTGGTAAACAATCTAAAGCCAAGAAGAAAGGAGTAGGCAATAACAAAAAGGAAGTGGAGATTGCTACTACAAATCCAAGAATAAGAAATGGGGCATCTCTGGCATATCGTCAAACCTAGAATCAAAAAAAGGGGATTCTAAATATAAAAAGGGTAGAGATTACTATCCTTCCTCAACACCTACAAGGTTGATCTTCAAGAATGGGTATGTTGGCTCTTCCCCTTCCCTAGTGCGAAGACCTTCTAACATGTAGAGAAGAACTACTAAAACTATTATAAGTATTACAGATGGTAGTCAAAGGACTATCTTTGAATCAAAAAAATTTCATAAAATATGAAGATCATCTCATGGAATATTTGAGGATTAAATAATCCTCACAAACATGATAATTTGAAAAAAATGATTAGGGATAACAAGCTAGATATTTTGGTTATTCAGGAATCAAATATGCTGAAGGAAAAAGTGGAAAGTCTTCCAATTTTTAGGGGTGGAAAGATCATAGGGAATGATTCTAAGGGAGCCTCAGGAGGTATGGTAGTTTTCTAAATTAATAGGTGGATTCAAGGAGATCTTATCTCTTAGAATAGAAACATGATGAATGTTAGATTTACTAATTCCAAGGATGGATTAACTTCAGTTCTTGCTAATGTCTATGCTCCCAATTCCAAGTGGGGAAGAAAGGCTCTTTGGGAAGAAATTTCTAACCAAAGAAAGCTTTTTGATAATGAGAACTAGATTTTTATGGGGGACTTTAGCATCCCTCTAAAAGAAGCTAAAAAATGGGGAGAGAGTCAAACAAATCTTGATAATAGATTAGACCTTATGGACTTTATTGATAATAATCTTCTTCATGATCTTGACTTGCACAGGGTTGAGTATGCTTGGAGTAATAGAAGAACTAGAAATGATCTCATTCAGGTCAGGCTAGACCATGCTCTTGTAAGCAATGATTGGTTCCTTAATTACAAATGTTCTCTTAGTGCACATGTTCATTTTGGTTCGGATCATTATCCAATTTTCCTTGTGGTTGAGTATTATTATGGAAGGTACAACTATGTTTAAAGTTGTAGCTAAATTGAAAAATGTCATGAAAAACATAAAAAATGGAACAAAGAAACGTTTGGCAAAATTTTTGAGAATAAAAGTAAGATTTTGGAGGAACTAAAAGAAATATAGGATAAGATTTAGAAGGATGGATATGAGGCTATCTCTAGGGGGGAGGAAAGTGTAAATTTGGTTGAGGTTCATGATATCATTTCCAAGGAGGAGATGTTTTGGAGGCAGGGATCTAGAAAGATTTTTTTGAAGGAAGGAGATAGAAATACTAAGTATTTTCATATGACTACTTTGAAGCATATGATGGCTAATATAATTTCTAATCTTAATAAAAAAGAAGGAGTAACTAAGAATGAGGAGACTATTAAAAGGGAAGATATGGAGTTTTTTAGTAACTTAGTTCAAGGTGAACCCAATTTGGATATGGCTAAGCCGGATTTGTTTCTTGATTGTATTCCAAATTGTGTTTCTGATGATCAAATTAATTCTCTTACCTCCATCCCTTCTTCTGACAAGATTTCTAAGGCTATTTTCTCTTTTGATGGAGATAAAGCCCCAGGACTTGATGGGTTTCCTTTTTTTTTCTTTCATAAGTTTTGGCATATCATCAGCACTAATGTTTGTAATGGGGTTAAGGAATTCTTTGGATCCAAGAATATTCTTAAAGAAGCGAATGATACCTTCATTGCTCTTATTTTGAAGAAGTTGGGAGTGGATAATATGGATCATTTTTGGCCTATTAGCCTCTGTAACTCTTTTTACAAGATTATCTCTAAAGTGCTGACCCTTAGAATTTTGCCTTTCCTTCCTTTTGTCATTTCTAGATAGAAAAATGGGTTTGTTCCTGGCGAACAGATTCTAGACTCCATTATTACCATGCATGAAAATATTCTCTCTCTTTCGATGTCTAAGAAAGAAGGGTTTCTTCTTAAACTAGACCTTTCCAAAGCTTATGATAGAGTGGATTGGAATTTCCTTCTTCGTGGTCTTGAAGAATTTGGGTTTAATAAAAGATTTAGGGATTTGATCTTTATGCTGGTCTCTTCTACTACTTTTTTAGTGCTTTTTAATGGCTCTCCTACCTCTTTCTTTAAAGCTTCATGAGGTCTTAGACAAGGGGACCCAATTTCCCCAATTCTTTTTATAATCTTGGCTGAATGCCTATGGAGATTTATGGAAAAAATGGTGATGAAGGGGGAGTTTGTGGGCCTAAATCCTTCCTCCTTAGCTTTGATATGCTCTCATCAACAATTTGTTGATGACTCTATTGTTATGGTAGAGACCTTAGTTAGAAATGCAAGGAATATTTAAAAATCCTTGGAGGATTGTAAGAAAGCTTCTAGACAAACTATTAACTAGAGAAAAAGTGTGATATACTTTATTAATGTCAATGAGCCTAGGCAAAATAAAATTAAAAAGATTATTGGATTTGAGATTGGCTCTCTCCCTGGTTCCTATTTGGGGTTACCTCTATGTCTAGACCCTCTTGATAGCTTTTGGAGTTGGTTGATTGATGAAATTCACATGAAACTTGCTAGCTGGAAAGGTTATTCTTTTGAAATCTATCCTCCATAGTGTCCCACTTTATGCTTTGAGTGTTTTCAAAATTCCAAAGAAGTTTGCTCTATCTATTGAAAAAATTTAGAAGATCTTCTTATGGACAGGAATGAAGATTAAAAAAAAGGTTACCTTTGATTTCTTGGGAGAAAATTTGTATGCCCCTTAATAAGCATGAGCTTGGTTTGAGAAGAGTTACAACTATGAATGAATTTTTATTGGCCAAATTATTATGGAGATGGCACCAAGAGGAAGGAGAATGGAAGAATATTTGGGGTGACAAATACAACAAGGATAACATTGATTTTAATAAATTCCTTCATAATTATTTTGGGCAAGGGGGATTCATGATCTAGAAAAATGCTCAAAAATTCAAACACATAATAAGGAAAGGGGTTATATGGAAGGTGGGCAATGGAAGAAAAATTCTTTTTTGGGAAGATACTTGGATTTTGGATCATCCACTTTGTGAGGATCCAAGGTGGAATAGTTATATGGAGCAATGCAAGAATCTTTTTAGTATTTCTATGGTGGATTATTGGAAAAATGAAATGTGGGTGGACCTCAAAAAGGTGAATGAAAACTTGGTTGACCTTAACAAGAGTCTGAATGCTATCTTTTTAAGTCAAAATGAGGATGATCTAATATGGAAGCCTAGTCCCAATTGAATTTTCTCTATTTCCTCAGCCTATGCTAACTATTTTGATATGCATCAAGTACCTTGTTGGGCTAAGGCTTAGGTGAAAGGTTTAACACCTAAAATTAATATTTTCTTTTGGATTCTTTTGTAGGATAAGATCTTGACTTTAGATAATTTAAAAAAGAAAGGATTCATCATTATCAATAGGTGTGTTCTCTACAAGAATGATTGTGAGTCGGTCAACCATATTACTTTGCATTGCCCTTTTTCCAAAATGCTCTGGGATAAGGTGCGTAACCTGCTAAATATGGTTTGGGTCTTTCTAGCCACTATTCAAATGTTCTTTACTAGTTGGAAACCCCCTTCCAAGAATGTTTTGATTTTAAGACTAGTATTTTATTCTTCACCATCTTTGTTGGGTATTTGGAAGTAGTATAATGAAATGGTCTTTCAAGGTGTGGAATCCAATGTAGATCAATTTTTTTGTAAAATAAAGGCTCTAATCATAGAGAATATCAAAGCAACTAGTTTTGGACAACAACCTCACAATGATTGGGAAGATAGGATGATCCAAAATTGGAACCTTGAGAGCTTGTGTAAGGACACGTAGGACCCTAATCCAAGGGATAATGCTAGATGGGATAGCCCACATGAAAATTGGTTCAAGATAAATTTTGATGGTGCCTCTAAAGGGAACCTGGGCATTACAGGCTATCGAGTTGTTATTAGGAACTCTTATGGTGAGAAAGTGGGATGTATGGCTATTCCAATTGGTTGTCAAACTAATCATGTGGTTAAAGCTTGTGCCACAGTTCATGGTCTTATTTATGCTAAGAGTTTGAATTTGAGGAAGGTTTGGGTGGAAGAAGACTCTCTCAATATCATTAACTATCTTAATAATATTACTAAACCTTCATGGACTATTAGTAATATTATTCTTTAGGCTAGTAATATTATCAAATCTTTTGATATATGTATTGTTTCCCATAACTTTAGAGAAGCTAACCACGCTATTGATTGGGTTGCTAACATGGCATGCCTAAGTGAGCAAAAAGTTATTTGGGATAATAATGATCCATTACTACTGATGGTCACCAATTTATCGATTATGATAAATTGAGGCATAGGAAATTTTTTTTTTAATAATGATTATGTCAGAGATTTGTAATTATGTGTTGGTCACAACTGGGTTATGGTGGGTGATGATTTTTCAAATGTTGAGCTTTATTACACATGGATTATGGGTTGTCATTACCAAAAATTTCTTCAAATGTGGATTTCATTTTGGTGATAGTCTATATAGGGTTTTATAGAGAAAGCTCTCCAATGACATTGTAGGGAAGAACATGGGAGGTAAAAGGAAGAGAGTGGAACCTGCAAGCTACAAGGAATGGATGAAGAAAAAAGAGGTCTGGGACATTTTAAGGTGTGGAAATTTTATTGGATTTATGGAAAGGCTCAAAGGAAATAATCTTGTCATAACATAGCAATTCATCAAAATATGGAAGGATGACTCTATTTTGGTTGGAAACTAGTAAATGAAGGTTACTGAAGAGGTAATTGTAGAAGCCAAAGGGTTGAGCATGGATGGTATCAACTTCTATTAGGATAGGAGGCTGTCAGACAAGGCTATTAATGAATTTGTGGAGTCAACAAAAGAGAAAAGCTGACTGGTGAAAATTGGTAACTCATATTTCAACCTCGCCTTTGTTTCTCGACCTTAGAGATTTGTTTTGTTTGTTATAACAAAATACCTTACTCTAGATGGCTAATTTACAAATCTCTATGGTTATCATTTTATGTTAGCTAATCACTTTAGGCATGATGTAAGGATCAATTTCCCCTTTTGCTTAAGGTAGTGTCCGAGTTTCTCTATCTAAGCTATTCAAAATGATCTAAATGGGGAACATGGGTGTCATGAGGGCCTTATGGTTCTCATAATGAATTTTTTGAAATCAAAAAATTTTGATAAACCTAGGGGCAATTTGAAGGCGATAGAGTATGACACGGAGGGCTGTCTGTCAGAGAAAGGTTATGAGTTGGACACTGAAGATAATGCAGAGGGGTGTAATAAGAATTCAAAAGGGGGTATTAGGAGTAGCTCTCAGAAGAAGAAGAAGATTGCTAAAGGGAGTGACTCTAATGATGAAAGTGATTTTGTTAAGGAAATGGTGAGAGATTATCAGAAGAAGGAGTAGAGGTAAGGGCAAGGGCATTAAGGGTAATATTGATGATAAGGATTTGTCCCCATCAGATGATGAACCTCTTGCCCACAGAATGGAAAGGAAGCAAAAATCTATGAGATTACAAGAGGAGAATACTCAAAATACTATGAAGAATGCAGTACTGGAAAGAGAGGATTATGGGGATTAGGAGCAAAGTCTAGATTTTGGTAGGGTTGAGGGAGAGGTTGACTCTACCATAGGCCTATTAGGAAACCTTAGGACCATTTTGAAGGAGATTGGAATTCTAAAACAATAGATGTAGTTAATTGGAAAGGAAGTTGAGTAGTTTAGCAAATTGGCCAGAGGGGAGCGCACTTTGGGTCAACATATTGACTAGCTTTCTGAGGTAATTGGAAATGTTGAAGAGGTTAAAAACCTTATGAGCAAGATTCTATAGATTGAAGCTAATAATAGGGTGCTAGAGAAGGCTAATAGTGATAATCAAAAGAAGGTGACTAGACTAGAGACCAAGCTGAATAATATTGTAAAGATGATCAAGAAAATGGTAGATAATAATAGTAATTCCATGGAAAATAATGTGAGCAATCTCTTGAAAAATCTTGAGCAAGAGAAAGGATAGGATTCCCTTTCATTGGTTGAAAACAAGGGTCCTAGCACATGAACTTGGGCTCATTCTAAGAAGAATGAGGATATGAACAATATGGAAGAGGTGAAGGCCACTACAGAGAATATGCACATTCTGACAAACTAGATTGCTAACTTGATAAAGACTATATAGCTGTTCAGGTGCTAGTCTTTTTCTTTCCTTTTGCTGTTCTTTTCAGCTCTATTTCTGGTTGGCCTCCTATTTCTATGTTTCTCTTTTCTCTATTAGGAGGTTTTTTTTATGTTGATCTTTGCTTTAAACTCGGTTGCTAGCTTTAGGCTTTTTTTTTCATGTCTCTCATTATTATGTAAAAGGTTTCGGGTCCTTTAAAACCCGTTTTTACTTAATCAAAACATTATCTAAAATTTATTATTAAAATAAAACTCCTAAATAATTATCATTAAATTAAATAAATATAACTATGCCCCAATTAGAACTATAACTTTATCTTTAAATTTTATTCTTTTATATTTTATTTTCCTCCAGTTTATTAGTTAGTGCAAGCTCTAATTAAAGCATAGTTTATTATTTAAATTAATAATAATAATTAAAGCTCATTGCTTAAATGCAACTCTAATTTAATTATTATTAAATAAATAATTATAATAAGGCAATATTAAATCTTTAATATTTTAATTTTCTTTTTGTCCAACTTATTAAATTAGACTTTTGAATTAAATCTTTTAAACTAAAGTACATATTTAATTAATTTATAATTAATTAAATATCATCATATTCTAATTTCTCTTTAACCAATTTTCTAAATTAAGACTTCTAAATTAAAGCACATATTTAATTAGTTTTTTAATTAATTAAATATTCTCATGCTTTAATATTTTCTTTTTAATCAAATAATATTTAATTATATGTTTAACCCAAATATTATAATTAAATCATTTACCAAATAAATCACATAGTGAAATCCACATAAAAGCAACATTACCAAAAGAGACTGAAACTTAAAATCAAACAACACATATAAAGATTAACTTGCAGGTTTTAAAAAAAGGTGGAAAGTCCGTTATGAGTCCTCCTTGTAAGACAATTATTTAGGCTATGGCTAGGATTGGACCTAAACATTATCTCCCCATTCTTACTATTGAGTTATTATGATAGGGCATGCTCATCCTAGCAATTTAGGGAAGTTCATGCTCCGTACCTACATTTTGCATAAAAGATGAGCATGTGCATGTATATAAATATATCTAAACTAAACAAGCAATGGCAGGGAGTGGTACATCTTGTAGATCCTGACTAGTAGGTGACTATGACTCCCTCCCTTAACCATATCAAACACAACAAACATAAAGATAAAATAGACACATGCACCATACACATGTGAGTATGGAGTAAGTACCATAATAATTATAAGTCAAACATCAAATTCTTAGATAAAATAATACATCATTACGAATATGAAGTAATCATTATTAAAGCATCGTCTGACATTGCTATGAAATAAATCACATTTATTAACTATGAATCATTAAAGCATCATTAATGCATGAATAACCATATCATTAAACAACACATGAAATATAGTCAACTAAGTATTCATCATTGATATATCTCTAGTCCAAGTTATGAAATAATATCTTTGAAACTAACACATCCATGAAATAGGCATAAAAGAGTTTGGTAAATATAATGGAAAAACAAACTATAGGTGGGCACTATATTTACCAAGTTTCATCAATGGCACTTTTCTTATTTTTTTATTTTTTTTATTTTTTTGAATTTTTTCAATATTTTTGGTTATACCAAGGTGCCTATTGTTAATTTTTCACTAGGACAATAGTTTTCTTTAGGAATTTTACAATTTTTAGACTTTTTATAGGACATTTAGCTATGTACAAAGAGCTTCAAAAACATGTTAACTGTAGGACCTTTTCACATGAAGGGTATTGATCAGCTCTTTGAGTGATTCTCCTTCAATAGTTGAGAGTTGATAAGCATTGGATCCAAATACTACAATGACTATCTATGGACCAAGTGATTTGGGTCAAAAATTTCCTTTTGGTATTTGTTAGCTTATTGTAAGGCCCGTTCGAGAGTAACTTGTTGATCCTATTCAATAACCACCATTTGGAGTTTCTCTACATTATTCTAGGTCCATCTACAAAGCCTATGGTTTAAGGATCTTTTCCCATAGTAAGAGATAATCCAACATCCTCTCTAGATTGAGAGGCAGAGTCATAGATTGGACTCAATTCTTAGGGTTTTTCCATCAGCATGAGGTCACCCACTTGGAAGTCACATGGTTTGACTTTCTTATTGTAGCTTTTGGACATGCACTTTTGATAAGCTCATAGATGATTGAATGCCACGTAAAGAGGTTCATTCATTAGTTCTCACTCTTGTAGCTGAAATATTCTTAGTCATTATTAGTGATAAGGCCTTTCAAAGAGATTCACAAAGAAAGGGGTGTTGTTCCCACAGGAGTTTTGATACTTGTTCTATATTCCCATAGAGCTAGATTGATTTGAAGGTGCAAATCCCTTCCAAATTTGTTGATTGTGTGATGTAGGATCTTGAGAATAGCTTTATTAGATGTTTCCACTTGTCCATTACCTAGGGGATAGGAGATGGAAGACCAATGTTGCATGATTTTAAACTTTGAACACAACTCCTTGAGATCCTTTCTTTTGAACTATCCCACATTGTCACTAATGATGGAGGATGGTACACCATACCTACAGATGATGTAGTTGAGAATGAACAGAGCTACCATTTTTCCATTAGCCTTAGAAAGAGGGATTGCTTCTACCTATTTTGTGAAGTAGTCAGTAGCTATGATGATGAACTTGTGTCCCTTCAAAGAAGATGGATGAATTTGACCCACCAGATCAAAGGCCCATTGTTGGAATGGCCAAATTATGATGAAAAGAATTATCTCCCTAGCTAAAGCATGAATCAAATTTCCATGGAGTTGGCACTATTTATAGGACTTGGCATATTTAATTGCTTCTTTCTCCATTTCTAGCCAATAATAACTAACTACAATAAGTTTGGAAGCTAGTGTCAAGCATTTGAGTGTGATCTACAAATACCTTTATGTACCTCTATTAATGTGTCTTTTGAATCATGAGGTTCTAGATATGTAAAGAGTGTACCACCAAGAGCTCTCCTAAACAATTCATTAAGAGAAATGATAGCATATCCCAAAGCATTTTAGATAAGGTGACATTTCTCATTTTGGGTTAGATTGTCTGAAACAATCCAGACACTTAGGTAATAGTGGATATGATGGTAGAAAGATGAATCGTGTCTTATTATAGAAGAGGTCATTTGGGATTTAGGTGAATCATAGGCAGGGTAGGATAACATCTCCATCAGGAACTCATGTTGAATGTCATTTTCTAACATTTGTAGCACGAAAGTGATAGTGGTCATTACATTGACCAGTTTGTTATTTTCTTGAGGAATCTGTTGGATAGTGACATGTGCAAAATAATTTTTTAGATCATCAACCATTCTTTTGTAGGGTGTCAAATTCTCATCTTTTTTTTGATAAATATCATTGACTTGACTGATCACTACTTGTGAGTCACAAAAGATATTTAGTTCATCTACCCTCCATTTAATTGCAATTTTCATGCCATTGATTAAAGCTTCATAGTCTACAATATTGTTTGTACAAGGAAATAGAGTCTTGTATGCCTTAGATGAAAAATACTTATGTGCTATTATAAATAGAAGTCCAACACCATATCATTATTATGTGAAGGAAACATCGAAGAACATCACCCATGTTTGGTGTGTTAGCAATAAAATAGATTCATCAGGGAATTCAATATTTAGTAGTACAAGAATTTGCATTGGTGCTTCTACTAGTTGATCAAGTAATTCTTGTCTTTTGATAGCTTTCTATTCGACATATTCAATGTCAAACTCACTTAGGATCATAACCCATTTAGCCAACCTTTGTAATGAAATAACTTGTACAATAGAAGAAATAATATTAAATATTATATAAAGATGTGATAATAATTGAGATTAATAGGCCACTTTGAGGGGGAAAGCTCCAAATATCTCCAATGAGAACACACTTCACAATATGATCTTGAAATAAGACTCACAACCTCCTATATATACCTAATTATGCTTAGGTTGAATAAATGTAGCCCTACATAACACCTAGGCCGACCTACCTACATAAATAATAATATTATAATGATAACATGACTTAATTAAGGATTAAGATAGCCAAAAGTTGATTATTCATAACCCTATATACACCAATATTAAGGGCATAGCATGCCCCCTCTCTTAAAGAAGCATTGTCCTCAATGCTAACCAAGTGTGGATTCTTTTTAATAAACTCCTCATCCTCCCATGTGGCCTCTTCAACTAGTAAGTTCTTCCATTGGATGAGATACTGAGCGAGGGTTCTATTCCTAAGCTTCTTCATGCCTATTTGAAGAATGTACTCTAGTTCCAAAATTATTCTTCCTTCTTCATCAAGCTCTAGTAGTACTATTTGAGTGGGAATATTATGCTAGATTACCTTCTTCAAACAATAAACATGAAAAATTGGATGTATCTTTATTGTTGGTGGCAACTCAAGCTTGTAGGCAATGTTAGAGTAAATAATTATTTATTAATTATTTATTATTTTACGTAATTTTACTTAGGTTAATGAATTTATTTATTAGTTGTAGTCTAGGAGTGGTTGACAACATGAGAGTTTGTTCCTATCTAAGTCATATTGATCTCTTCACCTTGATTGAGGATATTCAACCTTTTGTGGACATATGCTTAGTTGTCAACCTTATCTTCTAGCACTTTCCAGCTTGTTCTACAAGCTTCCTTGGACCTTTATATTTGGTCTCTCTCATTGTAAATTCATATCATTCACATAGCAATTTCTTTTTCTTATTGTGAAATATCTTTTCTCACTTTGTTGAATTGCTCCAAGCTCTTGTTCCTTCTACTTCAGTTTCTCTTCAGCAAGCTATTTGCACGCAAGTGACCTTGGCACACTATGAGGTTGGCTTTTATCAACTTCTACATGGTATCAGAGCCTACCCACTATTTCTTGGTTGAAGGATTTTTGAAGCCATGATTCAGAGACACAAACCCTAGTTTGTTTGTGTATTTTTCTTCAATCGAGGGGAAGAGGGATTCTTTAGAGCACTTTGGGCCTAAAAAAATGCTACCATTGAGTTTAGAAGTCTAGTTACAGTGAAAATTCATATAGAAATTTTTAATTTTGGCTTCCATGGGTTTTGGAGTTTTTTTAGCCCCCTACAGGCGGCCGTATGGATTGTACAAATATTTTAAGGAATTTTTTTTTTAAAAGGTGCCATTGCTACAAAATCCCTATGTCATTGTGGTGCCAACCTAGTGCCACCTATGCTTAGTCCTAACATCACCGTAATAATGCCCAGGCTTGATCGCCATCGGCGGGCCACCAACCCACCATCGCCGCCAGTGAATAACTAGTAGCGCCATCAGGTTCTCCTCCTAGGCACCATCATCGCTAGTGGTGTTGTTGCTTGTTTTCTTTGCTATGCTAATGTCACTCTATGGTCTAGCCATGTCAACTTCCCAACCAGTCACATCACCTTTCCATCTACCATGTCAGCTTTTTTTGGTGTACACATCATCACTTTCTAGTGTGACATCAAGCTAATGTGATCAACCTTGCCCAACCTTCTGATGCCATTTTTTGACACACTGATGTCACTTTTTAGTGTGCTAACGTTAGCAAACTAGCGGCTAATTCTTGTTTTTAGGCAATGTCCTCCTGACAGTTGTATGACCATCAAATTTTTTCTAGTGATTATATTTTTCTAGTGAGCTAGTCTTTTGGAGTAGTAGTTAGTTTTTTGGCCATAACTTGAGCATACAGAGGTCTTTTATCTATCTGAAAGAAGTGCCAAATAGCTAACTCAAAGATAGAGACAATGGTACTAGTTTCATCACATTCTAAGTTCATTTCAGCTCCTATTTTTGGCATTAAGGTAGAGGCTTCTATTTCCTCCTTCTTTGTATCCAGAATCCAAGTTCTTTTCTTGGTTTTTGTGCTTTCTATAGTTTTTTTCTTTGGTATTTGAGGCATATCATTATTAGTTGTAGTTCTGAGGGGGGGGGGGGGGGGGGGGGGGGGGGGGGGGGGGGGGGGGGGGGGGGGGGGGGGGGGGGGGGGGGGGCATTTTCTTTTCCATAATTTAATTTAGAATAAAACCCTTCTACTTTCATCTTCTTCTCTCAATGTTGGTTACATCTATGACCTGGCTCACACCACACAACTATCACACCTAAAAGGCACAAATGACTAGGCTTCTCATGTCAAGAGGCTTATGGTCATGTTTGGATGAGAAAAATTCTACTCTAACACACCCTTTTGAGGTTCTTTAGCATATGAATAAAATGGATGAGGCCATGGGATTGATTGCAATAAACATCTTAGATAGTCTTTTGTTTCACTTGGATGGTTTGACCACTTCATGGGCTATTTGGATGAAATTCCAGTCTTTGTTTGGCATAGTGAATGAGTTTCGAGAACTTTAGCTTGATGTAGAGTTTACATCTTTGACACCTACTGAATTTCCCACCATTGAGAACTTCTTGATGAAGTTCAAATCTCTGCATACACTTTTGTAGGGATGTGGGAAAACCAAGATAGATGATGAGTGTATCTTTTTGATACTCTCAAAGTTGAGGGTATAGTATCAGATCTTCTCTTCTACTTTCTACTCCACTATGGATGCCTTGGGTGATAGACATAGGATTCCTTCATTTGAGATATTTTGTGATTAGTTAACTCATGAATAGTCCAAGATCACTCAGATGGATTCACTTTTAGGTTCACAATTGCTTACATTGCTTGCCAAGGATACACATGAGCAAAAGTTGAAGTAGATATCATATTCCCCTTCTACTAGTTCATCATCTTCTTCTAAGAAGGAGAAAAAGAAGACTAAGACTCCTACTTGTTCCTATTGTTAGAAGGGATCTCATGATGAGTCACATTGTTTTTAGAGTAGGTTTGATAGCTATGAGAAATAGATTGCCAATTTGCAAGCTCTCCTTTAGAAGAGCACTATTTCCTCTCCATCCTTTTCTACCTCACAAGGGTCTTCTTTTTAGGCTTCTTCCACCTATTTGAAATCTACACCAGATCTTGGAAAGGGTCATGCATTATAGGCTTCTATTGTATCTCCTTCACAGGTTCCTTGGATACTAGATTCAGGTGCTTCTCACCATATGACATCTTCTCAAGGTGTCTTCTCCACTATTGAAGTTTCTTTGATTCCTCATATTCTCATGGGGAATAACACTACCCTACTAGTCTATGGGAAGGATTAATTTCACATCTAGGATGGTATATTCAATGATGTATTGTATGTTCTATCTCTATCTATAAACCTTCTCTCAATTTCTTAGATTACACATAGTGGATCAGGGAAGACAATTGAGTTCACTACAGATTCAGTCTTCATTTAGGATCATGCAATGGGAGGTCTTATTGCTATAGGGGTAGTTGATCCTTCCACTCATCTCTACACCTTGCACTTTTGCCTACCATCTCCATTTTCGGAGCATGACTCTTCTCTTTTGCAGGAGCATCATGTGGTGCAGTTAGGATACTTGAACCTTTGTATGTTCTTGAGATCCCTATTTTGACTGCCACACCACATCCAATTTAAAACTTTTCTCCTTTGCAAGATTCTTCTTCTATCTACCTAATCCTCTAGCTTTATTCATCAAGCCTCTAGGTGCACTTTTTGTGGATTCTACAGAGGGCATTCATGACAATGTCATCACACCTACCTTGGGGATTCCTTTTTAGGATCCTCATACTTTCTCCTTAGAGAATTATCTAGGCCTTCTAGTTTCCTATCTCATTCAAGGATTCCCTTGTTTCTTCCACATTGGAGTTTCATTGGTTGAAGGGCTCAATCATTCTAGGGGGCTTTGGTGTCTTTTCTATCTCTCATAGGGGGTTGGTTGTACTTATGGTTTTGAGCGAGTCTCTTAAGCCTTTTCTAGTGGAAGTTGTCCTTGGGGGGTCTTGTTGAGGCCTTCCTTCCTTCCTTCATGTTTTTTAGCATGTTTGTTTTTACCTCTTTTGGGGGAGGGTTTTTCCCATGTGGTTTTCTCTCTTTCCCCATTTTATGAGGTTGCATTTCTTTGCATTGTACATGGGTTCCTAACATGGCTTTGTTTTCGGGACCCACTCTACATTTCATCTTAGTTTTTGTGAGCTTAAGGCATTTTTTTAAGTTGCACTTAAGGGGGTTGTTAGAGTAAATAATTATTTATTATTTATTTATTATTTTACTTAAGTTTACTTAGGTTAATGCATTTATTTATTAGTTTTAGTCTAGGATTTGTTAACAATACGAGAGTTTGTTCCTATCTAAGTCATAATTATCTCCTCACCTTGATCGAGGATATTCCACCTTTTGTGGACATATGCTTAGTTGTCAACCTTATCTTCTAGCATTTTCCAACTTGTTTTACAAGCTTCCTTGAGGCCTTTATATTTGGTCTCTCTCATTTTAAATTCATATCATTTACATAGCAATTTCATTTTCTTATTATGAAATATCTTTTCTCACTTTGTTGAATTGCTCCAAGTTCTTTTTCCTTCTTCTTCGATTTCTCTTCAACAAGCTATTTTCATGCAAGTGATTTTAGTGCACTATGAAGTTGGATTTCATCAACTTCTACAAGCAACACTACCAATATTTTGCATGATTTGGTATGGTCCATAATATCTTGGAGATAACTTATTATTCTTTTTTTATTAATTCATTGAGATTTGTTTATAAGGCTGCAATCTCAAGAAGATCCAGTCCCCAACTTCAAAATTCCTTTCATTACTAGGTTGGTCCACATGTTGTTCCATTTTCTTTTGTGCCATAGTTAAATTCTTCTTGACTCTTGAAAGTACCTATTGTTAATGAAACAAGTGATCCTCTACTACCTAAACTCTTGGTGATACCTTTAATGATGATGTGATGGAAGGAGGATGATATCCATAAAGTGCCAAAAATGGAGACATTTTTGATGAGCTATGAAAAGAAGTATTGTACCACCATTCTACAAGAGGTAGCCAATTTATCAATCAAGATTGTTTTTCTAAAGTGAAACAATGTAGATATCCTTCTAGACATTTATTAACAACCTCAATTTGCCCATTTGATTGAGGATGGTATGAAGAAATATGAGCCAATTGAGTACCCAAACATGAGAATAAATCTTTTCAAAAGTGACTAGTAAAGATAGGATCACAATCACTAACAATAACCTTAGGTCTACCATGTAGCTTTTGGATATTCTCTAAGAAAACTTTCGCCACTATACTTGTTGTAAAAGGATGTGATAAAAATGCAATGAAATGTGCATATTTAGTGAGGTGATCACCTACTACCATGATGACATTACAACCTTTAGATTTGGGAAGCCCTATGATGAAGTCCATGTATACCTCTTTTTGACATTGGCTAGGAATAGATAAAGGCTAAAAGAGACCTAGTGTCTTAATTGTTTCCCCCTTATTTCTTTGAAAAACCAAACATTTAACCACAAATTTTTGAAAGTCACCTTTTAGCCCATCCCAAAAAAAATATTGCTTGACCCGATGATATGTCTTCAAAAATCCTTAATGACAACCAATTGGGGACTCATGTAGCTCTTTGAGAATCTTTTGTTTAAGAGTGAAACTCTTGTAGAGATACAAGTGCTCTTTATACCAAAGAATATCCCCCTTTAAACAAAACTTATCTAATCTACTAGGGTCACTTTTTATTTTTTGGATGAGATTACTTGTTAGAACATCATTTTTTCACTCTTCTTTGGCTTCTATGACCCAATTTTCTTGTAATATTGAAAGGGAACACAATAAGGCTTCATATTTTTCATCCTTCCTAGAAAGCACATTGGCCACAATATTTTCCTTCCCTTTCTTGTATAAAATTTCAAAGTCATATCTCAACATCTTAGTGACCCATTTTTTTTTTCTCTTTTAAAGATAGTGTTTGTTCCAAAAAATATTTTAGGCTATCATGATCTATCTTAACCTTGAAGTGTCAACCCATTAAATAAGGCCTTCATTTTTTAAATGCATGAAGGATTGCTAGAATTTTATTCTCATAAATAGGTTTGAGTTGATTTTCACCTTATAATTGACAACTCTCAAATGCAATTAGTTGACCTTCTTACATGAGAACTACTCTTATCCCATTTCCAAAAGAATCACATTCCACAATGAATTCCTTGGTGAAGTCTACAGTGGCAAGCACTGGAGTTGTACACATATCCTTCTTCAATTTCTCAAATGCTACATTAGTAGATTCATTCCAATGAAAAGATTCCTTCTTCAATAGAGTGGTAAGCTGTGCTACTATACAACCATAATTCTTCACAAATTTTCTATAGTACCCTGTCAATCCCAACAAACCCCTTAGCTTCTTAATGGTTTTTGGAATAGACCATTCTATGATAGCCTTAATTTTGTTAGGGTCCACCTTTACTTCTTCATGTGAAACTATGTGTCCCAAATACTCCACCTCCTTAAGACCAAAAACACACTTGGATGTCTTAGCATAGAGTTAATGATCTTCAAGTAATTGTAATGCTTGATCTACATGCTAAAAAATTTCTTCCCAAGTCTTGCTATAAATTAATATATCATCAAAAAACACTAACAAAAAATTTCTCAAGAACTTCTTAAAAATTGAATTCATCAAACTTTGGAATGTAGATGGTGCATTGGTAAGACCAAATGACATCACCAAAAATTCATAATGACCCTCATGAGTTCAAAATGCTTTCTTGCAAAAAATATCTTCCTCAATCCAATTTTGTTGATAACTTGATCTAATATATAACTTGGTAAAATACATAGCTCCATTTAATTCATCTAGAAGATCATCGATGACTAGAATAGGAAACTTATCTTTGATGGTGTACTTGTTGAGCACTCTACAATTTGGATACAGGCTCCAAGTTTCACCCTTCTTACACACCATCAAAATAGGTGAGGAGCAAGCACTTTGGTGATGCCTGATAATTCTTACCTCTAGAATTTCATTAAAAAAAATTCTATCTCACTTTTTTGTATGTGTGGATACCTATAAGGCCTAATGTTTGGTGGTTGGTTCCCTAGAACTAGTTGTATGGCATGGTCTTGATCCCTCTTACGAGGAAGTCCTTTTGACATATCTCCAAGAATCACTGAGTGACGATCAATTATTGCTTGTAAATCTAGATGAGTAAGAACATTAGATTGAGAGACTTCTAATGAACATAGCTAAGCCACTAATCCATCCACTCCTTTCTTAAGAAACTTTTTCATTTGATGAGAGCTTACCATCTGTGGAGATTTTTCCTTCAATCCCCTTAGCTCCACTACCTTTCCTTTTGATTGAAATCACATGAATAGTTCTTGGAAGTTCATCTCAATTTTTCCCAATGTAGTAAGCCATTTTACTCCCAAAACAATATCTGATGCACCCATGGATATAAGATACATTGGGGTATCAAGTTAATAATCTCCCATGGATAATTTGATGCTTGACACTTCCCTGAATAACTAACTATGCCCCCATCTGCTATCAAAACCTAAAACTCTAAGGCTGGATATATGAAACAATTTAGAAGAGTTGCCAACTTTTTGTTAATGAAATTATGAGTACTACCTGAGTCGATGGACACTGTTACTTTTTGCTTCTTTAAGAAACCCACTACCTTGAGAGTGCATGACAAGAAATGATTAGTTGAGAATCATGTGATTCCTCACTTGAATCCCTATCCTCCTCTGATATGGGTTCATCTTCTTCTTCCTTACTTGGACCTTCAATATAGAACAATTTCTTTTCACTATATTTATGTCCTTGACTACATTTTCTATCATAATTGAAACACAATCCTTTTTCTCTTTTCTCCTTGACTTTTTGTGGATTCAACCTAGTAGGTTGAGGAAGATAAGGTGTTGAATAACCTTTTTCTCTTGTCACATTAGCCCCTTTCTTCCTAGGAATCAAGAACTTCTCCTCTACCTTGTGTGCTAATATAAAGACTCATTTACTGAGCTAGGACTAAACATGCGTACCTCATGTTGAATGTGATCCTTGAGACCACCCAAGAATAAATCATTCAAGTTCTCCTCTAGAATTGTATCCACTCTTAAGGATATATTTTGGAATTTTTTAATATAATCCTTAACTGATCTTATTTGTTGAAGCTTAGCAAGTTTCCTAAAGAAGTTTTCTATCACATTATTGCTATATTGTGCTTGGTTTTCTTCTGAAAAAATGACCATGATATAGTGAGACCCTTTTTCATCCTATGAGTACAAAGACAACAATACCAAATGAATTGATCTTGTTCTAGATATAAGGAAGCCATCATGGCTTTTTATCCATATGGGGTTTGAAGTACCTCAAAAAAATTCTCCATTTGATTTATCCATAGGAGTACTAAAATTTGTGTCATTATTAGTCAACTTGAATGTTTCACCTTGATTGCTTGAGAGTTTCTTCCTTGTTTCATTCATATAGGTGCTTAACATGCTTTGCATATCAAATATATCTCCTCATAGGTCACAAATATTTCTCTTAACCTCTTCCTTGAACTTACTTAGTTCCTCATTGGGATTACTATCCTCTGTTGTTTCCCAATCTTGATCAGAGGATTTCCTTGGTATGGTAGCATTCTTTATGCCTCTTGTTGAAGGAATCTCATAATGGAAATCAATATTTTTGAAATAAATCACACAAATAAAATGTAAATTCTCTTGTTTATATATTTATTTTTTTATTGTAACTTACTAGGGCCAAGATACCCTTACTCAGAAAAATTCCAAAAAAAATTAGCAAATTTGCTCCCTTGAGAGATAATTTTCCTAATTTTAGAATATCTTTCTTATTTTTTCATCAATTTCTTCAAGATTTGAAATTTAGGCTCCTCTACTATGTATTAAAAAACCCAATACAAGTTATACTCCAATTTGGCAGGATGTGAGAGATATGAAGATCTCAATAAATTGTGTAGAAATAGTAATTCTACAATATAATGATTTAATCAATGTTGCTCCAATTTGTCTAAATTTTGGACTATAGCTTCTTCAACATGGTCTTCAAGAACCCTTTAAAAATATATGAAAATTTGCTAAAATATGAAAATTATGCTCTTCCCAAAATCACTCCAATGTTGAGAAAAAATCTTGCCTCTATGGTGCCAAGATTATGCTTTGATACCACTTGTAATGAAATAACTTGCACAGTAGAAGAAATAATATGAAATATTATATAAATAATTGATAATAACTGAGAGTAATAAGCCACTTTGAGGGGCAACCTCCAAATATCTCCAATGAGAACACACTTCACAATATGATCTTGAAATAAGACTCAAAACCTCCTATATATACTAATTATGCTTAGGTTGAATAGACACAACCCTACATAACACCTATGCCAACCTACCTACCTAAATAATAATCTAATAATGATAGCATGACTTAATTAAGGATTAAGATAGCCACAAGTTTACTATTTATAACCCTATATACATCAATATTAAGTGCATAACAACCTTCCTACCAGGGGAGCCTTGTTGAGAAAATACTTTAATGGATCAATCTTTGCAATCAGTCACATAGTCTAAGTGAGCATGTAGTGTATCAAATTTTGGGAAGTGAAAACAACTATCAAACAAGATTTCTCAATAATGTTGTAGTTCATCTCATAGAAGATCAATGTATGACTAAGATAGTAAATAGCTTGTTCCTTATTATTGTTGTCTTCTTGAGCTAGCAAGATACAAAGAGATTAGTATGTTGCAGAGATGTAAAAAATGAGTGGTTTCCAATAAATAGGAGGCATCAATATTGGTGGATTAAAAAGATACTACTTGATCTATGTTAAGTTTTGAGCATAATCCATGTTCTAGTCATATTTTGCACCTTTATGCAAAGTTTTAGTGAAAGGTTGTGATTCATCTACTAACTGTGATACAAATTAGTGAATAGATTAAAGTCTTCCTTGTGGCCCTCTCATTTGATTGATGTTATGAGGTGGAGGCATTTTCATTATAGCTTGAACCTTTTCTAGGTCCACCTTGATTCCTTTTGTAGACAATGTAACTGTTAGTCATTTTTGCCCCCATTTAGGCCATCATCAATAACTAATCAGAGATCTCTTCAATGAGATATTTTCTTTATTGTGGGTTAACATGAAATTTGGTTTCCATTAACATTTTGTGTTAGCTAGATCCTTTCATGAATCAAGTTATCTTGGTTCCTTCATTGATCAAGCTAGTTCAATTTGTTCTTTGACTGAGTGAGCTCAGTTTCCTCATTTACTGAGTTGTAGGTTAACACATGCATATCTAGGGGTTAACATTTCATGTTAATCATTTTCTCTTTTTTAGGGAGTGACTTTTATTAATTCCATGAAATAATGAAATTACATATTGCATGCTCCACAAAGCATTGGGAAATGTTTTGACCAACATAATTTTGCCACATGGTGGCTCTTTTCTTGCTAGGTTACCTTTGATCCAATGGTGCTCATATTTTCATATCATTACTTGGGCCTTTTGCAAAGATATGATGGTTTCCAGGTTCAAATGCATCTTTGGGAGATTCTTTGCTTCATCCCAACTATTTATTTTATATAAGATGATCTTGATCAATGGCCATGTTTTAATCATGCATTGGGGATTTTTCTTGCAGCATCTAAGCCATCTAATTCAAATGAAGACATCTACATCAATAGTCACCTTTTTTGGGGGTAGACCTAATCTTCTTTGTGTGAGTTTACTTTTTATTTTTGCAATGGGTTAACATTGTGTGTTATCCCATCTTGCATTTTTTGACAATGGTGTGAATTCTTTTGTTACAACCTTGCCATGTTGCAAGGAGTACTCATTTAATGCAAAATGGGTCTTTTAGCTTTTTAATGCCAATTTTGGTGCCCCTCTATGCTTATTTAATAATTTTTACAAGGGATATGGTCCTTTTAGCTACTAAATTCTTTCTTTGGCCCTTCCTATCACTTCCATGAATCAAGTGATAATAGAAATTAGTTTCCTTTTTTATTCTTCATTTATTATGTACCCTATAACCTCAACTCTATTGTTGTTGGAGTTTGAACTCAAGGTTGTATTTGGGTTATGGCTACACCCCACAAAAGAAATTTTTTTTGTTGTTCTGAGGATCTCTTTTCTCTGATCTTTTACAAATTTCTTCTCTACAAATTCTCTTGCCTCTTATTCAATTGAAATTACTATTGTTTCATCCATTCTCAACCAATTAAATTTTTGCAATCTTTGATGCCTCATTTACTTGGATGTATTTTGGAAATTGCAACACCTTATGAATATGTCCATATTAGTTGACTAATATGTTAAGTGAATATGTTGTATTCCTTGTCTGGTTATGTTATTTCTTGGCTTTTCTATGGTATTAAAATTGAAAGAATACAAATAGTGGTATGTCTTGGGAAGTCTATTGGATTTTAGTGCAGTTATTGGAAAGAAGTAGATCAACAATCTAGTTGGTGCATCACCACTTTTACTTTCAATATTCTAATTTCAGTTTCCTCCTTCTCCTTTCCTTCCTAGACTTAGTTAGGTTCATCCAAATTGTGAGGAATCTATCCTTCTATGGAGATTCAATCTCTAGTTGCAAAGTCCCACACTTTTGAGATTGTTTCCATGTTACATAGGGTCACCTAGGGATAACACATTGGGCAAGGGTGTAAAATTTTGTGTCAACAATTTTTGGCATGCTTGGTGGGACTATATTCAAGCTTACTAGAAGTCTACTAGTATTCTAATATCAAAATAAGGACTTCAACTTCTATGCTAAGAAGATAGTTGTGCTCTTAGAGTTTCAACCTTCAAGAGGTTCATATTCAAGCACTTGGCAACTGCATCTCTACATCTTGGTTTTCAGACTAGAATTGTTGTAATTCATGCCCAAGGTTCACACAAGGGAATCTTTTAGGGGGTACTAAGCTTTCATTTTCAAATCCTAGAAGAAAAAGAAGTAGACTCTTTCTATCACCAGTTAAGAGTCTAGAAGTAACACATACACCTTCTAGATCCCTTTCTACTCCTCTAGTTGATAGATCATAGCCTAGGGCACCATATTTTCATTTGAATAGATCACTATTTCACATAGAACTCCCTATAAAATAGGTTTTTTTCTCCCTTTAATGGTGGTAGTCCTCTTGTTTTATCTCAAAGACATGATATCCTAGTCTCTTCTCGTAAAAATCTACCAAATTTTATTGGTGAAACTTCAATTTTCCCAATAGAACATGCTTAGGAAGTTTCAAATATTTGTAATATACATGGTATTATAGAGGATGATGTTTTTGTTAGACTATTAGCTTTATCACTAAAGGAGAAAAGCCTTACAATCGTATAGAGGATTGCCACACAACTCTATCCAAAATTGGGATGAGTTGGGAGAAAGATTGTGTAAGTATTTCGAAGGTAGGAGTGACCACCTATTACTTTTCGAACAACTAACTACAATAAAGAGAGAATCTCATGAGTTTATGATAGATTTCAATTAGAGGTTCCAAAAAACATTGGATAGAATCCCTCTAGTAGTAAAACCAACTCTTGGTAATGCTTTCTTGTATTTCCTTAAAAAATTTAATAATGAAATTGCTACTACATTGAAAACCATGGGAGGGGACACTTTGTTAGTTGCTTATGAAATTTCTATTAAGGCAAAGAATACTCTAATGCAGGGAGAAAAGCTAGCCCAAAGGCCTCCAATGCCACTATTTCCTGACATGCCTACACACTAGCCTGTAATGACTCCTATCCCAACTATGACTGCATGTCAGCCTCTTGTTGTTGCTCCTTTAGCTTCCACATCTTTGAATTGGATAGATGAAATTAAGGCCATGATGCAGGCTATGATGCAAAATATGGATAAAATTATGGATCATAATTCTAATATGGATAAAAGATTTCATGATCAAAATGTAGTGATGCAAAAAATGAAAAGCAAATTGGTGACTTTGGAGAGGCAAAAAGCTCAAGGTATCAAGCCCTTTCAATCCAATCGTTAGAATCATCCATTCAATAGGTAGAAAACTATGGTCAAGCCCCATGTAACCAAAATAGACTTATGGGTAATGCAACCCCTGCAAACACAAGTACAAATCTAGTAAGGATTGTAGTTACTCAAAGTAATTTGGCTCAAGAACAAGAATATTATTTAGTTTGTAACTTTTATATGAGAAATGTATCTACCATAGATTAGAACCTTCTCAATATTTGGCTACACAAGAGCAAGGAGTAGGGAATCAATATGATGCTAATCAACCCACTATTGGTTTTCAATCCCAACTGTAAGGAGACTAAACTTTCATGAATTATTAGCTTGAAGATTACTGCCATGTAAATCATGATGGTGATGATGGCATAACTCATAACACTAGAAGAAAAATGATGGCATATCTCAATATTGTAGATCAAATAAAGAGGACCAATATCAGTCTTCCTATGTGGGATGTTCTTGCAATATCATTTCAATTGGAATTGCTAAAACAAGAATTAAAGACTATCAAAGTGTGGAATGGACCAGCTACCATGGATAGAGCAAAAATCTTTGTACAACCTACAAGGGAAGAAGAAACAAGAAAGAAGAGTAAACCTCCCCCTTTTATCTCTTTTTGATTATAGGAGACAAATTAATTCACAATTGCATGATAGACTCTGGAGCTAGTAGCTTGGCTATGCCAAAGTGTGTGGCTAATGGGCTTGGTATTCAGTATGAGCCAATGGATAACGAGGTTCTTCAGTTGGATAGTAGTTCTATTATAATAGTAAGAGTCACAAGTAAATTTGGACCCAATTTTTGACCAATGTTGGTCAAAATTTCAACCTAGGTTTGTTGCTATTTTTCTCATTGAAATTTTGACCAAATTGCAAATTGGTCAAAATTTTGAGAAATACATTCATCAAAATGTTTTTATTTTGGTTGAAACAAAAACATTTCAATGAATGTATTCGTCAAAATTTTAACCAACCTATAATTTGGTCAAAATTTTGATGAGAAAAATAACAATGAGTTTGGGTCAAAATTTTGACCAACATTGGCCGAAAATTGGGTCCAAATTTACTAGTGCGTGTTTTGAAATATAAAGATGGCATTACATGCATGCCCTAGTTTTATTGTTATATAATACATATTATTTGTTGAGCTTCCTCCACATTTTTCCATTTGCCTATCTAGGGAATTTACTAGACGAATTGGTAGCTATATTGAATTTGATTGGTCCTACATGTTCTTTAGTACTAGATATGGAACAAAAGCTTCCATAAAGGTAGAACCATTGGCCCTTAATCACATAGCAGCTTATATTCCCAGTGCCATAAATATGAATTTCACAATCCTTGAAGAATATGATGAATGCATAACTCATGAACATGCTACTCTCTTAATAGAGGTTCCAGAATATATTTTAGATGAATGGGCTAATGCTTTCCAAATAGATCCAATACAAGAAGTTGAAGATATAGGCCTTGGAACTTATTGTATATTTGAGGAGGATGCTCCTATTTCCAATCTCATGAAAGAAAAATAAGTTAAAAATGGATTGTCGAATATATATGTTCTTTGATGGCTTAAGGAAAAAAATGGTTTAGGTGCTGGTGTAGTGTCTATTTTCCCTACTTTGGAGAAACATTACTTTTCATATAGATGCTAATTTAGTTGCACTAATAATATGGTTGAGTATGAAGCCTTGATCCAAGGTATCCAACTTGCACAAAGAAGAAGTATAAAACTTTTGAAAGTATTTGGGCACAACAAGTTGGTTGTGAATGAAATCAAACATCAAAATGCTACAAAGAAAAACCTTAGCAAGTCATACAAACATAGAGTTTGGGATCTACTTGAGGGCTTCCAAGCATTCAATATTCATAGTGTTTGTAGGAGTAAAAACAAACATGTTGATAGACTTGCAACAATTAGTGCTCACTATGATATACTAAAACATATTTCTAATGAAAAGGAACAACATATTAGACTTGTTGTAAGGCTTGTTGTTCCAAACAATTGCACAAATTGGAAAATATTTGATTCTAATTTAAAAATTGTTAATTTCCTACAAAAGGAAGTAGAGTTCTTTGCTAAAAAATAGCCTAAGCTACAAAGCTGGTATGGAAATCAGATTGTATATCTTAATTCCAACAATTTTCCTAAAGGTTTGGTCACTTTAGAGGGCATATTTAACTCTGATGATCAAGAAGGAAGTAAAGGCTCAAACGTAAATGCAAGGAAGGATGACTATATGCCTATCACCATTATTGATGGGAAGATGCTTAACTTGGGAATGGTATGCATTGAGATTGAACAAGAATTTCTCATTAATTTATGTCAATAATTTAGTGATGTTATTTCTTGGATGCATGAAGACTTAAAAGGTTTTGAACCAAGCTTGTTTTAGCATACTATAGATTTAAATCATGATGAAAATCCTATTACACAAAAGCAAATGCCAGTCAATCGTAATATTGAATCATTAATGAGAAAAGATTTTCCCAATCTTATAGAGGCTAATATCATTTTTCTATTAAGAACACTTCATGGGTAGCCAATCTTATTCCTATTAGAAAGAAGAATAGAGAAATTAGATTATGTGTATATTTTGGGGACCTTAATAAGGCTTCTCTTAAAGATCACCATCCCCTTCCTTCTATGGAACAAAATTCATTCAAGATTAGTGGCTCAGAGAGGTTTTCCTTCTTAGATAGTTTTTTTTAGGTTATAACCGAGTGTTAGTCTAAGAGTTAGACCAATACAAGACAACCTTCACTACCAAATGTGGTATTTATGACTAATTAAACTACTATTTGGACTAACTAATGTAGGTGCTACATTTCAAAAAGAAATGGAGATAGATGTTAAGGGTGTGCTAGAAATTTTTGTGTTGATATATCTTGATGATATAAATGTCTCTTCAAAGCATGTAGAAGATCATTTTGATCATTTGAGGCAGGTGTTCATCAAATGGAGAGAATATGGTGCATCTCTAAATCCAAAAAAATATGTTTTTATGACTGATCAAGGAGCTTTTGGGACACATTGTGTCAAGAGATGGGCTAACAATAGATTTGGAAAAGATAGAAGTAATTCTCTATCTCCCACTTGCTAGCCACAAGAAAGGATTATAGAGTTATTTTGATAGGATCAATTGTTGTCATAAAGGTTTGTACCCTTGCCTAAAGTTTTTACCTAAAGGCAACCTTGTGAAACATGGAAACAATCTCCAAGCTATGGGACTTGAACTATGAGATTGAATCTCTGGAGAAGGCTGACTTCCTTACTATTAGGGTGCACCTAACTACTCTTTGAGAGGAATAGGGAGAAGGAATGCATGAAACAAAACTACCCAATCTAATCTAAAGGGATAATACACCAAAATAGTTTGTTTAGTCATACCTCTACATAACAATGCACTATTCATGAATATAACCTCAAAATACACTGATTTAACCTTTGTTTTAATCCAGCAGTTATACATAGATCAGGAACCAAATAAAATTCCATAAGGAAGGAACTTCACTTTATAACATTCAAAGGAAAGAATAGCTACTATTATGCAGATTAAAGAATGGAAAAAAATCACCAATAAAGGCAAGAAGGTTTTGCACTAATATTGATGAGAGAATATGGTAAAGCAAAGGATTACATTCACTCATAGAAAAAAGGGAATTATAGTAATAGAGTAGAACACTATTGCTATATAATTAGAGAAGAAAATGACTAGCCCTAAGAAGGGTTAAAAAATTTGGAAGAGATTTGATCATGGTACACATCCAAATGTAGAAAAATCATATTATTCACCAAATAGAACTTTGAGAAGATAGAAACTGTGGCCATTAATGTTTCAACTGAGTAGATGGATAACTAGGCAGTGAAGAGAATGTCCTTTGTATTTATTGATCATGGAAAATAATGAAAGTGGTTGTAGGTGATTGAGAAGATTAGATTCACCATTAAAAAAATTATCTTTCTTTGTTATTAGCATGCCAAATCAACCATGTTATCATTCAACTTGAGTCAATTTTTAGATTTCTCCATGTGGACCAATCATAAAAACTTATGTTGACTAGCATCTTTACCTTAGTCACAACTTTGTGACCTTTTATCTTAACTAACCATTTTACCTTGCAAAATCAAAAACTTAACCATCACTCCCTACTCACCACCTAAGCCTACTAAGACACAAGTCCACCTCTCATTATGTTACTATGAATAATGAGCTTGCATCTTTGGTTAGTGACATAACACAATGCTCAATTTACTTTTAATTTGACGGTCCTAAAAATGCATTGATCCCTGTCAGTACTTTGACCAATCAAAACACTTCCTTATGCCAACTCATTTGACATCCCTTTGCTTATGGCCCACAATTAAAATAGGTCTGACACATCCATGTGCTGTATCATCTCTATCTTGCTATGCATATAGATCATGCAACTTTTGATAGAAATAAAGTGACAACCCTTGATCATCTTTAAATTGGCGGTGAATAAAGGTGCATCAAGAAATTGGCCCACTTCAAAAGTTAACAAATAAAACGTTTCCAATTGTACCTTGTCTAACAAATCCACTAGCCACAAAGAAGGAAGGCCCACCAAGGATACGTGGCATGCTATTGCTACATTGCTATGACTTTTGATCTTACATTTTTCCATAGTGATATAATGATAGTTGTGGATCTAAATCTAATCGATGGTCCACCTTGTCCTTGCTAATTACTACACATGACTTAAAATGAAAAGGCCCCACCTATATGTGTGTCACATTGTCACTATGTCATTATGACTTTTTTTCATGCAACTTTTGACTTAACATAGTAACGATCATCGATCTTGGAAGATTGGATGGATGAGAAGATGTGGGCCTATTGGGATTTTTGTAACACATGACCACTTGAATACTTAGGAAATAAAATATAACCTAAGGTTTTAAATGTGTCTTCTATAACATTAGGATATTTGAATATTTGAAAAGATGACCATTGTGCATGTTTGATAGGAAAAAATTAAATTTTAGTGGGAAGGAATATATGGCTAATAATTTTAGTGACATAGAGGGGATAATAGCCTAATAAGTATATGACCTATGACTTAAAGTATCCATTGGGATATGGAGTCAAAAAACATGAAGTCTGCTTTGCAAAAAACTAGAAACATTAAAGAACTACAACCTTTGCAACTACAGTTTTTTTTACAAACCTATCTATCTCAAGAAGAACAGAGAGATAACCTATTCTTGACACTTCTTGTAAAATTGGAAGGCAACCTAATATATACAAAAAACCCTAACCCTCTCTAGAAGAATGGTTTGAGGTAAATTCCATTGACTAGAATTAGCAGGACATCACCATTGGGTTTGGATAGTTGGAAAGCATTGGCCTACTTGCAAGTAGTGATAACATAAGGTCCACTCTAGATAGCATCAAATTTGGAGTGCATTTCTAGCTTGGCTTTGTCTACATCCCACTTGAGAACAAGGTATCCCTCTCTAAAAACCCTAGCTTTGGCCTTCTTCTCAAAGCTCTTTTTGTCTTGTTGTTGATAAATTTCAAGTGTTTGCATAGCATGTTGCCTCTTTTCTTCTAGCTCCATTAATTCTTCCATTCTGACTATCATGACATCATCTTCATCTAGCTCTAAGTAATGAGCTAACTCTAGAGAGGGGAACTCAAGGGAAATATGAAGTCTAGCCTCCCTTCCATATACCAACATGAAAGAAGTGTTCCCTACTACTCTGTTAGGTGTAATTTTGTCAGCCCAAAGGGTGGTCTTTAATTTTTAGTGCCAACACCTTTGATTGTCCTTAATAGTCCTCTTCATGATTCTAATTAGGTTCTTCTTAGAAGATTCAGCTAGCCCATTGCATTTGGGATATTAATTTGAGGATGTACTCAAATATATACCATGGTCAACTACCCAAGAACAAATATGAGTCCCAACAAAAGACTTGGCATTGTTTGATATTATTGTTGAAGGGGTGCCAATTTTGGTTACAATTCCATCAAGGAACTCTACCACTAAATTCTTTGTGGCATCCTTCAAGGCTACTACCTCTATCCACCTTGTAAAATAATCAATTGTAGCTAGGATCCATTTGTGACTAGAGCTAGAAGGTGGATTGATTAGACCAATCTAGCCCCCATTGAGAAAATGGTTCATCAACCTAAATGGGATGTAAGGGAAGAGTTTTTGATCTCTATTTTACTAAGAAGAAGGAACACTATTCACATTTCCTTACATTTTTATGACAATCATGGAATAGATTTGGCCAATAATAACTAGCTCTCATGATCTTCATAGTTGTTGTTCTAGCTAAGAAATGGCCACCATCAGGACCATCATAAAACTCCTTCACCATCCTATCTATTTGATTAGGACTAATGAATCTCAATAGGGCTCCATTGAAATATTTTCTAAAAGGAATTCCATCCACCAGTAAAAAGGGATAGATTGCAATCTGTATTACCTCCTTTTGGCTCTATTTAATCCTTGTGGATATCCTCCTCCTAACAAGAAGGTTGTCATGTCTCATATCTAATTGTTTGGATTTTCATCCCCTATAGATTTCTCATTTCCTATAACTAGATCAACATTCTTAATTATTTCCTAGGTTGAAATCATCTATTCACATAGTCCTTTACCTCTTACAAGTTTGGTGATCTTGATGTATATGTTATACTCTATGACCTTAGTGATCCATCTAGCCCTCTTCTCATTGACATCCTCATTTAAAAGAAAGTCCTTCACACTTGCATGAGGAACTAAGAGTTGGATCATGTTATGTGACAAAATATTTCTAAATTTCTTTAGAGCTCTTATGCTAGAGAGCCTATTTTTCTACATAACTATATGTATCTTCATAATCCTTTAGCCCTTCACTAAAAAAGGGTATAAGTTGTTCTTCATTGGTATCATTTAGTTGTGTTAAGACAACTAATATACTTGACTTTCCTCCAAGGGTATAAAGAATGAAATCTTTATGAAAATTGGGATTGATAAGGATAGGAGCTAATGTTATTGCTACCTTAATCTCTTCAAAACTAGCTCTCCCTTCCTTTGTCCAGGTGAACATCATGTTCTTTTTTAGCATAGTTATAAGAGGCTTGACCATGATAGCAAGATTAGGAATAAATCTCCTTACAAAGTTGATTCTACCAAGGAAGCTTTGCAGCCCTTTCTTATGAGTAGGAAGTGGGAGAGAAAGAATTCTCTTTGTTCTTTCTGGATCAATAGTCAAACCCTCTTTAGACACAATATGTCTAAGAAATTTCCCTTGATTAGTGGCAAACACACACTTTCTTGGATTTAGGGATACACCATATTTTCTACATTTAATAAACACCTATCTTAGATGACTAAAATGATCTACCATATTCTTTGAGAAGATTGTTATATCATCAAGGTAGACTAGAACAAATTTCTCAATAATATTCTTGAAGGCCATCTCCATTGCCTTTTGAAAAGTAGAACCTATATTAGTTAGTCCAAAAGGCATCCTATTATAAGCATAAGTACCCCATTTAGTAGTAAATGTTGTCTTTTATCTATCAAAATATTGGATTAACAATTTATTCTAACTAGAAAACCCATGTAAGAAAGAAAATCTCTCTGAACCACTAACTCTGGACAAGATTTTTTCCATGGAAGGGAGATGATGGTGATCTTTAAGAGAAGCCCTATTAAGGTCCCTAAAATCTACACACAATCTAATTTCCTCATTCTTCTTCCTAAGAGTAACAAGGTTGGCTACCCAAGAATAATTCTTAATAGGAAAAATTATATTAGCCTCTATTAGCTTGAATAACTCCTTTCTCATCATAGGCTCAATCTTGGGGTTAACTAGTCTTTGTTTTTGTCTAACAGGTTTTACATTATCATGTAAGTCTATATTATGCTAAAAAAAACTTGGATCAAAACCCTTTAAATCATCATATGTCCGAGCAAATAAATCATTAAATTCTTGACATAAATGAACAAAATTTTCTTGCTCAACTTCAGAGCATACCTTTCCCAAATTAAGAGTCTTTCCATTAGCAATTGCATCTAGTATATGATCATCTTTGTTGGTAGCTAGATTCAAGCCTTTCCTCCTTGCCTAATCATTAGGGTTTAAGATAATCTCCAAAATGATTAGGCCTTTGGGAAATGTTTTTGAAATGAGGTTCATGATTTGATCACCATACTAGCCTTGTAGCTTAGATTGGTTGCTCTCGAAGAATTCTACCTCATTTTGTACAAAATTGACAATTTGTACGTCAGAATCAAATACCTTCCAATTGGTATTGTTCTCTAGGATTATAGTTCTTACAACCATTTTGATGTGTTTCTCCTTTTCATCCTCAACATGCTCTGCTACATCATAGTGAGCATCAATTTCTGCAAGTCTATCAACATCTCTATTTTATCTCCTAGGAAGACTCTGAATGTTGAATGCTTGAAAACCCTCAACCATATCCCATACCTTGTGTTTGTATGAATTGAGGAGGTTTTTGTTAGTGATTTTTTGACTTCTTACTTGATTAACAACCAACTCACTATCGCCAAATACCCTTAGAGCATTTATTCCTCTCTTTTGTGCAAGTTGGAGACCTTGGATTAGAGCTTCATACTCTACTACATTATTTGTGTAGATGAATTAGAACCTATAAGAGAAATTGTACTTCTCTAATTCAGGGGAAATGAGCATGAAACTTCCCCCTTAACCTATTCTTATTTCTTGTGGCATCAAAAAACATGCTTCACAATCCATCAATATCTTCTTGTGTCTTCATGAGACTAGGAATAGGAACATCCTTTTTTTATATACAATATTTGCCAAGGCCTATCTCTAGGGCTTCTTGTACTAGATCAAACTGATAAGTAGTAGTCCACTCATTCAAAATATAACCAGGCACTTCTACTAAGGAAGTAGTAGGCTTATGTGTTATGTCTCATCCTCTTCTCTAAAAATAGTACAATTCATGTTTATGGGACTTGGAGTGTAGGTTTCTATATGATTGAGGGCTAGAGGCTTTTCTCTTATGGAAGCTTTTTTTACATACCTTTTATTAAAAAATATGTAAGACCAATACAAAGAAATATAGCCACCTATTTGTGCAGTGAAATCTCTAGAAAGACAAATTGCAAAATGTGGTTTGACCCTAGCTATTGATATATCTTGAATGATAGTGCAACTAGGACACACATGCAATGCCATCTCCACTTTTTTAAAGACTCCTATAGTCTTGACAAAACTACCATCCAACTAAACCACATCCCTAACTATGGGCTCATACTTGATGCCAAGGATATTAGCTACACTTCTAGGCATTACTAAACTACTAGCCCCTGCATCTATCATGCAATTATGGACTAGTTTATCTCCTATGATCAAGGAAAAATAAAAGGGAGGAGGCTTAATTTTAATTGTTTCTCCCACTTTAATTTGCTACACCAATCTTATTGCACCTTCCTCTCTTGATGGTTGATCTTTCACCTCTATACTCTCTAGCTCCTACTATAGTAGCTTCTTTTGTGATGGTATAGTAGCAACAATATCCCATATAGAGATATCAACATTAGTATTTTTTATTTGATCTACCACATTGAAAGGTGTAGTAGATGCTTTCTCTGAAGCCTTGGGAACTATATGGATAAGTGGTTGAACATGAGAAGTCTAAGGTTCAGTAGACTTCTTGTTGTTCATATCTTGTCTCTATTGAGGAGCATCATTGGGTTGTACATTCATCACTAGCACATGAGGAGCAACACCCAAAGTTGAAGTTTGCTTAGGTGAGAGAGATTTAGCATCTTCAATAGCTCTCCTTTTACTTCTAGTGTTGTGGGCTATAGAATCATGACTAGCATGATGATGCTACTCTAAATGATGGTTCATGAAAGAACAGTAACTCTACTATTGTAAATGAGAAGTATCATTAGGTTGGGTAACCTTATATTTTTTTCCTTGTGCTTTCTCTTTTGTAGTTAATGTTAAGTAAGACTGTGCCTTTTGGCACATATAATATCCATAGGAATAGTTACAAGAAGGTCAATTGTCTTGATCTTGAGCAAGATTATTGTGAGGGACTAAAGCCCTATTAGGGTTTACATTTATAGCAAGGGTATTGTGATTGGGTCTACTATGATTGTAGGGGGCATTAATTGATTTTTATTTGAAGGCCTATTATGTATGGGACCTTGATATTGAAGTGGGGAAGGCTTATTATTTTGAACTTGTTGCTTTTCTATGGTCACCATCTTGTTACTCATCTTTTGTATCATTGAGAAGCTATCCTCTAGCTTCTTCTCCTGACCTTGCAACTTCTTGTCTATATTTTACATCAAGGAATGCATCATATATTTAATTTCATCTATTCCATTTGAAGATGTGGAGGCTAAAGGGACAATAGCAAGGGGTGGACTTGTATATGTGGTAGGGAGATCAGGGGCTAAAGCAGGTTGATGATTGGGCATATTAGGAAAGAAGGGCATTGGAGGTCTTGGAGCTAACTTTCCCCCTTGCATCATGATATTTTTTGCCCTTATAGGAATCTCATAAGCATCTGGTAAAGTATCCCCTCCCATAGTTTGTATTGTGGTAGCTATGTCACTTTTAAAGGCTCTAAGGTAATGTAAGAAAGTATTATCAGGGGAAGGCTTTACTATAGTAAGTATTCTATCCCATGTATTTTGAAATCTATAATTAAAATTAGTCATATATTAATGGAGTGCTCTCTTGATAGTTGTTAGCTACTCTAAAAGTGATAGGTGATCACTTTTTTCCTCAAAATTCTTGCAAAGTCCTACTCCTAACCCATCCCAATTAGTAATAGAGTTATGAGGCAAACCTATATACGATTGTAGTGTTTTCCCTTTTAAGGATGAATCTAGAAGCATATCAACAACATCATCTTATGTAATACCATGTATATTATAGGCATTTTAAATCTCTTGAATATTCTTTATAGGAGAGATGGAGGTTTCACCGATAAAATCAAGTATACTTTTGAGAGCTAACACTGGGATATAATGTCTTTGAGCCAAGAGGAGAGGACCCCAATCATTAAAGGTGGAAAATTCATGTACTCTAGGCTATGCCATATGGAATAATGATCTATTCAAATGAGAGGATGGAACCCTAGGTTGTGACCTATCAATACGGGGAGTGGAAAGAGATCTTGAAAGTGTATGTGTTATTGCTACACTCCTAACTGGTGATAGAGATAATCTACTTGTTTTTCTTCTAGGGTTTGAAATGAGAGCTCAGTGTATTGAAAATTAGCTCTAGAAGATTCCCTTGTGTGAACCTTGGGCATGAATCATAATAAATTTGGTCTAGAAACATAAATAAAAATTTGGAGTTGCCAAGTACTTGAAAATGAGCCTCTTAAGGCCTTAAAATATAGAGAGCAACATTATCTTCTCAGCATGTATTTGAAGTTCTTTTCTTTGACACTAGTGAACTTAAAATGCTTCAATATGAGAGTCCCACTAAGCTTGCCAAAAATAGTTGTCACAAAATCTTGCACCCTTGCCTAAAGTTTTTACCTAAAGGAAACCTTGTGAAACATGGAAACAATCTCCAAGCTATGGGACTTAAACTATGAGATTGAGTCTCTAGAGAAGGTTGACTTGTTTACTATCAAGGTGCACCTAACTACTCTTTGAGAGGAAAAGTGAGAAGGAATGCATGAAATAAAACTACCTAATATAATCTAAAGGGGTGATACATCAAAAAGTTTGTTCAGTCATATATTTGCCTAACAATGCATTATTCATGAATATAACCTCAATATAAATTGATTTAACCTTTGTCTTAATCCAATAGTTACACACATATCAGGAACCAAATAAAATTCCACAAGGAAGGAGCTTCACACTATAACATTCAAAGGCAAGAGTAGATAATATTATGCAAATTGGAGAATGAAAACAAAACACCAATAGAGGAAAGAAGGTTTTGCATTAATTTTGATGGGAGAATAAGATAAAGAAGAGGATTACATATTATTAGATAAGAAAATTACCAACCTTAAGAAGGGTTAAAAAATATACTTTTATAGTTCAAGAATAACTCAAATAACTTCTACCCTAATGAAAAACTCAACAACTATTTTTAAGATTACAGAGAACAATCACTACAAATCTGGAAGAGATCTGATCATGGTACACATCCAAATGTAGGAAAATCATATCATTCACCAAAAAGAACATTGAGAAGATAGAAATGATGTCCATTAATGTTTCAACTGAGTAGATGGATAACCAGGTGGTAAAGGGAATGTCCTTTGCTTTTATCAAGCATGGAGAATGATGAAAGTGGTTGCAGGTGATCAAGAAGATCAAATTTGCCATTAAAAATAGTCTTTCTTTGTTATCACTATGCCAAGTTAGCCATGTCATCAATCAACTAGAGTCGATCTTTAGGTTTTTCCATGTGGACTAATCATACAAACTTATATTTACTTGCATCTTTACCTTAGTCATAGCTTTGCTACCTTTTATCTTAACTAACCATTTTTCATTGTGAAACCACAAACTTAACGGCCACCTAGACCTACTAAGACATGTGTCCACCTATCACTATGTTGCTATGAATAATGACCTTGCATCTTTGTTTAGTGACATAACAATGATGCTCCATTTAATTTTAATCTAATGGTCTTGGAGATATATTGATCCATGTTAGTACTTTGACCAATCAAAACATTACCCTATGCCAACTCATCTAACATCCCTTCACTTGCAGCCCACAACTAAAATTAGTCCCACACATTTATGTGTTGCACCATCATTATCTCAATATGCATATTCATCGTGCAAATTTTGAAAGTGACAAAGCGACAACCCTCGATCATCTCTAAATTGATGGTGAACAAAGGTACATTAAGAAACTAACCCACTTCAAAAGGTAATGATTAAAACCTAACCAATTGTACATTGCCTAACAACTCCACTAGTTATAGAGAAGGAAGGCCCATCTGGGATACATGGGCGGCTGTCACTATATCACTATGACTTTTGATCATACATTTTCCCATAGTAATATAATGATAGCTATGGATCTAGATCTGATCGACAGTCCACCTTGTCCTTGTTCATTACTATGCATGAATTAAAAGGAAAAGGCTCCACTCAGATGTGTTTCACATTGTTTCTATATTGTTAAGAGTTTTTGTCATGCAACTTTTGATAGTGACAAAGCGATAATCATTGATCTTGGAAGATTAGATGGATGAGAAGATGTGGGACTACTGGGATTTTTATAATGTGTGACCACTTGAAGACTTAGGAAATAAAATATAACCCAAGGTTTTAAATGTATCTCTTATAACATTAGGACATTTGAATATTTGAAAAGATGACCATTGGGCATGTTTGGTAGGAAAAACTCAAATTTTGGTAGGAGAGAAAATATGGCTAACATCAAATTTTTGAGGAGGTTCATCCTTGATCTTGCCTCTATGGTGAAGCCTCTTACAACCATGTTGAAGAAGAATATGATCTTCACTTGAAACAAGGAAGGAAAGGCCATTTTTGCAAAGATCAAGAAATCAATTGCATCAGCTCCCACTCTTATCAATTTCAAATTTGATAGGGATTTCATTATTTATTCTCTTGAAAGAGAATCAAATATATCAATTGTTTTAACATAGTTAAATGAAGAGAGTTTGGAGCAACCCATTGCCTTCTTTAGTGAAGGGCTTAAAGACTATGAGAGCAGATATAGCTATGTCTATAAGAAAGTTCTTGTTGCTGTAAAGGTTCTCAAAAATTTTAGACATCTTCTAACCCATAACAAGGTCCATCTCTTAGTTCCACATGCAAGTGTAAAGGAGTTCCTTGTGAATAAGGATATCAATGAAAAGAGAGCTGGATGGATCACTAAGGTCATGGAATATGATATTGAAATTAAGATCACCAAGCTTGTGAGAGGAAAATGATTTTATGAGAAAATGGTCTCATATTTTGAGACACTTGAGGAGGCTATCCTCTTAATACAAGATGATCAACTAGCAAAGAATGAAAATCAGAATGATTGGTTGCATGAAATGACTACATTCTTAGTACAAGGAAGATATCTGCAAGGCCTAAATAGAGATAAGAGAAGATAATTTAGATTATAATCTATTCATTATGTCTTGGTGAATGAAATATTATTTAGGCATGATTCTAATGGAGTCTTATTTAGGTGTATCAAAACAGATCAGATCAATAGGTTGTTAAAAGAGTTCCATGATGGCCCTATTAGTGGTCAATTCTTGACTAGCATTACAACAATGATGATAATGAGGGCTAGTTATTATTGGCCAACCTTATTCAATAATTCCCATAAGTGGGTGAAGAAGTGTGAAAAATCTATCTTCTTCTCAAGAAAACAAAGATTAGTTTCCCTTCATCTTCACCCTATTTAGGTAGATCAACCTTTGTCTCAATGGCATTTGGATTTCATTGGTCCAATAAACCCGCCCTCTAGTTTTTGTCACAAATGGATATTCGTAGCTATAGATTATTTCATGAGATGGATAGAGACAATAGCTTTGAGAGATGTAATAGAGGCTTCAATGGTTGAGTTCCTTGATGGAATACTGACTAGATTTTGCATTCCTTCAACCATCATATCAAATATTGCTAAATCTTTTGTTGAAACTCATATATGCTCTTGGGTTGTTGAACATGAAATATGTCTGAGTACTTCCTCAAATTATTATCCCTGAGGAAATGGCTTGGCTAAATCATCCAACAAGAACCTCATCAGGATAATAAAGAGGTCAATTGAAGATAATTAGAGGTGTTGGGATGCCAAGTTGAGGATTGCCCTTCGGGTTGATAGAATTACACCCAAGAGAGAAATTGGGAACTCACCCTTCATATTGGTATATGGATTGGAAGTAAGGCTTCCTATTTCACTTGAGCTCCACTCTCTTGAACTAGCTCATCCATTGGATCTGGTTGAGAATGATGCTATGATAGTCAGGCTTGTTCAGGTAATGGAACTAGATAAAAAAAGAAAACAAGCTATGCATACACTTGAGGCACATCAGCAACAGGTCAAAAGAAGCTTTTAAAAGAAGACTAAAAATATAATCTTCAAGGAAGGATACCTTGTCCTCAAGTGGGATGTTGATAGAGCCAAGCTAGCTAGGCACTTCAAATTTGATGCTATGTGGACTGGCCATACATTATCACCAACTACAAAGAGGCCAATGCTTTTAGCTATATAGGCCTGATGGTGAAGTTATTCCAATCTTGGTCAATGGGATTTAGCTTAAACCTTCCTTCTATAGGAAGTTAAAGGCTCTATATACATATTAGAGTAGTTTCCTTGCTTTCCAACAAGTGCACAATCATAATTTTCTCATTTTGGAGTTGTTCCAAGCTTTTCAGAGCTCACCAAAGCTTTTGTTTTTTGCTTCTTACAAATTTGTGAAGTTGCTGGTGGGATAGTGCATCAATTCTTAGTAGTGACTCCATGCCTAATATATTTCTTAAGGCCATTGATCTATGTTTAACAGGAAAGCATCCCCTTTGAGTGACAAAGATGTTGGCCATTTTTGGCCCCATTCAGCCCATCATCAATAACTAATCAAAGATATCTTCAATTGGGCATTTTCTTTATTGTGAGTTAACATGTGATTTGGCTAGGGTTAAAATTTCATGTTAACTTGATCTCTTCATGAACCAAGTTGGCTCAGTCACTTCATTGACTAAGATAGTTTAGTTTTTTCTTTGATCGAGTGATCCTAGTTTCCTCATTTACTGAGTTGTAGGTTAACATGCGCATCTACAGGGGAATTAACATTTCATGTTAACCATTTTCTCTATTTCAATAAGTGAATTTTATTTCTTCTAAAAAATAAAAAATTTACATGGTACCTACTCCACCAAGCATTGGGAAATGTGCTAATTGACATATTTTTGTCACATAATCGATCTTTTCTTGCTGGGCTTCCTTTGATCCAATGGTACTCATATTTTTGTATCATTGCTTGGGCCTTTTATGGGGATACTATGGTCATTAGATTTAGATGCATCTTTGGGAGATTCTTTCCTTCATCCCAACTATCTATTTTATATAAGATGAGCTTGATTGATAGCAATTTTTTAATCATGCATTAGGGATTTTTCTTGCAGCATCTGAGTCATCTCATTCAAATTAAGACATCTACATCAATGGTCACCTTTTTTGAGGCAGATCTAATTTTTTTCATGCAAGTCAACTCTATATTTTTGTGTTAGGTCAACATTGCATGTTAGATCCCATCTTGCATTTTTTGACAGTAGTGCAAATTATTTTGTTGTGGCCTTTCTATGTTTCAAGGACTACTCATTTAATGTAGATTGAATCCTTAATCTTAATAACACCATGTTGTTGCACCTCTATTCTTATTTAATGATGTTTGCAAGGGATGATGGTCCTTTTAGTCACCGAATGTTTTCTTTGGCCCTTCCTCTCACTTCCATGAATCAAGTGATAATGGAAATCAGATCTCTTTTTTATTCTTCATTTATTATGCACCTTGTAATCTCAACTCTATTGTTGTTGGAGTTTGATCTCAAGCTTGTATTTGGGTTATGCCTACACCCCATAAAGGTAAGTTTTGTTGTTGTTCTTAGGATCTCTTTTATATGATATTTTGTAGATTTATTCTCTACAAATGCTCTTGCCTCTTATGTTAGAAATATATAATACTAAGAGGGGGGGTGAATCAGTATCCTAGAAACTTTTGTCCACCACAACTGAATATTGTTAAATAATTTATAACTTTCATATGAAATTAAACCAACAATGCTAAATAATAAATATAACCATACATATAGAGAGCTCATAACATTATTATTTTTTAACTAAGGAAATCTTGGCCAAGCAAAAACCCTAGTGGGGATTATACCCACAAGATGATTCACTAAACAATAGGATCATGTTAAGGATTTGACCCTATTAGTAGTCTATGAAGTACATATAGTGTCTCAGGTCCTTCTTAGAAGCCTCAACCTATTAGGAGTTGGTGGATCAAATACAATGTATGCAACAAGAGCCTACTTCCTTAATGTGCAATTATACAATTCAGTTCTTCACAAGAATAGATATACATACAATACTTTTTGTTAGCCATATTTCACACTTTCTTTGATCATACATTAGATGTAGTTCACATATCATCTCATCAACTTCACATCAATCACAAATATTGCATAGATCATACATATTTCACAAAGATCTCACACATATCAGACACTTATCTTTGCAAGATAAGATCTTTACTAGTACCTTTTGTATTAATAATTCACTATTTAGTTTGCCCTCATGCTTTCACATGCTTGGCATAATATAAAATAACTTATTGAATAATATTTTGGGCCCATTTTCCATTGCACCAAAAGCCATGGCTATCACCTGTGGGTAGGGGAGTGCGTCGCATCACCCAACATAATATCCACATACTTGGCTCATCATGACAATAATTATTTTATCACCAAAATAATTCCTCAAGTCATACAATCCAATTCTCTACTATTCTTTGGTCTGCACTATTTAATACTCGTATTGGTATTTCAATCATAAGTTGCATCATGCTATCCATGCACAACTGCACATTAGTACATGTCATCATAACATTGTCATAGAACTTTCCTCAACTATGCATAAGCTAGCTCTTAATGAGTTGATTGTACCCATCACATCTTCTCTTTGTGTTGCATAAATGAAATGTTGAATACATATTGCCATAAATGAAAATAATCAAAAAATCTATCTGACCATATTGCCAATAATCTCCCCCTTTAGCATTGATGGAAACATTTGGGAAAATTGGCTAAGTCCCAAAATGTTGTCATACATAACCAAAAATAATAAAAGTAACTATACAAAATTTCCTTCAAAACACAACAATTTTATTCATGTTTTGATGGATCATTACATTCCTTATATCTCCTTTACATTGATACATAAGTACATAAGTGTACTCCCCGTTACATGTACAATACAAGTTTCCTTCTATGTATTACCCCCCCTTGACATCAATGGAAAAGGTGTGAAAAATCATATTCTCAAAAATTGGGTGACCTGCTACTGATCAACATGCTATCCTGGAAAAATAATTTGCATAAACAAGATTAAGCCTGTTTACTTCTTTCTTCTAGTTATCCTTCACTGAATTAGAAATCTTGATTGGTGCATATAGTGCATAGGATGCCACTTCAACTACACTCAAGTTGGTATATAAAAAATTATCATACAAAGACTTTGCCTTAAGACATTCGTCCAGTTGCCTCTACAAAGTAGTCATCTTAGGTGACAAAATTTCTCTAAGACTAGATAATCTCTTTGCTACCTTTTCTTTATCAGATTCCAAGCCTCTGATCACACTATGGATATTCTCTACTTCTATTCCACACTCTTCAATGTTGGTTTTTGGGAATAGTAACTTTGTAGTGAGTGATTCAAGTTCACTCATCTTACACTTTATTTGACTATCAAAGTTAGTCAGGTATTTGAATGACAGTGTGCACTATCCATACAATCTCTTCCCTTCATCAATGTGATTTCTAAGCTCTTTGATGCTTCCATCAAGTGCTATTAAGTCATTTCTCACATTAATACATACTATACTAAATAGTGATGCATCATGCTTTGCATATGCTTGCATTGAACCTACTTCTTCTAAAGTTGTGAAATCTTCATCAAGGATCTTCACCAACTCCTTGGCCTTTACTTGTAAGTCTAGATTAGCTATAGTTGTGTTGACTATCTTCTATATTCTATCCAAGACTTCAGTAAGTGTCTTCTCTAAAAAATTTGCTAATTTATTCTTTTCAAATAGCTTGCTCAATGAGCTCATTAATCCTTTCTAATTATCATCATTATCTAATGGTACCGATACTTCTACTAATGCTATGATTGGAGTTACTATAGGAATAGGTGTAACTACTTTTAGTTTTTCCTTCTTCTTCTCTTCCTCATCTTTCTTCTTCTCTTCTTCCAATCTTTTTGCTTCTTTCTTCCTTTTTCTTCTCTTCTTCTATCTTCTTTCTCTTCTCCTCTTCTTCTACTCTCTTTACCTCTTCTATCCTCTTTATTTATTTCTTCTTCTCTTCTTATTCATCTTCATCAAAACTAGAGTATATTTTTATATTAATGATATTGCTAATAATATTTGCTCCATATCTTGTAGAAGGATTCTCCTTTGCATTTACAATTATGTGTGTACTATGCACTTGCATGGATTCAGTAACCATAACAATATGAGGTGGTGAGAGTGCCTATTGTTTCTCTTCTACTTTTCCCTCATCATTTGATGGTGTTTTTGCTTCCATAGACACTGGGCTATCAGGCTTGGACTATGTACTCACCTTAGGCATTATAGTCATCAATTTAAAAAATTGCCTCCTATGTCTCCTTGCTAACATCTTTATAATTTCCTCCCATTAGAAGAATTTCTCTTCTTTTGTTCCTTAGCAAGGGTTCAATACCCTTCAAAATTTTGTTTGAGTCCTCCTTAGAGTCAACTTCACATAGTTTATTTATCATTGAGATCCTCAAATTCAGATCTTCTAATACTCTCTTCTCCTTGTTTATTAGCCTATTATATAGGTCTTCAGGTATCTTATTCTAAATATTCTCAAACTTCTCATTTCTTAAAATCATGTTTCTTACAATAGCATTTTCTAATTACCTTCTATCCATATTGCCATATAGATCATAATACTTGTTTAATTATACAAAATTATTATCATTAATTATTTGCATTTTTGGTTTCCATGCTCTCTTTCTAGCTATTTTTTTCCCTTCCAAAGCATCTTATACTACTGGTGTATCTCAAACTTTATCCTTAGAACTTTTAGATTCACTAATTTACATTGCTTTCCTTCTCTTAAGTGGTCCACTGGTGGTCTTCTTGACCCTTTTCTTTGATGATTGTGTAGGTTTTTGCTTAAGCTTCACCAATCTCTCTTATTTCCTCCACACTGTAGGTGCTTCCACCTCTTTCTACCTCCTTGTCTAATCATTTCTTTTTCTCAAAGGTTGCACTTGTGCAACTATTGCATATGGTACAATAGGGACCTGCACACATGGTTGTGCTATTATCACACCTTCTAAAGGTCCTATAACAACAATAGGAGTTATTGCTAACACTTTAGGCTTTTTTCTTGCTTTCATTTTAGGCACAATGCCTTTGACTTAATTAAATTCCTCTCTAGACATGCCTAATTCCTTGAAGATGGAACCTATTACCTTTTCCACTTTATTCTTGCTTTCCTTGCTATGAAGTTCAGAGTGAACTATTCTCATTTACTCCTCATAGGTCCCCCATCTAGGGCATTTAGTTTCCTCTAATTGAAGTATGATCTATACATACCCTTCTATGAGATCTACACTCATCTCATAACCCATGGGTTCAATGAACTTACACCTTGATACCACAACTTCCATACAAGTGTTACCTATCTTGTTCTTCTCTAATAAATTTACTATTGTTGTATCAATTTTATAGGATCTGCCTTCATCACATAGGTCTTCAATGCTTTATTCCTCATATTGGGTGTCATTTTTTTGAATTTTCATCTCCTTTCTTCACTTTATGGATTTATTCAATTGCTCATTTGTAACCTTGACTTGGTCAAATTAAAGATGCAAATCAATCTTTTGATTTTCAATAACCCTTCCCAACTTGTAGGCTTTCATCTATAAGATCATTAATTCTCAAGTGGTTAGACTTCTTCTTAGATAACTTAGCAATGATACCAATTATTGGAAATATAAGAGGGAAAGTAAGATATTGAGAGGAGGGTGAATTAGGATCTATAAAACTTTTAACAACTCCAAAATAAACCATATTTGATGTCTTTACCATAAACCCTTATCTTGACTTAACCTTATACCAAATCAAGGATTCATTACAATGTAATATTAGATCTAACATCTAATAACATTATTAAAACATATAAGAAATAAATCAACACATAACAAAAATATTTAGTAACACAAAAACCCTCCAAGATGAAGGTAAAACTGCGATGGGGATGACACCCACAAAATCTTCACTATTATAGAAATAAAGTATGTCTATTAGGGATACAAATTTTGATCACTTCTAATGATCTACCCTATGAAGGTTTTGTCATGTTAAGATCTTAAAATAATTTTTCAATCTACCTTGATTAAAGGATTTTAACTACACAATTAAGTGATCACTCTAAAAGATTTACATAGCTATGATAGGACCACTCTATTAAGATATTTTCCTTGAAACACCTATGAAAATTTATCAATATCTTGATCTTTTGGTATGCCCTCTAAATGTTGATGATAGATCACCTCTCTATGATAGATCTTCAATAGTTTTTCTCTACACTACTTGGTCACCTCACTTTACCTTAACACTTCTAAATCCACCTTCAACTTCACATCCAAACTTCTAACTCACAACCCTGAATAATTAGGTCAAAAACCCTCCTTAAATAGTTATTTAGTGAAGCTTCTAGATCATGATCAATGATCTAGATTCATCTTTTTTTCATTTAGTCCTTCTAATTTTATGATTGGTTACTCACCTCATATAGGGATTAATGATCCTTAATTACACATGTAATTAACTCCTTGATCATGTTAAAGTTGTAGCTTCAGCAATCTAAGATACATTATTATTGGTAATTCATTATTTCCTATATATATATATATATATATACATATCTTTGTGTGTGTGTGTGTATTCAATTAATAATAATATATACAATTTATATTGTTAGAGCTAGGTTTTTGTTGCAGTAAAAGACCGATCTATCAATGCTTGATACAACCACTTAACTTATAGTAAACAAGACATGATTAAGCCCTTGTCATAAATCCCAAGGGGAGCATTAAACAAATTTCTAACATATATAGTATATAATATAAATATTATATTATATAATATATATACATATATATTATACTAATTATTATTATGTAATATATGTATTAATTAAATGTTGATTAAAAGAGACATGTCTCCTCTCATATTTATATGAGATCCAAATTTGCATTTGGAACATATCTATAACAATGGAAATATAATTACATTTGTATAAATGATTCATGTTCTTAACAGATCATAAAAATACACTTCTATCTCAACAAAAATGTCTTACATCAATGTTTGTTTCATTCCAAACATATATACAAAAAATTTTACTTGGCACTAATAGCTTCTTGATGCTCTCTACATACTAATTCTTCATGTTGTCCCTTACCTTAACTATAGTCAACTTTAACTAACTTTCTTGGCCTTTGTATCACTCAGCTCATATGTTGCCTCCTAGATAATTTGGAAACCATTGGAGTACTTAGCAACACTTGGATTGCTTAGCAATAACTACTACTCAAAAATAATTGATTATATAGAACTTCTCATACATCACTTGGGCTTTATAGAATCACTTGGTCGCATTGTTGACCCAATAAATTTACCTTTTGAATGACTAAGTGTTTTGCACTAACTGAAAATACTAAATTTCCTTTAGGGTCAACAATGCCATGTAGAAATAATTTGGGGAGAAATTGTGTCAAAGAAAATGAAAAAAATTGACCTCCAAGTCTAATTATATTTGACATCACAAAACTAGAAAAATGAAATAAATGGTTACAAGAGTGGGGAAGAGACAAAAATTAATAACATCATATGAGAGAAGAAAAATGAGAGGTTAAATCGTTACTCCTAAAGTTTAACCACAATGACAAGAAGTAGAAGGAGAAGGAAGTGGTAAGAAGAAAGCTTCATGGAAACCAAGAACTGAGAATCTAAATGATTCTATATTAAATAAAGGAAATCTTAAGAATCTCAAGAAATTTTATGACAGATACCCTCTATATGAGAAAATAAATTTGGATGTGATAGTAATTGAATACATGATCAAATTCAAGAAACCTCTTCTCACAATCCATGGTGAATTACCCAAAGAATTATATGAAAGATTGAATGAGGAGAGGATGAGGATAAAGAAAAAATAATAATTTGAGAGAAGAAGTTGTGAGAAAATGCTACAATGTGAAGAATGATGCATAAATAGAAAGAATCCACTTGTGTGTGACATGATGAGAGTTATAAGAAATATGAGAGGATTAAAAATCTTGTAAATCATATTCTTAGTGAGCCTATTAGTATAGCCTATATATATAAAGCTAGAAATTAAGAGGTTACATCTTCACCTATAGTAGAACCACCTAGCACACTAGTGATGGATATTCCTATGGTAGCATCAAATACTTTATAAGATAGAATAATGTTGAATGTGTCTAAGTACACACAAGAAGAAAAAAATATGGTGATAGGGGAAGGAAAAAAAAAACTTCAGCTCCTACTTCTAGAGAGATAGAAGAAAAGGAAGAAGGAGACACTATAATGGTAGAAGAAATAGTAAGCAAGGAAATAATAGTAACTATGAAGGATCAATTTTTGAGACTCCATATATCACGGTTGATGATTAAATAATGAATATTGATAGCACAAACATGATAGTCGATGAGATAGAGGATCCATTTAGGGATCAAGATAATATTGTTGACAATTTGGCCACATAAATCTTAGTTAATTTTCCTAGCTCTAATAAGGAAGAGGATGTAGAAATGAAAGTAGGAAAAGAAAAGAAGGATGAGAATTTATCCACGTTAGTTGAAGTTCTCAAGAATATAGACCCAAATGTACAAATTTATTGGAGGATAATTGTACAAGAAACATCATCATTTGCACTCCAGTTGAGACATACTAAAATAGAAGAGAAAACCATTTAGTAGGTAGATGAATTGGAATAGAAAGAGTACACTATAGAATAAAGGTTGAAACCTTAGACCCTGCAACCAAAAAAGAAAAATATTAGTCAAAGAATGCAACATTAGTTGGTAACACCAATCACGGATATAAGCAAGGAAACTCCTAGTTTATCAAAATCTCTAGTGGAATCAATGATAGAAAGTATGATGAGCATTATACCACTAGCAATAGTAGAAGACCCTAAAATTGAAATGTTTGGTCAGTTATCAACATTTTCCACCTGTCAAATTGTTGAAAAGAGTAAGGGAATCAAAAGTACTCAAAAAATTCTTGAGAAAATGATAGATAAAATGTAAAGTTTGATAAATGTTTAGATTAGTGAGAGTAATCCTCAAAAGAATTAGAAGAATTTGATAATCATTTAAGAAATTGGTAGAATTTTCTACAGTAAATTCCCAAGTTGAACATGATGAAAATATTTTTAGTAAAGTATGCAAGAATGTCAAACTTGATTCAGAAAACTTAGACACCTACATTAAAGAATTAAGAAGGTGTTTCTATGAAGAAAAATAATTATATTAGAAATGTTCTTTCTCACATAATTACATTCAGAACTACACCACAAAGATTAGAGAGAAAGAAGATGACTTGAAGAATGTGATAAGTGAGATAAGAAATGCAAATGTGATAATTCATTGACTTGGAGTAAAGAATTAGTAAGATTGTGATGAGCATAAATTATTGGAGGAAATTGAGGAGAGGATACTATAAATATTCTCTTTATTGAGAGAACATTTATCATTAAAGATAGATCCAGTACAAAAGCATCTTGATAATTTTCTAAATGCCAAAGTATCATATGAACATTTTGCCTATCCAAACTTCTAAGCTACTAAATTGACATCTTATGGTTTGTGCACACTTATCATTGTATCTAATTTAGTTAAATATGCATGGAATAAAGGTTTGATCATCTTGAAGAGTAGTTTTACTAGTTGAATCACATTGCTAACTAGTCCATTAGCACATTGAAGGTAAAATCAAAAATTTGACTTCTATATAGCTTTTAACTCAACTTTGTCATTGATGTAAAAGGGGGAGTGTAGTGTATGGAAAATTGTATATGCAAAGATATAAGGTAGATTCTAGACTAAGGGGGAGTATTTATAAGATGGTCTATGACAAAAATATCCACATTTTGAAACTTTTGTATGGTCCTGTAAAGAACTTCACAATTTTAGGACTTAGCCAATTTTACCATATGTTTCCATCAATGCCATAGGGAACAATTGTTGGAATTTTTGCTAAGAGGTGAGTATGAAAATATATTAAGGTTTTCATTTATGGTAACATATTATTCTTATTCAGTCAAAATATTATGTAGACACAATTTTGGTTTGAAGGCTTAGAAAATTATATAATTATTGTAAAGGATAATTATTAGTAGAGGCACATTTTTGGTTTATGAAGTTTATAGATAATGAATTGGCACACGTGCACTTATGGAAGCTAGAAAATGGTATGATGGTCATATATCTTAGAGAACAAGTCATCATGTGATGTAAATACATAGTTATTAAGGTTTTACTAGTCATAGTCATGTACAGGTAGAATAGGATGGAGTAAATGAAATGGTAATTTGTGTTAAGGAATTATTTTTCTTACCAAAAAAATTACTTAAATAGTTAGGGGTGATATCATATATGTTAACCCTAGCTTACAAAAAGTGAGTTTTTCATTTTGGGATATGCGTGAAGACATGAAGGCTGACAAGAAAAAATAACTTGGTATAAAGGACAAAGTTTTGGATGCAAAGTTTTGTGATGTCTTTAAACATTAAAATGCATTTTCTATATGACTTTAACTTTATGTTAGAGAAGAGAATTTACAATATATGTTAAGTTGTGTATAGAGAGCTACGAAGGACAAATTTGATATTGCAAATATCAACCTTGTCAAAAGCTTTATGTATCTATTTCTTTTGTGTGCAACCTATATTATTGTAACTACATGTTTGGGAAGTGGGCTCATCTTGCATACATTTTGTAATTTTAATAAAAATCCTAACAAGGTTGGGAATTCTAACAAATCATGTTTCTCTAACAAGCATAGAAACACTAAACGGATATAATAGACTCCTAATAGGAACAATATTTTTCACAAGATAATTTTGTTTAGTGGATCATTTTGTGGGTACCATTCCCACTAGGGTTTCCCTAGTTAACAAATAATAGTGTTATGAGTTGCATTGTGTTATTTGTATATTTAATTTTCAGTTTAATCACATGTGCATATTTCAAGATTGTAAAAACTATCCATAGTTGAGCAAAAGTTTGTGAAATATTGTTCAACCCTTACCCCATTTTGTATTTCTGATTTCTAACATGGATATCATCATATTAGAATTAGAGAAGGAAATGAATGGAAGACTTCTTTCAAAACAATAGAAGGTTTTTTTGAGTGGTTGGTTATGCCTTTTGGTTTAACTAGTGCACCAAATACTTTTATGAGGTTTATGAATGATGTTTTAAAGAAATTCATGGGTGAGTTCATGATTGTGTACCTTGATGATATTCCAATATTCAGTAAGACTAGAGAAGAATATTTTTTACATATTAGGAAAGTGTTAGAGACATCGAAGGAAGAGAAGTTGTTGATTAATTTTTAAAAGTGTTCATTCATGAAGGAGGAGATTATTTATATGGGGTTTTTTATTTATGCTGATGACTTGAAGATGGGTCCTAAGAAAGTTAAAGAAATTCTTAAGCAACCTAGACCTAAGAATGTAGGTGAAGCTAGATCATTTCATGATTTGGCTACTTTTTACTAAAATTTTATCATAAATTTCAATTCAATTCATAAAGCTATGATTGAGATAATGTGAGGAGATAAAAAATAATTTAGCTAGACACATTGTGTTGATAAGAGTTTTGAGACTTTGAAACAAAAGGTTGTTGAATTAATTGTATTAGATTTTTCTAATTTCAATAAGGTGTTTCAAGTAGAATGTGATGCAAGTGGAATTGCAATTGGAGCTATGTTGAGTCAGGAAGGTAAACCTTTTTCTTTCTTTAGTGAAAATTTTAATGATGTTAAAAAGAAGTATTTTGTGTATGATCTAGAATTATATACTATTGTTCAAGCTTTGTAGAAGTAGAGACATTATTTTGTAGCTGAGGAGTTTTTGTTGTATATTGGTCATAAGAATTTACAATATTTGAGAAGTCAACATAAATTGAATCAGAGGCATATGAAGTGGGTTAAGGATTTGTGAAATTTCACATTTGTGATCAAGCTCAAAAGTGGAGTTACTAATTGAATTATAGATACATTGAGTAGAGATCTTTAATGAATGAGATAAATATTTGAGTTCTTGGTTTTGATGAGATGCAAATTTGGAATGAAAATGGTCCTGATTTTTCTATGTCATAGAGAGTGTGTAAAGCACCAAATGTTTTAGATCAATTGAGTAAGTATGAAGATTATTTAATTCAAGAAGGTATGTTGTTCAAAGGAACTCATTTATTTATGTCAAGGGTATCTAGGAGAACTAGTTTGATAAAGGAAAATCATAACAGTGGGTTGGCTAGACATTTTGGATTATATCCACCTATGCTAACTCTTAAGAAACCCTAGAGTGATATCAGCATGGATTTTTTTCTTGGTTTACCAAGGACAATGAGAGGGATGGATTAGATATATATATATTTATATATATATATATATTTGTGGATAGATAAGAAAAAATCAAATGTTGTGCATATTGCATAATTTTTTTGTAAGGAGGTTGTCAGATTGCATGGTTAATAAGGAGCATTATCTCTAATAGGAACAATAAGTTTTTTAGTTATTTCTGGAAGACTTTGTGAAACATGTTGGATTTTGATTTAAAGTTTAGTTCTACTTTCATCCATAGATTGATGGGTAGACAAAAGTTGTAAATAGAAGTTTGGGTAATTTTTGAACACAAGACAAGGTAGAAGAATCCCCAAAGGAGATTCCCTAGCCCCCAACAAATAACTACATAGTAGAAACACAAAAAAATCAAAGATATGATAGAAAATCACAAAACTTTATTTATAAATATATTTTTTTACAAGTAATATGCCTCACTATAAGGCCTTCTAGATTAGGACCAAATACAACAACAATTACAAAATAGTTCTGCAAGATCCCTTAAGATACGATCTAGACCCTAGCTAGTTGAGATCCACACTCTGGTAGAAACATGTAAGGAAGATCTAAACTTGTGCTCACAAGACCACCAAAAAATCTTCTAGTTTTCCAAGCCTTAGCCACTAGCCCTTCAAAGTTTTCTCATCCACTTCATCCTCTTCTCCAAGCTGGTGGATGATAACCAGAATCATGCTCTAAACTACCTCACATTTGGTGCTCTATCCATAGACTTAGGAAATAATCACTCTTCAGCTACTCTCTATTCTCATTTCTCTGAATGAATTAATGCCTAAAGATTCCACAAGACCCCTTACTTATACCCAACTAAGCCAAAATTTGACCTAGAAATTACAAAATTAAATAAACCCCTTACACTAAATGCATATTTAAGCCACAAGTTAGATAAAAAAAAACATTAAATACAAAATATTAACCCTTGTGTTATCCCATAATTAATATGCAATAAAAACATGAAATACTTAGGACAAGCCCCAAGTTTACAACCATGATTTAAATGGACATAGGAGAGATAACCAAGACCACACATACGTCCAAAAAAACTCCTAGATCAATATATGTCATGATCACATGCTACATGCATTAAATGCACCAAGAACTCCAATCAACACCAACATATTCTTGAGTGTCAGTAAACTCCCAAGCATTTCCAAAAAAATAACACATGTTAAGGAGCCAACACATGTTGAACAACCAATAAATGTCAAGCATAACAATATCTGCCAAGCTCTTCAATGATTGAGCCCCTTCAATGACCAAGCTATGCGGCCAACACTAAACCCAATAGTGACCAAGCACCACTCCTTTGATTGATTACTAGTCCAAGAACCTTCCAAAGAAACTATTGAGCCTCCTCCCATGAAATCCAAAGTAGTTACTAAGAAAACCCAAGATGCTCCTGCATCAAACTCCCTAGGTAAGTAAAAAAGTGTGTCCCACACCTTAATGGCCAAAGAAAGATCAACAATTATCTTCATCTTCAATAAAGGCTTACAATCCAATAGGGACAAGAAAAAAAACATACAAATCATCTACATCTAGGAAATTATGTCAAACACCAGAATCTCAACCATCTAATTAGCATGCTCACTCCTAAGAACAAACTGAACATAATTCTTCACCAAAAAATTCTCATCCATAGTAGCTATATATGCAAAATTGGGGGGCCTTTGATCCTCACATACACTTCAACATAGTCCTTACCTACAAGATCATCCTTGAATAAATATTGGATTCTTTATCTAAAAGATCCAATATAATGACATGTTGCCTCCTAACTAGAATGATCTTGCTAATTGCTCTCAGATCAAGAAGATAGCAAGCAGACATCTAGAATGAAGGATTTCATGTAACTATAATGAGAGTTCAATTAATCTAGGTGAGATATATAGTTTAATCTACAAATAAGGAAAAGCATTTAGTCTATATGTATGCATTGTTTTAAACTAGATGATATTGATGCTAAGCAATGAAAAGCTATGATAACATAGAACAAGTGAGTATGCAATTCGATAGAGATTTGATGCAATTCAAATTCCAACCTCTAAAATGAGGGATTAGATGTCTCTTAAATAGAATTACCAAAATCCATCAACAATCAAGATTAATTGGGATGAATGGTCTAGATTAGAAATGAGATTTAGTTAGGATGGAAAGTTTCCTTATGAAAAGAAAGTTAACTGATTTCTTTTCTTTTTTTATTTTAGTTAATTGAGAGTTTCCATTTCTAAACTGAAGAGAGAATATTGGAGAAGATATTTGATTTAAGGAAATTAAATATGACCTCATAATTGAGTATTATAAATTGAGTAATTAAATTCAACAAATTAGAATAAGAATATTTAATTAAATCAAATATACTTAACTCCTCATGTATATTAGCTAAAAGGGGTGAATTTAATTTAATTAAAGTACTAAGACTTATAATTAAATTAATTCATTTAAAAGGTTAATTTAGCCAACTTAATGAATATTCAAGAATTAATTAAAGTAAATGATTAATATAGATTAAATATTTTTTTTCATTTGACACTTAGATCGAGTAGAAATTATGAGAATTAGAATTGCCTAGTGACATAGGACTTTAGGGTTGATCAAATAGACCAAAATTGGTTAACATGGCAATGAGCAAATTTTGGGGTATTACATTTTGCCCCTCTTTGAATGAATGTGTGAACAACATGTTCAATTCAAAGAAAATCAAAAAGCATGATGCACAAATCAAGAAATGAGATTGATTCTACAATTTGATGATGTAGAAACCCATCAATAAGCTTTTAAAGATTATCTCCAGAATGGAGCTTAACCTTAAGTGATCTAGGTAGAACACCTAGATAGTTAGAGTTAATAAGATTGGTTCCAAAATTGTTGACATAGATACCAATTGATAATATTTTAAAGATTATCTCTAGAACGAAGCTTAACCTTAAGGGATCTAGATAAAACACCTAGATACTTGGATTGACAAGCTTTTAAAGATTATCTCCAAAATGGTGCTTAACCTTAAGGGATCCAGATAGAACACCTAGATACCTAAGTTGACAAGATTTTAAAGATTATCTCTAGAATGGAGCTTAACCTTAAGGGATTCAGATAGAACACCTAGATACCTAAGTTGACAAGCTTTTAAAGATTATCTCCAGAATGGAGCTTAACCTTAAGGGATCTAGATAGAACACCTAGATATCTAAGTTGACAAGCTTTTAAAGATTATAATCAAAATGGAGCTTAACCTTAAGGGATCTAGATAGAACACCTAGATACCTAAGTTTACAAGCTTTTAAAGATAATCTCCAAAATAGAGCTTAACCTTAAGGTATCCAAATAGAACACCTAGACACCTAGGTTGACAAGCTCTTAAAGATTATCTCTAGAATGGAGCTTACCCTTAAGGGATCCAAATAGAACACCTAGATACCTAAGCATAAAAGATAAAAAGATCCAATCATGAGTCATAGAATCATCCTCAGAATGAGGCCTAATCCTCAAGAATGGAGGTTTAGACTATCCCAATACCAATCCATCAAACTCTAATAAAGACTATTATAAGATGTGATTATCTAATGAAAAGATGAGATAGGTGAAAAATGATGCCAAATAAAGGGGAACAAGATGCCCCTAGTGATGAGATGCCCCAAGTGATGAGGACATAAGATGGGAACAAGATGCCCCGAGTGATGAAGATCCAAATTGAGTTGAAATTTAGGTTTAATGATGCAATCATCCTACCCCCTCAAGAGTGAAATCGAAAGATGATACACTAGAAATATGATATAAAGTAGTGTATCAAGAGATATAGAAGAAATTTGAGATATAGAAGAGATTAGAACAATCAAAAGAAAATTTGGAGTCAATTTGAAGTGATTTCGAGGTTTAGAAGACCAAATTTGACCAAAAGTTGACCAAAGTTGACTTTTCCCAAGAAAATTTAAAGATTATTAGGAAAATGTGAGGTGAAAAGATGCCAAAATTTAGAAAGTATTAGAATAAGTGGACTACACAAGTGTTCGATCACATTGGTCCCAAAATTTTAAAATACAATTTTGATCTGTTTAAGTGTGTCAGATTTCGAATTCAATCTCAAAAACAGATCTAGAGCAGTCTAATTAGCCGGGGTGATTTTTGCACAAATTGAAGCACTTTAAAAATTAGGTTAAAACCTATATAAGGGCCCAAAGGGTCATTTTCAAATCATTTGCACTTTTGTCTTTAGTTAATAGGAGAGCTGTGAGGTGAAAATGGTGATCCCTATATCTTCTCATGATTTTGAGCATTCTCATCAACACAACTGGCTGACAGACCATGGACCTCCAGTGAGTAGTTGAAAACCTTGCTCTATATTTAATTTTTCATGAATTTCAAGGTATTTTAGCACATTTTTAGGGTCTTGTGAAGTTTGTGTCATTAGTCCTTGCATGGGGATCTTGTTCTTCACACGAGCCCGATCTCTTCTCGTGTGAAGATTCACCAGTCTGATGTTTCTTCACACATGAAGTTGAGGTTTCTTGCAAGGGAGATAGCCATGTGTCACATGAGAAACCCCTTTTCTAAGTCATTTTTTATTGATTGCTTGGTCACTTCTCATGCAAGAAAGTGAATCCTTGCATAAAGATGTGAAATCTTGAGTGAGGAAGTGAATTTTTGTGCAAGAATCTGGTGTCAGTTGCAAGTTTTGAAGTTGAAATTTGAGGTTTTCATTGCATTTTTCAATCATTTTGACTTTTTGAGTGGATACTGACCATTTGCATGCTATTTTTTCTCATGTGTGTAGGTTATCTTCAATGATATTGGATAGATGCCACTATTCACCATATGGAGCTCTCTTGCAAAGCCTTGATGCTACTGATATGGTGTATATAGACCAACTATGGTTATCACATTTATGCCAGATCCTAGTAGTATCGATGAATCATGGCCTATTGACTACATTGGTGGAGCATTTCTATTCAAAGACAAACACCTTCCACTTACCACAAGGAGAGATGACTATGACGCCCAAGGATATATACAGGATACTATAGATCCCATTTCATGGGGTGAGGGTAGTGTATGGCATAGTAGCAAGAGTGGGCATAGAGGCACTATGGGCCATTTTTTGATAGGATTTGATCATGGGATGAGCCATCACATGGGATGAGCTTGCCCATACTTACAGGCCCACCCATAGGTTGGCCTCAATATTGGTGATCTTTATTAGATGTTTCCTAGTGCCTGAAAAAGGGTAGCATGGTTTAGAGAGTGGTTGGGGTCAGATGCTTTGGAGGATGTTGAATGCCCCAAAGATTTTTGGATGGGGTCAGTGCATGCTCACACACATGTTTCATGAGATGCATGAGATTGCTTACAATGAGAGGAGGAACATGGTTTCCAGGGTATATGTATTGTAGTTCTAGGCATGGGAGCATCTACCAATGACACGACCCATTTTTGAGGATGAGAGGTAACTGACAAAGCCTTATATCTATAGGTACCAAGGCCAACTTACCTAGATAGCTCTAGGAAAGACTAAGCAATAGAGGGCCCATCTTGATGACCTAGTATATGTCATATGGCAGCCCTAGAGAGAGATTTAGGATTGGTACGATGCACCCTAGTAGTTGAGCTACATGTTTGCATCATGGCCATTGATAGGCCAAACCATACAAATAGTAGAGAGATTCCCTCTTACACACATGTAGCATTAGTATGGGTAGCCATAGGATATCTTGCACAAGTACTACTCCTATGCATAGCTGGCAAGGGATTTGAGCTAGGGATGGTTGCAGAGGTTGGATCTAGGGAGATCCATGATCGATGTGCACAACTTGGTTGTGACATAGTGGGATTACCTACTAGTAGTGGCAGATGCTAAGATGATGCTAGCATATTAGGCATACTTTTCTAGCCATCCCTTCCCTCATTTTATAGATCTAGTGGGGATGGCAGCTCCCAGAATATAGGGATCACAATAGCCACCACCACAGTAGCCACCACATGAACCATAGCAGGGACCATAGCAGGGACCACAATAGGTGAGACACTAGGTTTGACAAGTGCAAATCTGACCTTGGTAGATGGGGAGAGATCTAAGCGCAGGTGTTAGTGGGATAGATCAAAGTCGATAGTAGAGACCCTGCACTAAGGAGTAGCAACCAGCCAAGTAGTAAGCTGAGTAGTTTGATGAGAAAATGTAGGACCAGCCTACTACTAGGTCTTAGGATTCTTTAAGGAGAGCCAAAGATTAGATATGATAGGCTTCTCAGTAGTTAGGAGAGCTATAGATCTAGATAGCTTTGAGGGATACCTAGATAGCTGAGCAATAGCTGGACAAGATCTGGCTGCAGATGGCAAGAGCTACTTATTACTTTGTGGCATATTTCATAGTTGTCCTAGATGAGGTAGAGTAGGTGCTTTAGTTTTTATAGTATGCATGAGATTAGCGAGGTGCACATCCTACAGTGAGGCTAGATATGTCTCCTCCTCATCCTCCTCCTCCTCCAAGAGGTGATGGTGAAAGAGAGAGTTAGATCGATTTTGTCTCCAAGTTTTGATCTGGCTATGTATTATTTGGTGTGTCAGCACCATTTTGTACCATTTTTTATCGATAGTGCTCGAGTGGCACTCAGTTTTTTGTACTAATGTATTCTTTTGATACTGATATATATATATGAGAGTTTGAGTCGAGTATCATGTGCATGTGTCATTCTCTATCTTTTAACTTTGATGTACATAAGCTGTTCATGCTATGATTATGAAATGCAAATATGATGTGATGTATGAATGCATTTTTCATTTGATGTATGAATGTAGTGTAGATGAGATGGATTATGAAATGATGTATGAAATGAAAATGTGATTGAACTGACATCTCATGTAGTGCTCCATATTTTTGTTGATAGTGATAGGTATTCCTTTAAGGAGTGAGATGATGAACCAAAGAACCAAATGCTTCTGTAGTGGTGAAGAAAGATGATACTTTGAAGAGACTAACAATCCCTCATCAAAAGGATGTAAGTGGATTAATCATTGAACCATGTGTTTATGCAATGCAACCCTATGCTAAATACAACCCTAGGTCTAGTTACTAAGCTTCAACAATTATCATCACTAAGCATATAGTGAAACCCCATATGTCATACAATTCCCACTAACATTGCAATCATGGAAATATGAATAGGACATCTATTCTAGTTTTTTTGAGATTAAATGTAAGCATTCAAGGCACAAGAAGCTAGAATGACCATAACATTTGTCCCTTTTAATGTAGCAAGCTAACATAAGCATCAAAACATAAATGCTAGGATGACCAGAATGTTTCTTGTGTGTAGACACACTAGACACATGGGAGGTCCTTCTTATACTAAGTATTCAGTAAGTATTCTATCTACAATGACCCTTGTATTCATAACCTGATATAGAAGTGTGCTATATATACTCGTAGTGACCTATATGTTCACTTAGTAGGATGAGTATCAATATTTACTCTAGCATAGAGAGTTCACTCCAACAAGCAAGGAAAAGAACCAACCTTATTGATTTATCCATATGAAAGGAGTCAAGGTACACGTGACCATCCAATATAAGATGGAGGCTCTTATAGTGGACACCCCCTTTATATGGATGCTTCATATTATTTGGAACTAAACCAAAAATAGAAAGAAAAGAAAAGAAAAGATCATGGCCCCAGTCCTTGTTGCTCTAGTTGAAATGAACATCATCAAGTTGCTCAAAGAGACATGATAAAGAAAAAGAGAAACAAACAAAGAAAAGCTCAGCATATCCCAAACAAATTCATTATTTTTGGGTTTAGAGTTTTTATGTTATGAGATTGATGTCAAGTGTCAATGTTTAGAACATGTTTGAAAGAAATCTCTTTAATAGGTGTTGACAGTAGATAGACACAATCAGAATAAGGTAGATATGCCCATAAGGTAGGATTGATCTGAAGGTGCCAGTCCCTTTCCAAATTTACTAACTGTGTAATGTAAGATCTTAAGGATCACCTTATTGGATGCCTCTACTTGGCCATTACCATGGGGGTAATAAATAGAAGACCAATGTTGTGTTATTATGAACATTTTAGGTAGAACCTTAAGATTCTGTATGTTTGAATTGTCCTCTATTGTTAGTAATAATGGAGGAAGGTACACCATACTTGCATATGATGTAGTTGGCAATAAATAGAGCTACAATTTTTCCATTTTTTATTGAGAGAGGGACCACTTCGACCCACTTTGTGAAGTAGTTTGTAGTTGTAATAATGAACTTATGTCCTTTAGAAGAAGATGGGTGAATCTATCCCACAAGATCAAAGGCCCATTTTTGGAATGGCCACAGTGTAGTATATGGAATGAGCTCCCTAACTGGAGCATGGATTAGATTCCCATGGAGCTGGCACCATTTGCAAGACTTGGCATACTTGATTGCCTCTTGCTCCATATTTGGCCAATAATAACTAGCTCTAATAAGTTTATGAGCTACTGTCAGGTCATTTGAATGAGATGCCCAAATACCCTCATAGATGTCAATTAATGCATTTTTGGCCTCTTTTGGTTCTAGACACCTAAGGAGTGTTCCATCAAGACCTCTCCTAAAAAAGTTGTCAGCAATAATGACATATCATGAAGCATTACAGATAAGGTGACATTTTTTGTTCTAGGTTAGACCATCCAAAATGGTTTGGTCACATAGATAGGAGTATATGTGGTGGTAGTGGGATGAATCTTGTCCTACAATAGAAGAGATCATCTTAGATTTAGGGGTATCATAACCAAGGTAAAGTAATGGTTCCACCAAGAACTCATGTTGAAGATCATTTTCTAGCATCTATAACAAAGAAGCAAGAGTAGCCATGGCATTAGCCACTTTGTTGTCTATCTAAGGAATCTATTGAAAAGTGATATGAGAAATGTATTTCTTTAAGTCATCTACCATGCATTTATAAGAATCAATTTCTCATCTTTTTTCTAATATACATCATTGACCTGGTTGATTATAAGTTGTGAATCACCAAATATGTTTAGTTGATCCACTCTCCATTCAATTGCAATCTTCATGTTGTTAATCAAGGCCTCATATTCTGCAATATTATTGGTACAAGGAAATAGAATCTTTTATGCCTTAGGTAGTGAGAATCTTTTTGGTGTAATAAAGAGTAATCCATCCCTAGATCCCTATTGTCTAAAGGAACCATCAAAGAACATCACCCAAGTTTGGTGGGTGAGTGTAACAATTGATTTATTAGAAAAATCAATGTTGAGTGGGAGAAGACTCTACATTGGTGTATTTGCTAGTTGATTAGCAATTGCTTGTCCCTTGATAGCCATTTTTTCAACATACTAGATGTCAAACTCACTTAGTATCATGACCCACTTTTCCAATCTTCCTATTAGAGATGCGTTACTAAGTAAGTACTTTGGTAGATCAATTTTAGCCACCATATTTGTAGTGTGAGCAAGCATGTGGTGTCTCCATTTTTGGGAAGATAAGACAACTTCCAAGAAAGCTTTCTCAATGATACTATAATTCATCTCATAAGATATCAATGTATGACTCAGATAGTAAGTAGCCCTTTCCTTTTTGTTTCGGTCTTCTTGAGCTAATAAGATACCTTGAGTTATCTTTGTTGCTGAGATGTACAAAATCAGAGGCTTCCCATCGAAGGAGGCATCAAGATCAATGGATTAGTAAGATATTTTTTTATTTGTGTCAAGCTTTGCTTGCAATCCTAACTTTAATTATATTTCACACCCTTATGTAGAGTCTTAGTAAAAGGTTGTGATGTATCTACCAACTATTAGATGAATCTGTGAATAGATTGAAGTCTTCCTTGTAAGCCTCTCATCTAACTAATATTATAGGGTGGCAACATATCCATAATTTCTTGGACATTCTTTGGATTCACCTTGATTCCCTTTGTATCCACCTTGATTCCCTTTGTAGACACAATGTATCCCAATAGTTTCCCTAATGTGATGCCAAATGCACATTTCCTAAGATTAAGCCTAAGATTGAATTTTTCCATGTGATCTAGGAAAGGTCCCAAATCTTGTAGATGAGTATTGTGTTTTGTGCTCTTGACCAAGGTATCATCCATGTAGTCCTCCATGGTCTTATACATCATATCGTGGAAAATTTTTGTGACTACTATTTGATATGTAGCATTAACATTTTTCAAGCCAAATGGCATCACGTTCCAACAGAAGGTTCCCCATGCACAAGTAAAGCAATCTTTTTCCAATCTTCTAGTGTGATTTAGATCTAATTATAACCAAAAAAAACCATCCATGAGTGAGTACATCTCATTCCTACTATCATGTCTACTATCATATCAATGTTGGGAAGTGGAAAATCATCCTTAGGACATGCTAAGTTGAGATCATGGAAGTCAGTACAAACTCTAATAGATTTGCCATGCTTGGATACCAAAACAATGTTTGATATCCATTCAACATAATCAATAGTGCAAATGAAACTAGCTTTCAAAAGTTTCTCTAGTTTAGCTTTGATGAGTAATGCAACTTGAGGATGCATTTTCCTAAGTTTTTGCTTGATTATTTTAACATCTGGTGCGATGGACAAGTGAGGTTAGGATCTAACCTTGGCATGTCTAAATATGTCCATGTGAAGTTTATCTTTTTCTCTCAGAAGAAAGTAATAAATTCCTCTTTTTCCTCTAGGTATAGGGACTATGCAAGATATACAATGTGAGGATGTTCTTCCCTTTCCAAGTTGATCAGCTATAATGTGAGGATGTTCTTCAAATATCTCATTTACAGGCACCTTAGAGAGGTTTTAACCCTTGGATGCATCTTTTATTTTTACTCTTTTATATTCTAACACTTGCATAATGTGGTTTTTACGATGGAACCTTCTATTTTTTTCTTTTTCATTGTATGAATGAGATATTTGGTGTTAGCTTTAGTCATATTGATGCTTTGTTCATTGGTGGAAGATGTTACTAGTTTGACGGTGTTTAAGTAGTAGGCAAGAGCATAGTCATTATGGAATGTAGGGACTTCACTAGATAAATTAGGATTCAAGTCTATAAGCTCGAGATATGTGATTGAAAGAGTAGTGACAGGTTTGATTGTGTTTATGGTATAATCATTAAATGCTTGGAAAAGCAATTCAAGACCTAGTGTGGCTTTGTCCACAGCTGTGTTCAAATGCCCTTGAGTACTAATGTCATCAACTAAAGATTCAAGGACACTAGTTGGATCAGACCCATCCAACCTAACCCTAGATGTTTCACCTACTTTGAGTTGGTTTTCATAGACATGAACTTGTAAAATTGATATTCCTTAGAATTGGCGCTACATGGTGATAGACTATAAAATTCCCCAACAATGATAGGGACATATTCTCCTTCTTCATCTAGATTTTTGCATAGGTACACAATGCATAACATCTGAATAGACTCTCCCTATTCTAAATGGGCATGGTGTGAATTAGAAGAATCACTAGTACCATCTGTAGTGCTGATACATGGTATAAATTCATTAGGTTCGGCAAGGAATTTAGCAAGATGGTGAGGAATAGGATAAGAATAAGGATCCTCATCATTAGTATTATCTTTATGAATATCAAACTTAGCTTGTGACTCATTTCTAGATGAACTCTCAAGTTCTAGTATGAGTTTATTAATCCCTAAATGAAAGGGAACCTTCTTAAAGCCTAGACTAGATGTATCTCTATTTCTTCAAGCTATTTCTTTAATAGGATTGATTAGACCATTTTTGTTGCATCCAATAGGACCAATTCTCTTATAGCCAAAGCATTTCATGAGTCTACGACTAGGGCCATTGAAATCTCCCTTTACTGATTTTACATGATATTTCAAGCCTCAAATCAGATTTTCAAAACCAAACAACCAATATTACAAAGATCCGCCAATTTCTCAAATAAACCCAAATCGGGTATGTCCGAAATAGTGCTAAAAAACTTCACAACTTCACAAATTATTAATAAATCTAAAAATGGAAATTTTTATAGAAATTTCAGCAGAATAACAGCCTAAAAAATGACATTTCCAGATCTATATATCCTTTACACAACAGCTCACAAATGTAGGACAAAAACTATGCTCATCGGGCTCCCGAAATTAACACAAAAATGCCTGGAAACACCACAAAAACACTAATAATCTATCTCAAAAGTTTAATCACGTCCCAATACATATATTCAGCTCTATTTTAACATATTAGAGTTTGAAATACAGTAGCAACCCAAACTAATATGAAATACTCAACTGAAAACACCAAACTCATACCAAAAAACACACCCGAAAACCCACAAATCTGCACTGTTCAACACAAAGGCAAACTCTGTATGAGCATGCACATGGAATGGCTTCAAACTCCCATCCTTAGCCTTCCTCAAAACCTAAAAACTCCCATTCTTGGGTCTCCCTAGAAACTTGCAAACTCCCATTCTTGGGTCTCCTTCTCCACAGGTTTGGTAGCCTCTGAAGAATAACAAAGAAATGAGCAAAAATCAAGTTCTGGAATGAGCCCAAAATGCCTCCAAACCCCTTAAAATAAGGAATAACCATAACTCACATCCAAGAGGGGTTAATAAAACAAATTTTAATAATAATTTTCATTTATTAGTCCATTCGCTTCCAAAGATTATCCCCTTTTGCTGAAACTTCACCTTTTTGGGCCTGCCTGCCTTAGCAATGATTATTATTTTTAATTATTTGAAAAGGGGACATGACAAGTCCTCCCCTCCCAAATATTTCTTGTCCTCAAGAAATGGCTGAACAATAAACCAATCAATCCACCTAGATCCCAAATGTAGTCATGAACTATACTACTGCCAATTAACGCAGGCCCCTGCAATATCCTCTACAATATGACCAAGAGGAATCCATAATCAAACTGACAATTATAGCTCAACCAAACTCCAAAATCACCACTGACATAGTTAGAAACCCATGAGACACAAACTCTTAGAACATTAGAACCCAAGTAAAGTGGACAAATCAAACTACCAACATAGTAAATACCATCAACGCATCCCACTAGCCTACATGGAATGTACAATCCAACTCTGCAACAATGGTGAATGCTCTCACATGAAACTATACCAAGTATGGAGAATCCACACATTGTACAACTCCTACATTCAACACAAATCTACAAATCACTAGCCACTATCTCATAACCATAACTCCCATGCACCCTTGATGGTGAAAAGCCATCACAAGATAAACAACAAGAAATGGAACCCAAATCAAGTTTGTCTGCCATCAACTCCTCAGCACAAGGATCAAATGCTAACTAATGTACATGCCCTGCAATATAATGTTGATAAAAAAAACCAACCTCAATCAACAACTCACCATGAACAAGTGATACAACCCACTGTGACTAATCACTAGCTAAGTCAGGAGATGTCATAGCCGAAGGAGTAGAATCAATAACAACACCCGCTGAAGCATCACTACAAAACTCCTGCTCTAAGTCATGTATTATCAAGCTGTCAACTACAAGACCTATCACCATGTCATGCCCATCACAACTCTCATCCCGAGGCATCAAACTATCCCATAACTGATGATAAGCACTAGGAACCAAAGTACATCTCTATATCATCATCTCATCAACATGGTCATCAAAGGTGAATTGATGAGCATACCTCACAATGTAATGTCGATAGAATGCACCAATCTCAGTCAGTGGCTCAGACTACAATCCAAATGTAACTAACTACAATTGATCAGTAACCAAGTTGGAACTGACTACTAACTTTGAAGACATCACCAAGGGAGTAGTATTACTAGTAGGAACCATGCCAACTGTCTGCTCACCAACATCACCCATGGTCTTTGATACATCATCTCTAGTCTTCACGCCATTAGTACTAGAGGTCACCACCATGTCAGGCATACCACAAGAATCTGTTGTAGCACCCAACTCAACTGAACCTGAATCTAGTGGGAATGAACCTGATATGCCAATGTTAGTATCAAGGATGGATGCATCCCCATCTCCACTATCTCTGACAATCTCAGCCATGGACATCCTTGGATCACCAAACACCATAGCTTGTGACTGTATAGAATTAGGTAAAGACTGTAGCCTCTCTAACTCTATGGTCACCTTAGCCAAATGAAACTGTGACTCCTTGAAAGCCAACTGTGTACTCTCAAGAATCTCAGAAGTCACCTCAAGCTGTTGAGTAAGCTCACTCACCTCATTTTCCTTGGCCAACAATGCATCGTATGTTGTACTACCCCACTCCATAAGATAATCTCTATTGGCTACCAACTGCATATAATCTTGTCTTAGAATCTGGATAGCCTCCCATAAAGAGTGGAACTCTATCAAGGAAAGATAACTACCTCCCTGCTCATCACTAGTAGGAGAACCCCATCCATAAATGGCTAACAACTGATGAGAAACATCAAAATTCTGGCAAGCGATAGCAATGTCTCGCTCACTAACTCTCAACTGATTAGACACATGATGGCACTAGCTAGACTATCTCCTACAAACCTCCTCTGATGCACTTTCTAAAGGAGTATCCTCAAAGTTACTAGTCTCTAGAGTATTACCATCCATATCCTGTGAATCAACTCCAAAGCTCATATCAACATATGGAGTATCAAAAACTATAGCATTGATGTCTAACTCCTCTGTACCAAAAGAAACTGACAAGGAAACTAAGTCTTCAAAACTACCCACTGCATCCTCCTAAATATCATCAATGCCAATATGATCCTGGGACTCATCTGTACACACTGCCAAATATGAAAGATCATCAACACATTCCAGCAAGTATGGTCGACTGGATATATGAACAAAGCCCAACACTAGTGTATAAAAACTAATACCAACATCAAACAAGCTGCTAGCACAAGAAAAGACAACACCATGAAATGTGCTAATCAAATCCATGATAGCACCCAAACAAACACTGCTACCAAAATGTGTTAAAGATCTCTAGTTAACTAAATCCCAAATGCCAATATAACAATCTCGAGTCCATATCTGTAAACTAGAATTAGCTAGTAACTCAAGGAAAATCCTCACTTGAGTAATATGACCAATACCAACTAACTCCACATACCTGTCTGACATTGTCCCTGTATCCTAGATGCGAATGCAAGATGAACTCGCAACATTATCAATGACCACATATGATCTATCGTTCGCAGAAAGCTGAGTATCAGGAGTGCAAGATGAAACTAAACTCAACTCCATGCCATGCTTATCCCCATGTCTCTCCCAGTCTTGTAATGGCAATGGAGTATTCACCAAAGAAGCTCGAGTGTCCTCAAGCTTGTGAGAAAGCCTATCAGCTTCCTCCTCCTTCCTCCTCAAGGCATCTGAATAGTCTCTGACAAGGCTAAGAAGATGGTCACCATCTAATAGAAGATGTAAATAACTCAACTTCATCGTTCCCATTCCTTCTCTAATGGCTTGTAAGTCAACACAAGAAGACTTTTTTTGAACTCCCTTATGTCTACCCTGTAACTGAATCATCCGAATGTGATCCTCTATCATATCTCACATCCTATCATGATGAGATAATGAAGTCACAATACTATCTTTGTTCATCTTTAGCTGGCTGGACAAATCATGTGAAGTACTACTTGCCTCAACCTCATGTGACGAAGCATCTAACTGTGCCTAGTACTCTTTCTCAGCAAAGTCATGAATGCTCAATGTCTACTCATCTCTACCAAGTATCTCACCATCATGCACAAACACATCCTCATAATCATCATTTGAACCCACTACGATGTAGTCACTACCTTTTGTAACTATACCATCCTGAATACCTGTGACATCACCCTTTGATGAGCTGTATATAATTGTCTTAATTTGAGTATCAAGTTGACCATTACAATCAATCTGTGTAATATCCTTTCTCACTACCTCCTATGGCAGAGTGGAATCTGAGACCTCAACCTAGCTATAAACTAGTTTCTCAAACTCCTCATGCAAGTTCTTGGTAATTGTGTCATCTGCCCTGTGAGAAAATTTGCCAAATAGAAATCCAATCAACTTATCCACCTTAGCTGGGTCAAACAACATGTCATTCATTATATGGTGGTGCTCAACCAACTATTCAAACATGTCATGGCTTATTTTCTTAAGTTTATCTCGAATGTCTAAATAACCATCCTTTCTACTGTTTTGACTCTGGATATCAATTGTCCAAGATCGTGTCCTCTGAGACTCTGTACTATACCTGTCCATTCTGGATAAAGTAGAGTGTAACCCCAATAGGTTATAACTTCTTCAAACACTAATAACTAACATGCAATTGATTAGAAGTAGCATACAACCATAGATTTCGACATGTAGCTGATTAGAAGCAACATGCAACCACCAAATTCACCAAGAACTAACATGCAAATGATTAGAAGTAGCATGCAACCATAGATTTTTTACATGCAACTGATTAGAAGAAAAATGCAACCATAAATTATGACATGCAAGATCTGGGTAGTTGTCAAAATTGACATGCAAGATCTGGGTATTTGTCAAAACTAACATGCAAGATCTGGGTAGTTGTCAAAACTGACATGCAAGATCTGGGTAGTTGTCAAAACTGACATGCAAACTTCTACAAACCCTCAGGTTGGCAAGATCATGGCTTTGATACCACTAAAATTTCCCTTTACTAATTTTACATGATATTTCAAGCCTCAAATCAGATTTTCAAAACCAAACAACCAATATTACAAAGATCCGCCAATTTCTCAAATAAACCCAAATCGGGTATGTCCAAAATAGTGCCAAAAAACTTCACAACTTCACAAATTATTAATAAATCTGAAAATGGACATTTTTATAGAAATTTCAGCAGCATAATGGCCTAAAAAATGACATTTCTAGATTTGTATAGTCTTTACACAATAGCTCACAAATGTAGGACAAAAACTATGCTCATCGGGCTTTCGAAATTAACACAAAAATGCTCGAAAACACCACAAAAACACTAATAATCTATCTAAAAAGTTTAATCACATCCCAATACATATATTCATATCTATTTTAACATCTTAGAGTCTAAAATACAGCAGCAACCCAAACTGATATGAAATACTCAACTGAAAACACCAAACTCATACCAAAAAACACACCCGAAAACCCACAAATCTGCACTGTTCAGCACAAAGGCAAACTCTGTATTAGCATGCACATGGAATGGCTTCAAACTCCCATCCTTAGCCTTCCTAGAAACCTGCAAACTCCCATTTTTGGGTTTCCCTAGAAACTTGCAAACTCTCGTTCTTGGGTCTCCTTCTCCACAGGTTTGGCAGCCTCTGAAGAATAACAAAGAAATGATAAAAAATCAAGTTCTGGAATGAGCCCAAAATGCCTCCAAACCCCTTAAAAGAGGGCATAACCCTAACTCACATCCAAGAGGGGTTAATAAAACATATTTTAATAATAATTTTCATTTATTAGTCCATTCGCTTCCAAAGATTATCCCCTTTTGCTGAAACTTCACCTTTTTGGGCCTGCCTGCCTTAGCAAAGATTATTATTTTTAATTATTTGAAAAGGGGACATGACAGCCATATTTCTCATGAGTGATCTCACGATCTATTCTATGAGGTTAGCCAAAATATTCCCTTTGTAAAGCCATGCAGCAATGGCTTCATTTTCACTTTTGTCCTCTAGGGGGACTATACCTTTGACAAAAGTACCATTATACTTGGTTTGAGGTGTCAACATAAATGGATTCTTTACTTCAGATGGTCTCCCATAATGACAAGGAGATTCAGGAAGAGATATCAATGATAGCACTAGTTCTATGTGATATTCACCCATTCCAATTTCTTTCAGTCAGAGTGACTGTTCGATTTGCTTTAGCTTGTAATCATGATGATTGAAAGATTCCCTACTAGTAGATACAAAGTTTTTAGCAACTTTTATCATGCTATAGGTATAGCTAGTACTTGCAAGGATAGTAACTTAAGAGCCATGAAATGGGAATTTAATGCATTGATGACAAGTGGATGATATAGCATGCATCTCATATATCCATGGTCTTCCTAGTAGAATATTATAAGCCAAAAGAATATCAAGGACCTGACAAGTGACATCCCTTTCTATAGGACCAACACAGAGAGGAAACACCACAAGACCTAGATATTTTTGTTTGACTTTGTCACATGATTTGATAGTGATCTTGCAATGAGGATCAATATAATCCTTAGAATAATGTAATTATCTAAGCAAAGTAGTGGAGACAATGTTTAACCCAACTCCATTATCAATAAGTACCTAGTGGACATGTGTCTAATGTATCATGACCTCAATCTATAGAGGTCGATTGTATGGGTGATTCAATGAATTATCATCCTCCTCAGAGAAGGACATATAGTAAGGTGAGGTCAAATGACCTACTATAGATTGGAATCACTCAAGATCAAGATCTTGAGGGATATTTTCCTCAGTGAGGGCTTTGTCAAGAATTTGCCTATGAGCAAGTGAGATTTTAAGCAGCTCAAAGATCATGATTTGAGCATTAGTTCATTTTAACTGATCAAGAACACTATAGCTAGTGGTTGCTAAATTTTTTGCAAGCTTTTTACCTTTGCTAGATGGACCAACAAGGGTTTTATCTTTGTATTTTTTAAGATTAGAAGTAGAAGGTGCAGGGCCTTTGAGTACCAACTTGGCATGAGAACATGTAATAGTGTTAGTATAGTATTGCAAAGATTCACTGTCAGATGGATGGGAAGTAGGGACCCTTAAGATAAATAGTGTCTTGGGTTTATTTTTATCTTGCTTGCCCTTGATAGTAATAACATCACAGTACTCAAAATCTATAGGTTCAACCATGTTTATCACATTGTCATCATTAGAGTATGTATAGTTGACCTTGTTGTTAAGTTTTGGTTTTGAGCTCTCTCCATTTTTGTAAGACAAGAAGGGCTCCTTGAAAGCCTTGTGATCCAAGTTCTTGTTATGTCCATCCACCACAATGTCACCATCATCAATCATGTCTTGGACTTTGTGACACAAGTTTATGCAGTTGCTAGTTTTGTGACCCTTGTTTTGGTGGTATTTGTAGAATGTAGTTTCATTCCACCATGGTGGCTATGGTTGTAGATCATAAGGACAAGATTTTTCCAATGGTGAAATGAGCTTGTTTTGCAGCAAGGTCTTCTAGACCATATCTAAAGGTTCACCAAGAGGTGTATACTCTTGTTTAGGGTGTGTAGCCCATGAGTTCCTCGATTTATTGTTGGATGTATTGTTGTCAGGAGAAGGTTTCTCAACATTCTTGGCTACATTGAGATTATCTATGAGATTAAAGGCTACCTTAGTAGGTTTAAGTTCACCCTTCTTGACCATGAATTCCTCTATGTAGATAGCTTGTGTGATCATGTCCTTGAAGGTTCATAGACCTTGAAGTTGGACTCTATACCCAAAATCAGGTAGGAGATTATCACTGAAGATGTCAAGCTTTTTCATTTCAGGAATCTTGCATGAATATTTAGTATAAATTTGTCTCCATCTCTAAAGGAATGTGAGGAAAGGTTCCCCAACCCTCTATTTAAGATTACACAAATCTCAAATATTACCATGATGTTGAATGTTGTGAGAATACTATTGGACAAATAAATTGGTAATTTCATCAAACATTTTAATATCAGAAGGAAAGTGTGAAAACCACTCCATAGCCTGACCACCTAGACTTCTTGGGAATAGATGCATGAGATATGTTTGATTATGCATAAATTCCACAGACAAGGCCCCAAATTCCTACAAATGATCTTGGGAATTAGTAGTTCCAAAGTATTTTTCATAATTAGGTAGCTCTACTCCCCTTGGAAAAGGAGGCATGTCTATACTCTTGTCAAATGGGAATGGACAAAGAGCCTCTAAGGTGTATGTTTTTGTAGTCATGTCTTTATTATGCATCATTTGAGCTAGTTGATCTTGCATGATTTTTAGTTGTTTTTGGAGCTTGGAAGCTTTAGTTTCCTCTTTAGACATGATGATAGTTTACACATTAAAATTATAAGATAGCTTAGCTCCCTCTTGGACAAGTTTGAGAAAGTATTTTGCTTTCTCTTCGTAGAGCAAGATTTCCATGACCTTTTGGAAGTTTGTGTCTTTATGACACTTTGCTATGTGTTCAAGAAATATTTCCACCTCTTCCTCATCTTCATTAGTGTAATGGTCTTTATCTTTTTCATTCCTAGGTTGATCTTAGTTTCTACTATGGTCATAATGTTCAGGTTCATAATTATCCATTGTAGGAATGTGTTCAGTTTCTGTATGTTTTGTTTGGAAAGGTCCTTTGAAAAAGAATTTAAATGTGTTGTTTTGAGATGTGGGACCTTTACTAGTTTCAAAATCCTCTTGGTACAAAGGGTTCTTGGTATGTTCTAAGTTTATAGAGAACATTCTCTAGACATGAGGTGATTTGACAAGCAAAGGAGATTGTGAAGATTCTTCACTCAAAAAATTGAATGCAAACCATGTAACAACTAAAAGGAAACCTATATCATGATTATGACCCCTAGCTTGACCTCATCTAAGTCTAAGGGGATAAAACATGTTTCCACTTCTTGTATCCATAGTCATGGACAAGGGCAAGAAACAAAGACCTAAACAAGAATCACACTAGAATGTAGTCTCAAAAAGCAAGAAAAGAGTGTTGTATACTAAGGTATGAGTAGTCTAATTTAAGGTTGGAATAGCCAAAGATTATGACTAAGAGTATAACAAGAACTAAAGGATACTAAAGGATAAAAACAAGATAACTAAAAGATGAGACTAGTTGAAGTGTAGATCACAAGTCATTAACTAAGTAGGATGCAACTGTTTGGGATTGTTCATAGATAGAAAAGAGGTAACAAGTTGCAAGAATAGACTAGAATGAGAGTGTGGATAGTTTTGATAGTTTTGACTCAATATGTCATGTGAATATTCTCTGGGGTCCATGCAAGAAAGTGTACAGAACTAGGAAAAGACTTGAAATAGCAATTTAAACTCACACGAGGACATAAACTAGACCACACAAAAAAGTGCTAAGACTGACAAGTGAAATAGGATGCTAACAATAAAGAGAGTTTGCAAGATATTGCATGGAGACTTGCATAGGCTTGCATGAGAATTAGGACAGGGCCACATGAAGAAATGATGACCCAAAAAGTACTCGTGCAAAGTTTTGCAAAACTATGCATGAAAATAGAGACCAGACTGATAATTAAAACTAAAATTTGAAGAGAATTTGAAGATTTTAAACTATTATGGATAGATTGTTGGTCAATTTTGGTAGATATTAGATATATAGTAGGTTTCTTTTTCAAGTCATTAACAACATTTGGTTTTTGAGCAAGACAAATGTTTTCAAAGAGGCACGAGATGCAAGCAGTAGTCAAATACAATCCAATCAAGAACAAGGCAAATTGAAGGGATGGGGGAGTCTTGACCTTTAGTTTGTTTAGATAGCTTTGGAAATTTTTAAGACTCAATAAAAAAAATGCTTTATCCCTAAAACCAAAAATGGTAGAGAAGGAAAAACCTTTGTCCCACAACTTATGTGCATTCATACACTCACATAGCTATGTCACCGCACTAGAGGGTGCTCATGTTTTTGGTTTATTCAAAGGGCTCATTAACATGTACACTAAATGAGAATCCTTGTGGTAGGGGTCAAGTATGTATACCACCTTCTAATGCCTAGTAGCATGCCTATGGTGAGTTCTACAGGAGATATTCTTCCCCCTCCTTGCACAAAGATTATGCCTCCTTTTGGAGGTGAACTGGGTAGCAACTAACTAAAATTTTTTACTTGGCTTTCATTCATATTAATCCCTAGTGGCTCCAAAAGTGGAGTTAAGACTAGAAGCCCACACTAGAATTTGAAAGTACACACACTTGACTAGCAAGACTAGGGTTGGTGCCAGCCAGTGCAATAGAAAAGAGCCTCTTCTTGATATGTGATATCAAGAATGAAGAAGAGGAAATTAATATGGCTTTGGAGTCTTTCAATCTACAAAGCTTCTTTATTATAGTGAGTTGGAATCTTTGGCAAAAGGAGTGTGCTCAATTGGGTCATTCTTGAAGGTTGGATTACTCTAGCAGGCCCTCTAAGGGTTGACTCAGACTAGAGGTTTAGATCTAAGGGTCCAAGTTTTTGATTTCCCTCAAGGGAAAAGAGCATACTCCTCTACCTCATTTCCTTTCCCAAACACTCAAGACATGTTAATCACTGAGTTAGCTTAATCAATACCACCTTGGCCTATTCCAAGACTTTGATTTCCTAAAAGGAAATCATCATCTCTTCATTAAAGGCTCTGTTTGGGAGAACCATTAACTTGCATGCCTCCCTTGGATGCCATCTTTCAAAGGCTTTTAGGTTTTTGATTTACCACTTGGTCATGACCTCCAAGTGGTAAAGAGAATACTCCCATATTCCCCTATCTTGCACCCTATGCAGTTCACAAGCCCTAATTATACTAGTGTGGAAAGCAAGAAAAGGACACAATATTTTATGTGGGTTTGAAATTGATCTTCGACATTCATATATTTAATAGCATCCTACAAACAAACAGTTAGTTCATTTTTGATATGTTTTTATACAAGGTATCTTCATCAATTGTCCTACAAACCACCGTTATGCTGTAGAAAAATTAGAAAGCTAGAAGAAAGTGTTTTAGAGAAAACATGTTAGTCAAATAAAACAATGAAATGAATTCTAAAAATTTTGCATTTTGCATGTGTTGTTACAAGATTTTGCTTGAAATCTTGCACAAGCCCACACAAGAAAATGAGGTGCTACATGAGAAATCATGCAATGGGGCACTTTTTCATGTGAGGAAGTACAAAGAACCAAGCAAAATCCTCAAATATTTGCATAAAAATGAGATTTGAAAATCTAGAAATATGTACATAAAGGTATGGCAGAATCATTAAAATATCAAAAAATAAAGTAGATGAGGCTAGAAAAATTGATTTTCTCGACCCCACAGTGGGCGCTAGAAATGTATATGCAAAATTAGGGGGCCTCTGATCATCACATACACTTTAACATAGTCCTTACCTGCAAGATCATCCTAGAATTAACATTGGATTGTTTATTTGAAAGATCCAACAAAATGACATGTTGCCTCCTAACTAGAATGATCTTGCTAATTGCTCTCAGATCGAGAAGCTAGCAACCAAACATCTAGAATGAAGGATTTCATGTAACTATAATGAGAGTACAATTAATCTAGATGAGATATATAGTTCAATCTAGGAATAAGAAAAAACATTTAGTCTATATGTATGTATTGTTTTAAACTAGATGATATTGATGTTAAGCAATGAAAATCTATGATAACATATAATGCGTGAGTATGCAATTCAATAGAGATTTGATGCAATTCAAATTCCAACCTTTTTAATGAGGGATTAGACATCTCTTAAATAGAATTCCCAAAATCCATCAAAGGTCAAGATTAATTGGGATGAACAATCCAGATTAGAAATGAGATTTAGTCAAGATGGAAAGTTTCCTTATGAAAACAAAGTTAATTGATTCTTTCCTTTTCTAATTTTAGTCAACTGAGAGTTTCCATTTTTGAACTAAAGAGAGAATATTGGAGAAGATATTTGATTTAAGGAAATTAAATATGACCTCATAATTGAGTATTCTAAATTGAATAATTAAATTCAATAATTAGAATAAGAATATTTGATTAAATCAAATATACTTAATTCCTCATGTATATTAGCTAAAAAGAGTGAATTTAATTTAATTAATGTACTAAGACTTATAATTAAATTAATTCAATTAAAAGGCTAATTTAGCCAACTTAATGAATATTCAGGAATTAATTAAAGTAAATGATTAATACAAATTAATTATTTTTTGCATTTAACACTTAGGTCGAGTAGAGATTATCAGAATTAGAATTGCCTAGTGACACAGGACTTTAGGGTTGATCAAATAGACCAAAATTGGTTAACATAACAATGAGCCAATTTTGGGGTATTACAGTAGCAACTAGTAAATCCACACTAGCAACAAAAAACTCCACATCAACAACAATATGTAGATCTCCATCAACATCTACCAAACTCACAATGCTAGCAATCTCATTGCTCACAACAAGATGCTCTACAATATGTAACTCTTAACCAACAACGACTAGATCATCCATGACCAAATGCTCTGAAATCTTCATGTCAAACCCAACCAACTAATCATGAAAACCAATATCCATCCTAACATCAACAAGGTTAGGAATATCCTCAGCAATAGCCTCAGGTTGCTTTGTAGGTTCTACATCAACCTTCTCAATTTGATCAACAAAATTGACCTCTTCCACATCAATTTTTTTATGTCATCTTCTCTCTCAAATAAGTCTCTTAACTAGCCAAACAACTCTCTTTTAGATTGGAAGGCTCCCACTCCACAAACATCTATGGAATTCCTTCCTAATCCCATCCTTAACTTGATCAACCAAGGTAGCTTTAAATTGAGAAGACATCTCAGAAAATCTCCTCTCCACCATATCATAGAGATTCACAATCATCCCACAATCCAATCCTCTTGTAGCCATCTCCAAAGATCTTTGTAAACCCTCTAAAAAAAAATCCTACACATACTCCTTGTGACAACCTCAAATTTTTTGTAAGTTAGATCATAACCTACCACCTTTCATGAACAATTAGGAACCTAATCACAAGTCCAAGAACACAAATTTTCAATACACAAACTCTCTACAATCATGCCTCAACAAGATCAATCTTCCATCTCCACATCCATTGATCCATCTACAAGTCCTCTACAATTGAAAGTTAGAACCATGATCTATCACCTCACAACCAAGAGATATAGGAATTTAGAAAGAACAATCCACCACTAGATGAAGATCTTCTCAGATCAACTTTACTCAACCCAAGGTCCTATGCAAACTGCCTCAACTTCGGTCATCTATCTACATGCTTAGGAATAACCTTTTCTCTTATACCACCTAACGTAGTGCAAGGTAGAAAAATCCCCAAAGGAGATGTCCTATCCCCCAAAAAATAACCACATAGTGAAAACAAAAAAATAAAGCAAGATCTAATACCAAATCACAAAACTATTCATAAATATAAATTTTTACATGCAATATGCCCAGCTATAAGGCCTTCTGAGTTGGGGTCAAATGCAATAGCAACTACAAAATAGTTCTACAACATTCCTCAAGATCCAATCCAAACTCTAGCTAGTTGAGATCCACACTTTGGTAGAAACCTACAAGGAAGATCTAAACTTGTACTCAAAAGCCCACCAAGAAATCTCCTTGTTTTTTAAGCCTCAACCACTAGCCCTTCAAAGTTTACTACTCCACTTCATCCTCTTCTCCAAGCTAGATGATAATCACAATCCTACTGTAAACTAGCTCACATTCAACACTTTGTCATAGAATTAGGAAATACTAACTCTTCAACTACTCTCCAACCTTACTCCTCTAAACAAATGAATTCCTAAAGACTCCACAAGATACCTTACTTATACCCAACTAACCACAAATTGGCTTATCAATTACAAAATTAAATAAACCCATTGCATTAAATGCATATTTAAGCCACAAGTCAGCTCACAACAAACATTAAATATGAAACATTAACCCTTGCATTATCCCATAGTTAACACATGGTAACCATACAAAATACTTTAAAAAATCCCCAAGTTTACAACCATGATTTGAATGCACATACGAGAGATAACCAAGACCACACATAGGTCGACACAAACTCCTAGATTGATCCACATCATGACCACATGCTACATGCATTAAATGCACTAAGAACTCTAGTCAACACCAACATACTATCGAGTGTTAGTGAACTCCAAAGTATTGTTGAGAAACCAACATGTGTTGAGTAGCCAACACATACCGAACAACCAATACATGCCAAGCACAATAGTATCTGCCAAGCTCTTTAGTGACTAAGTCCCTTCAATGATTGAGATACTTAGCCAACACTAAACCCAATAGCAACCAAGCACCACTCCTTTGACCAAGTACTAGTCTAAGAACCTTCCAAAGAAATTACTTATCCTCCTCCCATGAACTCCAAAGTAGTCACCAAGTAAACCCAAGATGCTCCTGCATCATTTTTTGAGATTCTTAGTTGGAGATAAGCTTAGTATTTATGATTTAGTATTTCCACAAGAGAATTTTTCATATAATAATTTTTTGAATAGGAGTACTGAAAAAATTCCTTTTGAGATTATTACTACATATAGCCTAGGGATATATCAGATTTGAGGGATATTGTTGGAGAAGAGAAGAGGAGTGTTGAAGGAGAAGAATTTGCTAAAATTATGAAGTATTTTCATGAGGAAGTCAAACATAAGTTAGAATAGAGTAATCAGAAAGACAAAGATAATGTAAATAGATTAAGGGGACATAATATTTTTGAAGTTGGTTATGAGGTGATGGCTCATTTGAAGAAAGGTATATTTCTTGTTGGAACATTTAGAAAGTTTAAGATGAAGAAGTTTGGTCCTTTATAGTGGTAATTATTATGAATTTGAGTTAGTTGACAGCATGGATATATCATCTATGTTCAATTTTGTTGATTTGTATGAGTATCATTAATTTGATGAAGTTGTTATACCAAGTGATTATCTTGAGAAATGGATGGAAGAGGTTGAATTAATTTTAAACTAGGTAGTTGGAAAGATAAAAAGAGCAAAATATTACATGGAGTATTTGGTTAAGTGGAAAAATAAGCCTATTGAATATGTTGCATGGATTTCTCAATCTGAGTTGGATTCAGCTTGGGTTGTGATACCTTCATAATTTACAAAATCACCTCTTTGAACCTTGGGTATCTAATGTAGGAGCATCATAGGATGTTTGGCTATCTTACTTGGTAGATTTTATTTCAATTGGCTCAATGTACACATTCACCAAGTGATCATTTTCTTCATGCTCCAAGTGATCCTTTGCTTTATCCACCAAGCATATTCGGGGACTTGTCCAAGTCAATTTGGTGATGCTTTGATTCTTTGTTCATTGAGTTGTCTTTTAGTTCTTCTTTGGGAGTTGACCCATGTATTTAATTTTTGATCTAGATTTAATATATGGCATCGATCATTGGGAGGTGTGTGGACCTATTTTGGGTTGTTTCTTTATCCAATGTGGATCTAAAATCTTTTGTAAGTCATTTTGGCAAGTATAAATAGGGACTTGAGTCCTAGGTTTAGGTAGGTGCAAGTAGAGTTATGAGAAGCTTAGATAAGTGTAATGCCCCGCCAAGGAATCCAAAGAATTAACCTAAAGTTTCACTAAGTTTGGTAGCATTTTTATTTATTTTTAAACATGAAAGTAAAACCATACATAACTTAGTAGTGAAAGAAATAAAAAATATTCAATTGAAAGTAATCATAAACATACATAACAAGTTACATTCTCAATGGATCCCTTAACGTTGAATAACATCTAATTTATCTATTCATCTAACATCACATCCTCATGAAATAATAATGATACACCCAACATATTTAAACAATATACAACTGTCCTTTTAGTAATTACATTTCAGATTGCTCAATCATCCACTATACATGTCATAGGGTATGAAAGGCTTAAAAGAATATACATTCATGTAAATAAACTACATCATCATACTAACTCTGATCCATGATGCAATAACACAAATGAAACCAAAAACCATACATGATACATCATCATCATAAAGATATAACATCATCTTAAAAGATAACCATTTATCACAACATAATTAACTAAGTGTGCGGTTCCTCCCAACTGTAAGTAGCATCATTAGACCATCATGGGTCCTAGCCATCCCTCCATGCATAACATTCCAAATCATCGAAGGGATCATCGGTATTATCAAGTAGGAATGTCACTCCTAAAAACATACTACATCATATGTAGAAAGTAATCTAACATGCAAAGTAAAGCATAAGATAACATCATCTAACATATGCAAAACATCAATGTAAGGATACGTGTCCACCATCACAAAGAATGCATCAACTATGGTGTCTTTAACAGATTCCATATGATAAGAGTGATAAAGCACTACCACCCAACCATGTGATACCTAAATGGTCCACTCCCACCGCGCTGAGGAGATAATCTCAAGTCCCAAATAGGTTATCAAAATAACATAGCATAAATACTCTCTAAGTCCAAGAATCCTAAAATTATACTAACTCAAAGGTTCCAACACATAAATCGACATCTAATCCCAAAGGCACACAAAGACATATAGGAAACCTACTATGCAAGCAAGAAAGTGTCATCGCATGGATCATGCTAGAGTTACCCTGGTAGTCTCCCAATAGACCCTGGCCCCCTAGTGATCCCTGTGCAGCCACTAGTATCCTCTCATATGGACGAGGCATACTATGAAATGCAAGGTCGCAACCAAGCATTCTCTCTACTCCCATCCTATCCTGTACAAGCACTCGAGGCATGGGCGAGAACAAAAAAATTATATTTTTAGGTTCATTTAGTTAGTATTAGGTGTGAATGTTTTCACTTATTAAGGAAACTTACAATGAGTTACCCTAGTAGCCTCTTAGGGCCCCGACCCCCATTGCAAGCCACTTCTCAACACTACAAGTAGATAACCTACCCTAAGCTCATGGAATCATAAATCTCAAAATCACAAAAGATAATCCACAGTATAAATATCAAATCTCCATGAGCAACTGAAAAGAATCATAGATAATCATTGTAGACACCTAAAAACCTTTAGAAAATAAAGTATTTTTATTTTCTGAAAAATTTCTGATGACATCATCATTTATTAATTAATTAATTACTTAATTAATTTATTTATTTTTATGCCATTAAATCCCTTTATCTTAATTAAAAATATTTAATTAAGGAATCCCTCCCAAAAATGTTTAAATCTTATTTAAACATTATTTCCTTATTTATTAATTATTTAATTAATAAATTGACCAAAAAACCCAAAATAAATAAAAAATTTATTTTTTGCCCAAAACTTGGCCAATTTCCTTAAGACCACTAACCTCTTCCAAAATTTTCTAATCCTTCTTTAATTTTGGTTAGAGGCTAATCCCATCATTTCCTACCCCTAATCCCAACTCAAAATATTTAATTAAGATTAAATATTAATCCTCATGTTTATTAAAAAAGTTTTAATAAATATCTCCTCAACCCAAACCCTTGAAATAAATAAAACTTTATTTATTTCCTAAAAATCTAATTTATCCTCATCTTAAGAAGTTCTAGACTCTTCTAGAAAGTCTTCATCCTCATCCTAGGAAATTCTAGACTATTCTAGAAAGTCTTTATCCTCATCCAAAGTCTAGACTCTTCTAGAAGATGTCTTTAAACCTAATCCTAATCCCCTCCTAACCTTGTCACATTCCCTAAACATGGGTTAAGAATTACTAACCCAAGCCAAAGTTAACAAATATCTCATCCTTCACCCACCCTCATTAAATGCCATCCACTTGCCTATCCCTAAGCTAATCCTAAACCATCCTAATCCATCCTCTAATCATTTGCACAAGCCTAAACACGCTTAAAACCTTCCTAATCAAGTCCAAGTCAAAATTTCTCTCATCACCCTCAAAATATCTCAACCATAAAATTTTATGAAGTCCACTAGGTCATAAATTACTCTTACAAGCCCTTTTATTGCTCTTACAAGTCATTATGAGGGTCTTTATGAAGATTTTATCCCTTGAGCCTCCTTTGTTGACTCATCCTTCCCCTTTCATCCATCCTCTCACCATGTAACATGTGTCACTCCTTGATTGGCTATAAGGAAGCACAATCCATGTGCTCTCTTCTCATGCAATCTGAGCCCTCCATGAGCTTTTTCCCATCCTTGCATCTTAGCCCTCAATCCCTCAAGCCTCTTGCCTATAAATTGGATCCTTCCCCTTTGCAAAATAACACAATCCATGAAGTAAATTCATAATGCCATTTTGAGAAGCCCTTTTACATCAAAACCATACACTCACACCCAAATTCCAACTCCATTTGAAGCCCTTTTTGAAGCATAAGCTTGAGCATACATCCTATCTATTTAGACAAAGCTACTCAACAAGAGAGCTTCTCATTGAGAGAGCCCATTAATGGCTCATATTCTCAATTGAGAGTTCATCTTAGTCTATCTTGAAGTTTATGAATTTTTTTTAGTTTGTAGAAGCTTTATTTAAATTTGGTTTCTATTAGCATACTAACATTGCTCATATACATTTTGGCACGCCCGGTGGGACCCCGCATGGGTCATCTTCATTAGCTTTTTTAGTCAAGTTTTGTATGTCATTTTTTGATTTTGGCTAATTTTGCTCGTTTTTGTGATTGGTAGGATTGTATAAATTGGTTTTGTAGGTCCACATGAGCATGAACAAGATAAAGGAACTCATAGCATATCTCATAGTGTTTGAAGATTTTTCAAGCTTGTAGGTGGACAAAGAACTTGGAATTCTTCTTCCTCTTCTTTTCTATATTCTTCTTATTCCATCTACTTCTTCTTCTTCTTCTTGTGGGAGATCTTGGCCATTTTTTTTTAAGGAAGCAAAATTATACACACTTCTTTTTAGTGCTTAAAATGAACCCCCAAATCATACTTAAATCCATTAAAAACTAAAAATTTGCCCAAAAAAAAAAAATCTTTTAACAAGTGAAACTAAACCAATCTTATCATTTGCATCCTTGCAACATCAAGGTTTTAGATGCATTCATGCAAAGTTAGGAACACTTCATTTTTGAGAATTTAAAAAGAACTTCAAGTTTCCATTTCAAAAGGTTCAAAATCAACACTAAGTGCACACTAAAGTTCTTTTAAAAAATCTCATGAAAACTAAGAGTCCTAAATGGTTGCCAAAAATTGTCCTAAAAGCTTTGTTATTTGTTCCAAACAAATGTCTTATTGCAAAATCTTGAATGTTTCTTAGGTTTTTCATGCATCAAAACAATCTAGGAATATCATTTTTGGGCTTAAAATATGCAAACTAGAACACAAAATCTTGAATGAAAACCAAAGTCCAAAGAGTCATTTTCACTTTTGAGTCCAAAACAATCTTGAATGATCTAAGGTTAAAACAAAGCACTTCAAAGTTCTTAAAACAACACACAAAATCTCAATCTTGAATGCTCAAAAGAAAACACTTGAATGTTTAACCACTTGTCTTTGAATGCATGTTTGTAAAATCACTCTTGAATGCCATGGATTAAAATCAAATTTTCCTTGAATGCATGATTAAAACAAAAAATCCAATCTTGAATTCTAAGGATCAATTAACCATTGCAATATCAAACACTTCATTTGGAGCTTCTAAAAATTGAACAAAACAAATCTCTTTTCCACATGCAATCTAGGTAAAGTTTGATTTTTGGACATTTAAGAAACTTTGTTAAGTTAAAATACAAATTTGCAAAAATCAATTTGAGTAGTTCCTTGGACTCACCTCTTTTCTAATTACCCATCAAATATTAACCATTGGTTGCAATCTCAGCGCCATTTATGGGGATGGGTCTACTTGAAAAAGGTGTTAAATGTTATACAATCTAACTCACTCACTTGGTCTTTGAATGTTTGCTTTAACTTTATCAAAATTCTTAAATGATCAAAAATCTAGATTAAATCGATCACACTTCAAGTTTGGGCACTAAAATTGAACAACAACTGACGTGGAGAGCCTCTGGGCGCGCGCTTGAAATCGAATCTCACACACTTTTGTTTTGGGCTTAAAACAAACTCACACTCAATCTTGAATGCCTTAAACAAAATTAATCGATACTTGACGTGGAGGGCCTCTAGGTGCACGAGTTTTCTTTTGTTAACCCTAACTCTTCTTATTGTTTGCATTCTTCAATCGATTTACTTTTGTTGGCGCTTCAAGTTGGAATTGAACATTGTCTCTTAAACATGAGTGCTTGCAAAGTCTAGATTAGCACACATAAGAGTCAGTTGGTAAAAGAACAAGCGTGTTTTTTAGCCCAAGGTCATCCAAGTCTTCTCTCCCCTTATCATCTTTCGAGGCCATCTTGGGTGCATAAGATTAGGATCCAAAACCATGTTTCTTTTTAGGAGGCCTGCTTGGGGATTTCATCACCCCTTGGACGACCTCAACTCCAGTGTTCTGGCAGAGTATAAGAATTGGGAGGTGAATAGAAAGACACCTCTCTTGGGATCAAGATTTTATCACTAGGGCTAAGCCTCAAGGAACTTTATACCCTTGAGAAGTGAAAGAGGAGAAGTGGGTTACCACTCCTCTCGGCTGTGTGACATCTTTTTGGTCTCATCTATGGATTTGGGCCTCACGTACCTTGGGTATATCGAGGACTCCTTAGCTAAACCAACTGTCAACCTTGTAGACAACCATCTAGGATGTTAATGTGTTTGAGGTGACTCATCAAAACATTTGTAGAACATACACACTCCTTGGCGCAAGTATCACTTTCTGAGAATCAAAAACTTCTATCTGGTTGTTTCTATCTATTGCTTGATCTTTTATTTGTTGAATGAATGTTTTTCAAACTTGGTCAATCCTAGCTTAGGGCATACTTAGCGTAGTCACTGCCTATTCCAGAAGTTGAACGAGTTGAAGCAAAACAACCAAGATCTCTTAAAGCCAAGCAGATTCAGAAATTGATGTCAGAGCAACCCAAACCCAAACAAAAGTTCCACAAAGTTAAACTAAAACCATCTCTAGCATACCAAGAACTTTCAGCCAAGAGAAAAGAAATAACACCAAGCCCATGAATTGCCAAACTCCACAAAGCAGAGGACAAAGCTACTGACGAAGCACTTCAAGAGGCCTGGTTAGAGCACAACATCAAATTTAGCCAACATCCAGGAGTTAATCTTGCTTATGCCTTACCAACTAGGCATGATTTCTATGATTAGACACCCTTGTTTCTCCACATCTTCTTGGATAAGCTTCACTTTAGAGTCATCTTTGTAGAAAATCCAGCCATCTTAGGTTATCTCCTTAAGCATTATTAGCTCATCCATCTCATTTAGAATCAAACCATCTAGCCAGCAATCAAAACCTCACATCCAAGCCTTCAAAATTGTTGTCACTTTTGCCAAAAGTTTGCCACTCCTAAAATCTTCCAAATCCATCAATCTCACCAAGGTTATCCCTTTGACAGAGCTTTGTCTAGGGTAATCCAGCTTTGTCACTTGTTATCCCTCATCACCTTGAGCTAAAGTTTGGGATCCACAAGTGGTCAATCTCATGTTCTTCCTAAAGGATCATCAGTCTATCCTTAAGTTGACACAATCACCACCAAGCTTGCACATAGGAAAGCAGACCTTTCGTGCTTTGGCAACATATCTTTGAAGTTAGAATCTCCAACCCAATCCTCCTTAGGTTTTGTCATATAGCTTTGCCTTAACCTAGGAAATCATTTGCATAGAGAAGCCTTCCCCCTTTTGCATCCATCAACATTATTGCATCTCATCCCTAGGAGCATTTTTCATGCCACCCGTCACTCGCTTAGCCAAGAAGAAAGAAACAATGGAGCCCTATCATTTGGATTGAATAGCCTCACCCCCCTTGAGCACTCAGCCATCCTTTAGCCTAGAGAACGCTATGCCATCATGTACTGACATTGAAGGTTTCATGAACCAACCAGGAAATGCAGTATTGGTAAATGCCATTATAGACAAGAACAAAGAGACAATCATGGCTAATTTTCGAAGGGAAAATGTAGGAACCTTTGACTTTGGAAGACCCCCTCCATTATTAGATCCATCTCACCCATTGTTTGGGTAGCCACCACCACCCATAGGCTCTTATGATCCAAATTATCATCAATATATGCCAAAAGAAGAGCCTCCAGCCAATCCATATGATCCAACAGACCCAAACATACCATCATCCACCCAAGTTGAAATCTCCATGCCGCAAGCCAACCCAGCCACCACCACTCCATCCTTGGTTCATACCTCTCTGCTCCAAACCCCCTTTACCCAAAACAGCTCACCATTCACCCCCTTGAATATTTGCACCCTAAAATTCATAAAACAAGCTGGGTATACTGAGGCAGATATCATCAGTGAGGTTATCACCATCAAAGCTTATGACAACTTGGAAAGAACCACAGAAGGAACTATTTTGCTGCCAATCAAGGTTGGGCCAGTCATCCAAGAGACACTCTACCATGTTATTGATCTAAACCTACCATTTAACATCTTCCTCGGTCGCCCATGGATTCATGCCATGAAAGCAGTTCCATCCACTTACCATCAGTGCATCAAATTTTTGCATCAAGGCACTGAGGTAACCATCCATGCCGATCTAGAACCCTTTGCTTACTATAATGCAGTTGAAGCTTCATATACAAACCATTGCCCTGGAATTGATATCAGCACATCCATCGCCAGCTCATCCCACACTTATAATGACCCAGAAACCATCCTCGCCTCTACCCTGTCTACTGTGAAGATCAATAACAAAGGTTGTGGAGAGTATAGTCTGTCAGATGCATTTGTTGTCGAGGCACTCCCACTTGATCCACATGCCCATGGATGACTGACATATCACAAAGCTAAGGAGATTCCACCTCCTCGATACAAACAGTTTGGCCCAACAACCTTTGTATCCTCAAAAATCTCTCTTCATGAGGAGCTCACTCTAGATATCAACAAATGGTTACATAAGGATGCACCTCAAAGAAATCAAGCACAACTTGATCCCTTCAGTCAAAAGTATCCCCAAGAACATAAGTTGATCACTGACAAATGGAACTATCAAGGTGGTGTTCTAGGACCAGAAGAAAGAGGCCTGCAGTGCCCCATTGATGCACACAAGTGGGAATTGAAGTCAGGTCTTGGCTTTGGCATACCCACAACTGGGGGCACCAATGAGAACGGTCACGCTTTTTCGAACATTCACCGCAACCTTATCAAAACTGAAGACATTCCTGAGGAAGTTGAAAAGAGAGCGTATGATGATATCCTAGACCAAATGTCCCTCGAAGACTCTGTTCTCCAAGAACTATCCATCCACCTCATTGACCTACCACTCACCCATCCACAACTCATAGATTGGGACCAACCAAGTGTCATACACATCGATTAGTTCACATCAGAGGAGGCACTTCTAAGATTCATGGGAGCTAAAACTCCTCACAAGAAAAAAAAGCTAGATTCTGCCTATATCTACAAGCTAGATTCGAAGGGGTATTTCGAAGAAAATCCCCAACCTAGTTCCGATACACCCAAAATTGGAACTAAGGTGAATCTGAGACTAGCTAAGGCAACGAAGAGAACCCCTCAGCAAGAAAATCTAGAGCCACAAGAAGAACATGAGGATTTAGCATTGCCTCCTCAAGATAATCGACCAGAGGTGTCTTCTATTCTAATTGAGGATACTCGAGAAGTCAACATTGGTTCTTCAGATATCCCCAGACTTGTTCACATTGTTGCATCCCTATCACAAGACCAAGCTAACCTCCTCTTTGAGGTCTTAAGAGAGAAAATTGGCCAATTTGCATGGTCATATCAGAACATGCCAGGACTTGATCCAAAGCTTTTAGTTCATCATCTTGCAGTTGATCCAAAGATCAAGCCCGTCAGACAAAAGCTTAGAAAAATGCACCCCAAGGTGGCATTATTGGTCAAAGCTGAATTAGAAAGAATGTTAGCTGCTAAGGTTATCCGACCTATCGACTACTCAGAGTGGATCTCCAACATGGTCCCTGTCACTAAACCTTCTGGTGACATCAGAATCTGCACTGATTTTAGAGATCTTAACAAAGCTTGTCCAAAAGATGATTTTCCCTTGCCCAAAATAGATATGATTGTAGATCTTATACCTAGACATGAAATTTTGTCCCTCATGGATGGATTTTCTGGGTATAATCAAATCAAGATTGTAGAAGAGGATCAGCATAAGACAACATTCACTACCCCTTGGGGAACCTTTTGCTACAACATGATGCCTTTTGGCCTAAAGAATGCTGGGGCTACCTATCAAAGAGCTATGACAACCATTTTTCATGATCTCATCCATAGCATTTTGGAGGATTATGTGGATGATATCTTGGTCAAGTCTCATACCTTCATGGATCACCTTGCTAACCTAGAGAAAGTCTTTGATAGGTTAGCCAAATATCATCTCATGCTGAATCCCAAGAAATGTGTCTTTGGGGTCACATCTGGCAAGCTTCTAGGCTTCATAGTGTCTAAACAAGGTATAGAGATCGACCCCAAGAAGGTCAAGGCTATCTTAGACATGCCTCCTCCCCAGACACTGCGACAACTTTGCTCTCTTCAAGGAAAGTTCCAATCTGTTCAGCGCTTCATCTCCCAGCTTGCAGATAAGTGTACACCATTTTCACATTTACTGAAGAAGGATGAGAACTTCAAGTGGGATCCTTCATGTTAGCGCAGCTTCGACCATCTCAAGCAATATCTCATCAATCCCCCTATCTTGGTTCCACCAGTTCCTGGTATTCCCCTGATTTTGTACATATCAGCAACACCTACTGCTCTAGGGGCACTTCTAGCATAGCTTGATGACTACAACAGAGAAAGATCCATCTACTACATCAGTAGAACCTTAGTTGGTTATGAACTCAATTACACTCCTATGGAAAAAGCTTGTTTGGCAGTTGTTTTCTCAACTCAAAAGCTTCACCATGACATGCTAAGTCATACCATCCAACTAGTCTCCAAGATTGACCCTCTCAAGTATATGCTCTCTAGAACAACACTTACAGGCCGTTTGGCCAAATGGGTTATGCTCCTTAGTGAATTTGACATCCAGTATGTGGATAGAAAGGCAATCAAAGGGCAAGCTATAGCAGATCACCTAGCTGATGCACCTCTAATAGATGCTTATCCATTGATCACAGAATTTCCAGATGAGCATATTTGTCTAATTGAAGAACAACCCCCATGGAAATTTTATTTTGATGGCTCTTAGACATCTCATGGATCAGGGGCAGGAATATTGTTGGTCACACCTCAAGGAGATTACATTCAAAAAGCCTTCAAGCTACAATTCCCTAGCACCAACAATATAGCTGAATATGAGGCCCTCATAGTAGGATTAAAGATAGCTGCAGAATGGAACATTGTTGAGCTATAAATCTTTGGCAATTCTCAGCTCATCATCAAGCAAGCCCTAAATGAATATCAAACCAAAGATGAAAATCTATTACCCTACAAAGAGCTAATTGATCATCTAACCCAACATTTTACAAAGCTTCAGTTTACACAAGTGCCTCGAATACAGAACAAAGCAGCAGATGCTATGGCTACTATAGGCTTGCTATTGGAAATTCCCCAAGCAGCTACACAGTATGAGTTTTTAGTGGAGCAGCTCCTCACACCCACCTATGCCAATGAGGGTTCAAACCGTGTTTGTATCTTGGTTGGTCCCCAATCCCCTTGGTACCATGAGATTCACACTTACCTTAACGATGGTATCATATCCCCTCACCTCACACTTACCCAATGCTAGAACCTCATCCGAAAATCATCTTGCTATGTTATCATAGCCAATACGTTGTATCGTCGAGGTTATCACGATACTCTCTCTCAATGTTTAGACCAAAATGAGGTCGTGATGGTGTTAAAGGAAGTACACTCTGGACTTTGCGGTGCCCACATGAGTGGTATTGTCCTAACGCGACAAATCCTTAGAGCAGGCTACTATTGGCCTACCATTGAAGAAGACTCCTGTGACTTTGTCAGAAAGTGTCTCCCATGTCAGCAGCATGCAAATCTTGTGCACACTCCAGCACAGGATCTACAGCCTATTGCACCACCTTGGCCTTTCGCTTGTTGGGGCCTTGATCTAGTTGGAACTATCACACCCCTCTCATCTGATGGACAGAAATGGATAATAATAGCTACAGACTATTTCACTAAATGGGTGGAAGCAATCCCCCTAGTCTCAGCTACAGGAGTTCAGGTCTCCAAGTTCATCTTGTACCACATTGTTTTCCGCTTCGGCATCCCATCCACCATCTTCACTGACCACGGAGGTAACTTTGAAAATCTCAACATGGAAGAATTATGCACTTCCCTCCGCATCCATCACCACTTTTCTAGCCCATATTTCCCACAAGGTAATGACCAGGCAGAGGCAACTAAAAAAACCCTCCTCAAAATTCTACAGAAAGTTGTCAATGATTTCGGCCATGATTGGCACCTACAAATAAATCCAGCCCTATGGGCCTATCGAACTTCCTTCCGTACATCCACAGGCACAACTCCATACTCCCTAGTCTATGGTGCTGAAGCGGTACTATCTATAGAGGTTGAACTTCCCTCCTTGCGCATATCTTTGCAAGGGCAAATATCAGATGAAGAATATAGAGTAGCTCGACTCACCTAGCTAGATCTCTTAGATGAGAAGCGAAAACAAGCCTATGATCATCTCACAGTCTATCAAAGTCATCTCAAAAGGAATTTCAACAAGAAGGTGCTTCCATGACACTTTTAGCCAGGTGACATGGTCCTCAAACAAAATATGAAAGTCCAAGTAGATCGAGAAAAGAAAGGCAAGTTTGAACCTACATGGCTTGGTCCTTATGTTGTCACTGCTTCCTTTGGCTCCAGAGCTTATCAGCTATCTACACCAGAAGGAGAACTCTTGAATGATCCTACTAACATCATTCATCTCAAGAAGTTCTATGCTAGAAGATCCTTGGTATACCCAGCTTTTGAAAAATACAAAAGAAAAAAATAGTAAAGAGAAATAAGCGTCCAATGGTGAAAACTTGGCAATTCAAGCACCTTAGATAGGTACCTTGGTGAAAACCTAGTAATTCAGGTGCCTTGTGTACTAAAGACTAATCCATTATCTATCACTATCCTATCCCTCATCCATTCACCCACCATCCCATAAGACACACTTGTTTGTTCCCTTGGTGTTCCAACCAAATATCCAAAATCTGATGAAGCTTGTAAATACCTCCTGTACAGCTTGTAAATTTTGTACCAAAGCTTGTATTATACCTTGTAAATCTTGTACCATACCTTCTCTATCTGAATCTTGTCCAAGGTTTGTACCATATTCCAGCCTATAAATAATCCTGTATCCTAGCTTGTATACTATCACGTGCACACACAAAACCCCATTTTCACTTAAGCTTTTCGCAAACCATCTACCTATCCACCTATCACCTATTATAGACATCCCATCCTTTACAAACATTTCCATCTCACAAAAACCAAAACATGAACAAACTTGTACATTTGTAACATATCTTGGTCCATCAGCTTGTACATCCTCTTTAGCTTAGTACCAGTGTATCTATCCAGCATTCGTGTCAGTTCGTTCTTGATCAGAGTCTTGCACCCATCACACATCTTGGTTAGCTATTCCAATGCATCCTTTAGCTAGATTTCTTGTCACCAAAGTGTTATCTTTCTTAGTTTAGCTTGCCAGACGCATCACTCATCCAAATCCACCATCTTCAGTGCTCTTCGATAGGTCCTTGCAGGATATAGCTTTCCTCATGTCTGATCTTGGTCCGTTAGTACCTTGTCCTACCCATCTCGTTGGAAAATGGCTCTCTTTTGGATTTTCACTTTCTTTTGATTTGGGATCTTCCTTTTTGGGTCTTGAAGTATCTTTTTCAAGCAATCTCCTTGTTCCCTCCTCAAGGTTGCCACGATCTTCCATATCATGGTATGCTGTGAATGGGGCAATTAGAGCGTAAAGTCTTGATCAGATCTTTCATTAGTTTTTCTTTTCTTCTTGTGGGTTCTCCAGTGTCGTTTCCACACTGCTTCCTCTAGGATTCATGTGTGATGCTGGGGCAATCCTTGTGTGTTTGTTTTGAGTTAGTTTTTCAGTCCTTTGGACGATTGGTGAAAAGGCCTTGATGTTCTTGGTAACCTTGGCAATTAACCAATAGTTCTATAGCAAATCTAGTGCTCAACTACATGGTGGTACTTCTCTTTGAAGTATCCCCCCGCTCAAAAAGCTTCAATGGTTTTCCTTCATCTCCATTATCCCCCATCCATATCCAGCATCTGTCTCTCCTACCCCAGCTGATGCATCAGTATCTCTTTGAATCACTTATCACTCTTAGCTTTAGGGATCCACAATCCTAGTCTTAGGGATCCACCAATCCAAATCAACCCACCAAGCCTCATCTTTTGAGATCCAAAATCCTAGTCCTAGGGATCTCTGAAACCCATCTTTCGCCAATCTAACTCTTTGAAATCATGTTGCATCAGCTTTATAATCCCCTCATTCATCTCCCTATCCTAGATTCCTTTTTATAGTGCTCTGCTCCTTTATCCTCCACCTTCCCTAAAGTCTTAAGCTTGCTTCCTCTTGTGCATTTGATTCTCCTTTATCATTCTCCCATAGTGAGAGTTTGAGCTAATTCAGCCCCTTCTCTTTGCCAATCTGAGTTTCCTTGCTCATCCGAGATTCTTGTACTTTTCAAGAAGCCATCGAGCCTCGCTTTCTCTCCCTGCTACCTTCTTGAGGGGGCATCTCACAGTCCATTCTCTCCTCTTCTACTCTAGCCTTGGGCATCTTATTTTCTTATCTTTGATGCCATGCCACTTGCGGCATCACATCAAAGAGGGGCAAAATGTAGACACCTAAAAACCTTTAGAAAATAAATTATTTTTATTTTCTAAAAAATTTCTAATGACATCATCATTTATTAATTAATTAATTATTTAATTAATTTATTTATTTTTATGCCATTAAATCCCTTTATCTTAATTAAAAATATTTAATTAAGGAATCCCTCCCAAAAATGTTTAAATCTTATTTAAACATTATTTCCTTATTTATTAATTATTTAATTAATAAATTGATCAAAAAATCCAAAATAAATAAAAAAAATTTTTTTTGCCCAAAACTTGGCCAATTTCCTTAAAACCACTAACCTCTTCCAAAATCTTCTAATCCTTCTTTAATTTTGATTAGAGGCTAATCCCATCATTTCCTACCCCTAATCCCAACTCAAAATATTTAATTAAGATTAAATATTAATCCTCATGTTTATTAAAAAAGTTTTAATAAATATCTCCTCAACCCAAACCCTTGAAATAAATAAAACTTTATTTATTTCCTAAAAATCTAATTTATCCTCATCCTAAGAAGTTCTAGACTCTTCTAGAAAGTCTTCATCCTCATCCTAAGAAATTCTAGACTATTCTAGAAAGTCTTTATCCTCATCCAAAGTCTAGACTCTTCTAGAAGATGTCTTTAAACCTAATCCTAATCCCCTCCTAACCTTGTCACATTCCCTAAACATGGGTTAAGAATTACTAACCCAAGCCAAAGTTAACAAATATCTCCTCCTTCACCCACCCTCATTAAATGCCATCCACTTGCCTATCCCTAAGCTAATCCTAAACCATCCTAATCCATCCTCTAATCATTTGCACAAGCCTAAACAAGCTTAAAACCTTCCTAATCAATTCCAAGTCAAAATTGCTCTCATCACCCTCAAAATATCTCAACCATAAAACTTTATGAAGTCCACTAGGTCATAAATGACTCTTACAAGCCCTTTTATTGCTCTTACAAGTCATTATGAGGGTCTTTATGAAGATTTTATACTTTGAGCCTCCTTTGTTGACTCATCCTTCCCCTTTCCTCCATCCTCTCACCATGTGACATGTGTCACTCCTTGATTGGCTATAAGGAAGCACAATCCATGTGCTCTCTTCTCATGAAATTTGAGCCCTCCATGAGCTTTTTCCCATCCTTGCATCTTAGCCCTCAATCCCTCAAGCCTCTTGCCTATAAATTGGATCCTTCCCCTTTTCAAAATAACACAATCCATGAAGTAAAGTCATAATGCCATTTTGAGAAGCCATTTTACATCAAAACCATACACTCACACCCAAATTCCAACTCCATTTGAAGCCCTTTTTGAAGCATAAGCTTGAGCATACATCCTATCTATTTAGACAAAGCTACTCAACAAGAGAGCTTCTCATTGAGAGAGCCCATTAATGGCTCATATTCTCAATTGAGAGTTCATCTTAGTCTATCTTGAAGTTTATGAATTTTGTTTAGTTTGTAGAAGCTTTATTTAAATTTGGTTTCTATTAGCATACTAACATTGCTCATATACAAGCATGACCTCATCAATTCTCTATTGGCAACTGAAGGCATCCCTGATAATCACAATAATCATTGGTTCTTTATAAGCAACCAAAATGCATCTCAAAATAATACTGATCGAAGACTCCAAAATGGTTGAGTCAAAACATGTCACAACATGACATCATCAAGATCAGATAACAATTTCAATTCCATCAAATGACTGAAAAGTAACTCAAGTATAATTGATCGATGACCCAATATGGTTAAGTCAAGTGTCTCATACATATGAATCTCAACTTCACACAAGAAGACTGGAAAGCAATAACAATAAATAAATACAAACATCTCATAAAGCATACCATCATATAACCATGGTTGGGTTTATAAAGATCGAAATCAAAAGACATCATCATGACATCACAATCATAACCCCCGAGCCTTTGGTAGACATCCTATAACTGGTCAACACTAGTCAACCCAAAAACCCAAAACAAGAAGCATAGAGAAAACACAATGCAAGCACATGTTTTTGGTTTGCTAAAATTACATAGTTGAATTGAGTATGGAGGTTTTAGTTTCCATTTTCAATTTTAGATATTGAGTGGAGGATCATTTTGTACGTTTTCCTAACCCATGTATTGTTTTGATGGAATAAAATTTTTTCCCTCTAACTCTTAAAATTTCAATTTTCTAAATGTTCTAAATATCTATTATATATATGTGTTTTGTTGATAATGACCCCCCCATCGTTTATCCAATAGAACACATAGAAAGTTCAATAGATCATTTGAAAACTTAATAAAGGCAATTACAAATTTTCTCCAAATTACATTTAAATTAATTAATAATTAAAATATTATAAAATAGTTAACTTTATAAAAAGGAAAACTAATAATAAAAATTTTATTTATTATAATAATCAATAATTATTAATATAATAATTATTAATTATTAATATTATATATATATATATATAACATTAATATCATTAACTATGGATATATTAAAAGTGGATGACATATATATATATATATATATATATATATATATATATATCATAAACGTTTCTTTTTAAAAAAAATCAAATTTTAAAAAGTCGATGTCGTTTCAAGCAACTGTCACTAATGTGACTACCATCACGGGTACCCTGCGATTGATGCATTAAATGCACTATCATGGGTACACTGCGTAACTAGGTACCCAGCGACCATTACAGACACAGGGTACGAGGGGGTGCAATCCGCTCCACCCAGATTTATATAAAAAAAAATTATAAACATTTTCTTAAAATGCTTGTCTCAGATATGAAATGCAATTGGTTTTTTTTTTTTGTTTATAGTGTTTTTAAACACTTTCCTCATATATGAATCGTGATTTGATTTTTATATATAAAGTTCTCACTGTGATATCATATTTGATTTGTCAATAAATATGTATATATATATTTTTTTTTATGTAAATGTATATATGTATATATATATGTGTGTGTATATATGTGTGTGTGTGTGTGTGTGTGTGTATATGTATGTATGTATGTATGTATGTATGTATGTTTGCAGATTTGAAAAGATAAATAAACATGTATAGAACATATACATAATTTTTAAAAGACTTCCAATTTTAAGAATTTTTCCTATAACATATTTGTTATCTAAATTTACCCAATAATTCTACTAATAGATTTGACTATAAATTTTAACTTAGAATTCTTCAGAAAAATACAAACCCTTGTCTAATCAAATTCTCAATTCTATTACAATTGGAACCCAAACCCAATTTAGATCTAATTTCTTTCTTATTTGGAACTAGGGTTTTACAATGCAACCAAATAAAAATATACATACATATCTAGATTCCAATTCCATGATTGAAGATTCGTTCATGGAGTATACTCAAACACATATAGCAAACACAATGAAGACAGGAAGAGAAAGAGTGCAAATAGAATATGCAAAAATCATGAGTGCACCTGGACACTGATGCTAATTTTCTTAGAAGTCCATAGAAAAATTCCTTCCTTCTCCAACATTCACCATTCCTCCAAGAATCAAACCAACCAAACCCCCAAGTGACTAGAAGTTCTTGTAGAAGCATATGAGGATGTGGAAGCATCTAAGAATGTCAAAGCATACGAGCATGTAGAAGCCTCTCCGGGTGTGTCCATACACACTAGGAAAGCCTTTATATAAAGGCCTCTAAGATGCATCTAGAATGTGTCTAGAAGAACTAGGAGATAAGCATGACAACCAAGCACATAACTTTCACAATAAAAAAATGAACATGATGAGGTGTCTAGAATGTGGTAGACACCATGTTCTTAAATAATATGCTAACTCCTAAGTGTAGACAACATGTGCATACTTAGAGTGCAAACTCCTGAGAATTCGCATACTCCTAAATATTAAAATAATGCACATTAATTAATTTAATATTCACTTTACTCTTTTCAATTCAATTTATTAATTTTTAAATCTCATGCACTAACTTTAATAACTCCACTTGTTTTATCTTAATATATTTATATTTTAATCACATGCACACATCATGCAACCTATTAATCTTTTAATAATGTTAATATCTTTTCCACTTTTAAATTCATTTTCGAAACTTAATTGCTAAAATATTTATTAACTTAAATAAATATTATCACATTCCAACTTTTAAAATTATAACTTTTATCTTCAAATTTAATTATTTTATTTAATTAATTTCCTAATTAATTAAATAAAATAAATATTAAAATACCATATTTGCTTATCATGGCGAAGCTTGGCAAGCTGAATTTGTAAATCCACATCAAAGGGTTGAAGGTGAGAGCTTCAGAGGCTTTGAGGCAAGACCGTTTTCTAAAGATTGCCAGCTGACGCTTGTAGATACACAAAATGAGTAGTTCTGGTAATGGCATCATTCCACCATTGAATCAAACCTCAATGGGAATGAGGACGTGGCTCCAAATTCTAGACACACTACCTGACAATGTCACATTAGTCAGAGGAATGACAAGTAAATCATGATCTTTAGAGAAGGAGAAAAAAGATTGCGCTAAGATCATAGCAAGATCTTCCTATTGGGCTCCCTCCAAAGCTTCCTATCTCAAACTAGAACATTTGCTTAGAGATTTTCTTTGGGCCTCTGGTTTTGACCATCATGGTTTTAATAGAGTTGCTTGGGATTTCTGTTGTCTGGGGGTCTCGGCCTGCTTTCCACTCGGAAGCAAGGCCTTGCTCTTTGTGCTAAATGGATTATCAGAGCTATATCTGGAGATGAAGCCTGGAAGATACTAGTAAGGCATTGCATTTCTTCCAGCTTCCCTATTAACAGACTGGCGTGGAAGGGGATTGGTTTTTAGACCCTTCTCACTATGTGTGAACTAATGGTCATACAGGGCTCTTTTGTTATAAAGAGCATATGGAAAGCCTGGGAAGCTGTTAAACCTTGGCTTCATTGGGCTGGTGATGAGTTTCGCAATGAGCTATCCTTAAATCAACAGAACATTTGGTGGTCTCCCCTGTTTTCCATCCAAGGTACTCCTCTTGCCAAGACTCAAGGTTCCAGTTCTCTGTGTTTCTTTAAATGTGGCATCCACAATACCAGGGATATTTTTCAAGAGTCACCATGAATTTTAGGTCATGGGAGGATATGCAAGTTCAATACCGCTTTGTTAGTTCTGATTGCCAAACTTATGACCTTTTGTTTTCTTCCATCCCTGTGCACTTAGTTCATAAAGTGGGGATTCAGTTTGTTCGTCCTTGGTGGCATGATTGGAAGTGGTATCCTACCACTCCATTTACCAATTATAAGTCCAATATGGGGTACAGATGGCTTTTGCCCCACCTTCAAATGGTGGACATGCTTAATCAACGGTGGCATTTGCAATCTTTGCTTTCTCAATGGAGAAAACATTTTGACACTATTTGGAGTGCCATTACAGAACTTAAGATTGCCCACTTTGCTTGGTGCCTTGCCTTCCAAGGCCTTCCCTTAGGGCCTCAACTCAAGCACATTGGGGTTCCTAATCCCAGATGCCCCTTCTGTGGTCATCCTAAGTCCTTTTTGCATATTTTTTGGTTTTGCAAGCATGCTCAGAATTATTAGCACTGGATTCATGATTTTTTCAAGCCTTTCAGGCCCGAACCTTTTTCATGGCACATGATCCTACTGGGTGATTCCTCTAGAATTTCTCGAAAGTTCTCCTAGATTTGGCATACCTTCAGGATGAAAATTTTGTTTTCTCTATGGAAAGATAGGAATGCAATTTTATTCACTCATAGTTTTTTGGATGTTAACATTGCAATGTACACTAAGACATGCATTTGTAACAATGTCATTATGCAGATACAGGTGCAAGCTAATAAAGTTGCCCTAAAAGTTGTACACTTATAGGAATTGTTAAATCATTGGGGCAATGCTCCATGCACCATTGCCAGAGTGCTTCGGATGCCTTGGCCAATGCCTCTTTGTCTTGCAATCATCGTTCTCGATGCCAGTCCTCTGGCTACCATTCACACACACCGCACTCCCAGTGTCCTCGACACCACTCTCCTAGTGGTGGACATGGCAGTTGGAGGCACCACTTTGCTTCCCCACTGCGTGGTGGTTCTGGCTGCTCCTTGGCTCCTCCCCCTAGGCGGGCTTCTGGCCGGTCCCCAGCTCCTCCCCCTGGATGGGCACACTCTGGAAAGTTTCCTTGGTTGGCCTTGGAAATTTCTCCTCCACGGCCAAACAAGAAGGATGCAGAGACTGCAACTATCCCAGATCCTACTAATACTGCTGACGACTGGACTGTTCCCAGTCTACCCCATAATCCCACTAATGCGTGGGGATTTCCTGATAAAGACGATCCTTCCTCTGCTAGTACTACCTTGGCAGCCTGAGATTGTTAAAAAAATAAAAATTTATGAATAGTTAATAGTTTTTGGCTAAGGCCATGTTGTTTTTTCCAGCTTCGGCCGTGTGAACTCATTCGCGGGGTGATCTTGTATCCCTCAACCCCTTTTTTGTGAATTGTAATCTTAGTAAATTTTATTAATTGAAAAGGACTATTCATAAAAAAAAAATACCATATTAATTTTCCATTAAATTAAACCATTAATTAAATCTTTTAATTAGGCTTAATTAATAGAAAATACACCAAAGACTCATAAAATAAAATACAAAAAACCCACTATAGCAAAACACATACAAAATCAAACCAAAAGGGTTAATATCATGAAATATGTCATTCAATATATTCGAAGGGTACTCAACTCAAATACTTGTCCTAATTTCCAATTAGGACAAATGGCTTAAAGGGTTGGGATTTGGACTTGAGAATTTATCTCCCCTCTCTTACCATTGAGATAATGTGATAGGGTATGCTCATTTTGGAAATTTAGGAAAGTCGATACCCAGTACCTACAACCTACATAAAATCCATGCATGTACATACATAATATATACTAAGCTAAATAGGCAATGGCAGGAAGTGGTGCATCATGTAGATCTCAACTAGTAGGTGACTACGACTCCCTTCCTTAACCACATTAAAATGCCATCCAAGAACAAACACACACACACCATACACATGCAAGTATGGGGTAAGTATCCATAAGAAAACACATGTGATAATAAATCAACTAACTAATCATCACTAATAACTGCAAACACTGTAATAATCATCATACATACATGAAATATAAAGTACCAAGTAATCTCATCATATATCAACTGAATCTAAAACAATATCTGATAATCTCAAAATAATATCACTAATAATCATCATCATTAAACTATCCTAACAGAGTTCGACAATGATAACAAAAATGTGACCTAGGGGTAGGCACTACAATAAATCTAGAGATTATAGATTGCACATGATGTATGAGGAATATTATTTTTAATTAGAATTTTTTATTTGACCACAACTAGAAAGGCCTTAGAGCCTAAAATGTATAAAGTAAATTACCAAATCAAGAAAGATGTATTACTTTCTCTCTTTCCAGTGTTGTCTCTAGGTTATTTTTCTTATGTTGTGTTATCTATGTGAGGTTGCATGGTAACTAAGTCATCCTTTGGCCCTAATTATCATCCTACCTTGTAGAAATCACTGAGATCATTTTTTTGTTGCAAAAGTTGATGATAGTTGATTATGACAAAAGAGATTTTTTCATATAAGATTCTATAATATAGCGAAGGTGAGTAGTTCTAGTTTGGTCAAGGATCTACATAAGATTTTGAAACCTTATAACATGATGTGCAAGGAGTAATGGAAAAATAGAAATGGAGTACATTTTAGAGGAAAAACTTTTACTAGTTTAGAGAAGTTGGAAATTATAAACATGGATTTATGTGGACCTACTATGATAATAACATTATATTGTGAGAGATACTTTATTACTTTCATTGATGATTTCACTACGATGATGTGGGTTTCTTTTATGAGAGAAAAATCCAAAGCACTTAATCAATTCAAAATGTTTCAGAAAAAATTTGACAATGAATCAAGGATGATGATAAAATATTTAATTTAGTTCTAATTAGTTCAGTGTATATTCTTAGGATCATGGTATTTGTAGATAAACTTTAACACCTAAAATACCATAGCAAAATAAAATAATAGAAAAAAAGAAATAGACCATTTAGTGAGGCAACAAGAATAGCATTCCTTGAAGGAAAGGTATCACATGTACATTAGAGAGAAATAGTCAATATTGCAATACAAACCCTAAACAAAGTTAAGATTAGGCAAGGAATACGTAAAAAACCTTATGAACTTCAGTTTGGTCATACACCTACTATTAAGTATTTCAAAAAAATTGGAAGAAAATGTTATATCAAAAGAGATGATAAAACATGAAACTTTGAACCTAAAAGTGGTGAAGGTATATTTCATGGATATTCAACTATGAGTAAGGCTTGTATATATTATAATAATTTGTGGATATATTAAAATTTTGAAAGTGAAAATGTTAGAATTGATGAAAGATTTCAAGTACAAGAGAAAACTTTTGAGTATGATTCAAATTAGAATAGTACAAGTTAGAGATCAGTACAAATTTAGAATGCAAAACACAAATTATTCTTTGAGATTGATGATGAAATTCAAGTTTATATTGAGGAACCCATAGAAGAACATAGAACACCTAAATTTGTTGCAAGAAATAATCTTGATGAGAAGATAATTGTTGATGCAAGACAAGGAGTATTGACAAGAAAGAAAGGGAAGAAATAAGATTTTTTTGATTTCATGGATTAAACCTAAGAATGTTGGTGAAGCATGAACATATGAATATTGGATTAACTCTATGAAGAAATAACTTGAGAAGATTGAGAAAAATAATACATGAGAAGTAGTCCCTAGGCCTAAAGACAAGAATGTTATATGAACAAAATGGGAATTTGGAAACAAAATGAATGTGCAAGGAAATGTGGTAAGAAACAAAGATTAGTATTTTAATGTTATTCATAACAAGAAGGTATTTATTTTGAGGAAATTGTTGTCCTAGTAGAAAGATTAGAAGTTGTAAGATTACTTTTGGCTTATGCATTGAACAAGAAATTTGAATTGTATTAGATAGATGTTAATCATCTTTCTTGAATCGGGAACTTGAAGAAGAAGTTTACATTGATCAACCTAATGGATTTCCTTTGACAAATCAAGAAGACATTATATGCAAATCAAAGAAAGCATTGTATGGATTAAAGAAAACATGTAGAGCTTGGTATGTAAGGTTGGTTAAATACTTGCTAAGTTTGGGTTTCAAAAATAGTTATACAGACAATAATATGTACTTAAGAGTTAATTCAGATGGTTTAGTGATTATTAATCTATACTTAAGAGTTAATTTGGATGGCTTATTAATTATTGAAGTATTTTTAGTTGATATCATATTTGTAGGAAATGGTGAGGTAAACAATAACTTATCAAATGAAATAAAAAGTGTGAATTTGAGAAGTATATGATTGGTGAAAGGAAGTAATTTTTGGGATTGCAAATAACTCAAACAAAAGATGACATCTTTATATTGTAAACTACACATCTTAAAGATCTATTAGTAAAATTTTGCTTGGAAAATTGTAAACCATGTGTAACACCTATGGTGATAGGATGCAAGTTGACTAATAATGATGATTCTCCTAGAACAATTCAAACAAGATATAGATCTATGATTGGTGGCTTACAATATTTGACACATACAAGAATTGATATTACTAGTATAGTTGAAATTGTAGCAAGGTATTGATGCAGGAGCATCTAGTAGTGTAAGGGCAATCCTATATCACCCAAAAATATTCTTAGAGGCAGTTTATGTTTTATGTGTCTATATTTATGGATACCCATTTGGGCTAAATAGTAAATCCAACTCTCATATTCTCATTATTATTTTTCTAGGTTAGTGTTTTTGTGCACCTTAAGATATGTGAAAATGTAGGAAATGGGTTCTTTTGCTATAGAGTATAAATAATGAAGATTTAGAGGGTTTAAGTTGGAGGGATGTTGTATTTAAAAATTTAAGAACTACAAAAAAAGAATCAAGTCAAAAGGTTTCACAGTTTAAAAGTTATTACAATTTTAATTTGCCTATAGACCTCCCAAGACTACTTCAAAGTCTTGTTTGAGGCACTAATTAATAGCCTTGTTCATCAATCAAAATCATAGAGAAAAATTTATGCCTATTGAAAGTTTAACTACCATTTCTGGAATCTTCTAATTTTGCACCAACTTCTAATGTGACTTTTAGAACCTTCTATTTTGGTGGTGGCTACCAAATGACATAATGTAGAATGTACTCCTAACCCTAAACCTAAGAAAAGTTACTTAAGGGTCATTCTTATAATGTAAAGCTAATTTTTATGGAGTTTTGGAGGAGGTATCATGAGAAGGATTTTTCTCCAGAATTTGATAATGTTGTAAGCTCATACACTATTAGAATTATGGCAACTAAATCACTAGGTGACTAAAACTTTTAGTCACAAGACTAAAATTGTTAGTCACATAACTAAAAGTGATCAAATTCTAGTAGTATTTTATAATTTATAAGCATAAATGAGTAAATAAATGACTAATTTTGTCACTGAGTAAAGTCAAAAGGTTAGAAAAAAATAAGTGACTAGATAAATGATCAAATAAATGACTAAATAATTGGTCACTAATAACCAATCATCCAAACAAATGACGAAATGAATGATCGATGAAATTTTAATAATATTAATATTTCTTTTTTTTAAATAATAATTTTGTTACTCACTAATGGAGTTTTTGTCCTATTAATACATTATTATCTGCTAACTATCTTGAATATCCTTTTAACTAATATTGAACTACAAATGAACTCAAAATCACCCCAATCTGCACTCAAACTCCTCAAAATCTATCTGTGAACTCTTAAACAAAATAATAACCCTCCATGCTCTCAAAAGAATTAAAAATAATAATAAAAATTATTAATAATATTGTTTTTTCTATGCTCTCCTTGAAACAAAGGCTAGGACAACTCCATAAGTGCATACTAAAATTCAACCAATATGAGTTGTATGTTTGTGCTGCTACATAAATTCATTTTATCACTTTCAATTTCTTTTATTATAGTGTAATCTATAATTATCAAAGATTTTGACACTTGTATATTTTTAGTTGAATACATGGTATGTCAACAACTTAACTCCTCTTTAGTTTTTTGAAGGAGACATAGTTATGGTAAAGAGTTTCAAATTTTAATTTTAATATAATTTGAGACTGAAAAAAAATCTAAAGTGTGAAGAGGACCATGCATATCACATATTTAAATCCCTATTGCATCCACTTTTCTCCTATTCTCTTTCAAAATGTATTCTTCCAAAATGGTTCTAAAGGAGAATACAACTATCACATATAATTATAAATAAACAATGCAAATTACAAATCATGCTTTAACAAAAAGGTAAAGAAAAATGAAACATGTATTTTTATTTATATAATAAATATGTGTGTTATCTTTGATTGTTAAGTAATTTCAATAAAAATATATATATAAGGTTTCCAATGAAAATAATAATATCAAATTAAGAAATAATTTATCAATATTGAAATATTAAAATATTTTTGTAATCACTCTATAATTTATATAAATGAATGCATAATTGGTTTGTAGCTATGATTCTTTAATTAAAACACTATTTGCATCTAAACATTATTCCTAAATATTATACCATAGCATTTAAAAAATAAAAGACTTTTTGCAAATAGAACTTCCAACACCTAAGTTTGATTACTAGTAAATAAAAATAAAGATCATGTTACATCCATTTGGGAATAACCACTTAGGATTTTATTGTTATTTAGAGTAAGAGGTAGACCAATGTCATTGTTATCATTGCCTCACAAGATAATACCCATTTGTTGTAGCTATTATTAGTAATTGTACCTTGGTGCATAATAGTTACGCCAAATATGTGGGAAAGGCTAATTAGGGAAAATGTAGTCTATTTGGTACATATATTTGCATTGAACTAAAGAAAAATTAATAGATCATTTTAGAAAGGATCCTATTTGTCCAACAAAGCCTTAGATAACAATGTTTTTTTCCACCATCCAACATCTCTTTGCCCCCATTGCAGATTTGGAAAAAAGAATGAACTTCCATCACATAATGTTAGACTTTTCCACCATGGGAGATTTGAAAAAATATATGGAGTTTCATTAGATAATGTCATTACAATAACCCTAGTAAACCTATATACAAAATGTGGGATAAAATACATGTAGAAATCTTGTGAGGATTCCTAAAAGAAATGCAGTTTCATGGGATATGCACCAATGAATTTCTCAAGACTTTTCATAAATTTCAATTGGTAGATGCAAACCTTAATTCTCTAACCTTTTGCAACATCTTTCCTATCTGCACTAGATAAGGGTTTCAATGTGCCCTCCATAGGCAAAGATAGTTGGAAGGGGCAAATAAGGGAAAAATAATAGGTGAGTAAATAATGTCACACATACTCTATCTTTTAGTGCCTTTATCCCCTTATGCTACTGTTTGTCAATATATAATGCATCTAAGGGGTCAAAACATAAAACATTTGTAACTCTACTATTGGAGATGTCATTAATAATTCTACTACTTGGTATATTCAATTTTGTAGAGAAGAGAGTGCCAAAGGAGAAAGCTACATGGAAATTGCATAATATGTGTCATTTTTATTAGATATATGTACAAATTTGTTCAAATGTGTTGTAATTCATCTATTGTTTCTTCTTTCTCACTTGTTTGTATATGTTTCGTATCCTTGAGAGTCTTAAATTACACCATGTCATTATTTTTCTTATATCCATATTTGTTTTTGTATTTAAAGATAATGCACCTATGTTAATTTATGCAGTTAATATTTATAAATAGAAAATAACTAATTTATAATAACATTAAAAATATTTGAATAGATTTATGAATTTTAAAATCATCTCATTTTTAAACATTAAACATTTTATAAATATCTTTAAAAAAAATTCTTATTAAATTGTCAAAAGATGAACAATATTAAAATAAAAGACACATTATTTTTTTTAAATTACATACATTTGTTGATCCATAAATATTAATTTACATTTGCAAAGTATCTTTTTATCCATTTTTAATAAATAAGGTACATTTACTATTTTAATTAATCAACAATAATAATATATTATCGTATTTATAAATAACTATAAAAACATATTTGAGAATTAATTAAAAATATTTCTTTACAAATTTAATGATTATCTTAACAAAAAAAATTACTAAACACACATTTGGGAACTCTATACTAAAAAACCATTGTTAGTAGCCAATAGATCTATCGAATTCTTCAGAATTTGATTGAGAAGCAAAGGAAGGATCTGGAAAGTGGGTTGGCTTCATCAAACTAGGATCTTTTCTCTTTATTTCTTTGTAATAGGGACAAATTTGTGAATACAATGGTGGAAGGTGATGTTAAGGATAACATTGTGGTTTTTTGATAGCTGGGCATAATACTATTTTGACAACTATGATGATATTGTTGAATTTCCTAGCTTTTAAAGCAATTTTACTCTTATCCTGTGACTAGATTTTCATGGCCATTGAATAGGGTTGGATAGTTTAAAATATTATTGATGAAAGGAGATTGGCACTACCTCATGGACATTTAAAAACTATTAGTTATCTTCCTAAATGATGGGGGAAAAAATGGTAGAGGTGATCCCCTGTAATACATGGACAAGATGAAAAGTGCAAATCCTAGAATGATACTTTAGACAATTAGGTTTGGAAGGGATTCTAGTGAATATCCTAGAAAAGAAAGTAGCTAGAACCTATGTGCAAACATTAAATGAGATTTATTTGCCCCATAACTTTGATAATTTGGCCAAAAGTTTGAAACCCTAAATATGGCATTGATGTAAGATTTCATCGTGGCAACAGTGCTTGTAGACATGTATGTGAAATGTGGAAACATAGCAAAGGTACATGAACTATTTGATTAAATTCTTTAAAAAAAAAGTCATCTTATGGATTGTAATGGTTTCAGAATATGAACAAAATTGAACCTTATAAAAAGCCTTTACAAATTTCTAAAAAAGTGCAATTGGCAAGTGTATAGCTAGACTCCACAACTTTTGCCATTATCCTAAATGCTTGTGCCAAAATGGGAGATTTTCAATAGGTAATGAACATTCTTTAGAGCATTAAAGATTGATGTATTTGATTAGATACTATACTTGCAACTACTCTTGTAGACGTGTATGTAAAATAAGGAACTAATCATAGACACACCACTTGAGCTATTTGAAAAAAATGCTTCAAACAAATGTGGTATCATGGACATGCCACTTGAACTATTTGAATATATGCTTTAAAAAATGTGCTATCATGAACTAAAATAATTGAATGATATACTTTGTTCAGAGGGCTTTAGGAACTTCCATGAAATTGCAATTTGCAAGTGGAAAACTAGACTCTAGAACCTTTGGTAGCTTCCTTTCTACATGTTCCAAATTAGAAGATTTGGAACAAGGTATGGAGAAGGCATACTAAATGTTTGACATAATGCCACAAACAGATGTCATCTCTTGGACTGAAATTATTGTTGGATATGTGCAAATTGGATCAATTAAAGAGGCATTTGAAACTTTCATACAAATGCAATTATATTTACAATATATTTGTACTTGTTTCTTCCTCTGTAGATGCCAATCTTCAAAATGAGATCAACTTTAAAGAAGAGAATAGCAGAAAGCTTTAACAAAGAGAATAGGAGAAAGGATGGACTTATCAGCATGAGTCTAGAAAGCTCTTTCCCACTAAATCCATAATTCTGTAAGAAAGAAATAGATGGATTTAGTCCCTTCTTTATATTTTAAGTGTAAAAGAAGGAGCATATTAGTAGGGATTTAATGAGAAAATCCTAAAACTGAAAATTATCTTGAAGAAATTTTATTGTGGGAAGAAGGTCACTCTCAAGGTGGTTGTTCAAAATGTGTAGGTAGGACCTCAATAGCTTCCTCAGCATCTCCTTGGATGACTAAATCTTTTAGTACTTCTACTTTGAGTTTTGATGTTATTCCTTCATTTGTGAGATTAGTGACAGTTGTCTCCTCATTATCTTAGCAATTTTCTCTTCACAAAAGATGCATCATTTGAAGTCTTTGCAATACTGCTTTTATGCTCCATTATTATTTCAACAATTAGAAAATATCAAGTTTCATCCAAAATAACAAGCCAACAAGTAAAGACAAGAAACAAAAAACACTTAAGGAATAACCAAAAAGGTAGTAATCAATGAATGAATGAGAAATGTGATTTTTTTGTTTCCTCTACCTAATAATTATAGTTGGCAGATATTAATGATAGACTTTGAAATAAATGAACAACATGAAGGGAAAAGAAATGCCTAGAACAAAAGAATGAATAATTTTTCTTAAGAATAAAATGATGATAGAAAAATTAGATAGTCAATAAGGCTTCAATGGTAGTTCACTACTCCTCTACGTTGTGGATCATTGATCTTGAGAATTAGGTTGGCCTATTCAAAAAATGAAATGCCTCCTGCATAATAAGGCCCTATAGATCAGAAATTGTCATAACTATTTTTAAATCACAATCATTAGCAAAGGGTTGTAGGAAAGGAAAGATACTTTAGTCCCAAAATATTGTAAGAAATTTTAGGTTCATTAATTCTTCTTTTCTAGATTTTTTTTTTCCTTCAAAATATGATGTAGAATCTATCAACCAACCTTACCGGAGGTAAAAGATACAATCTCTACCTCTATTTTTGTAGTCAAGCATTGGCATTTGTAAAAAACCATTTGATGAGGTATTAGTACCTTAGAACATAGCCGATACAAAAAAAATAAACTCTAACATAAGTTATGCAATATTGGTTGATGAATATCACATGCTAATGTTTGAGAAATCACATTAGGTGTTAGTTTATTCTTTGAAACTTTAGCCATAGTAATTAGCTTAGTCACATTGTATAAATTGTTGTCTAATATGTTTGGGAAATCTACTACGTAAAGAATCCATTTTTGTTATAAAATTAACATTTTGTAGGGTGTTAAAATGTTATATTCGGCTGGCATGCATGTATGTGTGTTCTATGATGGTACAAATATAAAAAGTCTTGGGATCCACTTGATCTAAACATGCTTGGTTTATTTTAATAACACTCTTGGTATACATAGAAGGAATATTTTGCATCAAGATACAAGAGCCTGGCATATTAATGTGTTAAAAGTAGCAGTTCATGTTCTATATTGATATGTTGAATCTAAAAAACTAAACACATGTAGGATTTCCAAAATTTCTTGAAGTGACACTTAGATCTAACAAGTTTTCCTTTTGTCTCTTAACGTTATTGGGTTGTATGTGTAAAAGTCAAAAGAAGTATAACAAATTCAAAGCCAAAAGTTTACATTTGGATAGTTATGTGATGCAGTTAGTCTTATAAGCATAAAATATCATCTTAGTTGTAGAAAAAGCCCTATAACTTGGCAAAATGCTAGACAACCTTATGTGTTTTTCACAAACATCTACAAAAGCAAGTAAAGGTAACCAAAATAAAGATCTTTGGTCTTTTCTTTTCAAAAAGAGAAGATGCAAATAAACTATTTCTTTGATAGAAAAGGAAATAGCAATTAAATGCCAATATCTTGGTATTAAATTTCACAAAAACTTTAAGCATCATTCAAAATAACTAGAATATTAGTATATATTGGGAAGCACTCCACTCAAAAAAATTATATAGAAAAACATAATGGCGAGATTGATATACCAGTGTGATTTTTTTTAGCTAATCACATGTGCTCTATAGGTATGAGGTTTTGAGCTACAAATATGCATGGTGTGAAAATAAATAAAATAAAAAATACAAAAGCTTCGATTTATGAGATTTTCTAGAACCAATAATCTCCTTAATGCTACTATGTGTAGGAAAGTGTGATTTTCCATTGATAGCAACAACAATACAAGACTATATTAAGTAGAAAACAAACATAGATCTAGTAGTAATCAAGATATATAGATCAATAAAGAACTAGGAGAAAGGGATCTTTAATAAACAATGAAGTGGATGTGTTAGTGTGATATTAAATTACAACAATTTCCAAACATTGATTAATAATTCTAAAGTATATGGGACCAAATTAGTCAATCCACATGGTTAAGAAACCTAGTAAATATGGACATTAGCTCAATGGCTTTAATCTACATATAAGAATTGCTAGAAAGCATACATAAAGGTCAAAATTTTGTGGAAGTGAAGGGATCAAATGTCAAATGGGAACACTAAATGAATAAAAGGTATAATAAGTTTGATTTGTCCTTTAGAAGTTATGAACATTGGATAAAGAATGGTGTAATAACAAGTAAAGCTCAAGCATCATTCAAGCTAGGTACACCATACCTTATTGGTTGAGGTTAGGCCTTCTACTTTTGTGGAGAAAATATTACCAAAGTTAGAGAAATGTGGATCATAATTAACAACATAAGCTCTAGCCTCTAGAAAGAAGCTACAAATTCTAAAATTAGTCTAGTTTTTTATTAAATTAGCAAGGATGGGGCCTTGATCTCATTACATGATAGCATGGTGCAATAGAACAACATAGATAAAAATAACAGCAATAAAATAAGTAAAATGTCCTTAACCATCCCATAAAAACCACCCAATTGATCAAAGATAAGAAGCCTCATAGAGATAACTAAGGAAAAAAATCAACAATCAACATTTTTGCACATCTAATAATTAGTATCATAGGCCCACTGAAACAAACCAAGTTCATCATACCATGATTCATCATAATATAAACTCTTAAAAAAATAAAAAATTCTTCCTCAAAGGATATATTAAATATGGCATATAAAGAAATTAATTTTTTTTTTTGGGATTGAGATGATATCCCAATTCTTCTTTAGCTCTCCACACACATCTTTCCAATTAGCCATGGTTGTATCAGTCAAACCAACACTTCTATTCTCAATACTTCTTCATATCCCCTTCAACTACTACTAATTTTAAAATAACAACATCTCCTACTGTAGAGCTCCATTCATCAACTCACAAAGCTAATACATTTAAAGATAGGCCTTGACTTCATCCTATAGCAATAGTCAAGTTTGGAAAAGATGCGCTAACAATGTTATTATTAGGTATCCTAACAATCCCTTGGCCATACAAAATTGAATGTGAACTTGAATTTTTTGTCACATTTGAGTGGTTTCCAAATTATCTATCTTTAGATCCAAGAGATGGGAAGTTTCTATCAAAAGAAAATTTTATTATGTTACCAAATATATTTCCCATCACAACATGTCAGGCACTATTCTAATTAACATCCTATTAAGTTGACAATATTCATGCTAAGTTTCAAGAATCTTATGGTGCTATCTAATATTATATGTAACTATTACTACTTTTTTCTTATGATGTTTGATGTGTCTAGAATTCAAAGGTTGAAAACATTGACATGGAATAAGTTATTTAAGTTTTAAAATGGTTGGCATGGGTCACAAGACATGGAAAACTTTCACAAATGAAATCCAATCCAGTTAGTAATTTATATTCCAAAAAAAAAAAGCCTCAAAGCACCAACAATGTAATATCTCTTATTCTAGATTGACATTATGAATGAAATCAATTGCATCTCTAAATAAATTTGATTCTTCATATGGCACTGTGTTTCACTCTTCATAGTTGTTCTTTGAAACCAATAATGGAAATCACAACAAGTAAATTTTAACTGAGATAATGTGAATATGCCTTGTATGTGGATGCCAACAGTCTTTTCAAATTCCAAATATTGGTGGTGCTTTGCAATAGCTTCCATCATCCCAATCGCAATCACTACTTAGTTTTCCTTCATCCATTTGTTCACCATCAGTATTTATAGATGCTAATGGAAACTTCTCTTCATCTTTTACAACTTAAAATATGCCTCCTCTTCAAAACATATTGAGTGCTTTTACTATAGAAGAAAGTTTTCATTATTTGAATTTTCCTAGAACCACTCAGAGCCAACATGTAGTGCACTGCTAGAACCCTAACCCTTGGTATTTCTAGAGAATGTTAGTTTTCTTCAAGTTCATGGGTCCAAAAGTGGTTATCAAATAATTTGGCATCCTACCTTTTTGGTGGATAAGTTGAAGCCCTTCTTCCATCTGGAGGTCAATGTGTTATAGCTCAAACTAAATCCTTAGGATAGTTGCATATTCTTGTAGTGCCTGCCCCTAGGTCACATTTTTGCTATCATTGTCAAGCTCTTTTGGGGCTAGTTTCATGTTGATGGTTAGTAACGTTGTCATGAGATTATCAGATATTGTGCTATGGATTCCATTGATATGTGATGAGATTACTTAGACTTTACATTTCATGTATGTATGATGATTATTTTTAGTGTTTGTAGTTATTAATGATGATTAGTAAGATGATTTATTATCATGTGTGTTTTTCTTATAGATACTTACCCCATACTTGCATGTGTATGGTGTGCGTGTTTGCTTTTGTATGGCGTGTTTGATGTGGTTAAGGAAGGGAGTCGTAGTCACCTACTAGTCGGGATCTACACGATGCACCACTTCCTGCCATTGCCTATTTAGTTTAGTATATATTGTGCTTGTACATGTGTGGTTTTTATGCAGGTTGCAGGTACTGGGTATCGACTTCCCTGAATTACCAGGATGAGCATACCCTATCACATTATCTCAATGATAAGAGAGGGGAGATAAATTCTCAAGTCCAAATCCTAACCCTTTAAGCCATTTGTCCTAATTGGAAAATTAGGACAAGTATCTGAGTTTGAGTACCCTCTGAATACGTCGGATGACGTAATTCATGATATTAACCCTTGGTTTGATTTTGTATGTATTTTGGCTATGATGGATTTTCATATTTTATCCTTGTGAGTCTTTGGAGTATTTTTTATTAATTAAGCTTAATTAAAAGATTTAATTAATGGTTTAATTAAATAGAAAATTAATATGATATTTTAATATTTATTTTATTTAATTAATTGAGAAATTAATTAAATAAAATAATTAAATTTGAAAATAAAAGTTAAAAGTTTAAATTTGGAATGTGACAATATTTATTTTAATAATAATATATTTAGTGTTCATTTTCAAATAAATGACTAAATAATATTATTATTAAGCTAATAAATATTTTAGCAAATTAAGATTTGGAAAATAAAATTTAAAAGTGGAAAACATATTTAAAATTATTAAAAGATTCTAAATCTCATGTGATTAAAATATAAATATATTAAGACTTAAAAAGTGGAATTATTAAAGTTAGTGCATGAGATTTAATAAATAAATTAATTAAATTGAAAAAAGTAAATTAAATATTATATTAATTATTGTGCATATTTGCTCACATAGGAGTTTGCAAATTCTCAAGAGTTGTCATTTAGACAACACAGGGGTTTGCACTCTAAGAATGCACTAAGTTGTCTACACTTAGAAGTTAGCATTTTATTTGAGCACATGGTGTCTACAACCTTAAGACTCATCTAGAAGGTTGGAGAAGACCCATGCTTGGTTGTCATGCTTATCTTTTAGTTGTTTCTAGAGACACTCTAGATGCATCTTAGAGGCCTTTAAATAGAGGCTCTCCTAGTGTGTTTGGACAAGTTTAATGGAAGCTACAAGCTTCAAGCTAAAGTGGAAGCTTCAAGGCTTACATGCATTTGAGGAGCTCATATGATTCTACATGCTCATATGCTTCTACAAGCTCTTCTCATCACTTAGAGGTTTCGGTTGGCTTGGATCATGGAGGAATTGCGAATGTTGGAGAAGGAAGAGATTTTTTATGGACTTCTGAGGTAAGGCAAATTAGCATCAATGTCCAGGTGCACTCGTGATATTCACATATTTTTTTTGCACTCTTTCTCTTCCTGTCTTCATCGTGCTTGTTATATGTGTCTGAATACTCTATGTGATTGAATCTGCAATTTGAATTAGAATCTAGATATTTTATTGGTTGAGAAGAAAACAATAGAAAAACCCTAAATCCAATTAAGGAAGAAATTAGATCTAGACAGGTTTGGGTTCGAATTAGAATCAAATTGGAATAGATTTGAAAATAGTTTCAATATTTATGGCCAAATCCATTAGTGAAATTATTGGATAAATTTAGAAAACAATTACCTTTTAGGAGAAATTCTTAATTCATCACAAATTGTCCTATCACTGCCCCTTGGATAGACTTGAACTCAGTCATTCATAATTTTTTATCGTGATCGAATTTATTCGATCGTTTTGGTCAGAACTGGCGCAACTTGGCCCTCTCCAATATATTTCAATTTCATCCCGATCAAACGGTTCATTAGGGAGATATGGCCTTCGTACTAGGACTGTTTTATTCAAGGACGGATATTTTTCTATTTCCCATAACCAAGAGTTTTTTATACTTAAACTTCACAAAAATAATATATCAAAGCATGGAATGAATTAAAGATATTATTGTAATCTTCCCTTAGTAGAATCTTATTAATATGCATCAGTTTTATATGATCTAATCTAATTAAATCAAATTTAATTAAGATTAGTTAATAGTAGAAGAAGTGTAATTAATTATTAGTCAATTTAAGTAAATGGATTTTTAAATTAGGAAAAATTTTAAAAAAAAGATATTAATAAGTGGAATTAAATAATTGAATTATTAATGAGATCATTATTTAATTAATAAGATTATTAATGAGTAATGGTATAAATAGTTTTAATGAGACTAATTGGTCAAGATAGAGGAAAGGAAATTCATTATACTACGATTAAATCAGAATCATCTCTTGAGAGAACATTAAATTATAATGATTCAAACATTTACCCTTAGTTGAGTTTAAGAAGGTTGATTTCAAAACATTACGAAGATTATACTATTTAAACGGGATAACTATAGGGTTAAAGGAAGTCTTCTTGCTTGATAATAATCATTGAGTTATCAATTAAGTTATGCAATAGATTGATTAATTGAAAATTGATAAGAATTATTTTGATAGTTTAAAATAATCAATTACTATGAGTAATTGCACTTATCATTTAAATATAAAAATGGGTGGAATCAGGAATCTCTTCTACCTAGAAAATACTTTAAATTTGAAAATAGTAGTTGACTTATAACTTACAAATTATAATTAGTTAAATATTAACCAATGAAGTTTGAAGGGCTTCTTTAAGATCAATTAATAATAGTTTTGATGAGTTTATTATTTATTAATGTTTGTTGGGTCTAACAAACTATTAATAAATAATGGTATAAATAGTTATCAATAAATTCGATTAGATTTAATCTAGTGGAGATTATTTAATGATTAAAGTTTTGTAAAGATATTAGTTTTTGGATTTGAAGTATAATTGATTTGTAATCAATTGATATTCATTGAGTTGATATTATAACTATGATATTAATAATTAAGTTGTGCGATAAAATTTTATTTGAAATGATTAATGATAATACAAATTTGTCAAGAGAATGTTGGTATTCTTTGAGAGATGACAAATGTGGTCACACGGAATTATTATTAAGATTCCCAATATAGCTTTTATTTAAATATTATCAAGATATTATTATTGAATTATTAATATGATCATTTGAGTATTGAATTATAGTTGACTTTTATCTTACAGAATTCTAGTTAGTTAATGGTCAACTGATATTCATTGGGTTGAGGGTATGGTTGTGTAATTATTAATTAAATCAATTAACTAGAATTAATTAGATTTAATTAATAAACATGTTATGTAATAGAGATTTAAATTGATAAAAATCTTTTAACAAGATTGTTGAAAAAAAATATTGATATTGAAGTTGATAAGTCTTATTCTAATGACTTGAACAATGACCTTAAATATTTTAATGGTGAGACTTAGTAATATTTAATTGATTTTTAACTATTAAAATGTTAAAGAGTCATGGATTGTGTACCTATGTTAATTGATTTATTTAATTGATCATTTTATTTAAGTTATAATTCTTATTATTCGAAGATTGATAATTGGTTCTCTTATAATTTAATGAATAATGATCCTTTGATTATCTCGAAAAGTTGAAGTAACATTAAAGAAGAGTTAATCAATTAGAATATGGATCATAGTTAAATAAAGAAAGCAATTTAATTAAGGGTCAATGATGATCAGTTTAATAAGTAAAATATTTACCCTTAAGTTATCCTTAGAATATTATTTTAATGATGGAAGGATAATGCTATCAGGGAACAAATGGGATGATGTGTAGGTCAAATGATAAATCCTATACACTTGAAGTATACTAGTAAACTGAAACTGGAAAACTCCACACATTATTCAGCTATGTGATTTTAGCAAAACCAAAACATGTGTTTGCATTGTGTATTCTATATGCTTCTTGTTTTGGGCTTTTGGGTTGACTAGTGTTGACCAGTTATAGGACGTCTACCAGAGGCTTGGGGGTTATGATTTTGATGTCATGATGATGTCTTAATTCTGATCTTTATAAACCCAACCATGGTTATGTGATGGTATGCTCTATGAGATGATTGTATTATTGATTGTTATTGATTATCAGTCTTCTTGAGTGAAGCTGAGTTATTTGTATCTAAGACACTTGACTTAACCATTTTCGAGTCATCGATCAGTTATCCTTGGATTATTTTCCAGTCGCCATGATGGGACTGAAATGTTGATTTATTTCTTGATGATGTCATGTTGTGACATGTTTTGACTCAACCATTTTGGAGTCTTTGATCAGTATTATTTTGAGATATTCTTGGTTTCTTGTTAAGAACCAATGGATATTGTGATTCATATTGGAGATTATATTTATGAGGTTTATTTTGTGGAGCTTTTATGTGTAATGGATGGGAGAACCATCTTATTATCAGGTTGCCTGTTAACAAACCAAGTTTAATCTTTATGAGTGTTGTGGTATGGTACACAACTATGGATTTATCTGCCTAGGAGAGGTTGTCTAGGTACATGACTATGGGAGTGGCTTGCATAGGGGTTCGAGGCCCAAAGTGGTCAATACCAGGGTAACCTAATGCAAGTTATGTAACAAGTGATAATCTAATAATTAAAATTTATGGAGGGAAAACACACTAAAAAGATAAGTTAGAGATATTTAAACCACCCATGCCTTGAGTGCTTGTATAGACTAAGGATAGGAGAAGTGCCTCGTCTTCTTGAGAGGGCTTCTTGGTTTCCACATGTGCCACGTTGAGGGTCTGGGGTTCAGAGTAACCAGTCCAGGGTAACTCAACGCTTGAGGGTCCGGGGTCTAATGAGAGACCAGTCCAGGGTAACTCAAGCAGCCATGTGATGACACTCCCTAGTATGTAGCCTGAGTCTCCTCTATAGATTTTGTGTACTTTTGGTGGTGTACTTATTGTTGTGCCTCTGGGATTAGGTGTCATTTTGTGATTGGAACCTTTGAGTTAGTACACTTTTAGGATTCCTAGATATAAAGAGTATTATGCTATGTGATTTTGATATCTTGTTGGGACTCAATATTATCTCCTCAGCACGATGGGAGTGGACCACTTAGGTACCACGCGGTCGGGTGGTAGTGTATTTTCCACTCTTATCATTTGAGATCCATCTAAGACATTGTGGCTGATGCTTTCTTGGTTGGTATTTATCTTCATTATGATCTTGGAGCATTATGATAGATGATATACCTTATGATAGATGTATTTATTGGTATGTTTCTTATATTGATGATTTGCATATGTTAGATGATGGTATCCTATGCTTTACTTTGCATGTTAGTAGGATGTTTTAGGAGTGACATTCCTACTATGATAATACCGATGATCTCTTCGGTGCTTTGGAATGTTATGCACAGAGGGATGGCTAGGATCCACGATGGTCTAATGATGCTATTTACGGTTGGGAGGAACCGTGCACTTTGTTATTTATGTTTGTGATATATGGTTATCTTTTATGATGGATGTTTATATCTTTTGTGATGATGTATCATGTATGACATGTGGTTTCATTTACTTTAATTTCATCATGGATTAATATTGGATGTTGATGTACTTTATTTACACAGATGTTTATTCTTTTAAGCCTTTCATACCTTGTATCATGTATAGTGGATGATTGAGCTAAACTAAAATGTAGTTACAAAAAGGACACTTGTATATGGTTTAAGAATGTTGGATGTATCATTGTTATTTCATAAGAATGTAATGTTAGATAAATGGTTGATTTAGATGTAATTCAAAGTTAAGGGATTTTTAAAGAATGTAATCTGTTATGTTATGTTTACTTTTAGTTGGATGTTGCTATTGCTTCCACTATCATGTGAATGATGTAGATGGTTTTACTTTCATGTTTTAAAAAAAAATGTTTGGCAAAATTTAAGTTAATTCTTTGGATCCCTTGGCGGGGCATTACAATTCTAGTACCTTCTATTTTATTGCCTCATCTTGCATTGAGAGACTAGCCTTAAGAGAAGGATGGACTACATCCTAATTCTCAAATTAATCTTTTGTTTGGTTGTAGTGTTTATATGTTTTCAGCCCCATCCCGGTGAGAATAGATTTTTGTATTTTCTTCCAACATTATTTCTTACTCTTTTCCAATGAAATTCCTTTCTTTCTTGGTAGACTATTGCCCATGCTTCTAAATCTGCCTCTACAAAATCATTGGGGAAAATTCTAGCAAAAAGACAAAGTAACTGCCCCTGCATCGTTCACTATTCAACCTCTAGATGAATTGGGTAAAATTTTGGTAAAAATTGCAAATGACAACATAATGATGAGAATTATCATGCAAGGCTTTCCTACTCTTGATATACATGATCTTCCTAATTAGCTATAGGTGGCTATATAATATGTATTATTATACAAAGAATGCATTGATGTTGGAGTTCTGTCATAGTGGTTGAGGGGTCAACATGTAAAAACAACACGGAGGCTTAGTAGAGTTATTTTCAACTCACTAGGAGAAATTTTGGGTTGTAGAAAGGATGATCTACTTGCCATTTTAGAGTCTAACTTAGCAACTTTTTTCTCTACAAGTTCTATTGATGAATTTTTTTTACTTTTTCATGTGAATGTTTGCTACTAGAGGTATTCTATTATGGGTATCAGATCATTTATGATAGAGAATCTCCCTTGGACATCTTAGGTAATGTTACTCTAGGAATCAATTTCATGAATTTAGCATGACAATTGCTCACATACACAACATTTATGTACTTTTGCAATGCCAGGATTTTGGGCGATACTCTTATCCCGAGTCATATATAATTTATAATAATCTTTTCTAGGTTGTGATAGGCATCTTGTCTATAGTTTTAAATCAAATTGATGGGCCTATCTAGATTTTTTGAAATATTTTCTAAATAGGGCCTAAGGATATGTATTGAAAAACCAAAGACCAACCTTTTCATAGTTGGTATTCTTGGCATGACATAGGAAGTCTTTATACATAATTTGAAGAAGGTTTTTTATTATAGTACTAATGCACAAGGATGGGCTTGGTGTTGTTAAAATAGGGATTTTGGATCCTTGCAAAGATTTTGAGCTGATATTGTCACTATAATGCTGATCTTATTAATCATAAAAAAAAAATAACATTATTACATTAAATATCTTAATATTTGGATGTAGTTCAGAAAAAGTAAAATATTTTCTAAAACTTGAATTTTGTGGATGAAATTTGACATATCCTATGACTTAGATTATATTTAACAACATGAAGAAAGAAGCTATTCATATCATTTGAAAATTGTAAATGATATGTTTGATAGGTTTGTCTCAGATCTTAAAGATGTTGAGGTTGAAGCTACCCTTGCAACTGGGATTTCACCTATGTTTACTTTGTTCAAATTTACAAAAGAACATGACAAGACTAGTGATGGCACTCTAAATTTTTGCAAATTTAGGGTTCCAAATTATCACTAAGAAGTTCCTAGGTAAAAGAGTTATACAAAGTTTAACTTATATGGTTTTTGATATCTTCAAGTAGGTATTCTAAATCTATATTAAGCATAATGTTTTCAATTCCAAAAGTACTTTTTTGAGAGATATATTATAGTTTAAATGATTTGAAATTGAGCTTGACCATTTGCAAATATAATTGTTGGTGTAAATAAGTATTTACTTATTACACTTACTTAAGTTTTACTTAGGTTAATGCATTATTTAATTATTTTGCATTATTTTATTATTATTTCAGGTGAGACACTTAGGAGTTTGTAAACTCTCATTGAGTTACGCAACTCTAATTATGCACATGGTGTCTACAACACAAGAGTATGCATCATTCACTGAGTTGTCATGATGACAACACAGTTATCCTCCTCATTTAGCACATGTTGTCTACACCATTGATTTGTGTGCTACACTATTGTAGGCTTATCCTCACATCATCACACTTAATCCCTTGCTCAATGGAGGATAATCCATATCTGGTGGACATGTGCCTAGTTGTATGACATATCATGATGCTGACTTCTATGCATTCTGGAAGCTCTCCTAAGGCCTTTATATTTAGGCACTCCTAGTGTACTCTAAAATCAGTTATTGAATGAATATCATCATTCTGATCATACTCTGTCTATTTTGGTCTACTATGTGCTTGTGTTGAGTTCTTTAGTTCTTGGGTGAATTCTAGCCTAAGCCAAATTCTTACATGGTATCAGAGCCAAGGAGGATTCTCATCACATAGCCATTCGAGACCGTTCATGCTTCAGCACCTCGACATGAATCCGAAGGATCCGCAAAAATTGGAAGCATCTAGAGCTAGATCTGACCTCACCGTTGCATTCGAAGCATCAATTCAGTGAAGATCTACTATAAATTTACCTATCTTGGGTGAAAGTTGATCATGAGGCAAAAAAATTTTGTAAATCGAAACCCGAAGGCCCTGATTTCCAATTGAGTATGATCGTTTTATTTGATCTGATTATTTATTGTTCAGATCTACATTTATTTGTTCTCTGCAATTTATTTCTATAATTTATTTCTGCAATTTATTTCTAAATTTGGTATTTTCAAATTTTTTTACATTGCCTTAGCAGAGAAAAAAAAAATTGCCGAACCGGGCAATGACACCCTATCTCGGCTCCGTGTTTGGTGTGGTGGAATATTTTGATTTTTAGTTTATAGGGTTTTATTTAATTCTATGGGTTGTACCTGATAAATCTCGATTAATAAATTTTTATTCAAACTAGTGATAGTCTATACTGCAGTGAATACCTCTGCCAAATCTGATAGGACAACGAATCTGGTGGCTCAATCTAATTTTTGGTGGTAATTCACACCGACACCAAATACCCAACCACCAAAACCTCGACGAAGCAAGCCTTTGCAATTTTTGGCAATTGTTTACTTTGAGATATGTGGGCTTCTATATAAAATGCACATGTGAACCGCACTACCCATGAATGTGGGATCTTTCCCTATGTACTTTGGCTACCAAATAACAACCACCCACATCGGCATCGGCAAATAAACCTTTTCTGGCACGCTGCATAAAGCACAGTCCCAGTGCTAAAAAATTAGGACTATACAGTTAGTAAGGACTTGTGTCCAGTCCATGTGGACTAATTCCATAGAGCTAGCTATCTGCCTTACCTACAGACAATGCCTCCACACAGAAAAATATCGAATAGACACGTGAACAGGTCCAAGTCAGCACTAAGCTGGCACCCACTCAACAATCCGACTGTACATGACCAGTTAACAAACTGCTCACACCAGTCAACATTGACTATACATGACATCAACCAGCATAGTTAGCAGTCATACCCTATCATGTCTGTATTTTTTGTATAATCTGTATAACTGTACTGCCACCTAGGCACTGACATCATCCATTGGGCTTATTTTTGTTGACATCATCCTTTTATGAGCCTAAATTTGACTATTGTTTGGACATCATTCAAGGGAAAAATACAACTATTGACACAATTGTATGATCATCAAATTTAACCCCTTAGTTTGCTGATGTAACCCCTCTCCAAATCAATTTTGGTTTTTGTAGTCCGACTTCAGGAGGCTATAACTCGCACATCCAGACTCCAAATCAAGTGCAATTTTTTTTCAAATTGGGTAAAATTTTCCAAATTTTTTAGTGGTGTAGCTATTTTTTGGTTTTGGTGCATGGATTGTTCAAAAATTACATTTTTTGGCAACTATACCTAAATAATCCTGCATTTTGCAACTTCAAATACTCTGTACGGGCACATTTGGAGTCGAAAACATGTTTTTTTTTTTAAAGTGCATTTTTTTTGTCTACTTTCCAAATTTGGCATTAGATTGTAGTGTTGTGTGGACAAAATTGTCACTTTCAGTGATAGGGTCTTTCTTTGGTTTGTAATGCTTTAGAATTGTAACACATTGTAAAGTTCCAGATTTGTATATCATATAGAAGTTGTAAAAAGAAAAATCAGAAGTCCACGAAGGCCAAAATTGAAAAGTGGCCCACTGTAATCACACTACTAATAAAATGCCCAAGCATCTATTTTGGGGGGGTTTCTTGATTTAGTGAAAAGGGGGGGTGTTCTTGGTGTTGTGTTCTCTCTTTTCTGTAATTTCCTTTCATTTTCTGCATTATGGGAAACTTTAAGTTTCCTAAATTAACTCCTCATAACTATGCTTCATGGTCAATCAAAATGTGGTATCACTTAATGCATAATGGAGTTTCACAATTTGTAGATGATACTCTTCCTAAACTAGTAGGTGATAATGTATCAATAAGTGAAATTTCTAATTGGGTAGTAATGGATAGGAAAGCCCTAGGTGATATATGTTTGGGGATAGATGATAAAATCATGTATCAAATTAAAAAATGTACTACATCCAAGGAAGCTTGGGATACCCTCGAAAGCCTATATGGTAAAGTTTCTAAAGAGGATGTGTTCAAAATAGAAGATGAGCTTGTTTCCTTAGATCCTAAGTCATATAACTCCATACAAGATTTCATCATCAAGGTGAATGAATTAAGGACAAAGCTTACTGGTTGTGGGAGCTCTATAAAAGATGATAGACTGATCTATCTCATCCATAACAAGCTGCCATCGGAGTATTCCACATTTGTATCTTCTTTTAACACCTCTAAGACTACCTTTAGGGTCTGCCTACAAGAAAGTCACTTTTGATGAATATGCAAAACTATTGAATGATGAAGAAAAGAAGTTGAAATCAATGGGGATTCTCAAATCACCTCAATCCAAACCATTGGTGGCCAGTGAGGGTTCTCAACATTCATCTGCGCAATCTTCAAATAAAGGAAAGGGTAAGAAGAAATAGAAGAGTAAACTTGAGGATGTAGAAAAGGCAACACCACAATCCAATCAACAAGACAAGTCCTCAAATTCCAACAAGAAAGGGGACAACAATAATAAGGAGAGGAAGAAGTGAGCTTATTGTAAGAAATTGGGTCATGAAGAGCATGAGTTTTATCTCAAAAAGATTGATGAATTGACCAACATCATGAAGAAACATAACGTTCCATTGCCTAATGCTTATAAGGATAAAGGATCATCTTCAGATTCAAAGGGCAAAGGTCAAGCATTCATGGCAAATGCAAACTCTTCAAAGGAATGGATATTTGACTTAGGTGCCTCATATCATATGGGTTCTTCAAAGGAGGATTTTTCTTCAATGAATCAGTCCAAGGTACCGCACATCTTCATGGGAAATGATAGCAAAATGGAAGTTGAAGGGAAAGGAAACATGGAAATGGAAAATGGAGAGTTTCAAGAGGTTCTCTATGTTCCAAACCTAAGTTCAAATCTCCTATCAATCTACCAAGTCACTCACTTTGGAGATGGACATAGAGTTGAGTTCCTTCCTGACTCAATTCAAGTGCACAATCTTAAAGATAATTCCTTGGTTACAGTGGGGAAAGTGAATGATCACAAGAGGTTGTACTCTTTCTCACATTTTGTGCCCAAGTCTCCTTCAAAGGCCTTGTTATCACAATCAAATTTAAACATGCAATTATGGCATGAGCGGTATGGTCATCTTGACTATCGCTATCTTCAGCAACTTTGCACATAGCACATGGTCAAAGGTCTACCTCAAATCAACTTTTCTAAGGGTGAGTGTTCAATAGATTCAGTGGATATGCATCCAAAGGGGAAGTTACAAAGAGGAAAGTCTTCTAGAGCAACAAGTGTTCTTCAGATGGTTCACATGGTATTAGTAGGTCCTTTTGCATTAAGACAGGGTTGCTACATACTCACCTTAGTTGATGACTTTTCAAGGTTCACTTGGGTCTACTTTCTGCATAACAAGAATGAAGTGTTGGAAAAGTTTATATACTTCAAGGCTCATGTAGAACAAAAATCCAAAAAGGCCATCAAAGTACTCCGAATGGAAAATGGTAACATGGATGTGAAAAGAAGACTTAAGGATTTTTGTAGACATGAGGGAATTGATCTTCAAACTCCTTCAGCATTTAGTCTGCATAAGACAGATGTTGCAGCTTTGAGGATTAGAACTCTTAAGTCTATGGCAAGTGGTATGATTCATACCAAGTCTCTCAATCCATCATTAGAATTTGAAGCAATCTCAAGTGCCACTCACATTCTTAATCATTCTCCTCATCCAACCTTAGATGGAAAAACTCCTTTTGAGGCATGTTGTGGAAGAAAACCTATTGTGACACACTTCAGAGTCTTCGGTTGTCCTACATGGGAAAAGAAATCTATCAAGGGATGCAAGGCACAATCATATCAGCCTTGTACCTTCATTGATTATGAAGATAGTGTGAAGGCATATAGACTTCTAGATCTTGAGACACATTAGATATTTGTGGAGAAGGATGTACATTTTGAGGAAAGTTTACCCAGCTTTTCCTCTACTCCTCTTTGTACATCATACAGTGTGGATACTGATAGTGATTTCAGTGATAGTGCTTCAATATATTCAGACACGTTGGGTTCTATCAACAAATATAGTCAGAGGTCACTTCATCAGTTCAATCCACCTGCATACATCACCATAGTGATAGGTCCAAAACAACAGGGTACATTCAGTCTTCTAGATATAGGTTTAGTGACAGATTTGGGGGATAGTATTGATGATCTATCTCTTCTTCTTGATATAGAATTACCTTCTTTAGTTGTCATGAGGGTTCTAGGCTCTCTTGATCATTCTCTACATGATCAATCATCATAGGTTGAAGTGATTGTGGATACTTATGATCAACAATTGTAGCAGGGTTCTTCATCAGTTGTAGAGACAGACAGTTCTTTGGGATAGGTTCTTCAGCTAGTTGAGCAAGTTTAAAGAGACATCACTTATCCATAGGATTCTTTCCACACATAGTGGAAGCGTCTCATTTGTACCTTTGGCATTGTTTCTTCCTAAGGGGAGGAACACCATTTTGCAATCTTGGATCAGCTTCTTCATCGGAGCATTCACTGTTCAGCATTCTTCTTGGGGGGGGAGCCCATTCTATCTCTCTTCCTCTTCTCATCATTCTCTTATGTATATACTGGATGTATGTCATAATGGGGGCGTCTTGATTACTCCATCCATCCATGCATCCTTATTTATTTCTCTTTTTGGGGGAGGGCTTTTCCCATGAGGTTTTCTCTCTTTCCCCGCTTTATGGGAGATTGCATATCATTATGTACATGGGTACCTAATATGGCCTAGTAGCCAAGACCCATATTGCATTTCATCCTAGATTTCCTAAGCTTAAGGTCATTCCCCTAAGTTGCACTTAAGGGGGGGTGTTGGTGTAAATAAGTATTTACTTATTACACTTACTTAAGTTTTACTTAGGTTAATGCATTATTTAATTATTTTGCATTATTTTATTATTATTTTAGGTGAGACACGTAGGAGTTTGTGAACTCTAATTGAGTTACGTAACTCTAATTATGCACATGGTGTCTACAACATAGGAGTATGCATCATTCACTGAGTTGTCATGATGACAACACAGTTATCCACACTACTCTTTTAGCACATGTTATATACACCACTAATTTGTGTGCTACACCATTGTAGGCTTATCCTCACATCATCGCACTTAATCTCATGCTCAATGGAGGATAATCCATATCTAGTGGACATGTGCCTAGTTGTATGACATATCATGATGCTGACTTCTATGCATTCTAGAAGCTCTCCTGAGGCCTTCATATTCAGGCACTCCTAGTGTACTCTAAAACTAGTTATTGAATGAATGTCATCATTCTGATCATACTCTATCTATTTTGGTCTACTGTATGCTTGTGTTGAGTTCTTTAGTTCTTGGGTGAATTCTAGCCTAAGCCAAATTCTTACAATAATTGACTTTGATATATATTTCCCTAATGAGGTAAGTCTTATTTCCATATAATTGATGTGACATAAAGTGATCTAAAATTGAGAAATATATAAAATTCAAGGATATTATATTAAGAGGGGTAGGTCGTATACACATAGAAGTTTGTTATTTTAAACATATTAAATATGCTTGTTTATGGCCTTTTAATTCTATCCCATATATCATAGAATGAAATCCTATCCAATAATAGACCCTAGATTAATACTCAAATCATACTGAGTGGTTTTATAGGCAAAAATAGTATTTATATTGTACGAAGGTGTGAAAATCCAACAAACCAACAAGCAAAATACCAATCACATGCAAGCGGTTTCAACCAATTTTCTAGATTGAACATGATCCTTAAATGGTGTTTTTGGTTTCCCAAAAGATGCCCAAACCATATGTTATATCTTGCGAGATGTTTTGGCAATGTTCTTAATGTTTTGGAAATATTTGGAAGCTAAAAAAATAGCTCAAATTTGTCAATTACAGGTTGTGTTTTAGCTTTAATAAGAGGCAAATAAAATGCACATTATTAATTCAAATATGTTGGAGTCTTCTTTACAAATGGCATGCATTATATTTCTTAGCAAAATATTTAAAGAATGGAGGCTTTTGTTTATAAATCCATATTAAGTTGAATCCATATTCTTTGATAATGTTATTTTAGCACAACAAAAAGGTTGTTGATGACAAAAATGTGTCACTTACAAGATAAATAAAATGTCATTCTAGTATATTTTCTATTTGTCAATCAAGATATACAGAGAAAAGAGAAATCAATGGCATGTGAATGAGAATCTATAGAGGATAAAATCGAGTAAAGATGAGCAAGATGTTGAAGCTTTAATAGAAATAAAACAAGTTGTCAAACAATTGAATCATGTTTTTGATGTTTGGGCATAATTTTGAAGTCATTTTTGAGTTGTAGATGTTATTTTTAATATCTAAAATGATTCCCAGGCATATTCTCATGATTGGACAACAAATTTATAATGCTTTTACACATTTTTGGGCTGCTTGCAAGCTCAAAAATGCCCATAGATCTTTGAAAATGCCCAACATTTCTTGACAGCATATGAATTCTATCTTCACAAAAAATTAGTAGCAATCAAAAGAGCAACCAAGACCAGAGGAATTATGTTGGTTAATCATGAACTAGTCTATTGTGAGCAGCAGTAGCATTTGTCCAAATTGAAAGGTTTGTTTGGAAAGCTTGCTGAATCAATGATTAAATGAAGCATTCAAAGTTCTTGAGGAGTGTGATGATGGAATTGATGCAACTAAAGGAATATGTTTAATATTTATTAAACCCTAAACCTAATCACCAAATTGAGAAAAGTGTATCACAAGAACTCTGAAAGTGCAAAATCAGCAATGTTCATATTGGATGAAGGCAAATATGTGAAATCACACATTGATTTTAATATACTCTCCAAATTTCCAAAATTAGAGGACAAATATTTGGATCCTCTTGTAATTATGAAGAGGTATGTTATTGGAAGGTAAGAGTTGTTTTCATTTTGAATATTATTACTATCATTTTATCTTCAAAGTTAAAATAAATTTAAATTAATTTGATGAGATGTTAGTAATAATTATATATATATATATATATATCAAGTGGCTCTGTCACTATTTTTTGAATATATATATATATATATATATATATATATATATATATATATATATATATATATATATATATATATATATATATATATATATATATATATATATATATATATATATATATATTGCTTCACAAATAAATATTTACTTACATATGAAAATAATATAATATTATTTTTGAGAAACTTTGAGCTTAAATCCTAAAAAGCCAATTCAAGATGAATGAAAAATTGTGAAATTGCCATTTTGCTAGGCGATATTTTTTGCCCTTTGATCATGGGAAAAGGTAATAAGGGTAAGTTCAAAGGTAATGTATTGATTCATTTGTCTATATTTATTTTAATATTTCAATTTTAAATGGGATAACATATAGTTCAAAATGATATGAAATATTTTATCTAAGTAATGGTATTATTATTATTTTCCTTATATATTTTATAAAATAATTTATTATAGGTAAAATATTTAAGATTATTATCTCATTATATATATATATATATATGGTAAGAGGTCGAAGCCAAGATTCATTATTATCTAATGTGATTAATTATTATTATTTATTAAGCTTATGTAGTGTCGAACCTAAGACCTCTTGGATAAGAGGCTCACAATTTATCATCATGTTGTAGGCTCTTGCCTAGATTATTATCTTTTTCTTAACAATTAAAATTTTAATTTTTTTAATTATCCCCAAAATCTCACTTTTGAAATATATTATTTAAATATAAGTTCTAACTTGCTCTTTTGAGACAAACCCTAATTAGGACCCATACATCAAAAGATCCCAAAAAAAATGTGAAAGCACATTATCTCACACAGTAAGTTTAAATGTGAAAAGGTGACTAAATGGTAAGTCATGAGTGAGATTACCTTTTTATGAACATTTGATAATAATAAGAGCATTATAAAACTCAAGTATTTTCTCATGATATTTAGATATTATTTACACTTAAAGAAAATTATTAAATGAAACATATTTTTATAAGTGAATAAGTATTTTTATTTTTACTAATTTATTTTTAGTTTCTCTGAAATCATTCGCAACAATATATTCCTTTGCATGATTTTAAAAAAATGGTGCTCTATCCTGGCTACTTTTTGTTATGCTTTTGCAAATTCTTAGATGGAGAGTCCAATGAAAATATCTAGCTATTTAGCTAATCAATGCTTAGAAAATTTATATAGCTGATACGAAGAGATGACTCAATGAAAGCTAATCTTTATTGTTTAAAACAAAGCTACATTTACAGCCTTCAAAAATTTCAACATAAATCAATTATAAGCCTTTAAATTACACTCCTCTCAAGGATTACAATTAAGATCTTGTACTAATTTTTTACAACTTCTAATTGAAGCAAACTTCTAGAATAATTCATCTATCTCCAACTTGATCTTATAATTGGGGTTACCAATAGGTGAAGCATAGCCATTGCCTGCTAGACTTTACTAGTCCATTATTTCCTTTTGTTATAGGTTTTTTTTAAAGCAATTTATCATAAACATATTATTTAGTTATTTGTTACATTTTTGAATTGGCACCACTTTCCCTATTACTAAGGATAACTTAAGTTCTATCATTCATAAAAATGTTCTTTTCATGTGCCTTATTTTTATCAAAATCCTATTTTTATGTTGTTTGTACACTAAGGTTCAACAACCATCAACATAAGGTGTAATGAACACTTTTAGCACCCTCCTAAGCATAAAGAAGTGGAAATATTTGATCCTTTGACACCTTCATATGTTCAAAAGTGAGTATTTCAATTGATTGTGTTTTGTAGTTTTTAATAGATGTAATTTTTTAATGGAGTTTGATGCTTTTTATTTAATGCAAAGGTATATTTTCTTGATATAAATTGCATAATCATTTGTATATTTTTTTGAGAAGTTAGCACAAGAAACAATACTTGTGTGTGGCCAAAGTGCTCCAAATTATATTTTATAAGAGTCTATATCTACAATAATTTAGAGAAGTGTAATTGACATGAAATATAATTTTGAAATGCTTGATTAAAATAATTTAAATTTGTTGAATTGTTATCGATGAAGATGGATTATTATTTTTCATAATAACTAAAAATTGTGTTCTTTGAGAAGAGTATATCATGTTACAGTGATATAACTACAATAATTTAGAAAAGTGTAATTGACATGAAATGTAATTTTAAAATGCTTGAACAGAAGAATTTAAATTTGTTGAATTGTTATTGATGAAGATAGTGTATGCACCCTAAAATGGTCACCTAGACTATGGGCCCCCATTATTCAATTTATCAAATTTTCTAAATCAATGGTGTGTAATATTTTATTAAATCAATTCAAATCAATTTCTTTGATCAAATTCAATTTGTTTTATTTCTAAGATTGATCATTTTATCCTAAGTCTTATTTAATTAAAAGAACTTGCTCTTTTTTAATTAAATAAAATAAGTCCCCATTTAATTAAAAGAAAATCTCTCTTTTAATTAAATAGTTCATCCACATTTAATTAATTAAGAGAAAACCCTCTCTTTTAATTTAATTAAATATTTCTTATTTAAGTAAAAGAATTTACTCTCTTTTAATTAAATAAAATAAGTCCCCATTTAATTAAAAGAAACCTCTCTTTTAATTAAATAGTTCATCCACATTTAATTAATTAAGAGAAAAACTCCTCTTTTAATTTGATTAAATATTTCCTATTTAATTAAAAGAACTTGCTCCATTTTAATTAAATAAAATAAGTCTCCATTTAATTAAAAGAAAACCTCTCTTTTAATTAAATAATTCATCTACATTTAATTAATTAAGAGGAAAACCTAATCTTTTAATTTGATTAAATATTTCCTATTTAATTAAAAGAACTTGCTCCCTTTTAATTAAATAAAATATCCCACTTAAATCTCTTTTTTGATGAAAAAGGAGTTAAAACAAATAAAAAATTAAATAAATCTTTTATCTACAGTTAATATGGGACTTATCTTCATCCTTTCTCCACTTTCTTCTCAACCACTCCACTTTTTTCATTGGTGGATCTTTAGTTCACATGGATCATTATTTCTTCGCCCTTGATTAAATCTTTTTCCTCTCAATCTAGATCATCCAATCTTCTTTATAAGGGAGAGTCCTCTACTCATTTTGGAGACACCCATTATTATGCTATTGTTATGTTGCAAGTTTGGAGAGTGATTTTTGAGGAAGGAGTTTTGAATGTTAAAGCTTTTGTAGAGAACTTATATCTTCTTGTCTCATTCTCTCTTGCATGCATGGCTTCCATCATCATGATCCATACTTTGATTTTCATGTTAGCTTATATCTTGCATTGATAGATTAGATCTTGCTTTCATAGATTAGATCTACGTTGTTATTTCTTTTCATAGATTAGATTTCATTTCTTGCATTGTTTTGCATTGTTATCATTTAGATTAATTTTTTTTCATTTCCATTTGCATGCATATTAGATCATTGAATCTCTTGTTTCGTGGTGTACTTGTATGGGCACAAACTAGGTTAGACTAAGGGCCTCCATTACAAACCCCTACACTCCATGAATAGGGAGCTATGAGTCGACATTCGAGACCTCATTTTTGAGAAATCTTGAATATAATGACTCATAGAAGTGTGCTCACATTTTAGGCATATAAATAGATTATTGTTTTTCATAAAAACTAAAAATTGTGTTCTTTGAGAAGAGATAGACTATTGTTTTTCATAATAACTAAAAATTGTGTTCTTTGAGAAGAGTATATCATGTTATAGTGACCATGATCATGGTAGATCTAATGTTGGAAAGACAACTTTGTCAATTTTTTGCAAAATATTTTAAAAGGTACTAACTCAATGGAAGAGAGCCTACTTTATAAGTAGGAGGATGGTGGTTCAATTCCATCGTGCCCTAATATGACTAAATTAATGATTAAATAAACTACCCAATAAACTATCAAATATATTACCAAATATGCTACCATATATACTATCATATATACTACCCAATAAACTACCAAATATACTATCATATATACTACCATATAATTACCAAATCAACTATCAAATCAACCACCAAATCAACTACCAAGTATACTACAATATATACTACCCAAAAAAACTACCAAATAAACTACCAAAATTACCAAATGAACTACCAAGTAACAATAATAAATGACTAAATTAATGAACTTATCAATGATTAAAATAGTTTAGTCATAAATTTGGTTGGGAGATAAATGTCTAGCATTAAACTACCATTGGTCACGTGATTAAAATTAGTCACATATCTACAATTTTTAGTAGTTTATTTAGTAATATATTGTTATTTTTGTACCAGTGATAGGGTATGTAGTTGAGTCTATGTTGGCTATAGTGAATGTAATAACATATCATTTTTTATAATAAAAGTCTCATTTCATATTGTGTTCATTTTTTCTTGAGTTGTTCCCTCATCAAGTGGTATCAAAGCATAAGTTATTGAATGTGTAGATAGACTACTAGCTGTGAGGTAGTTTGCACTAGGACTATGTGGTTGTGGGTTGTGAGAGAGTAAGGAAATGCCTTCATGAAGAGAATGTGGTAGAAGAGTTGGAAGTGTGCCCCCTTAAGGTTAGAGCCCTATAGAGGCAAGAGTGAGCACTACAAGAGGAGATTCATAGAGGAATGAATCTCACATTAGGGGATGAAAGTGAGGAGGAAAATGAAAAAGAGAGAAATATTATATAGAATGGAGAAGAAGAAGCTGAGGTCCTAAATTAACAGGAGGAAAGGATTTTTTAGGTCATTTTGAAGATAAGAAAAAGACCTAAGCTTGAGGTCCCCATGTTTTTGGGAAATCTTAATCTAGATGAGTTGATGAACTAGATCAATGATCTAGAGGAATATTTTGAGTATGAGGATATTGAGGAACCTAATGGGGTTAAGTTTGTGAAGGCCAAATTGAAGGGTCAAGCTAAAATCTTGTTGAAAGAATTCCAATTAGAGAGGAATAGAAGAGGAAAGGATAAAATCACAAGGTTGGATTGTATAGTGGACAAACTAAAGAAGTAGGGTTCATTTCTATTGACTATGAGATTAATTTGTTCAAGAAGATGCAAGGGTTAAAGAAGGTACAAAAATCAATCTAGGAATACACAAAAGAGATTTACCAAGTCCTTATTAGGATAGGGCATGCAAAAGTTATCACGAAGAAGGCCTCCCATTATCTTAATGGGTTAATACCTAGCATTTAGGAGTAGTTAAGTCTAGTTGGAATGACTACCATTGAAGAGGTATAACAATTTGCCTTTCAAGTTGAGGAGAAGTTAAACAAAAAGTTTGATGGGAAAAAAGAGGAAAAGGCTGTATCACCTAGATTAGTAGTGTAACATGAATACTAGTTATTAAGGAAAGCATTAACAATACTAAATAAGTAAACACTTAAGATAGGATCGATTTATTATCACCACAAATGGAGGCAAACCAAGAATGGTAAGCTCCAAATGGTATAACACAATGATGCAATAGATATGTCCCCAATTTAGGGTATGTATGCTCACAAGTATATCTCAAGCTTAGATGGATGGATGGATGGAGTGAATGAGGCAAGGTTTCAAAAATGGAGTCATGGAGTGATTTTTCCATTATAATGGTATTTTGGTAGTTTATGAGCTCTCAAAATAGCATTATAACTTTGCATGGAAGGTGGATTCTTTTTGTGAAGGGAAGAAGGTTCAATTTATAGGCCAATGGTTGGAGGAATGGAGGGCCAAGATGTAAGGATGGAAAGATCTTGAGGGAGGGATAGGATGCACTCAGAGGGGAGCACATGGATTGTGCTTGTTTAGCACCAATCAGGGAGTGACACATGTCACAGGGTCATTGGGTGAAAGAAAAGGCAAGGATGAGTCAACAAAGGAGGCTCAAGGCCTTAAATGGCCTTCATAATAGCTTGTAAGATCTTTTAAGAGCATGTAAGAGCATTGAAGACTTTGTGGTTGGGATATTTTGGAGGGAGTTGAGATTTGTTGACTTTGCTTGGTTTAGGAAAATCTTAAGCTGTCTTAGAGAATGTGACAAGGTTATGGGGGGATTAGGCTTGGGTTAGGATTAGATTAAGGATGTTAGAGATGTGCAAGTGGATGGCATTCATGAGGGTGGGTGAGTTAGTGGCTAAGCTTAGTTAGTATGGGTGGATGGGGTGGATTAGGCTAAATGGAGGATTTAGGATAGTTTAGATTTGAGGGTTTTATTTATTAAAGTGATTTTAATAAATTTGGGATTTGGAATTAGATAGGAGAATAGGATTAATTGATAAATAATGGGTTATTTGATTTATCAATTAGTACTATAGATGATTAATTAAATTAATCAGGTAAGGGATGGAAAAAGATTAATTAAATAGAAATTTAATTAATGATGCCTTTAGAGATAGCTAAATAGGATTACCAAAGTGGTGTAATCGAATTTAGGTGTCTACAAGGCCAAGGAGGAAGGGGTTGTGGTAGGTCTTTTGGAGGCTAAAATAAGGACTAGAAGAAAAATGATGATGTGGGTACTAGTCAAAACCTAGAAGTGAGGGTTTCAAATGCTTCTATGCCCAAGAAATTGGATAGCAAAGAGGAACAAATAGAGTAAGGGAAGAAGAGTTAGGAAGATGAGGATTTTTTGGTACATTTTTTCACTATGGAGAAGAAGGTCTTCAAGCCTATGAGTTCCCATAATGACAAGGAAGGGTAGATAGGAGAGATTAAGGAAAAGAAAGGGTTGCTCATATGGATGATGATGCGAAGTCATCACATTTACAGGATGTAGAAAGAGGAGAGGTCATGGTTAATAAAAGGATCTTTCTAAGTGGAAAGAGTGAGCTTGAACTAAGGAGGAGTTTGTTTCATACTAGCTACAAGTGTGAGGGTAAATGTTGTGATGTGATTATTAATGGTGGAAGCATATACAATTTGGTGTCAGATGAGATGGTCATGAAGTTAAAGCTCAAGAGGGAAAAATACCCACACCCTTACCAGATTTCCTAGGTGCAAGATGATCATAAAGTCTTGGTTAGTAAGCAATTTTTGGTGAAGTTCAAGATTGAAAGTTACCATGATTGTAGTGCCCACCTATAGTTTGCTTTTCCATTATATTTACCAAACTTTTTTTTATGCCTATTTCATGCATGTGTTAGTTTCAAGGGTATTGGATTTATAATTATGAAATAATTTCATGACTTGGATTGCATGTATATCAATAAATAATTACTTAGTTGACTATATTTTATGTGTTATTTAATGATTATGGTTACTGGTGCATTAATGATGCTTTAATGATTATTACACCATATTCATAATGATGCATTATTTTATCTAAACATTTGGTGTTTGACCTATTATAGTACTTACCTCATACTTGCATGTGTATGGTGCATGTGTCTATTTTAACTTTCTATTTTTTGTGTTTGATGTGGTTAGGAGAGAGAGTTGTAGTCACCTACTAGTCAAAATCTACACGATGTACCACTCCCTACCATTGCCTATTTAGTTTAGATATATTTATATACATTTACATGCTCATCTTTTATATGAAATGTAGGTACTAGGCATCGACTTCCCTGAATTGCTAAGATGAGTGTGCCCTATCATAATAAATCAATGGTAAGAATGGAAAGATAATGTTCAAGTCCAATCTCAACCATAGCCTAAATACTTGTCTTGCAAGGAGGACTCGTAACTAACTTTTCACCCTTTTTAAAACACATGAGTTTATCTTTGTCTATGTTGTTCAATTTTGAATTTTGGTATTTTTTGGTAATATTACTTTTATGTGGATTTGACTATGTGATTTATTTAGTAAATGATTTAATTATAATATTTTAGTTAATCATATAATATTGAGAATTATTAAATATTATTTGATTAAAAAGAAAATATTAAAGCATGAGAATATTTAATTAATAAGTAGGAAATTTCCATAGCAAGTCAAATTGTGATATTGCTATCAGGATTTTGTTGTTTGATTGAGTCAAACTCGTTAACTGATGTTTCATGAGTAGTGATTCAACATGAATCCATCTCTCATAAGAATAAATGGAGGTTTTTCAAATGGGGTTGCAAGCTTTGGGTTTAACCATGGAGGAAACTCTGTAGTTAAGCACGCTCAGGCTGGAGTAGTATTGGGATGGGTGACCTCCTGGGAAGTCTCGGTGCTTCACCCCTGTGAGCATCACCTAGATCTAATGAGTGCTAAGTGTTCCATTTATTCTCATGAGAGATGGATTCATGTTGAATCACTACTCATGAAACATGGGTCAATGAGTTTGACTCAATCACATAGCTAAATCCTGATAGCAATATCACAATTTGACTTGCTGTGGAAATTTTCTACTTATTTATTGATGAGCTTAAGGGGCTTTTTAATGAATCGTTCATAAGGTACAACACTTGGTCAAGGTTTTGCAAATGGGGCTTTGATTTTAACCATGGAGGAAACTCCATAGTTAAGCGCACTCAAGCTGGAGTAGTATTGGGATGGGTGACCTCCTGAGAAGTTCTGGTTCTTCACCCCTGTGAGCATCACCTAGATCTAATGGGTGCTAAGTGTTCCATTTATTCTCATGAGAGATGGATTCATGTTGAATCACTACTCATGAAACATGGGTCAATGAGTTTGACTCAATCACACAGCTAAATTCCGATAGCAATATCACAATATTTAATTAATTAAAAATAATAATTAAATATGTGCTTTAATTTAGAAGTCTAAATTTAAAAAATTGGTTAAAGAAAATTATAATATGATGATATTTAATTAATTATAAATTAATTAAATATACACTTCAACTTAAAAGATTTAATTTAAAAGTCTAATTTAAGAAGTTGGACCAAAAAAGAATTAAAATATTAAAATATTAAAGATTTAATATTGATTTATTATAGTTATTTATTTAATAATAATTAAATTAGAGTTTCATTTGAACAATGAGCTTTGATTATTATTATTAATTTAAATAATAAATTGTGCTTTAATTAGTGCTTGCATTAATTAATAAACTAGAGGAAAAGAAAATATAAAAGAATAGTTTAATTAAAAAGTTCTTTAAGTATGCATGAAATGATTAAATAGCAAAAAGTTTATTTTAAGGAGAGGCCTTTGCATGTTAAAAAAACTAGAAACCCTAGGTAGAGTAAAACTCTTTATTAAGATATTCAAGCTCATTTCTACACACATAGGTTTTGGGGAGCAAAATTTGGAATTAGATCAAAAAAATTGTTAAAAGTTTCAGTGGGTCAAGATTTGTATGCATTCATAGATTGTCTCAAATTTTAGCAATGGTTTTGAGGTAAGATTTGAAAATCCATTGCAGAATTTTATTGAAAGATCTGTCTACTTCATGTCTTCTTAGGTGTTTGCATATTGCTTATTAATTTACTATATTGATTATTGAATAAAGAATTATATTGTAGATTTTGAAAAGGAAAACTTATTAATCAAGAATACTTGACTGGGGAAAATTATGGAAAAACTATAGAAAATAATTATGATTGTATACTTTTAAAACCCTTTAGATAATATAGGGAATATTTGATTATGAAAATTTGAAAAAAAATAATAAATTGAACAATTATGATTTCAACTTTAAATTTTTCATTAGAACCATGAGATTATTATGAATTTTCTAAATATAAATAAATATTATTCTTATATCTAAAATAATTTAATCAAAAAAATTATTAGAAAAAGAAAAATATTAATTGAGAGGAAAGCATGTTTTAACTAAACTTATGCATACATGTGAAAATAATTGTGCTAAAAATAGAAACTAAGTATAGTATGGTTACACATATGTGAAAATAAATATGCTAAAAATAGAAAATTAAGTATAGTATGGTTGCATGATTTGAGAGATCAAAGACATGCGAAAATACTAATTGCATGTGTATTTTTATTTTATATAGTTTAATTTTCAGATTTATTTATTTAAAATAATAATAATATTTCATTAATATCTAAAATGAAATAAATATTATCCATCTAGTTATAAAGTGAATGTTAGTATTAGTGATTATTTAAGTTTAATTAAACTCTTAGTTGCATATAAATGATTTTATAATTATTAATGCAAGAGGGAAGTTAATAAATAAATATTTATAATTTTATTATATTTTAAGAGAAGTTGTAATAGAGTTCACTTTGTAATCATGTAGTTAATAACTATTTGAATTTATGAGAAAAATTATAAATAATTAAATTATAATTATACTTTTATCTCTATTTGCATTATGAATTAAAGGAAAATTAAATGTTAAAATTGGACTAAAATAGAAGTCAAATTAATATTTTAGAAATGAAATTGATATTAGTATTTAATCTAATAATATACATTTATGTTATTAACTGAATCATTTATGATTTAAGATTATTTAAATTAATAGCATGATAATATTGCATGATATTTTATATACAAAGATATTGGATATTTAAATACTTATTGATTTAAATAAGTATATTAGCATAACAAATTATAGTAACATTTATATTCTTACCTTATTTCTAAACACATCCTTATGACCCAAATTAACTAAGAGAAATTGATGGAATTAAATCATGTGGCTAAAAACCATTTGTTTTCTAATATTCTATTTATAGTCTTGTGATGTTTATTTTCATCATGGGTTTTCTTTATGGGTTGTTTAGTTGGCCAAGTTAGGATGTGAACTAAAGATGTTTTCTTGATTTTCCTTTTATGATTATTTGGTGGGATGTCATGATAAACTTTATGATTTGAATTGAGATTTTTATTTTATGAGCTTTATGTTATTGAGCATTAATGAGAACTTGAGTTTTGAGAACCAAAGTTATTTTTGGGTTGCCTATTAAGAAACCAAATTTGATCAATATTACTTTTGTGGTATGGGACACTATTGTAGTTTGTAATTTTTAAGAGGTTGTCTAGATACATATCCTTCATAGTGGCTTATAGTAGGGGTCTGGGACCCAAAGTGGTCAGTGCCAAGGTAACCTATTGTAAGTTATATAATAAGTGATAATTTAGTAATTAATATTTTGACAAACACACTAAAAAGATAAGTTAGAGATATTTTCCTTGACCATGCCTTGAGAGCTTGTATAAACTAAGGATAGGAATGGGATGAAAGTATGATTGGTTTTTCTTGTCTTCTTGAGAGGGTTTTCTAGTTTTGCATGTGTCACATTGAGGGTTTGAGATTCAAAGTAACCAGTCTAGGGTAACTCAACACTTGAGGATCTAGGGTCTATTGAGAGATCAATCTAGGGTAATTCAAGTAGTTTGACCATGTGATAACACTCCCTAGTATGTAGCTTGAGTCTTCTCTATAGATTTTTTTGTACCTCTAGTGGTGTACTTATTGTTGATGTATTTAATGTGGTGTACTTATTGTTGGATGTATTTAATGTGGTTATTTACTTTCATTGATGATGATTGGTGATTCATGGATGATGTATTTTTGACATGTGGTTGTAGACTTGAGATGGAAATCTTTCATTGACTTTAGCTTATGATTTTGGTGATTTGATCTATTCTTGGTATATGTATGATGTTTTTTTATGTGATGTTAGTATTGGTTTGAGTGTTCTTTTTTTTTTGGAGTATCTTATCTTTTTTATTTGATTATTTGTGTGTGGATCTTATATTATCTCTTCTACACAATGGGAGTGGGAGCCTAATTATGTGACCATGTAGTCGAGAGCTAGTGTATTCTTACCATTTGGGTCCCCCTTAGATTGACAAATGTTGGATGCTTCTTGATACAGTGGTACCATTATCATTCTTCCTCTTATCTTGAATACTTCTATTCATTTGATGTATCTATGTATCATATGTTTTGAGATCCTATAAGATATTATATTGTATATTGATGTGCTTATATCTATTTTCACATACCTTGTGACATGTGCAGCGAATGTTATTCATTAGATGTGTTTTCATATTATTAGTCATACTTATGCATTTGCTTATATGACTATGTATGTGTTTATTTATTTTATGATTATGGAGAATGTAATTGAGAGTTAAACTTATTAATAAAACTTTCTTAAATGTGACTCAACGCGAAGGAACTCTTGAGAAATTGAAACTATATTTGTAATTGATTACGTGTTCTTGATGTGTATATATATATTGCTTTTGCATTATTGTTATTTTGATTTTGTTTAAACTTTAGAAAAAATTGTTCAATAAACTTTGTAACATATTAGGCTTATTTCTCTTGGGTTCCCAAACAAAGCATTACAATGATGAGGTACTCTATGACACCATACCAATGGAAGTATGTTAATTTTTTTTGGGGAGGCCATGGTAGTATGACCAACATGTAGTACATGATGGTCATGCAAACACCTATTCTTTGATAAAAGATGGAGGTCATCACAAGATCAAGTCATTAATAAAGGAAGATGAAAAGGTATGCAATAGTGCTAGGGTATGTCTTTTTGATGGAAGAATTTGTTTGAATGGCATGAAAAATCAATATTTATGGTATGCTTTCCTTCTTAGAGTGGATAGGAAGGTGGTAGAGAAGTATTAGTAGAAGTCTTTGGTCTATCAAGTGAGTGTGGGGGTATCATATTTGATGATGTCCCAGAAGGGTTGTCACTAGTAAGGAAAATCATTCATCAAATAGATTTAGTCCTTGGAGCCAATTTACCTAACAATATTTCTCATAGGATGACTCCACTGAGACAAAGGAGTTGAACAAAAAAGTTCATGAGCTAGTAAGGAAAGTTTTGATTTGTGAGAGCCCAAGTCCATGTGTAGTACCTACAGTACTAACATAAAAGAAGGATGGAGAGTGAAGTTTTTATAGATTCTAGAGTTATAAACAAGAAAACCATCAAGTACCAGTTTCCTTTGCCAAGGATGGATGATCTTATAGACTACTTGAGTAAAGCTCAATACTTCACAAAGAAAGACCTCAAGAGTGGCTATCCCTAGATATGAATAAGAGAGGGAGATGAATGGAAGACTATATTCAAGAATGAGGAGGGTCTATATGAGTGGTTATTCATGCCCTTTGGATTGCCTAATACACATAGTACCTTCATGCGACTTATGAATGAGGTACTAAAGAAATGTCTAGGAAAATTTGTTATTATTTATTCGGATGATATTTTGATCTTCAATACATCTCTAGATGAAAAAAAAATTCACCTTCATAGTGTCTTTGAGAGGTTAAGGGAAGAAAAATTGTTGTTTAATATGAAGAATTGTAGCATTGTAAAAAGTGAGTTAGTCTATTTGGGGTTTGTTATATCATCCAATGGTCTCAAAATGGACCTAGAGAAGATGAAGGTCATCATGGAATGGCCTATGTCCCTAAGGGCTACCACTGTGGTGATTTCATTCCACAATTTGGCTAGTTTTAATTGGAGGTTCATTGGGAATTTCAATAGTATATGTGTACCCCTAACTAAAACAATGAGACGGGATAGAAAAAAGTTCAAGTGGACTACAGGAATTGCAAGGAGTTCTAAATTACTGAAGAAGAAGGTGACATCAAAACTTGTGTTAGCACTCCCTAATTTTAACAAGGTGTTCTAGGTGGATTATGATGCTAGTGAAAATGACATTGGGGATGTATTTAACCAAGGAAGTATTATGTTTGTGATCAACAGTTCTATGCAATAGTTTAGGCCTTAAAGAAATAGAGGCATTATTTGTTGTCAAAAGATTTTTTTATACTAATCATCAAACATTAGAGAAAATAGCCAAGATAAATTAAATTAGAGAAATTTGAAATGGGTAGAGTTCTTACATAGCTATACATTTGCACTTAAACATAGAAGTGGTAGATCTAATAGGGTTTCATCTGCATTAAGTAGGGGACATTTTTTATTGACATAAATGTAGGTTGAGGTGATTGGGTTTAATGAATTCAAGACTCTATATCTTGAGGATCTTGATTTTACAGAGGCTTGCATGGAACCTATTACTCTAGATAGGATTAGGTGGTTGGATTGCATGATCCAAGATGGTATGTTGTTCAAATGAAGTTAGTTTTGCATTTCAAGGAGATCCAATAGGGAGAACTTGATCAAGGAGAAACACAGTGGAGGGATGGTAGGACACTTTGTTTGAGATAAGACCAGTATTATTGTTAGTCAACATTATTTTTTATCTAAGCTATCATAGGATGTGAAGAGTTTTGTATAGAGTTATTGAGTGTGTCTAGAAGCTAAGGGAGACAATTTGAATATTGAACTCTATTAGTCATTTCATGTTCCATCAAGGCCCTAGGAAGACATATAAATATGTATTTTATTCTTGGGTTTCCAAGGACACGACTAGGTAATCATTTAGTATTTCTAGTAGTTGATGGGTTTTCAAAGATGGCTCATTTATATCCTTATCATAAGACCCATGATGAGGTTCGTATTGCAAAAGAAAATTTAGATAGGTGGTGAGGCTACATGGTCTCCCAAAGAGTACTATTTTAGATAGAGATACAAATTTTTTTGGGTATTTCTAGAGGACATTGTGGAAGAAGTTGAAGATAGAGTTGAAGTTTAGTTTTACACATAACCCATAGATTGATGGACAAACTAAAGTGGTGAAAAAATGCCTGGGTAATTTTCTAAGGTGTTTAGTGGGGGATAAACCCAAGGGATGGGATTTGATTCTTATACCATAGATAGAATTATCTTACAATAATTATGTGAATAAGAATACTAGTAGGTCACAATTCCAAATTGTGTATAGGAGTAGTCCAAGGAGTGCACTAGAGTTGAGGAAGATGGAGCAAGGAGAGAGGGCTATTATTTTGGTAGAAGACTTTGTTGAACATGTCACAAACCTATACAAGAAAGTACATGAGCATATTTCCAATATTATAAGGATAGAGTATATCAAAATAGAAGACATAAGGAGTTACAAGTTGGGGATCTAGTTATTGCATACTTGAGAAAGGAAAAATATCTAGTGGACACCTACAACAAGTTAAAGATGAAGAAATTTGATCCTTGCAAGATTTTGAAAAAGTGTGACTTAGAGAATGCATATGAGGTGGACTTTACAAATGGGATCCATATTCCCCCTATTTTAAATATTAAAAATTTAATAGATCATAATGAAGATGGTGTATAAGAAAAGATGATACTTGATTGATGTAAGAGCATCCTAGGGTAGTTGGCTATCCTACATGACTAAGGGATTTTGGTGGGGCTAAGTGGACCTATTTTGGTCTTGGGTAATTAATTTTGATGTATTTAATAATTATTGTAAGCTTTTAAGTGAACTTGGTATTTAATTTCTATTGGAGGCTAACTTGTGGCTCTTTAAGTAATTAATGTAAAGGATATTTAATTTGTAGATTGTTGGGCCGACTTGTGGCTTATTTTGGTATAAGTAGGGGTTGTGGTGAAGTCTTTAGTCATTATTCATCCAACCTAGAGAAGAGGAGGTGGTAGAGGAGCAATTTTTGAGAAAGCTATTAGGATAAAACCAGAGACATAACTAATAATTACATGCAAATATAAGCAATAACAAGAAATAGTAGATCCCACAAAAGAGAACACAAGACACCAAGATTTAACATGGTTCACCCAATCCTTGGGCTATGTCCAGCAAACAACAAGTCCAATATTATTATGATCTAGTGATTACAACCTGATTACAATACATAATCTCTTACAACTCAATACCACTGCAAGAAGCAATTTTTGCATCACCACACAATGAAATAGTCCTTAACCCTAAGCCCTTTTATACAAGTATTTTTTTCACTTTTGGTTTTTAATTAGTTACAACATGTCAGCCATAAAACATCAATAAAATAGCCCCAAAAAAATTATGGATTATGTATAATACTTCCATGATTAGTCACCACAATCTAACAATCTTCCACTTGGGGACTGATTAGGTTCCACACTAAAAAACAATCTCCCACTTAGAGACTAATCCTATACTTATGTCACTACTTCATGAGGCTCCCACTAGATCAAACTACCCTAGACTTTGTTGTTCTTTTATTCTTATTCAATCTAGAAGATCAACTAAAGCTAAAGAGGAGTTCAACTTATCCCTTGTTACTACCTTTATAAACATATCTACTAGATTGTCATTTGTATGTATCTTCTCTAGCTTTAACTTTCCATCATCCAAAATTGATCAAATGAAATGGTACTACAACTAAATGTGTTTTGTCTTTGAATGCAGAGCTGAATTCTTTGCAAGATGAATGACACTCTGACTATCGGTAAACAAATAAGTATCCCTCTAAGGGTGTCCCTATTAGGATTAAACCATAGAAAGAAATAAAAATTACATGCAAATATAACCAATAACAAAAAATAATAGATCACATAGAAAAGAACACAAGACACAAAGATTTAATGTGGTTCACCCAATCCTTGGACTACAACCACCAAACAGCAAGTCCAATATTATTATGATTCAGTGATTACAACTTAATTACAATCTGTAATCCCTTATATCTCAATACCACTGCAAGAACCAATTTTTGCATCACAACTTAATAAATACACCTAACCCTAAGCCCTTTTATACAAGTAATTTTATGCCTCTTTAGGGTTACAACATGTTAGTCATATGTTAGCCATATGTTAGCCACAACGTCAGCCACAACCCAAATTTTTTTTAAAGAATTTATGAAATATGTATAGTACTTTCCTAATCAATCACCACAAACTAACAATCTCCCACTTGGGGACTGATCAAGCTCCACACTAAACAACAATCTCCCACTTGGAGACTAATCTTGTAGTAATATTGCTACCAAATGGGGCTCTCTCTAGATCAAACAACCCTGGACTTTGCTATTCTTTTATGCATGTTCAGTCTAAAAGACCAAATGAAGCTGAAAAGGAGTTGATATTCTCCCTTGTTACTACCTTTGTAAACATATTTATTGGATTTTCATCTATATATATCTTGTCTAGCTTTAATTGTCCATCCTCCAAAATTGATCGAATGAAATGGTACCGCAACTATATGTGTTTGGTCTTTGAATGTAGTGTTGAATTCTTCACAAGATAAATGGCACTCTGACTATTTGTAAATAAATAATTATCCTTTTGAGGATGTCCCAATTCTTCTAAGAAGAAGTAAAGCCATATCATCTCCTTGGCTACCTCTGTAGTAGCAACATACTCTACTCTATAGTGGATAAAGCATTAACCTTCTATAACCTAGAAACCTAGCTCATGGCTACCCCACCAACAATAAAGACATAACATGTAGTACTCCACCTACTATCAATATCCCCTGCCAAATCTGAGTCAACATATCTTTGTAAATTAGTAGTAGAGCCCCTAAAGTATAAACACTTATTGAATGTTCCTCTCAAATATTTGAGAATCCACTTGACTACATGCCAATGCTTAATTCCTAGATGACCCATGTACCTACTAATGACTCCCACTACATGTGCAATATCTACCCTAGTACATACCATAACATACATCAAGCTTTCTACAGCTAAAGCATATGGTACCTTGGACATCTTATCCTCGTCTTCTTGTGTCTTGGGACACATCTCCTTAGTCAACTTCAAATGACTAGGTAAAGGTGTGTTGACAACTTTAGTATTCTCCATAGAGAAACGTTTTAACACCTTCTCAACATAATCAGCCTGAGATAGTGTCAATTTCCTATTCTTCCTATCTCTGCAAATCTTCATACCAAGTATTTGTTTTGCTACCCCCAAATCCTTCATAGCAAATGCATGTGTTAATTGGTGTTTCACCCCCTTAATGTGATCTATATCAGACTCATCTACAAGCATATCATCAACATATAAACATAGAATAATGTAGCTATCATCATCCAACCTCTTAAAGTAGACACAATGATCTGAATGACACCTATTGTAACTATGCTCATGCATAAAACTGTCGAATTTCAAATACCATTGCCGAGGTGCTTGCTTCAAGTCATATAAACTTTTCTTCAATTTTCACACTAAGTTCTCCTTATCTTTGACCTCAAAACCGTGTGGCTGAGCCATATATATTTCTTCATCCAAATCACCATGAAGGAAAGTTGTTTTAACATCAAGCTACTCTAAATGCAAATCTTTAGTATCCACAAGACTTAAAACAATATGAATAGAAGTCATCTTAACAATAGGAGAAAATATCTCATCAAAATTGATTCCTTTTTTTCTGTGCAAATCCTTTTACAACTAACCTAGTGTTAAATCTTTTCTTACCTCCTTCCTCTTCTTTTAACCTCTAAATCCACTTATTTTGTAAATCCTTTTTACCTACAAGTAACTTGCATAAATCTCATGTCTTATTCTTTAGCAAAGAGTCTATTTCATCTTTCATTGCAAACTCCCACTAATCTTAGTATCCACCTACATAGCTTGATCATAACATGTAGATCCACCAACATCAGTAAGTAAAATAGAATAAAAAGAGGGATAAAATCTTTCTAGAGGTCTAATTTGCCTTGTTTATTCTCTAACATTCACTAGTGTGTGTGGTATGTGTTGTTGCAGGTGTTGCACATCATGAGGAATGGTTGGAACATCATCTTTTGGAGTATCATCCAACACTACATAATCATCTTTTTTTTTCTCATGTTGCTACAATAGATTTTTGTACAACACTTTCTCATTGAATATGACATCCCTGCTTCTTACAATTTTATGATTTTTAAAATCTCAAAGCCTATAACCAAATTCACTAATGCTATATCCAAAAAATACACATTTCTTTGACTTAGCTTCTAGCTTGGTTCTATTTTCAGAATCTATGTGAGCAAATGCTTCACAACCAAAGGTCTTGAGAAAAGAATGACTTGCTTTCTTACCAGTCCATGCTTTCTCTAGAATACCATAGCACAAAGGAGTAGAGGGGCCTCTATCAATCAAATATATAGTAGTATTGACAACCTCCACCCACATATGTAAGGGAAACCCAACATGCAACCTCATGCTCCTTGCACGCTCCATTATAGTCCTGTTCACGCGTTCAGCCACTCCATTTTCCTATGAAGTCTTTGGAATAGTTTTCTATCTACAAATACCATTAGTGGAGAAATAATCTTCAAATTCATAATTGCAATACTCACCACCATTATTAGATATAAGAAATTTTAATTTTTTACCAGTCTCATTTTCAACCAAGCATTCCATTTCTTAAACGTTTGAAATACATCAAACTTTTGTCGAAGGAAATAAATCCATACCTTTCTAATTACATCATCAATAAATGTAACATAATAATGAGAGCCTCCAAGGGAAGATACCTAAGTTGGTCCCCATACATCTGTATGCACAAGCTCTAATTTCTTCTTTTTGTTTTCCTTTTTAGTCTTCACAAAACTTATTCTCTTTTGTTTTTCATACACACAAATTTCACAGAAATCCATATTAACATATTTTAGACCTGGTAAAACTTTCTTTGAATTAAGTACTTTCATACCTTTCTCACTCATGTGCCCAAGTCTATTGTGCCATAGTGTTGTATCAGAATCTACAATAGCTATTTGCTCTCCCTACTCAACTACAACAATTGTTCTTGGACATTCATTTTTCTCTAAAAAAATTAAAATATAAGGAACAATATGACCTGTACAAAGATATAAGGTGCCTAATTTCACACCTTTTGCTACTACAATACAAGCTTTTGAAATTTTTCAATTTTTATCATTAAAAGTAACTACACAACCCTCATCACTGAGTTGTCTTGCTGAAATTAAATTCCTACTCAAGCTTGGAACATGTCTTACCTCGTGTAGTAGCCAGTGATTCTCATTCTACAACTTAATCTTAATTTTTTCCTTTCCAAAAATTTTGGTAGGGTTCATTATCCCCAAATAAACAAGTCCAAAATCCCCTTGAACATAATCAATGAAATAACCTCTATGAGGTGTAGTGTGAAATGAAGCACCAAAATCTAAAACCCATGAATCATCAACACTTTCTAAAGATAGAAGCAAAACATTCTCTTCAAATTTTTTACTCGCCACATTTGCCTCATTGTCTCCATCTGGTTTATCTCCTTCATTTTTCTTTTGATTCCAACAATCTTTCATTTTGTGCCTTAGTTTCCCATAGTACCAGTAGTCATTTTTTCCTCTAAATTGAGACCTCCTCCCCTTTGACTTTCCTCTTGATTTCCCATGATTTCTAGAATTATTTCCTCTCAATCATTCTGCCTCAACTTTGTGCATTCAAAGCACTTCTTGATGTAGATCCACTGAGGTTTTCCTATGAGTTTTTTCACTTAAAACAACACCAATCACATCGTCATATTTTATAGTATTAGATCCAAGAACAAAATTACTCACAACCATTACTAAGCCATTTCAGCTTTTAGGCAAAGAGCACAAAATCAAGAGAGCCCTAATTTCTTCATCAAAAATCATACCTACAAAAGATAACTAACTAGTAATAGAATTAAACTCATTTAAATGATTTTCAATGGATCCACCTTCTACCATTTTCATATTAAATAAACACTTCATGAGAAATACCATGTTTGAAGCAGAGGGCTTTTCATACAATTTCACTAGGGTTTGCATCAATTCTTCTGTCATCTTCACTTTTGTAATATTAAATGCCACCAATGGTGCTAGACATAATTGAATGCTTCCAAGTTTATTTCTATCTAAAAGATCCCATTCATTATTTGACATAGATCCCTGATTCTTGGTTTTGTCTTCCAACAGCTTCCATAATCCTTCTAATATAGTTAGTCTTTCATTTGCATCTTCCATAGCTAAAAACTCTACCCATTAAACTTGTCAACCCTTGGCTTACCCTCATCTGCCATTGCTCTCACTCAACCATGAAACTTTCCTATAGAGGATAACTAAAAAAACAACTTAGCTCTGATACCACTTGTTAGGATTAAACTACAGACAGAAATAACAATTACATGCAAATATAACCAATAACAAAAAAAATAGATCATACAGAAAAGAACACAAGACATAAAGATTTAATGTGGTTCACCTAATCCCTGAGCTACATCCACCAAACAACAAGTCCAATATTATTACGATCTAATGATTACAACCTGATTACAATCTGTAATCCCTTACAACTCAATATCGCCACAAGAACTAATTTTTGCATCACAACTTAATGAAAGTACCTAACCCTAAGCCCTTTTATACAAGTAATTTTATGTCATTTTAGGGTTACAACATGTTGGCCATATGTCAACATCAATGTCGACCACGACCCAAATTTTTGTAAAGAATTTATGAAGTATGTATAGTACTTTCTTAATCAGTCACCACAAACTAATAGTCCCAATTATTCCAAGAAGAATTAAAGTCATATCATCTCCTTCACTACCCATGTAGTAGCAAAATACTATGCCTCTATAGTGGATAAAGAATTAACCTTCTGTAACTTAGAAACCTAGCTCATAGCTACCCCACTAATAGTAAATACATAACCTATAGTACTCTACCTAGTATCAATATCCCCTACCAAATCTGAGTCAACATATCCCTATAAATCAGTAGTAGAGCCCCCAAAGTGTAAACACTTATTAGATATTCCTCTCAAATATTTAAAAATCCATTTGACTACATTCCAATGTTCAATTCCTAGATGACTCATATACCGACTAACGACTCTCACTACATGTGCAATATATGGCCTTGTACATACCATAGCATACATCAAGGTTCCTACAGCTAAAGCATAAGGTATGTTGGACATCTTTTCCTCCTCTTCTTGTGTCTTTGGAGACATCTCCTTAGTCAACTTCAAATGACTAAGTAAAGGTGTGCTGACAGCTTTAGTATTCTCCATAGAGAAATGTTGCAATACCTTCGCAATATAATCAACCTAAGATAATGTCAATTTTCTATTATTTCTATCTCTACAAATCTTCATACCAAGGATTTGTTTTGCTGCCCCTAAATCCTTCATATAAAATGTATGTGCTAACTAGCATTTCAGCCTCTTAATGTGATCCATGTTAGACCTAGCTACAAGCATATCATCAACATATAAACATAAAATAACATAGTTTTCATCATCCAACCTCTTAAAGTAAACACAATGATCTAAATGATAGCTACTATATCCATGCTCATGCATAAAATTATCAAATTTTAGATACCATTGCCAAGGTGCTTTCTTGAAGCCATATAAATTTTTCTTCAATCTGCACACTAGGTTTTCCTTACCTTTTACCTCAAATCCCTATGGCTGAGCCATATATATCATCATCTAAATAACCATGAAGGAAGGTAATTTTAACATCAAGTTGCACCAAATAAAAATCTTCATTAGCCATAATACTCAAAATAGTATAGATAGAATTCATTTTAACAAAAGGAGAGAATATCTCATCAAAATCAATGCCCTTTTTCTATGCAAATTCTTTTACAACTAACCTAGCTTTAAATCTTTTCTTACCTCCATTCTCTTCTTTCAACCTATAAACCCACTTATTTTGTAAAGCCCTTTTACCTATAAACAACTTACATAAAGCTCATGTCTTATTTTTTAGCAAAGAGTCCTATAACGCCCCGCCAAGGGATCCAAAAGAATTAACCTAAAGTTTTACAAAGTTTGCTAAACATTTTTTTTTTGAAGTGATAAAGTATAACATACACATCAAACACATAGTACCGAAAGCAATAACATGTAATCATCAAAAACATACATAATAGGTTACATTCCTTAAGGATCCCAAGACATTGAGTCACATTTAAATTTAATTAATTCTAAGTCTAACAACTACTACATCCACATGAAAGAATATTAAGAAAGTTCAATGTCCATAGTATACAGTTATTTCGAATGCCTCTTGGAAAATTAATTCGGAATGCTCAACCATCCACTATACATGTCACAGGGTATGAAAGGCTTAAAAGAATATACATATGTAACAATAAAGATACATCATCCTCAAATCCATGATACAAAGTGCAGTAAAATAAATGAAACCAATCACCATACATGATACATCCATACATCCATAATGATAAAATATCCATCATAAAATCTAACCATCCATCTTAATAATCCATGAATAGAATGAAGGTAAATGCCAACCAAGAAAGCTCCAGCCATGGTGACCACGGACAGATCTCAATGGTAAGAGTAAAAAGCACTACCACTCGACCACATGGAACCTAAATGGCCCACTCCCACCGTGCTGAAGAGATAGTCTCAAGTCCCAAACAGGATAATAAATCACATTACACAAAGCACAAGTACTCTCTAAGTCTGAGAAATCCTAAAAGTACACTAACTCAAAGGTTCCAACATAGATAGACATCTAGACCCAGAGGCACAACAAAGACATGTAGGAAACCTACTATGCAAGTGGAAAAGTGTCATCATAGAAGTCACGTTGGAAGTTACCCGAGCAATCACTTAGGAATCTCGAGTCCCCTATGATCTTGCGGCCACTAGTATCCTCCTGTACTAACGAGGCATACTACGGAATGTAAGGTCATAACCAAGCATTCTCTCTAACCCATCCTAGTCTGTACTAACACACAAGGCATGGGAGAGAACATATAGTTATCTTATTAGGTTCATTTAAGTCAGTATTTAGGTGAGATATTTTCACTTTTTAAAACAACTTACAATGGGTTTCTCTAGGTAGCCTCTTAGGGCCCCGACCCCCATTTCAAGCCACTTCCTGACACTACACATAGATAACCTACCCTAGGCTCATGAAATCACAAATCAAAGAATCATAATAAAATTGCCTCAATCCTATAAAAGCGACTAAAAACATCATAAATACAATCCACAATCATCACATCAGTTCTCCATGAGCAACTGATTAGCATCAAATAATAATCACAATGATCACAACGAATCTCTATCAGCATCTGAAGACATCAATGATAAATCACAATATCCAATGGTTCTCCAATGAGCAACCAGAAAGAATCCCACTAATAGAACACAAAACTGATCGAAGAATCCAAAATGGTCAAGTCAAACATGTCACAACATGACATCATCAAGAGCATAGCAAAACACTTCAGTCCCATCAAGGCAACTAGAAAGCAACCCAAGTATAACTGATCGATGACTCAAAAATGGTTAAGTCAAGTAACTCAAATACATACACCTCAGCTTCACACAAGGAAACTAGAAAGCAATAACAACTAGTAAAAACATCCATATCATAGAGCACTCCATCACATTACCATGGTCGGGTTAAGAAAGATCAAGACCAAATCATCATAACATCACATTCACAAGACCGAGCTTTTTAGTAACAACCTAAACTGGCCACCACTAGAACAATCCCCAAAAACCCCAAAAGCATAGATAGTAGAATAGTTACATAGAAAACATAATCATCACACAGTTAGGTATGAATGATAAAACATTGTTGAGTTAATGTAAGGTTTTAAGTTCCAGTTTCATGTATGTCTCAAGTAATAAGTTTTCACAATTAACCCATTGCTATATTTAAATGACTGCACAATTACCCTATAAACAATCTAAGGATAATCTTTTATTTATTAAGTTATAAAAATGATCCTTAATGATTTTAAATAAAAACAATTACGACTTTATTAAAATCATTATTTATAAAATTTTAACATCATTAATTAAACCCTCATTAATAACTTCCATCTAATTATCTAATTTTCATTATTAAATAATATCTTATTTAATCAATCTAAAAAAAAACTATACAATTAACATTTAATTATTTATTAAAATTTGTTAATAAACAATATTGATAAAACAATATTAATTATTAATTATTAATTAAAACATTATATAAAATAATATTAAAATTTAATAATTTAAATATTATTAAAAAACATAATATTAAAAAAATGATATTAAAAAAAAAATTAAACAAAAAAAAAAAAAACATTAAACAACTTTCTTTTTTAAAGCCCGTCGGCTTATATAACAAGCCTGCAGCCTGCCGCAGTCCTGCGATCGTAGGGCCTGCAGCAGCAGGTACTCAGTACCTGATGTCGCAGTACCTGTGATGCAGGCACTTTCGTGCAGAGCCGCAGCAGTGGGGGTGGGGTATGGGGTAATTCTCTTCCCCCCCCATAATATATATATATATAAAAATAAATTTTTTTATATTAATATTTAAATATATATATTCATATTTTAAAATTCAATTATTATGTAATTTTTTTAATTATGTTTTTTTTTTAAATTAATAAAGTTTAATTAAATATCCTTCCACATAAAAAGTTTTAATGCATTTTTTTTAAAAGATTGATTTTCCACATTACTCTAATAGAGAACGTATTAGCAACCGTCCAATTTGTTTTAAATTTCATCTTTAAATTCAACTCTTTTCAAATACAATCCTATTTTAAAATATGTAATTTATTTTTAATTTAGATTTCCAATTATAATATTTTAAGTATTTAAATAATTTTATTTTATTTTTATAAACATTTACCATTATAATCTGATAGAGAAAATAATTATAACCATGCGAATTTCAATCAAAAATCTTCAAACCCAAATCTCGATTGAAGACTAATTTCTTTCAATTGTTGCACGAGGTTTCCTTAATAGTTTTTCAATCTAGATTTACAGATGAAATCAAATAGCAACAGATCTAGAACGAATAATTCACACATTCGAAAAGATAAGTTCTTACAATCATGAAGTAGACAGAACATATTAAATTTTTTAAATCATTTATGGGTCAAAATACTAGACCCTACCTGAACTTGATGTTAATACGCAATCCCCAAAACTGTAAGAGGACTCGCTTCTCTTCAATAACTTTCTTCTGAAAATCCTTCCTAGAATTCTCCTTCTCAAATTTGCTTACAAAAGTTCTTCCCCAAAATCCTGTCTCCAAATTCCCCATCCTTCAAAAATGAACCCCCAAAGTTGTGATAAGGAGTTTCCTCCTCAAATTGGGGCACTAATTGTGCGTTCACCCGAGAGGACTCCTTGCTCACAAGACTCAAACTCCAAATTAACTTTATTTTTCTTTCTTTATCTTGCATTAATCTTTTCATGCACATTAAGTTGAATTATTAAATATCTTAATTTAGTTTCCCTCTTGACTTCTATTTTTTTATCTATATTATTTTTAATCCCATGCATACTTTATGAAATTAAAATAACATTATTATTTTCACTTATTTTATCTTTTAATTAATTTCTTTTATTTTCAACTCATGCCCGCATCATGTGATCTAGAAACTTTAATAATTTAATATCTTTCAACTTTTAATTTATTTTAGAAACTTAATTGATAAAATATTTAATTAATGTAAATAACAATAATATTTAGCATTTATTTAAAAATGAACTCTAAATTTATTATTATTAAATTGAATAAATATTATCATATTCTAAATTTATCCTTAAACTTTTATCTCCAAATTTTAATTCTTTTTATTTAATTAATTTCTCAATTAATTAAATATTTTTAAAAAATCATATTAATTTTCTATTAAATTAAATCATTAATTAATATTTTAATTAAACTTAATTAATAGAAAAATACACCAAAGACTCATAAAGACAACATACAAAAACCCAACATAGCAAAACACATACTAAAGCAACAAAGGGTTATAATCACGAAATAACATCATTTGATGCATTTAGAGGGTACTTAACTCAGATACTTGTCCTAATTATCAATTAGGACGATTGGCTAAAGGGTTTAGGATTTGGACTTAAGAGTCTATCTCCCCTCTCTTACCATTGAGATAATGTGATAGGGTACGCTCATTTTAACAATTCAGGGAAGTCGATACTAGGTACCTACAACCTGCATAAAATTCACGCATGTACAGATACAATATTGTAAACTAAACAAGCAATGGCAGGTAGTGGTGCATCGTGTAGATCCTGACTAGCAGGTGACTACGAATCTCTTCCTTAACCACATCAGAAACACTATACATAAAAAAAACAAACACGCACACCATACACATGCAGTATGGGGTAAGTATCCATAAGAAAGCACATGTGATAGTAAACCATCTAGCTAATCATCATCAATAACTGAAAACATTGAATAATCATCATACATACATTGAATATAGAGTACCAAGTAATCTCACTATATAATAAACTAAATGCAAAACAACATCTAATAATCTGAAAGTAATGCTACTAAACATCAAGTATAAAATTGGCCTAAAAGAGTTTGGCAATTAAAACAAAATGTGAACTAGGGTCAGGCACTACAAGTCCATTTCATCTTCCATTGCAAACTCTGATTAGATCTTAGTATCCACCTACATAGCTTCATCATAACATTCAGGTTTGCTAGCATCAATTAGTTAAATAGAATACAAAGAGGGAAAAAATCTTTCAAGAGGCTTACTTAGCCTTGTTGACATTCTAACATTCATTGGTGTGTATGTTATTTAGTTGCACGTCATTAGAAATTGTTGCAACATCATCTTTTAGAGTATCATCCAATACTACATAATCATCTTCTTTCTTATCATGTTGTTGCAATAGATCTTTATACAACACTTTCTCATTAAATATGACATCTTTGCTTCTTACAATTATACAATTTTCAAAATTCCAAATCCTATAATGAAATTTATCAATGTAATATCCAACAAATGCACATTTCTTTGGCTTAGCTTCCAACTTAGTTCTATTTTTAGAATCTATATGAGAAAATGCTTCACAACCAAAGGTTTTGAGAAAAGAATAACTCACCTTCTTACCAGTCCATGCTTCTTCTGGAATACCATAGCCCAAAGGAGTAGAGAGACCTCTATTAATCAAATATACATTAGTATTGGTAGTCTCCACCCACATGTTTAAGAGCAATCCAACATGCAACCTCATTCTCCTTGCACGCTCCATTATAGTCTTGTTCATGCATTTAGCCACTCCATTTTCCTATGGAGTCCTTGAAATAGTTTTTTGTCTACAAATACCATTAGTGGAGAAATAATCTTCAAATTCATGATTGCAATACTCACCACCATTGTCAGATCAGAGACATTTTAATTTCTTACCAGTTTCATTTTCAACCAAGCTTTTTCATTTCTTAAAAGTTTGAAATACAATAGATTTCTATCTAAGGAAATAAATTCATACTTTTCTAGTTGCATCATTAGTAAATGTAACATAATAATGAGAGCCACCAAGGGAAGATACTTGAGCTGGTCCCCATACATCTATATGCACAAGCTCTAATTTATCACTTTTATTTTCCTTCCCAGTCTCCACAAAACTCTCTCTTTTTTGTTTTTCATACACACAAATTTTATAGAAATCCATATTAACACATTTTAGACCTAGTAAAACTTTCTTTGAATGAAGTACTTTCATACCTTTCTCACTCATGTGCCCAAATCTATTATGCCACAGTGTTGTATTAGAATCTATAGTAGCTATTTGTTCTCCCTACTCAACTGTAGCAACTTTTCTTGAACATTTATTTTTCTTTGAAACAATTAAAGTAAAAGGAACAATATGACCTATACAAAGATATAAGGTGCCTACTTTCACATCTTTTGCTACTACAAGCAAACCATTTGAAACCTTCCAATTTTTATCATTAAAATTATCAACACAACCCTCATCACTGAGTTTCCCTACTAGAATTAAATTCCTACTCAGCCTTGGAACATGTCTTACCTCATGTAGTAGCCAATGATTCCCATTCTACAACTTAATCTTAACTTTTTCCTTTCCAACGATCTGACAGGGTTTATTATCCCCAAATAAACAAGTCCAAAATCCCCTTGGACATAATCAATGTGTTGGTGTAAATAAGTATTTACTTATTACATTTTACTTTTTTTTTTAATTAGACTGTAGGAATCGGGTGTAGAATAGCCCCCCCTATAAACTGCAGTGCATCAGGTAAACTTTTTAATGTGATCAATAGTGTTGGCATGACATGCCCACTAGTACCATAGGGATGGGAGAGACTAGAACCTGTGACCAACCTCCTACAACAGGAAATATTTAGCCAACCGAGCTAGGGCCCTTGCCCCACTTATTACATTTTACTTAAGTTTACTTAAGTTAATGCATTATTCTATTATTTATTAGGTTTGAGATGTAGGAGTTTGCGTACTCCTATGAGTTATCATGTTGACAAAACAGGAGTAAGAAACTCTAATTTAGCACATGGTGTCTACAACAATGGATTTTGCATAATTAACTAAGTTGTCATGTAGACAACATAGTAGTTCACACTCTTAATTAAGCACATGGTGTCTACAACATAATTTTATGTGACACACCTTTGTAGACTTATCCTCTCATCATCACACTAACTCTTGTGCTTAATGGAGGATAATCCACACTTGGTAGACATGTGCTTAGTTGTGAGGCTTATCATATTGCTAACTCCTAGCCATTCTAGAAGTATTTCAGAGGCCTTTATGTTTAGCCACTCCTAGTGTGTATGTACATCAATTGAATATCATATTGTTATTTTAATTATACTTTGGTCCATTTTGTACTTGTGCTTGAGTTCCTTGATCTTGAGTGATTTTTTCTTAAGGCAAATTCTTACATGGTATCAGAGCTGAGAAAATTTCTCTTCACATAGTCATTAGAAACCATTTTCTTGTTTCGCCTCTTAGAGGATCTCAACTCAGATCTGGAGTATTACAGTCATTGGGAGCATCTAGAGCCAAAGAAGACCTCACCATTGTGTCTGGAATGTCAATTCAATGAAATTCAACTATAAATTTGCCTACCCTAGGACAAAGTCAAATTTTAGGAAATTTTTTTTGCAAACTAGCACCTGAAGGCCCAATTTGCAAATTTGGTATGATCATTTTTTAGATCTGCACATTTATTTTTCAAATCGGTATTTTATTTTCTCTACAATTTTTTGCCATTTTTAGAGTAATTTCTCAAAAAAAATTAGGCCATTAGGCCTACAAAGAAAAAAAATTGTATGAACTGAGTGGTGAAACCTCAGCCCCCATAGGTGGAATATTCTTTGAAATTTTTGGTAGACTACACATTATATTTTTGAATTTTGACACACAAATCTGGCAAACCCCAACAGATCTCCAACAACCAGCCAAACATACAAATCTCGGCAGCTTATGCTTTGTTTCATACAAGCAAACTTGCTCTTTTTAATCCCCTCCTCATTCTATCCCACAGTGGATGTGGGATTAAAAACCCACACTTGCTAGATTCCTTCTACTACCAATCGATTGTAGATCTTCTTGTCGAATAGGTTCTCAGTCATCGAAGCTAGCTTCTTCCTTCACCACTAGCTACTCCCAATATTCCCACTGATAGGAGATTTTTGGTGATCGCTCCCACTCTAGCCTGGCTCTAACACTACCACATAGCAATCTTAGCAACCAGCCATGTCATACTTAGACACATTAGCTTTTGCTAACTCAGCAGCCATGCAGTGCCCTCCACATGAGTTGTATACCTTAGCGCTAGTCAACACCTCTATGGACACGTGTCACCACACATCAACAACCATGTCACCCAGTGACTCAACATCCATACATTGCCACATCATCCACCATCTGTATCATACTGCTAACATCATGATGATATCACTACCACATCACTAGGGGACCCTTTTTTTGCTGACACAAGCATTTTACTATGTTAATATTGATAGTCATTTGTAGCCCAGAATACACTTCCATGATGGTTGTTTGACCATCAAATTTAACCTCATAGTTTTCTACCCAGACCCCTCTCCAGATGTAGTTTTGATTTGATAGTCTAACTTTGGAAGGCCATATCTCAATCATCTAGACTCTAAATTAGGTGCAATTTTTTTGATTTTCGGTATAATTTCCTAAACTTTTCAGTGGTCTTGTTCTTTTTTGGTTTTGGTGCACAAATTTGTCAAAAATTACATTTTTGGTGACTATACATATCCAATCCTACATTTTACAACTTCAAATGCTCCATACGTGCTCATCTGGACAAATTTTTAGGTTTCATTTTTTTAGAAAATGTATAATTCTTCATCTATTTTCTAGATCTGCAATTAGATTATAGGCTTGTGTAGATAGAAATATCACTTTCGGAATTAGGTCATTTTCTACATTGTATTGCTTTGGTAAGACTTCAAAATTGTTGTACATCTAAGCTACAATGCTTAGTATCAGATTTGAACATCAAAAAGTAGTTGTAAATAGCAAAATCAAAAGCCCACTGTTGTCCATTTTGACAAGTGGCCTATTATAAACGCACTACATATAAAGTACCAAAAGCATCAATTTTTTTGGGTGGGAGGGTTCTTTGATTGAGTGATTAGGGGGTGTGTCTTGTTTTTTTGTGTCTCTCTTTCTACTTTGTGCTCTTCTACATCATGGGTTCACCTAAAATTTCACTTCTAACTTCACATAATTGTACTACATGAAAAGATATTGTATGGAGTAGATTAATGGAAAAATGTTTAAATCTATATTTTGATGGTATAATTACTAGACCCACTGATGCTATAGCACTATTTGATTAAATCAAAGACAATTAGGCTTTAGGAATTATTCGGAATTGTGTTCATAGAGATCTCTTCTTCCACATTTCTAGCTTTAAGGAAGCCAAGGGTTCTTGGGAAAAACTTGAAGGGTTGTATGGTAAGGTGGATGAGGAAAATGGATTCCAAATTGAGGATGACCTACTTCTCTTGGATCCTAAGAATTTTGACACAATTCAAGACTATATCAACAAAGATAATGAATTGAGAGCACTACTTAAAGATTGTGGTAATCCCATGAAGGATGTTTGATTGATTCATCACATCTTCAAGAGGCTACCTTTAGAGTATGCATCTTTTGTTTCAAGTTACAACACTCAAGGGTTGACCATGGGAAGTTCCTTCACTAAGCCTACATTTGATGCATTTATAGAAATCTTGATGTTGGAACAAACCAATTTGATAGTTATGGGAATTCTCAAGTCATCAAAGACCAAAGCATTGGTGGCTACTAATGAGAACCAATCAAATAAAAGTGGCAAACATTCTACCGATAGCAAGAAAAAGTAGTGGAAGCAAAAATCACAATTAGAGACACAACAATCTTCCTCCTCATAGCAAGACAATTCTTCTTCCAACAAGAAGGGAAACAATGATAAGAAGGATAAATTATTTTGTACATATTGCAAGAAACTGAATCATGATGAGCATCATTGCAAGACTAAGAGAATCAATGAGTTGGAAAACTTACTTAGGAAGAACAAAATCAATGTTCCAAATGCTTCCAAGGATTCAACTCCACCCACTTTAAAGGGAAAAGGGAAAGCACTTGTGGCCAGTTCAAGTTCTTTAGGGGAATGGATTCTTGACTTAGGTGCCTCATATCACATGGGTTCTTCAAAAGGAGACTTTTCTTCATTGAAGCAGTCCAAGGTACCACACATCTTTGTAGGGGATGATACAAAAATGGAAGTTGAAGGGAAAGGACAAGTTGAGATGGAAAACGGGGAGTTCAAAGAAGTTCTCTATGTTCCCAAACTTAGCTCTAATCTCTTTTCAATCTAAGAAATCACTCACTATGTAGATGGAAATAAAGTTGAGTTCCTTCTTGATTCAGAAATGATTTGGTGGATAAACTCAATCATGATAAAAGGCTTTATTCCTTCTCCCACTTTGTGCCTAAGTCTCCTTCACATGCCTTGTTGACACAATCTCACTCACAAATCAAATTACGGCATGAGCAGTATGGACATCTTGCCTTCCGCTATCTTCATCAACTTTTCTCAAATAAAATGGTCAAAGGTCTACCTAGAATCAACTTTTCTAAGGGTGGATGTTCAACTTGTTCAATAGATAACCATCTAGAAGAGAAGATTGATAAAGGGAAGTCTTGGAGTGCATTAGTTGCTCTTGAGTTAGTTCACATAGTTTTAGTAGGTTCTTTTTCAGTAACATTAGTTAGCAAGGGTCGCTATGTCCTCACTTTCATTGATGACTTTTCATGCTACACATCGATCTACTTTCTTAATCACAAGAATGAAGTGTTTGATAAGTTTCTATCCTTCGAGAGTCATGTTAAGAAGTAATCAAGTAAAGCCATCAAGGTTCTTTGTATGGATAATGAAAGTAGATATGTGAACTCAAGAATTAGAGACTTTAATGAACTTTAGGGTATTGATCTTTAGAATCTAGTATCATTTAGTCTACAAAAGACAAGTGTTGTAGAAATGAGGATTAGAACTCTTAAGTCAATGGCAAGTTGCATGATTCAAGATAAGTCTCTTGATCCATCACTTGAAGTCAATGCTATAAGTAGTGTCAATCACATACTTAATAGGTCTCCTCATTATGTCTTAGATGGAAAGACTCATTTTGAGGCATGGTGCTATAGAAAACTAGTTGTAAAACACTTCAGAGATTTTGGTTATCTAGTATGGGAAAACATATCTTCTAGGGAATGCAAGGCACCACCACTAAAACCTTGTACTTTCATTGGATATGAAGATAGTGTTAAGGCATATAGACTTATGGATCCTAAGACTCATGAGATCTTTATAGAGAGGAATGTTCACTTTGAGGAAAGTTCACCTAGCTTATCCTCTAGTCCTCTCCATACTTCATACATTATGGAAATTGATAGTGATAGCAGTGATACTGATTCGATAAATTTAGATATGTGGGATCTTATTGATAGATGTAGACCAAGGTCACAGTATCAGAACATTCCACATGCATACATTGCTACAGTGATAGGTCCATGTAATCCAACATAGTCAGGTACACCTTGTCTTCCAATTCTAGCATCAAGGGATGACTACATAATAGATATTTCAAGTTTTTTTGTGGAGTCACACATAGTAGATTTGGGAGACATCATTGATGATATACATCTTCTCTTTGATGAATAAGATCATTCTTTAATTGTCGTGAGGGTTCACTCTAACCCTCTTGTCCATTCTCTACATGATCATTCTTTCTAGGTTGATATGATTCTGGATCCTTATGTACAATAGTTGCAAGAGGTCTCTTTATTATATGAGGAGACAATTGGTTCTTTGAGATATGTTCTACATCCATCCTTGCTAGATTCGACATTGTTCTTTTTAGTAGTATTAGAAGGGGTGACCATCAGTATCGACACAAGGATAGTTGAGCAAGATTCAGAGATACCATTCATCTTTGGGATTCTTTCTACACATTGGGGAAGCATCTCATATGTACCTATAACATTGTTTCTTCAAAGGGGAGGAAAATTATTCCGCAATCATGGATCAACTTCTACATTGGATCAGCTATCACTGATCAACATTCTACATTGGGGTGGGGGACTACCTTGTCTCTCTTCTTCTTCTCTCCTATTGGGGGGACCTTTTCCTCTATTGGCATTATGTTCTTCTCATACTTCTCTAGTGTATATACTTGATATATGTTGTAATGGGGGGGTTACTCCATCCATCCATGCATCTTATTTTTTCATCTCTCTTTTTGGGTGAGGGTTTTTCCCATGAAGTTTTCCCTCTTTCTCCACTTTATGAGAGATTGCATTTCATTTTTACATGGGTAACTAACATGGCCTAGTAGTTGGGACCCATCTTGCATTTTCATCCTAGCATTCATAAGCTTAAATGCATTCTCCTAAGTTGCACTTAAGGGGTAGTGTTGGTGTAAATAGGTATTTACTTATTACACTTTACTTAAGTTTACTTTAGTTAATGCATTATTTTATTATTTATTAGGTTTGACACCTAGGAGTCTGTGTACTCTTATGAGTTGTCATGTTGACAATACAGGAGTAAGCAACTCTAATTTAGCACATGGTGTCTACAACATAATTTTACATGACACACCATTTTAGGTTTATCCTCTCATCATTGCACTAACTCTTGTGCTTAATGGAGGATAATCCATACTTGGTGGACATGAGCTTAGCTATGAGGCTTATCATATTGCTAAATCCTAGACATTCTAGAAGCTTTCCAGAGGCTTTTATATTTAGGCACTCCTAGTGTGTACATGCATCAATTGAATATCATATTGTTATTCTGATTATGCTTTGGTCCATTCTATGCTTGTGCTTGAGTTCCTTGATCTTGAGTGATTTTTCCCTATGGAAAATTCTTGCATAATGAAATAACCTCTATGAGGTGTACCATGAAATGAAGCACTAGAATCTAAAACCCATGAATCATCAATGCTTTCTAAAGGAAAAAGCAAAGCATCCTCTTTGGATTCATTACATACCACATTTGCCTCCTTGTCTCCATCTTGCTTTTCCCCTTCATTTTTCTTTTGAGTCTAGCAATCTTTCTTTGTATGCCCTGGTTTCCCACAATACCAGTAGTTTTTTGGTCCTCTCGATTGAGACCTCTTCCTTTTTTACTTTCCTCTTTATTTACCACAATTTTCAAAATTACTTTCTCTCTCAGTCATTATGCCTTGACTTTGTGCATTCAAAGAACTTCTAGATGTAGATCTGTCTAAGGTTTTCCTATGAGTTTCCTCACTCAAAATAACACCAATCACATCTTCATATTTTAGAGTATTATATTCATAAATGGAATTACTCACAACCATTCTAACTTTTAGGCAAAGAACACAAAATCAAGAGAGCCCTAATTTCTTCATCAAAATTAATACCCATAGAAGATAACTGACTAGTAATAGTATTAAACTCATTTAAATAATTTTCAATAGATCCATCTTCATATTAAATAAATGCTTCATGAGAAATACCTTGTTTGAAGTAGAGGGCTTTTCATACAATTTTGCTAGGGTTTCCATCAACTCTTCTGTCATCTTTTCTTTTGTGATATTAAATGTCATTGATGGTGCTAGGCATGATCGAATTCTTTCAAGTGTATTTCTATCTAAAAGATCCTAGTCGTCATTTGTCATAGATCCATGATTGTTGGTTTTTCCTTCCAATGACTTCCATAAATCCTTCAGATAAAGATAGTCTTCTATTTGCATCTTCCATAACTGAAAGTTCTACCCATTAAACTTGTCAACCCTCAGCTTACCCATATTTGCCTAGCTCCCACTCAACCATTAGACTTTCCTATAGAGGATAACTGAAAAAAAAAAAAAAAAAAAACTCACTCTGATACCACTTTTTATGATAAAACCACAGACAGAAATAATAATTACATACAAATATAAACAATAACATAAAATAATAGATCGCATAGAAGAAAACACAAGACACTAAGACTTAACATAGTTCACCCAATCCCTAGGCTATGCCCACCAAACAATAAGTCCAATATTATTATGATCTATTGATTACAACTGTCATGCCCAAGATTCATAGAACAAAACACACCCAACCTTTTTTTTTTTAATATTCTTTGTTTAGTATTATTAATCGAAATAATCTTTATTAACTTGAGCTACTTGATTGTCTTGGGATTAGATCCTACAGTTTATTGAGGATTCCTTATGTTCCTAAGATCTGTTATGCTACTCTTTAAATACCCTGATTTGTATTTGTCATTGTTATTATTATTATTATTATTATTATTATTACCTGAAACTATCAATGTTTATCACTCTAATAATATATACATTAATTCAATATGAGGACTACTACTACAACATATAAATGCTTTCGTACAATTTACATATATGTTCCTCCCTGATAAGTTGTTCTTCTTTTATACAACCCATATCCTCATTTTTACTATTACACAGTGATGGCTTATGTTAAAGGGAATGAATTTGAATGATTAACACAACACCGAATACCTATGCTTAGAATTAGACTCTCCCTTACCACTTACTAGTTCTTCATGGCATGGAGTAATTTCTTAGTTGAATAATTCAAGACTTACAACAAATTGATAAAATTGATTAACCTTATTGTGGTTGGATTCTGCTTTTCTAAAGATAAGAGTTTTAATGATGTTGTTCTCCTTTGTGTCTATGACTCCCCATCATTTACGCATGTTTAAGTCTAACTAACCAATTTAATTCCACCAACATTACTAATGATATTCAGGTAAAATCCCAACCATCTAATTATTACGAGTCGAATATATATTCTATGGAAATATTCATCTTTTAACTTTTAGATCAAATTTGATACATGGACTAAGTTATGATTTTATAGCTTTAAACTTTTTCCTAAGTCAAGTATATAAATAAATGTATCAATATCTAAGTATATAAATTTAAAGATATATATATATATATCTATATATATGTATTTCTCTTGTGCATATTAATCCACACTAAGCCACACTCATTAACATACTATCTTTTCAATCTATTCTATTACTCAATTTAAATCTACATTAAGTATATCTAAAAGGGCACAACCCTTTTATAATAAAAGACATATAAAAGTCCCTCTAACACATATATTAGACACTTAATATCACAACTATAAAAATGCCCTATTCAACCTACACTAAACCAGACCTCATCCCTTTACACATAGCTAGGTGTGGGTGGAGAGGCTTGCAAATGTACCTTAAATATTTCTATCTCCAGCTAGGCACCTAGGAAGGTGTGAGTGGTGACAAGACCCACAATAAATAAAGTTTTCTTCATTTTAAAACAAACACCATCTCTCCCAATCAAGTTGACTTTATGACTGAGGACTTATGCCTAAGGTGATCATACCCACGTGTGAGGAAGGGAACATGTTGATAAACCACCCAAAGTGGGCGATAAGGCTGGCTTCTTCCTTATTAATAGATGTTGACTTTATTTTTTAAAACTCATCTACCTTTATTACCTCCTTCCAACTTGGCACCTAGAGATTTGTTGAAGGCAAGTACGGGGTACACTCATTTTAACAAATATAATTGTCAAGAAATTTTTTTTAAAACAACTTAGCCTTTGTTTAAGTGCTTGTCTTTTTCCCATGCATGGTAGGTGTGCAGATGTAGCGTAACCCAATAAATGTATATATTCTTTTTCCAATTCCCATAGCTAGGCGTGTAGAGGGATGTCTGCACATGTCAAACTTTGATGAGATTTTGCTTGACTTTATTTTTGCGTAATGGGAGGTGGTACGTTTAGGGAAGAAAGAATGGGTTAGAGTATATATTTAAAAACATATTTCTTCATGTATTAATGTAGGTCAGTTCATCAGTATAAATCATTTCTCTTTTTTTTGTTTTACTGATTTTTATATATTTATATTTCTTTGCATATGGTCATGTCATGGTTTAAGGATTCTTTCTCATAAGTCTGACCATTATTTAATAGAAAAGATTTGGAAATGATTTGTTCCTAACTCATCCATCTTCAAGATATGAATAGTCATTCAAGGTTTATTATTTTATTCCACTGTATTATCTCTAGGAAATATTTCCACATCCCATACAAATTCCAAAATGTTGAAATTGCATGCACAGCCAGTCTATTTTTTTTTACATCATATACTTCCTTGTTCACTATTGATTTCTTCCTTCTAAATTTATAATATTATGTATAAGTTCTTACTTTACTAATTTGGAGTTTTCTCATCATACTTGAATAGTCCAAGTTGATGATTCTCATCTAACATTCAAACATTACACTCAATGCAGTGAAAAATCCTTTCATGACAAGGTTTATATGAAACTATCTGAATTGGTCCCATCTTTGCATTATGGAGTTTAGAAACCATTGGTTCGAGGATTAACATTATTTTCTCACACAGATTTCAATTTGAATGTCATAACATACAACAAGACTAATTCTTTCTATCTAAATTATCTCTTGAGAGGATCAATTTGATTCTCTTAAGTGGATCACTTTGAATGTTTATGCATGCCTAATTATATGATGGAGTTGAACAGTATGATAATACAAGAGATAATCTCCCAATCAACACAACTCTTCTAAGATGTCCTTATGATACACAAAGGTGGTGGAAAATAAAGTATCACAATTTGAGACAGAGGAATACCTTCCACAATACATAGGTACTCTTGACTTTGCCATTAACAATTTAGCATGGAACAATGACATTATTCTTACAACACATTTAGATTCACAAATCAAGATATACTTGCGTCCTATCATCACTTGAACACCCTTACATTCTTTCCTCATTATGCACATAGAAGGGCAATAAGAACTCCAAGCTTATGAGACCATCCAACAAGACCTGCAAGTGAGAGATAAAATGATGAACCATGGAGGCTCACCTCCCAACCTAGGCCTCAAGGAGACCACCCACCAAGCTCAGTGAAACAAGGCATAAACGGTTACACTCATCACAATCCCATGCCATGCAAATACACAACAATAAGACCAGATTTAACACAAGACATCACAACACATCCCACCCAAGGTTATGCACAAAGATTCAACAAATAAATCTAGTATAGGGTGAAGGTGGGCTCTCATCATGAGGAGGATTGCATAGCCTTCAAAATTCACATCTTTTCAATATCAAAATGCCCTTTTAGGATAATCAACATTCTCAAAATGCCCTTTTGGGGCAATCAACATTCTCTCTTCTACATACCTCCTTGTACCTCCCAAAAAGCAAGAGAGGAAGATCATTCACATTCCACAGAATAAATACAACCATCTCCACACAAGGGAGAATTCCTCAACACCATGTGTGAGCCCAACTAACCCCTTCACCCCAAGCATCTCTTCCCTCCCAAGGGTGAGTGATGCCTCACACCCAATTCACAAGACATAGATCAAGAACAACAAAATTAAGAAAGGCTCACACAACTCTACCCACATGCAACATACCACAAAGATCCATTCACAAACACACCACAAGACACCACAATACCATCATGAAATGAAAACCACCATTTCTATTCTACATGCAGAATAAGGAAGCTTCATGGATCATGTTACCAACCTTCCTCCAAGCAAGGAAATGAATAATTGTGGTAGAGCTCCCTCCTTCTTCAAACCCTATTAGTCTCTAAAGGTAGAGAGTTGCCAAGTGAGGTTCAATTTAGCCATGCCTCTATTTATAACCCTCTTATTTTCGGATTCAATGAAGAATGTCATTTTCATGGGGTCTCCTAGGTCCATTAGACACCATAGAGGTCATTAATAACCCCCTAACCTATAATACTAACATGGGTAAGGTTAATTTTAATCACAATTTACCTTAAAGTTACTTTATGACCCTTCTAAAGCTAGGTAATTCAAATTTCAAATTTTCTTTCCAAAGGTGATAACCTTGTTCTTTTCTAACTAAGGCAATAACCAAATTTCTCAATCGAAGCATATAACATGGAGCAAGGTGGCCACATGATCCATTGATGAATAACATGTCATTTCACATAAAAAGCACAAGTGTCAAGGGCCACACACATACATCACACATTCACGAAATAAGCACATCACAATGAGGTTTACAAATCTTACAAAGATTCACCTTGGCAGAGTCATTAAACATGTGTCTATACCTTGTTTCCCCCGATTATCTCCATGGTTCACTTTCTTGCACACTCAGCTTAAACATCAATAGCTCAGTGAAATAATATAAAAATATGTACAGATAAATGCAGAATGATCCTCTATCACATAATTTTCATGCACATACACCATTAGCTTCCATCTAATTATTTCCTTAAAATATTCGAAACATTGAAACATCAAGGTATGCATAACATTAATCTTTTTAATCATAACAAATTACCATCCTAAATTTCATCATAATCCTTATCCTTCTTAACAATGAAACATCAAGTCATATCCTTTAAATCCTTATAATATGTAAAATGAATTCTTACTATATATGTCCTAAGTGAACATCGTTATTTGCAAACTGTTTACTAGCATCCTTACAAATCAACTGACTAAAGCAGTAATTATAACAAGGTTCTTTTATACCATTATGAGTAGTGTGCCCCTAGGGTTCATTTCTCAGACAGTTAGAATGTTCCAATAGTTACTTCGTCACAATTTAGAACCAATTTTCCAAACATATCCATATGTCTTAATGTCATCTTAATCTATGCTCAAAGTTGTTCTTAGTAGAATGAATGTTGTTTTATCTTTCCTAATCACTTGTAGGTCACACCTTGTATCTTGTGACCAAGTTCTTAGCTTGAACATTTTGAATCTCATTTTCACATGGTATTCTCTTATTATCTTAATGTTATTGGATAGGGTATCACTCTTATATTAATCAAAATCTACATTAGCCTCTACTAGGGTCTCATAAATCATTATTAGTAACAAAAATTTCCATCATGACCTAATTTACTCCTAATCATATTGATTTCACCAAGATCTATGATAGGGTATTAGCGGGGGCCTTACAACAACCTAATTACAATTTGTAATCCCTTACAGCTCAATACCGCCATAAGAAGCAATTTTTGCATCACCACACAATGAAAAAATCCCCAACCCTAAGCCCTTTTATATAAGTATTTTTTCTACTTTAGGGTTAAAATTAATTACAACATGTTGGCCATAAAATGCCAATAAAATAGCCCCAAAAAAATTATGGCGTATGTATAGTACTTCCTTGATCAATCACCACAATCTAACAAAAGGCTAGTAGCTAAGGCTTGGGAAACAAGGAGATTGCTTAGTGGGATTGTGAGTACTAGTTGGATCTTCCTTGGAGGTTTCTACCAAAGTGCAGATCAAGACTAGCTATGGTTTGGATTTGATATTGAGAAATCTTGTAGAACTATTATTGCTTTGTATTTGACTGTAACTAGGAAGGCCTTATAGCCTGACACATTGCATGTAATCAGTTATATCTATGAATAAATTATTGTGACTTGACTTCAAATCTTGCATTGTTGTTTATCTTTCATTGTGTTGTTATTTGTTGGAGGCTAAGACATCTCCTTTGAGGATTCTCCTACCTTGCACTACACCAAGTGGTATCAGAGCAAAGGTTGTTTCTAAGTGTGTAGACCGAGCACCAAAGTTGAGGCATTTTGCACCAGGGTCTTGTGAAGGGGATTTATTAGGGTTTGCAAAAATCTTCAAAGATGCCTCCAAAAAGATTGGACCCTAGGGTGACTAATGATTTTAGTGATGTTGTAGAAGAAAGGATCTCAAAGAAGGTTAAAGTAGATTTTAGATCTGAAATAGAGGAGGTTAAAGCTAGTTTTAGATCTAAGATGGTGTTGATGAAGAGTGATAATATCACTGTGATCATAAGTGCTATAGTTGGTGTACATCAGCATATGGGTACTAAAGATGGTTATGGAAGCTATTGAAGACTTTGAAATTGTTGGATCAAGTGGTGAGGTCAGAATTGACCATGTGGAGAGACCTATGGGAAATAAGGTTGGTTAGTTTGTTAGACATAGATTTGAGTTGAAGTTGAAGCATAAGATGGTGGTTTCTAATTTCTTAGGTACTTTGAATCTCAAAGACCTAATTGATTGGATTGGTGAATTAGAAGACTACTTTGAGCTTGAGGATATTGAGTATCCACTAGAGTTTGGTTGGCACAAACTAACCTAAAGGGACATGCTACTCTTTGGTGGAAATAATTGCAAAGAGATAGAGAGGAAGAAGGTGAAGTGAAGATCACTATATGGAGATTGATGGTGACTAAGTTTAAGGCTAAGTTCATTCTTATTGATTATGAACTTGAGTTGTTTAAGAAGTTGCAAAATCTAAAGCAAAAGGATATGACTGTGAAGGATTATACTGAGGAGTTCTACAAGTTGACTATTCAGTCTGGGTATAGAGAATTTTCAAAAGAGAAGGTAGCTTGATACATTAATGGTTTGAGATTCAATATTCAAGATGAGGTTGGTATGTTGAATATTTCTTCGGTTAAGTATGCTTATTGGTATGCTTTGAGAGAAGTAGAGAACTGAAGAGGAAGAATCAAGGTAGTTCTCGAGGAAAGGAGAAGTAATACTACTTGGCAAAGGCTAAACCAAGTGCAGAAGATAAACTAAAACCTAGTGAGCAAAAGAGAAGGATAGGTAGAGGTGAGTTTAAAGGTACTTGTTTCAGATGTCATGAAGAAGGACATAGATCTTATGAGTGTCCACAAAAGGCTAGTGACAAAAGAGTTGTTATTGTGAATGAGGTTGAAGACCATGAACCTAAGAAAGGAGAGATTTTTCTAGCTTGGCAAGTACTAGTTGGTCAAAGGACACCAGAATCTTGTTAGAGGAGTAATTTATTCAAGACTCATTATAAGTTTGGTGATAAAGTCTACAATGTGATTGTGGATGGAGGTAGTACTAATAACCTTGTTGTTGAGGAGATGGTTCAAAAACTTGGTTTGAAGAGAGTGAGACATCCATATCCTTATAGGATTGGATGGTTGTGAGGTGAACATGCTTTGGAAGTGAGGGAGCAGTGCCTTGTTGATTTCTAAATTGGGCAATATTAGAATCAAGTGTTGTGTGATATTGTGGACATGAACAATTTTCATGTGTTGCTTGGTAGACCTTGGCATTATGATTGCAAGGTTGTGCATGATTGCATTGAGAATGTGTTTACAATTGAGAAAGGCAACATGAAGCATTCCCTAATTCCTTTGTAAAATGAAGAGGTTGGTAGAAGGAACCTAAGTATTGGCAGCTAAGTTGAGTTGCTATATTTTGAAAGGGTTAGCGATCAGTGTGGACAAAAAACTTATGGATCACTAAGGATGGAGGTGAAGAAGCAAAAGAAGAGCAATAGAAACAATGTACAAGTTGAAGACTTGGAGGACATGTATGTGAAGAACTAGTTTGGGATTTGTGTGTTGAATCCCAAGAGATGTTCTTCCAAATACTAAGAACAACTTTTTGCACCTAGGGAGTTTGATGAAAGAGCATACTGGGGTAGTTGGCTATCCTACATGATTAAGGAATTTTGGTGGAGTTGAGTCAACCTATTTGCATCTTGTGTAATTAATTTTGATATATTTAATAAGCATTGTAAGCCTTTAAAGGAATTTGACATTTAATTTATGTTGGAGGACAACTTGTGGCTCTTCAAGTAGTTAATGTAAGGAATATTTAATATGTAGCTTACTTGGCTGATTTGTGGCTTAGTTGGGTATAAGTAGGGGTTGTGGTGAAGTCTTTAATCATTATTAATCCATCTTGGAGAAGAGGAGGTGGTAGAGGAGTGAATTTTGAGAAAGGCTAGTAGTTGAGGCTTGGGAAACAAGGAGATTGCTTGGTGGGCTTGCAAATACTAGTTGGATATTCCTTGAAGATTTCTACTAGAGTGTGGATCTGGACTAGCTAGGGTTTGGATTGGATCTTTAGGGATCTTGCAGAACTATTACTTGCTTTTTATTTGGTCATAACTAGGAAGGCCTTACAGCCTAACACATTGCATGTAATTAGTTATATCTATGAATAAATTATTGTGACTTGATTTCGAATCTTGCATTATTTTTTATCTTTTGTTGTGGGGTTATTTTCTAGAGGCTAGGAAATCTACTTTGGGGATTCTCCTACCTTGCATTGCATCATTGAGCTATGTCCTATTACTAGAGTAAGGAGGAGATTGAAGAAATCATGGATAGTCATGTGGGAAGGAGTACTAGAAACACATAGTATGAGTTTCTGGTGAAGTGGAAGGGATAAATGGTGGAAGATTTGACTTGCTTATCCAAGGTGGAGCTTTCTCGTTTGGGTTTTCCTCAATTGGCTAAAAAGTGACAAGGTCACTTTTTAATTTACCATGGGTGTCTAATGTAAGAGCATTGAGTGGTGTAAGGGCAATCTAGTATCACCCAAAATATTCTTATATGCAGTTTATGTTTAATGTTTCTATATTTCTAGATACCCATTTGGGCAAAATATTGATTCTAACTGTCATATTCCCCTTATTACTTTTCTAGCTCAATGTTTTTGTGTACCTTATATATGTGCAAATGTAGAAAATGGATTATTTTGCTATACAAATTTTTTATGAAGAGTTAGAGGGTGTATGTTGGAGGGAAGGTTTTAATTTAAAAATTAAGCATTCTAGAAAAAGAATCGGGTCAAAAGATTTCACAGTTTGAAAGTTATTGCATTTTTAAGTTGCCTAGAGATCTCCTAAGAATCCTTTGAAGCCTAGTTTGAGACACTAAATGCCCTTGTGTGGCCCTAAATATTGGGGAGAGAAAAAAGTTGGATCACAAGCATATAGAGAGCTTAGAGATATTTATGTAAATGTAAACGCTTTGTCAATCAGAGTCCTAGATCAAAAGTTACCCCTCTCAAAAGTTGGACTACCATTTCTGGAATCTTCTAATTTTTGCATCAACTTCTAACGTGACTTCTAGAACCTTTTATTTTGGTGGTGGCCAACAAATGGAACAACATAAAATGTATTCCTAACCTAAACCGAAAATAGGTGACTTAAGGGTCATTATTATGATGTAATAGAAATTTTTGTGGAGTTTGGGAGAAGGTACTATGAGAAGGATTTTTTCCAGAATTTGATAATGTTGTAAGACCATAGGGCATGTAGTAGAGATTTTTTTTTGTAATGAATCTAGTAACATATCATTTTTGATAATAAAGGTCTTATTTTTTGTTGTGTTCATTTTGTCTTGAGTTGTTCCCTTGTCAGGTATCAAGCAGATCCTAAGGAAACACATCTTGCAGCAATAAAAAGAATATTTAGATATTTGAAGGGAATGTTGGATTACAATTTGTGGTGTGATAGATCTAATGATTTTGTATGACTACACTAATATTGATTGGGTAGGAAATGTAGATGATAAGAAAAACACAAGTAAGAGAGCATTTTTCCTTAAAGGAAGGTTAAAATCATGGTTGAACAAGAAAAAAGATTGTATTTCTCAATCTACAGAAAAAGCACGGTATGTAGCAACAAAAAAAAGTGTAATAAGATAATGTAGATGAAATAGATGCTAAAGGGTTTTAGTGTTACATTTCTGAACCTACTATCATGCATTGTAACAATACAAGTACAATTAATATGTCTAATATTCTAGTTTTACATTCAAAGACTAAGAAAATTTCAATTAACATTCTCTAAGAGAGAATGTCACTGAGAAGGAAATCAAATTGAAAATTTGAATAAAAAAGAATAGGTAGTGGATATATTTACTAAACGATTATCTAAAGACACTTTTGAGTACCTTAGAGGTATGCTTGGGGTAATAGCCTCACTTAGTGTTGAATTTGATTGATGCAAAATAGTTTATGCAAATTTTCATTGGTCTAGTGTATTTAGAGCACATTAATTTATCTAGACACAATGTTTGGTATTGCTCCTTAGGGGGAGGGTCATAGTGTGAAGAGATAATGCTAGAGCTCTTATGTGATGATTTTTGTATAATAGTGTTTGTTGGCTCTTGAAATTTCTTTGATTGCAATTTACTTGGTCCAATATAGGTACTTTGATGGAGATCGTCATCAAAGGGGGAGAATGTTTTAGGATTAGAGGAGATCAGAAATCTTTGGCATATTGGTACCTTTTTTTAATATTCACCTAATAATAGAATCTACTATTAAATCATAATCAACATACCTATTTGTCTTTTATTAAAAAAATTATGCATAGAACAATTAACTAATCACTAGTCAATAAAATAAATAAATAAATGTTACTAATTAATCACTTAGTCATTATATAAACAATTACAAAGGAATGAATGATCAATCGATATATGTACATTACATAAGTAGGTAAGTTACCAAGTAGAATATTTATGAATATGATAAGATAATAAACTCCTAAAAAATTAATCACACAAAATACTAATTAAACTAAAAGTATACATTTACTCTTAATACACTAAACTGCATATTCCTACACTAATGACACAACCCATTATCACATGGCATGACTGGTCTAAGTACATGTACTATAAGTACAACCAATGCATGTTGATCTCATTTTGGTTTTGACAAGGCAATGACAAAACACTTAAGTCATTACTTAACAAAACTTTGTATAAGACAAGCAAAGAGTGTATGTCGAACAATATACGCAGTTAGTGTCAAGCACCAGTATGTGGTGAGAAGATGGTATGTGTCAAGTCACTCAAGTACCGATCAAGACATATATGCCAAGTGATTCATATGCTAAGTAAAATAGTGGATGCCAAGTCATTCAAGGGACAAGTTACAACATTGAAGATGTAGTGAATGTCAAGCATTAGAGCTTTCAAGAGACAAGTAAATAGTTTTAGACATAGTTGTTTGTAATAACCCAAACTCCTATGTAAACTATTTTTGGGCCAATTTAAGGATTGTTTTACAATTTTAGAATATATATACGAAGGTATGTTGAGAATCCCTATGCAATGCATGCAACCAATCATATTAAGGGATGTTCTAAGTGAAAAAATGAGTGAATCACAATTTTGATTCCTACCAAACCCTAGCTCACCTAAGTCTTCTTAAGGAGGAAAAACCCTAAAGATTTTGTATGTGTGGATGAGAAGAGAAGGGTGAATGCTAAGTATAGAGAAAGCATTCATGGTGCCTAAGGAGGTTGTGAGAGAGATATGAATTAAAAAAATCAATTAGAGAGAATAGAGTAGAATAGTTAAAGGATAAAAGAGATATATCTAATCAGGGGGATGAAGTATACATTAGGAAAGAGGAGATTTGATATCTAGCAAAGAGGTGCTAACTAAAGGATCAAGGTTGAAACATTCTAATAGGTGAATCAGTAAAAATCTCTTAAATAAGTAGTCCTAGCGAGCTTCTGTAAATTCTTTAACATGATGCTTACTTTATTGTAAGTTGAATTCCTCTAACAAGGAACACTTTTAGTGTGGTGGTGAAATCATTTAACATGGTAAGATTTATCAATATTTGTAAGCCTTGAGTTTAGGCACACATTTCACAGGGTAGATCATAGTTTATGATCAAACAATTGCAACCTTAATTGGATACACTCTATAACTGCAGTAGTGAAGATTTGTGGGTGTCATCCCCACCTCAATTTTACCTTCTCATTGAAGGGTTTCTGAGTAACAAATTTATTATGTCATGTGTTATTTATTTCATGCTATGGATGAACATGTGTAACTATCTATTTCAATTTACATGCAAATTATGAGATGGATGTGAGGTGAATATGTTATAGTTAAAGTTTTGAAGTGTCGATTCACCCTCCCCCCCCCCCCTCTTAGAGTTTCCCTTCCCATTGTTAATTCCAACAATTGGTATTAAAGCCTTGTTCTCTAAAAAGGAAAGCTTGGTAGCTTTGAGGAAATTTCTTGAAGATGAAAGTCTACAAGTTGGGAAAAGTTATTGAGAACCAAAAGATTGAAATCCATCTTGCCTTACACCAACTCAATGAAGCAAGAGATGAGTTGAAGTGCTCATTAAAGAGAAGGAAAGAGATAGCTAATGAGGAAAATGACAAACATTACCAAGAGGAAAACACTACTAAATTTTTTGCATGTGGAAACTCAAGTGAGTTTGATGTAGTAGTTGTAGATCTTATGGAAAATAATGGTACCCTAACTGAAGAGCTCAGAAATCTTAAGATAGAACAAGAAGTCCAATTAGTATTTCTATTTGAGGTAACCGAGCAGAAAAAGTAAGCTGAGGAAGACAAGGTCATGATTGAATATGACAAAAAAAACATTGACCAACAAATTGAAAGAAAAGACATTAGAGGTACAAAGGATTGCAAACATGCAACTGGAAATAATGAATCAAGTGATGGTTGCCAATCATGAATTGAATGGAAAAGATATTGAGATCACAACCCTAAAGTTATAGAATGAACAACTAAGGAATGAACTACAAAGAGAAAATTATTTTTTTGAAAGTTCCAAAAAACCTATTGAAGCCATTAAATACTTTGAAAAAGTGATGAGATCTCCTACATCTAACAATGATACTACTAGATTGGGATACACTAGTACTGAGAAAGGAGAATCATCTAAAAGTGATGAACAAAGAGATAACAAAGGTAAGAACTACAAACCCACTTGTCATAATTATGGAAAGTTAGGTCATACAACAAATATTTGTAGGAGCAACAATGCAAATCAAAACCCTAAGCAAAAATTCATGGGTTACTATCATAAGTGCAACAAGCAAGGACATCAAACACATGAATGCATGACCAAGACCTTAAGCACACAAAGATTTTGAAGGATATTGCCATAATTGTTAGAAGTGTGGACATAAAGAATATGAATGCAAATATAATGCTAAGTGGATATCAAACAAGTAGACAAAGGTACAACCCAATGGAAAATCCTACAATTGGGATTACAACACAAGGTACGAATGTCACTATTGTCAAAAGTATGGACATGTTACTAGGAATTGCATTGGAACACATTTTAGAAGTGATTACAGTAGATGGTTGATTTAAACTACATGTTTTAGTTGTTTGAAGACTAGGCATATCAGAAAAAAACTATCCAACAAGGTCGAAGGCACCAAGTAGTAAATTCAATAAAGACAAAGAGAAAGTTGATGTTGAGAAATTCAAAGTGAAGATGAACAAAACATGGAAGAAAAAGGAAGATTGCAGTACATCAAGTTCAAATGATGTCACTTCATCCAATAGATCAAGTGATCACATCACCCACAACTAGGCAATCAAAAGGTATGTGGGATTGATATCTTAATGATATACTTTACATTGGTTCCAAGAATCTAAGTTCTGAAAAGATTATATATGCATGAATTAAGATGCAATGGAATAGTTAGAACTTGGAAGGAATCTTTAGTTTTGTTAGTTTTCATGTTGTTGTTGAGCATGAAATATTTCATAGTTACTACCAAGCATGTATGGAAATTCAATATGGAAATTCAATTGATGTCAAGCTACTAAGTACAGTAGTATTGGCTAAGCATGCTATGTGAATTGAGAAAAGTGGAAGTCATGAGTAAGCCAAGTGAGTTGGAAACCCTATATTGTCCAAGCTTACTACTGTATAAGCATTAAGAATTTATTGCAGAATTTTAAGGGTTATATAGTCATTTCTTGACTCATCTACATTCATTTAAGATTAAAGAAAGCATGAAGAGTACAAAGGAGAATTGCAACAAGAGATTCTTGAATTTGTGAATTGAATTCAATTGCAACTTGACATATTCATTAGATTGGAAAAGGTATTTTATTAGTGTTGAGTTCCATTGTTTGAGTTTTCGTGGGTGTCAAATATGGTAGCAAGCTCTTTTGCAAGTGTTAGAAAAGAGGGAAAGGAAGTCTTAAATGTGTAATTAACTAGTAATGAGATTAGACAACCACCTTTTTGGGCAATAACAAAAATTGCATACAAAGGAGACCTGTCTGGCGTGCTATCAATGATACCACCAAAAGTCTTAATGATTCAAGATGTCAGGTGTTGTTACACATGAAAAGTTGGAAGTATAGGTGACATGGAGTTAAGGGAATTGTGCAGTCAACTTTGTGATGGAGTTCTAAGGGAAGAGAATAAAATCGTAGAAAGGAAAGGGTTGACCCATGCCCTAGATTTCCCTAATGTATTCAAGATTGAATGGATCAAGATTGTTCTTAGTAGAATACATGACAACTGCATATGGCTAGAAGATGGACCCATTAAGATCACTAAAAGGATCGTTAGCCAAGTGTTCGGGTATCCTACCCTTGACTGACCCAAGAGCATGCAAAGTGATTCCTTAGAGATAATTGAGAAGAACATAGGTGCAGTATGAAATAGCATGGGAATGTCTATAGATTCTATCTTAGACCCCCTAATTTCTTTTGTTGTGAGAGTGATAGCTCACAAGTTCTTTCAATCTAGCAGATTGAATAATGTTTCTTGCATGGCTATAGATTTAAGATACAAAATAGTAAAGAGAGATCACACCAATGACATTGCCGAGTTGCAACTTCAACAACTATTTGAAAACTTGCAGGCCATAAGGAAAACCAAGAGTGCATCTTGCAAATTTGGCTCTTCATTAGTTTGTATATTTTTTTATGTGCAAAACACATTTCCCTCATTTGGTAAATCTTCTTAGAAGACCAATAGGTCTATTCTAGTTTAGATTGCAGAATACATATAGAAAAACTTGGTGATAACTTTGAGATAGTAATGACAAGTTATTTTGAAGAATTTAAGAGTCTATGAAGAAGAAATTAAGGATTTGAGTGTCACTAGTTTAGAAACATTATGATGATATTTTATTTCTAGTTGATGTTGATTATACATATGTGCAGGTAGTCCTACCCAAAGTCAAATGGCTTAAGCCCTTGCCATATGAGATAAACATTGTTGAGGCATCAACAACTATTATAGCTCTATTGGCAAAGGAAATAGATAAAAGTGCCACTGCATTTGGGAATTATGAGGAAGCCAAGTCTAGAATTACAATTGACTTGAAGAAAACTTCTGTGGTAAGAAAGAAGAACAAAATTGTGAAGAGGCTAAAGGAAAAATTTGGTGAAGGGGGAGATGAAGATGAAGATGAGGAGGATGAAGAGGAAGAACAAGTCCAAGCCCCTTTAGAAATTACTCAAAGAAAAGGAGAAGATGGAGGGAGATCATGAAGAAGGTGTCAAGGGAGAAGAAGCCAAGGAAGCACCTAGGCTTGCTGAAAAGAAAATAAAGGCTAAGAAGCCTGTAGAGGAAAAACCCAAGAAGAAGATTGTGAAACTGTCACAACAGAAGCTAGCAACTCCTATTACTAGGGCTAGCACAAGGGCATCGACTAAGAAAGTCAAGGTTACTAAGAAACCTAGAGATAAAAGGACTTTGCTTCAACAGAGTCGAGTCGACCAATCAAGAAGACATATGAAATGAGAAAATATGTAGCTCCAGCTGAGTTAGATGAGGAGAAGACAAAATCTGATGACATGAATCAATTCAAGGTGGTAAGCCACGATCCCTCCTCTGATTTAGATAATTTGTGTGACAATATAAAATCAAATGCAAATTTGTTTCGTTTTGCACAAATAGATTTTGATAAGATAGGCAAAGTTAAAAAAAATACTATAGAGGAAGTCATATATTTGATGATGACTACATTCAAATCAACTGCTATAGAGCTTGCCAACTCATTACCTAAGAGGCTTTATGAGTGAGTTGAGCAAAAATGGGAATACATCCTACATATAGAAAGACAAATCAGGGAATCAACTTTAGCCCAAGTAATGCCAAAATTGGATAAAATACAAATCACTAAGGCTATGGAAAAGCACAAAAAAAAAATTGCCCCCAAATATAGTGCTTTCCATATATTGAATATGAAGATTGAGGATGTGGTAACCAAAAGCACAACTATTTGGAGATCTATTTATAAGTTACCCACTCCAGCAACAAAAGAGAAAGGTGAGCAAACATTGCAAGAACCTCAGCAAGCAGCAAAGACTGCACAAGATGAGTGAGTCAAGGATGGTCATGTGGAAGGCACTAAAAAATAGTAGGAGAAGAGGCCACAACTAAGGAGGAGTAGCAAGATGATCAAAATGTGCCTTAGGTACAAGTGTCGAGTGCTAGTCCTCCACATAAGACTAAGTAAGTCAGTAGGACTTAGCGAAAATCAAGGATGTTTCTAACAACTCTACTCAAATCATCAATCCTTTGACTAAGGATGATTTACAAAAGATATTGAAGAGTTCCACCATGGTAGCTAATTTATGCTCAAATCCTATATTGATGAGAACTGGTGAAATTGCAAAGGTAGATATGGCAGTAGAAGGGGAGAAACAAATTGACACATCTAGCATGCCCCCAAAGGTAAAAACTATAGAAACACAAAGTGCAAGCATTGAACATCAAGGTGTTCTTACAACACTAGTTGCATTACCTCTTGTGCTATTCATTTCTCACAAGAAAGCCTTAATAATAGTTGAGAAGGATGGAACAAAAATTAGATTAGGTCAAGAAGCAAGTCCTACACCTACATTACAACCACAAGGTGAAGTGAAGAAACAAGATAGTCAAGTTGACAAGCCTAAAGAATTGAAGGTGACTACTACTCTAGAGGAACAAATTGCTATCTAGCCTCTAGTTATCTTACCAGTTTATGTGACTCCTACTAGTAGTCAAGTTCTTCAGAGATCGAGCACTCAAGCCACACCATTGCAAATATCCAAGCCAAGTGCAAAAACATCTAGAAGTTTAGAAGACATAACATATGTAGATGTGAGTCTTGATGAGGTGATTGAACTTCCAAAGTTTGATCTTATAACAATCACCATTGAGTAGATAATCATTCTATAGGAAGCTCTGGATAGGAAGAAACACCAAGAGTTGTTGAGAAGGGAGCATAAGCAAAAGCAAGTGCTTCATGACATCAAAGACATATTTCTTGATGCTTTCGGTCTCCCAACTACAAATGAAGGTAAACCTATTCTTGAGCAACTTGTAAATATTGTTGGCAAGATTAATGATGATGACTTAGACTCAAATACTAATCTGTTAGAATGGTCAGAAAACAAGTTTCAGACAAAAGTACTTGAAAAGATATCTAGTGCTATTACACTAAGACAAGTTGAGTTAGCAACCAAGATGGAAGATGTGAAAAAGGTGTTGGAGAATATCTTTCCTCTATACAAAAAGCTTTGTGATGTGAATTTATTCACACAAGAAGCACGAAGAGCTATTGACTGGCTACAAGGAGATCTACAATCCACAGGTACAACATTGAAACTATCTCCTGGTCAAAGCCAAACTCATTTTCAGAAATTATTGTCTACTCAAGGTCAACTAGTAGCATTACATTCACAAGATGTAAACATCAAGGCTACCTTGATCAACATCCAATCCATGTTGAACTCACACATGGAAGTGTTACACAAGGAACTAGCCTTTGTTGACACATTGATGAAGAAAGATTCTCATCTTTCCACTCATGAAGGTTAGTTAACCTTGCTGTCGAGCTAGACATCTAGTACCAATCTCTAGAAGTAGTGTGTAATAGTTAGGATGTAGCATTAAAGATAATCATGGAGGTCCACAAAACATTTCTGAACAAACACACTATCAGTGTACCACCCAAGTGACATAAGTGTCAAAAAATGGGGAACGAAGATGATAAGGGGAATACAATTTTGAGATAGAAACATGGGACAACAGTCGTACAACACATTTACTCATCAGGAGTTATACATAATTCAAATACAAGAAGGAACACTCAACCTAGGGGGAGATAAAATTTTGGAGATGTATGACAACTAAGTCATTATTTGTGCAAAATTTTGAAATTTTGTATGAGATATAGATTATCTGAGTTATGCACATAAGTTAAGTTGTATATGCACGACAAAGTGTTTTTCTACTTATGTCAAAGGAGGAGATTGTTGATCTCATTTTGGTTTTGACAAGGCAATGAAAAAACACTTAATTCATTACTTAACAGAACTATGTATGTGCCAAGTAAATAGTGTATGCTGAGCAATATATGTAGTGTCGAGAAGATGGTATGTGTCAAGTAGATGGTATGTGTCGAGTCACTCAAGTGCCGAGCAAGACATATATGCCGAGTGATTCATATGCCGAATAAAATAGTGGATGTCGAGTCATTTAGGTGATGAGTTACAACATTGAAGATGTAGTGAATGCCAAGCATCAGAGCTTTCGAGTGTGTAGTAAATAGTTTTGGACTTAGTTGTTTGTAATGACACAAGCTCCTATATAAACTGTTTTTGGGACGACTTAAGGATTGATTTATTATTCTAGAAGATATATATGAAGGTATATTGAGAATCCCTATGCAGTGCACGCAACTAATCAAATTAAGGGACATTCTAAGCCACAAAATGAGTGAATCACAATCGTTGATTCCTACCTAACCCTAGCTCACCTAAGTCTTTTTAAGGAGGCCAAATCCTAAAGAATTTGTATGTGTGGATAAGAAGAGAAGGGAAAATTCTAAGTACAGAGAGATCATTCATGGTGACTAAGGAGGTTGTGAGAGAGATACGAATTGTAGAATTAGTTGGAGAGAATAGGTCAGAGCAGTTAAAGGACATAAGAGATACATCTTATTAGGAGGATCAAGTACACATCAAGAAAGAGGAGATTTGATATCTAGCAAAGAGGTGCTAACCAAAGGATCAAGGTTGAAACATTCTACCAGGTGAATTAGTAAAAATCTCTTAACTAAGTAGTCTTAGGAGGCTTTTGTAAATCCTTTAACAGGGTGCTTACTTTATTGTAAGTTGAAGTCCTCTAACAAGGCACACTTTTAGCAGGGTGTTGAAATCCTTTAACAGGGTAAGATTTAACAGTATTTGTAAGCCTTTAACAAGGCAGACCTTTCATAGGGTAGATCATAGTTTATGATCAAACCATTGTAACCTTCATTGGATACACTTTACAATTGCAGTAGTAAAGATTTTTGGGTATCATCCCCACCCCAGTTTTACCTTCTCATTGGAGGATTTTTGGGTAACAAATTTATTGTGTCATGTGTTATTTATTTCATGCTATGGATGAACATGTGTAACTAGCTATTTCAATTTACATGCAAATTATGAGATAGATGTGAGGTGAATATTTTATGGTTAAAATTTTGAAGTGCTAATTCACCCCCCCCTCAGAGTTTACTTTCCCATTGTTAATTCAACAATGCCAAGTCAAAAGGGCATCGGAAGGGAATGAGAAAGAAATACCCCATGAACGAGCAAAGACCTTAATCAATTCATCAATGAGAACGACCCCTTTATTGGCTCGACTAGTCCAACCCATTAATACTGGCACAAAGAATTATCATACATGGAAGAAGGATATATAAACCCACATAGAAAAATGTGACATAACACTCAATAGTACATGCTTAACACATGTTGAAATCTATGGTAAACATATATGCTCATCAAATCATATATATCATAGTGAGTTCTTGTGACATGGACGACATACCATATATAGATTAGGCATTTTCTATGCAATAACATATTTGCACTTTGGTAAAAAACATATTGCTAGCAAAACATAATATGTTAGCAATTATGTTATTTAATTGTAAGTGTTTGCAAACTACTAACATTGTCTACACAACAACATATTTGCACCTTAGTAAGAAACATATTGCTAGCAAAACATAGTATGTTAGCAATTATGTTATTTAATTGTTATGTTGAGTTCTAGATTATCAAAACACATTCCAGGAAGATGCAAAGGATGTTGGCACAAGCAAAAATGGGAAAATACCAAAATCTATATTTCCAGTATTTTCTATGTTCTAATATTTCACATTTTCAAAGGCCTCTAGGGCATTTATGGGCTTCAATAGGGCCAAAAGGTGTAGACACGCTTAATCCTTCAGCCATTGAATGTAGATCATTAAAAGATCATTCCTAAAAATTTGATAGTTCATGATTTTGAACAACGAGTAGAAAGTTATGACTTCTACAAGTAGACATATTTTTTAATATAGATTTTTGTAAAATTCATAGTTGTTAGAGTTTATTTTGTAATTAATTAGCTTGTAGACTTTTTGTTTTCATTTCCAAGAGATAGTGGTAACCCTTAGGATCCATCAAACTTGTATAAACACTATTTTCGAATTGAATGGATCACCTTTTGGCTTGCAAAAATATTTGTTGTTGTATTTTAATTGCTTTCATTTAAATCACAATACCATAGGTTCTACACCAGGTATTGTAATCTAGATTCTTAATTCATATCACTAGATGAGGTACAACTTGTTTGGTGAAGATTGGTAGCATACCAATATACAAGAATTAAAGACAAAGACAATTGGTAGCATTTTCGCTATATCTTATTGGCAAGGAGGAATTAATGTTAGCGAACTTGGAATATGATACAAGACTTGTTTGTGCACATTTGTTTGAGTGAGAAGCATTTAGGTTATTCTGGAAATGTTGATGTTGTGTACCGTGTAGTATATTTTACTAGCAATTGACTATGTTGAAGAAGCATGTATTTTATCATTGGTAAATGTGATATACATTTTTTAACATGTGGGAATAATACTATACTAATTGTAATGATGCTTATGAAAGCATGTATGTCTTAGCATGGACCTATGTAATTAAATGTGCATTGGGTAAGCTCTAACTTATCGACCTAATTAATTATTTGTAAAGATTATAAAGAAAAAATGTTTTCTTTGGTTGGGTAATAATTGAGTATTCAAGATGATATATGATGCGAGCTTTAATGTTGAATGATCATGGTTTGGATGATTGAAGTGAACTTCAAAGAAATTGTTTTGGCAAGTAAGTTGCAACTTACTTAGTTCGTGCTTTTGGATATGTTGTCCTGAAAGATTGTCTTTCACAATTGGTGGAGTATTTAGGTAGTGAGTCTACTTGTTTCCTTTCAACCTTTAACATGGTTGGAACCTTTGCACAAGGGTTCCCAGTCTCCCAACAAGGATTTGTCCTCAAACAAGTATTATTGTATGAAATTCAATGTATTTGGCTCCTAAGAGGGTCGCATCCTTTAACAACAAACTAATATATTAGTATAGTATCTCGCGGGTACTATCCCCACCAATGTTTTCTCTTTGATCAAGGGTTTCCCTAGTCAAGAAATTGTTATATTATGGTGCATGGTTTCTTCTTGTTGTGCACCATTGTTCTTATTGTAGGAGATAGGATTTACAAGTTTGGTTTTAATTATATTTTGTCACAACTAATTCAACCCCTCTTCCCCCCACCACACTCTCCTTCACAGTTGTGTGTGGACTTTACTTTTCAACACTATGATCTACATGTCCCTATCAATCATTGTATCATGTAAAAATTGTAAACAGGTATCAAACTTCTTTTTTAAATACTTCAATATTGAAACTTGTCCTATTGCTAATGGCCCAATATGATATCAAACTACTCTAATTTTTTAGTCCTCCATAAGGAACCAATGGTAATCATATTTGTTGACCTCTTGAAACCCTGACAAAGTCATTCAACTATTCTAACCCTCCATCTTAATCATGTGCCCTCTTACACATGTAAGAATACACTCATCCTCAATCCCTCTTCCCCATTTCCTCAGACATGGGTGAAAGGACTCATCCTCCACTATTAGATTTGGTCAAACACAATATAGCCCTTGATCATTCTTCAATCCTCTATTGATTTTAGTGATGCCACTTTGTATACTCTCAGTAACTCTCATCCCTTCATGAATCCTCAATTATTGACCTTCAAATTAAACCTCAACCATCCATCTTCTACACAAGAAATCTATAAATCCAACCCTCTCCAAATCAAAATCAATAAAAAAAAACCTCCATTACTAGCTTAAGATATAGGTTTGACAAGTGCTCACTTCCACAATTAGGGGAAACGACCCAGTAATCGCCCAAGCTAACTTCATGCAGCTATAGTTCCCAATCCGTATGTTGAAATTTGTCAATTTTTTAGTGAACCTTCATAGGTAAGTGAAGAGCTTAAAGCTAACCTTTCGGCTTTCCCGCATTTATTGAACTCTTTGTAGAACTCGTAGAGTGCGAGGTGGTCTAAAAGTGCCACTATAAAATGTTCACCCAATACCCGCCACTAAGACCCCCAATAGCCATTATAGTACTTTTTGGACAAATGGACCAATCAGCAATCAAGAAAACTAAAAGATTAAAAAAAGCAAATGGCTATTGCTGTTCATGGTGATTTGTTTTGGCATGTTTGTGTGTAGGTATCGGATTTTTTTTGAGCCGTAATTGAGTGAGGAAAGATAGAAATTGATGTGACAACATTGCATACATGGATGACAACTGACTCATTACTCCTAGTACATCATCACAAAGAGCAGAGTCATTTAAAGTTAATAAGAGCTTCTCAAGCTTATTGGGTGCACATTCATCCTCTTCTTGCCCAAACGAAGGTAAAGACGGAGAACAATGTGAAAGCTTCATTTCATTAATGTCATATACAACCTGGAACATGACGCATCTCACCAATCCAAATGTTTGTGGACGCTTGTGAAAATATCATTTCAACATATAGGTTTAAGTGTTGAGTTAATTAAACCTATCAAGTTTGACACATATCACCACATTAAAAGAGCTGAACGGTCCAACGAAGGTCAACAAGGCAAAGGCAACTCTAGAAATTCAACATAGGAATATCTTTCCTTGAGTTCATAGGCCGTATCTGGGGCCAATTTCTTTGATTTCTATCATTCTACAATAGAAAGCATAACATGCAACAAAATAATAATGATACCTGAGGCAAAATGCATTTGTTGGAACTTCCACGTCTGTAAGACAGTCTAATCTGATCTAACTTCAGCAAACAGACCACTACCCTTGTTTACATTGTCGTTCGTAGCTTGCTCATATACGAAGTCTATATTATCATAAACAGAACAAAAGATTTCTATCATTCTACAATAGAAAACATAACATGTGAAGGATGGAACGAGCAGGCAACAAAATAATAATGATACCTGAGGTGAAAAAATAAGATAGTCGCACATGACACATATATATTCTATATGGAGAGAGCTATACAAAGGCAAAAAAGATGAGTCCCTGCCAGCTCAATACAGTAAATATACAGTTTTATCAGTTTGCAGTGTGTTGCTCAAAATTAATCCATATGATGGGGAAAAGCATTCTGAAAGCCAAGCAATCTCGCATCTCATGTTGGCTGCTTGAAAACTACTCACAGATTTGGGCAACATTAAATGCTGTTCAGTAACAGTCATTTGATTACAGCAGATCAGTTTTTAGGAAGGCTATTTTTAAACATCACAATTTTGATTATTTAATATTTTTAGTCTAAGAATCATTGATTACAGCAGAGCAGTTTCTGGGAAAAAATAAGACTATTCTTAAACATTACAACTTTGATTACTTAACACTATTAGTCTAAGAATCATTGATTACAGCAGATCAAGATCAATTTTTAGAGAAAAATAGAACTAACCTTACACATCACAACTTTGATTATTTAACACTTTTAGTCTAAGAATCAAAACATAGTATATGAATCTATGTAATATTTTTAGTCTAAGAATCATTGATTACAGCAGAGCAGTTTCTGGGAAAAAATAAGACTATTCTTAAACATTACAACTTTGATTACTTAACACTATTAGTCTAAGAATCATTGATTGCAGCAGATCAAGATCAATTTTTAAGAAAAAAATAGAACTACCTTTACACATCACAACTTTAATTATTTAACAATTTTAGTCTAAGAATCAAAACATAGTATATGAATCTAAAATTAATATGTAATATTTAAACCATCAGAAAAAGTACCAAAAAGAACCAATGACAAACAATCTGACTATTGAATATTCTCACGGATAACATCAACGACTATTATATCTCATGCGCGCTTCTTCAAAACTGCTCACAGAGATTAAGCAATCTTAAAAGTTATCTCATTTCATTACTCCCTTTGATTACAACAGCCCAGACTCTTAGCAAAAAATGAGTTGCAAGCAATCAAAGTCTCCAGAAAAGACACATTCATAATCTAAAACATGCTAATTCATAACCCGAATCACTCTCACGTCTATAGAAAGATATGAATTTCCTGAAAAATGGATTTTGTATAGAACAGACAAACTTAGTTTAGTAAAATATACAAGATCTTTAACAGTGTAGGTCGCATTTGTTCAACTTCTATTATCTTACAATCCCTATAGTTGCACCTGTCAGTCACAACAGCACAGAGGCTTAAAACGAAAATGAGCAAAGAACAAATAACAAAGAATTAAAAACAAATGGAATGCAATAGGCATCCAAAAAAATCAAACGCTTTATGCCCGGAAAAGCCTAACGAGTTGAACCCACAGCAGAAAGCAACTCGAGCACAAGGATCATCCCAAAAAATCTTCACAGAACACGCATATCGTAGACTTTCCAAGACCTTTTTAATCAGTTTTTTCTAAAATTTCCGGAGTTTTCCTCTAAATCAACCGATAGGTAAGGAAAACGAATCTTAAAAACATAAGAATCTGCACAAAAAATAAAAGACCTATTAAGAGAAAAAAATGCAGCCCCTTAAATAGCTGCAAGGCCAACGAGGAGACCAATTACCCAAGTCTAACAGGCCTAAAACTAATCTAAAATTTGTTATTCCCAAAACTAAATCTAAATAGCAGAAGGATTATGGAAATTTACATCTCAAGCATAGCCCCCTCACATCTGTTAAAAGATTTTAAGCTAACTTCGACTCTATCTGGCTAGACCCATTGACTTAAAACGGTCCAACCTCCTAACTATAAACACCTAAAAGAACAAACGACAGGAGATCAGATTACTGTAAGTTTAGCAGGTCCAGTGCTATTCTTAAACATGAAATTCTCAAATCAAATTTAGTTAATCTATAAAATAAAGCAATTTTAGCATAAGGATCAAAGATAAAGAAAGCTTTCATCTCAGAGCATTATTTCGTCTCTCAAAGAACTGTAACTGATCTTGAAATGTATCTCGCAACTCCACCCCTTGATTAAAACAACTTAAAACAACACAAATCAGTATACAGAACCTCCTGTTACCCTCAGAACTCAAACAGGTCAAGGGTGCAACAAGCTCGGAACTAATCTAGAAATCTCCTACAGTTTTTTCATACAAAATTTTACTTAACACTATAGATTTATTCCATAAGAAAAATGGATAGAACCCATAACATGGTAAACGCATTGGAGCAGAGTCATCTCACTAATAACATATAATATCTACGGAACCATAAATGATCCTTAATGTAATGGAAACAAACATTCTTTCCTCAGTTCGTGAGACCAAGATTATGTTGTCAGAAACATAGAATAAGATAGATCTACAAGTCTACAGAGAAATGGCAGTTTACAAAGTCAAGAAGGCCATGCAAGGGATATTAGATAAGTCCATACAATCTAAATGTAGATTTAGTAGATCATATGAGTTCAAATCAGGCCGTTTCTGAATTCTTCGGCACCAAAGACCAAAAGAAAGAAACTTCTGGGTTTTTTCACCAGAAGCATTTTCATTCTTGTGGACAGCGGAGACATCATTTACAGTATACCAAAAAACCATCCAGAGAGTGTCCAAAAAAGCAAAATGAAATCCTCAGCAGATTTCCAAAAGATCTAATTTAATGGAATACTACACCTTTATCTTTTTGTCAAATTTCAAGGGTGATTAGACTATTAGACTTGTTCTCTTCAAATTAATCAATACAGACGAAAGATAATTCAGACATAATTAGTTCCTGTTCAAAGATTATTTTTAGCTACCTTAACTAAATCTATTTATTAGGTGTTACCCATTGATGAAAACAGCAAACTTTCTTAACAAAAGAGGCAAGAAATCAAGTCAGAGATATCAGATACAACTAGTTTTTATCACTTCACTGAATTTCAGATCCATGAGATTCAGATCTTTCTAATTTATAATATTATATTCATGCTTCCTTCTGGGTAATATTGTGTATGAATTTATTAGTATCAATATTTCCACAATCCCTCATCAGAATGAAAGAACTATGAATTAAAAAAATACCTCTTAAAATTTTTAATTGTACATGATTCAAGATCCCCTATTTCACAGAAACTACTTCACATCCATGCAAAGACTCTAGCGACCTTAAAATCCATCTCATTAGACCCATTGATTAAACAGCACAGACTTTAAGAGCCAAATAACTAGGAATCAGCTTGCCAAAACGCAACAGGCTACAAGACAATCTAAAGCATGCAATTTTAAAGAAAATGGAGTTGAACCAACATTACGATAAAAGCAATTGGGACACCCATTTCACTTTGGAATAATTAAAGTGTATATAGTTTTTTTTTTATGGAGGGTCTAAAGCTGCTAGGCAGTCTAACAGAGGTACGAAGTTTGCGAGCTATCAATCAGAAAAGGTCACCACAGAAATGTTTTAACAGCCTGATACAGTGCCTGAAACCTCTTCAACTAAGAACCAAAAATTGAGATTTATTAAATATTTTAATAAACAGAAATATACATTTTTATATCGATGCATCCATGAAACGTATAAATAGCAACCCATTTTACCATGTATGGGACTGCTACTAGACACCAACACTATTTTGTCAGACACATAAAAAAGGGTAAATATACAACTCCTGACAGAAAGGCCGTTTTGGTAAATCAAGAGGACCCTTCTCAGATAAGGCATATGAACTCAAAATACTGCATCCTACAAACCTTTAATTTTCCTATGAAGGAAGTCCAATTGGAAGAAAGTAAACAGAGATGTCGTATTGCATTCCAGAGCATTTCCACCAAAATCAAATTAGTTTAACACGTGCACCAGTGAAGCAATTTGACCAGTGGAGTGAATCTTCTAAATATTAGAAAACCATCAATAAGTCCCAATTAGATCTGTACAACCTTTTATAATTTTATGTATCAGAATTATACATCCTCTCCATAGTTTATAACATACCCATGAAGTAACTATAGAAAGAGAACAAACTGACCATGTGCTCTGGCGTCACATCCTGACAGGGGAAGAAAGTGAAAAACAGGAAACAAAATTTTCGTATCACAGCCAATTAATCCAGCACTCTGCATCAACAACTACTCAATATACAATGTAAAGAGAGAAAAAATTGAGTGTTCATACATCTTCCTACCACTGGCCTCTAGGATGATGGTCGCCGGTGTTACCAGCGGAAGTTTTGGTGTGCATCTGATGATGATAAGACCCAGGCAACATTTGCTGATGGCCGCCATACATCTGCGGGGCTCCATAAGAAGAATAGTAACTTCCACTATACTTAGAACTCCCTCCAGAGTTAGAAGCAGCGGGATTCGAACCCGACCCATTTCCGGCATTTCCACTACCAGAATGAGAAACCCCATCTTTAGAATTGGGAGATTGATCATGGTCAGCTCCGCCTTGTTTAGCCATGGAGGTCTTCTCACCCTCAAGCTCTCTGTATTTCTGAAGGTAAACCTTGAGGGGGTCTACATAGTTCTCAAATCCAAGCGTCCCCATTGCCCACAATAGGTCATCCCCGTTTATTGTCTTCCTTTTCTCTCTCTGACACTTATCGGAGGCTTCTCCAGTGATGAAACTGATGAATTCAGAGACGCATTCCTGCACCGTCTCCTTGGCATCTTTGGATATTTTTGCATTGGCAGGAAGGGCTTTTTTCATAATTCGGCTGACATTGGCAATGGGTAGGAAGCGATCTTGTTCTTTCACCGACCCATCTGGATTATTATAACCCTGAGCCCCTGATTCGTCCTCCGACCGCGGGCTGCTCTCTGGGCTTCGCTGTTGCCTGGAGCTTGCCATCAGAAAGGGGCAGCACGTCAATTGATGGGAAATGGGAAATTCAATAAAAACCAAAACAAGTTTGAGGCCCAAATTGAATTGAATGTGGGGTTTTTCTTTTCTTTCCTGGGGCTTTTATAGGTCGGCGAATCCAATCGATGTGGAGACAGATTGAATTGAATTGCGCGGAGAAATAGCGGGGGCTTTGGAGTGCCGGTCGCCTGCGGACACGGGAGGGATAGACAAAGGCTTTTTCTGACAGGAGAAGATGAATTGGATCGAATCCGAATTGGGCGTTGTAGATGGGCATCTAATACTGGCTGGGGATTCTGTAACAACCTCTCTCCCCTTCTTCATTTAATCGTAAATCGTCACAATTCCGAATTCCGTGGTGACCCACATTAGTTCACTGGAGACGTCAAGACGGAGTCCGTTTTTGCCTGATTGGATTCCCGATTTCTCGTCGGATGTCGGTAGAGAAGTGGCTTAGAAAAGTTAACGCAGATTTTTCTTAATTGCGTGAGCTTGGCAAGCTTCAAATTGGTGTGCAATGCATTAAATGTTTTTTATGCCGAGAGGCGTTCTATACAATGGCAGCACAAATGTCCAGTATGGGAATATGTCAAGATTTCTTGTCAATAAAAAAAATTGGGAACAGTTACAAACTTTCAAATTAAATATTAAAAAAGAATTCTCGAAATAATAGCTGGCCGAAATAATAGGAAGCCAAATGGAGGCCGAAATAATAGGTTCGAAAAAGTAGGGCCCGAAAAAGTAGGACCCGAAAAAATAGGGCTCGAAAAAATAGGGGTGAAATAATTTCAATATGATTTTTTTTTTTGTTAAATATAATTTTGCATGCACATTCATGTTTTTTTTTTACGGGGAGTGGAGGAATTTGAAACAAATTCGTGGAATGTGAAGAGACGTCTGTTGGGGGATATGAGGAGCCTCTTAGAAGTTATAAAACCAAGGCTCCTCATTTCATTTTCATTTTATGTTTTTGCAGGAAGGAAGAGGTGGAGGTTATTGGAGGATTAGATTGGAGTTTTTGAATAGGAGTAAATTGAAGTTTTGGAGTAACATTTTTGCAGGTGAGATTTCTATTTTTTATTTACATTTTCATTTAGATTTAGATGTAGAAGTAAATTGAAATTCAAAATTAGTTATAATATTCTACTTTGATTTATATTTCAATTTTAATTAATTTCATTTAGATTTAGAATTCTGTTCATATGACCGAAATTGAGGCCACTGGAAGACCTGTGCAGAGTTTTTCGTGGAGATAAGCATGTGGGTACTGAATCAAGGCACATTAGGCCTCTTGGAGATGTAATTGCGGTGACTTCCATGGCTTTTTGAATCGAATAGGGCAATCTAAACAATCTCAGATCTGAAATTCTTTTTTTCCTTTTCAGCCGAAGACAGAACAAAGATTGCTTGCAAGAAATTTTGCAGAGTTTAAGATTTGATTGCTTATGGCCGACTATTTTTGGTAACTGATATTTCTATTGTATATTCCCGTGCTCAGCACGGGAAGTTTTAATCTATACAATTTATTTTGTGCATTTAGTGCACAAACTAAAGAATGCATATGCAATCAATTTTTTTATCAATCTTTATGATAGCTTTTTTTTTTAATTCTTTTATGTATGTAGAAAAAAATTAGAAAGATTTTATGTATGTAAAAAATTAAAAGAATTCTATATACATCTAGATTTATTGAAAAGAATTCTATTTACATCTAGATATTTTGATTGAAATAACCATAACGTAAAAACAAAATATAAAATAGAAATGTTAATATATGTATGTAGAAAAAATTAGAAAGATTGCATACATCTAAAAAAATTCTATTTACATCTAGATTTTTTTAGAATGGAAAAAAATGGATAATAGAAATATCAGTTGCATGTTTGTAGAAATAAATTAGAAAAACATGTATCTAGAAATTAAAAAGATTCTATATGTGTCTAATTTTTAGATTTTACTTTATTCTAAACTAATTATTGATGGATATATATTTTAAAAATATTTATGTAGTTTAAAGTTTAGATTTTAATTAATTTGTATGCAAATAGGAAAAAGAATAAATATTTTATATATATGTAGATTAATTTCTATTTTTAAAATTTACGAGTAAATGAGTACTTTATTCATTTAAAGTAAACAAGTTTTTAAGTAATATATTTTTATTTTAGAAATATATTAATCATAATGTTCATTTATTATTACTTATTTAATATACTTACTCTAAAATCTAAGACAATAGAAATGATATTTTATTAACTTTGAAATAGGGAAGTGTTAAGCAAGTTCGTTTACAAAAATACCAAAAATATATTTGGTCTTTGATCAAATTGGAGTTAATATTAGAAATATAAATATAATCATTAACAATTAAGCTAAATTCAGTTCAAAACAATAATGTTATTTAAATTTAAATAAATTTTTTTGAAAAGAATTCTATTTACATCTAGATTTTTTTAGAATGGAAAAAAATGGATAATAGAAATATCAGTTGCATGTTTGTAGAAATAAATTAGAAAAACATGTATATAGAAATTAAAAAGATTCTATATGTGTCTAATTTTTAGATTTTACTTTATTCTAAACTATTTATTGATGGATATATATTTTAAAAATATTTATGTAGTTTAAAGTTTAGATTTTAATTAATTTGTATGCAAATAGGAAAAAGAATAAATATTTTATATATGTGTAGATTAATTTCTATTTTTAAAATTTACAAGTAAATGAGTACTTTATTCATTTAAAGTAAACAAGTTTTTAAGTAATATATTTTTATTTTAGAAATATATTAATCATAATGTTCATTTATTATTACTTATTTAATATACTTACTCTCAAATTTAAGACAATAGAAATGATATTTTATTAACTTTGAAATAGGGAAGTGTTAAGCAAGTTCTTTTACAAAAATATCAAAAATATATTTGGTCTTTGATCAAATTGGAGTTAATATTAGAAATATAAATATGATCATTAACAATTAAGCTAAATTCAATTCAAAACAATAATATTATTTAAATTTAAATAAAATAAGCCATGTTTACTTTGAAACATCAAACAACTAATTAACTAATACAATAATTAAAATAAATGAATCTATTATGACATAGAAAAATATTTTCGAAGTATAATTTCTTTGTTTTTGAATCAATATGAGTTTTTTTTTCTACTTGAAAAGATAAACCATCCTAATTGCCATCCTTAGTTAACCCTAACAACAACCCCTACCTTAGCCCTAGCCCCAACAATGATGTACAATATAACTATAATCCAACATTAATCTATAATTATAGCACTAAAACATATCCCTATTGATATAACGAAAATCTCAGTCCAAACCATAATCTAAACCAAAAACCTACACACTAATATTGGTTATAGTCCTAACCCTAAAATCTAACCCTTAACCATAATGTAAAAAAAAACTCCAAAATATTGATCAAAATCCTAAACCTACCTATATGGATAACCATGATATTAAACTCTAAATCTAGTCCCAAGGTCCTAACCATGGTGTAAACCTATAACCGAACTCTTAAAAAATTTACTAATCCCTGATCCTAATCACATTTCCAACTTTAAACTTGAACCATAAACCATAGTTGTAACCATAATCATAAACTTAAACAAAACCCTAACCCTAAAGGTACAATCATAAAATTAATCATAGCTTAGACCCTAATCCTAGCACAAACCACAATCATGATCAAATATAAATCTTCACCTTACCCCTAATCATAATTTCAATGTTAACCCTAACATTAGTTTCAATCCTACCATGATATGAACCCTAATATAGACTTCACCTTGATCCTCACCCTAATCTTAAGTCTAATTAAACCCTAACTAAAACCTAATCTAAATGATATATCTAACTATAATCCTAACTGTAATTATCATACAACCCAATGCTAACCCTCATGTATATTTAATCCCTAATCTTAACTCTAAATATTCTATAAACTCTAGAATTGACCTTGATTCTAACCATAACCCTAAAATCTAAATTGTAACCAGAGCACGAAAGGTGGGGACCCCCGCTACATGGCACAATTCTGGGTCTTGGAGCCTTGCTAAAGCACTACAGAGTGAGGAAATGTCATAAAGGTGACATGTAGTAGCATGATGCAATTTTGGGCTTTAGAGCATTGCAGAAACAATGCAGCTTAAGGAGGCGCTAGAATGGAGACTCATGGAAAGAAGAGGAAAGACATTCATGTCGCTGGCAAAAAACTATGAAAAGAGATAACATGATGTCTTAACCTCCCACAAAAAATGCAAGGTTGATCCCAAGGGGGAATTTGGTTTCCCCAAAAATGAATGATGGTCATCGATGAAGGTCTTCCTCTCGAAATAGATGGCATAGATGCATCGTGAATCCTCACCAATGAAGGATTAAGTCGCAACCGTCGATGTAGATTCTCCCCTCAAAAAGGATGACTGAGATGCAACGAGGAAACTCCTCCCAATGAAGGATTAAGTCACATTCGTCGATCAAGATTGGCTTTATTTCCAATGGATGACTAAGATGTAGTGAAGAGATTCCTCCCAATAAACGAAGCAGATAGCACAAAAGGTGTGAACCCCCTCCATGTGGCACAATTTTGGGTCTTAAAGACTCATGAAAGCATTGTGGAGTGAGGAAATGTTGGAAAGGCAATGCGTGGTAGAATGATGCAATTTTGGGCTTCAGAGAATTGAAGAAACAATGTAGCATGACGATGCATCAGAATGGAGATGCATGGCAGCATCTTGTGCAATTCTAGGCTTTAGAGTGTTTCGAAGACACTAGCATATAAAGAAACGTTAGAATGGGAATGCATGGCAACATCTTGCACTTTTGGGAAGATGGGAAGATAGCTCGCGAAGAAATAAGAGTTATCGAATCTCGCAGCATGAATCAACCCGACCAAGAAAAAATGATCCAACGTGGTCAATGAAGAAACCGAGCCAACACAAAATGTTAGCCGCCAACTTTAGCGATGTTAACCCTCTGCAAAGAACCTATCCCATTTAAGGTCTCTCAGATCAGACATCAGTGATGGGTTGAATAGGGGGAAAAAATAGCACACAATGCCCTCCTAAATGAAATTCTAAATGTAACACTAATAACCACAGTCCTACTTCTTTCCCTAACCTTATCCATGAGCGTGGGAATATACATATTATTATATAGGGCACCTTATATAATAATAAATATAATCTAAAATCCCAACCCTTACTCCCCTCCTAACTATAACTGTGACCATAAGAAAACTTCTAAATATAACCCTTCCTCTAACTCTAACCCTAACCCTAACCCTAACTATAATTGTAACCCTATCCCTACCACTAACTGTAACCCTGAATCTAACTCTACCATAATTGGACTTTAACCCTAACTATAACTATAACCCTAAACCTAACTCTAACCTTAACCGTAACCATAACCGTAACCCAAAACCTAACCCTAATCGTAGCTAGGATTCTAATACTCTGTCTACCCCTAACTCAAACTATAGCCCTAACTATACCTCAAACTCTAACCGTAACTCATATTCTAACCCTAAACCTAACCCAAACCTTGACCCTAACCCTAACCCTAAGCCTAAGCCTAACCCTTTGTCTACCCCTATCTCTAACCCTAACCCTAACCCTAACCCTACCCCTAACTCTAATCCTAAATCTAACTCTTTTTATAAATCTAACTCTACCATAATTAGACTCTAACCCTAACCCTAACTTTAATCCTGACTGAAACCCTAACCCTAACCCTAACTCTAACCTTAACCCTGACTCAATCCCCTTACCCTAACCTTAACATTGATATAACTCTCTCTATATATAACCCTAACTCTAAATATAAACCTAACCCTAACCCTAACCCTAACCCTAAATCTACCTCTAACCCTAACTATAAGCATAACCCTACCCCTACCCATAACTCTAACTGCAAATCTAACTCTACCATAATTGGATTTTAATTTTAACCCTAACCCTAACTCTAACCCTAACCTTGACTCAAAACTCTAACCCTAACCCTAACTCTAACATTAACCCAACTGTAAAATTAACTCTATTGGTAACTCAAACCCTAAAACTAACCCTAATTCTAACCCTAACTCTAACTCTAGCTCTAGCTCTAACCCTAACTCTAACCATAACTCAAAATCAAACCCTAAACCTAACCCTAATCCTAACCCAAATTATAATGCTCTGTCTACCCCTAACTCAAACTATAACCCTAACCCTAACTCAAACTCTAACCCTAACTCATACTCTAACCCTAAACCTGACCCTAGCCCTAACCCTAACCTAGAACCTTACCCTAACCCTAACCCTAACCCTATCTATAACCCTAATCCTAACCCTAACTCTAATCCTAATCTTAACCCTAATTCTAATCCTAACACTAACCTTAACCCTACCCCTAACTCTAACCATAAATCTAACTCTACCATAATTAGAATCTAACCCTAACCCTAACCTTAACCCTAGCTCAAACCCTTACCCTAACTTTGTCCCTAACCATATATCTATGTATGACTATAACATTTTACATTACAATATCCCAAAAATAAAATATATATTTTTATCTAAATTAAACTCCTTATATTAAATTTAAAATAATATTTGACTCAAACCTTAACCGTAACCCTAACCTTAACCATGAGCATTACTCTAACCCTAACCTTAACCATAAACATAACTCTACACCTAACTCTAACCCTAATTCTTACTCTACCATAATTGGACTCTAATCCTATCCCTAACCCTAACTATAAGCATAACTCTAACCCTAGCCTTAACCATGAGCATAACTCTAACGTTAACCTTACTATAACCCTAACATTAACCCTAATCATAACCATAACCATAACTCTAACCCTAACCTTAACCATGACCATAACATTAACCCTAACCTTAACCATAAACATAACTCCAATCTTAACCATAACCATAACTCTAACAATAACCATAACCATAACTCTATCCCTAACCTTAACCATAGCTCAAACCCTAACCCTAACTCCAACCCTAACTCTAATGCTAACCCTAACCCTAATTCTATCCCTAAGGTTAACATTAACTATAATGGTAACTTTGTCCCTAACCATATATCTATGTATGACTATAACATTTTACATTACAATATCCCTAAAATAAAAAATATATTTTTAATCTATATTAAACTTCTTATATTAAATTTTTAAAAATATTTTGAAGCATAATTTTATACTAACTTCATACAACTCTAATTAAAAATTAATTAACAATTTTATAGTAACCTTATCAAAATAAAAAATAAAAAGTAAATATTTTTCCTATTGTGCCATGACTGCCACTAGCTATATATACCTCTATATATATTACGCCGAGAGTAATCGTTCTCGAGGCGCCTATTTTTATTTTCATTAATCCCAACTTCGATTAAAATAACTTTGGGATTAAATAAAAATAGGCGCCTCGAGAACGATTACTCTCGGCGTAATATATATAGAGGTATATATAGCTAGTTAACTAAAACAATGCAAGGTTCTAGCGTGTTTTATGAGTTTCTATGTACTGATCTAGTACTTATATTGACGTAATCATATGAACTCTCTCTGCCCTTTTTATGTGTCCTTCCCTTTCCTTTGTTTCTCACCCTCTCCTCTCATCTCCTACTCTTGACACCATCTTGGAGTTGACAATTTATCAAAAACACAAAAGTCGCAACTCAATTATATATATAATGCAAATCTGTCAAAAGTGTTTTCAATTACATATATTCTTCTCCTCCTCCTCTTCCTTTTTGGTCTTATTCATATATTATTCTCCTCCTCTTTCTCTTCTTCATGGTCTTTTTCATCTCTCTCTTCTTTGTTTCTTCTCCTTCTCCTTTTAGTTCCACTTATTTTTATTCTCCTCCTCTCTTCTTCCTCTTTGTTGTTCCTTCCTCGTTTGATTTCACCTTATTTCCCTATTGCTTCTAGTCCCTTGTTCTTTTTTCTTTTTTTTCTAGGGGAGAGGATTCGGTACTTGAACACTTCACACTTTTCAAAATCTTACATGAAAATTTCAAATCACTCCCAATTTTTTTACAGTAGTTTATTTGGTGAGTTGTCTACTTATAACTAAGGTTTCAAGTCCACATCACCCATTATGATGCCACATCAGCATGCTTTTTGCCAAGTTGTCCAAGACAACTCAAATAAAAATGAGACCAATGGTCGTGAATAAAGAGTACCTATACTTGCACAGCTAATGTGACATCACATCATTGGTTAATTTTTATAGCTAAGGGTATATTTTATTCAATTTTTGGTAGGTCATCATTGTACTAACAACTTTATAGTCACAAGTATTGGTACAATGTTGTCAAAAAAAAAAAAAAAGAGCATTAAGCCAATAAGTGTAGTTATCAAGTCAACAACTCCTATCACAACTATCAAGTGAATAGAGGGATTTTGTTGTGTTCAATTCCTCCTTTTATGGAGTGAAATATCTATACAATGTATTAATCTTATTTTTTATACTCAATTGTTCATGCAAGAAATTGGCTTGGCTTATGGCTAAAAAAATTGAAGTACACCTCTATATAATTTGTAATTCCAAACTTCTATTTCTAGACTACATCCTTTGTTCTCAAATTGCTATTTCTAGATTATTGGAATTTGAAGTTGAAGCATGTCCTCTTGAGTTGAAGTCTAATCACATGCCACTCTTAGTCAAATTGGATATTCAAAATAAGAGATTGTAGAAAGCAAATAACATCCTGCACAAGAACAATAATTCTCAAGGGAAAATTAGCTTAAATCAAGAAAATTAGGAGCTATTTGTGACTGCATCGGAGCATCATCTTTGAATCTGACAAGTGAACAAGGAATGTATTTGTAGCAGCCAGCTCATCCTTGTAATCCATAAAGCTTTAAAAACATGTAAAATATATCAGTCTAAAAAGAGTGACAACAACACTTTCCCTTCAAACCCTTGGTATGATGAAGAGTGCAAGACAACAAAAAAAGTACTCAAAAAGGATGAATCAAACAAGCAAAAGAAAATATCATATGAGAAGCTGATAAGAGTTAAAAATGAGAGATATGTCACATCAAGAAAAGAAGAGCTAATCTCTTTAGAGAAGCACAATCCTAGGAGGTTTTGGAAAGAACTACACCAAAAGAAGCAACAAATTAGAAACAATATTATAGACAACTAGTGGTTTGAGTATGCAAAACTCCTTTATGAGAGAATCCAAGATAGAAATACACCTCCCAGAATTAGCACCTCTATTGAACTTTTCTTGGTAGACGATATTAAGCAAGGAATACATAATCTAGCAAGTAATAAAGAAAAGGATATTAATGGGATGCACACTAAAAAATTTAAGTGGGTCATGAAACTTCTCACTCTATACATTCTAGGTATTTTCAACAAAGTTAATTAAAACAACTTTCCAACAAGTTGGATCACTAGTGTGGTCATACCTCTACACAAGAGTGGGAATATCAACAATCCCTCTAACCACATCATGATTATGGTTAATTCCCTCCTTGGAAAACTATTTAAGGGCATGATAGAGTACATAATTAGTTGTTGGGCTAAGAAAGAAGAAAAGAGAGCAAAAGGGCAAGTTGGGTTTAGACCTAAATATTCTATGATTGACCATTACATCACTCTTAGATGCCTTATTGAGAAGGTTTGAGATATCCAAGGCAAAGAGAATTTTTGTTGTTTTGTGGATTTCAAAAAGGCTTTTGATACTGTCCCTAGAGAAAAACTTTGGAAATGGATGGAGGAACTTAAAATTCCAAATGAGCTTAGAGCAGTCATTCATAGACTTTATGAGAATGTTAGAGCCAGAATCAGAATGAAAGATGGCATGTCATAATGTTTTAGTAGTTATATTGGGGTTAAGCAAGGCTTCCCTCTCTTGCCTACCCTATTTGTCTTATATATTGATAAGTTGGAGGAATGGTTAAACAAAACTTTAGCGGGAGGAGTCCAACTTACCAAATATGTGGTGAAGTTTCTTCTTTATGCGGATGATCTTATCCTAATTGCACAAACAACCAAGGATCTAAGAGAGCACTTGAAAATTTTGGAGAGCTTTTGCCACAAAGTTGGGATGCAAGTGAACACTATCAAGACTAAAGTTATGGTGTTCTCTCTAAGAAAGAAACAACAACAAGTTGACTTCCAATTTGAAGCAAATACTCTTGAGATTGTAGAAGAGTATAAATACTTGGGCATAGACTTTAACAATAAGCTCAATTGGGAAACTTGTAGAGCTAAGAAAATACAAGGGGTTGGAGGGATTCCCTTTTGTTGCAAAATAGGTGTAGACAGGCAGAGCTTTGGGATTGGAGAACCAAAAAATTCTTTTTGGACTATTAGTCACTCCTGTTGTGTTATATGGGTGCGAGGTTTGGGGGAGCATCCTATCCAACTATAAATGGAAGCAAATAGAAAGAATACAAAAGAACCTCATCACTACTAACCTTAAAGTCAAATCAACTATATACCATACGAGATCCTCTTGGCTAAAGTAGGGATGTTCCTGATGGAAGCCTCTGTGGTTATACGTCTGTTAAGCTATTTAAACAAGGTGGAAAATATGGACAAGCAATAATGGCCAAATTGGTGGTTGAAGAGGGGTTATCCCAAAGAAAGAAAATGTAGATAAAGAAAAATGAAAAATGGCTAATTAAGTGGGATATTAACATAATGGAATGCCCCAAAACCAATGAATAGATAAAAAGGTCTATGTTGGAAAAATTGGAAGCAATCATGTAGACAAAACAAATAAGGAAGAAAAAGGCCCACTATGTGAAAGAGTTCAACCCCACGTGGTGCCATGAGATTAAAGAAATTACTTCATGTAGATATGAAAGGTAAAAATAGGTTGTTATTGCTACAATTACGAATATGATCCCATCATTTACGATGTGAGACAGGGAAGAAAGAAAATGCACCTACTATAGTAAAGGTTGTGTCAAAATGGAATGCTAGTTCATCTTTGAGTGTGTAACATACAAAGATATCCAGGAGCAGTTTGAGGACAATTTGAAGGAGGGCCAATTATACCAAATTTTTGAGGAAATAAGACTACATAAAATAACAAGCTTCTTAAAGAAAATTCATAACAAATGGGTTGACATTGTTAAAAACATGAAAAGGGTCCCATAGGCTGGTTGGTCTCATGGATGTCATTAAAATACATTCATTCATTTACTCAAACATTTATATCAATTTAAGAGTACCAGATCTCTAGTGTGAAACAACATATGCCACCCACTAGTCCATCCCATTTCACATGAATCATACAAAGTTGTAAAAGGCTCCCCACCTTTATACACACTCTTCACTCCCTAATTTATTCATTTCTGACTTGAACATCACCAACATTCACCTTTTTCTGAGTTTCATTTATTGTCCACTGAAAATAAAATTCTAACCTCAACTTTCCGAAGGTTGAACATTATGGGGAAAAAAATGATGATTTCAGTCACACTTCACCCCATTAATAGCCTATTGGATAGATTAATTAGATTTGATTGTTAGAACAAACAATTATGCTTATGAAATGGTTACCTTTAGTCTTTGCTTCTTAGTTGAAGAGGTTCAACCATAAGGCTTGTGTTTCTATATGGAGAAGCTAAAATGATTTCATGGAAGACCTCCATTTATAAAAAAATGTTTAAATTGTAGTAAGAAATATATTAGGTTCTATATCACCTAATCTAGTTAGTGTAAAAGGAATACTAATACTAACAAAAGCATTCACAATAACCAAATAAGTAAACACTTATGATAGGACGAGGTTATCACCAAAAGGAAGGCAAACCAAGACTAGTAAGCTCCTTAGGCATAATCTATGATGACAAAGTTATGTCCTTGATGGATAGCGGATGCATGCTCACGTTGTGCTCAAGCTTCCAAAAGGGAGAGATTTTTACCAAGTGTATACATGGATGAGGGTTTCAACAATGGAGGTATGGATGGATTTCAACATTATGATGGTGTAAAATGGCTATGATGGAGTAGTTAGTGGAGCATTATAAGGTTACATAAACGTAGATGATGGATTGTGAGATGGAAGGGGTTTATTTATAGGCTAAAGGGTAGATAAATGGAGGGTTAGGATGCAAAGATGGAAGAATGGTGAGGGAGGGCTAAGATGCTTTGAAAGGGAAGCACATGGATTGTGCTTGTTTGGAGCCAATAGGGGAGTGACACTTTTCACAAGGAGGATGAGTGTGAGAGGATAGGATAAGGGTTGGTCAAAGGGAGTAATGAGGGAGGATGAGTGTGTAAGAGAGATGTAAGAGACATAAAGAGGGATATAAGAGTCATTAAGAGGGATGAAAAAGTCATTAATGCTCTTAGATAGGGATGGAAGAAGATAAGGGAGACTTGTTGACTTTGGCTTGGGTTAGCAAGTCTTAACCCTTGCTTAAAGTTGTGTACATGTTTAAGAGGGAGATTAGACTTAGTTTAGGAAGGGGATTAGGGGGCAAGTGGCTTAGCTTTGATGGGATGGGTTAGTTAGGTGGCTAAGTGAGGTTAATATGGGTGAATGGGTTGGATTAGGGGTAAAGATAAGGTTTAGGGATGTCTTAGGGGGTTTGGATAATTTATTAAATCATTTGTTTAATAAATAAGGGATGTGAGATTAAATTAAATAGATTTGGGAATTTATTTAATTTAATAGAGGAATAGGGTTTTAATTTTTAAGTTGGTTTTGGGTTATTATTTGATTTTATCAATTGGACTATAGCTAATTAAATTAATTAATCAACTAGGGGATGGTGATTAATTAATTAAATAATAAATATTTAATCAGTAATGTCCTAGGAGATGACTAAACAAGATTACTTAATGATGTAATCAGATTTAGGTGTCTACATGTTCTACAAGGCATAAGGTATTTTAGGAACATGATAGAAATTGTTGATTAACATTCATGTACATTAATTTAATATTTATAATTATTGATTTAATATCTAATATAATACACAACATTATATTGACAGTTAATGAGTTTAAATTTGTTATTGTTGATGATGACTACATCTTTTCTAAAGAGAAACTTGTAAGGAAACTTGGCAATAAAGAATATAACCGTTTCCACATAACCCATAATAAATCTAAAATAAACACAAAATTAAAATCCACATGCAAGAGAATAGACAACATACCCATAAAATGTGACACAAGATATACCCTGGGAAACCCTCATTGAGGGAAAAACCCAACCTCCAAAAGCATCCATCACCATGTATTATTCAGCAAAAATACCATTGCCATACAACCATGGAAGCCTTCATGGCCATAGCCACAACCGAGCAAACTATGTGAATAAGCATGAATCCACACATCCCATGCCATGCTTTCAACCTTCACAAATGCTCCCTTGGCTAACCTATCAAGCTTTGTCCCGCTCGAATCTTGCCTTTTGTCTTCTCCTTGTCACTCTCTCTCTCTCTCTCTCTACAACAACTACCCTTGTGGCTGTTATATAGTAGCAAGTCCCACAAAAACCACTAAGTGGTATTACATAAACCATGTGCTAAAATCATGTGCTACCTAACCCACTGACCCCACATTTAATATTGGGCATTTAATTCTTTTCCCCAATATTAAATAATTACATGAAATATTTTCACAATGTTACAATACAACTCATCAAGAATATTCTATGGGAATCTTTACATGTTGCACGTCCATCTAGGCACAACATTACATAATAAAATAAAATAATAAAATAACAATATTATGCAATGTGTGCAACACCCATTATCTCAACAATCTCCCACTTGTTGTATACATTGCATAGGGTCAATCCGTAGCCACACAAAATGAACAAGGGAACAATCCCTCCCGGCACATCCACCATCATGGATCAAAATACACTAAGTGCTCCATCCTGGTACCCACAACAAAATCAAAGTATCCAGCATCTCGAACATGAATGATCTCACCTCCTATTATGCCACTACCACTGGACATACATAGAAGCCATCCAAAGAGAAAACCACCCAACCTGTTGCATTAGAAGATCATAAAATCCTGTACCAACTGAAATTTCAAGCACAAAAAACTTGATCCAAAGGTAATCACATATATCCATAGTTGTCAAAATATCCATAGCTGAAATAGCACCCACAGCAAGGTGCCAAACCCATCCAACTATCCATACCTCAAAGGTATAACAAGTGAATCTTATATCACCGACATATCCAATTTGCAACCTGCAATCATAAGCCTCAAGAGCAATACCTGCCACATATATACCAAGAAGCTCCCACTGCAAAAGATAATGTCAAATCTATAACCAATCCACTCACAACATCTCAAAGAAGTGAATCCATGTAGTATCAAGGACATCCACAATACATAATCCAATATCCTGCAAGAACAACTCTCATAACAAGTCTCCAATGCTCTCCCAAGTTCACCATAACCAACAGAGGAAAGAGATAAAAGAATAACCATGTCATCTCTCACATGACATACATGAGCACAAACCAGTGATCACAATCTTCAACCAATCTCAAATCCAATGTAGGAAAAAACTGAACATCCAAGAAAATAACCAAGACCAGAGAAACCATGCAAATCATAACTTGTATCATGTCCTTCTACACACACCTCTAGATGTAAACTGTGCAAGTATGATCTCCTCCATAAAACCCCAACAAGAAGCCTCAACAACACCCAAACCATACCATATAACTAATCATGGATGTAAGCCTCTCAAGTAGATCAAACTCAATAAACCCATTCCTAAACCAAGGAATAACCATTCCTAATCCAAGGAATATGCCCAATATAAAACCATCTCCCAAATTCAACCAGCATAACAACATATGCACATGGAGATAACCAATGCTAAATCATCTTTCAAATGAACCCTCCAAAACTAACTCATGTACCATAGCTCAAGATCCATATCCATAAAAGACAAGCATAAATATAATGCAACTAAGAGAAACAATAGGCTATACCTCTCAAGTAGCAAACCACCGAGTAGACCAAGAGTGGGGAATGAGAATGCTCATCAAGATACCCAAGTCTCCAACCAAGACTCATATAAGAACAATATCCTCTCAAGTCCATATCAGGTGACTGCCCCTCGGACTTCCTGCTGAAACCATCAACTGTCCTAACAAATACTTCTCTAATCCAAGAGAAATCAGCATCACCACCGTCTCTAAGTATCCATGAGCACCTGTAACCAATCAATCCATGCCAACTCCAAATGCAACATAGCAATATCATGAAGTATCCAGCTTATGATCAGTGTACTCAATACCAAGAAACTAAACCAAGATCAATGTCAAAGTTCCAACCATGGCCTCAGGAACATAAACATGACAACATGATCTTACCATCTCAACTAAAAGAGATAACATGCTCCATACGAACACACCATAATATGTCACAACTCTAAACACTTATCAAGAGTATACCATGACATAATAATGAAACCATCCTCACACCAAGGATAACATGCCAAATAAAAGCATAAACCACACCTTTGCCAAGAACCCTGTGAGTCCTCAAGATGCAACCATCTCCACACACCATGAAGAAAACCATCTCCACATACCAAGAAGAACCATCTCCACATACCATGAAGATAACCAAGAACTCCATGAGTCCTTAAGATCTAACCATCTTCACACACCATGAAGATAACAAGTGCACCATGCAAATGTCAAAGACGCTTCTACACTAACAGGATCTAAGACAAACCTCCAACATCTGCAAACACTCAATAAATATATCAATGCCAACAACTCCCACTCAATCGTGGTACCAAGTCACCTATGGCATCATAAAATCCATCCTCTCCAAACCAAGAAGATATAAACCAAACCAGGAACTAATCCTGCACTGTCACCCCATCACTGTCACAAGCTCCCACTAAACCGTGTATCCAAGCTATCCATGACATAATGATGAGAAAACCATCTTTGTAACCATGAGAATCAACCAAGGCATCAAACCATCAAAGAACTCAAAGTGCACATCATGAGCTCCTCAAAAGAAACCAAATAACCATGATCCTCAACCAAGAAGATATACCACCATAACTGAATCAAAAATCCAAGCTAATGAACATCAAAGATGTACCTGTATAACCAATCATGTCATGCCACAATCCATGACACCATGATCACATCCATGAACTGAGCATTTGGCTCTCAAAGTGTCCAACCTGTCAACATAAAATAGTCAACCATAATCCTCCACCATGACTATACCTGGTAACAACATCTCATCCCTTCTACATGAAGAAAATAGTAAATCATGTGACTTAGGGCATAGACAACCCAAATCCAAGCCACCAATCTGAATAAGCATCAATAATGAAAGATCAATGGGCAAAGACAACCCATAACCAAGTTATAAATGCAATCTGTAAGTATAGACCGCTTACAACACTGCACAACTTGTAGACCCAACAAGTCATCATGAGACCAATCTGAAATATGAACTGAGTATACAATGACATCAAAACTTAAATCTCCAATGCCATAAACTCACAATGTTACCATAGTCAAAATATACTTATAAACTATTCAGATCAATATATCAATAAATAAATCATGCCAAACCTACCAAATTTGAATCAATGTGTAGAGCTCTCCAAGAGCTTTCCGTTGACTACTCGAAGTCCAAAATTTGACTCCGTATGCTCAAGTTATGCCCTAATCCGTGCTCAAAATAAAAAACATCTGACTTTAGGGCTCTTAAAACCTATCAAAATTTCAAAATTACAAAACCAAACTTACACGATCTTTTAGTGCTCTAAATTAGCTTTCCAACGCCTATAAGAACTCTAAAATCCGATATTCTGAGAGAAAGTTATGGCCGTTTTACTAAGATAGTCTTTTTACCATTTTCAGTACGATTTTTCATTTTTTATTTTTTTCAGTGACAAAAATTCTGACAAGATTAAATTTGACGGCCATCATGGGCTGAAACTAAAAAAACTCTTTCATTTCCTCTTAACATGGCCAAACTAGGACATATTATATATCAAAATTTATGGAAATGTCGACCCGGATCCAATGGTGAGGTCTATTTTTACCCAGGAGGTCATTTCTACAAGCTAACCCCCCAAAACCCTCATTTAAATGAAACATCTGAAAAAATATTTTTGTCCAACAATTTCAAATGCCCAAATCTTTTAAGATCCCATCATAACAGCAAATCCAAAACCCTCAGATCTGCAATAAATTATTCATATATCTTGCCCTTTCTTTTATATCCTCTCATGCATTCCCATGGATTCAATCTAGGGTTACAAAAAATAAAACCATAGCTCTGATACCACTTGTAAGGAAACTTGGCAATAAAGAATATAACTGTTTCCACATAACCCATAATAAATCTACAATAAACATGGAATTAAAATCCACATGCAAGAGAATAGACAACATACCCATAACATGTGACACAAGATATACCCTGGGAAACCCTCATTGAGGGAAAAACCCAGCCTCCAAAAGCATCCATCACCACGTATTATTCAGCAAAAATACCATTGCCATACAACCATGAAAGCCTTCATGGCCATAGCCACAACCGAGCAAACTATGTGAATAAGCATGAATCCACACATCCCATGCCATGCTTTCAACCTTCACAAATGCTCCCTTGGCTAACCTATCAAGCTTTGTCCCGCTCGACTCTTGCCTTTTGTCTTCTCCTTGTCACTCTCTCTCTCTCTCTACAACAACTACCCTTGTGGCTGCTTATATAGTAGCAAGTCCCACAAAAACAAAAACCACTAAGTGGTATTACATAAACCATGTGCTACCTAACCCACTGACCCTACATTTAATATTGGGCATTTAATTCTTTTCCCCAATATTAAATAATTACATGAAATATTTTCACAATGTTACAATACAACTCATCAAGAATATTCCATGGGAATCTTTACATGTTGCACGTCCATCTAGGCACAACATTACATAATAAAATAAAATAATAAAATAACAATATTATGCAATGTGTGCAACACCCATTATCTCAACAAAACTAATCATGTGATGTCACATATGTTGTTCAATTATGGATATTTCTTTTGGAGGACCATCATTCTCACTTTGTTTCTTAGTTGTAAAACTTGTTGATGTGATAATGAAACCTTAGTTATAAGTAAGAACCTATTAGGAAACTGTTATTAAAAAATGGAAGTGATTTGAATTTTTCAAGTAAAATTTTGAGAAGGGAAATGTTAGGGTGCACAACTAATCACTCATCCCCCTATTTATGAAATATGAATTCCCTCCAAAATAAGTACTAGTATAATAAAAAAAAGTTAGGTTATCTAAAGTTCTTAATATTTTTCTATATTTTATTTGCTTTATTTTAAAATATTTTTTATAGTAATTTTTAGATCATTTGTTTATATCAATATTTAGAAAACAAAACTAGAGGGATTAACTATGAGGTGTAGTGGTAAGTTGGTTGTCTTGTTTCTAAGGCAACTAAGGTTCAAATCTTTATTTGGCTCAACACAAATATTAATGTTTGATTAGACCCACCTCGGCAAAAGTGAAGGTAAATGTTGAACGAAGCTGTGATTGGTGGTCATGTTGACTGATTTAACCATACTCTTGCTAGGTTGGAGTGCTTGTGGATCTATGTCACACCCATGTAGGATGTGTCAACTTGTGTCATGCATTATGGGTATGGTGTTCGTACTGGGCTTTCGTACTCACAAAGTTTGGGTCTATCACCAGGTTGTGTTACATTTGAGGGGGCTAAACACATTTTAGAGATGAGGTCCCCTATTGTGGTCTCATTGGCTCATTGTTCCAATTAAAAGTGATAAGAGATTTGGCCCCTCTTGCTATTTAACTATTTTAAAAAATTGCTAATAGTTTTTATTGTAAAAAATGTTTGGAATGTAATTAATATTTTTTTCTAAACCATAGTTATAATAAGTTTTTGTTGAAGCTTATAACTATCCAATAGAATTTTAATTGTGGGCTTGTACTTTTATGTCAAACATTCACATTATAAAACTACCCAAAAAATCATAAACAACTTTTCCCAAACCATGAAACCACTTATGGAAAACCTCTTTATGATGAAGCTATCCATTGATCTGCTTTAATTGTGCTTTATCTAATAATCAAACTTTGAAAATGTATACATATGTTGCATGCATACATGTGTGTATGTATATGTATATGTGTATTGCTGGCAAGTAGGCACTTATGAATGCATAGATGTTGTCATTTATGGAAATTGTTTACCATATAGGGTAAAGACACTTAACACATGTAGTATAGCATGATACAACACAATATAGATACTTTATTCATGTATATGCACTCAATGTTTACAATCTGAATACAATGATTGCAATGATGATCCAAATTCCATCTCGAATAGTGTACATATATCTTCCTGAAGGGGTGACTCAAGTGTCACGTGCCTATTTGGATACTATTCTACCCGTTGACTACACCATAGATTTTACCGACAACATCATCCCTCCAAAAGAATCTCTAGACAATAATACAACAAAACTCAAAATAAACCAAGTACATCAAAGCATAAATACTAAACAGAGGGATGCATCCCTAGCATAGTGGTTGTCCATGCCCTCAACTCATTTAGCTCCACCCGTAGCTTGTAGACTTGCTCTTTCCTAATCTTCAGTTCTACTTTTGCCTCCATCTAAAGCTCTAAAGTTGACTGCATCATCTCTATAATTTCTCCTAACTCTTTCTCCTTTCCTGCTGCCACTTGTTCCTTTTTTGCTGCCAACTTTTGTAGCTGACTATGTCTGTCTAACAGGGTTGTCCTCTCAGATTCTCACACTACCCTCTCAGATCCCAAGCTGCCCTCTTTGAGGCTAACTTGGCAGCTAACTCCTCCTGAGCTCTCTTAGCTACTACTTGATTTGCCTAGTTCCTTTGAAGAGTGTAATACACCTCCCTATATAACTTCACTATCTCATGTGTCAAAGCCTTTACTCAGCTCTCCATACCAAGATCTTTCATTGTGGCTCAGTCTTGTTGCATCTCTACAGTCTCCACATTTGACCATCCCTACTCCTCAAAATAGATTGTAAAGGCAGCTGGGCATCCTAATCTCATAAAATATATGACTCCCTCCAGCTTTTTCACTACTAAATCCAATGCTTAAGTCTCTCTCAAAGCTAACACCTGGTGAGCTCGAGTCGCTAGAGCTACTACATCAGCAAGAAATGCCTCTCTCATCCCTATCTCCCATACTACTAGATGTTCCTGTTGCACACCTATAGCCCTCTCTATTGCTTCCACCATACACTCAATAGTGCTATGTAGTACTCTCGTAGCCTATGTCTACCCAACTTCCTATGTCTATAATGGGTTCCCCTCTGGAACTACTTCCCATGTGGGTGTGGCAAGTACGTCACTTGAGGTGTCAGGGTTCGGTGGAACTACGTACTTAGGTAAGCACTCAGCTTCTGGGTTTGACTCTCTATCTCACTCAAGTGATGCTAGTAGTGTCATATCCACCATAACCACTAGATCCAATTGGACACTCGATGCCCCTAACTCCTCACCTATTGGTACCTCCATTGCCCCTATCTCTATGCCTATCTTTGTATTAGGTACCAATGTATCATCTCTCGTCTCTAGTAAAGTCTCACAAGTTGGCTCCATCATTACCTCTAGAGTGGCTATTTCCATTGGTGGTAGATGTGCCTCTGCTACTGCCTCCAGAATAGCTCGTGTCTCTATGGTGGGTTGCGTCATAGTTGAAACCGGTGTCATCACCACTAGCTATCTGAATTGACCAAACCCTATAATGCCATGTATGCCCATAGGAGCCAAGTGTGTTGTAGCTAAAAGTCTAGGCTAAAAAAATCTCACTGTCGTAGCTGTGATCACCTCTACCTCCTAGTCCTCTTCCTCTTCTCCCTTAGTCTCACTCTCTTCTAAAGACATCTCCTCTCGACCACTATCTATGTTTCCACCATCTAGCCTCGGTCATTTCTGTCTCATGGTTTTGGTGCTAAGTGTATCCAAATGCCTCCACTACATAATAGGTGGTTCGCCAAGCACAAGTGGTCCTGGTTTGGCCTCTAGTGCATCATTGGGGATCATCTGCATTGTTGCATCCAAGAATAGATGGATAGCATAATGCGGCATATAGAATGTCTTGTGTTGCAATGTCATAAATTTTGACATCCGTTCAACCAACAATGTTGCCCAGTCGTATACCCTATCATGCAAAATCTTGTTCATCATTTCTACATGTGGGAATGAAATATCTGAAGCATGGCTAGAACTTGTGAGGTAGCTCTTCACAATGTCCATCAAACAATTCCAGTGTCCTTCCTGAATATTATATTTCTTCAACCCTCTACCCTTTGATGATTTTGAAAGAGCCTCCTGTTTTGCCTACGATAGGTCTCCACATGTGAGTTGTATCAACTGCATCTTCACTTCTAAGCTTATCATTTATGGCTTACTTTCTATTTTCCTTCTGCCTTGAGCATGTACAGGTATCCCAAATACCCATGTGAAGTCAACTAGTTTGAATGACACTACTAAATTGCAACCAAGATATTCAAATGTACTGGTTTCAGAGAACCTATCATAAATTTCTATCATTATGCATAACAACCCTTCATAGTCTCTAATACAAAATACTAGCATTTGTACCACCCATTCTACCTATGCTTTTTGGATACTAGTCTTCACCTGGTGGTTGTCTGGAGTCTCCTACCACCACTTCCAGCATTTTGCACCATTTAACCCTTCGAATGTAACACTTTGTATTGTAGGAAAATTTGTTGGCTATTTTGATTGCTTTACTTTCTTCTTACTTGAACCTGCACTTGTCCCTCTTGCTACACAGATTCTGGATGGCAATGTCTTCACATTCTTGTTCATGGTTGTGCCTTTGTCTAGTTTCTTTTTCCAAGCCCTTTTTCTAGCTCACTGCATAATTGTCACTTCTTTGTCATTTTGCTAAGTAAATCACAAACCATTAGGTCAGTTGCTTCCCCATACAAACTTGGTACAAAATTTCTCTCCTACCTTAGCATTCATATGGATTCGTACGACCCTCCTTCAAAGATCTGTAAATGGCTTTTTCCTTTCCCACCCTCTTTGCTATATAGTTTATGGGGAATATGACTCCTCCCATGATTGTCTTAGCCATATAGTAATGTGGCTCCCTATTTTGGTGTACAAGAATGGCTCCTTAATTCTTTATTTTATGCCTTGGCTGTATGCTCCTTACTTTCTCCCCCCCTTTTTTTCCTTCTGATTCCTTCTTTATGGTTGTACAATGCTTGCAACTTTTATTACTGTTTTGGCCATATGACATTTCTCCACAACTGTACAATTTAACCTTTACTCTCACCCAAGTCATTCGTACACACATCCGTATGGTAGTTTATTTCTTTGTCTGGATCACACGTACAAACTTCTCTTCATTGTTGTCTTTCATCATATGGTGTACGGATCTTGTTCTGTTTTCTTTACTCTCCTTTTGTTGTATGATCCTCACTTTTCATTCCCTATCTTTTACCATACGCTGTACGTATAGTTCTTTCTCTGGCACCTTCTTCTGTTCACCATACAAGCTTACCTTCATATGATTGCCTCACCACAAGCCGTATGTCCTTTATTTGTATCTCCACTCCTTTTCTTCATGTGCCACAAGATTCAATTGTTCTTTTCTAGCCATATGCTATTATTTACTAGCTATACAATCCATAGGATTCAATTGTTTTCCCTTAGCCATACAGTCTTTCTTTAAAATGTGTAGGCTACCTAGTCGTATAGTCTTCAATTTCTCTTTCCTTACGTTGCATGGTACAAAATTTTACAGCTATATCCCTTTTCTAACCATGTGATGGCTTCTATATGCAAGCATCTTTAAGTTTGTACAAGAGGCCATACGACATATCGTATGGTGTGGTCTTTCCCTTAATTGTCTTAATTTAACACTCACATTCAAAATTCATTGCTTCTGTTTTAATACTCTGATCTTTTATTATTTAAAAACTATGTTCAACTCTATATTTTACTTACTTATTTTACATATATACATTATTAACTGTAGCTTTTCTTTCAATTCTTTGTTAGTAGGGAAGAGTTTCTCTTATGATATATTTTTAGCTTTGACCCATTCATTGCATCTATTATTTCTTTCCTGTCCAGTGTCCATAACTTGGTTGTCCTGTTATTGCCAACTTTGTGTATCTTGTATGGTCAAACCCATTTAACTTTGAACTTTCCTGGTCTAATTTCATTTCATTCATTATACTTTAATACTAATTGGTCTGGTTGGAACTTATTTAATTTTAAGTGTTTATCATGCTATGCCTTCCACCCATTTTGTGTAACTTTGATGGCCCATTGTGCCTGCAGCCATCGCTCATCAAATTTGTTCAAATTGTATAATCTCTCCCTTAAGCTTTCCATGTCGCCCAACTTTTTCTCAATTGTTATCCTCAAACTCGGTACCATGAATTCTATCGGTACCACTACCTCCTGTCTGTACATAAGCTAAAACGAGGTATGTCCTATAGTTACTTTATATGAAGTATAGTATGCCCACAAAGCTGATGGTAACTTTTCTTCCCAATCTTCTCCCTCAAATGCACAAGATTTATAAATCACTCTGACCAGGATCTTGTTTGTTGCTTCAGCTTGTTTGTTGGCTCTCGAATAGTATGAGCTCGACAATGAATGATATATCTTAAATTCAATAGTGAGTTGTCAAATAACATGGTTAACAAAGTGTCCTCCTCGATCACTTGTCAATTGTAGTGGGATCCCATACCTAGTAATAATTTGCTCATAAATAAATCTCGTTGTGCTTACTATCGAGTTATCTGGTAGTGCATGTGCCTCCATCCATTTAGTCAGGTACTCCATCACTACCATAATGTATCGACACCTTCTAGTTTTGCTCACCTTTAGAGGTCTGATGAAGTCCAATCCCCATCTTTCAAAGAGTTCCTGTGTGTGCAAGGGGTTCAGAGGCATGAAGTCACTCTTTAATGGGTTCTCGGCTTGCTAACATGTGTCACATGCAACGACCCACTCCTTGGCATCATTGTATACAGTTGGCCACCATTTTTGTACCAAAAGTATCTTCCACACAATTGTGTCTGGCCCCATGTGTCCTCTTGTCTGTCCTTCATGTGCTTCCTTTAGTACCTTTGGAATTTCCTCCTATAGGACACACTGCCTTAGAATTTGATCAGGTCCCATTTTGTATAATAGCCCATTGATTAACTAAAATGGTCAGCTCCTCAACACCAGTTTCCTTCTCTCATTTGGTGGCATGTCACTCATAAACTATCCTATTGATAGATATTCTCCAATACGTGCATACCAGGCTAGTAGTACTATAACATGAAATAGTTGTGCATCTAGAAAATCATCATTAATTCCCTTAGGTGGCTCCCCTAATTTTATTCTTGACAGATGATTTGCACTTACATGACTTTTCCCTATCCATACCACGATCTTAAATGTGAACTCTTGTAATAATAGCAACCATTGAATTATTCTTCCTTGAATAATCAACTTATTTACCAAGTATAGAAGTGCCTGATGATCTACGTAGAATACGAATGGTGTGACCAAGAAGTAATGTCTAAAATTCTGCACTGCGTACACCATCCCTAATGCCTTTTGCTTTGTTGTACTATAGTTTTTCTCTGCCTTTAATAACAATCTACTTGTAGAATATACTAGATGGTCCAATCTATGGTCACCAATTTGCACCAATGTTGCTCCAATGGCATAATTTAATGCATCTACATGAACATGAAATTCTTTGCCCTAATTCAGATAGGCCAAAATTGGAGCCATGGCCAATCTTGTTTTTAGTCCCTCAAGAGCTTCATTTTGTTTAGCTTCCCATCTATAAGGTTCACCCTTGCAGGTGAGTTTGTCTAGTGGGTAAGAAACTTTTGCAAAGTTTTTAATAAATCTCTAGTAATAACTGATGTGCCCTAAAAATGACTTTACTTCCAATACATCCATCTAAGTTGGCATCTCCAAGATTACGCAGACCTTGTCAATATCCATCTTGAATCCTTCTTTAAAAACTATGTGTCCAAGTAGCTTTCTCTATGGCACCATGAACCTACACTTCTTTGGGTTCAATGCCAATCTTGCTCATTTGTACCTCTCCATGCATTCTCTAAGTGTCATTGTGAAATGTCCCTTTCTCTAATTTTATATGATATTTCAATCCTTGAATCAGATCTTTAAAATCAAACAACCAATATTTCAAAGATCCACCAATTTCTCAATAAACCCCAAATCAGGTATGCCAGAAATACTACCAAAAGCTTCACAGCTTCACCTATTATTAATAAATTTGAAAGTGGAAATTTTTACAGAAATTTGAGCAATATAAAAGCCTATAAAATGATATTTCTAGATCTTTATAACATGCACACAATAGCTCCCAAATGGAGGACAAAACAGTGCTCATTGGGCTCTCGAAAATAACACAAAATAGCCCGGAATCACCACAAAAACTTAATAATCTATCACAGAAGTATAATCATATTCAAATACATATATTCAGCTCTATTTTAACACTTTAAAGTTTGATATACAGCAGCAACCCAAATTGATATGAAATACTCAACCAGAAATACCAAACTCTTATAAAAAACACACCTGAAAACCCACAAATCTGCATTGTTCAGCACAAAGGAAAACTCTGCATGAGCATGCACATGGAATGGCTTCAAACTCCCAGCCTTAGCCTTTCTAGAAACCTGCAAACTCCCGTTCTTGGGTCTCCTTCTCCACAGGTTTGGCAGCCTTTGAAGAATAACAAAGAAATGAGCAAAAATCAAGTTCTGGAATGAGCCCAAAATGCCTCCAAACTCCTTAAAAGAGGGTATAACCCTAACTCACATCCAAGAGGGGTTAATAAAACATATTTTAATAATAATTTTCATTTATTAGTCCATTAGCTTCCAAAGATTATCCCCTTTTTTTGAAACTTTACCTTTTTGGGCCTGCCTGCCTTAGAAAATATTATTATTTTTAATTATTTGAAAAGGGGACATGACAAGTCCTCCCCTTCCAAATATTTCTTGTCCTCAAGAAATGGCTGAAAAATAAACCAATCAATCCACCTGGATCCCAAATGTAGTCATGAACTATGCTATTGTCAATTAACATAGGCTCCTGCAATATCCTTTGCAATATAACCAAGAGGAATCCATAATCAAACTGACAATTACTGCTCAACCAAACTCCAAAGTCACAACTTCCATAGTCAGAAACCCACGAGAAACAAACTTTTAGAACATCAAAACCCAAGTAAAGTGGACAAATCAAACTGCCATCATAGTAAATACCATCAACGCATTCCACTAGCCTATATGGAATGTACAATCCAACTCTGCAACAATGGTGAATGCTCCCGAATGAAACTGTACCAAGTATGGAGAATCCACACACTGTACAACTCCTGCAATCAACACAACTCTGTAGATCACTGACCACTGTCTCATAACCATAACTCCCATGCACCCCTGATGGTGAAAATCCATCACAAGATAAACATCAAGAATTGGAACCCAAACCAAATTTTCCTGCCATCAACTCCTCAACACAAGGATCAAATTCTAACTGATGTACATACTTTGCAATATAATGTTGATAAAAAAAACCAACCTTAGTCAACAGCTCACCATGAACAAGTGATACAACCCACTGTGATTGATCACCAGCTAAGTCAGGAGATGTCATAGCCAAAGGAGTATAATCAATAACAACACCCGTTGAAGCATCACTCTAAAACTCCTACTCTAAGTCACGTATTATCAAGTTGTCAACTGCAGAACCTATCGCCATGTTGTGCCCATCACAACTCTCATCTCGAGGCGTCAAACTATCCCATAATTGATGATAAGCACTAGGAACCAAAGTACATCTCTGTATCATCATCTCATCAACATGGTCATCAAAGGTAAATTGATGAGCATACCTCACAATGTAATGATGATAGAATGCGCCAATCTTAGTTAGTGGCTCAGACTGCAATCTAGATGTAACTAACTACAATCGATCACTAACCAAGTTGGAACTGACTACTACCTCTAAAGACATCGCCAAGGGAGTAGTATTACTAGCAAGAACCATGCCAACTGTCGGCTCACCAACATCACACATGGTCTTTGATACAACATCTCTAGTCTTTGTGCCATTAGTGCTAGAGGTCACCACCATGTCAGGCATACCACAACAATCTGCTATAGCACCCAACTCAACTAAACCTGACTCTAGTGGGGATGAACCTGATATGCCAATGTTAGTATCAAGGATGGATGCATCCCCATCTCCACTATCTTTGACAATCTCGACCATGGACATCCTCGGATCATCAGACACCATAGCTTGTGATTGTACATAATCTAGTAAAGACTGTAGTTTCTCTAACTCCATGGTCACCTTAGCCAAATGAAGTTGTGACTCCTTGAAAGCCAACTGTGTACTCTCAAGAATCTCAGAAGTCACCTCAAGATTCTCAGTAAGCTCACTCACCTCATCTTCCTTGGCCAACAATGCATCATATGCTGTATTGCCCCACTCCATAAGATAATCTCTGTTGGCTACCAACTGCATATAATCCTATCTCAGAATTTGGATAGCCTCTCATAAAGAGTGGAACTCTATCAAGGAAAGATAACTGCCTCCCTACTCATCACTAGTGGGAGAACCCCATCCATAAACTGCTAACAATTGACGAGCAACATCGAAATGTTGGCAAATGATAGCAATGTCTCACTCACTAACTCTCAACTAATTAGACACATGATGGCACTGGCTTGACTATCTCCTACAAACCTCCTCTGATGCACTGTCTAAAGGAGTATCCTCAAAGTTACTAGTCTCTAGAGTATTACCATCCATATCATGTGAATCAACTCTAAAGCTCATATCAACATACAGAGTATCAAAAACTATAGCACTGCTGTCCAACTCCTTTTTACCCAAGGAAACTAACTCTTCAAAATTGCCCATTGCATCCTCCTGGATGTCATCAATGCCAATATGATCCTGGGACTCATCTGTACACACTGCCAAATATGAAAGATCATCAACACATTCCAGCAAGTATGGCCGATTGGATATATGAACAAAGCCCAACATCGATGTATAAAAACTAATACCAACATCGGATAAGCTGCTAGCACAAGAAAAGAAAACACCGTGCAATCTGCTAATCAAATCCATGATAGCACCCAAACAAACACTGCTACCAAAAAGTGTTAAAGATATCCAGTCAACTGAATCCCAAATGCTAATATAACAATCTCGAGTCCATATCTATAAACTAGAATCAACCGGTAACTCAAGAAAAATCCTCACTTGAGTAATATGACCAATACCAACTAACTCCACATACCTGTCATGATGAGATAATGAAGTCATAATACTATCTTTGTTCACTTTCAGCTGGCTGGACAAATCGTGTGAAGTACTACCAGCCTCAACCTCATGTGACGAAGAACCTAACTATGCTTGGTACTCTTTCTCAGCAAAGTCATGAATGCTCAATGTCTGCTCATCTCTACCAGGTATCTCACCATCATGCACAACAACATCCTCATAATCATCATCAGAACCCACTATGCTGTAGTCACTACCTGTTGTAACTACACCATCCTGAATACTTGTGACATCACCCTTTGACAACCTATATACAATTGTCTCAATTTGAGTATCAATTTGACCATTACTATCAATTTGCATAATATCCTTTCTCACTACCTCCTATGGCGGAGTAGAATCTGAGACCTCAACCTGGCTATAAGCTAGTTTCTCAAACTCCTCATGCAAGTTCTTGGTAATTGTGTCATCTGCCCTGTGAGAAAATCTGCCAAATAGAAATCCAATCAACTTATCCACCTTATCTGGGTCAGACAACATGTCATTCATTATACGATGGTTCTCAACCAACTATTCAAACATGTCATGGCTTATTTTCCTTAGTTTATCTCGAATGTCTAAATAACCATCCTTTCTACTGTTCTGACTCTAGATATCAATTGTCCAAGATCGTGTCCTCTCAAACTCTGTACTATACCTGTCCATTCTGGATAGAGTAGAGTGTAACCCCAATAGATTATAACTTCTTTAAACACCAAGAACTAACATGAAATTGATTAGAAGTAGCATGCAACCATAGATTTTGACATGTAGCTGATTAGAAGCAACACGCAACCACCAAATTCACCAAGAACTAACATGCAAATGATTATAAGTAGCATGCAACCATATATTTTGACATGCAACTGATTAGAAGCAACATGCAACCACCAAATTTGCTAAGAACTAACATGCAAATGATTAGAAGTAGCATGCAACCATAAATTTTGACATGCAAGATTTGGGTAGTTGTCAAAACTGACATGCAAACTTCTATTAACCCTCAGGTTGGCAAGATCACAGCTCTGATACCACTGAAATGTTCCTTTCTCTAATTTTATATTATATGTCAATCTTCAAATCAGATCTTTAAAATCAAACAACCAATATTTCAAAGATCCACCAATTTCTCAATAAACCCCAAATCCGGTATGCCAAAAATAGTACCAAAAGCTTCACAGCTTCACCTATTATTAATAAATCTAAAAGTGGACATTTTTATAGAAATTCGAGCAGCATAATAGCCTATGAAATGATATTTCTAGATCTATATAAAATGGACACAATATCTCTCAAATGGAGGACAAAACAATGCTCATCGGGCTCCCGAAAATAGCACAAAATAGCCCGGAACCACCACAAAAATTTAATAATCTATCACAGAAGTATAATAATATCCAAATAAATATATTCAGCTCTATTTTAACACTTTAAATTCTGATATACAGCAGAAAACCAAACTGATATGAAATACTCAACCAGAAACACCAAACTCTTACAAAAAACACACCCGAAAACCCACAAATCTGCACTGTTCAGCATAAAGGCAAACTCTGCATGAGCATGCACATGGAATGGCTTCAAACTCTCATCCTTAGCCTTCCTAAAAACCTACAAACTCTCATTATTGGGTCTCCTTCTCCACAGGTTTGGCAGCCTCTGAAGAATAACAAAGAAATGAGCAAAAATCAAGTTTTGGAATGAGCTCAAAATGCCTCCAAACTCCTTAAAAGAGGGTATAACCCTAACTCACATCCAAGAGGGGTTAATAAAACATATTTTAATAATAATTTTCATTTATTAGTCCATTAGCTTCCAAAGATTATCCCCTTTTTTTGAAACCTCACCTTTTTGGGTTTACCTGCCTTAGAAAAGATTATTATTTTTAATTATTTGAAAAGGGGACATGACACATTGTGTGTTTGTTCTTAGTGCTGGAAATTGACTAGTCATCTAGGAATGATTTAAAACTTCCAACAGACATTTTATCAAATATGTGTAAGATAATCCTTTAGAATGTCTTTGGGGCATTGCACAATTTGAACGACATCCTATTGTATTCATATAACCCATCTTCCACAATGAATGCCATTTTTGATTTGTCCTCCTCAACGATGGATATCTAATTGTGCCTCAAGAATCTATCCATGAATGAATAAATCTCATTCCCCACTACTTCCTCAAAGATACTATCCGTAAATGGTATAAAAAATAGGTCTTTAATTGTTACCATATTTAGACATTAGAAGTCCACACATATTCTTATTTGTGTTGTGTCCTTTTTCAAGCTTTTTTGCACTTTAAAAATGGTTCCTATCTCTAGCATCCTATCAATTTCTTTTTTGACCCATGCCACATAGTTCTTATTCATTTGGTACGGTCGCTTCCATATGGGTACTGCACCTTTGATCAATGGTATCCAGTGGACACATAGCTCTGGTGGCACTCCTTTTAAGTCTTTATATGTCCAAGAAAAAACATCCTTATACTCCATGAATATTTTGAATGTTGCTGCCTTCAACACTGGGTTCCAATCATCTCTTACAAGAATATTTTTTGGATTTTCCTCGTCACCCATTCATTGTTTTCACCGTAGGCTTTTCATATTTCATCAGTTTATCTTCACTAAATGTATGGGCCAGTGTTTCATCCACCTACACTTCTCCCTCCTTTAGTTCACTATACTCCTTTGAGAAATCATTTCTTCCTTTTTCTTCCTCAACACCCAACATGTTGCAGCTCGAGAAGAGCTCATAATCTTCCATCTTTCAATGTAGCAGTCTATTCACTAAATCTAGGTCGTCATCAGTCGACCCTCCTAATCTCAATACCCCTTCTTCATCTGGTTCCATCCTCTTTTTTCCTTTGTCATCACTCTCGCCTTCACTTTATGAGTCTAACAATGCTGCCTCCTTCCCTACGATTTGTGTATGTAAATCAATTATGAATCTCCTACCTCCTTGCTCCATGGATAGGGTGTTCCATTTCCAATCATGTTTTACCTTTGCTTGCACCAACCATCCCCATCCAAGGATGGCATCATACCCTCTTCTCTTTAGTGGGATGACCATAAAATTCAGTAAAAATGGTTGTGTCCCAATTGTTACCGGCTATGCCATCAAGGTTCCCAATGGTTTTATCCCATGTTGATCTATAATGAGTAATTGGAAAGTAGGTGGCCACAGTGTAGGTTTTCCTAGCTTCTTCCAAATATCTTCTAGTAGCACGTTCACACCCAATCCTCCATCTACAATTCTATCCATTAGCACAATACCTAGAATGCCCATATCCACTACTATTCGGTGTCTTCTTGTTGTAAGTGCCAGTAGCATCGAGTAAGCTGTTGTTGCTTCCTTACTATCCCTTGCTTCCTCCATCACTCTCGGGGGCTATGTCATATTCATAATAGTCATATGCAACTATGACATCATGAGAAGAAGGTCATTTAGTTTAATAGGTACTTCTATTTGCATTATCTGCCTCATCATGTTCTATTTCACTAAATTCCATTTCAAAGTTTCGAAAGTGTTTTTGATTTGTGAATTATTTTCTTTCATATGCTTTTCTATCTCTATTCATGCTTTCGATACCCTCTCCTTCTCTTCTTCTGCATCTAGGAATTTTGCCTTCTTCACTTGTTGTTGTGTGACTGCTAGTACCTTTGCATCACATGTTTCAATGCTTAATAGATTTACAACTTGCTCTAGACATTTTGAATCTTCATGGTCCCTTGGACCACACAATTTTCATAGTAGTTGTGGCATCTCCTTTGTAGTATAGTCCCTAGTGAAGTGGCCCCAAAGATTGCATGCCCGACATTATATCATCGGCCATCCACTCACATTGTACTATATTCAACTCTGGCCTTTGTTGTTACTGTTGTTTTTTCCACCCCTTTCGCATCTATTATTGTTGTGGTATCCCCTCGAAGTTGCATCGTTGCTAGTGTTATTGCTGTTGGACACTTCCTGCATTAGTAACACCTACTGGTGTCCTTTTGATTTCATGTTAAATGGGCACTCTTTTAAGGAATGTCTCGCCACCTGACAGATGTCACAAAACTATTTCTTCGAGCATGAGCCCTTCATATGGCCATCCTCTTTACAATCTGTGCACCACAGTTCTCCCTTCACTATGTTTAGATCTTTTTCAAAATTTTAAATTCTTTCATCATTCAAAGCATATCTTTCTGTAATGCTCAAACCTTCTTATTTGATTCCTCATCACTACTACTACTTTCAAAGGACGAATCGTCTAAATTTGAGGATTTATGGTTTTTCTTCTTAATTCTCTTTTGTTCACTTTCTAGATCCATTACCAAACTATATGAATCAGCATAAAATGGGGATGGTACAATCTTCATCTTCTTTTTTAGGGCCAATCATAGCCCCTCCACAAACCATCATTTTTTCAAACCATTCGTCAGTTGACTTTCCATCTTCCCAACTAGCTCTTTTAGTCATCAAGCATAGACCCAGACTATTTCATTCTTCTATTACTTAGTACTATATATCTCTACTACTATTTCATTATCGTCTTGAAGCAATCTAAACTTTGCAATGAACTCTTTTCTAACGTTCACCCATGTAGTCAATTTCTAAGGGTTGGCATCGAAAAAACAATTGATTGCCACACTCCATAGGGTTGTTGGGAACTGTCTGATCCAATCATCCTTGTCTGTCACACCATTTTCCATCCATATGGTTTTGCACATTTTGTAATGTCATATTGGATCTGCCCTACCATCACCATTAAACTTCAAAAAAAATTCTTTGGGACCTACCATCACTATTTTCTTTTGATTTTGAGGTACCTGTTGAGCACTTGTGCTATTCTAAGTACCCGCATTGTTCTACACATTTGTGCTACTTCGAATAATCGTCTTGCTTCACCAATAACTATAATGCTTGGTGAAAGGTCTTCTTCAAGTGAAGTTGTTTGATTCTCCACCTACATTTGTTCATTTGGTGTATCAGGAATAAAGAGTTCACTCCACACTCATTCTCCCTTAGCACTTCAAGTGATGCGAGTTGCTTCCCTTCTATTTAGACACTCTCCCCTAGATGTATATAGGTTAAGGAACTCCTCCTTTGTTCCTTCCACCAAATTTAATAATTTTTGAGTCTCCTCCAGTAATTTGTTGGCACTCCTTAGCCTACTAGGTGAGTGCACTCCCTCAGTCTATCCCTCTTCACCCCTTCGGTGCCCCTTGGCAGTTTGCTAAAGCTTTTGCCTGTGCTCTGGCTATTGTGCTAAAATTAAATTTTTTTGTGCTATACATAGTTCATCCTTGTATTTTACCTTGTTCCTATCCTTGTTAAGAAAATTCAACATTAATCTTCATAATATTCCTTTGTTCTAGATACATCTGAAAACAACACCAAATGTTTACCATACAGGGTAAAGACACTTAACACATGTAGTATAGCATGATACAACATAGAACACATACTTTATTCATATATGCACTCAATGTTTACAATCCAAATACAATGATTACAATGATGATCCAAAGTCCATCTCGAATGGTGTACATATATCTTCCTGAAGGGGTGACTTAAGCATCATGTGCCCATTTGGATACTATTCTACCCATCGGCTACACCATAGATTTTACCGACAACAGCAACAATATTAGAAAGTAAGTTTGCTTCAATTAATATTCAATTTCAGTTTTAATTTGATGAAAATATTTCCTAAGTATAATTTAGGAAGTCTATCACTAGAGGTATTTTTTTGATTGACAAGCTTCATTGGTTAAGTATTAATGGCCACAATTGTGGACATTGACAGTATGAAGTATGTATATGAAATCTTCATGATCATTGGAGTTAATATATCATTTGACATATGTTTTGGTTAGATAAAGTGAAGACAAGTCCATATTATAGAGTTTAGGATTAGAGGCAAAGATCATGCATTTTTGCCTAAGGAATTAAATCAGCTTGTCAATTTAACTACTTGGCAATGTAGGGATGGCATCCTAGACGTTATCTCTCAGCTAGAAACTTTTGGCAATAAGTCTTGGATTAGTGTTTACATGTTTTATCATCAAGAATGACTGGATAGAATAATTAGAAGGGTATATAGGAAGGAAATTTTGATGATGTGAAGTATTTTGTGTGTATGCACATGTTATGCAAAATTTATGTATGATGCTATAATGTTATTGTGATGGTTAGATGCAATGTATAGATAGAATTAGATGCAAGATATACAAAGGACTAATTAGATATGCCAAATCTCAGTATAGTCATTTTGGTATTGTATTTATTGTACTTGTTGTATAGATCTATATCTTTGTAAAAGTAGTGAGCTCTATTGTATTACAAATCCTAACATGGTTTAGACCTCTAACAAGGTATAGTCCACTAACAAGGGCTCATGTACTAAATGTATGTAAACGAATCCTAATAAGGTCAAAAATATCCTAATAGAGAACTTTTAGATTAGTGCATAATTGTGGGTACCATCCCAAGTACAATTTTCCCTTTGGTCAAAGGTTTCCCTGAAAACAAATCATGGTGTTATTGCTTTCTTGTTATTTTGTGATTTACTTTTTAATTTATTTGTTGGTGCTTTCTTATGGTTAATTTTGGAAGTAATTAGTTGGTGTAAAAGTGTTGTAACACTAGTTCACCCCCCCTAGTATTTTATATTCCTAATAATTGGTACTAGAGCCTAGTTATCTAGAAGGAGTTTAATAGCTTAAGGAAGATGCTAATTGATATTGATGATTTACAAATGAGCTTTGAGGCAATACTTGAAGACCTAGATCAAGAAAATGGAGAAACAGAAAGAGTAGGGATACAACTCAAGGATGCACAAGATTACCTTAAGAATCTCAAGGATCATATTGATGTTTCAAGGACAAAAAGAAAGGAGCTAGTCAAATAGATCAAGGAATAATATTTAATTGTAAAAATCAAGAAGAAAATACAAACACTCAAACAAGAACTTGAAGTCACATCACTTCATTTGGTTAAGGTATCAGATGAAAGAAAATCTCAAAAAGATAAACTTCAGAAAAATATGAAAGGTGAAGCTAGCGACTGAAAAGATTTGAATAATCATCTTACAAAGGTAAAATTTGAAATTGATGATTGAAAGCTTAAGTACAAGAAACTTGATAAATACACTAATATTGTGAAAGGTGAACTTGTTGAGACTAAGTTACATCTTGATAAGTTATATTCAAGTACTAAAAAAATTGATGAGCAACTAGTGAAGCATAAGATTAAGTGAGATATAATAGAGATTATATATTTGGAGGTGAATGTTCTTAGGAGCTAGAAGACATAATTGAGAAAGATCCTACACAAGATCTTAATCAGACAATAGGTTATATTAAGAAAAAAAAGAAATCATTCAAAGGAAGATGTTATAATTGCAACAACTATGGATACATGATGTGTTGGCCTAACTATTGTAGATTGGTCAATAATCAAACTGGTAGATGTAGTTAGTAAAGGTGTTTTCATTATTGACAACATTTATGAAGAAAATGAAACTAATAGTAAGGCATAACTAATAAGGAATGACAATGTGCAATCCTCACTCACACAAGTAGTCTGAGTCTGAGAAGATATGGGAGCCCAAGAAAGGTGATGATAAAGATGATCCACTTAGCCAAAGGATGCTAAGTGAAATCCATAAATGCAACAGGCAACTAAGTGGAAGAAACAATGGACAGATCAACAAGTAGATCCAACATAGACATCATGATGGACATCAAGCTAGAAATATATGACTGCCTAGCCATGAAAAGGGTATGAGTGCACTCAACATCACATTTAGTTGTGATGGGAATAGAGATGAAACATAACTAAAAGAATTTGAATTTGAATTATTCCCAACTAGAGCAAATCATCAAAGACACACGACACTTGTGACTCCTATACAAACACACTACATCTAACAAGAGTGGCACACTAATATAATGATAAGCCAAGCTAGTAGTAGGGGTGAATTCAGAGTCTGAGGTTTCTAAGTGAACTTAAAAGGGAAGTATAAAATAAGATCAAATGAGAAGGTAAAAGGTTCGATTTCCAAGTGATTAGCCACAGAGCCAGATAGAGCTAAGCTAAGAGGAATCTCAAAATAGAAAAAGAAAAGTGACAAGAGAGGTCATCTTTGAAGGGATGTAGTGCTAGGGAAACTTAAAATAAGCCTAAATGATAGGACAACATAAGAAGGTTATGTGCAAGAGCCAAAGGAGCTAAGCACATGAGTGATCAAAGTCTAAGGATTATTAAGCCAAGAGGAGGTAGAGCATAGGTGTTGTCTAGTCAAGAGATCCAATCAAATATCTACTCCAAGCTAAGTTAAGTAGCTAAATTGTTAGATCACTTTCTCATTGGTTACTTACCTTTGCAACAGTAAATCCTAATGAGGGTGGACCCTAGTGGGTTCTTTAAATAAATCCCTTAATAGAGTGACACATTAGCTTGTGTTACAAAGTCCTTTAACTAGGCTACTCTTAATAGGGAAAGATCTTAATAGGTCCTATTTAAATCCCTTAATAGGGTGGTACCTTATAGTTTCATTGTAATCTTTTAACATGGATAATATCTTGACTAAGCACACTTCAAAAGAGTACAAATTTGTGAGGATCGACTCACACACTGTGGTTTTTACCCTAGTGAGGTTTCCATGAGATAAATTTTGTATTATGTGTCGGTAGTTTAATGTGATATATTTTTTATCGGCCCTAACCAGTTGAGTTATAGTTGACACTAACTTGCAAATAGAAATAAAATGTGATTAAAATTAAAAAAAAGTTGACCACATTGGGTATATTGATTCATGCCCCCCTCCCTATCCCCATTCTCTCTATATACTAACCTACAGTTGGGACCAAAACTTGATATTAGAGCCTAGTTCCTCAAAAGAAGAGAGTTTAAAAACTTGAGGAAAAAGATCAAGATGTTCAAAAGAGAGGAACCAAAGTTTTGTAAGGAAAATTATAAGTCATGGTACAGAAAGATGTGTCTACATCTAAAGACTCTTGGAAATGCTTACTAGATGCATGTTGAGGTCAAATATGGCTAACCACAAGGTCATCTTACTCTAGAAGAGTTGAAAGAAAAGGAGATACAAATGGCCATAATGGATGCTCTAGCAAGCACCCTGTCATACTTTGAATACAAATCCATAGAGGAACTTGAGATTGCCTACAAAATGTGGGAGAAACTAAAGGTCATCCATGGAGGAGACAAGAATATTATGATGGTCAAAGATGAAAGCTTGGAAGGAAAATTTGATGACATGAGAATCCAGGAAGGTGAAGAGATTGAAGCTTATGGAAAAAGAGTAAAAGACATCATGCTAGCTATTAGAGCATGTGGTGGAGTAATCTTAGAAGATGAGTGCGTGACAGATGTTGAGAACCCTACTATCCAAATATTTCATAAGAGTGAAAGCTATTCAACATATGAAAATAATAGAAAAGATGGATGTATCACTCGATGTATTAATAGGCAAGTTCACTGCATTTGATCTTAGCAACTTCAACAATAGTTATCCACCCAGGGTTGAGACAACTTTCAAAGCTTTGGTTTCTCTAGCTACTACACTACAAGAGAAAGGAGAGCCAAGTACATGCAGACACAACAAGTAGCTAGAAAGTTTGCACACTAAAGAAACAAAACAAGAAGAGCTAGAAAATTTATCCACAAAAAGAATGATCCAAGCAAAAGGAAAGTACATAGGTGATCTCCCTTTCAGATGCTTCAATTGTAAAAAGGTAGGACATTATGCTATTAGATGTCCCAAACCTAGTGGAAAGGATAATTTTGACTCCATGACAAGACATATTGTCAATTAGTGAGAAAACACTTAATCATTTAAGAAGGTCAGTTAATACCACAACCAATCTTTCCTTCAGATAAAATGTTTTAGTGTAGCCAGAGTAACCAAGTATCCTAGTTCCCATTATTAACCGAGCACCATCATATTAGATAGGCATCATAGTATAAATTGAGTCAACAATGTGAATTGAGCTAGCAATGTTCATTGAGTGTTTAGTGTGAACCAATATCCAGTACAAACAAGGTGTGATCGAAGTGCATAGTATTACCCAAGCATCGAGTGTTACCTGAGTGCCAGAGAATCACCTGAGTTAACTGAATTACTTGAGCATCAACACATTACTTGAGTACATAGTTTGACCTAGGCATCAACATCAACCAACTTGGTAGTTGCAATATAATTATTGAAAAGAAACTTCTTATTTGAAGCCAACTTGGAATTAAAATATTGATTGGATAGCTATTGAGAAAGATGTAATGTTTTGTCAAATGAGACAAATATACATAAGTGGAAAAATGAATATAGAATACAAGAAAAAGATAGAGAAGATTAATTAACAGTCTACCAAGAAGTATAAAGGGAAAAGCAGAGACACATCTATCATAGTCAGGTGATTAAAATATTCAAAGGGTCTATATCATAAAATAAGTTGCAAAGAAGGATCATCCTACTGATTGCATCCTAATATGTGCATCAAGTAAATCCTTTAACAAGGTGGACCTAGTAGTCCTTTGTAAGATCTCCTAATAGAGTACATACTTCATTGCATTTTAAAGTCCTTTCACAAGGTGGACCTAATAGTCCTTCATACTCCTAATAGAGTAGATCACTAGAAGTGATCAATTGTAAGCCCTAACAAGCCAACTTTATTACTATAGTAGTAAAGCATTGTGGGTGTCATCCCAACCCTAGTTTTACCTTCTCCTTGGAGGGTTTCTAGGTTACCAAATATTCTTGATTTCTTTATTTTTTTACATTCATGCATGAAAAATTAATTAGACAATATAATAAAGAAAGGAAAAAAAAATCTAAGTGAAAAGATTAAGTGGTTCCTAATTCACCCCCTCTCATTCACCTATCTATTGTTACATTTCCAATAGAGACAAGTGACTGGAGAGAGATAAATATTTGGAAAGGCTCCAGCAAGAAGTGGTCAAAATAAAAATAAAAGAAACAATTCTATATCATTGAAGGTGTGATTAATGAAGAGTGAAATAGTGATGAGGAAGATGATGAGAATGCGGTATCCTTTGTCACCATTACAGAAGAAAGGGTAGAGAGAGCCTTGATAACTAGCACCATTGTCCACAAGAACTAGATAATAGATACCATTTTCTCCCACCACATGTTAGGTGACAAGAGAAAGTTCCACTAGGTCAAAGTGTACAATGGAGGAATGGTGAAGCTTAGAAACAATTAACCATGTACAGTGATAGGTAAGGGTACTATAGCCCTAAAAGAACTCACTACCTCTAAGGATGCATATCTAGTAGAAGGATTGAAGTAAAACCTATTGAGTGTAGTCCAACTAATGGAAAAATTTTATAAGTTCAAGTTTAAAAAAGGGTCTTGCATAATATTTGACAAGACATGCAAGCTACTAGCCACAAGAGAACAAAGAAGAGGTAACCTCTTCTATCTCAATATTTTTGATAATAATTGTATGGTAGCTAGGAATTATAATAGTTGGATATGGAATAGAAGGCTATGTCATATAAATGTTGAAATAATTGTTAAAGTAGAAAGCAAAAATTGCGTAAGGGATTTACCTCCCATTACCAAACTTGACAATGTCATGTACAAGGATTGTTAGCTAGGTAAGCTGGAAAGCTCAAGTTTCTCTAGAAAGTCATTTACTTCTTCACATGTACTAGATTTGGTTCATACTAACTTGTGTGGTCCCATGAGGATGAAGAGTGTATCTAGAGATTGATACTTTATGATATTTATTGATGACTTTTCTAGAATAATGTGGGATATCTATTTGAAAGAAAAGTCAAAATCCTTCCATATGTTCAAATTCTACAAAGAAAAGATGGAAAGAGAGATTAAAAGAGAATTGAAGTGCTTAAGATTAGACCAGGGAGGCAAGTTCACCTCATAAGAATTTGAAATTTATTGTGAGGAGAATGGAATCAAAAGATAAATGTCATCTCCTAGGACACCTCAGTAGAACAAGGTTGTAGAAATAGGAAACATAACTATCATAGACTATGCAAGAACATTGATGATCCAAAACAATGTTGCAAAAATCTACTATAAAGAAGTTGTAAGAATAGTTCAATGCACCTTGAACATGGTATAGATAAAGAAAGGGACATAGAAGACTCTGTATGAAATGTGATTTAGTCACACACCATTTTTCAGTTACTTCAAAGTATTTGGAAGAAAGTGCTACATTAAGAGGGATGAATACCAAGGGAATTTTGGACCTAAAAGTGATGAGGGTATCTTCTTTAGATACTCTACTAAGAATAAAGCCTATCAGTTTCTAAATCTATGGACAAACAAGATTATGGAACTTGCCAATATAAAGGTGGATGAATTATTTGGTAAAAGAATGAGGAGGATAGGTAAGAAAGAACTAGAAGACTATAGATAGTTTGAGTACATTCTGCTAAATAATAAAATGGAAAGAGTAGTGGTAGAGGAGGAGCCCATATAATAAGTTGTACCAACTCATCGCATTTGTAGCTTACAAGAACTTCAAGGTATACCAAATGGATGTGAAGTCAACATTATTAATCAAAATTATGGAGGAAAAATTCTAAATAGAACAAATTGAGTGGTTTGAAAATGAACAAGGAAAGAATCAAGTATGTAGATTGGGAAAAGCCTTGTATGGACTTACATAGAAACCAAGAGCATGGTATGAGAAAATGCACTCATACTTGACAAAGATTGGGTTCATAAGAACTAGTGACAATTGCATTCTATATATGAAAAAAGAAAGAAATATCCTAGCATCAGATAGGTGTCAACATCCTAGGAGACCTAGTGGTGGTGACATAGCATCTAATAGGTGTCAACATCCTAGGAGATCTCAATGGATTGAAGAAAGAAATATCCTAGGGGCCCATGGTCAATCACGATTGTCATATTTCTGTAGATCAACACCTATAGCTTCCCCACTTTTCAAGTTATGTGAAAGATAGCCAAAGTGAGAATTTGATTAGTGGACACATGCCTCAGTGGACCCTAATTCATTAGATCCTTCATCGCATCATTGTAGACAATCTGAGGCTTAAATAATTTTAAGTTGTGATGTTGTGATTCAAGGATGTAGTCAAGTTTGATGGTAATCTCATCTTCACTTGTAGTCAATGTTAACTTGAGGTTATGGTTGTGACAATGAGATTCCCTTTATCTACTTATTCATAGGGCTAAAGGCATGGTTAAGTTTTAGGGTTGTGACAGGGAAATTAACAGTTAAGATTGGTCTTTGCAACTTTGCAGGCAGTAAAATAGTTAAGTGTTCTTAAGTTGCGAAGCCACAAAAAGTGGCATGCAGTCAAGAAAAGTGTTTTAGCACTATCATACATAAGTCAAGAAAAACCTAGGTTTAGGCAGTGAGGTGGTGATTCCCCTTTATCACACTCTTGCAAGGTTAAGGCATGAGTTAAGACCTTGAGTCACAAAGCTACAAACAAGGAAATGATGAGTAGTTAAAGGTTAGGTGCAACTTTGCAAGGATTTACCTGTAGTTATTTTAGTTGTGAAGCTGTGAAGTTAGAGATGACAGTCACTAAGATAGTGATCTCAACATTGCATGACATTAAGGGGTTTCATGTTTGGTGGTTCCAATGGAGCAACAAAGGCAAGGATGACTACATTGTAGCTTCGTATAGTTAAAGGGTTGATAAGTTCAAACTATGATAAGGGTGTGAGGCAGTCCATTTTATGATGATCACAAGGTCACAGTAGTCTATGAGCTATAGAATTTTTAGGCTATGAAGCAATGATATGACATGAGTGAAGACATCATGATTTTGCATGGCATAAGAGTGAGGAAAATGAGTTGTGAAGCCATGAGCAGGTGGTGCAGGGCACCTAAGGCTCTTAGGCATGAATTCAAGGTGTTTAGTATGTTAGAGTTGTTAGGAATGAAGTTTGGTCCATATTTGTAATGAAGACTCAATTGTAAGGTACAATGGCACATTGGTGTGGTTATAAGCCAAGTGACCATTTGTAACCAAGGAGTCATTATTTATGAATTCTTGAGTATTTTACTATTTTTAGGATTTTTTAGGTGGATTTGAGTCATTAGGACACCTTTGAATTGAAGGTGTGTAAAAAAAATGCAAAGGTGCAAAAAAGTTGCAAAATGCAAAAAGTTGCTAAAGAGCAATTTTTGCAAATTTGTTGTCAAACTTAAAAAAGGAAGTTGTATGGTCTTCCAACCATCCAAATGGAAGTTATAACTATTGGAAGACACTTATTTAAGGTCTCCACACATGGGGAAGGCCATGGTATGGATGGTGGGACAACATTTGGTGAATAAAACTCAGAAATTCTGTAATTTTCTCTATTTTTTCAATTCCGTACGGTTTGTACAGATTTTTAGTGGTAAAAATATTATATTTTTGGAAATATGACTGAGTCAGCATTCTAATGCAATTGGTTTGAAGTTTTTATCTATTCTGGGTTAAAAGTTATACCTGTTTTAGTAGAGGTAGGTCTGAAATTGCTGCACATTGAGGGTTTCAACAAGATGGCCTCCTAACTTGCAAACCCACTGTGGGATTTCAATGTTTCTTGGAATACAAGTTAGGAGAGGTGACTTAAAGATGGAAGATTTTCAGGACTGTAGGAGTTGGGCACCTATTTTTACCAGCAAGCCCTAGGCTGAACATAGTCTTATGTCTAGTCTAGTTTTGAAGGAAAACGAAGGATCACGCTCCCAAGTTGATTGATTTGACCCAAGTGAAGGGTGTAGAAGGAAAAATAAAAGGTGTAGAAGAGATCCAAGGGCTTGAACCAAGTATTTTAACCCATTTACTTATGCTTTCCTTGTAACCCAGCCTAAACTGGCCATTTAGGACTGTGACACAAAGCGGGCATAACTTGATGCTGGAGTAGAGTTGGTAATTGATCTTTTGGAATCTCATAGGAGTAGTTGAAGGGTGTTTGGTGATGTGAAAATATTTTATGGTTCTTTTTATTTTTTGGGAGTTTGACCATTGAAACTAGGAATTGTTCTAATAAAAGTGCTGGTAACAATTTGTAATTTTCAGTGTTGAGTGTTGAGAAACTTCAAAGTGGGGGTTTTTCTTGTTGTTTTGAGTTAGTAAGAACCATTTATATCATGGGAATAGAGTTCTAACCCAATCTAAGAAATATTTTCTATTTTAAGCCTATTTGGTGTTAGGGAATCCGTAATAGGTGTGATTGTCCCAAGTTGTTTGTGAACCCTAGGTTTGAGGGTTGGGCTTGTGAAGTGGAGTCCACTTTGAGGTAGAGTCTACCAATGTTAGAAGCCATTGGGTCAGTCATTAACCTTGGAAGAAGGCCTAGTTGCTGTTTGGAGGTTGGAAGCAAGTTAAGGTGCTGATCGGAGTTGGAAGAAGAGTTGGTGCTTTTGCTGCATACTCTGCATCAGCAGGTGCAATTAGTAGGACAATAGTAAGATAGAAGTTATGTGAGGTAGTGGAATACTTAGATGTTATAGGGCCACATGGTGATTTGGATGGTCATTTTCTGTTGAATGATGACACAAATGACTTGGTATGGTCACAAACATGGTATTAAACATCTCTTTAATAGCGAATAGGTCCTTGATCGCTTGCAACTACTATTTTGAGTGTTCTCCATTCCTAATGAATGAGATTTCTTCCTACCACCACCATGGTTATGTTGGAAACATGAATGCTGATGAAACTTCTATGGGGGAGTATTGTAGAAACATGATTAGATCATTATCATGATGATATGTTACATTCATGATTGTGTTTGTCATTGATGTCAACATAACAATTTTTTGTGGTATTTGACAAAAGAACAATGATAAAGATCAAGTTGGTACAGATAGATCATTAAGAATTTTCACTAAGCAAGGTTAAAGGGAGATACTACTAAGTGTCTAGTATATGTAGCTAACCTCAGAAGCATAAGATATTAAGTCTGGAAGAAGTTATGCAAGTTTTGGTGAAGACTATTCTGAGATAGAGTTTATAGAAGCATGTTCTGGTAAACTTTTTATATCTTTTAGCACAAATTTATATTTTGAGAGGTCAAAGTTAAATATGTATAGAAGATATTATGAAGGTGATGTGGCTAAGCTCACTTTTCATGATGTCACATGTATGGAAATATATTCAAGTTACAAGGGAAAAGATTAATGTTATCGCTAAGTTTAACATGTTCTTAATGAGGTCTTAGAATAATTAATTGAGAAGGTGTAATAGTTACTCAAGGGATTTTTTTATGGATTGAGTATAAAGGAAGGAAATTTTTCTTTATCATGTATAGAATGAATGAATGATTGCAAGAAGCATGAAGAGTAGAATACAAAGATAAGAAGAGCAAAGAAAAATTGGAGAGAACTTCATTGCCAAGGCTTTATTGTGAGATCCAAGGTTTGATATTTGGATTCGAGGTTCATGATCTAGTCTACAAGTTTTGATAGTGATTGGTCTAGTTGACAGGATAGAGGAAACAGGATAAAGTACTATAGTATAGACAATTATTCTACAAGGAATAGTTGAGAGATTAGTTGGACAGTGAGTTCAGTGGTCTTTCCCTAGAAGCTATTTAGACAGTGGGTTAGCATAACTCTTAACATGGTTGGAATCTCCTAACAGGGATTCAAAGTCTCTTAATAGGGATACATATGTACCAAAAGTTACAATAGACTCCTAACAAGGTCCATCCTCTAACAAGGAATATTTATATTAGTACATCATCTTGTGGGCATCATTCCCATTGGGATTTCCCCTCTAATCAAGGGTTTCCCTAGTTAAAAAATCTAGTGTAATTGTGTATGTGCATCTTGGTATGGTTGTTGTTTATTTTTATTGAATAGTTAAGATTAATTAAGGTTGATAATTATTTTAATTGGATAACTAATTCACCCCCACCCTGTAGTTATCTTGGTGGACTATTGTTTTTGATAGGTTATCCTTTTACCCAATCATAATAGTTGTGGTCACCATTTTATTTTATCTCTTCAGGGATCTATTTGCATCCAAGATCATATTTCCTGCATATGGATGTGCACCTGATCAAATATTCCCTAGATCTACTATGATTTTTCTTTGTGACTTTAAGGCAGTATTTGAGTTTTGGTTTCTATTAGAAGTTTTCTAAATTATGCTTGAGCTATAAAAGGAAGTTTTGTAACCCTTCCAAGGGTCAATTTTTTCTCTGATTCTATAGAAATTGTATTGCATGCCCTACTACTATAATTTCCTTTTTGCTTTGAAATAATGTATTTCTCTATTGTACCTCTTTCTTCATTAATGTACTGTGGAATATCTTCTTGCCTTATGTTGATGTATTGCCTCCATTCTTCGATTGTATGATTGTATCTATTTGGCCTTTGAGTGATATACAATAAAGTTCCTTCCTTATAGCATCTTATTAGTCTTTGATCTCCATGTGGTTGTTGAATTAAGCAAGGATTGAATCTATGTATTTTGAGATTATATTGATGAACTGTGTAGTTCTAGGAAGAGATAAGATTGAACATATAATTTTGGTGTATCATCTCCTCTAAATTAGATTAGGTAGTTTGATTTTCATGCATTTCCTTCTCCCTTTTCCTCTCAAGAAATAGTTAGGTGCACCTTGATATTAAAGAAGTTGACCTTCTCCAAAGACTCAATCTCATTGTTCAAGTGTCATAACTTGGAGATTGTTTCCATGTTTCACAAGGTTGTCTTTAGGTTAAACTTTATGAAAAGGTGAAATTTTTTGTAAGAATAGTTTTTGGCACACCCGGTGGGACAAACTTTGAAGCATTTTTAAAGTCTTCTAGTTCACCAGTGTTAAGAAAATAACTTCAAAACTATGTCAAGGAGATAATGTTGCTCCTAGCATTTCAAGCCCTAAAGGGGCTCACATTCAAGAACTTGGCAAATCCATCTCTATATCTTGGTTCTAGACCAAAATTTTTATGATTCATGCCCAAGGCTCAAACAAGGGCATCTTATGAGGTACTATAGATGCTTAAAATCATCCCTAAAGACTATGTTAATTTATTTAATATTTCCCGTGAGATTTTAATTAATTATTAATTAATTATATTGGTCACATTCTTCTACTTATTTAATTAAATTAATTAATTAAATAAGTTCATTCTCCTAAGTATTTAAATTTAATTTAAATACTCCTAGTCCTAATGTGTTAAATGAATTTAACACATGATCCTCCATGTTTAACCTTTTAAAATAAATTTTATTTATTTAAATCTCCACATCCCATTAATTCTTCTAAACCTATGATTAAATTAAATCCTATTTAATTTAATCTCAAGCCTAGCCTAAAAGCTAGCCTATACCCATCATTTTCATCCTCTTAAGCCTACTTCTTCTCTAATCCTACTTAATCATCTTAATCTCTTTTCTAATCCCCCTCATTAGCCTAAGTGTGTGCTCACACATGTGTGAGAAGGCATGCCTACACACTCCCCTTTGCACTCTTGTCTCCCACTCTTCTTCTCAAGTTTGCTCACACATGTGTGAGAAAACTTTTAATTTTTGACTACTTGCATGGCTTGCATGTCACCTTATATGGCACCTATATGGATGCCACCTTACCAAGCCCTCCTTCAAGCCTATAAATAGAGGCCTTGTCTCAAGCATTTTCATATCTCCTTATTGTATTGTTATCATGTTGGTTTGAGATTTGAGCTTTTATTATAGTTGAGCTTGCATGCTAGTTTGAGCTTTTATAGCAGCTTTTATGGTAGTTTTCATGGTGATTTCTAGACGTATACTAACTATTTGGTAGCTAGTTTAGCTTTTCATTTACATTATTAGTCTAGTTTACTTATGCATTCACATTTCCATTGCATTTACATGTTAGTGTAGCTTGCATACTTAGTTAATGTTCTTGGTTGCATTTCATTTTCATCCTTGAATGCCTTCAAGTATGGCTTTAACCATAGCCATTTCTTGAGGTGTTCTTCATCTCATGTAGCTTAGGTTCATATTTCATCATCACTGACATTTGCATATCCACATTCAAGAGATTCATTACATTGTTGTGTTTGAGAGTGCACACCAAACATACCTCCAACCTTAACACACCAACAAGGCCTCTCATGGGTGCCTTTGTTGAGCTCTAAAGGTTGCTTGAGGGCTTGATTTGTTGGCTGCTTTGAGTTGCAAAACTCAAGAAAGCATTAGTTTGTTTTTTATGTCATTTGGTGAATACTTGATGCATATGTGCTTCTAACTAATGTTTGCTTGTTGATTCATTCTCCATATAGGTCACTTCTTCTAGCACACATTTTGGCATGCCTGGTGGGACCCAAATCCCTGATTTCATCCCAAAAATCCACAAAAAAACCTTGTTCAGCCATAGAAATCCTTGCTCTATCATCTCCATGAGCCGTAGTGTCGATTGAGATAGTTATCTGCATAGACCAGCGCCTGCGTAGATCAATGTCTCTAGTTACTAGAGTCTTCGCCACAACTTAAACTACTCACCTTTACCACAAGAAACCTTATTTTAGCTTTTTTGTATGAAAACATTCTATCATCTAGGTTTCCACATTATCTTCTGTGAAGTTTTCTTTTTCATCTGTGAGTACCAGTTTGTCATCTTTGTATTGTACAGATCTTAGTTTGTCATCTATGAATTTTGATGTCTCTACATTTTACTTTGTCATCTGTATTTGACATAGTGCCACGTCACCACAAAACATACTAATTTTTCCTCTATCATCTATGAGGTTTTTCATCTACAAGTTCTAACATCTCCATATTTTTTCATCTGTGAGTTTCAATGTCTTCACCTGTAGTTTCTTGTATGCACCTGTAGATAGAGTTTCCCAAGTTTTTAAATTATTTTTGTTAACTAGTGACTTGCAGGTTTTAACTAATAGTTTTTCATGTAGAAGTTAACCTTGAAAACTTTAAAAAAAAATCAATAGTAATTTTCATCACTAAGGGAATTTGAAGTGATTTTTATCACTTAGATTCAAAAGTTAATGAACTTGTATGGCTTAATCACTTTCATTTGAATGGATGAATGTTAGCATAGCATACATTTGGACTTGGTGCTTAAAATTGACATGAATGATAGGGTAGCTAACATTTGTACTTGGTGCTTAAAATTGACATGCATGTTTTTGATTAAGGAAAAAAAGCTTTAAAAGGGCCTTGAAATCCCGAACATAGAAAAGAAATTCACTAGTTTAAACGAAAAAGGCCACTAAGACCCAAAAAGAAAAACAACAGTTCCCTAAAACATAAATCAAGAAAAAGCTAAGGAAGAGCACCAAAAACCAGGGTAGGCTACCAAAGGCCAAGGCAGATCAACCAATATCTCTGAGCATCTCCATGACATTGATCTCGAGCTTGGACATGTTGCCCATCTCCTCCTTCTTTTCCATAATGTCTTGCTCAGGGATGGTGGTGTCTTTCTTTCTAGTGCTGGCCCTAGTTCTTTTCTGAACACCTTCCTCTAGGGGCTCATCTTTCTGATTTATACCCTATTCCTTCTCCTTGTCACTTTGAACCTTGCCATAGTGGATGAGCCTCTTTATGTTATCATGGTCCTTGAGGATGTTGAGGTTTTTCTCATATATGCCCTACAAGGTCTTCACCATATCCAGGGAGGTAGTGTTGAAAGCCTCCAACTTCTTGTCCATGCTAAGTTCATCCTTGTTAACCCTATTCCTAAGGCTATAGGTCTCCCTTTCCAACTCACTGAGTCTATATTTGAGATCAAGGATCTCATGGTAGATCCATTTAGTTGTCCTATAGCTGTCCATAATGTTGTTCTTAGCATTATTCAACATGTCCATCTTTGGGTTGTCCCTAGCAATGTCGCTAAAGATGATCAAGGAAGGGTCTATAAGTTCTTCAATCTGGATCCTACCCTCCTCATTCTCATGGACCTGGGTATGGATTTTCTCTCTCTTGATCCCAAAATTGGAAGTAGAGTGGTCAAAATTTCTCTAGACCACCTTCCCATCCTTGCCAGTGATGAAGCACCTATAGGTGGAAGTGCCCACATCATCGTAACCCTGGTCAGGTTCCAAGTCAGGCTGCTCAGGCTTATCCATCAGGTTCTTCTCCATCATCACACTTCCCTCGCCCTACTTCTCCTTATTGACTTCTTCCTTCTTCCTCTTATTCTTGGCAGTCTCAATGGCTTCCTTGTCTCTACTGGAAGACACTTTGATAATAATATTTTTCTTGCTCTTCCTGCTATCTTTTCCTTTTTCAACCTTGGTCATCTCCTCACCATTAGCAATATCACCCCCAATCTCCATGTCATCATCCTATTCATTATACCCTTTGCCTAAAGAGGTATCTCTCCTAGTCTCAGGGGGAGTGGCAACCTCCTTGCTGAAATAGGGAGACATGTCCAAGCTACACTAAGGGGATTCATAATCTTCCAAATCTGTGTACAACCCCACCTCCTCTGTCTCAGAGGGGGAGTAAATTTCATCAGTATCATCTGAATCCGTTTTAACGCTTTTGTCCCCTTTCTTTCCCTTAATTTTCTTGCTTATTGTTTTAGACTTGAAATATTCATATAATAGTAAGAGCAACCCTTCATGGAAATTAGGATTCCTCATTTTCTTATCTTGAAATTCTTGGATATTATCATTCATCAACAAATAGAGGTAAAAAAGAATGGAGATTTTAGCTCCGTACTTAAAGTGGTTTAGTAGCACGAAGTGGTAGGTGTAGATGTGATCAAACTTGGTGTCCAGTGTTATGTATTTGATAATGGCTCTCAGCACGAACCTCCAAATGGGCTTGATAGATCACGAGAGATAGTGGGTTCCACTTTTTGCCAGTTTTTTCTTCTCCTCCAAGTCTTTGGTGAACTCCGTCACCACTTGCCTTGAGATTTTGTGGTCTCTATAAATTTCTTTCCCAGTAATGGGGATGCTAGTTATATGAGAAATAATTTCCTCTGTGATAGTGAAGTCCACCCCATCAATCTCCAATTTGCCCTCATTCTAGTGTTTCACCATAGCTTTGGTGACCGAAGGTTTCCAACCATGGAGATGCTCAATGTAATTGGTGATCTCCCCTTTCTTTAGGATCTTCTAGACTTTAGTTCTTCTCTTCCATTTCAAGGCCTCATCCTCCAGCTCCCATCTATGTCATTCACCCACCATGACTCTCTTCTTGCCTTTACCTCTAAGAGCTGAAACTTGCAAAATTTTCCAACTATAGGCAGCTCTATTTTTTGTGTTTCTAGCACTTTCCTTGTCATAATGGATGCTTGGCTTGTGGTGAAAGATTTTGATGACATGGGAAGTACTCATGAGATTGTACTTTCACTTCATAGATCTGTGCCTTCCCGAAAAGAAAGTAATTACCCTTTTGAGAACACACATGTGTGTATTGAAATCAACCTGTGAGCAACTAATATTCAATATTATCATAAATAATACCAATCTTCTTGGGATTCGATCCATATCTATGGTTTCATTAATTTCTGATGGAATGTCACTTCCATCCGTCCATCTAGCCACCTCACCATTTTTGATCCCCCAGTTTGCCAGCCTGTCTGCCACCTTGTTGGCTTTGCGAAATTCATGTACCATGTGAATTTTATCGAAGGTTTGAAGGTCTTCGATGCTCTCCCTGATAATATTTTCCATAGTGTAGGTTGGTTTAGTTTTCCCCTTAAGGAAATTGATAATGTTTTTGGAGTCTCCCTCTAACCAGAGACATTTGACTCCCACATCTTTGGCCAACTTGATAATTTGTTGAGCAGCTAAGGCCTCAACAAAGTGATTAGTTTGTCAATTGCTGGGAGTAGTGAGAGCTACAATGCCTTTGCCATGTTCATTCCTGATAATTCCCCCCACTCTAACCCTGCCTGGGTTGCCTTTAGCAGCCCCATCAAAGTTGGCCTTGAGCCAACTAGCAGGGGGGAAGGACCAACAACAATTCTCTCTTTTATTCTTGATCTTGAGAGGGGGAGGGGAAGGGCCCTTGGCCGTGGTGTGGTTTTCCATAAGGGCATGGAAGCATTTTTGGAAAACAACCAGCTCATTCACCTCTTTGTCCCTAAAGATGCAGTTGTTCCTCTCTTTCCACACCCCCCAATAGAGATGGGGGAGAGCCCAAATACATAAAGAATTAGGGTGGGTTCCTTCCAGAACAAATTTCCATTGAATGAAGAGCTCGAGGGTGTATAAGGGAAAGCACTAGGAAACTTTGAAAAAGGACAAGAAGTGAGACCAGACAGCAACAGTGAAGGGGCAATGTAAGAACAGATGATCCACACTTTCACAATGCCTTTTGCAAAGGATGCATCTATTGGGTAACATGTTGCCATGTTTGGTGAGATTGTCAACCGTGAGAATGTGATCTTGCAAGAGAGTCTAGAAAAAGAAGTTAATCTTCGAAGTAAGGCCATTAAGCTAGGATTTTTCCCATGATAGGGCTTGGATCTAGGGAAGGAGAGATGCATAACTAGAGGCCACCATGTAGAGGCCATTAGCAGTGTCCCCCCAAATAATAGCATCCTTATTATTGGATAAAGGGATGAGTCTCAGCTAGTCCATAAGTGGTCTTAGGTCCTTAGAGACCTCAGTGAGGTCTATCCAACTTTCATTGATTTTGTAGTCCCTAACCTTGTTTCCAAATCTCTTGGTGCAAGCATTAGGCCAGGGGTTGAAGGTCTCACTCTCCCTAAGTGGGCTTGGGCTTAGCCAATCATCCCTCCAGATATTGATATCGGCACCACTGCCCACTAACCATTTGGCTTTGCCAAAGGCCAAGACCTTGGATTGCAAGAGCCCATTCCAAATGAAAGAGCCATTGGGGTGGACCTCTTCATTGATGAACTGAAGAAGATTGAGGTTGTTAGCATTCTTTGAAATCATAATATCTCTCCACTCTCCAATGTTATTGAAGATTCTCCAAATCTATTTACCTTGGAGGGCAGAGTTGAATTGTTTCATCTTTCTAATGCCCAGCCCTCCAAGATTTTTGGGCTTACATATGGAGTCCCAGGCCACCAGGGGGTATTTTTTGCTACCATCAGGCCCATACCACATAAAGTTCCTTTGTATGCTTTCTAGATGGGCTACCACCTTGGAAGGGATGGTAAATAGGCTAAGGGCATAAGTAGGAAGGTTTTGGAGGGTAGACTTGATCAGAACAACCTTGCCCACATGAATCAAAGTGATCCCTTTCCATCTAGCCAATTTTCTATTGAAACAATCCACCAAGATATCCCAAAAGGATTCTGGGGGTTTAGCTCCAAGAGGGAGACCTAAGTAAGTGGAAGGGAGAATGCTAGCCTTACATCCCAGAATGTTAGCAATCTTCTTCTCCCTCCTGCTCGGGGTGTTAAAGAAGAACACAAAACTTTTATCCCAATTGATCAGCTAACCAGAGGCCTAAGAGTAGGTGTTCAAAATACTTTTAATGGACTTGGTTTCCTTAATAGAGGACTCTCCCCCCATGATAGTATCATCAAAAAACTATTTATGACTGAACATTGAAGGGCTAGAGGAGGGTTTCAATCCCATTAGGGCCCCTTCAATTCTTTTGGTGGATATGAGCCTCCCCAGACCTTTAGCTAGGGTAATGAATAGGATGGGGAACAAAGGGTCACCCTGTCTAAGGCCCTTAGAGGGTTTAAAGAAGTTGGAAGGTGCACCGTTCACTAGGATAGCAAAATGAGTGTTGATCAACTAAGAAAAGATCTCCCTCACCTTAGAATTGAATCCAAAAGCCTCAAGAATTCGGTCCAAGAACCTCCAGTCCACTCTATCATAAGCCTTAGAGAGATCTAGTTTAAGAAGGAAGCCCTCCTACCTGCCAGCATCTAGAGAGTGAATAACCTCATAAACTTCCATAATGGAATCTAGAATTTTCCTACCTAGGACAAACCTTGATTGCTGGGGAGAGATGATAGCCAACAAGATACGTAAAAGGTAGTTAGCCAAGACCTTAGCAAAGATCTTATGAAAGGAATTAAAAAGACTAATAGGCCTAAAAGCACCAAAGGTGTTAGCTCTAGCAGTCTTAGGAATAAGAACAAGGAAGGTGACATTGACTTCTTTCAGGAGATCCCTTGCTCCAAAGAATTCTTAAATAGCATGGACAACATCCTCGTAAATAATTTCCTAGAAGATCTAAAAGAAGAAAGTGGGAAAACCATCTGGACCAGGGGCCTTCTTAGCGAGAAGGCCAAAACCTCCCTCTTTAATTTCTTGGTGCTTGGGGATGGCCAATAGGTTCCAGTTTTGGTCCTGCAAAATTAAATTGGGGATAGACTTGATAACCTCATCTTGGTCATCCATGTTCAAGTTGAGATCCTTGGTGAGAATATTAGAGAAATATTTTATGGCTTCTTCAGCTATCAGTTGGTCATCCTTGATGGTCTCATTCCCAATCTCGATTTTGCTGATTCTATTAGTTGCATGGTGTTTCAGAGTGGACAAGTGGAAGAAATGGGTGTTTTTGTCTCCTTAAGCCAAATTGCTTTAAATCTCTATCTCCAAAACATCTCCTCTTTCCCAACCACATTATGAAGCTTAGAAAGGATTGCCTTCTCAACATTGAAAGAGACCTCATCATACCCCTAGATTGGATGCTAGTTTGAACATTTGCAAGAATGCTAGTTAGTTTTTCTTTGTCCTAAAAGATATTGCTGAAATTAGACTTGTTCCACTTGTGAATTTCAAATTTGATAAAACAAAGTTTCTTAGCCACCTTGTACATAGCCATGAAATCCATGACAATGCCCCACCACTCCTTAATTTTTAGGTGTAAATCAAGGTGGTCCAACCACATCTTCTCAAATTTGAATGGAAAAGCTTTCTTCCTGTTGATCTTGTCCAAAGAGAGGGAGATCAGTGAGTGATTAGAGCCGATTCTAACCAAAGCAAAGAGTTTACAATGGAAACCACCCAACCAATCCAAGGAGATGAGAACCCTGTTCAATCTAACTTGAATGTAGTCCTAACCCATTCTTTTGTTAGACCAAGTAAACTTGCAACCCCCTAGGTCCACATCTATAAGAGCTAAGTCCCGAATCAAATCTGCCAAGTTTTTCCTGCTTTCCCAATCCAACGGGAGCCCACCTAACTTGTTTGAAGTAAGGAGAGGAGTGTTGAAATCACCCATGATGATACATTTAGATCCCTCCAGCTTAGAGACTAGGTCACAAATTTTGGTCCAGAATAATCTTCTATCATTTTGAGTATTGGGAGCATACAGATTCAACAAAAACTAGCAATTTTGGTTCGCTGGGTTAAAAAATTTGGTGAGCAAAATATTACCTTCATTATAAATAGTAGTTTCCTCCAGTGAATCCTTCCAGATAGTGAGAAGACCACCAAAATCCCCCTCCGAGTTTGTGGCTTTGCATCTTAGTCTTTTGCCATAAGAAATCAGCTCTATTTTTTCCTTCCTCATTTTAGTTTCTTGAATTAAAAAAACATCTGGCCTTTGGTCCGTAATCATATTCCTAACAATCTCCTGTTTGTGGATTCCATTGAGTCCACGAAAGTTCCATGATATAATCTTCATGATTTGATTGATGAACATGATTCCTAGATGGTTCACTGCATCCCATCCATAATGTTTCTCCTTGATTCCTCCATTCTAAGTTGGTTCTTTCTTTTCCTACCCAACTGGTTGGGTAAGAGGCCAATCTCCGCTTTCACCCTGCCCCTGGTGGTTGTTGGGGAGGCAGGGGATGAGTATTGACTATTCTTTTTCTTCTTCTACACTACAAACCAGGGATCACTATCTTCCTCCTTATAGTTATCAAACAGAGCCTCCAATTTGGCCAAATGCCCAAGGGTAGTGGTTGAGAGCTACTCGAGAATTCTATTCACAGTCTTTGGGGTAGCCCTAAAGATCAGGCTAGAGATGGATTCCTGGGAAAGGGGTAGAGCCGCTAGTGGTTTTGCTAAGTAATTTGAGATAAAGGAAGGAATAGGATCCTTAGATTCCACAAGTGGTCCTTGCTTCAACAAGCTCTGGATCTCCCTTCTAGCAACATCCCTTAAAGCTAGGGGTTGGGGTTCAGTTGCAAGTGGTACATCCTGCTCAGCTGGGGCCAAAGACACCACAATGGTAGCCCCATTAGCCATATCTAGTACTAAGGGTATCAAAGGGTCCTGAAAGGATGGTACCAACACAGGGGAACCAGTGGTCTTAGTGATCTAGGCATTCTCATCCACCCTCTCGACATAATTAGATGTAACATTTTTCTTCTTCCATTCCTTTCTAGGAGCATTGGACTGTTGCTTGCCATCCTTGATCTAGGCTTTGCCAGCCTTTCCATTTTCTTTAAAAATTGGACAAACACCAGCTTTATGGCCTGCCTTTTTCCAATGAAAATACTCAAAAGGAACACTTTCTTAGTCTATCTGTTGGATCCTGCATCCTAGACAAGACTAAAGTTCAATGACTTGGGGCATGTCTTGTCCTTCTAGAACCCCAACACAGATTCTAGCAGAAGTAAGTTTTTTCTTTGCTGTAGTGATAGGATCAACAGAAAGTAGTTCTCTAAATGATCTAGCAATGCCCTCAAAGACATCTTCATGCTAGTATTCTAGAGGAAGCTCGGGTAATTTGATCCAAACTGGGGCTTGGGTGAGGAAATCATTATTCAGATCCAAGTTAGAGGTCCATTTTTGGAGAATCAAAGTAGATCTCCCCATAGACCAGTTTCCCACACATAATATTCTGGAAAAGTCTTTAGAACAAGAGAACTCAAAGGTCATAAACCCTTTGGCCATATCTGTAACCCCCACACTCCCCTTCAGCTCCCATTTATTCCTAGTGAAGACCCTCACCAGGTCAATGTTAGGCCTTGGCCCTATGAATTTTTGAACCAAAGTAGACACCATGCTAAGGATATTATGGTCGATGATTCTCTGGGCACTTCAATAGCAAAGATGCCTTTTTCCTTATAAGATTTATCAATAATTTTTGGGAAGGTTGACTTACTTGTTGGTTTGATCTTGAAAAGATTCATCCACCATCCCCATGCCATAGAGGGCCCTTTATCCAAAGCAAGGGAAGGTATCTTGCCTAGATGAGGTAGTAACTCCCATGGGTCCCCATCCAATGGAGCATCAACATCTTGCCCCCTCGAATCTAGATTAGAACCAACATAGAGGACCCCATCCCTCGAGTTCTTCAAGTTCCTACCTAGAGCCTGATTCAAAATTTTTCTCCTTGCTACTCCACTCCCCATGGATTGTTTATGTTTCACTTAACTTGATCAAAAATTGATGCTAGATAACATTTGGAATTGGTGCTTAAAATTAAGTCACACACTTTTGAATGCCCTAAAGTAAATTGACTTTATTTTCAGCATTTCATTTATGCACACTCACTTTACTTTCTTGTTGATGAATCTGCATTTTTCATTTACATTGACACCATTTCAAGTTGGAAAGAACCTTGCATGTTTTAATCACATGTGCCTTCAAGTAGGTAGAAAACTTAAATCTTCATTGGGAAAGAACAAATGTCTTTTTAAATGCCAAGGCCACTTACATATTCTCTCCCCTTGCGCCTTCGGGTGATCTTGGGTGCACAAGAAATAAGTGGTTTTGTTTTTCATTTTTAGGAGGCCTACTTGGAAATATCATCACCCCTTGGGACAACCTCAACTCCAATTTTCTAGCAGAGTATAAATAGTGGGAGGTGAATCGAAAGACACCTCTCTTGGAAGCAAAATATTGTTACTCTTAGCTAAACCCCAAAGAACTTTATACCTTTGGGAAGTGAAGGAGGAGATTTGGGTTACCATCTTCCCCCCAGCTATGTGGTAGTATTTTCTTTCATCTACAGATTTGGGCCTCATGTACCTTGCATATTTTGAGGACACCCCTTAGATAAGCCTTGTTCATCCTAGTGGCAACCTTATTAGGATTGTTGGAGTGTTCAGCATGCTTGTTGAAACATTCAAAACCTAAGCCAAACATCAAACAAGTTCTAAAATAAGTGAAATTGTGAGGTAACCTTTCATTGACTGAAACAGTGGTAAGTGAGGTCCTCTTGACTCATGGTTATTTTTAGTAGTCTTACATTGAGTCTACATTTAAAATTGGTTGAGTCTAGTTACATCTTGTTGAAAAGTTTTTGGGTGCTTAAAATTTGGGTCTTGTTTTATTCCTACCATGACAAATAAAGTCAACCAAGTCAAGTATATGAAAGTAAAATTATCTAAACCACTCATCTACAAGGAAAGGAAGAACCTAGCACATGGTGACAAACAATTTTGATATGCTATCAAAGACATCCAAAAGGAAGAAGCTAGAAAAGACTGTTATGATAGAATTGAATACAATGGAAAACTTCAAAATTGGTCTACCTTCCGAGGAGTGAACCCAAGGTTTTGATTTCTAGTGAATGAGGATTGAGTTAACCACATAAGTGACCATAATATCTCCCATCTACCTCCATTTTCCAAACTCCTAGTCTTCCATTTTCAAATTTTCTTCTAGAGAGCTTGAACCTTAAAACATCTTTTGAAATTGTGATACTAGACCTTTTATCCATAAGCAAACATTTATCCTAATTACACTTACTAATTTAGGATCAAAAGTCCATCACCAAATAGTGAGTAATCAATTTAGTGTCCTATCTTGCCTAAAGATCACTTGACTATCTTTGGTTGGAGAAAGATACTATTATCCTCTAATCAAACTTTGTTTGCTAAATCAAGGTCTTTTGTTCACACTTGGGTAGTTAACCCTTTAATCACATAAGGTTAATATCTCTCATCCTCATTTTCTTTTTCTTCCATAATCTTCCACCCATCAATTGGTCACTATTGAATGGTACACACACAATCAAGAAGGTTCACATTTAATCCCATGTCACGTTTGTGGGAATCATTCAGGCAATTAGAGATGGAGAATCCATTTCCTCCGCACACAACTTCATTGGGGAGCACCATTCCCTCTAGTTCAAACCTTGGTATGCCTAACTTAACATTCGTGCAAGAACCAGAAGATCCCTTCTATAACACAACTTTGGGAGGTAATAACAAAGAAGTATACCAAGATGAAGATCCTATTGACCCCAACAATGTACCTAGTGATGTTAGGACATTCCTTGTAGATCCTTGCAATTTGGAAATGATGGAGAAATCCATTAGGTCAAACAAAACTGAGATATTACTAAATTTGGTCAAGGATGGTGTTAATGTTCCACCAAGCTTTGATGAAAGCACTTTGTTTAAACAAATTTAAAAAGGTGGTTCTCCCGTAGTGCCCACTTCAAATGCAGCTCCAACATCTAGCAAAGGGAAAGAAACCATGGTAACAACTAGTGCTATGTCTACATCTAGCACTTCAACACAATCCATTTTCCAATTGAGTGCAGAACATATTCAACAAATCATTAGTGCCATGCCCAACGTTACCACACATGCTAGTATTCCACAATCTACCTTGACAACTTCAACTATGGGATGCTTAGGCATTGGGCAAGTGCCTACTCAACCAATGGAAATTCTGACACAACTAATGCATTCCTCTTATTTACAAGTGCCAACAAGTATGGTAAAGACATTTGTGCCAATTCCAACAACTACATATCAATACATTGGCCAAAGTGGAGTACTTCTAGGACCTCACACTACATTTGGGACTTCCTACAATTTAGGAGGTGGATTTATAAACTCTCAAAAATCACAAGAGCAACCCAATCAAGATTTGGCTCAACGATTCTAAGAATTACAAAATTTTGTCCTTAACATGAACAACAAAGGGGTGAAGGATGTCTCTTTTGACAAAATTTTTCCTTTTCCATTTGACAAATCCATTCATATGGTACCATTTCCACTTGATTTTGAAATTCCTAAATTTGACAAGTATACGGGAGAGACATGCCCCATCAACCATCTCAAGGAATTTTCCATTTTGTTCCAAGAAGTAACCTGCAATGATGATTATCTTAAGAGACTCTTTGCATGAAGTCTTGGAGGCCTCACACTAGAATGGTTAATGAATTTACCTAAGGGCTCCTTTACTTCCTTCAATGATTTAATAGGAAATTTTATAGCACAATACTCTTACAACATTGAACATCATGCCTAATTAAGTGATTTGTGCAACACAGAGCAACAAAACGGTGAAACATTTGCCAACTTTCTACAATGGTAGAGGCATCTTGCTAACCGCATGCCCTAAAAAATTGAGGATTCCCACCTTGTGGATATATTTATCAAGAACTTGATACCCAAAATCTGTTTCCGCATGAAGATGACTAGCCCCAAAGACTTTGCCACTTTAGTCAAGAAGGGCAAGAATATTGAAAATGGACTTTTGGAAAAAGGTACCATTAAGCCTTATAATTCATCATCCTCACACAATGAGGAAAAGAACAATAGCAAACCCAAATTCTGGTCCAAGAACAAAGGTGTCACACACGATGGTGTCACTGATGTCAAAAACCTTCAAGGAGGGAACAACAACAACTATCATAACCGAAACAACAACAATTTGAACAATGAAAATCAGCAATCTCGCAATCAAACAAAATTTTTCCCTCGCAACAAAAATAATTACAACCATGACTATGATCACAATGTAAAGTTCAATAACTTTCGTGAACCTTTGGAGGCCATATTTCAAAATCTAGTGGATCACAATTTGATGGTATTTCCTAACACACAAACCTTTAATGAGAACCAACCCAAATCAAAATGGTATAGGGAAAATGAATATTGAAAATACCACCGCATCAAAGGACATGACACAAAAAAGTATATCAAGATCAAGATCTTCATTCAAAATCTTGTTGATGATGGCGAAATTGAGGTAGAAGGAGGTCCAACCTCTAAAAATGCTAAATTGAAGATATTCCAAAAACCATTTCCCGATCACAACAATGATAACAACAATACCAACAATGAAAATCAAGCTTTCACATCAAATGCATTACCTTATGATTATTCTACTAACCACATATTAGGATTTGACTCCTTATGTCATAAGATAGAAACCAACAATATATGTAGTATTGACTCCATGTGTGGTCACATTGAAGAGGTAGACACTCATGTGAATACCTTTATCTTACAAGTAGCTAATTTTGATGCTACCACTTGACAAGGAAGGCTTACTTTGCAAGCTGCCACTCCTAATCACACTAATCCATCAGTGTCACATGTGTCTACTGCGCCATCCACTTCACAAAGGCCCACTTCTCACCATGATGTGTTATCCTAGTTAAGTAAGACCCCTACACAAATATCCATTCTCGAGTTCCTTACCACATCACCCATCCATAAAGAGATCTTGGAGAAGGCACTTTTAGAGTCTTGTGTTCCTAAAAACATTAATGCTTCCCAATTTATCGCCTTGATTGGAAACCTTGCCACCTAACAACACCTTGTCTAGATTTTCAAGGTCCTGATCCCCACCATAATTTGTTGCTCCACATCGAAGTCCTTATATAGTGACATAAGATTAAAAGAGTCCTTATAGATAATGGGTCTGGTTTGAATCTATGTACATTGAAGATGATTCATTTCTTAGAAGATCTCTTGGATGTTAATATGTCAATAAGAGGATAACAATCAAAGCCTACGATGAGAGGGAAAGAGAATCAAAAGGAGTTATCATGTTACCACTAAAGGTTGGACCGACCCTCATAAATACTGAATGCCATGTCCTAGACTTGGATTTTCCATATAACATTTTGCTTGGTCAACCTTGGATACATACACTCAAAGTGGTCCCATCTACCTAGCATCAATGCTTGAAATTCCCTCACCAAAGAAGAGAGGTCACAATTCCAAGAGATCCTACTCCTTTTGCATTTTGTAAAAGATTGGAAGGTGCACCAACAAATTTTTTTCCAATTAGTGAGTTTGCCAAAGTTATACCTAAGCCTCTCACCATAATAGAATCACCTTCCATAATAGTGCCAGAATTAGCCAATGATGATTCCCATTCCCACAAAGGAAAAGAGAAGTTGGGAGATACTAAGGTCAATACTATAGGGAATAAAGTATTGATTTAGGAATGGGAGAGTATAAGTTTGAAAATGCCTTGTGTGTTGGACAACTACCACTCTCCCCTCGTACCTTTGAAAAACCTTCACAATTGCCACCTCCTACCAAAAAATAGATTGTGCATATTAACAAGACAATCTTTGAGCATTGGGGTTCACTTAGTGATGAGCATATGGAATTTAATATTCTAGATTGGCTATACTATGATGAAAAAGATGAACCTATGGAGTTCCCCAAGGATAAGTATGTTAAGGCCCCTCCCATTATCAAAAACATGGGGTATCATGGTACTAGCCTTGGAACTAAAGAAGAAGGAATGAGACAACCCTTAGAGGCTAATAGCTATCTAAAGGACATGGTTTGGGCTCCATTAAACCTAAGGTATCCTTTACTGACAACTATTGTATGGTTGAAGCTGATTTTGAGACTGAAGAGGAGGAATTCTTCGAAGTGCCTTCCAATACATTGAGGATGACTTAGATAACTATGTCCATGCCATTACCATAGATGACCTCTCATCCACCAACCTACCTCTCACTAACCCAACATGATAGACTGGGACCTTCAAGATACACTGCTAGCTCTCGATATCTGTAAATCTGATGAAGTAGTGATGACACTCTTTGGCCTTAAGAATCTTTGAGATTATGAACATGAGATCCAATACAATAAGGAAGTGTACTTTGGTAGCCAAGTCAACTCTCTTAGTCACAAAAGTGAAAAAGAAAATAAAAATGGAAAAATAAAAGAAACATCCTCTAGTGAAAACTCTTCTGGGACACTTTTGGATGAAGAAAAAGATAAAATAAAGGATGCTTCTTCTGGTGAAAACCTCTTAGAGGTGCTAGAAGAGGGAGAGATTGACTTGCCATTCAGATCTTTACCACCAAAAAAGTCATCTATTTTGAATGAGGACACAATTCTAGTCAACTTGGATCTAGAGGATAATCCAAAAATCGCCTACATTACTGCTACCTTAAGTCTTGAAGAACAAAAAGTCATGATTGAATTCTTGAAAAAGGGAAAAATCAATTTTGCATGGACATAAAAAGACATGCCTAGTTTAGACATAGATTTGGTTGTGCATCATTTGACAGTAGACCCAAGATTAAACCAATGAAGCAAAAATTGTGCAAGATGCATCCTCAGGTAGTACTTCTAGTCAAAGCAGAGTTACAAAAAATGTTAGAAGAAAAGTTCATCGACCCTATTGATTATCCTAAGTGGGTCCCCAACATTTTTCCTATAAGGAAAGCATTTGGGGGCATCCCTGTTTGTTTAGATTTTTGAGATTTAAATCTTGCATGTCCTAAGGATGATTTTCCACTTCCTCACATAGACATCATAGTGGATTTGACTGTTGGACATGAGATGTTATCTTTGACGGATGGTTTTTCCAGTTACAATCAAATCAAAATTGTAGAAGATCAACATAAAATGACATTTACCACCCCATGGGCAACATTTTGTTATCAAGTCATGCCTTTTGGCTTGAAAAATGCCAACACCACTTATCAACGCGCAATGACTACCATATTTCATGATCTTCTACATGTAATAATGGAGGACTATGTTGATGACATCTTAGAAAAATCAAAGACGCGTGAGTCCCACATTGATGTTCTCACCACCATTTTTGAAAGGTTGGAGAGATATAAAGTATGTCTTAATCCAAGGAAATGTGTATTTGGGGTCAAATCAAGAAAATTGTTAGGCTACATTGTGTCAAGAAGAGGTATTGAGGTAGATCCTACAAAAGAAAAAGCCATTATGGACATGCCTCCACCTACAACATTGAAACAACTCTGCAGTTTTCAAGGAAAGTTACAATCCATTAGGAGATTTGTGTCACAATTAGAAGATAAGGTCCATCCACTTTTGCATTTTCTTCACAAAGGAAACAAGTTTCAATGAGATTGTCTATGCCAAAAAGAATTTAAACAAATTAAGACATATTTGGCTAATCCTCTAGTTCTAGTCCCTCTAGTTGTAGGATGATCATTGATTCTATACATTTCAGCTACTTTAGTTGCCCTAGGAGCACTTTTGGCATAATTAGATGACAATGAGAATGAGCAAGCTATATATTACCTCAATCGAACACTAGTTGGCTATGAGTTGAACTACATTGCCATTGAGAAAGCATGTTTAGCTATAGTCTTTTGCATGTAGAAGTTACACCATTATATTCTTAATCATACCACATACCTCATTGCCAAGATAGATCCACTCAAATATTTGCTATCAAAAACCACCCTCACTAGTCGAGCAGCAAAATGGGTCTTGATTTTAAGTGAATTCAACATTGTTTATAAGGATTGTAAGGCCATTAAAGGAAAAGTAATTGCAAATCAGCTTGCCGAAGCTCCTTTTCAAGGTGACCATCCCATTGGAGCAGATTTTTTAGATGACACAATTATGACTATAGCCCCTAGTACACCATGGAAACTATTTTTTGATGGATCCTTTACACAAAAGGGATTGGGGGTAGGAATTTTGTTTGTGACACCACAAGGGGATCTCATTCCTAAGTCTTATAAACTCTCATTCCATTGCACAAACAATATCATCAAGTATGAAGGTTTAGTCACAAGACTACGTCAAGCTATCAGTTGGATTATCAAAAACCTTCTTGTTTTTGGAGACTCACAATTGGTCATTAAAAAAGTCACAGATGAATGCCACACCAAGGATGAGAAATTATTTCCCTATTGCAAGATAGTTGAGGATCTCAAATAGCACTTCATTGAGATTGTTTTCCAACAAATACTAAGGGCTAATAATAAAGCAGCAGATGCCATGTTAACTATTTCCTCCATGATTGCCCTACCAGACTATAGTCCTAAATGCAAGTTTCTTGTTGAGAATCTTTTTACTCCTTCTTATGAGAAAACTGATTCAGAGTTGGTGTGTGAGATTTTTGGTCTTGATTCTCCATGGTACACCGACATCTTCGGCTATTTACATCACAAAACCATTCCCATAACCCTCACTCCAAATCAGAGCAAAAATTTCATCCATTGCACAACCCAATATACCATCTTAGGTGACACACTTTTTCAGAAACACTTTGATGGAACCCTCCTCCGATGTCTTAGTTTAGGTGAAGTCAGAATGACATTAGAAGAGGTTCACCAAGGGATTTGTGGTGTCCATTCTAGTGTCTTTACATTAGTGAAAAAGCTTCTTAGGATAGGCTACTATTGGCCCACTATGGAAGCAGATGCATATCATTTTATGAAGAGATGTGTTTCATGTCAGTAACATGGTGATTTGATACATGCTCCTACCCAAGACCTCTAGCCCACCATCACTCAATGGCCCTTTTCTGTTGGGGATTCAATCTTGTCGGTCAATTATACCCAAATTCCTCACATGGCCACAAGTATATTATTGCCACCACTGAGTACTTTACGAACTGGGTCAAGGCCATTCCATTAACTTACATCACTAGAAAATAGATTTTGAAATTCATTTTGAACTACATTATCTATCATTTCAACATACCTCAAGATATCATGACTGGTAATGGAACCCCTTTCAAAAATCAAGAAGTTGCCACATTATGTAGAAAATTCTCAATTACTCAGCATTTTTCCACCAGATACTACCCCCAAGGCAATGGTCAAGCTGAAGCTACCGATAAAACTATTTTGAAAATCCTAAAGAAAATCGTTGATGTAGTTGGCCGTGATTGGCACCTCCAAATTACTCCCACCCTTTGGCCCTACCGCACTTCCATCCATACCCCCATAGGAGCCACCCCATTTTCCCTTGTTTATGGTTTTGATGTAGTCTTACCCATTGAAATTGAGCTTCCTTCCCTTAGAATCTGTCTCAAGAATCTAATGTTCGATGAAGAATACCGAGTTGCTCGCTTGCAAGAGCTACAACTCCTTAATGAGAGATGCCTTAATGCCCTAAATGACCTCCACATGTATCAAAATCACCTTTAGCTTTAGTATCATAACAAAGTCAAGCCATGAGAGTTTGAAGTGGGTGACTTAGTTTTGTAGAATAATATGAGGAACCTCTAGAATCGTGAAAAGAAAGGAAAGTTTGAGGCAAATTGGCTAGGTCCATTTATCATCATAGCCAAATATGCTTTTAGGGCTTATTAGATTGCTACTCCAGAGGGAGATCTTCTCCTTGAGCTTGTAAATATTTAGCATCTCAAGTGGTTCTATGCTTGAGTCTTGTAGTTCCTATACAATGTTTATAGTCCCGCAAAATTCTAAAAAAAATAAAAAAATCCAAAAAAATTCATAAAATGTTTTTGAAGGAAAAAGCTTAAAAAGCAAAAATTGTTCCTAAAAAAAAGTTTGGTTGATCCATTGTTTATAAGGCTTTTTTCGCTTCACTTTATTCCACCATTCCATTTCCCTTCTACAAAGTCTTATCTAGCTTTTTGCTTTTCATATACCCAATAAAAGACCTCTTGTCTGCAAGGCTTCACTTCACCTCCATCTTTTGAAAGACCTCTAGTTTGTGAGGAATTTTTCATTGAGTAGTTATCCAATCCCATCACACTGAGTTTTTTTATAATAGTGACCACACGTGGACTTAAACAAAATTACCATTTGAGACTTAATGATTCAAGAAACTTATTCGCTTCACAACCCTTACTGGAAACACATGATTTTATGATCATTGACATTTCAATTTGACACACTTTTATAAGATGAATCCTTCCTATAGGAGAAATTGTGACATTCATTTCTAAACTTAAGGTTCTTGGCAAGAACTGTGGACTGAATGACTACTTGGTCATGGGATCTCTTTTTGGTTGATTTTCTTTTTTTGTGTTAGTGAAATCCTTTTATGGTGCACATTGATCTTCCATATTTTGGTCATAATTGAATGGATCTTATTGATTACACGTGTTGTTTGTGGTATGATCTATTTTTTGAGGCTTTATTTCATATGTCTTAGTTTTAGGTAATGTTAATGTGTTGTGCAATGGGGGCAACAGGTTAGCACACTTTCCATCAAAGATCCCTAAAAAGACTTTGGGTATGCCCAGACCTCTCCATGATTTATATGACATTTGATCCATCATGGCTATGTAAACTCCACCTATTGTTCTAAAAGTCTCTAAAGTCTATACAAAAGAGTCATGTCATTTATGCTTCTATAGCATATAATGCATAAACTCATTTGCAAAATCAACTTAAGGTGTGCTCTCCATATAAACACAATAGAATCCCTTGATATCATGTAGTTAGATTTCATGTAGCTAGGGTCTTCATTTGAGTCGTGCTTGAGACAAGGTCCTATTTATTTCCCCCCTCTTATGCTACACTATTGGGTTTCAATGAGTGACAATTTGGATAGATATTCATTTTAGGTTGCACTTTCATTAGGTTGCATTCATTAGTTCATTTCCATTAGGTTGCATTTGTTAGAAATTTTGTTAGGGGCATATACATCATAATCAAATCTCACATATATATCATGCATCTATACATGTAAAATAAAACAATGCATACATCTCATAATCACTGACAAACCTGCATCGTCCACACGTTAGGCATCATATACATATACATATCATATAGAAACATCACATAGCATCACATCGTGCATCACAAATGTTAGTATCCACATCATAGATATCATATGTATCACATAAATCCATACACATATAGAGCCATCAAATCATGTCATGTATATATCTCAAAAAATAGTGTCTGTACAGTCCGTATACAAGTCATGTAGAATCATATAGTACAAATGCATCATCAAAAACTCGCTACATCTGCACATATTTGTCAAAAAATTGATCAGTATACAACATCAAGCCGTTGGTTGTGAGGGCCCAACCCCCTCTATATCCCCCCCTCGAGGAGGTCTCTGCTATCCTACAAACTGCTCTAATCTATCTTTGCCCCCTGAGATCCATGAGCTGGTCCCCCTCTCAAAATTTGGTTGTCACTGATTGGCAGTCATGGCCTCAATATAAAGTGATCTATAATAGGCTACCTCTCATATGGCCCATGCCTCTGCTTGGCTGGCTGCAATGGCCTCCTACATGACTGTAACAACTACCCTAGGCTATAGCATCTATCTCGCTATGTCCTTCACTGATGGGTAGCTCACTTGGCCCATAACATGGCTACCTCCCCTTAGAGTCTCTCCAACTTTTCTCACTCCTTCACCTCTATATGGATCTCCATCCCTGTGAACTCCCCAACATCCACCTGTGCCTATAGGGCCACTAACGCCTCCTATGCACTATCTCCTCTGGCCCTCTGCACCTACAGCTCTACTTGTATGGCTGCCATGGCCCGCTCTATACTATTTTCTTGTGCCTGTTGCACTTGTGCTACCCCCTATAATCAAGCTACCTTTGCATGGAGGCTATCCCACTTAGCTGTCACCATATCTAAGTCCTCTACTGGCCCCTGTCTCTGTCCCCCTACTAGCACTTATACCTCTACCTATGGCCCCTGTCTTGGTTCCTATGTTGGTGTCTCTACTGGTATTTGTGCTGGTACTAGCCCTAGCCCTCTCCTTGCTTGGGCTCTATGCCCTCGTGGTCCCTCCTATGCCCCTTGTGCTAGTGGTGGCATCATCGCTACCTACCCACCATCCCCTACTCCATCCCCCCCCCTGTGGCTACTTTGTTGGTGGAGGCACCCTAGGCACTATGATTCTGACTTACTGGTGGGTTGCCCACCACTCTGCATATGTCAGTGTCACACCTGTATCCCCCCAGTCCTGTCTATGTACCCATGGCACTACTGGCATAGATACCCATGATATGTGAGCCAACCAAAGGTTGGTCCCATGCCTCCATAGTTAATCGTACTCCTGAGAAACCATAGGGTATAGGAATCTATCTGGTACTGCATCTTTTGTCCTCCCAAACTATTGTTGCACTCGAGAAGGCATGTAGTGCATAATCACATCCATGGACTAACCAATGATCCAACGATCCATCTACATATAAGGGAGGTACATCTAATCCTCTGTGTCATCCTCTCTGCTTGTTGCTAGTGCTCTCCTCCACTACTCTACCCCATCATATGGAGTCCACTCAAATATAATGATCTCATCAATACAACGGTGCCAAAATTGCACAAAATCTATCACTATGTACTAGATCGACGATTAGTATCTACAAAAAAATGGCTCGTTAGGCTACCTAGTCTTGCATTGGGTGATAGGCTATGTGACTCCAATGTGCTCCCATGACCACACCATCAATAGCGCCAGTCTGAGTCCCATAGTTCACAATGTCTGATATGCACACATGTGCAAGTCATGGTAGAGCTTGGCCAAGATCGTCTATCCCTAGTAGTAGACCTCTCCATCCTCCTATAGAAGGGTGCTCAACACCTGCACCCAGTTAATAGGCCAACCATGTCTTGCATGATCAAGTAGCATGCACCATATGAGGGAGGCTAGATATACTGCCAGCCTCAACAATCTCTACTCTAGAGCTCCCCTCCATGATAGCCATGATCACTAGATTGGTAGTCTCTATCATCATCTATCAAAGAACTCTCATAGAAATGGGTCTGACACCTTTAGTACATACTCTAGGTATGCCCCCCGGATGGCCACTTGTAAGATCCACCACATGTTCAAAAGTGTGACTGTAGCATCTCCTACCAGTAGATGGAAGCTACCCATAGGCATGTGCCATCTCTTTATCAATGTTGATAGTTGTGTTGAGTGGTCCCTAAGGTTTGACCACTCGTGCGCATGCTCCAAGCCGCATAGCTGCACATGTCCCCAATCTACATTAGTTAGTTGCTCCTAGATCACCATGGTATGAAGATAGTGCTCCCTCAACCTGAACACCACTGTGTCCTCCTATAGCATAGACATGTAGAGAGTCATCTGTATGGACAACAGGATCGGTCCTATCATCTCTAGGGATGTCAATTGTTGCATTATCATCTATGTAGATGATAGGGTGTAGACTATCATCTCTACCCTGATAGCATTTTTGCCTCATTTATTATGCAATAAATGACCCTAACCTAGCCTAGTCTACCAAAAATACGAAGAGGATCAGATGACTTATCGATGGGGCCATCTTAGTTGCTTGCTAATACTCTCGAATGCACTCACCAAGCTGCAATCGATCAATGGTGTCCATGCTTGCTCTGGATGCTTTGCTCTGAAGGTGTGAGAATGACCCTCTTTGGGCCCCTCAGAGGCTTATATAGGCTCCCCATAGACCTTGTTTGAGCCCATATCTTCCCTAAGCCATGTCCATCTCTTATTGACTTGCAAGTCATGCAAATGTTGTCATTTATTCCCTTTTTCTCCTTTTCCTTCTTTTCCTAAGACCTTTTTACGAAAATTGCCCAAAATTTATTTTTTGCGTAATTTTCGTGAGGGGGCATCCTTCTCCTCTATCATTGCTTGTAGGACTCCTACCTTCTCTAGGGCAACCTATATCTTTTTTTCTTTGATATGATGCCGTCTTGACATCACATCAAAGAGGGGCAAAATGTAGATGCTTAAAATCATCCATAAAGACTATATTAATTTATTTAATAGTGACCATGACATTGTAATTAATTATATAGGTCACATTATTTTACTTATTTAATTAAATTAATTAATTAAATAAGTTCATTCTCCTAAGTATTTAAATTTAATTTAAATACTCCTAGTCTTAATGTGTTAAATTAATTTAACACATGATCCTCCATGTTTCCTCTTTTTAAATAAATTTTATTTATTTAAATCCCCACATCCCATTAATTCTTCTAAACCTATGATTAAATTAAATCCTATTTAATTTAATCTTAAGCCTAGCCTAAAAGCTAGCCTATACCCATCATTTTCATCCTCTTAAGCCTACTTCTTCTCTAATCCCACTTAATCATCTTAATCTCTTTCCTAATCCCTCTCATTAGCTTATGCGTGTGCTCACACGTGTGAGAAGGTATGCCTACACACTCCCCTTTGCACTCTTGTCTCCCACTCTTCTTCTCAAGTTTTCTCACACATGTGTGAGAAAATTTTTAATTTTTGACTATTTGCATGGCTTGCATGTCACCTTATGTGGCACCTACATGGATGCCACCTCATGAAGCCCTCCCTCAAGCCTATAAATAGAGGCCTTGTCTCAAGTATTTACATCTCTCATCATTGCATTGTTATCATGTTCATTTAAGATTTGAGCTTTCATTATAGTTGAGCTTGCATGCTAGTTTGAGCTTTCATAGTAGCTTTCATGGTAGTTTTCATGGTGGTTTCTAGATGTATACTAACCATTTGGTAGCTGGTTTAGCTTTTCAATTGCATTATTAGTCTAGTTTACATATGCATTCACATTTCCATTGCATTTACATGTTAGTGTAGCTTGCATACTTAGTTAGCTTTCTTGGTTGTATTTCATTTTCATCCTTGAATGCCTTCAAGTATGGCTTTCATCATAGCCATTTCTTGAGGTGTTCTTCATCTCATGTACCTTTGGTTCATATTTCATCATCACTGACATTTGCATATCCACATTCAAGAGATTCATTACATTGTTGTGTTTGGGAGAGCACAACAAACATACCTCCAATCTTAACACACCAAAAAGGCCTCTCATGGATGTCTTTGTTGAGATATAGAGGTTGCTTGAGGGCTTGATTTTTTGGTTACTTTGAGTAGAAAAAATCAAGCAAGCATTAGTTAGTTTGTTATTTCATTTGGTGAATACTTGATGCATATGTGCTTTAAACTAATGTTTTCTTGTTGATTCATGCTTCCTATAGGTCATTTCTTCTAGCACACAGGTACTTTTTAGTATACTTAACTTTAATTTTCAAAGCTTAGAAGAAAAAGAAGTAGACTCTCTCTATTGTTGGTCTTAGATTGGTTTTTACGTACAATTGAGTATCAACACAAATAATTTCTAAGATGATGCCAAGTATAATACAGGTGCCGAGCTACAATATGTGCTGAGTTAGAAATTTAATAGGTGCCAAGAAAGTTTCAAGTGTTGAGTGATAAGTGATGCCGAGTCACCATAGATGTTGAGAAAAGTATAGGAGCCAAGCAAGACAAAGTTACTATAGGAGCTGAGCAAGATAGAATTCCTATATGTGCCAAGCATCAGCAATCAGTAACTGTTGAGTAACATAGAATCAACATATGAGTTTGTGCCTTCACAAACTCAAATGTAAACTATTTTTGAGCTGACTCAAGATGAATCTTGATAGATCTAAAAGATAAGATTTAATCTATTATGTTCCCTATGTAATCAACATGCAACTAATCAAAAAAATAGAGAGAGCATGCAACCAATAAGAAAAGTGTAAAGAATTAAGTGGGAAAAGATGGATGAATCTCAATCATGGATTCATACCTAACCCTAAGTCTCAAAAGCTTTCATAAGGAGGTTGAAACCCCGTAATTTATAGTTAAGTAGAAGTGTATGGAATGCATACAAAAATGCTAGTGAAGTTTTTAAAGGGGTGAGAAGACTTAGAGGAAGAACAACATTGCAGAATCAGTTGGTTAGAATAGAGCATCAACACTACAAACAAAAATATATCAGATCAAGAAGGATTAGATTGGATTGGATAGAACAAGGATCTAGAATTAGCAATTGAAGATTGTAGGTCATTAGGTCAACACCTTCTACTATAATTTCTAACCATTTTATTAGGAGAATGAAAATCCTATGAAGATAGGTTTGCTTAACAACTATTTTTTAGAACCTTTAACAAGGTGTTAAATCCTTTAACATGGTGACATTCCAAGTGAATGTTTGTAAATTCTTTAAATAGGTCACTTTTAATAGGGTGTAAATCCTTTAACAAGGTAGGCCTTTCATAGGGAAGACCATTTTTGATGGTCAAACTTTGTAACCTTAACTGGTTACATATTTCTGTAGTGATAAGTTGTGGGTGTCATCCCCACCCTAGTTTTACCTTCTCATTTTGGAGAGTTTTTGGGTGACCAAAATCTTGTGTTATCTTTTTCATGCATGTCTTTACTTTCATGTTAACTAGATGTGTTAGATGCATGTGAATAATCTCAGTTAAAAGTTTTAGAGGATAAAATATTGTTACTTCTGATTCAACCCCCCTCTCAGAAGTAAATCTTCCCACTTGTAAATTCCAACAATTGGTATTAGAGCTAAGTTATTACAAGGATAAGCCTTACATCTTGGAGAAAAGATCTGGAAATGGAAGTCTACAAACTAGGGAAGATCATAGAAAAACAAAAAATTGAGATACACCTCATTTTACATTCTTTGGAAGAAGTCAGGAAAGAACCGAGAAAATCTTTAAAGAGAAGGAAAGAGAATGCCATAGTTGAGAATAATACATAGTATGAGGAGATTGACACCTCAAAAGTATTCACAAATGGAGATTTGAAGGAGTTCAATGCAGCAATAGAAGACCTGGTGGAGAAGAATAGAGCTCAAGTAGAAGAGATCATAACTCTCAAGATTGAACAAGAATCACAAGCCATGATGCTTTGTGAAGTGACTGAACAGAAGAAAAGAACCATTGAAGATAAGGCTATGATAGAAGAAAACAAGAGAAACCTTGCCCATAGGTTGGAAGAAAATTCAATTGAACTTGCAAGAATTTCCAACATGCAGCTAGACACCCTAAGTGAGATGATGAATACACTTCATGAGCTGAATGTTAAAGACATTGAGATCTCCACATTGAATATGCAAAATGAACAATTACAAAATGACTTGAAAAGAGAAAAAAAGACTACAAAAAGCTTCAACAGACCCAATGAAGATATCAAGTACTTTGAACAACTACTAAAATCACCAAGAGCCAAGAATGATACTTCAGGACTAGGATACACTAGCATTGAAAAAGGAGAGTCATCCAAAACTACAAAAGAAAGAAGTGACATAGGTAAGAACACTAAACCCACTTGTCATTTTTGTTTTAAAAAAGGACATGCCTATAATATGTGCAGGAGCAAGAATGCCCATCAACATGAAAAGCCTAAGAATATGGGTCACTGTCACATATGCAACAAGCAAAGACATCAAGCACATGACTGCAAGACTAGAACTATCAAGAAAACAAGATTTGAAGGTCACTACTATAATTGTAAGAAGTATGGACAAAGAGCTTTTGATTGTAGATCAAAGCCTATGTGGACACCTAATCAACAAACAAGGGAAAATAATTATGGACATCACTATAGTTGGGACTAAAACACCAAATAGAGCTGTCACCACTGTCAAGAGTATGGACACATCCCTAAAAACTTCGTCAGAACACATTTCAATGGAAACTATAGTAGATGGCTGAGCCAAACTACATGCTTCAGTCGTTTGAAGACTAGTCATGTTAGCAAAAATTATCCAACAAGGTCAAAGGCACTTAACTTAGAGTTCAACAAAGGAAAAGGTAAGGTAGATGTTGAACACATTAGAGGAGTGATGAATGAAACATGAAAGAAGAAAGATGGAGGTAGCACATCCAATGCAGGGATCACTTCACCCAAAAGGTCAAGTGGTCACACTTCATCTAATAAAGAAAAAGAAGGTATGTGGAACTAATATTTAATTTTTTATAATAAATTTGTTCCAAGACAAGTAAGTATTGAAAAGGATAGATTAGCCTTAATAGAGATGCAAAGTTAAAATTTCATGTTTTTACAAGTGTTGACGAGTTGTCTTCAAATGCTGAGTAAGATACTAATACATGCTGAGTTTTCTACCAAAGTTAGTAGAAGCCTAGTGATTAGTTGTAGTCAAGTTGGTAGTAGATGCCAAGGGAAGGGAAACTCTAGTTGAAGTCAAGTAAGTGAAACTCTAGTGTATGTCAAGTATTAGAAAGACAATGGAAGTTGAGTAAAGTAGAAATGCTTTAGGAGCTGAGTGGATAGCTGTAAATGTACTAAGCATTAAATGCTATGAAACAAGGGTATATGATAGCATTTTGGAACATTTTTCACCATCGTGATCAAAGAGAAAAAGATGAGAAGAGCATAGAATTATTTCCAAATAGAATTTGAAGCATTTGAGCAGATTTCTACAAAGATTCAACACATTTTCATTGATTTTAAGGTATTTATACTTGTGACAAGCTATGCAGTTTCAAAATTTCTTCATATTTAAACCCTAGTTTGAAGAAGTGACTTCCAATTATATGAAACCTTAGGAGATGTTTGAAGTTTAGTTAGTGTCAAATGAAGCTAAGAAACTTAATTCTTGACCTATTCTTGAAGTTGTCTATAAGAATGACCTAGCAAGAGCCCTATCCGTAATTCCTCCTAAGGTAGTAATGGTGCAAGATGTTAGGAGATGCTATAATTTTAAGATAGGTGTCATTGGAGAAATGGAAATTAGAGAGGAATATGATAGATTGTGTGAGAATGGAGTCTTGAAAGAAGAATATCAAATTGTTGAGAAGAAGGGCTTAACTTGTGCCCTAGAGTTCCCTACTATTTTAAAGACTGAATGGATCAGAATTGTCCTAAGTAGGATACATGATGGTAGTTTGTGGTTAGAAGATGGCCCAGTCAAGATATCAAAAAGGATTGTTCATAGGGTAACATGGTATCCAACCTTAGATTGGCCTAAAACCCTAAGGAGTGACTCCAAAAAAGCAATTGAAAAGAATACTGGAGCCAAGTGGAACAAGAGAGGCATGTCCATAAATACCATTAAGGATCCTCTTGTTAATTTTGCTATCAGAATCATATCCCACAAATTTTATTAATCAAGTAGACTCCATAGTGTACCATGTATTGCAGTGGATGTTGGTTATAAACTTGATAAAAAGGATCATACCTATGATCTAGTAGAATTGCAATTACAAAAAATCAATGAAAATTTGGGAGCTATAAGAAGAACAAAGGGAGTCCAATGTAAATTTGGTCCAATTTTGATATATAAAGTCTTCTATGTACAGAATGAATTCCCATCTTTTGGAAAGGTTAGCTGGAAAACAAATAGGTCCATAGTAGCCTAGGTGAACGAATACATTGAACAAATGGGGGAAAATTATGAGACATTTATGACCATTTATTTTGAAAATTTCAAGAATTCAATGAAACAGAGACTTAGGATTCTAGTCTCACTTGTGGAGAAGCAAACAAATGACATTTGTTTTCTTGTTGATATTGACTATACCTACATTCAAGCAACCATACCAAGGGTAAGATGGCTTAGACCACTTGGATATGAAATAAATATTGATGAAGCATCTATAGAAATTACAATATTATTAGCAGAGGAGATAGATAAGAGTACCCCACATTTTGGAACATATGATGTAGTGAGATCTAAAGTGGATATGGAGCTAAAGACTACTTCTACATTGAAGAAAAATGATAAACTAGTGAAAAAGCTCAAAGAAAAATTTGGAGAAGGCACAGTAGAGGCAGAAGAAGAAGAGGATTAGGGATAAGGGCCACTAGCATTAACCCAAGAAATGGGTGAAGATGTTGAAGAAGAAGAAGGTGATAAGCAAGAAGAAGAAGCACCTAAGGTAGAACCCAAAAAGAGGAAAGAACAAAAGTAGCTTGCTACATAGCCTAAAGGAAAAAAGAAAATAGCTAAGCCAAGCTCAGAAAAACTTACAATAAGCGCAGATACAAGGGCAACAACAAAAGTGACAAAAGAATAAGAAAATAAGAAAGCTATACAGTAGGGAGGGCTAGTAGAGAAAAATAGAAGAAAATATCTAGCACCTCTAAAATTAGATGAGGAGAGGATAGAGTCTGATGATAATGAAAAATTTAGAGTGGTAAGTCACACCACTAAATTTGACTTAGAAAAAAATTGTGACAATATTAGGGATAATTCAATTTTTTCTAGATTGAAAACTATCGACTTCAATAAGTTATGTAGAGAGGAGAAAAATATAATGGAATAATTAGTTTACACTATGATGGCTAAGTTCAAGAATACTCACTTGAACTTGATAACACTATGCCTAAGGAGCTGTATTCAATTGTAGAGAATAAATGATATTATTGCCTCAATATGGAGAAGGAGATAAGAGAGTCAACATTGGCGTGTGTGATGCATGACCTCACAAAAGGTCAAATAATCAAGGCAAGTAAAAAGCATGGGAGAAAATTTGCACCCAAATATAGAGCATTTAGCATTATGTAGAATAAAATAGAAGATGTTGTAAAAAAGTCCACTCTCTTGTAGAAAGTGATTTATGGCCTTTAGATAGTCAAGGAAGGACAAGAAGATCCCTTTGAGGGAAGGAATAATGATGGGGAAGAAGAGGAAAATGAAAAGGAGGAGGAAGGAGAGAAAGAAAAGGAAGAAGTTATAGTGGAAAAGGAAACACACAAGGGTGATATGGCAGTAGTTGAGGAGCAACAATAGGAACAGAGTGTGCAAGACACACAAATGCCACCTCCAAGTCCTCCACATGTAACACCCACACCTATAGAGAAAGTAATTATGAAGGATGTTCCTAATACTTCAAGTCAAAACATCAACCCAGTAATTGCAGAGGATCTTAGAAAGATCCTTCACTAGACCACACTACAAGCACAATTGTGTACCAATCTAGTCTTGGTGAGTGTGGAGGAACTACACAAGGAAGTAGCTGAGATAACAAAGGAGAATGTGAATCCATATGAACCACCTTTACAAACTCTAACAGCTACAAGTGGACAACCAAAAGAGCAACTAGCACAAGATGCATTTACTAAGGTTGAGACTACAGTCATAGTGACTTCAACTACAAAGGAGCAAGCAAAGGAGCAAATAGGATAGAAGGATATCTTTGATCTTATAGCACAAAGTAAAGGTGCACCTCCTCTGATCACTATAATTGACCAAGGAAAAACTAAAGAGGACAAAGAAGAGGAGAAGACCCCTAAGGAGAAATAACAAGAGACAATCCAAACATTGGTTAATTTTTCTACTATAGGGACTCCTACTGGAACAACACAATAGCCGAGCACTAATGTAGTACCACTGCAAATATTAGCACCAAGCTCGAGCTCCACCAAGGTAGCAAGGGTACTTCACTATGGGGACCCTGCACTTGATGAGGAGATAGTCATACAAAGCTATGACTATAAAACAATGAATATAGAATAGATCAATGAAATGCAAGAGGCATTAGAGAAGAAGAGTCAGCAAGAGATACTCAGGAATGAGTATAGGCAAAGGCAAGCATTGACAGAAATCAAAGACATCTTTCTAGATGTTTTCAGCTTGCAAGTACCTGATGAAACAAATTCCATCATGAAGTAACTATCCAACATAGTGGACTAGGTACAAAATGAAGACCTAGATACCAATGTTAAATTATTTGAGTGGTCTGAAAAGAAATTCCAAATGAAGGTAAATGAGAAAACATATGGTGAAATAGCACTGTCATAGGTGGAATTGGCAAAGAAGATAGAGAAGGTGAAAACAATACTTGAGAATATATTCTCATTGTACTCCAAACTGTGTGATTCCTCATACTTCACACAAGAAGTAAGCTAGAGGATATTGAGCTTGGAGAGGAACCTTAAAGTATCTAACATGCAGCTACCCAAGGATCTAACTCAAAGTGAGAAGAACTTTGCTAAAATGCTTCAAACTCAAAAGGAACTAGCTGTACTCATAGTAGATGAGGCTAACACCAATGCAAAATTAATGCAAATTCAGCTTGCAATAACCTCACATATGGAAGTTTTGCATAAAGAAATGGTCTATGCAAAGAATGTCTTGAAGAAAGATCCCAATCTTTCTACATTGGAATGCCTAGTACACCTTGCAGTAGAGATAGCCTGGTGCAGGGAACCTAAGGATCTTAGGAATGAATTCAATGTGTTTAGTATGTTAGAGTTGTTAGGAATGAAGTTGGTCCTTATTTGTAATGAAGACTCAATTTTAAGGTACAATGGCACATTGGTGTGGTTATAAGCCGAGTGACCATTTGTAACCAAGGAGTCATTATTTATGCATTCTTGAGTATTTTACTACTTTTAGGATGTTTTAGGTGGATTTGAGTCATTAGGACACGTTTGAATTGAAGGTGTGAAAAAAAAGTGCAAAGGTGCAAGAAAGTTGCAAAATGCAAAAAGTTGCTAAAGAGCAATTTTTGCAAATTTGTTGTCAAACTTAAAAAAGGAAGTTGTATGGTCTTCCAACCATCCAAATGGAAGTTATAACTATTGGAAGATACTTATTTAAGGTCTCCACACATGGGGAAGGCCATGGTATGGATGGGTGGACAACATTTAGTGAATAAAACTAAAAAATTCTACAATTTTCTCTATTTTTTCAATTTCGTACGAACTGTACAAAATTTTAATGGTACAAATCTTATATTTTTGGAAATAGGACTGAGTCAATATTCTAATGCAATTGGTTTGAAGTTTTTATCTATTCTAGGTTAAAAGTTATACCTATTTTAGTAGAGGTAGGTCTGAAATTGCTGCACATTGAGGGTTTCAACAAGATGGCCTCCTAACTTGCAAATCCACTGTGGGATTTCAATGCCGCTTTGTGGAATGAAAGCTAGGAGAGGTGACTTGAAGATGGCAGACTTGCAGGGCTGTAGGAGTTTGGTACCTATTTTTACCAGCAAGCCCTAGGCTGAACATAGTCTTATGTCTAGTCTAGCTTTGAAGAAAAATGAAGGATCATGCTCCCAAGGTGATTGATTTGACCCAAGTGGAACCTATTTATTTATGCTTTCTATGTAACCTAGCCTAAACTAGCCATTTAGGATTATGACACAATGTGGGTATAACTTGATGCTGGAGTAGAGTTGGTAATTGATCTTTTGAAATCTCGTAGGAGTAGGTGAAGGGTGTTCGGTGATGTGAAAATATTGGATGGTTCTTTGTATTTTTTGGGAGTTTGACCATTGAAACTAGGAATTATCCTAATAAAAGTGCTAGTAACAATTTGTAATTTTCAGTGTTGGGTGTTGAGAAACTTCACTGTGAGGGTTTTCTTATTGTTTTGAGTTAGTAAGAACCATTTCTATCATGGTTATGGAGTTCTAATCCAATTTAAGAAGTATTTGCAATTTTAGGCCTATTTGGTGTCAGGGAGTCCCTAATAGGTGTGCGTGTCCCAAGTTGTTTGTGAACCCTAGGTTTGAGGGTTGGGCTTGTGAAGTAGAATCTGCTTTGAGGTAGAGTCTACCTTTGTTAGAAGCCCATTGGGTCAGTCATTAACCTTGGAAGAAACCTAGTTGTTGTTTGGAGGTTGGAAGCAAGTTAAAGTGCTGATTGGAGTTGGAAGGGTAGTTGGTGCTTTTGCTGCATACTCTGCATCAGAGTGGTATTAGAGCCACTAAGAGCCTAATTGGAGAGGAAAGATGTCAGATAATGAGGAAGGAGAGAGGGAGATACCTCTAAGGATCACAAATGTGGAATTGGCCAAGTTGGTCAAAGAACAAATGGCAGAAAGTAGAGCAATAAGGGAAGAAAATAGAAGCATGAAAAGAGAATTGGAAAAATTGAAGGGAAAGATGGCTAGAGGAGTCATGGAAGACTCTGAAGGAGAAGAAGAAAGGATTGAAGTTAGAGAGCCTAGGCAAGTTAGAGATGAAATGCTTGTAGATCAAAGAGCCATGTTGGAGGCCCTAGAAAGGGTAGGAAGAAAGGATCAAAGATCAGACCTACCTATGTTCAGTGGTAAGTTGAATCCAAAAGAATGCATGGAGTGGATTGAAGCACTTGACAATCACTTTGAATGTGATAATGTGCCAAAAAACCAAAAGATAAAGGTGGCTAAGTCTAAGATGAAAGGATCTGCCCTTAGTTGGTGGAATTTTCTTCAAAATGAGAGAATAGAGGAAGAGAAGGCACCCATAGCCATGTGGAAGAGAATGAAATCAGAGATCAAGGAATAATTTGTACCAAAGAACTATGAGGTCCTAATGCATCAAAAGTTCCAAAGTTTTAGGCAAAAGGACTTGGATGTAGGAGCATATACAGAGGAGTTTCATAAACTCACTCTAAGGGCTCAAGTTCCTGAAAGTGAAAAGCAAAAGTTGGCAAGATACTTGAATGGACTCAAGTACTCCATCAAGGATGAACTAGTTTTGTTCAATCCTAAGACCATCCACCAATGTTATGAAATGGCCCTCAAGATTGAGGAGAAACCCAAGAGGAGAAGTGATTCCCATGGAAGAGGGAGAGGAGCAAGTAACAAAGGTGGAGGAAGATTTGGGGGCAGAGGTTCATCTAATAGGTCTCAAGATGAACCTAGCAACAGTCAAGAAAAATAAGATGGAGAATCCAATCCTAGAGGAGGATTTAGAGGTAGGAGACCTAATGGGAGAGGAAGATTTGGAGGAAGGACTCCAAGGGTATTCACTAGAAGGTGTTTTACCTGCAATCAAACAGGGCATAGATCCTCTAGATGTCTAGAGAAAGGGGGCAGTAGTAGTCAAGAAGGAGATAGAAGAATCCACGTGGCTCAAGAAGAGGATGCACAAAGTGACCAAGGAGCAAGAGGGAATTCTGATCCAAAGTGAGGGGAATCTTTAATGTTCAATAGAACCCTGCTGAAGATAGTTGCAGAACAAGAACCTCCCCAAACGAAGACCTTATGCAAGGTAAAAGGTAAAGTGTGTAAGCTAATTGTTGATTCCAGTTCAACTAATAATATTGCATCAATAGATATGGTAAATAAGCTTGGATTGAAGAGGTCACCTCATCCCAACCCTTAAAAAGTTTCATCGTTAAGTAAGGAGCAGAAAGTTGTGGTTAATGAACAAGTTAATGTTGAATTTCAAATTGGGGAGTACAAGGACCAAATTGTTTGTGATGTTGCAGATATGGATGCTTGTCATTTGTTGTTAGGTAGGCCATGGCAGTATGATGTCAAATCCAAGCATGATGGGAGGAATAATGTCTACATCATCACCAAAAATGGGAAGGAGTACACTATGACACCATTGCTAGAAGATGGAAAGGATACTCAACATGCATCTAGTATGATGGTGGTTGGGGAGAAGAAGTTTTTGAAGACTCTCAAGGTGCAGAACACACCATGCTTTTCCATTGTAGTAAAGCCAAGACAAGAAGATAAAAAGGAGGAAGGCAGATTAGGAATAAGGAATGTGGAACCCAAGGAAGTGAGGCAACTTTTGGATAGATACAAGGAAGTTATTTCAGACCCTGCTACTGATACCTTGCCACCATTTAGAGAGGTAAGTCATTGTATTGACTTTATTCTAGGTTCTACATTGCCTAATAAGCCTGCCTATAGGTTGACACTAGAACAAAACAAGGAATTAGCAAGACAAGTTGAGGAGTTTCTTGCAAAAGGGTTCATAAGAAAGAGCATCAGCCCTTGTGCAGTCCATGATTTGTTGGAACCCAAAAAGGAGGGTACATGGAGGTTGTGCATGGACTCAAGAGCCATAAACAAGATAACCATCAGATATAGGTTCCCAATGCCTAGGATGGAGGATTTGATGGATCACCTAGGAGGGGCAAGGTAATATTCCAAGATTGATTAGCACCTAAGGCTCTTAGGCATGAATTCAATGTGTTTATTATGTTAGAGTTGTTAGGAATGAATTTGGTCCTTATTTGTAATGAAGACTCAATTGTAAGGTACAATGGCACATTGATGTGGTTATAAGCCAAGTGACCATTTGTAACCAAGGAGTCATTATTTATGCATTCTTGAGTATTTTACTACTTTTAGGATGTTTTAGGTGGATTTGAGTCATTAGGACACGTTTGAATTGAAGGTGTGAAAAAAAAAGTGCAAAGGTGCAAGAAAGTTGCAAAATGCAAAAAGTTGCTAAAGAGCAATTTTTGCAAATTTGTTGTCAAACTTAAAAAAGGAAGTTGTATGGTCTTCCAACCATCCAAATGGAAGTTATAACTATTGTAAGACACTTATTTAAGGTCTCCACACGTGGGGAAGGCCATGGTACGGATGGGTGGACAACATTTAGTGAATAAAACTCAAAAATTTTGCAATTTTCTCTATTTTTTAAATTCCGTACAGACTGTACGAAATTTTATGTAAGGAAACTTGGCAATAAAGAATATAACCATTTCCACATAACCCATAATAAATCTAAAATAAACACAGAATTAAAATCCACATGCAAGAGAATAGAAAACATACCCACAAAATTGTGACACAAGATATACCCTGGGAAACCCTCATTGAGGGAAAAACCCAGCCTCCAAAAGCATCCATCACCATGTATTATTCAGCAAAAAATACCATTGCCATAAAACCATGGAAGCCTTCATGGCCATAGCCACAACCGAGCAAACTATGTGAACAAGCATGAATCCACACATCCCATGCCATGCTTTCATCCTTCACAAATGCTCCCTTGGCTAACCTGTCAAGCCTTGTCCCACTCAAATTTTGCCTTTTGTCTTCTCCTTGTCACTCTCTCTTACTACAACAACTACCCTTGTGGCTGCTTATATAGTAGCAATTCCCACAAAACCACCAAGTGGTATTACATAAACCATGTACTAAAACCATGTGCTACCCAACCCACTGACCCCACATTTAATATTGGGCATTTAATTCTTTTCTCCAATATTAAATAATTACATGAAATATTTTCACAATGTTACAATACAACTCATCAAGAATATTCCATGAGAATCTTTACATGTTGCACGTCCATCTAGGTACAACATTACATAATAAAATAAAATAATAAAATAACAATATTATGCAATGTGTGCAACACCCATTATCTCAACAATCTCCCACTTGTTGTATACATTGCATAGGGTCAATCCGTAGCCACATAAATGAACACGGGAACAATCCCTCCCAGCACATCGACCATCATGGATCAAAATACACCAAGTGCTCCATCCTGGTACCTGCAACAAAATCAAAGTATCCAGCATCTCGAACATGAATGATCTCACCTCCTATTATGCCACTCCCACTAGACATAAATAGAAGCCATCCAAAGAGAAAACCACCCAACTTGTTGCATTAGAAGATCATAAAATCCTATACCAACTAAAATTCCAAGCACAAATAACCTAATCCAAAGGTAATCACATGTATTCGTAGTTGTCAAAATATCCATAGCTGAAATAGCACCCACAACAAACTGCCAAACACATCCAACTATCCATACCTCTATGGTATAACAAGTGAATCTCATATCACCGACATATCCAATCTATAACCTGCAATCACAAGCCTCAAGAGTAATACCTGCCACATATTTACCAAGAAGCTCCCATTGCAAAAGATAATGTCAAATCTATAACCAATCCACTCACAACATCTCAAAGAAGTGAATCCATGTAGCATCAAGGACATCCACAATACATAAATTGATATCCTGCAAGAACAACTCTCATAACAAGTCTCCAATGCTCTCCCAAGTTCACCACAACCAACAGAGGAAAGAGATGAAGTACTAACCATGTCATCTCTCATGTGACATACATGAGCACAAACTAGTGATCACAATCTCCAACCAATCTCAAATCCAATGTAGGCAAAACTGAACATCTAGGAAGATAACCAAGACCAGAGAAACCATGCAAATCATAACCTGTATCATGTCCTTCTACACACACCAGCATAACAACATATGCACATGGAGATAACCAATGCTTAACCATCTCTCAAATGAACCCTCTAGAACTAACTCATGTACCATAGCTCAAGATCCATATCCATGAAAGATAAGCATAAATATAATGCAACTGAGAGAAACAATGGGCTATACCTCTCAAGTAGCAAACCGCCGAGTAGACCAAGAGTGGGGAATGAGAATGCTCATCAAGATACCCAAGTCTCCAACCAAGACTCATCTAAGAACAATCTCCTCTCAAGTCCATATCAGGTGACTACCCCTCGGACTTCCTGCTGAAACCATCAACTGTCCCAACAAATACTTCTCTAATCCAAGAGAAATCAGCGTCGACACTGTCTCTAAGTATCCATGAGCACCTGTAACCAATCAATCCATGCCAACTCCAAATGCAACATAGCAATATCATGAAGTATCTAGCTTATGATCAGTGTACTCAATACCAAGAAACTAAACCAAGATCAATGTCAAAGTTCCAACCATGGCCTCAGGAACATAAACATGACAACATGATCTTACCATCTCAACTAAAGAGATAACATACTCCATATGAACATACTATAACATGTCAAAACTCTAAATGCGTATCAAGAGTATACCATGACATAATAATGAAACCATCCTCATACCAAGGATAACATGCCAAATAAAAGCATAAACCACACCTTTGCCAAGAACCCTGTCAGTCCTCAAGATGCAACCATCTCCACACACCATGAAGAAAACCATCTCCACATACCAAGAAGAACCATCTCCACATACCATGAAGATAACCAAGAACTCCATGAGTCCTCAAGATCTAACCATCTTCACACATCATGAAGATAACAAGTGCACCATGCAAATGTCAAAGATGCTTCTGCAGCAACAGGATCTAAGACAAACCTCCAACATCTACAAACACTTAATAAATATATCAATGCCAACAACTCCCACTCAACTGTGGTACCAAGTCACCTATGGCATCATAAAATCCATCTTCTCCAAACCAAGAAGATATAAACCAAACCAGGAACTAATCCTGCACTGTCACCTCATCATTGTCATAAACTCCCACTAAACCATGTATCCAAGCTATCCATGACATAATGATCAAAAATACCATCCTCTAACCATGAGAATCAACCAAGACATCAAACCATCAAAGAACTCAAAGTGCACATCATGAGCTCCTCAAAAGAAACCAAATAACCATGATCCTCAACCAAGAAGATATACCACCATAACTATATCAGAAAATCCAAGCTAATGAACATCAAAGATGTACCTGTATAACTAATCATGTCATGCCAAAATCCATGACACCATGATCGCATCCATGAATCGAGCATCTAGTTCTCAATATGTCCAACCTGTCAACATAGTCAACCACAATCCTCTACCATGACTGTACCTGGTAACAACATCTCATCCCTTCTACATGAAGAATATAGCAAATTATGTGACTTAGGGCATAGACAACCCAAATCCAAGCCACCAATCTGAATATGCATTAATAATGAAAGATCAATGGGCAAAGACAACCCATAACCAAGCTATAAATGCAACCTGTAAGTATAGACTGCTTACAACACTGCACAACTTGTAGACCCAACAAGTCATCATGCATATCCAAATCCAAACACTGATAACCATATCATCATGAGACCAATCTGAAATATGAACTGAGTATACAATGACATCAAATCTTAAATTTCCAATGCCATAAACTCACAATGTTACCATAGTCAAAATATATAAACTGTTCAGATAAATATATTAACAAATAAATCATGCCAAACCTACACCAAATCTAAAACAATGTGTAGAGCTCTCCAAGAGCTTTCCGTTGACTACTCGAAGTCCAAAATCTGACTTCATATGCCCAAGTTATGCCCCAATTCATGCTCAAAATAAATAACATCTGACATTAGGGCTCTTAAAACCTGAAAAAATCTCAAAATTATAGAACCAAACCTACACCATGTTGTAGTGCTCTGAATTAGCTTTCCAACGCCTATAAGAACTCTGAAATTTGATATTCTGAGAGAAAGTTATGGCCGTTTTACTAAGACAGTCTTTTTACCATTTTCAATACGATTTTTCATTTTTTTTTTTTCAGTGACGAAAATTCTGACGGGATTAAATTTGACGGCCATCATGGGCTGAAATCAAAAAAATCTTTCATTTCCTTTGAACATGGCCAAACTAGGGCATATTATATATCAAATTTTATGGAAATGTCGACTCGGATCCAATGGTGAGGTCTGTTTTTACCTAGGAGGTCTTTTTTGCATGCTACCCCCCAAAACCCTCATTTAAATGAAACATCCGAAAAAATCTTTTTGTCCAACAATTTCACATGCCCAAATCTTTTAACATCCCATCATAACAGCAAATTCAAAACCTTCAGACCTGCAATAAATCATTCATATATCTTGCCCTTTCTTTTATCCTCTCATGCATTCCCATGGATTCAATCTAGGGTTACAATAATAAAACCATAGCTCTGATACCACTTGTAAGGAAACTTGGCAATAAAGAATATAATCATTTCCACATAACCCATAATAAATCTAAAATAAACACGAAATTAAAATCCACATGCAAGAGAATAGAAAACATACCCACAAAATTGTGACACAAGATATACCCTGGGAAACCCTCATTGAGAGAAAAACCCAGCCTCCAAAAGCATCCATCACCATGTATTATTCAGCAAAAAATACCATTGCCATACAACCATGGAAGCTTTCATGGCCATAGCCACAACCGAGCAAACTATGTGAACAAGCATGAATCCACACATCCCATGCCATGCTTTCAACCTTCACAAATGCTCCCTTGGCTAACCTGTTAAGCCTTGCCCCACTTGACTTTTGCCTTTTGTCTTCTCCTTGTCACTCTCTCTTACTACAACAACTACCCTTGTGGCTGCTTATATAGTAGCAATTCCCACAAAACCAGCAAGTGGTATTACATAAACCATGTACTAAAACCATGTGCTACCCAACCCACTGACCCCACATTTAATATTGGGCATTTAATTCTTTTCTCCAATATTAAATAATTACATGAAATATTTTCACAATGTTACAATACAACTCATCAAAAATATTCTATGAGAATCTTTACATGTTGCACGTCCATCTAGGTACAACATTACATAATAAAATAAAATAATAAAATAACAATATTATGAAATGTGTGCAACACCCATTATCTCAACATTTTAATGGTACAAATATTATATTTTTGGAAAGAGGACTGAGTCAACATTCTAATGCAATTGGTTTGAAGTTTTTATCTATTCTGAGTTAAAAGTTATACCTGTTTTAGCAGAGGTAGGTCTGAAATTGCTGCACATTGAGGGTTTCAACAAGATGGCCTCCTAACTTGCAAATCCATTGTGGGATTTAAATGCCACTTTGTGGAATGCAAGTTAGGAGAGGTGAATTGAAGATGGCAGAGTTTCAGAGCTATAGGAGTTGGGTACCTATTTTTACCAGCAAGCCCTAGGCTGAACATAGTCTTATGTCTAGTCTAGCTTTGAAGAAAAATGAAGGATCATGCTCCCAAGTTGATTGATTTGACCCAAGTGAAGGGTGTATAAGGAAAAATAAAAGGTGTAGAAGAGATCCAAGGGTTTGAACCAAGTCTTTGAACCCATTTATTTATGCTTTTCGTGTAACCCAACCTAAACTGGCCATTTAGGACTGTGACACAATGCGGGTATAACTTGATGCTAGAGTAGAGTTGGTAATTTATCTTTTGAAATCTCATAAGATTAGTTGAAGGGTGTTTGGTGATGTGAAAATATTGGATGGTTCTTTGTATTTTTTGGGAGTTTGACCATTGAAACTAGGAATTATCCTAATAAATGTGCTGGTAACAATTTGTAATTTTCAGTGTTGGGTGTTGAGAAACTTCACTGTGAGGGTTTTCTTATTGTTTTGAGTCAGTAAGAACCATTTCTATCATGATTATGAAGTTCTAACCCAATTTAAGAAGTATTTGCCATTTTAGGCCCATTTGGTGTTAGGGAGTCCCTAATAGGTGTGATTGTCCCAAGTTGTTTGTGAACCCTAGGTTTGAGGGTTGGGCTTATGAAGTGGAATCTGCTTTGAGGTAGAGTCTACCTTTGTTAGAAGCCCATTGGGTCAGTCATTAACCTTGGAAGAAACCTAGTTGTTGTTTGGAGGTTGGAAGCAAGTTAAAGTGCTGATTGGAGTTGGAAGGGTAGTTGGTGCTTTTGCTGCATACTCTGCATCATAGCCATCCAACTTAAAGCACTAGAAATTGCATTAGACAATTGGGATGCTTCTCTAAAGATCCTAATGGAGGTAAATAAATCCTTTTTGGCTAAGTATTCAATTCATTCATAGGACCCTTTGACATAAGTGTCAAAAAGGGGGATATTTAATAAATTGTGGGAGATAATACATTATGGGGATGATAATAAATGAGACCCAAGGGGGAAGATACCCAAAGGGGGATATAATACAATTTTAAGTTTTGAGGAGAGATAAGGAGATAAAGCCAAAAGGATACAAAAAATATTTCAAGGGAAGATGTATGATAGGGGGAGTAAAAATAGAATAGATAGAAATAGAGTAGAGAAGGGAAGGAATGAAAAGGTAGAGATAAAGAGTATTAGAATAATCAGCATGAGACAAATCTAGCATAAAGATTTTGGATAAAGAAATAACACATCAGCTCAGGGGGAGTTACAAGTTTTTGAGGTATATAGTCTTCTGCAAAATTTTGAGCATATTTTTGAAGTTTTGTACATATGCCAAACAAGTTGTATATTATACTCATAGAGATCATATTCATAATTCTTAGTTAAGTTTTTTTGACACTCATGTAAGAGGGGGAGATTGTTGGTCTCATATTGGTTTTGATAATTTAGTGTCAACACACTTAAACAATTTCTAAGATGATGCCGAGTAAAATATAGATGCCAAGCTGTAGTATGTGGCGAGCTAGAAATACAATAGGTGCTGAGCAAGTTTCAAGTGCTGAGTGATAAGTAATGCCAAGTCATTGTAGGTACCAAGAAAAGTATAGGAGCCGAGTGAGATAGAGTTACTATAGGAGTCAAGAAAGATAGAATTCCTATATGTGCTAAGCATCAATAATTAATAAGTGCTGAGTAATATAGAATCAATATATGAGTTTGTGCTTTCAAAAACTCAGATGTAAACCATTTTTGACTCGACTCAAGATGAATCTCAATAGATCTAAAAGATAAGATCAAATCTATTACATTCCTTATGTAATCAACATGCAACCAATTAGAAAAATGGAGAGAGCATGCAACCAATAAGAAAAGTGTAAAGAATTGAGTGGGAAAAGATGGATGAATCTTGATCGTGGATTCATACCTAACCCTAAGTCTTGAAAACCTTTATAAGGAGGTCAAAAACCCATAATTTATAGTTGAGTAGAAGTGTATGAATGCATAAGAGAATTCTAGTGAAGTTTTGAAAGGGGTGAGAAGACTTAGAGGAAGAACAACATTGCAGAATTAGTTGGTTAGAATAGAGCATCATAACTATGAATAGAGATATATCAGATCAGGAAGAATTAGATCAGATTGGGTAGAACAAGGATTTGTAATCAACAATTGAAGATTGTAAGTCATTAGGTCAACACATTCAACTATACTTTCTAACCATTGTATTAGGAGAATGAAAATCCTATGAAGATAGGTTGGCTTAAAAACTATTTTGTAGAACCTTTAACAAGGTGTTAAATCCTTTAACAGGGTGACATTCCAAGAGAATGTTTGTAAATCCTTTAAATAGGTCACTTTTAACAGGGTGTAAATCCTTTAACAAACTAGGCCTTTCATAGGACAAACCATTGTTGATGGTCAAACTTTGTAACCTTAACTAGTTACATATTGCTGCAATGATTAGTTGTTGGTGTCATCCCCACCTCAGTTTTACCATCTCATTTTGGAGGATTTCTGGGTGACCAAAATCTTGTGTTATGTTTTTCATGCATGTCTTTACTTTCATGTTAACTAGATGTGTTAAATGCATGTCAATAATCTTAGTTAAAAGTTTTAGAGGATAAAATATTGTTACTTTTGATTCACTCCCCCTCTCAGAAGTAAATCTTCCCACTTGTAAATTCCAACATCTATCACTAGTTAGGAGTTCAAAAGTAATACATACACCTGCTAGATCTCTTTCTACTCCCCCTATTGATAGATCACAACCTAGGGTACCCTCTTTTCATTAAATAGACCATTATTCCACATGGACCACCCTAAGACCCAAGTGTTTACTATATTTAATGGTGGAAGTCCTCTCATCTTAGCCCAAAGACATAATATTCGTGTCTCTTCTCTTAAAAGTATACTAATTTTATTGGTGAAACTTCCATTTCTCCTCTAGAGCATATTCAAGAGATTTCAAACATTTGCAATATACATGGTATTATATAGGATAATGTTGCTATTATACTTTTAGTCTCATCATTAGAAGGAAAAGCTTTACAATGGTATAGGGGATAACTATATAACTATATCACCATCTAGGATGAGTTAGGAGAAGATTTGTGCAAACATTTTGAAGATAAATTTGATCATCTATCACTTTTAGAGAAACTAACTACCATTAAGAGAGCACCCCATGAATATATGACTGATTTTAACTATAGGGTTTAGAAGACATGGGATAGGATACCTATTGTAGTAAAACCTTCCCTTGGTAATGCCTTCTTACATAAGAGCTTTCAATAGTGATATTGCTAATACTTTACAAGCCATGGGAGGGGACACTTTACTAGCTGCATATGAAATTGCCATAAAAGAAGAAAATATCTTGATTCAAGGAGGGAACTTAGCTCCAAGGCCTCCAATGCCTTTCTTCCCAAATATGCCTTGTCATCAGCATATAATAGCCCCTATTCCTACTACATCCACAAGACAACATCTTGCTATAACCCTAATGTCCCCTACATCTTCAAGTGGGATGGATAAAATTGAGGCCATGATGCAGATGATGATACAAAATATAGATAAGAAGCTATAAGATTAGGATAATAAACTACAAGATCAAGGTTCTAACTTAGAAAAGAAACTAGAAGATAACTTCTCAGTGGTGTAAAAGATGAGCAATAAGTTGGTGGCCTTAGAAAGGAAACAAGCTCAAAATAATAGGCCTTTCCAATCTCATTATCAAAAACCCACCTATAGGCCAATGAATTAGGATCATGGTAACATTCCACACAACCAAAATAGATCTATAGGTAATGCCTTTGTTACAAATACAAGCTCAATTCCTAACAGGTCATTAGTTCTTCAAAACAACCTTTCTCATGAGCAAGATTTTTGTCATTCTTACAATTAATCCTATGGGTATTGCATGTGCTATAAGGCATAATCATTCCAAGCAATAACCACACAAGATCAAGTAGCAAGACAATAGCATAGTGCTAGTCAACCTACTGATGTTTCTCATCACCCATAATAGTGTGATTTTTCTTTTATGAACCATTAGCCAAGGGAATATTTTCATACCAACCATGATAACTATGATTCTATAGCTCATAATACTATAAGAAAAAGAAGAGCTATTGAGAATGATACACCTTGTCTACCAAATCAGGCTTCAACTTTAGGTATCACCTCTCAGACTCCAGTTACTAGCGCACAACCAAATGTTGCTCCCTAACAAAAGAAAAACATAAGCAACAAGGAGTCTACTAAACCTTAGGCTATTCAAATTTAGTCATCAATTCCTTTAGCTCCCAAAGCTCTAGTCAAAGTAGTTAGTACCCCTCTCAACATGGTGGATCAAATGAAAAAGACTATTATTAATATCTCTATGTGGGATGTTGTTGCCACTATTCCATCATAGAAAGAGTTACTAAACCAAGGGTTAAAGATTATTGAGGTGTCAAACCAATCAACCACCTTAGATAATACAAAAAGTTTGGTACAACCAAAAAAAGGAGATATAAGTAAGAAAAATAGGTCTCCTCCTTTTTATGTCTCTTTGCTTATAGGGAACAAGCTAGTTCATAATTGCATGATTGATTTGGGAGCTAGTAGTTCTATGATTCCTAAATTTATACCTAACCTCCTTGATATTAAGTATAAGCAAATGATCAGAGATGTGCTTCATTTGGATGGTATTTTTGTTAAAACAATAGGAATCCTAAAAAATGTGGAAATGACATTACATGCCTGCCCTAGTTGTATTGTCAATCAATACATATTAGTAGTTGAGTTTGATCCACATTTTTTCATCTTTCTAGAGACTTCATTACATAGATAGGTGGTCATTGTATATGAGCAATGTTAGTATGCTAATAGAAACCAAATTTAAATAAAGCTTCTACAAACTAAAAAAAATTCATAAACTTCAAGATAGACTAAGATGAACTCTCAATTGAGAATATGAGCCATTAATGGACTCTATCAATGAGAAGCTCTCTTGTTGAGTGGCTTTGTCTAAATAGATACGATGTATGCTCAAGCTTATGCTTCAAAAAGGGCTTCAAATGGAGTTGGAATTTGGGTGTGAGTGTATGGTTTTGATGTAAAATGGCTTCTTAAAATGGCATTATTACTTTACTTCATGGATTGTGTTATTTTGCAAAGGGGAAGGATCCAATTTATAGGCAAGGGGTTTGAGGGATTGAGGGCTAAGATGCAAGGATGGGAAAAATCTCATGGAGGGCTCAGATTGCATGAGAGGAGAGCACATGGATTATGCTTCCTTACAGCCAATCAGGGAGTGACACATGTCACAGGGTGAGAGGATGGAGGAAAGGGGAAGGATGAGTCAACAAAGGAGGCTCAAGGGATAAAATCTTCATAAAGACCCTCATAATTTCTTGTAAGAGCAATAAAAGGGCTTTGGAAGAGTCATTTATGGCCTAGTGGGCTTCATAAAGTTATATGGTTGGGATATTTTGAGGGAGATGAGAGGAATTTTGACTTGGGCTTGATTACGAAGGTTTTAAGCTTGCTTAGGCTTGTGCAAATGATTAGAGGATGGATTAGGATGGTTTAGGATTATCTTAGGGATAGGTAAGTGGATGGCATTTAATGAGGGTGGGTGAAGGAGGAGATATTTGTTAACTTTGGCTTGGGTTAGTAAGTCTTAACCCATGTTTAGAGAATGTGACAAGGTTAGGAAGGGATTAGGATTAGGTTTAAAGACATCTTCTAGAAGAGTCTAGACTTTGGATGAGGATAAAGACTTTCTAGAATAGTCTAGAATTTCCTAGGATGAGGATGAAGACTTTCTAGAAGAGTCCAGAACTTCTTAGGATGAGGATAAATTAGATTTTTAGGAAATAAATAAAGTTTTATTTATTTCAAGAGTTTGGGTTGAGGAGATATTTATTAAAACTTTTTTAATAAACATGAGGATTAATATTTAATCTTAATTAAATATTCTGAGTTGGGATTAGGGGTAGGAAATGATGGGATTAGCCTTTAATCAAAATTAAAGAAGGATTAGAAGATTTTGGAAGAGGTTAGTGGTCTTAAGGAAATTGGCCAAGTTTTGGGAAAAAAATATTTTATTTATTTATTTTGGGTTTTTTGGTCAATTTATTAATTAATAAGGAAATAATGTTTAAATAAGATTTAAACATTTTTGGGAGGGATTCCTTCATTAAATATTTTTAATTAAGATAAAGGAATTTAATGGCATAAAAATAAATAAATAAATAAAATAATTAATTAATTAATAAATGATGATGTCATCAGGAATTTTTCAGAAAATAAAAATACTTTATTTTCTAAAGGTTTTTAGGTGTCTACATTTTGGCCCTCTTTGATGTGATGCAGCAAGTGGCATGGCATCAAAGATAGGAAAATAAGATGCCCAAGGCTAGAGTAGAAGAGGAGAGAATGGACTATGAGATGCCCCCTTAAGAAGGTGACGAGGAGAGAAAGCGAGGCTCAATGGCTTCTTGAAAAGTACAAGAATCTCGAATGAGAAAGGAAACTCAGATTGGCAAAGAGAAGGGGCTGAATTAGCTCAAACTCTCACTATGGAAGAATGATAAAGGAGAATCAGATGCACAAGAGCAATAAAAATGAATCTAGGATAGGGAGATGGATGAGGGGATTATAAAGCTGATGCAATAGGATTTCAAAGAGTCAGATTGGTAGAAGATGGGTTTCGGAGATCCCTAGGACTAAGATTGTGGATCTCGAAAGATGAGGCTTGGTGGATTGATTTGGATTGGTGGATCCCTAAGACTAGGATTGTGGATCCCTAAAGCTAAAGGTGAGGAGTGATTCAAAGAGATACTGATGCATAAGTTGGGGTAGGAGAGACGGATGTTGGATATGGATGGGGGATAATGGAGATGAAGGAAAACCATTGAAGCTTTTTGAGCGGGGGGATACTTCAAAGAGAAGTACCACCATGTAGTTGAGCACTAGATTTGCTATAGGACTGTTGGTTAATTGCCAAGGTTACCAAGAACATCAAGGCCTTTTCAACAACTGTCAAGAGGACTGACAAACTGACTCAAAAAAAACATGCAAGGATTGCCCCAGTATCACACATGAATCCCAGAGGAAGCAGTGTGGAAATGACATTGGGTAACCCACAATCAGAAAAGAAAACAAGCAAAAGACATGATCAAGACCTTACACTCTGATTGCCCCATTCGTAGTATACCATGATATGGAAGATCGTGGCAACCTTGAGGAGGGAACAAGGAGATTTCTTGGAAAAGATATTTCAAGACCCAACAGGGAAGTGTCCAAATCAAAAGAAAGTGAATTTCTAAAAGAGAACCATTTGCCAACAAGATGGGTAGGACGAGGTACTAACGGACCAAGATCAGACATGAGGAAAGCTATATCCTGCAAGGACCTATCGGAGAGCACCTAAGTTGGTGGATTTGGATGAGTGATGCGTTTGGCAAGCTGAACTAAGAAAGATAACACTTTGGTGACAGGAAATCTAGCTAAAGGATGCATTGGAATAGCTAACCAAGATGTGCGATGGGTGCAAGATGCTAATCAAGGACAAACTGACATGAACGCTAGATAGATACAATGGTACTAAGCTAAAGAGGATGTACAAGCTGATGGACCAAGATATGTTACCAATGTACAAGTTTGTTCATGTTTTGGTTTTTTTGAGATGGAAATGTTTGTGAAGGATGGGATGTCTATAATAGGTGATAGGTGGATAGGTAGATGGTTTGCGAAAATCTTAAGTGAAAATGGGGTTTTGTGTGTGCACATGATAGTATACAAGCTAGGATACAAGATTATTTATAGGCTGGAATATGGTACAAACTTTGGACAAGATTCGGATATACAAGGTATGGTACACAATTTACAAGGTATAATACAAGCTTTGGTACAAGATTTTACAAGCTAAGGTACAAGATTTTACAAGCTGTACAGGAGGTATTTACAAGCTCCATTAGATTTTGGATATTTGGTTGGAACACCAAGGGAACAAGCAGGTGTTTTATGGGATGGTGGGTGAATGGATGAGGGATAGGATAGTGATAGATAATGGATTAGTCTTAGTACACAAGGCACCTGAATTACCAGGTTTTCACCAAAGTACCTATCCAAGGCACTTGAATTGCCAAGTTTTCACCATTGGACGCTTATTTCTCTTTACTAATTTTTTTTGTATTTTTCAAAAGTTGGGTATACCAAGGATCTTCAAGCATAGAACTTCTTGAGATGAATGATGTTAGAAGGATCATTCAAGAGTTCTCCTTCCGGTGTAGATAGCTGATAGGCTCCGGAGCCAAAGGAAGTAGTGACAACATAAGGACCAAGCCATGTAGGTTCAAACTTGCCTTTCTTTTCTCGATCTGCTTGGACTTTCATGTTTTCTTTGAGGACCATGTCACCTAGCTGAAAGTGTTGTGGAAGCACCTTCTTGTTGAAATTCCTTTTGAGACAAGTTTGACAGACTATGAGATGATCATAGGCTTGTTGTCGCTTCTCGTCTAAGAGATCTAGCTAGGTGAGCTGAGCTACTTTGTATTCTTCATCTAATATTTGCCCTTGCAAAGATATGCACAAGGAGGGAAGTTCAACCTCTATAGGTAGTACTGCTTTGGCACCATAGACTAGGGAGTATGGAGTTGTGCCTGTGGATGTATGGAAGGAAGTTCGATAGGCCTATAGGGCTAGATTTATTTGTAGATGCCAATTATGGCCGAAGTCATTAACAACTTTCTTTAGGATTTTGAGGAGGGTTTTGTTAGTTGCCTCTATCTGGCCATTAGCTTGTGGGAAATATGGGCTAGAAAAGTGGTGATGGATGCGGAGGGAAGTGCATAATTCTTCCATGTTGAGATTTTCAAAGTTACCTCCATGGTCGGTGAAGATGGTAGATGGGATGCCGAAGCGCCAAACAATGTGGTACAAGATGAACTTGGAGACCTGAACTCTTGTAGCTAAGACTAGGGGGACTACTTCCACCCATTTAGTGAAATAGTTTTTAGCTATTATTATCCATTTATGTCCATCAGATGAGAGGGGTGTGATAGTTCCAACTAGATCAAGGCCCCAACAAGCGAAAGGCCAAGGTGGTGCAATAGGTTGTAGATCCTGTGCTGGAGCATGCACAAGATTTGCATGCTACTGACATGGGAGACACTTTCTGACAAAGTCACAGGAGTCTTCTTCAATGGTAGGCCAATAGTAGCCTTCTCTAAGGATTTGTCACGCTAGGAATATACCACTCATGTGGGCACCACAAAGTCCAGAGTATACTTCCTTTAACACCATCGTGGCCTCGTTTTGGTCTAAACATCGAGAGAGAGTATCGTGATAACCCCAATGATATAGGGTATTGGCTATGATAACATAGCGGGATGATTCTTGGATGAGGTTCTGGCATTGGGTACATGTGAGGTGAGGGGATATGATACCATCGTTAACATAAGCATGAATCTCATGGTACCAAGGGGATTGGGGACCAACCAAGATACAAACACAGTTTGAATACTCATTCGCATAGGCAGGTGTGAGGAGCTGCTCCACTAAAACTCATACTGTGTAGCTGCTTGGAGAATTTCTAAGAGCGAGCCTATAGTAGCCATAGCATCTGCTGCTTTGTTCTGTATTCGAGGCACTTGTGTAACCTGAAGCCTTGTAAAATGCTAGGTTAGCTAATCAACTAGCTCTTTTTAGGGTAATAGCTTTTCATCTTTGGATTGATATTCATTTAGGGCTTGCTTGATGATGAGCTGAGAATCGCCAAAGATTTGTAGCTCAGCAATGTTCCATTCTGCAGCTATCTTTAATCCTACTATGAGGGCCTCATATTCAACTATATTGTTGGTGCTAGGGAATTGTAGCTTGAAGGCTTTTGGAATGTAATCTCCTTGAGGTGTGACCAACAATATTCCTACCCTTGATCCATGAGATGTGTATGAGCCATCAAAATAAAGTTTCCATGGGGGTTGTTCTTCAATTAGACAAATATGCTCATCTGGAAATTCTGTGATCAACGGATAAGCATCTATTAGAGGTGCATCAGCTAGGTGATCTACTATAGCTTTCCCTTTGATTGCCTTTCTATCCACATACTAGATTTCAAATTCGCTAAGGAGCATAACCCATTTGGCCAAATGGCCTGTAAGTGCTATTCTGGAGAGCATATACTTGAGAGGGTCAATCTTGGAGACTAGTTGGATGGTATGACTTAGCATGTAATGGTGAAGCTTTTGAGTTGAGAAAATAATTGCCAAACAAGCATTTTCCATAGGAGTATGATTAAGTTCATAACCAACTAGGGTTCTACTGATGTAGTAGATGGCTCTTTCTCTACCGTAGTCATCGAGTTGTGCTAGAAGTGCCCCTAGAGAAGTAGGCATTGCTGATATGTACAAAATTAGGGGACGACTAGGAACTGTTGGAACCAAGATAGGGGGATTGGTGAGATACTGCTTGAGCTAATCGAAGCTACGCTGACATAAAGGATCCCACTTGAAGTTCTCATCCTTCTTTAGTAAATGTGAAAATGGTGTACACTTATTTGCAAATTGGGAGATGAAGCACCAAATGGATTGAAGCTTTCCCTGAAGAGAGTGAAGGTGTCGCAGTGTTTGGGGAGGAGGCATGTCTAAGATAGCCTTGAACTTCTTGGGGTCGATCTCTATACCTCGTTTAGACACTATAAAGCCTAGAAGCTTGCCAGATGTGACCCCAAAGACACACTTCTTAGGATTTAGCATGAGATGATATTTGGCTAACCTATCAAAGACTTTCTTTAGGTCAGCAAGATGATCCATGAAGGTATGAGATTTGAACAAGATATCATCCACATAATCCTCCAAAATGCTATGGATGAGATCATGAAAGATGGCTGTCATAGCTCTTTGATAGGTAGCCCCAGCATTCTTTAGGCCAAAAGGCATCATGTTGTAGCAAAAGGTTCCCCAAGGGGTAGTGAATGCTATCTTATGCTGATCCTTTTCTACAATCTTGATTTGATTATACCCAGAAAATCCATCCATGAGGGACAAAATTTCATGTCCAGCTGTAAGATCTACAATCATATCTATGTCGAGCAAGGAAAAATCATCTTTTGGACAGGTTTGTTAAGATCTCTGAAATTAGTGGAGATTCTGATGTCACTAGAAGGCTTAGTGATGGGGACCATGTTGGAGATCCACTCAGAATAGTTGATAGGTTAGATAACCTTAGCAACTAACATTCTTTCTAACTTAGATTTGACTAGTAATGCCACCTTGGGGTGCATTTTTCTAAGCTTTTGTCTAACGGGCTTGATCTATCGATTGACTGCAAGATGATGAACTACAAGCTTTGGATCAAGCCCTGGCATGTCCTGATATGACCATGCAAATTGGCCAATTTTCTCTCTTAAGACCTCAAAGAGGAGATCAGCTTTGTCTTGTGATGGGGATGGAACAATGTGATAAAGCCTAGGGATCTCTAAAGAACCAATGTTGACTTCCCTAGTATCCTCAATTAGAATAGAAGATATCTCTAGTCGATTATATTGAGGAGGTAATGCTAAATCCTCATGTTCTACTTGTGGCTATGGATGTTCTTGCTGAGGGGTTCTCTTCACTCCCTTAGCTAGTCTTAGATTCACCTTAGTTCCAGTTTTGGGTGTATCGAAAGTAGGTTGGGGATTTTCTCCAAAATACCCCTTGGGATCTAGCTTGTAGATATAGGCAAAATCTAGCTTTGTTTTCTTGTGAGGTGTTTCAGCTCCCATGAATCTAAGAAGTGCTTCCTCTGATGTGAACTCATCAATGTGTATGTCACTTGGTTGGTCCCAATCTATGAGTTGTGGATGGGTGAGTGGTAGGTCAATGGGGTGGATGGATAGTTCTTGGAGAACAAAGTCTCTGAGGGAGATTTGGTCTAGGATATCATCGTAGGCTCTTTTTTCAACTTCCTTAGGAATGTCTTCTATTTCGACAAGGTCATGGTGAATGTTCAAAAAAGCATGACCGTCCGTATTGGTGCCCTCAGTTGTGGGTATGCCAAAGCCAAGACCTGACTTTGATTCCCACTTGTGTGTGTCGATGGGGCACTGCATGCCTCTTTCTTCAGGTCCTAGACCACCACATTGATAGTTCCATTTTTCAGTGATGAGCTTATGTTCTTGGGGATACTTCTGGCTGAAGTGATCAAGGTGTGCTTGATTCCTTTGAGGTGCATTCTTATGTAACCAATTGTTGATATCTGGAGTGAGCTCCTCATGAAGAGGGATTTTTGAGGATACAAAGGTTGTTGGGCAAAATTGTTTGTATCAAGGAGGTAGAATCTCCTTAGCTTTGTGATATGTTGGTCATCCATGGACATGCGGATCAAGTGGGAGTACCCCGACAACAAATGCATCCGACAGACTATACTCTCCACAACCCTTGTTATTGATCTTCACGGTAGACAGGGTAGAGGCAAGGATGGTTTCTAGGTCATTACAAGTGTGGGATGAGCTGGTGATGGATGTGCCGATATCAATTCCAGGGCAATGGTTTGTATATGAAGCTTCAATCGCATTGTAGTAAGCAAAGGGTTCTGGATTGGCATGGATGGTTACCTTAGTGCCTTGATGCAAAAATTTGACACACTAATGGTAAGTGGATGGAACGGCTTTCATGGCATGAATCCATGGGTGACCGAGGAGGATGTTGAATGGTAGGTTTAGATCAATAACATGGTAGAGTGTTTCTTGGATGACTGACCCAACCTTGATTGGCAGCATAATAGTTCCTTCTATGGTTCTTTCCAAGTTGTCATAAGCTTTGATGGTGATAACCTCACTGATGATATCTGCCTCAGTATACCTAGCTTGTTTTATGAATTTTAGGGTGCAAATATTCAAGGCTGATCCATTATCTATCATTACTCTTTTCACAACAAAATTGGATACCATGATGGCTATGCGAAGCGGAAGGGTGTGATCTGGCTCGACCATGGGTATGTCAGTGGGTTTGAACGATAGGGCACATGAGGATGAAAGGTGTCCAACAAGACTACAAAAATAAATAGCATTGATATTAGAAGGGACACAGGATTCTATGAGAGCACTGTCAAGGATGTTCTTGTAGACAGGACTAGTGCGAAGAAGGTCTAAAATGAAGATTTGGGCTAGCATGTTCCCAAGGTGTTCCAAGATATTGTACTGGCTTTTTGATGGAGTTGATGGTGTTGGTGAAATGGGTGGGCCTGCAATGTTAAATCAGGCTCTTCGAGTGGTGACTGCACACTCATTGTTTGGTCCTTGGATATTGATAACATTGACAGAAGGCTCTTTCTCAGATATACAACCTATAAGGCTACCATAGTATATATAGGATGAAGTGTGGTTATTGTTCTTCCCATGCTATTGGTTTGGTTGACGGTTGTTGGTGTTGTTGTTGTTGGTTTGGATAGGTGCTTTTCTAGGGTTTTGATTGTTGTGAGGAGGAAAAGCGTTTTGATAGATCTGTAAGCCTACATTGGGAGAGGTTTGGGAACTAACAGTGATTTCCTTCCGATCAATGAGGTCCTGCACATAGTCTTTCAGTTTCATGCATCTGAGGGTAGTGTGACCTTTTACCCTATGAAATTTGCAGTACTCATTGTCTTTGTACCATGTAGCTTTGGATTGGCTTGGGTCAATTTGCTGGGTAGGAGGAAATTTGATGAGGTTTTCCTTGACTAATTTCTCAAAAATGACATCCAATGGCTCACCAATGGGTGTATAGTTTGTAGGTGTAGGTTGGAATCTGGGCTTTTGTCCTGCAGCTAGATTGGTGGCATTAGCTTGATTGCTAGACCCTTGAAAGTTTGGTCTTGGATTATGGTTTTGATAGCTATGGTTATTCTGCTATTGGTAGTTGATAGCTTGCTGATTGTTTGGTTGATAGGGTGGGTTGGACTGGTTGTGAGAAGGACCAACAATATTCACATGTCTCATGTCAGTGACGCCATCTGTTGCAACATGCTTGTTTTTGTTCCAATACCTAGACTTGTCATTGGAATGTGATTGATTTTGGTTGGCGTCCTTGTAAATTTTGACCAAACCATCTTTAATGAGTCCTTGCTCCAGGATCATTCCTTTCCCTTTGATATCTTTGTAGGTCTAGAAATAGTTCATGGTCATGTGGTGAGCCAAGCTAGGATGGGCATTATCAATAAACATTTTCACCAAATGGCGCTCTGGCAAGGTGCAAGATATGCGGGTGGTAAGGGTTTTCCATCTTTGCAGATATTCGGGAAGGCTTTCTCCACCTTTTTGCTTGGTGTGGATAAGATCAACTATTGATAGCTCTGTTTCAACAAGATGGGCATATTGGGCTACAAATGCCTTAGATAATTCAAGAAAATTTTTAATTGTGCCATAGGGGATTCTATAAAACCATTCAAGAGTTGGTCCAACCAAGCTTTTGGGAAAGAGACACAAGAGGAAGACATCATCGTATGCCACTTCTTGGCAGTGCAAGTAAAATTATTTGATATGTGTGATAGGGTCTCCTTTTCCTCTAAATTTGTCAAATTTGGGTGTCTCAAAATGCTTGGGGAATGGTGTCATGGTAATGGCTCTATCAAATGGGTAAGGGCACACATTCTCAAACTTGAAAGTTTTTGGATCATTTCCCTCTTGGATGTTCTTCAAAGCTATTTTCATGGCTTCTCATTCTGAATTAATGGGTGATGGCTGGGGTGCCCCCAATGTAGGAGTGCCTTGAGGTAGGTATGCACTAGATGGGGCCACTGAATATGGATGGCTGTAAGGGATTTTCTGATAGGGATTGTACATTGTTTGGGCAGCTACATGGTGGATGATGGTTTGCTGAGGGGGAGGTGGCGCATAGTGCTGCATGTGTTGCGAGGCTTGCTATTGATATGGGATTTGAGGTTGGGATTGAGGAACATAAGCTGGCTATGGGATAAATGAATTGCTTTGTGGAGGTAAGGTATAAGATGGTTGTGAAGCTTGGGGAAAGGATCGGGGGGCTTGTGGGGTTTGACCAAGGTATGTGGGTTGCACCCCCATTTGGGATGGTACCTGCAAATAATTGGTGGTTGGCTAGATTGGTGGGTTACCTCCTAGAAGTGGCATTGAAAAGTAGTTGGTAATAGGAGGTAATGGATTATTTGGTGGTGGAGGTGGTGGGAATTGAAAGCTAGGAAATGGAATTGATGGGGTTTGATAGCTTGGTGGCTGGATTTGGAAGCTTGGTAGAGTGGTGGCGGGAGCTTGGGTCACTTGAGAGCTGGGAAGAACATTGGTAGTAGCTTGTGGGGTTTGATAGCTTTGTGGAGTGAGGGTAGTAGCTTGTGGATTTGTGGCTGATGGCACTGAGCTCCCAAAACCTAATAGAAATGATGGGATTGTGCTTTGGGCTATGGTGAACAAGCTGGGGGTGATGAAAGATTGATTACTTGGCCCCATGGGCGGCATCCTTGTTGTATATTGCTGAGGTTGGCCAAAGATGCTAGCACTGATTTGGGAGATGGGTGGATTTGGAAGGCTGGGTTGGGGAGCAACAACAACAATAGTGAAGGGTGTGAACAGTGAGGTTTTTTGGGTAAAGGGGGTTTGGAGTGGAGAGGTATGAACCAAGGATGGAGTGATGTTGGCTGGGTTGGCTTCTGGCATGGAGATTTCAACTTGGGTGGATGATGGTATGTTTGGGTTTGTTGGATCATATGGATTGGCTGGAGGCTCTTCTTTTGGCATATATTGAGGATAATTTGGATCATAAGAGCCTATGGGTGGTGGCAGCTACTCAAACAATGGGTGAGATGGATCTGATAATGGAGGGGGTCTTCCAAAGTCAAAGGTTCCTACATTGTCCCTTCAAAAATTAGCCATGATTGTCTCTTCGTTCTTGTCTATAATCGCGTTTACCAATACTGCATTTCCTGGTTGGTTCATGAAAGCTTCAATGTCAGTAGATGATGGCATAGCTTTCTTTGGGCTGAAGGATGGTTGAGTGCTCAAGGGGGGTGAGGCTGTTCGATCCAAATAATAGGGCTCCATTGTTTCTTTCTTCTTGGCTAAGCAAGTGAGGGGTGGCATGAAAAATGCTCCTAGGGATGAGATGCAACAAATGCTAGTGGATGCAAAAGGGAGGAAGGCTTTTCTATGCAAATGATTTCCTAGGTTGAGGCAAAGCTATATGAAAAAACCTAAGGAGGATTGGGTTGGGGATTCTAACTTCAAATATATGTTGCCAAAGCACAAAAGGTCTGCTTTCCTATGTGCAAGCTTGGTGGTGATTGTGTCAACTTAAGGATAGACTGATGATCCTTTAGGAAGAACGCGAGATTGACCACTTGTGGATCCCAACCTTTAGCTCAAGGTGATGAGGGATAACAAGTGACAAAGCTAGATTACACTAGACAAAGCTTTGTCAAAGGGATAACCTTGGTGAGATTGGTGGTTTTGAAAGATTTTAGGAATGGAAAACTTTTAGCAAGGTGACAACAATTTTTGAAGGCTTGGATGTAAAGATTTTGGATTGCTGGCTAGATGGGCAATGTTAGTATGCTAATAGAAACCAAATTTAAATAAAGCTTCTACAAACTAAACAAAATTCATAAACTTCAAGATAGACTAAGATGAACTCTAAATTGAGAATATGAGCCATTAATGGACTCTGTCAATGAGAAGCTCTCTTGTTGAGTGGCCTTGTTTAAATAGATAGGATGTATGCTCAAGCTTATGCTTCAAAAAGGGCTTCAAATGGAGTTGGAATTTGGGTGTGAGTGTATGGTTTTGATGTAAAATGGCTTCTTAAAATGGAATTATTACTTTACTTCATGGATTGTGTTATTTTGCAAAGGGGAAGGATCCAATTTATAGGCAAGAGGCTTGAGGGATTGAGGGCTAAGATGCAAGGATGGGAAAAAGCTCATGGAGGGCTCAGATTGCATGAGAGGAGAGCACATGGATTATGCTTCCTTACAGCCAATCAGGGAGTGAAACATGTCACAGGGTGAGAGGATGGAGGAAAGGGGAAGGATGAGTCAACAAAGGAGGCTCAAGGGATAAAATCTTCATAAAGACCCTCATAATGGCTTGTAAGAGCAATAAAAGGGCTTTGGAAGAGTCATTTATGGCCTAGTGGGCTTCATAAAGTTATATGGTTGGGATATTTTGAGGGAGATGAGAGGAATTTCGAATTGGGCTTGATTAGGAAGGTTTTAAGCTTGCTTAGGCCTGTGCAAATGATTAGAGGATGGATTAGGATGGTTTAGGATTAGCTTAGGGATAGGTAAGTGGATGGCATTTAATGAGGGTGGGTGAAGGAGGAGATATTTGTTAACTTTGGCTTGGGTTAGTAAGTCTTAACCCATGTTTAGAGAATGTGACAAGGTTAGGAAGGGATTAGGATTAGGTTTAAAGACATCTTCTAGAAGAGTCTAGACTTTGGATGAGGATAAAGACTTTCTAGAATAGTCTAGAATTTCCTAGGATGAGGATGAAGACTTTCTAGAAGAGTCTAGTAACTTCTTAGGATGAGGATAAATTAGATTTTTAGGAAATAAATAAAGTTTTATTTATTTCAAGGGTTTGGGTTGAGGAGATATTTATTAAAACTTTTTAAATAAATATGAGGATTAATATTTAATCTTAATTAAATATTTTGAGTTGGGATTAGGGGTAGGAAATGATGGGTTAGCCTTTAATCAAAATTAAAGAAGGATTAGAAGATTTTGGAAGAGGTTAGTGGTCTTAAGGAAATTGACCAAGTTTTGGGCAAAAAATAAATTTTTTATTTATTTTGGGTTTTTTGGTCAATTTATTAATTAAATAATTAATAAATGAGGAAATAATGTTTAAATAAGATTTAAACATTTTTGGGAGGGATTCCTTAATTAAATACTTTTAATTAAGATAAAGGGATTTAATGGCATAAAAATAAATAAATAAATTAAACAATTAATTAATTAATAAATGATGATGTCATCAGGAATTTTTCAAAAAATAAAAATACTTTATTTTCTAAAGATTTTTAGGTGTCTACAGTCATATTGTAGCAGATTGGTCCTATATGTTCTTTAGGACAAGGTATGAGAAAATAGATTCTTTAAGAATAGAATCTCTTTCCCTTAATCAAATAGAGACCTTAACACCTAGTCCTATAAATATAGATTGTACAATTCATGAGATAGATGATGAGGGTATGGCCCATGAACCTGCCACTTCCCTAGAAGAGGTGCTTAATTATCTTTTAGATGAATGGGCTACTAAATTTTATTTTGATCAAGCACAAGAAGCTCTAGAGATAGGCCTTGGCATATATTATATATTGGAGGAAGGTGCTCCTATCCCTAGTCTCATGAAGAAAAAGAGGACATTGGTGGAATATGGAGTATTTTCTTTGATGGCTCAAGTGCTACTGTGATGCTGGTCTCCCCTAGTTTAGGGAAGTTTTATTTCTATTATAGACTTCAATTTAGTTACACTAACAACATAATAGAATATGAAGAATTAATTCAAGGCCCCCAAATTGCATAAAAAAGTGGAATAAAATCTTTAAAGGTCTTTGGAGATAGTGACCTAGTTGTTAACTAGGTGAAGAGCTAGAACATTACAAAGAACAATCTTCTCAAATCATACAAGCACATAGTTTGGGATCAGCTTGAGGGCTTCCAACAATTCAATATCCAAAGTGTCACTAGAAGAGAAAAGAAATATGATGATAGATTTGCAAAAATAGGTGCTCACTATGATGTACCAAAGCATGTTGGGGATAAAAGAGAGAAACACATCAGATTGGTTGCAAGATCTGCATTTCCAAATAACCATTCCAATTGGTAGGTGTTTGACTTTGATGTGAAAATTGTTAGTTTTCTATAAAGTGAGGTAGGATTCTCTGATAGGAATCATTCCAAGCTAAAGAGACAATATGGTGATCAGATCATGAACCTCAGCTCCAACAAGTTTCCTAAAGGTATAATCACCTTAAAGAGTGTTTTCAATCCTGATGATCAAACAAGGAGTAGAGGTTTGAACCTAGTTGCAAATAAAGATGATCATATACTAGTTGTCATTACTGATAGAAGGGCTCTTATTTTGGGAAAGGTATGATTGGAAGCTAAAAAATAAATTTTTGTTCATTTATGTTAAGAATTCAATGTTGTATTTGTATGGACATATGATGATTTAAAGGGTTTTGACCCAAGTTTATTTCAACATACCATAGATTTAAATAGTGATGCAAATCTTGTTAGGAAAAAGAAAAGACCAGTCAACCCTAAGATTGAGCCTATGATGAGAAAGGAGCCATCCAAGCTTATAGAGGCTAACATTATTTTTCCTATTAAGCATTCCTCTTGGGTAGCTAACCTTGTTTCTATTAGGAAGAAGAATGGAGAAATCAAATTATGTGTAGATTTTAGAGACCTCAATAGGGCTTCTCTCAAGGATCAACATCCTCTCCCTTCCATGGAGTAAATCTTATCCAAGGTCAATTTCTTTGAAATATTTTCCTTCCTAGATGGGTTTTTGGGGTATAACCAAGTGTTAGTCCAAGAGTTTGATAGATACAAAGCAACCTTCACTACTAAATGGGGTGCTTATGCCTATAGAAAAATGTATTTTGGACTAACCAGTGTAGGTGCTACCTTTCAAAAAGTAATGGAGATGAATTTCAAGAGGATTTTTGAGAAATTTGTGTTGGTCTACCTTGATGACATAACAATCTACTCAAATAATGTGGTAGACCAGTTTGGTCATCTAAGGCAAGTGTTCATCAAATGCAAGGAATATTGTGTGTCTTTAAAACCAAGCAAGTGTATGTTTTCCACGAGTCAAGGAAAGTTGATAGGACATATTGTGTCTAAGGATGGGTTAACCATTGATCCAAAAAGAATAAAGGAAATCCTTGCACTCCCACTTCCTATTCATAAGAAGGGGTTGCAAAGCTTCCTTGGTAGAATAAACTTTATCAAAAGATTCATTTCTAATCTTGTTACCATGGTCAAGTCTCTTATAGCCATGTTGAAGAAGAATATGGTTTTCATCTAGACAAAGGAAGGGAGAGACAATTTTGAAGAGATCAAAGTAGCAATAGTATTAGCTCCTACCCTTATCAACCCCAACTTTGATAAGGATTTTATTCTCTATACCCTTGGGGGTGAGTCAACTATATCAACTATCTTGACATAGTTGAATGATGTAGATGAAGAACAACCTTTAGCCTTTTATAGTGAAGGGCTAAGGATTATAAAGATAAATACAGTTATGTGGAAAAGAAAGTTCTTGCTATCATAAGAGCTTTGAAGAAATTCAGACATCTAATATCACACAACAAGGTCTAGCTCCTAGTTCCACATGCAAGTGTGACAGAATTCCTCTTGAACAAAGATATTTATGAGAAAAGAGTTGGATGGATCACTGAGGTCATGGAATATGACATTGATAACAAAATCACAAATCTTTTGAGAGACAAGGGATTGTGTAAGAAAATGATTTCATCTCAAGAGGTAATTGAAGAGGTTTCTCTAGTATTAAAGGAATAACTAGCAGGGGATAAAATATGAACAGTTGGATACATGACATGAAAACCTTCTTGTTGGGAGGAGGATATCCACAAGGATTAGATAGAGCCAAAAGAAGAAAGTTCAGATTGTAGTCTATTCCTTTTGTCCTAGTAGATATGATTATTTTTAGAAGAGATCACAATGGAACCTTGTTAAGATGCATTAATCCTGATCAAGTAGATAGAATGATCAAAGAATTTCATGATGGTCTTGATGGTGGCCGCTTCTCAGCTAGAAAACAACCTTGCAAATAATGAGAGTTGGTTATTATTGGCCAAATCTATTTAATGGCTATCATAAAAATGTGAGGAAATGTGAAAAGTGTGCTTTCTTCTCAGGTAAAAAAAGGTTATTAGCTATTCCCCTTCATCCTATTTAGGTTGATCAACTATTTTCTCAGTGGGGACTAGATTTCACTAATCCAATCAATCCACATTCCTGCTCTGGTCACAGGTGGATCTTAGCCACAATAGATTACTTTACAAGGTGGACAAAAGTAGTATCCTTGAAAGATGCCACATAGACTTCAACAATGGAATTCCTTGATGGGATTGTTACCAGGTTTGGTGTCACTTCAACAATAATATCAAATAATGCCAACTCCTTTGTTGGAACTCAAATTTTCTCCTATGAAGTTGAGCATGGTATCTATTTGAGCACTTCCTCAAATTACTATCCCCAAGGGAATAGCCTAGCTAAGTCCTCCAACAAGAACCTAATCAAAATTATCAAGAGGAAAAGTGAGGACAATTAGAGGTGTTGGCATTCAAAGTTAAGAACAACTCTCTGGGCTAATAGGATTACACTTAAGAGAGAAATTGGGAACTCACCTTTCGTGCTAGTATATGGAAGGGAAGTAAGGCTTCTTTGTTCATTGGAGTTCCTCTCTCTTGAATTATCTCATCAATTGGAGCTAATTGAGGATAATGCCATGCTAGTTAGGATGACAAAATTGATGGAATTAGGAGAAAAAAGATAGTAGACTATGTAGACACTTGAGAGACATCAACAATAGATCAAGAATATTTTTGAAAGAAAAGCCAAAGCCAAGATTTTTAGAGAAGGAGATATTGTTCTCAAGTGGGATGCAAATACAGATAATCTAGTTTGACACTCCAAGTTTGATGTTATGTAGAGTGGTCCATATGTCATTACAAGCTATAAAGAGGCCAATACTTTTTAGTTATTCATGTCTAGTGGTGATATTCTACCAATTCTATTCAATGGAATTTACCTTAAACCTTTCTTATAGAGAGGGTTGAGGTTTCTATACATAATAGAATAATTTTCCTATTTTTAATAAGTGTACAGGCACAAGCTATTTCTCTATGAGATAACAAGATTTTACAGTTACAAAACTCATAAGGGTTCCCATTTTGTTGTGAAATAGGGTTTATTTTATGACTCTAGCCCAATGGATTGCTCAAGGCCACTAGTCCATGATTAGCAAGAAAGCATCCCCTCTAAGTCACTAGAAAAGTAAACCATTTTAGACACCCCCTTCTAAAATGCCATGTTGCTAGTCTCATGAACATCCAAGGTGATATTCATATCTATGTTCATTAGATTATTCATTAATTTCCATGTAATCATATTAAGGACATGTAAAAATTTCACTCTTTTTTATATCCCTAAGTCTTTTGTCCCTTCACATTGAATGAAAGATTTCAAGTTGTCACAATGTGATCTTCCTTCATTTCTCTATCACTCTAGTTCATGACTTAACTGTCATAGGGGCCATGAAGGTGTAATATAATCAATTTCATAGTTAGCACGACCTTATAGTTTTTAGGCTAGCATTCAGCAAGTCATAAAGATTTGACTAGCTATGGATCACATGATCATAGACAACTTTAGAGTTAAATGCATTCAAGTTGTGAAAATGTGAAGCTAACTACAATAGTTCAAATTTATGTGCTTTCACATCATCACAGGTGGTTAGGGTTAAATTGAGATGAAGGTGGCAAGGTTGTGAAATCCTTCATTGCATCTTTGCAAGAGTTAAGGAAACCCAATGGTGGTGATGTAGCATTAGACAGGTGTCAACATCCTGGGAGATCTTAATGGATCAAAGAAAGAAATGCTTAGGGGCCCATGGTCAATCACGACCATCAAATTTCAGTAGATCAATGCCTTTCACTTCCCTACTTTTCAAGTTAAGAAAAAGATAGCCAAAGTGAGAATCTGAGCAGTGGATACATGCCTCAGTGGACCCCAATTAATTAGATCCTTCATTGCATCATTGTAAATAGTCTTAGACCTAAATAATTTTAAGTTTCTATGTTGTGATTCAAGGAACTAGTCATGTTTGATGGTAATCGGATCTTCTCTTGCAGTCAAGGTTAACTCGAGGTTATGATTGCGATGATGTGATTTCCTTTGTTCACTCATTCATAGGGTTAAAGGCATGGTTAAGTTTTAGGTTTATGATGAGGCAATCAACAATTGAGGTTGGTCTTTGAAACTTTCTAGGTAGCAAACTAGTTAAGTGTTCTTAGGTTGCGAAGTCACAAAAATTTCCATGCAATCACAAAAGGTATTTTTGCACTGTTGCACATGAGTCAAGAAAAACCTAGGTTTAGGAAGAGAGGTTGAAATTTCCCTTTATCACACTCTCACAAAGTTAAGGCATGAGTTAAGAACTCGAGTTGTGAAGCTGCAAACAAGGAAATGATGAGTAGTTAAAGGTTAGGCATAGCTTTGCAAGGATTTAACCACAGTTATAATTTTTAGTCATGAAGCTGTGAAGTCAAAGATGACATTCATCAAGACAATGATTGTGGTGTTGCATGACATTAAGGGGTTTCATTTTTTGTGATTTTGATGGAGTGATAAAATCAAGGGTGACTGCATCACAAATTCACATGATTAAAGGGTTGATAAGTTCTAACCATGGTGAGGGTGTGAGGTAGTCCATTTTATGATGATCACAAGGTTGTAGTAGTCTATGAGCTAAAGTGTTTTCAGGTTGTGAAGCATAAATACGACATGAATAAAGACATCATGGTTTTGCATGGCCTGACAATTAATGAGGAAAATGAGTTGTGAAGTCACGAATATGTGCAGTCAGTATACTAACATAAAGATAGAAATTATGTGAGGTGTAGAATACTTAAAAGTTATAGGGCCACATGGGGATTTGGATGATTGATTTATGTTGAATAATCATACAAATGACTTGGTGTGGTCACCAACATAGTATTAAGCATCTCTTTAATGGCAAACAGGTCCTTGATCACTTGCAACTACTATTTTGAGTGTTCTCCATGCCTGATGAATGAGACTTATTCCAACCAATGCCATGGTTATCCATCTACCCAATCAGAGTAATTGTGGCCACCATTTTTTTTGTCTCTTCAGGGATCTATTTGCATGCAAGATTAGATTTCTTGGATATATACATGCACTCAATCAAATCTTCCCTAGATTTTCAATGATTGTTATCTTCAACTTTAGGGTAGTAGTTGAGTTTTGGCTTATGGTATAAGTTTTCTGAATTATACTTGAGCTATAAAAAAAAGTTTTATAACCCTTCCAAGGGTTCTTTTTTCTTTGATTCTATAGAAGTTGTATTGCATGCTCTACTATAGTAATTTCCATTTTCCTTTGAATGAATGTATTTCTCTACTATATCTCTTTCTTCATTAATGTATTGTGGAATATCTTCTTTCCTTATGTTGATGTATTTCATCCATTATTTGACTATATGATTGTATCTATTTGGCCTTGGAGTGATATAGGGTGAAGTTTCTTCCTTATATCATCTTATTGGTCTCTGATCTCCGTGCGGTTATTGAATTAGGAAAGGGTTAAATCTGTGTATTTTGAGATTATATTGATGAACTATGTAGCTCTATGCAGAGATAAGATCGAACATATTATTTTGGTGTATCAACCCCCCCATAAATTAGATTAGGTAGTTTTATTTCCTTGAATTTCCTTCTCCCTTTTCCTCTCAAGAAATAGTTAGGTGCACCCTAATAGTAAGGAAGTTGACCTTCTCTAAATACTCAATCTCATTTTTCAAGTCCCATAACTTGGAGATTATTTCCATAAATCATTTTAAGTTATTGTTGAAGTATCATTGTCATATATAATCGCTAGATATATTATGTTAGGGATATACCTTGTTATTAGTTTAAAAAAACATCCATTCAAATCAATAGAATGTGACCCTATGGGTGCATTCTCACAAGCCCTAGAGGGTGTGCTACATGTAGAGGATATCAAAGCCTACATCCACTATAAGTTTGAGATAATAGGCAATGAAGATATTTGGAAAGATTTAAATGAGATTTACAAGCATGATAAGATCCTTAATCTCAAATTTCAACATCAAAAAAACCTAAACATCCTCTAATAAATGGATTATGAGGAATTTGATGAGCTTGAAGTTATTAAAACTGTACTAAGTAGGATTCACAAATTTTTTTTCTAGATAGGAGACAAACCATGATTACTTTTTAAATAAGTGGTGAGACTAAATGGTCCACCAAAGATAATTGTTCCATATCAAGCCACCAAGTTTGTTGGATACTTGTGGAGAACATTATGGAATAAGTTAAAGATAAATTTGAAATTCATCTAAGCACATCATCCACAAACTAATGGAAAAAAAAATGTGGTAAATAAGACTTTGGAGAACCTATTGAGATGTTTGGTTGGAGATAAGACAAAGGGATGGGATCTAGTTTCAGCATAGGAGGAATTTGCATACAATAGTTCTCTCATTAGGAGCATTGGTATATCACCATTCCAAAAAAATATATGGAATTATTTCTAGAATGATTCCAAATTAAGAAACTTGGACAAAGGGGAGACACGTAGTGTCAAAGATGATGAGTTATGCAATACTTTATGAGTTTGTATGAGGAAGTGATGAAGTGTATTACTATATACAAATACACAATACAAAGCCATAATAAATGAGAAAAGAGAGAATAAGGAATTTTAGATTGGGGATGAAGTCATGATTCATTTTATGAAGGAGAGATTTCTAGTGGGAACATATAATAAGTTAACGATGAATAAGTTTGGACCATACAGGGTATTGAAGCAACATGATTTGAGAAAATCTTATGACACAGAATTGCTCAGTAAAGTTAATATCTCACTAGTGTTTAGCATTTCAGATTTGATAACATATCATAAATGAGGTTTTGAAGATGATGTAACTAAAGTACAACAAAACATTCTAGCAACTACTTCAACTGCACAAGAAATTGAATACATTTTGGATAGTCATGCTAGAAGAAGCACCAAAAATAGGACATATGAAGAATATTTGGTCAAATACAAATGAAGACACATTGAAGATTCATCATGGATATGAAGGGAAAAGTTTGACCATCTTGGTTTTCCTTTGAACACCTAAGATGTGATAGGGTCACTTCTAAAATTACCGTGAGTATCTAATGCAAGAGAATCCTAGGTGTATGGGAAATCCTTAATCACCCAAAAGAAATGGTTTTTTTTTTCAACAAGGGTTATCTTAGTGCTAAGTTGCTACTTTTGGAATCTAAATTTTTTTAATAAGTTGGTCATTTGAGATCATAATATCAAGATTTCATCCATGGAGGTTTATTCTAGATATATCAATATGCTAGTAAATTTCATTAGAATATATCAAGTATATTTATGAAGTTAAACAAGGTCCATAAGTACCATTTGAATAATTAAACATTAAACATTTATTATTCTGCTTCTCCTATTGTAGTTTAGTGTCTATTGAATATTGATAAAAAAATTACTAGTAGTTCATTGCACTATTATAATACACTTTTCTAAATGTAAACATGTAAATGAAAAACATCATAAAACATTCAACACAAGTTTGACATTAGGATTTTACGTGGAAACCCAATTTGGGAAAATTAACTAGCAAAATGTCAACACTTCTTCATCCTTTTGAAGTGACCTCTGTTAGGAACCAACCTTGTTAAAGGTTACAATACACACTATTAAATGTGGCTTGGTAAGAGGATCTAATCACCTTGTTAGGAGTGTCCTTGTCAGAGGACTTTGATCATTCAAATAGAATGTCACCTTGCTAAAGGATTTACATGGACTATTAGGTCAACCTTTGATTAAAAGGAATTCTATAAAAATTATTTACAATTATTAGAAAGAAAATTAAAATCAAACCTTATTCTATGGAAAATTAAACACACCAAACTTATATTATAGAAATCATTAGCATTCTAAGTAGTGGTCCCTTCCTTCCCAACTTGTTGAATGATGAAGTCAAAATGTTTCACTAAATAGTCTCAGTCATACAAAGTTTTATATTATTGATCAAAGTATTCCCGCTTACAAATTCTTTTCTTGAGCTAATATATATAACCCAAGGTGATGACAATACCTATCTAACATGGAATATAATGACATGGTCTATTTTTGACCTATGATCAAATATTTGACATAAACCTTGGAATAGATTATGGTTACAATAGAAGATAAATGTAGGAATTAAATTGATCATTAGTTATATTTGAAAATATATCTCAACTGTGACACATTTCCTTCTAATTTCTTACACCAGCCACATATGATTGTTTCATGTACAAAAGGAAAACTAAATAATGGAATGGTCCATATAAACCCCTCATCACTATCCATAGATAAGAAATTTTTTTTTTCAAGATTTAGGAATAGGAGGGGAGGTAGTTTCTTTGTCTACACGTTAGAGACATCTACCAACATAAACATGAGATAAGGTGGTGCCAATGTAGAAAATCATATAGTTTACCTTCAAAATTAATCATAGATGATTTTTTTGGCCTATATTTTCACTTGGCTTAAAATCTTGAAATTTTTTTATGAAAATCTAGTTCTCATCCTAGGTAGTTAGGCTTTGCAAACTTTTTCTGCAAAGTTTCCCTAGAAAAACCCTAGTTCATAATTTGTACCCTTGCAATTTTCATAAAGAAAACCTCATTATTAATAGATTATTTTTGATCTTTTAAAAGGACCTTTGAAATTTTAAGGTGTGACCATGTGACCATGGTTATTGCATGGTTGTTACATGATTTTTATCTCAGCATCTTTATGTTGCAACTATGCAAAATAATTAGCAATCCTTTTGATCACTTGGTCATAGTAGTTTGTTAAAAAAGACCATTCTAAGTAGTGAATGAGAAAAATAGTTAAGGAGACAGAAATCATGTAGTTCAAAGTGATGTTAGAGTTTTAAGTTGTGACAACTTAAAACATGATGTAAATTAGAGTTTTAAGTTAAGAAGACATGATGTAAATTAGAGCAATGACTTGGTAAAGAACCTAAGTATGAGGTAAGAAATGCTTAGTTTCGTAGTTGTGTAGTTAAGAGGTTAAAGGATAAATGAAGCCATGACCTAGCGAAAGGGTTTGTAACCTCTAAATGATCCTTTGATCACACTATTACACAATTGAAGTTTTAAGCTAAATGGAAGAGTGCAAACTTGCAAAACAACTAAGAGCTCCTAAATTGTTGTTTGATCATGTGGTTGTGTATTAAATGTCTTCAAAAGAAGCAAGGGAAGTGACATAGTGAATTCCTAGTTTTAAAGGGTTTCAGGTGGTTATGAGAAATAAATGCTAGGGTTGGGATTGAAGTGCAATCATGTGAAATAGTTAAGAAGATGCCAAGATTTATGAAGGCACTCAGTCACACAGTTAAATGCATGGAGTAGAAAAGAAGTTGCAAAGTAGTGGCAAGGCTTTAGAAGAAGTGGTCATTGAATCAAAGTTTTGAGAGGTTAAGCTTAAAGATAGAGCATGAAAAACTGACTAAAGGATTCAAGCAATAATAAGAAAAAGTATAAAAAGATAAAAGAGCCTTAAGATAAAAGAGCCTTACAAAGCCACATATAGCTAAGTAGTTTGCAGTGTTCACCTAGTTGCAATATAATATTTTGATATGAAAGTGACTATTGAAACCTCAAGATGATTAAAATGATAGGTTCTTTCTAAAAAAGTGCAAGAAATATTTTGAAAGGCTGATAGTACAAGCACTATAAATCTAGACCATGTGGCTTTTGGAGATTTTGAGAATCCTCATGCATGCTAACTTAAAGATACCATAAATATTATTCTCTTTGTTAATTTCTAATAAAGATCTAACGCAATAGATTTCTAATTAAAACACTCACAAAATTCAAAGATAAGAAGATTCAGGGTGAAGAATTTTAAGCATTTTCAGAGTTTTTAGTTGCAAAAAGAGTATTTTAAGGAGTTGAATTTAGAAAAGATGGAATACAAAGAGGGAAAGATGATTACTCAAGCCAATGCGGAACAAACTTTTCAAGATGCTAATTAGCCTAAGACTAAATTATCTAGCTTATATGTTGAGGAATGGGTGTATTCTCTACTAGGGTTATCCCATGCATAGATGATGAATTCTCACATTTTCAAGGACACATAAAGTTTCCATAGTGATGCCACTATGCCAGAAACCAATATGAATGAGCTTTTATGGTACTTGTACAATAACATATTTGAGAAGCCACCAATCTTTAACCCTTGGATCAAGAACCTGGTAAAATTAATTATGCCAAAAATAATAGTTGATGTAGACCTAGTTAAAGCCTCAATTAAGTCCTGTAATCCTACCACGCATGGAGTCCATATGAAGGATATGAATCTACTTTGAATATTGGATAGATAAAATTTCATTGAAGTCTTCAACCTTGGAGGAGCAATGACAAGGCCTATTTAACAAGAGAAAATCAATGAGACTTTCAAATATCAAACAAAATTTTATGTAAAGGCATATTCCCAAGACCAAAAAGGATAAAGGCGAGCTACCAAAGAGGGTAGGTGACTTCATGCCTCTAGAGTTTTTCAATAGATACTTCTAGTATGCTATGTTCAAAATTGATAAAGTGATTGGAATAGAGGTCATAATGAATGCCCCAGGCTATATCTACATCGTGGCCCTAGACATCCAAGACTCACACCGTAATGCAGGGTATGACTAAGTGACACACATAATTAATGTGGTGCACAATGAAATTGTTACTGCTTAGAAGGGAGAGATGGACAACTTCAAGTGCCACCATTACATGTTGTTAAAGTGTATTATTCTCTATAAGAACATAGTGCACATCAGTTCAATTTTCATTGAAGGGATTGGGGAAAATGGAGAGAATGTTCTTGTACAACTATAGACTTAGTTATGGCAGATGTTTTATCCTTACTCCAATGCCATTTCTTTTTACAAAGATTTTGTATTTCCTATTTCTAGTATACTAGTTTACATAACAAAGAGGATTTATAGGGGGGTAAAAATTCTAATAAGACCTTCTATATGCTCAAATGGGGATAGGATACTAAGCCATGATTGGGATATTTTATTTATTTTTGACAAATTTTCCTTGATAAGGGTTTATGGATGTCCCTAGATCTCTCATGCCTTACCTAGATATATCCTAGAAAGATTAGGGAAATTATAATTATTTTGGCAGCTTATAATGATGAATAAAGAATACCTAAGTCCCATAGTGAAGAAGTGTCCCTTTGTTGCTAGGAATACAATGATTGGAGATTTTTTTTATAGGGAAGGATTTTTTAGAGGAAATAGATGCATGTATTTGTGAATTCTTATTGATCACTACCTTTCCTAGGACATATGATTCTAATGATTTGGTTAGGAATGCCCTCAAACAAATGAGGAAGTACACTCTCCCAAGTAGCAAGCCTTGTTAGGAAGAAGACGTAATAATTAATTGTCTAGAGATAGAGGACTATAGAAGAAAGACCATAAGATGGAGATAAATTATGAAGGTTGAAGAAGAAAATGAAGAAAGTTGATCCCTCTTTTAAAGGGTTTTATCATGAAGAAATATATTTGGATAGGTATATAAAGTGCCTAGATAATTTTGATAGCATAATATCCCGAGTGCCTGTAGAAATATGGGATAGAGTAGAACCCCAATCCCCACAACATGAGGATGTGATTAAGATAGAGGTTGAGGTTGATCAACCTAAAAGTTCATCATGGGCCTAGGGAGGTAGGAAAACATAGAAATCAATAGAGATCCCAATTAAGGCTAGGGAGAAGGCATTGCAAATACTACCAAGGGGCACACAATATTTAGATAACATTAGGCATAATTTGTTAATCAAGAAAGATGGTCAAAATGAAAGAATTCCAAATAAAACTAAGGTTTACATAAGAAGGTTGGATGAAAGGATAGTCCAAGTTCAACAATTTATGAAAGATGATGTTTTCATAAATTCAAAAGAATTCAAGACATTCTTGTTTAAAGTTAATCAAAATGAACTTATATTGCAATTTCAATGAGGACATTCATTAGAAAAGACTGCTGAGGTGGTGTAGATGTTACAAGAATATGACCCAAGTAGTGAGACTCTCACTATGGATGAGGCTAGGGAGCTAGTTCAAAGAAGTGGAATGCTACTTTTACCAAGATGGGAGATCGACCAACCTTTCATGCTTGAACAAGCTCAGGTATTTATGAAAGATGATGATTTCATAAATTCAAAAGAATTCAAGTCAGTTTTGTTTAAAGTTAAACAAAATGAACTTATATTGCAATTGCAATGAGGACATTCACTAGAGAAGACTACTGAGGTGGTATACAAGTTATAGGAATATGACCCAAGCAGTGAGACTCTCACTATGGATGAGGCTAGGGAGCTATTTCAAAGAAATGGAATGCTACTTTTACCAAGATGGGAGCTTGACTAATCTTTCATGCTTGACTAGATCAAAAGGAAAGAAAAATCTATCTCATTTGAGGAGATAAACATTGCTAGAGAGCTATTATGGTTAGGATTCAATGTGGATTCTAAGACCATGGTAGTATGGAGCATGGCCCCTAAGTTAGATAAACCAACTCTAATGAAGATAAGAGATTCACCTTAGGAAAAGTGTGATATTCTAGAATGTCACTATTATCTCAAGTAACCAAATTCACAACTTGATGAATACCGCATCATTGATGAGGAAAAGAAAAATGGATATGCTTAAAGATCATTTGTACCAAACATACACCATATCTATTGATGCAAGAAAGAAATATCAGGAGGAGCACAAGAAGAAATATGTGAGAGAATGATGAATGACTTCCCTTAAAGATGAGGTGAGGAATCTAAGGAATGTGATGAGGCCTATTATGAAGGTCATAGATCAGGAAACCCAAACTAAGGTTGATGCATCAGATGTGGGTGCGAGTCAGCAAATGGAAGTTGATGAATTGGATGTTGAAAAGGAAGTAGAGAATAGAAAAATTCAGAATTTATTGATCCATAAGATAGGCTCCTTGAAGTAGTCCTCATAGAATGTGCATAGCAGTTATATTTCTTTGTAGGGAGTTGAGTTTTAATGTTTAGAAGCATTATCTTTATTATCCCCTTTATTTACAACATGGGGGCCATATACATGATTTTTTGATATACACCATATCTATTGATGCAAGAAAGAAATATGAGGAAGAGCAGAAGAAGACATATGTGCTAGAATGATAAATTACTTCCCTTGAAGATGTGGTGAGGAATCTAAGGAATGTAATGAGGCCTATTATGAAGGTGATAGATCAAGAAACCCAAATTGAGGTTGATGCATCAAATGTGGGTGTGAGTCAGCAAATGGAAGTTGATGAATTGGATGTTGAAAAGGAAGTAGAGAATAGAAAAATTTAGAATTTATTGATCCATAAGATAGGCTCCTTGAAGTAGTCCTCATAGAATGTGCATAGTAGTTATATTTCTTTGCAGGGAGTTGAGTTTCAATGTTTAGAAGCATTATCTTTATTATCCCCTTTATTTACAACATGGGGGCCATATACATAATTTTTTGATATCCTTGTGCCTATGTTGACAAAGAAAAAGGACCTACCTAAGGGAGTAATTATCCCTATTATAAAATTAATTAACAAAGTTAAAGAATTAAATGGTTTTTTCTCAAGAAAATTATAGTTGGTCCAAAATAAAATGAAGACAATTACCATAGGAACCCCTAATTTTGTATCTAGCACCATTGATGAGAGTGTGAGCATAAGGGAATGGAAGGAATGATCTTTCTCTTTTGATAACATTTTGAAACATGTAAGGTTTTTTTATATTGCAATAATTAAATAGATGTCGCAATGGTATATGACATGATTAATCTATTGTACAAAATTGAAACATAAATGGGAAAAGTTATTGTAGAGGTAAAGGCAATAACATATACAAAATGGAACAAGTGACTTGATGAGCTAAATACAATTAGAGATGCCACCTAGCCAGATATTGATATTGGTATTACCATCTAAGAGGTCATAGCTAGTATTAAAGACTTACCATCTAGAGCCAACAAATAAGTATGCAAAAAAGTCAAACAACTTCAAGAGGGAGGAAAACTATCTGATAGAGACACCTTATCTTTGCGGTTCACCTACTATGGGTGTTCTCCTAGTACAAATCACAGAATTGATCCTAAACTATAGAACTGACAACTATTCAAATTTTGGCTATCTTTGATATTTTTTTTGTAACTATTTTGTCTCATGCATGTGTAAAAGTTTTATAACTATATTTTGAGCACGTGGACTCCCATCTAAAGCTTGTTACAATCCTTGTTTCTATAAAAGGATTTCCAAGATGTGGAGTGATGGTCTAAATTCTATTTTCTTTCGCGAATTATGCTATTTTGAAATCAATCCAATTTCTTGTGTTAATTTGATGTTGTCTCAAGTTTGTATTTCAAGAACATGGTGAATGAAATACTTGTCAAATCTCGAGTTATATTTTTAGTCTTGTATCAGATATATGTATCATTTTCAAGAAGATTAATAAAAAGAGGAAATTACTGAATATATGTGTCCTTAATTTCTATCTCCATTTTCATATATTTGTCATTCTAAGATTAAATGGAAAAAGTTCATTTTATTTAATGTAGCTTGGTTAGGTTGTCTATTAGTTCATTGTTTCTTTTAATTTAAGCAATTAAGTAAACACTTATGTAAGTTGATAGGGTTTCTAAGTATATGTAAGGGATATCATAAGAATGAGATTTAGGGTTAACAATTGATATTTTTGGTTGAAATTCAACTAAATAGATCAAAATCTATTGATATGACTCTATGTAATAATGGATAAGGCATTGGTTATTAGTTATGGTGAAAATTGAAATAGTCATTTAGTAACACATATCATTTAGGATCAAATCAATATCTGAAGTTTGTAATAGAGAATTATATGTCAGTCATTCACTTATTGTAGTAGCTTTTGAATATGTAGTTAGTTGCTATAATTCAATAGTTGATTTCAATTCCAAGAAGATTAAGAGATCAAATATTCTCTAAAGGGATGTATAGTGTGAAAATATGTAGGAAATGTTGAAATCCCTGGGTAAACCTACCTTGGTTAGTAGAGCCTAAACTATAGGAAGCATTATTTCTTCATTAGTTGGTCTAGATCCAAATAAGTCTTTTTGCAAATGGGAAGTAGCTAATCCCTAGGTGTAACATTTTGCTGTATTCTAGTGTTGTTTTAAATTATAGATTTAAACACTAAAAGAATAGTGACTTTTTTGGGGAAGAGTATAAAGGAATTCATTGTTTAAAATATTGGAGTCTCTAGTATAAATTGTACATCTCCAGTCTTATTTTTAGTTGTGTCTTGCCTATGCTTGAATGGGACTCTTTAAAGTGAAAAACCTTAAGAATATCAAAAATTCCAATTGAACATGAGGTACTTTATGTAGGTTGTGTTTAAATAATACCTTATCATCAAGATAGAGTTTACATTTCCCAAAGTGCACAATATTGAATTTTTTATATGTTCGGCCCCTATGTCATTCTATTTCCAAGTATTCTTTCCTGTGCTATTTTATTGTCTTCTATCCATGTTATTTTTCCTTCATTGGGCGGTGGCTTGGTCAAAGGTTTTGTAGCTAGTTCTATACATTTTAAGTGATTGTTTCAAATGGCTAACAAAAGGAAAAATACAAGAGCATACAAAAAAGCCAATCTAGAAGTGCCTTTGTACATAGAGTTACCATGTGTGGGTAGAAAGAACTAGACAAAGAGAAAAGGAGATCCTAACCATACATGGAAGCCTAGAGATGGTGTTTCTATGCATTTACAATATCAAACAATAATAGAATGAGAATCTTCATCTGTAAAATCTGAATCAAAGAACACTAGACTCTTAGGTGAAATGTTTAATACCCCATTACCTGAAGAGAGAATATACCAGGAAAACATTATCTCTCCTATAGGAGACATTTCTTTCAGACCCAATGTTTCAAAAGAAGGGAACCATATGTGGGGGTATAATAACACCTTGAATATTAGGCCAAACATAGGTCAAGTTCCATATATTGAAAGGTATCTTATAGATCTAGATGATCTAGTAGATTCATAAAATACTTCAAAAAACCCTGATGAATTGTTATTAGAAATTGAGACATTAAGGAAGAACGTTGTTGAAGAAGATGCTAAATGCATTGGCTTGGAAAAGAAAAAGAAGTAATTACCATGAATGCTCTCATACAGAGAGAGGCTTTTCTTAGAAGGATGGAAGTTCTGGAAGAGAAGAAGAGAAAATTGGAAGAACCATATTCCACTTTGCATTCAAATATATTTGGAGATGTTAGAGAGATAAGATAAAAATTCCAAGACCAAGAATACCTTCTAAGAGAGAAGGAAGGACTTATTATTTCCCAAATCTAGCCCTAGAAATCTATTGAAGAAAATACCATAGATTTGACCATTAAGAACCATGATAAAGGAAAGCAGAAGGTTGTAGGGATACAAATCAATGAGCCCAAAGTTTCCTCTAACAACCCTATCATATCAAAAATTGACTTAGAGTTGGAAAGAGAAAATAATGAAAGGGAAATTCTTGCCAAAGAGCTAGAGAAAGTTGAAAATAAGGCCAAAGCTATAGAGATAAGGAGGAAGATACATTTTCTCAGATCCACCTCTAGTTTAACATCTTGGCCAAATCATCCTTCATAGGCCATGCCTTCTATTCCAATTTGTACACCTTTAGTAAATAGCCAATTGTTTTCCTAGTCAATACCAACTTCTTCTTGTACAATTGCTAGCCAAATAATAAGAACTCAACAAGCTCAAATCCATACACAGACCCAAGGAGTTGGACCTAGTAATTCAAATATTTTAGGTTATCATAAGAGGCCTATTTACATGGATAGATAAAAGAAAATGACCTTTGTAGGTATCCCTAGTTTTCCCCATCCAATCTCCAATGACATTAGAGATAAGGTCACTAAATTCTTAGGAAATAATGCCATAAATGGTGAAGAGCATATTAGAAAGTTCACTTATATGATAAATGACTATGAAGTGGAGCATGAGGATGTGGTCATGAAATTATTTGTGCACTCACTTACTAAGGATGCAAGGGATTGGTTCAGAAGATTGCTTGATGATAGTATTGATTCTTGGGATAATTTAGAAAAGTTGTTCAAGGAGCTATATGGTGATAAAACTAATGCAATTTTCATGTTGAAAAAGTTTGATAATATTAAGAAAGATAAGAATGAGTCAAAATTTAATTTTAATGTAAGATTCTAGAAGGGAATGTATAAATTATTTCAAGTTATGAGACTAGGTGAGAATGTGTGTCTCACTACTTATTTCAATGCCTTTGATAGAAAGATGGCTTATATTCTAAGAGATAAAGATCCCAATACATTAAGGGATGCTTTTAGAACAACTATCAACATTAAAAATAATAGAAAAGCATCTGGTAATCTTAGAAGGAGAGATGATCCAAAAATGTTGAACCCTAGTGGAAATAGGAAAGAAGGTGATAAGCTTGGTACGTCTAAGAATCCTGAGAATGAAAAATGGATCAATTTTTGAATAAGCTTAAGAATTTGAACCCATTAGTGAGCCATACAAATAAGGCCAATCCTTATGAGAAGCCTCAATTCAATAACAATTATAATATGTAAACTAGATTGTGGAACTATCCCTATAACACAAAATGGAAGGATGGAAAGCCCATTTCTAACCTTGCCCAAGTCCCAAAGGATAAAAACACACTAGATCCACTACAAAGAAACTCTATAAACATGATGGAGGATATGCCATGGTGCATTATTTTCCAATCCCCTCACTCTCTTAACTATTGTGTTCTTGCCCAATTATTTTATACAAATAAGCAAACACAACTCAAAGAAGGAGAGGAAGAGAAGAGCCATGAGGATATGACATGTAATATGATCAATTTATGAGATGGTGGTGAAGAAACTAATCTAGAAGAATCTAAGATTGATCTCAGTAATTAGAGAAGCATGTATCAATTGCATCATCAACAAGTATTTTCAAATGATGAATATCAAAATGATGATAGGACGTGAAACATGATATCAGATGTTGAACATATGAATTTGAGGAAACCATCCAAAGAAGAAATTGATAGAATAATTAAAGAGATGGTGGCCCAAGTTCATAGTACATATAACCTCTAAAATAGGATGGTAAATAATGTTGTTGGAAAAACCTCTAGTATTTTTATCAAGGACATAACTCATACAATGCATGATGGAAATAAACTAGAAGAGAACCCAATAATTGACAAGATCAAAGATAGTAAAGAAAAAAGTGGGAACCTAATAAAAATGTGCAATTTCAAGGTGCAGAGGTAGTCAAGACAAACATAGAAGAAAAGAAGTCATGTCTTAATACTAACAAACAAATAGAGGAGCATGTTATTCAAGTACAAACAACCAAAGGTAATCCAAATAAACCTTTTGTTTATGATCCTGTTGATAAACTAGTAGGGAAAGAGGTTCCACTTCTAGTAAAAGAGAAGGAAGAAAAAGGATTCATTTCCAAAATATCTTAGATGTATTTAGATAATTCTTCTGCAACATATATAGAAAACATAGACCCTTTCTTCCTTAGCCTAATTATAAATGGAAAAAACTTACAGAAATCCATGATTGATTCAAGAGCCTCAATTACTATCATGCGATTTCAAATCATGGAAGATCTTGGTTTGAAAGTGGATACAAATCATGGTAGATGTAGAGATATGGATGCTAGAGAAGTCCCTATCATAGGTAAAATTAGTGCTTTTCCATTCAGACTAGCTAACTATCCTGATGTTAACCTAACTATGACTATCTTAGTATTTGACATTCCTCTACAATATGGAATGTTGCCCTCAAAAAATAGAGCATTTCAATGGGAGGTAGCCTATAATGTGACTTGTCTTTTTCCATATTTCACATAGGAGACAAAACCATCAAGGTTGACAAAGAGCTAAGGGTTATCCACATGGTTGAGGATACCATCGATACATATTCCACTTTCTTCCTAGATACAAAAGTGAATGCTTTTAGAGCTGAGATCACCATTCAAGAAGTTGAAAAGATAGTCTCATTAATTTCATAGGAAGCAACAAAATGCTTAGATTCTCAAAATCTTTGGAGTATATATTTTGATGGGGCTAGTTCTAAAGATGGGTTAGGGGTTGGAGTAGTTTTCATATCTCTAGACGAGAATATTTTCAAATACTCATTCACCATGAACTTTACTTGTACTAACAACATATCATAGTATGAAGCACATTTACTTGGATTAAAAGTGGCTACAAACCATGGTATAAAGAAGATGCATGTTACTAGAGGTTCAAAATTAGTTGTGTCTTAGATTAAGGAGACATATGCATCTAAGAACAAAAGCTTGAAATAGTACAAGAATGTTTTTTGGGATCAGATTGAAGCATTTGATGCTTTTGGAATTTCTTGGATAGATAGAAGTAATAATGAAATGTTTGATTTTTGGCCAATGCAACCATTAAGCCTAATGATATATCATTTTTAGGTGTTTCCAAGATTGAAATGAAGAACAAACCATCAATTTTGGATAACATAGAGAATTGGTAGGCATTTGAGGATGATAAAGACATTTTTAATTTCCTCCTGCATGAAGATAAATACCATGGCTAGGAACTAGATTGCAGCACTTTGGTTGAGAATATAGATAGGAAGGATACCATCTTTTGTCAAGAAATTCTACAACTAAAAAAAAACAAAGTTCCCAAAGGACTAGTGGTTTTAAAGAATGTTTTTGATAATCGGGATAGGGTGCACTTAGATGTCATGAACAAAAAACCACAAGAACTAGAATAAATTAATCTGGGGACTATTGAGTCTCCCAAAAGGATATATATATATATATATATATATATATATATATATATATATATATATATATATATATATATATATATATATATATATATAGGTAAGACTCTCTCTCCTTCAATAAGAAAGTCCCTAGTTGATCTATGAAGGAAATCTAGGCATGTCCTTGCATGGTCATATGATGACATTAAGGCTTATAGGGAAGACTTATTTTGGTATGTTATAGCCCTAAAATAAAATGTCAAGCCTTTTAGACAAAAGAAAAGACTTTTTAACCCAATATTATCCCCCAAAATGAAAGAAGAGCTTATGAAGTTGAGGGATGGGGGGATTGTCAAACCTGTGAGACATTCTTCATGTATTTTTAACCTAGTGCCAATAAGAAAGAAAAATGGTGACATTAGGTTGTGTGTAGACTTCAAGAATTTGAATATATCTTCCCTGAAAGATAATTATGACTTGCCAAACATGGAAGCCATGTTGCAAGAAGTTACTAGTCCTAAACTGATATCCACGATGGATGGTTTTTCTAGATATAACCAAGTGCTAGTTGATGAGAAGGAGTAGTTTAAGATAACCTTTACAACTCCTTGGAGAACATATGTATATGTTTGGATGCCTTTTGGATTAATCAATGCAAGAGCTACATTATAAAGATCCATGAATGTTGCATTTAAAGAATACATAGATAAGTTCATGGTTGTCTACCAAGATGATCTAACAACTTATTCCAAGAAGGCTAAGACCATTGCAAGCATCTAGAGATTTTTTTTGTAAAATTTTTGGAGTATGGAGTTTCACTCAACCCAAAGAAGTGTACCTTTGGAGTAATAGAGGAGGAATTTCTTGGCCATATAGTATCAAAAGACGGGGTTAATATTGACCCATAAAGGGTAGTAGTAGTAGACAAGGTTCCTAAGCTTAAAAATGTCAAAGGGATTCAATCTTGCTTTGGTCAAGTTATTTTTTAAAGAATGCTTATAACTAATTTTGCTAAGATTAGTCAACCAATTTCTAAAATGCTTAAGAAAGGAGTACTCATAAATTGAGAAGGTAAACCATCAACTACTTTCGAAGAAATCAAAGAAGACATAAAAAATGCTCCAGTGATGAGAACACAAGATTATGCAAAACCCATGCATATCTTTTCTTTTGCTTCCTTTCATACTATTGCAGTAGTCCTCCTTTAAAAGAATGAAGAAGACTATGGACAATCTATTGCATTTTTCAGTAAGTCACTTCAACCTACAGAGATGAAATATGAAATTAATAAGAAATGGGCATATGCCCTTGTCAAAGTTGTGAAATATTTTAGATGTTATCTGCTAGGTGCTACTGTGATTGCTTTTGTACCTAGTTCTGCATTAAAAGATATCTTCTCAGAACAAGAAATCTCAAGTAGACAATGTAGATGGATCAATAGGATTCAATAATTTAACATAGATATCTAAAATACCAAGTTGGTAAGAGGACATGGACTCGCTAAGATGATGAAAAAAGCTAATCTTGAAGAAAACCAAATAAACTAGCTTGATGATGATTGCAAAAGTAGACTATGTGACATGGATGTATGTGATTGGTATAAGGAAATAATATTTTACTTATAGTATATAAAAGCTCCACTATGGTTGAGTGATAATCAAAAGAAAGCTCTAAAGTTTCAAGCTATTAGATATTTTTTTGTAAGTGGGTAGTTATGGTGGAGGAATATGGAGGGTGTGCTACTTAAGTGTATTGATGAAGACCATTCAATAACACTTCTGAGTGAGATGCATGGTGGAGTATCTTGAGGCTATGAAATGGCTAAAAAAATAGCTCATAAGATGATTAGAGAAGGATTTTGGTGGCCTACTATTTTTAAGGATGCATATGAGCTTGTAAGAAAATGTGATGCTTGTCTGAGGTTCACTGGTTAACTAAAATTCTTTGGTAATTTATCATTAAGACTAGTAGGGGTGCAATCACCATTTCAACAATGGGGAATTGACTTTATAAGAAAGATTGAAAATAAATCAAGTGGAGGACATTCTTGGATTCTGGTAGCAACTGGTTACTTTACAAAATATGTAGAAGTAATCCCTACTAGAGAATCTACTAGAAAAGTAGTAATGGATTTTATTTTGAATAACATCATTGTCAGGTTTGGTTTCCCTAAGAACATAGTCATAGATAATATATATTTTTTAGGTCTAAAGAATAAAAATATTTCTATAAAAATGTGGTGTTACTACACCCACTTCATCACCATACCATCCCCAAGGAAATGGAAAAGAAAATTCAAGTAATAAGAGTTTACTAAAGATCATCAAGAGGATCTTAGATGAAAATGAGAAGGCTTGGGATTCCAAATTACCATTGACATTAATGGTTGATAGGATAACAATAAAGAAGGCCATAGGATGCACATCGTTTGATATAGTATATGGAATGCAAGCTAGAATGACCCAAAACAATTTAAGTGGGATGTCTAAGTTTTTGCAATAGTATAGTGAATTTATTACAGATGAAATGAGAATCAGGATGGATGATATTATGCAATTGGATGAAACTAGGAGAGATGCTTATGCTAGAAATGCTAAGTTGTAGTGAACCACCTATATGACAAGACAACAATAGAAAGAAAATATAAACCAAAGGATCTAGTGTTGCTTTAGAATGCAAGGATTGAAGAAAAAGGAAATCATGACAAATTTGATCCAATATGGCTTGGTCCATACTTGGTAGAATCCACATGAGGTGAAGATTCATATGTCTTGAAATAATTATCAAGAGAATTTAATTTCTAGTTCATGGACAATTCTTGAAGAGGTACTTTTGTTGAAGGTATTTTTCTTTCCATGAAGAATAGTATAGATCTATGTACAAATTATATATTCTGTATATATTTATTTTTCTTTCCTATATCTTCATTGCTCTTTAAAAAGTTGTCATTTTCCAAGTGTGTGGTATGCTTGAACCATACATTTTGAATCCTTGTATGGATGCTAGCTATCCATCATCCCTAGATAGAGCCAATATTGGCCTATATCTTCACCTGGCTTAAAATCTTTAAAATTAGTTGTGAAAATCCAGTTCTCATCCTAACTAGTTAGGGTTTGCAAACTTTTTTTCTGCAAAGTTACCCTAGAAAAATGCTAGTTCATAATCTGTGCCCTTGCATTTTTCATAAAGAAGCCCTCATTATTGTTAAATTATTTTTACACTTTTAAAAGGAGCTTAAATTTTTTTAAGGTGCAACCATGTGACCAAGGTGATCTCGTGGTCATTACATGATGTGGCTCTTAGCATCTTTATGTTGTGACTACGTGAAATAGTTAGCAATCCTTTTGATCACTTCATCATAGTAGTTTGTTGCAAAAGGTCAATCTAAGAAGCAAATGAGTGAAATGGTTTAGGAGGAAACATATGTGTGGTTGTATAGCTCAACATGATGTTAGAGTTTTAAGATATGACCATGCAAAAAGATGTTATCACTCAGTCATAACCCTCTTTTAGTTCAAAAGGTTTGACACATGGAGGCATTTGAGAAGACTTACTAATTATAAAAGTCAATTTATAGTGCAACTATGCGAACAAGGTTATCAAAGTTTTAGTCATTTTTTCATTACTTCAAGCTCAAAAGGTTAAAATGATGAAGAAAAGAAGTGACCAACTATGATTGCATGGTCAAAGCCTCAAAAAACATAGCATCCAGGGATAATAGTAAAAGAGTGAAACTATCAATGCAGATGGTTAAAATTCTTGATTGCGTAGTCACAAGGCTTAAGTCATAATAAGAGATATTAGTTGTGACTAGGTGATGTGGTCATGAGTTATGAAGTAATTTTTTAATCATGTGGTTAGAAGGCATGATGTAAATCAAAACTGTGAGCTCATGAAGCCACTAAGTATGAAGCAACAAATGCTTAGTCATGTGGTCATACAATTAAGAGGTAAAAGGTTAAATGAAGCCATGACCTGGTGAACGGGTTTGTAACCTCTAAAGGATCCTTTGATGGAAAAGTAGTACAATTAAAGTTTTAAGCTAAATAGAAGACTACAAAATTGTGAAACAACTAAAAGCTCCTAAATTGTTTGATTGCATAGTCACATAATAAAAAGCTTTAAAAAAAGAAAGGGAAATGACCTATTGACTTCCCAGTTTTGAATGGTTTCACATGATCGCAAGAAAGAAATGCTAGGGTTGAGATTGTAGTACAATCATATGATGTAGTTAAGAAGATTCCAAGGTTTATGAAGGTGCTCAGTCACACAATTAAACACATGGCATAGAAAAGAAGCTATGAAGTCGCAACAAGCCTTTGGAACTAGTGACCACGGAGTCATGAGTTTGAGAGGTTAAGATTAAAGATAGACCACAAAGTAGTGACTAAATGATTGACATGGTCACATGAAAAATCATAAAAGGATAAAAGAGCCTTGTAAAGTTGCAAATAGCTAAGCAGTCAATAGTGTTTTCCTAGTTGCAACATAAGATTTTGATATGAAAGTGACTGTTGAAACCTCATAATGATTAAAAAGATAGGTTCTTTCTAAAAAGGTGCAAGAAATATTTCAAAAGGATGGGAGTACAAGCGTTGTAAGCCCAGATTGTGACACTTTTGGAGATTTTGAGAATTCTCATGCATGCTAACTTAAAGACATCATAAATTTTTTTCTCTTGCTTAACTGCTAATAAAAGAATTGATGTAATAAATTTATAATTATAAAATCATAGAATTTAGAGCAGAGAAGATTGAGCACAAAGAGTTTTCCAAATTTTTAGAGATTTTAGTTGTAGAAAGAGTGTTTTAAGGAGTTGAATTTAGAAAAGATGGTGCAAGTAGAGGGAAAGATGATTTCTAAAGACAATTTGGAAGAAACTTTTCAAGATGCTGAGTAGCCTAAGACTAAATTAGCCAGCTTGTATGTTAAGAAATGGGTGTATTTTCTACCAGGGTCATCCCATATACAAATGATGAATTCTCACATTTCAAGGACACATACAATTTTTGTAGGCATGCCACTATGCTAGAAACCAATGAAAATGAGCTTTTCTATTACTTCTACAATAATAGATTTGTGAAGCCACCAATTTGTAACCCTTGGATCAAGAACCTAGAAAATAATTATGTTGAAAGTAGTAATTGATGTAGACCTAGTTAAAGCCCTTACTAAGTCCTATAATCCTACCATGCATGGACTCCATAGGAAAGATATGAGTCTACTTTGAAAATTGGATGTAGAAACTTTCATTTAATTCTTTGACCTTGGAGGAGTAATGAAAAGGCTTATTTAATAGGAGAAAATGAATGGGACTTTCAAAAATTAAAAAAACTTTCTTTAGTGGGAAGGTTATTTGAAGGCATATTCATAATGTTGAGATAATGGGTGTTGTACACATTGCATAATATTGTGATTTTATTATTTTATTTTTATTATGTAATGTTGTACCTAGATGGACGTGTAACATGTAAAGATTCCCATGGAATATTCTTGATGAGTTGTATTGTAACATTGTGATAATATTTCATGTAATTATTTAATATTGGGGAAAAGAATTAAATGCCCAATATTAAATGTGGGGTCAGTGGGTTAGGTAGCACATGGTTTATGTAATACCACTTAGTGGTTTTGTGGGACTTGCTACTATATAAGTAGCCACAAGGGTAGTTGTTGTAGAGTGAGATAGAGAGTGACAAGGAGAAGAAAAAAGGCAAGAGTCGAGCGGGACAAGGCTTGACAGGTTAGCCAAGGGAGCATTTGTGAAGGTTGAAAGCATGGCATGGGATGTGTGGATTCATGCTTGTTCACATAGTTTGCTCGTTTGTGGCTATGGCCATGAAGGCTTCCATGGTTGTATGGCAATGGTATTTTTTGCTGAATAATACATGATGATGGATGCTTTTGGAGGCTGGGTTTTTTGCCTCAATGAGGGTTTCCCAGGGTATATCTTGTGTCACAATTTTATGGGTATGTTGTCTATTCTCTTGCATGTGGATTTTTTAATTTCGTGTTTATTTCAGATTTATTATGGGTTATGTGGAAACGGTTATATTCTTTATTGCCAAGTTTCCTTACAAGTGGTATCAGAGCTGTGGTTTTATTATTGTAACCCTAGATTGAATCCATGGGAATGCATGAGAGGATAAAAGAAAGTGCAAGATATATGAATGTTTTATCGCAAATCTGAGGACTTTGGATTTGCTGTTATGATGGGATGTTAAAATATTTGGGCATGTGAAATTGTTGGACAAAAGAAATTTTTAGATGTTTCATTTAAATGAGGGTTTTGGGGGGTAGCATGTAGAAATGACCTCCTGGGTAAAAACAGACCTCACCATTGGATCCGGGTTGACATTTTCATAAATTTTGATATATAATATGCCCTAGTTTGGCCATGTTCAAAGGAAATGGAAGAGTTTTTTGGTTTCAGCCCATGATGGCCATCAAATTTAATCCCGTCGAAATTTTCGTCACTGAAAAAAATTAAAAATGAAAAATCGTACTGAAAATGGTAAAAAGACTGTCTTAGTAAAATGGCCATAACTTTCTCTCAAAATATCGGATTTCAAAGTTCTTACAGGCGTTGGAAAGCTAATTCAAAGCACTACAAGATGGTGTAGGTTTGGTTCTATGATTTTGAGATTTTTTTAGGTTTTAAGAGCCCTAAAGTTAGATGTTGTTTGAGCACGGATTAGGGCATAACTTGGGCATACAGAGTCAGATTTTGGACTTCGAGTAGTCAACGAAAAGCTCTACACATTGGTTTAGATTTGGTGTAGGTTTGGCATGATTTATTTGTTGATATATTGATCTGAACAGTTTATTGATATATTTTGACTATGGTAACATTGTGAGTTTATGCCATTGGAGATTTAAGATTTGATGTCATTGTATACTCAGTTCATATTTCAGATTGGTCTCATGATGATATGGTTATTAATGTTTGGTTTGGATATGCATGATGACTTGTTGGATCTACAAGTTGTGCAGTGTTGTAAGCAGTCTATACTTACAGGTTGCATTTATGGCTTGGTTATGGGTTGTCTTTGCCCATTGATCTTTCATTATTGATGCACATTTAGATTGGTGGCTTGGATTTGGGTTGTCTATGCCCTGAGTCACATGATTTGCTGATTTTATTCTTCATGTAGAAGGGATGAGATGTCGTTACCAGGTACAGTCATGGTAGAGGATTGTGGTTGACTATTCTATGCTGACAGGTTGGACATATTGAGAGCCAGATGCTCGGTTCATGGATGTGATCATGGTGTCATGGATTTTGGCATGACATGATTGGTTATACAGGTACATCCTTGATGTTCATTAGCTTGGATTTTTTGATACAGTTATGGTGGTATATCTTCTTGGTTGAGGATCATGGTTATTTGGTTTTCTTTTGAGGAGCTCATGATGTGCACTTTGAGTTCTTTGATAGTTTGATGCCTTAGTTGATTCTCATGGTTAGAAGATGGTTTTTCATCATTATGTCATGGATAGCTTGGATACACGGTTTAGTGGGAGCTTGTGACAGTGATGGGGTGACAGTGCAGGATTAGTTCCTGGTTTGGTTTATATCTTCTTGGTTTGGAGAGGATGGATTTTATGATGCCATAGGTGACTTGGTACCACAGTTGAGTGAGATTTGTTGGCATTGATATATTTATTGAGTGTTTGTAGATGTTGGAGGTTTGTCTTAGATCCTGTTGCTGCAGAAGCATCTTTGACATTTGCATGGTGCACTTGTTATCTTCATGGTGTTTGAAGATGGTTAGATCTTGAGGACTCATGGAGTTCTTGGTTATCTTCATGGTGTGTGGAGATGGTTCTTCTTGGTATGTGGAGATGGTTGCATCTTGAGGACTCACTGGGTTCTTGGCAAAGGTGTGGTTTATGCTTTTATTTGGCATGTTATCCTTGGTATGAGGATGGTTTCATTATTATGTCATGATATACTCTTGATACGTGTTTAGAGTTGTGACATGTTATAGTATGTTCATGAGGAGCATGTTATCTCTTTAGTTGAGATGGTAAGATCATGTTGTCATGTTTATGTTCCTGAGGCCATGGTTGGAACTTTGACATTGATCTTGGTTTAGTTTCTTGGTATTGAGTACACTGATCATAAGCTGGATACTTCATGATATTGCTATGTTGCATTTGGAGTTGGCATGGATTGATTGGTTACAGGTGCTCATGGATACTTAGAGACGGTGGTGATGCTGATTTCTCTTGGATTAGAGAAGTATTTGTTGGGACGGTTGATGGTTTCAGCAGGAAGTCTGAGGGGCAGTCACCTGATATGGACTTGAGAGGAGATTGTTCTTAGATGAGTCTTGGTTGGAGACTTGGGTATCTTGGTGAGCATTCTCATTACCCACTCTTGGTCTACTCGGCGGTTTGCTACTTGAGAGGTATAGCCCATTGTTTTTTTCTCAGTTGCATTATATTTATGCTTATCTTTCATGGATATGGATCTTGAGTTATGGTACATGAGTTAGTTCTGGAGGGTTCATTTGAGAGATGGTTTTAGCATTGGTTATCTCCATGTGCATATGTTGTTATGCTGGTTTAGTTTGGGAGATGGTTTTATATTTGGGCATATTTCCTTGGATTAAGAATGGTTATTCCTTGGTTTAGGAATGGGTTTATGAGTTTGATCTTCTTGTGAGAGGATTACATCCATGATTAGTTATATGGTATGGTTTGGGTGTTGTTGAGGCTTCTTGTTGGGGTTTTATGGAGGAGATCATACTTGCACAGTTTACATCTAGAGGTGTGTGTAGAAGGACATGATACAGGTTATGATTTGCATGGTTTCTCTGGTCTTGGTTATCTTCCTGGATGTTTAGTTTTGCTTACATTGGATTTGAGATTGGTTAGAAATTGTGATCATTGGTTTGTGCTCATGCATGTCATGTGAGAGATGACATGGTTATTTCTTTCTCTTTCCTTTGTTGGTTGTGGAGAATTTGGGAGACTGTTGGAGACTTGTTATGAGAGTTATTCTTGCAGGATATTGGATTATGTATTGTGGATGTCCTTGATACTACATGGATTCACTTATTTGAGATGTGTTGAGTGGATTGGTTATAGATTTGATATTATCTTTTGCAGTGGGAGCTTCTTGGTATATATATGGCAGGTATTGCTCTTGAGGCTTGTGATTGCAGGTTGCAGATTGGATATGTCAGTGATATGAGATTCACTTGTTATACCTTTGAGGTATGGATAGTTGGATGGGTTTGGCACTTTGCTGTGGGTGCTATTTCAGCTATGGATATTTTGACAACTACGGATACATGCGATTACCTTTGGATCAGGTTATTTGTGATTGGAATTTTAGTTGGTACAGGATTTTATGATCTTCTAAATGTGACAGGTTGGGTGATTTTCTCTTTGGATGGCTTCTATGTATGTCCAGTGGGAGTGGCATAATAGGAGGTGAGATCATTCATGTTCGAGATGCTGAATACTTTGATTTTGTTGCGGGTACTAGGATGGAGCACTTGGTGTATTTTGATCCATGATGGTGGATGTACTGGGAGGGATTGTTCCTTGTTCATTTATGTGGCTACGGATTGACCCTATGCAATGTATACAACAAGTGGGAGATTGTTGAGATAATGGGTGTTGCACACATTGCATAATATTGTTATTTTATTATTTTATTTTTATTATGTAATGTTGTACCTAGATGGACGTGTAACATGTAAAGATTCCCATGGAATATTCTTGATGAGTTGTATTGTAACATTGTGATAATATTTCATGTAATTATTTAATATTGGGGAAAAGAATTAAATGCCCAATATTAAATGTGGGGTCAGTGGGTTAGGTAGCACATGGTTTATGTAATACCACTTAGTGGTTTTGTGGGACTTGCTACTATATAAGCAGCCACAAGGGTAGTTGTTGTAGAGTGAGATAGAGAGTGACAAGGAGAAGAAAAAAGGCAAGAGTCGAGCGGGACAAGGCTTGACAGGTTAGCCAAGGGAGCATTTGTGAAGGTTGAAAGCATGGCATGGGATGTGTGGATTCATGCTTGTTCACATAGTTTGCTCGGTTGTGGCTATGGCCATGAAGGCTTCCATGGTTGTATGGCAATGGTATTTTTTGCTAAATAATACATGATGATGGATGCTTTTGGAGGCTGGGTTTTTTCCCTCAATGAGGGTTTCCTAGGGTATATCTTGTGTCACAATTTTATGGGTATGTTGTCTATTCTCTTGCATGTGGATTTTTTAATTTCGTGTTTATTTCAGATTTATTATGGGTTATGTGGAAACGGTTATATTCTTTATTGCCAAGTTTCCTTACACGTAAGGCCAAGAAGGAGAAAGGAAAGCTACCAAAGAAGGTAGGTAACTTCAAGCCTATAGGGTTTTTTAGTAGATACTTCTAGTACATTGTGTTAGGAATTGATAAAAATATTGGACTAGAAGGCACAATGAATGGAATGGCTTATATCTACATCATGGCCCTAGACATCCAGGACTCACACCACAACGTTGGATATGCCTTTGTGGCATAGATAATTAATGTGATGTACAATGAAATTATTGTTGCTCAAAAGGGAAAGATGGGTAACTTCAAATTCCACCATTACAGATTAACTAGGAGGGCATATTATGTATAGAAACTTGCCCTTATGCTAGCCTCCTACTATTCGTGTTCTGGATTGGGGTTTGGCCATGATTGGGTTCAGTAGAGAGTATTCGATCAATAATGCTTGTGTTTGGTCAGTTAGGTTGCTATTCAGATGGGGAGGTTGCTAGATGGTAGTCATGAATTATGCACATTATTCTGTATAAGAACATAGGGCATATTAGTCAACATTTCATTGAAGCAACTAACGAAACTAGAGATTTTACCCATGCAGCTATGGACTCAATTTTTTCAGAGGTGTTATCTTTACTCTAATGCCATTTCCTTTTACAATGATTTTGTAATTGATATTTTTAATATGGTAGATGACATAAAAGAGAGGGTTCCTAGGGGGTGAAAATTCTAATAAGACCTTCGACATGCCCAAATGGGGATAGGAAACTAAGCCATGATTGGGCTACTTTATTTATTTTTGACAATTTTTCCTTGATAAGGGCTTATGGATTTCCCTAGCCCCCTCATGTCTTACCTAGATATATCTTACAAATATTGGGGCAATTAGAATTCTTTTGGCAACTTATAATGATGAATAGGGAATACTTAGGTCCCACAGTGAAGATGGGTTCCATTTTTGCTAGGAATAGAAAGATTGGAGATTTTGTTATAGGGAAGGATGTTGTAGGGGAAATGGATGCATGTATTGGTGAGTCCTTACTGACCACTGGCCTATCTAGGACATATGATCCTAATGATTTGATTAGGAATACCCTCAAAAAAATGAGAAAGTACAATCTCCCAAGTATAATTTAGCCTTGCTCAGAAGAAGATGTAATAATGAATTGTCTAGAGATAGATGACTACAAAAGTTGGACTATAAGAAGGAGAGAAATTATGAGGGTTGAAGGAGAAATGAAAAAAGTTGATCCCTCTTTTAAAGAGTTTTATCATGAAGAAAGATATTTGGATAGGTACAACAAGTACCAATATAATTTTTATAGCATAATGTCCCAAGTGCCTACAAATATATGGAACAGAGTAGAGCCCCAATCCCAACAACATGAGGATGTGATTGGGATAGAGGTTTAGGATGATCAACCTAAAAGTTCAACATGGGCCTAGGGAGGCAAGAAAAAGAAGAAACTATAAGAATTTGGCTTAGGCCAAAATTCACCCAAGAACTAAAGAACTCAACACAAGCACACAGTAGACCACAATAGATAGAGTATGATCAAAATGATGATATTCATTCAATATGCCAGCTTAGCCAACTTGAGAGTACACTAGGAGTGCCTATATATAAAGGTCTCAAGAGAGCTTTTAGAATGCATAGAAGTTAGCATCATGATATGTCATGCAACTAGGCACATGTCCACCAGATATGAGTTATCCTCCATTGAGCATGAGATTAAGTGCGATGATGTGAGGATAAGCCTACAATGGTGTAGTACACAAATCAGTGGCGTAGACAACATGTGCTAAATGACGAGTGCAGATAACTATGTTGTCATTATGACAACTCAGTGAATGATGCAAACTCCTATGTTGTAGACACCATGTGCATAATTAGAGTTGCATAACTCAATGAGAGTACACAAACTCCTAAGTGTCTCACCTGAAATAATAATAAAATAATGCATTAACCTAAGTAAACTTAAGTAAGTGTAATAAGTCAATACTTATTTACACCAACACCCCCCCCTTAAGTGCAACTTAGGGGAATGCCCTTAAGCTTACAAAATATAGGATGCAATGCAATATGGGTCCCAACTACTAGGCCATGTTAGGTACCCATGTACATAATGATATGCAAATCTCTCATAAAGCGGGGAAAGAGGGAAAACCTTATGGGAAAAATCCTCCCCCAAAAAGAGAGATAAATAGGGATGCACGGATGGATGGAGTAATCAAGAACCCCCCATTAAGACATACATCCAATATATACATAAGAGAATGATGAGAAGGGGAAGAGAGATAGGATAGACTCCCCCCCCCCCAAAGAAGAATGTCGAGCAATGACTGCTCCGATGAAGAAGCTGATCTAAGACTATAGAATGGTGTTCCTCCCCTTAAGAAGAAACAATGCTAAGGGTACAAATGAGATGCTTCCTGTGTATGTGGAAAGAATCCCATGGATAAGTGATGTCTCTAAAACCCGCTCAACTAGATAAAGAACCTATTCCAAAGAATTGTCTATCTCTGCAACTAATGAAGAACCTTGCTACAATTGCTGATCATAGGTATCCACAATCACTTAAACCTGTGAGGATCAATCATGTAGAGAATGAACAAGAGAGTTGGATAGAGCCCTTGTGACAACTAAAGAAGGTGATTCTACATCAAGAAGATGAGGCAGATCATCAATACTATCCCCCAAATTTGTCACTAAACCTATATTTGGAAGACTGAATGTACCCTACAATTATGGACCTATCACTATGGCGACGTATGCGTGTGGACTAAACTAATGAAGTGATCTCTCACTATAACTATCGATAGAACCCCACATGTCTGAATCTATTGTTGCACTATCACTGAAATCACTATTAGTTTCCACATTTTATGATGTGTAGAGAGGAATAGAGGACAAGCTTGGTGAACTTTTCACAAAATGTACATCCTTCTCCACAAAAAATTGATGTGTCTTAGGATCTAGAAGTCTATATGCCTTCACACTATCTTCATAACCAATGAAAGTACAAGGCCAAGATGATTGTGCCTTACATCCCCTAGAAGATGTCTTTGCCCATGTAGGACAACCAAAGACTTTGAAGTGTGTCACAATAGATTTTCTACCTCACCATGTCTCAAAAGGAGTTTTTCCATCTAAGGTTAGATGAGGAGAATGATTAAGAATGTGAGTGGCACTGGAGATTGCTTCAACTTCTAATGCTGGATATAGAGACTTGGCATGAATCATGCAACTTGCCATAGACCTAAGAGTTTAGATCCTCAAAGCTACAACATCTGTCTTATGTGGCTTGAATGCTGGTGTAGTCTGAAGATCAATGCCCTCATGTTGGAAAAAGTCTTTAAGTCTTCTATTCACATCCATGTTTCCAATGTCCACGCGGAGTACTTTGATGGTCTTTTTAGATTTTCATTCTACATGATTCTTGAAGTCTAGAAATTTGTCCAATACTTCATTCTTACTATGAAGAAAGTAGACCCAAGTGAACCTTGAAAAGTCATCAACTAAGGTAAGTATGTAGCGACCTTGGCTAAATGCAAAAGGACTTGCTAATACCATGTGAACCATTTGGAGAACACTTGGTGCTTGTGAAGACTTCCCTCTTTGTAACTTCCCTTCTGGATACATATCCATTGAATCCGTTAAACATTCACTCTTAGAAAAGTTGATTTGAGGTAGACCTTTGACCATTTGGTATGTGCAAACTTGTTGAAGGTAGCAGAAGTCAAGATGACCATACCACTCATGCCATAATTGCATGTTTGAATTTGATTGTGATAACAAGGCCTTTGAAGGAGACTTGGGCACAAAATCAAAGAAAGGGTACAACCTCTTGTTATGATTCACTTTCCCCACTGCAACCAATGAGTCATCTTTAAGACTGTGCACTTTGATTGATTCTAGAAGGATCTCAACTCCATGTCCATCTCCAAGGTGAGTGATTTGGTAGATTGAGAGGAGATTTGAACTTAGGTTTGGAACATAGAGAACCTCTTGAAAATATCCATTTTCCATCTTCACGTTTCCTTTTCCTTCAACTTTCATTTTTCCATCATTCCCCTTGAAGATGTGCAGTACCTTGGACTACTTCATCGAAGAAAAATCCTCCTTTGAAGAACCCATGTGATATGAGGCATCTGAGGCAAATATCCATTCCTTTGAAGAGTTTGAATTAGCCATGAGTGCTTACCCTTTGCCCTTAAAATCTAAAGAAGACCATTTCTCCTTGTAAGCATTAGGCAATGGAACATTATGTTTCCTCATGATGTTTGTCAACTCATCAAGCTTCTTAATATAACACCCATGCTTTTTAGGACCTATTTTCTTGCAATAAGCACACTTCTTTTTCTCCTTATTATTGTCCCCTTTCTTGTTGGAATTCAAGGACATGCCTTGTTGATTGGATTGTGGTGTTGTCTTTTCTACATCCTTAGATTTGTCTTTCTTCCACTTCTTCTTACCCTTTCCTTTATTTGAAGATTGTCTAGCTGAATTTTGAGAACCCTCATTGTTGGCCACCTATGCTTTAGACTGAGGTGATTTGAGAATCCCCATTGATTTCAACTTCTTTTCTTCATCATCCAAAAGTTTAGCATATTCATCAAAGTGACTTTCTTGTAGGCAGACCTTAGTCTTTGAGGTGTTAAAAGAAGATACAAATGTGGAATATTCCAATGGCAGCTTGTTACGGATGAGATAGACTAGTCTATCATCTTTGATAGAACTCCCACAATTAATAAGATTTATCCTTAGTTCATTTACCTTGATGATGAAATCTTATATGGAGTCATATGACTTAAGATCTAAGGAAACAAGCCCATCTTTAATTTTGAACACATCCTCTTCAGACACTTTACCATAAAGGCTTTCAAGGGTATCCCAAGCTTCCTTGGATGTAGTACATTTCTTGATTTGATACATGATCTTATCATCTACCCCTAAACATATATCACCTAGGGCTTTCCTATCCATTGCTACCCACACCTGCTAGTCTAGGAAGAGTACCATCTACATATTGTGAAAATCCATTACAACATTTTGATTGACCATGAAGCATAGTTATGAGGAGTTAATTTAGGAAACTTAAAGTTTCCCATAATGCAAAAAATGAAAGAAATGTGTAGAAAAGAGAGAACACAACACCAAGAAAACCCCCCCTTTTCACTAAATCAAGAAACCCCAACACCCCCCCCCCCAAAATAGATGCTTTGGGCACTTTATCCGTAGTGCGATTACAATGGGCCACTTGCCAATTTTGGCCTTTGTGGACTTCTGATTTTTCTTGTTACAACCTCTTAATGAAGTATAAATCTGAAACTTTACAATGTGCTACAATTATGAAGCATTACAATGCAAAGAAAGACCCTATTGTTGAAAGTGACACTTTTGTCCATACAACCCTACAATCTAATACTAGATCTAGAAAGTAGATAAAAAATAATGCACATTCAAAAAATATGGAACCTGTTTTCAACTTTAGGTGTGCCTGTACGAAGCTTTTAAAGTTGCAAAATGTAGGATTATCCACATATAGTCACCAAAAAATGCAATTTTTGAACAATCCTTGCATAAAAACCAAAAAATACCTACACCACTAAAATTTTTAGAAAATTCTACCTAATTTCAAAAAAAATTGCACCTGAATTGGAGTTCAGATGTCCAAGTTATGGCCTCCCAAAGTCGGACTACAAAAACCAAAATCAATCTAGAGAGGGGTTGCATCAGCGAATAGTGGGGTTAAATTTGATGGTCATATAGCCATCGCAATAGTTACAATTTGGCCTATTTTGATATCCAAATGGCCATCAATTTTAGAATAGTAAACTGGTGATGTTAGAAAAATTTGATACCTTGATGATGTGGCAAATGACGTGTCCATATGGATCTAATGGATGTGGAAGGGGTATGGCTGTTAACAAGGTTGGTGAGTTGGTGGATATGTTGTGTAGTCATAGGTGCTAACATCAAGGATGACTGCATGGTACTGTACCACATGTCCTGTGGTTATTTGTTGCACACGTTGTCACTGAAGCTGACTGGGCGATCAACATTGGTGACATGTGGCACTATGCAGATCACACCATGTGTCCTTGTGTGTAGGTAAGGAGAATGCCAAAAAAAATTTCATATTTTATACTAGGGAATTAATTCCTTGTCGAGCTTCAGCAGTGATGCCACCTGTCTTGCCAGATTAATGACTGCGGGGGCCAGAGGCTTTGCTGGCTGAAGATCACTGTGCCAAAGTTTTTTTATTTATTAAATGATGCTGGGTTTTGAAACAATGCCAAAATATGCATTGAAATAGTTTCATATTCCTTCGAATTAGTCCCACATTCATGGTGGCTTAGGTGTTAGAGATGTTTAAAACAACCATGCCTCACATTCAATGTAAAAGGCAATGCCACTAGGGGAGTTTTCCACCGGCTTTGATGGATTGACCGGTCAATGTTGAAGAGGGCAGATTGTGTGGCCGTTGGAAAATGTAGAGTTGTATAGGTTGTTTATCTATTGAATCAAGAAGATTAATAAATAGACCCTACAAAAATAAAATATATCTGCCAAAATATAGAGCCGAGCCGAGGTGTTACTGCTCGGTTTGGCCAAAAAAATTCTCTACTAGGGCAATTATTAAATCTGAAAATAATAATTCAAAAAATACCCAAAAATCATAGAGATGAATTAATTCATATCCAAAAATCAAACAAAGATGAATGAAACAATCATACCTGAACTTCAAATCGGGGCCTCCGAGTTTTGATTTGCAAATTTCTTTTTGCCTCATGATCAACTTTCACCCAATATAGGCAAATTTATAGTCAATCTTAACCGAATCAATGCTCCAAACACAATAGTGAGGTCAAATCTGGCTCTAGATGCTCCCAATTTTTGTGGATCCTTTAGATTCCTGTCAAGGTACTGAAGCACAAACAATCTCGAATGGTTATGTGAAAAGAATCTCTCCGAGCTCTGATACCATGTAAGAATTTGGCTTAGGCTAGAATTCACCCAAGAACTAAAGAACTCAACACAAGCAAATAGTAGACCAAAATAGATAGAGTATGATCAGAATGATGATATTCACTCAATATGCTAGCTTAGCCAACTTGAGAGTACACTAGGAGTGCCTGTATATAAAGGCCTTAGGAGAGCTTCTAGAATGCATAGAAGTCAGCATCATGATATGTCATACAACCAGGCACATGTCCACCAGATATGGGTTATCCTCCATTGAGCATAGGGTTCAGTGTGATGATGTGAGGATACACCTACAATGGTGTAGCACGCAAATCAGTGGTGTCGACAACATGTGCTAAATGAGGAGTGCGAATAATTGTGTTTTCATCATGACAACACTGTGAATGATAGAGATCCCAATTAAGGCCAAGGAAAAGGAATTATAGATATTTCCAAGGGGCACACAATATTTTGATAACTTTGAGCATAATTTCTTAATTAAAAAGGCCAATCAAATGAAAGAATCCCAAACAAAACTAAGCTTTGAGTAAGAAAGTTGTATGAAAGGATAGTAAACACTTAGGAATTTATAAAGGATGATGATTTCATAAATTTAGAAGAATTCAAGTCATTCTTATTTAAAGTTAAACAAAATGAACTCACATTGTAATTGCAACCAAGAGATTTACTAGACAAGACTTTTGAGTTGGTGCAGAAGTTGCAAGAATATGACCCAAGCAATGATACTCTCATGGTGGATGAGGCTAGGGAGATAGTCAAAGAAGAAGAATGATACTTTTTCTAGGATGGGAGCTTAGCTCATCCTTCATGCTTGACTAGATTAAAAGGAAAGACAAATCTATCTCATTCAAGGAGAGAAGCATTGTTAGAGAGCTACAAGGGTTAGTATTCAATGTGGAGTCCAAGACAATGGTAGTATGGAGCATGGCCCCTAAGTTAGATAAACCAACTTTGATGGAGGTAAGAGATTCACCTTAGGGAAATGTGATATTTTGGAATGTCACTACTATTTCAAGTGACCAAAGTCACAACTTGATGAATACTGCATCATTAAAGGGAAAAAGAAAAATGGATATGCTTGTAGAGAAGCTATACCAAACATACAACATATCCATTGATGTAAGAAAGAAGTATATGGAGCTCAAGAAGATATATGTGTTAGAATAGAGAATGACTATCCTTGAAGATGAGGTGAGGAATTTGAAGAATGTGATTAGGCCTATTACAAAGATCACAAAACATGAAACCCAAACTGAGGCTGATGTAGTAGATGTGGTTGTGAGATAGCAAATGGAAGTTAATGAATTAGATGCTAAAAAGGAGGTAAAGATTAGAAAAATTGAGAATTTATTGATCTATAAGATAGGCTCCTTGAAGTACTTCTTACAGAATGTGCATAGCAGTTATATTGCTTTGTAGGGAGGCAAGTTTCAATTCTTTGATGCATTGTCTTTTTTATCGCCTTCATTTACAACATGGGGCCCTTATACACAATTTTTTGATAGCCTTGTGCCTATGTTGACACAGAAGAATGAGCTACTTAAGGGAGTAATTATCCCTATTAGAAAATTGATTAATAGAGTTAAAGAATTAAATGTTTTTTCCTCAGGGAAACTACTATTGGTCCTAAATAAAATGAAGACAATTACCATAGGGACTCCTAATTTTGTACCTAGCATCATTGATTAGAGCAAGAGCATATGGGAATGATAGGCATGTTCTTCCTCTTTTGATGAAATTTTGAAACATGCAACGTTTGTTGCATATTATAATAATGAAATAGATGTCACAATGATATATGATATGATTGATCCATTGTACAAAATTGAAACAAAAATTGGAAAGGTTACTGTAGAGGTAAAGGTAATAATAGAGGCAAAATGGAGCAAATGCCTCGATGAGCTAAATATAATCAAAGATGCAACTTGGCCAAATATTGATATTAACATTGCCTTCTAGGAGGTTGTAGCTGGGATTAAAACCTTACCATCTAGAGATCATGACTAAGCATGTAGAAAATTCAAAGAACATCAAGAGGGAGGAAAATAAGCTAATAAAGATACCTTATCTTTGCAGTTCACCTATTGTGGGTGTTGTTGGTCATGTTTTTGCCTCATGTTTTTATAAATTTTTCATTCTATGATTTTTCCTGGTTCTTATGAGAAAATTAGGGTTTGGTTCCTTTTCAAATAATTAGCCTTAACAAAAACCCTAATTAAACCTTATTCACGCCTTAAGTGAGACCTTTAGGTCATATGTTTCACTTTATAAAAATAAGTGAGAGAAGTCATTTTTAAAAATATATATTTCGGGAACCTTTTTAAAATATTTTCATTTTGGCTTCATATTTACCTAAAATATTTCTTACTGTCATGTCTTTTTAAGATCTATAGTGGTAATCTTGTCACTATAAAAACTTGCATTCACTTTATCATATGCAACACAACAACCAAGCATATATTACAACTAGGACCTAGTCATGTAAGCATAACTTAAGTGAGCTTTGCCTATACCATCAGATCTTCCTAGATCAACAATGGTCACCATGTCACCATCAAACATTGTATGGTTTTTACCCTTTGCAACATGGTGACATGGTGAGACCCAATTCTAATAGATGGGCCCTAAGATTTTTATTGCTATTTTTGATTTTCAGTAGCATGGATGGGATGTTAGAAATGTTAGGTGTAGTAAAGAGATACTGGTTAAAATGTGTTATGTTTTACGATGTTGAATCTCTATAGAATCATGGTGGTCACTATGTCACCATCAGAAAATGCAAGATCTTCGCCAGTAGTGACATGGCAACCTCTCGCAAAAGGAAAACATGGTTGCACTGTTCTCATGGGGCCAAATTTGTTTGAAATCTATGGTGGTTTCTATGTCACCACTGAGAAATGAAAGGTCTTCGCCAGTAGTAACATGGTGACTTCCTATGAATTAACAATATAGTGGGACCTATTTTCAAAAGGCAATGCCAAAGGATTAACAGTTATAAATTTTATGCTAGCATGTCAAGGTGGTCTGATGTCACAGACCACATAGATCTATGCTCAAAAAAGGATACATGTTGATTGGAGTTGTCAGATTTTCTTAGATCGACAGTGGGTGCCATGTCGCTATGGAAACTTTCTTGACCCTTAGTGCACGCAATATGGCAACCAAAGAGAAAATTAAGGACACACCATAGTTGGATTAGAACATTTGTAAAATATGCATCATCAGATTAAGATGAATCAATGATGGTCGCTATGTCGCATATGAAAGTTGCTCAATGTTTATGCATAGCAACATAGCGAGAGTGTGACACATGTCCATGAGTGCCAGTGGGTCTAGAATAAGTTTCCAGTAGTGGATGGAAAAGCTTACATGGAGAAACTTGATTGGGTTGACTGCCAACCAAGCAAATTGAAAATGAGTCACTCATGGTTTAATTCCTAGATCATCAAATTTTTTAGAATTGACAATGTATTTTCAAAATTAGAAGGTGCTGCCACTTTGTTTCTCCTTACAAGTCATTTATGAAAATTGAAAGCTCCCTGTGCAAACTAGAGCTAGAGATATATTGCAATATTTTTCCATTTCTTCTCTACGCAAACAAATTTCATAATTATAGAGAGCAAAGAGCTAGTTGAAGAATTGTTCCTTGCAGGTTTCAAATTGCAAAAAAATTTCAATATCCACCATTTGTTGTAGAATTTTAAGAAGGATAAAAAACAACCAAGTAAGTATCTAAATTCATGAAATAGTGAAGAGTTCTAGTATTTTTGTGTCACTAATAAACATGCCTCCAAAGAAAGTTTTCTCAGGAAAGGTAGATTATGCAAGTAGAAATATACATGATGAACTTCTTGAATTATTGCCTGAGTCTACAAACTATTTTTCCCAAATGAAAAAGCTAATTTCTACAAACCCTAGACTCAAGATCATGGATGGGTTGTATGATAGAGGGAATTGGGTTAGAGATGCTACCAATACTAAAATAGGGCTCCATGTTTTTAAGAAGTGGTTCTCAGAAAGAAAATTGTTTTCTCCCCACAGGAACATTTGGAACTTTGATTTGGGAAAACTTATGGTCCGTAGTGTTTTTATGGATTATGACCTACTCATGACCATTGCCCAAAATTATGACCCAACTAATAGGATAGTGAGAAGAATAGATGGAGAATTCTTGGTAAGAATAAATCTTAAAGAAATTCAAGAAGTTTTTGGTCTAGAACCATTTTTAGATTATCATATAACTATTGACTTGCTAGGACTGGAGAAAGAATACTTATCTCAGAAGGATAAAATCAAGTAGGGTGCACTGAGGACACACATAGGTACAATTCAAAAGTTTCTAGTAGTCATAACATCTACTAAAGAGCCCTTTAAAAATGAAATTTTCACTTCTAAGGCCATAGAAATAAATATGACTCTATGTAGGGTTTTTGGTGAAGATGAGGAAAACTTTGTGCCAATAAAATTTATGTATATGTTGACTCAAATCTCCTCTTTTGGTGTTGATATCATTTTGTATTTTGCATCCTATATAGTAGAGGAAATTCATATAGGGTTGGTTAGAATTGCAAAGAGCAAGGTGGAAATTTTTTTTGGCCATTATTTATTGTTAATGCACATGTTCCTAGTTAAAGGGGTTACATATTTTGAAAAGGAGATGGTTTTAAATCGAAAGTATGAAGAAGAAGATCTGCCAATTTAGTTGTGGAGTGCAAACATGATCTGGGATGTAGAGGAGGTTAACTTTTTCAAATTTGATAGGTACTTTGCACCTAAGTTAAGATGCCTCATATTAAGGGACAATCCCAGAATCCCCAAGGCACTGATGGATTTTATCAGACCCATGAACAATCCTTTTGATTTGAAAGTATCACATAACTAGGTAGATATCATACTATACCCTATTTAAATAATTTTTAGGGTTTATGGTTTCCAAGGGACTCCCGATGTACTTCCCTACTAGGTTCCTTTGAAGGTAGAGATATCTAAGATGTTGTGGCAACTAGGAGGATTGGAGGAAGCACAATTGGCTAGAAGGGGCAGAGGCTCAATTTTCCCAACTTGTACTATGGCGCATCATTTTATAATCATAAAAGGTGGTTGGTTGTTCTTGTAAATATTCTTGGACCAGTACAAGATGGATGTGTCTCATCCCCATTTTTGTGACACTGAAGGATTTTTTGATGTGTTCAGATAAAGGGTTAAAGTTGGTGCCAAAGACCATCAATTTTATTTCGCTAAAGGTATAATAAGTAATGAGTTCTCTCTACAAGAGTAGAAGATCAAAAAAGAAAAATAGAGGGTTTATTCTAGGGTTTTAGAATTTATTCATTGTTTTGATAATAATTATAAGCCTCTAAAAGATGCCAAAACAAAGGCAAATAGATTGAATAAACTCATGACTACATTTTTTGAAATCTTTAAAATCATGAATGAGAAGAAGCTATTCTTTATTATTTTCTTTCCCTAAGAAGGCCAAAGAAGTCATGCAGAGATTATCTTTTACTCTTAAAGTAGGGTTAGGGTAGTTAGTTTTTCAAAGAAGACCTGGCTACAATATAATTCAAAATAAAAGGGCCACTGTAGATAAAGGGAAATAGATAATGGGATTAACAAGTTTTGTTCTTGAGGAGAGACTTGACAAGCCTTGGCCCAAGAGGCAGAAAATAATAAAGGAACAAACACCTTAGATTGAGGAATACTCACCTACCTAGTCCCATTTACAAACATGAGATGAAAAACTCACTAGCAAGCAACTGGAATAATTGGGATCCCAAGGAGGAGTGTTCATTACTCAAGAAAAGTTAGAAGAGGAAAATCCTCAAGAACCTCTAATGCCAAGCCTTGAATTAATAGTGGTAGACTATAGAGGAAGAGAGTTGGACCCTATAATGGAATAGGCTAGCCATGAATTCATCTGTGATGATAATTTTGTCAAATCTAGAGCCTTCTACCAATTTGCTTGGAGAAAAAATATGGGAATGTTTGAAGAAAGATGAAATAAGCTAAAAATTGAGCATCTAGAAATGGAGGAGGTAGATGTGCAAAATCAAATAAAGGAAGAAATGATGCAAGAATTCAAGAGCTTGACCCCTGAAAAAGGGAGACAAATGATAAGAGCATCCAATGTTTTGCTGCTACCCAATTGGATATTAAAAATGCTTTGGTTTTTAATTATGTTGAAGATAAAATGAGCATAGAGGATCAAGGGAAGAAAGAAACAAAAGGTGCCAAATTTACTAAGGACCAGGCTACATTAGTCATTTGGTTAGTGAGGAAAGGATCTAGGACTTTCTCTTCCTAGCCTGATGATACCAGGTTGATAAGTAACCTAATTGTAAAAAGAGTTGAAGAAAATACTAGTTTGGAAGCTTCACATCTAGGTGTTGGATCAGCCTACCCTAACTTAGCCACAACTCTAAGAGATGAAAAGGAAAGGTTGGAGTTACAAGATAGGTATGAGAAGGTTCTAGATGCATACAATAAAGAAGTTCAAAAAAGAATTGAACTTGAAAATAAAGTGATGAGACTATCCACTAGGTGAAGAATCACCTATCCTCACCCACTAGTGGAGCCTTTTAAATCCACTCCCATCATTTAGATCCTAGACACACCACAAAAGGCCACAATATTATATTGCAAAATATTTTGAAGAAGCAAAGAGAAAATTGTGGGCATTACATGTGAAACTAAATGTATAATATGAAGATAAGCTAAGAAAGGCCCTCATGTATTTAGTTGGTAAAATTGATTGGCCCTCATTTTATGAGCAACTAGCAAAGACAGTAAACATATGGGATGAAATAAAGGCAAATGATGAAGCCTTGAAGCTAGTTCCAACAAGTGGAGTAAGAGGAGAAAAGAGGTCACCCTTTTATGTTTTCTTGTCATCAATTCATCACATGAACATATAGAAAAAACTTATGATATTGCTAATGATCTTTAAGAATTTGATGATAAAAGAGTTGAGCTACAAAGGAGAGTTGAGTTAATTTTGATTTTTTTCCACATGCTTTAGATAAAATGAATAAATTAAAAAATAAAGAGGAATGGGCCCAAGAATTAAATGACCTATTTTGTCTAAGGATGAGTATAGTCATAAATGAAAAAGGAAATGCATGTTGGGTAGCTATTATTGAACAAATTGTAGAAGTTTATTTATTCTTTGATTGTTTAAGACATAATTTTGTTGAAATTGACAAAATTGCTGAATATGTGATTAAGAAACAACATGATATTCTACAATTTAATTGGCTAGATGACACACTTTTTGACAAATGGATGGAAAATATTGCTCATGGTGAGCAGATAGAAGATGCTAAAATAATGATGATGAGGAAATGGAACAAGATGAGGTACAAATAATTAATGTATTAGTAAGAGATCAAAAGGAAGAAGAGGACAAAGGTGAGAAACCAATTGTAGTTGCTAGCATGGAAATCCAAACTAATGACTTGGCACTTCTAATTCATGAATAGTAAACGAACTCGATTGTTGGTCTTTCTTGAAACCCACCAAACATAAGAGAAAATATATAACTATTGTTTTATCAGTCCATGATGATATAAATGGAGATCCTCGAGTTGAAGTGATTTTGAAAGAATCAAAGCTAGAAACATCACTATCAATTCCATTAACCACATCTTCCAAGGAGCCATAACAACAATAAAGCCAATCATCATCTTTTTCATCAACAAGAAAATGCAACAAAAGGATGCAATAGAAAATGGTCCCATCAAAAGAATGTCTATGATGTAAAGTTTTTCTGTTGCACAATTTTTTGTCTTTTATGATAGTAACTTTTTATATATTTTTCTGTCTTAAGGATAGTTGCCAGTTCTCTATGCCCAAAGCTTGTTGTATCTCATATTATATAAATGAGATTCTAGGGATAGAGAAGGGGTTTGAGTCATTTACAATTCTATTATTATTCAGTATTGTTTAGTCTAGTTTCTTGATGCAAACTTTATGATGTTTTCTCTACAAATATCTGAGAACGCATTGATGTTATAGGATTTAATGTCTTATCTTGAGTCATTTTGAGTTCTATTACAATTGTTATACAATTTTCAAAGGAAATTAATATAAAGATGAACTATCCCCATACCCTTTCTTCCTGAACCTTGTCTCCATTCTTATTGGTTATTTTGAAATTACATGAGCAAAGCTTGTCAATTGAATGCAATTAAATCAAATTGTGTATCATGACAATATTGCTTTTAAATTAATGAATTAAGTAAATGATTTAGTGAAGTTGATAGAATCTCCATGGTAGTAGGAAGGATGTGTATAAGAATGAGTTTCAGTGAGAATTGCTAATAATATTGATTTTAATGCAATCAATTAGGTCTAGAAATTGGATAGACTTTGAATCCCAATAGGCATTGATCTATTAGTTTAGTCTATAGATGGAGAAACCATGAACAAGCATTAAGACTAAAATGAAATGAAATCAATTTTACTTTAATTTTTAAAGAGTGTTAAATCTGGTCAACACTTGTTTACATTTAACCATTGAGTCTTAGGCAGCTGCTATTTCCCAGAATCACTTGTAAATCTAAGAAGAATCATGACCAATCTGCTATAAGGGTTGTGTATTATTATAGAATGTCATGGAATGAGTGAAATATGTGTGTAGTATTATGTTACAAATATTTCATCCCTTAGGTGCACCCATCTTGGTTTTGAAAACCCTAAAGAGTAGAAAATCTTTTTGATTTTGTTGAAGTTGGGTCTAGATTTAAAGTACATATAACTATTTATAGGAATCAGCTAATCCTTGGGTTGTTGTGATCTTTTTATCTTGGTATTAAAGTATTTTGTCACTTAATGGTGTAAAAACACCAATAAATGTTTTCTTATTATAAATTATAGAGTTGATTCTAAACATTATAATTGACAGCTGCCAAAATTTTAGTTATCTCCAATATTTTGTTTGTAACTATTTTGTCTCATGTGCAAACATTTTGTAACTAGATTTTGAGCTTGTGTGCTCCCATCTCAAGCTTGTTGTAATCCTTGTTTCTATAAAAGGATTTACAAGATGTGGAGTGACAGTCTAAATTCTATTTTCTTTTAGTGATTATGCTATTTTGCAATCGATCCAATTTCTTGTGTTAACTTGATGTTGTCTCAAGTTTGTATTTCAAGAACATGGTGAATGAATAAATGAAATGCTTGTCATATCCCAAGTTATATTTTGATTCCTATATTAGATATATGTATCATTCTCAATAATATTAATACAAAGAGGAAATTCCTTAATTTCTGTCTCTATTTTCATATATTTTTCATTCTAAGAGTAAATGAACAAAAGTTCATTTTATTTAATGTATCTTGGTTAGATTATATTTAGTTCATTTTTACTTTTAATTCAAGAAATTAAGTAAATGCTTCTGTGAGTTGATAGGGTTTCTAAGTATATGGAATGGATATCATAATAGTGGGATTTAGTGTTAATAACTGATATATTTGGTTGCAAGTCAACTACATAGATCAAAACCTACTAATATGACTCTATGTAATAATGGATAATGAACTGGTTATTAGTTAGGGTACAAATTGAAGAAGTCATTTAGTAACACAAATAATTTTAAATCAAATCAATATCTAAAGTTTGTAACAAAGAATTATATGTTGGACATTCACTTATTGTAATGGCTTTTGATTCTATAGTTAGTTGCTATAATTCAATAGTTGATTTTAATTCCAAGAAGATTAAGAGACAAAATCTTCTCTAAAGGGTTGTGTAGTGTGAAAATATGTAGGAAATGTTAAAATCCCTAGGTAAACCTGACTTGGTTAGCAAAACCTAAAGTTTAGGAAACACTATTGCTTCGTTAGTTGGTCTGGATCCAAATGGATTTTGCTACAAATGGGAAGTAGCTAATCCCTAAGTTTAACCTTTTATTGATTTTTGGTGTTGTTTTAATTTTTATATTTAAACACCAACAAATCCTTTGGTAAATTTTCATTGATATTATATCTATGCAAGTATATTCATTTGTGTAAAAATAAGGAATCATGTTAAAACAAAAATTCACGGAGAAAAATGGAATCATGTGGAGGTATATGTAAATAATTTCCATAGAAAGATGTCAACAATCCACATGGTCAACTAATGGTTCACATAATTGACATGAATAAATATAACCATTTCCACCGTGGAAGCTTAACATAATCTTTCAAAATGATGGCAAAAGTAAAAGTTCTAGACCAATAGGTGATATGAATACTTCTTGCATAGAATGTGATATGAAGATCAGTACACTAAAATATGCTTGTGAGAATGTTAATTATAACAATCAATAATTAAGTTCCATCTTTTAATCTTGAAACTACATTTAATACTAGTTATATATATTTCACCATGTGCAAAATGAAATGGTAAAATGAGATGAAATAGAATGGAAATGGAATATGGAAGTGATTATGGAAGTGCATGAAATAGATTAAAAAACTTCATAAAATGGGTCATAAATAGCTCTCATCATCCTCCATCAAGAAACAAACACCTTTTCTATACCAGGTTACAGATTTGAAATGGTTCATAAATAGCTCTCATCATCCCCCATAAAAATAAAAAACCTTTTTTGATTCTAGGTTACAGATCTAAAATTGATGAACATGTTGCATATTTGAGTACCCTTTTTGTCTTTTTATAGAACTGCAAAATCAATCGTATACTATCATCAGAGGTGTTGGCTCCTGATTTAACAGAATTTGAACAACCAAGTATGCAAGGCAAGAATGCATCTATGGGCAGCTATCTCCAATAATAAACACAATTTACCAAGAACCTAGGCCAACTATAAGGCTTGACCCTTCTTCTACTTCAGGCTCTGCTAAACCTAGGTGGGTAGACATCAGATTCAAATGATACCATACCAGTGCAAAAACATATTCCTAAATCTATTAAGAAGATTTTACCCTTATTTCTCCTAATGACTCATGAAATGACATAGATCTATAGTAGCTAAATGAAAAGCTATGAATTTCATAAGCTAAGTGAGGGCATTCTATTATAGCTCTTCAACATGAAAGGGGAAAAGTGTTTGACTAATAATGTTGATATCAACAAGACCCAAATATAAGCAATAAAACCTAATGATCCCATCTCTGATCAGTGCCTTATCTATTGGGAAATTAAATGAATTATAACCATACATCTTCTGGAAATATTAGATGTATCTCTACATCAAGTTCCCTAATCTATCCTTCACCTTGTGAATAGACATCTACTTTAGATTTGAATCTCATGCTCAAATTATCCCATCATGAAATCTGCAAACCTTGTGATAAACACCAAGCAATTACATGGCTCTTTGTTCCATCTGCAAGACATTTTAACCACATACATTCCAAAATTAAATGCAACCTAATTCATGCTCTTGGTTCACAAATTAGAAGAAATTATGCACTTTATTTGTTTTCCTTGAAACCAAATACATGAAAGATGTACAAAAAACTAACTCACAAATCACCTCACAAATTTGAACTATCTGCATCAAAACATAAATGATGCTCATACAAGAAGAAGTGATGAAGAATGGTGTCTCAGTAGTGAGTGATTTTCTTCTCAAAACTGGAACCTCTACAATGAGAAAGAATGAGATTGATATAGGAAGAAGAAAATCTTAGATTTGATCAGGAGATGACAAGTGTCCCTTCAGAATTCCTCCCCAAGAAGCAGAAAAAGCCTCTCTCTAGTCTTTCTCTTCAACTAAATATCAAATCCTTTCCATTTTGCCCCTACAAGGTAGAATATCTCAGATATTTGATTTACCATCATAACTGATTTCTGATGCTAAAGTTGAACTTATGGTAAAAGTGAAAAATTAGTTGAATATGGCCTTTAGGATGCAATATAATCTTTCCCAGCTTATTTTCACCACATTCAAGCCCCAAAAAGTCATTAAATCTACCCTCTAACAAACTCTGATGATTAATGATCAGATTTACCTGTTCTGTTGCCAATGCCCTGGATTTTACAAATTGACCTATAGCTCAAACTGGTGAGCACCTATGCAAAAATTAACCTCAAATTTGGAAAATTTGGATTCTCCTAGTTCTGGTGGTATATTGGAGTGCCAATTTTTGAAAAAAATTGCCCAAGTTATGTTTGTTGAAGTTTAGACCTCCATCTCATGGCTTCCATATTCATTTTGCAAAAAATTTAACTTTTCAAAGTTTAAACTATATAAAAAATTAGACATTATTTAAAATGTCTGATGACTACACGTTTGGAGAAAAATCTTTAAATATATATATTTTTTTAAAACTCTTAAAATTTTCCCTCTCAAGTTTCATTCCAAGTCAAACATAGTTTGATCATCCCACCACGTGTCATCACATGACTGGCTCGGGCTTATACAACTGGGTGCCACATGTCACAATCTCAACAACCCTCTTTATATCACTATGGTAATTCTCGTGCATCTTCCATTTGGCGACATAGCGATGACCACACAATGAAGACACGTGTCAACATCTGGTGACCTCAGAGATTTTCCCACCACATCATTGCTCAGTCATTTTATCCACTGCCACTTGTTGCTATTTGATTTGTTGTTAGATCTGTAATAGGACCCACGTTGCTTATTATCTCCTTGCCAAACTTTGAAGTTTTTTGGCTAGTCGCTATGTCGCTAGTCAGAATTTCTTGGATTTTTTGGCTAGCAACATAGTGACTAGCCAGATTTTGGATTTTCCAGTGACCTCTATCTCATCTTTTTGGCAACATTAATTTGTATTTTATTTCAAAATTTGTTTTATTGCACCAATTGGCCAACCGGAATCATGGTCCCTAATAGTGCACACTTGCCATTTTTTAAAAGGGTGTGTCCCCTAAGGCACAAGGCATACTATTTATTTTTTTATTTAAACATAATAAAAGTCTCCTATTTTGTGAATGTGGGATTATGCCTATGAATATTTTCTTGCTCACTACTATTATTACTATGTCTGTGGGTCTTTCTGTTCATGCACTGTGGCTCTCTTCTATGTTTCAGTGTGGGGTCTCTGTTTTAGATTATGTTAATGAAAATCTCCATGCTACGGTCGACCTTGCTGGTGATCACCTTTAACATGCCTGTGTAGGTCTATTTGTTGGATGCTCTAATTCTCTACTTGTTGCTGACTATTGGTGTTCCTCCATGTAAGCTTCCCTTGGCACTTTCAGTCTTGAACATTAGTTATGTGCTCCTTACTTGCTGGTCTACTTGGATTCCTGTTTAGACATGTTGTGTTGGATTCATTTTTTTTGTACCATGGAAAAGTCATGCTAGGAAATATCATGCAGAAATCATATAACAAATTCCCTGATGGCCAGATCTGCCAAGGCATTGAGGCATACCACTGATGGTGTGAAGTAAAATAGTTGGGTTTTATCAATGTTCTTGCACGAACAACTTCTATTATGCCTTCATCTCTACTAAGGTTTCTTTAAAATGTTGGCTCTCTTCATTACATGTGGAGCTTCCCTTTTAACTCCCCCCTTTGCTTTTGGTGTGCTCTTTCTTTTTGCTATGAGCTTTGCCTACTTCCTTTTTTATTTGCGTTGACTTCCCAACCAACTGCTTGCATAGGTCTTGAATGGACCTTTTCCTTTTTTCATGGAAAATTATGCCCTATATGGGGCTCTTTTATGTCTGCTACTGATAACTTTTTTCATGTGGACTACCTCCAATGCATGAGGCTCTTTGAACATGTGGGTTTCCCTTTTAAGAAGTGTGTTGTATGATTGACTGCATTTCTTTTTACTAAGCATGGTCTTCTTTTTATTGCACAGATTACCTATTTCTCACAGCCATGGAGGTTCTCTTTTTAGCTCCCCTTTCAATGCCTTGGTCTTCCTTATTTTACTGCCCGTATGGACCCAATTTCTTATTGGTAGTTTCTTATTTGGGTGTGAGTTACCTTTCTTGCGACTAGATGTCTACAGTGAATGTTTCCTTCACTGTGGATCTCTACTCTATTTTAGATTCATTGCCTAATGCCAAATCTACAACTCATGTCACAGTATGAATTGGTGGTTTATTTAGATGCCCAAGATTTAAAGTTTTTTATCAAGACTCTGCCCAAGCATCGTAGTTTTTGGATTGATTAAGTAGAATGCATCAATCACAACTTTTTCCTTTACACTATGAATAGGATCAATCACCATAGCAACAACTCATGGATTAAGGGCTTCAAAGATTTTCTAGTTGTTGATCTAATTAAACATGTCAAACATATCCATTTGAAAAACATGATCAAATGCTTCAAGACTTACTCCAGTACCACTTTGGGGCATAGCGAATACATCTACTACTTGAACCGTGCACTCGTTAAAAAAATCACCAACCACCAGTAGCTTGAACACTCTCACTATTAGCATGTGTATCCTTGCCACTAGATAGTAAACTTAGCTTTGAATACCACACTTTTAACTTTTCTACTGGTACACTAATAGGGAAGAGAGAACTGTCACTAACACTCTTTCCTCTGCTGAGCTCATCCTCAAATTTTTTGGTTGAGACTTTCTCTTTAACATCTATTATCTGTAGTATGTGAGTTATTTCCTTATCATGTCTTATATTATGTTGAGAAAGTTTTTCTGACCTTCTCCTATAATGTTGCAATCCTCTACCCTATGATAGATATAAGAATCACAACCTTCATCTCAGATCTTTATATTTTCCTTATTATTAGTAATCAACTTGGCTCTTATACTATATTGAATTCTGAGGACAGTCGTAAATATGTCAAGTATTTCCATTTCTAAGTGATAAATGAGATCTTCATATCATGTTCCTCATATAAAGCATATGGAGCATTCACTTATTACCTCATCAATACGGTTCATGTGTCAAACCTATTAGGAAATCCTTCTTTAATTAAAACTCTCAATAAATCAAGAATGTCAATAGCGATGCCCCAATTCCAAAGACTTAAAGTTGATAGATGATTTGATGAACATTATGCATCACTTAGATAATCCCAATCCGCAATCTCTTAGCAATCTAATGTAGATTAGTCAGGCCCACTAAAGTGGGTCTAACTAAAAAAAAAATTCATTTTCAAACAACTGAATTGCAAAATTGATCCGTAGAACATCTGACACTGATTTGAATTAGAATCCATCACTAAAACATCATTAAAATTCATTTTATACTTTTTTACAACCTGACATTTTTTGGGCTAGCAGGTCTGTTGACTAGCCTTAAAAATTGATCCGAACACCTAACTAAGCTTTGAAAATTGGGGCACCAATTCTATGTTCTGCACACTTTTATCCTGTCAAATCTCATCTCGTGATGAATTCGGGGTCAAATAATATTGACTGACAAAGTTGACCTCTTAGAACTACCTACAAGCAAACATGTTAGAAAGTAATAAACTAGGTACGGATTTGGCCTTGAAAACTAGGAAAATGGACACTTGGGAAAACAAAACGTAGGGCATTGGTTCCCTGTCATGAGGAGAGTATGGATCTATGATTTGGGCTCATGACAAATAACTGGGTACAAATGGCAAGCGGTCAAAGTGAGCTACTCAAAAATTTGCAAACTGGAAACATTGATAGAAAGTGATTTTTGGGAATGGAAATGACCTAGAAAAGTGTGCAAATGGATTCGTCATGACTTGCAAACTGACACACTTGGAGTATTTTCAGGGGACAACACATGGGTACAATCCATTTGATCTTACCAATTATGGATCTCAAGTTATGATGTCTTGAATAGGGGTTCCAATCAATCTGCACTTTATGACACCAGTAAAAAGATAGAAATTATGTTTGGAATCATGTTTGAAAACAAATCAAACGGATTCGTCATAAGTTGAAACTTGAAACATAACAAGTATCTAACGTCTAAAATGCAACGCAAAAAGAATTTCAACATTTGGATCAACTTGGTCAAAATTATAACAAGTCAAATAGGGCTTCCCAGAATTTTGAACATTTCATATCACCATGAGATTGATAAGTGACCAACTTTGAGGGATTCAAAAACTAGTAAAACAGACTTGAAACAACTCAAAATTTGACACATAGGCTCTCAGATATGGACACTAGATACTCCCAAAGTGGTGGGTCATGACACATTACTGTGTGTGAGATATTTAGATGCAAACATGGCCTCCAGTCGCTATTTGATGCTTAGGTGAAAATGCAGAAATGACACTAGCTCGAAATAGGACTTCGCCAAATGACTCAGACTGTTAATTTATCTTCATGGAAAACTTAGATAGGTTGAATGTAGGGTGTTAGAAACATTAAACACCTTAGGGTCCTCAAAGGTACAGTCAAGTACAGACTCATTAAAAGCATTTAGAGGGCTCAATTTTCTCAATGGTGCTCAAAATTTGGGCTACAATTTTTAGCACCAACAGTGGCTCTGTCTGGGGATGCATGGCCCTTGCAGGCATGGCAAGATTTCATATTTTTGGTAGAAGTAGACCACACACTTGAATAGCAAAAACTCCTCTCGAATAGCTTTACTGAAAATAGGAAACAATGTTAGGATGAATTTACTAGTTATAATAGTGTACACAAAGAATTGAGCATGATAAGGAAATAGGTTTTTTTGGTTAAGGAATTATTTTGTTTGCAAAATAATTACTTAAATAATTAGGGAAGGTATCCTAGATGCTAACACTAAGTAGGAAAAAGTAAAATTTTCATTTTGATAAAGTGCATAAAGGCATGAAGGCCGACAGAGAAGATATGTGTTAATTATTAAGGTATAAAGGAAGATTGCTAAATGCAAAGTTATGAATAATTTGTATGATATTGATGTAATATTTTTTTATGTGAATTCTAATGTATGATAGAGGGAATGAAAATTGTGATAATTTTTTGTGAAGAGGACCAAAGGCAATATCAGATATTGAAGATATCAGGTGTAGCATAGAGGTTTTTGTATCTATCTCTTTATATTGAAGAACTTTATTGTACATTGCATGTTTGGGAAGTGGGCTCATCTTTCATATAGTTTGTAAATGTATATAAAAACTCCTAATAGGGTTGAGTCTTCTAACAAGGACTAAGACACTATACAGATGTAATAGATTCCTAATAGGGTCAATATTTTTAACCTTATACTTTTGATTAGATGATCATTTTGTGATTACCATCCCCACTAGGGTTTTCCCTTTCCCAGGGTTTCCCTAGTTAACAAAATATGGTGTTGCGAGTTACTTTAATGCATGGTTATCTTTACTATTCAACATAGTTGGTTTACATTCTTATGCAAGCTATAAGGTTATTAAAGATATCTAGTTTTGGAAAAATTTTGTGAAATATTGATTCACCCACCACCCACACCCCCCCCGACCAACAAGTATTTCCTATTTCTAACACATCTTTCTCTTTGTATCTCTTGCTACATTAGGGTTTTAAGGACCTTTGTATCCTTTTTCCAACACTATAACCATTAGATATTTGTTTTCATTAGTTCTCCTTCATCACTTGATTGGCACTATTTGCATCATGTTTGTTTATGCAAGAACATTCATGGTTATCTTGGTGTTTATGCCTAAACACTGTGTAATTTTTCAATATCAACTAGAAACTTAACTTTAGTTTTCTTAGTGTTTATACCTTTAATTTGTATGGTATTTTCCTATATTTTATCCACTAAAGATCCATTCATACTCTCATAGTTGCACTAGAACTAATGATGGTTGTATGATCTCATGATGCACCTTTAATAAGACCTGATAATAAAATTGAGGAGCTACTTAACATATTTGCAATGTGCACTTGTATTTTCATCTTAAGTATGTAGCTTTAGTGTCTACATTTTTCATGTGGTGAGGATATTCCCTTCATATATTCAAATTTAGACACATCTAAGCATCACAATTCAGTGGTCAATTACACCACTCTTATTATTTCCTTGTATATTCTATTGATCATATCATTTTCATATCATCTTTTCTACATCATTATCCTACAATCAATGGGTTAGTCATCATATAATCATATATAATCTTTTGCATGAATGCCTTATGGAAATTATTAGTATAGTTTGGGAGATGATTGAGTTATTATGTGTTGCAATCATAATTTGGTTTGTCATTGACGTCAACATATCATCTTCCTAGATGGTTTTGGCATAGTAGCAAAGATAATTTTTTTCTAGAAAGGTTTCTAGTTATTGATTTTCTTTAAATGGGGTTAGAAATATGTCTATATATTCTTATAGATTCTATATATAAGAGTGCAAAAAGAATTATGAATATTTGTGTGAGTTATAGGAAATTTATTGAAGAATCATTGCAAGATAGTTTGCAGGAAAATGTATGTTGTTGTTTGTGTTGTATCTTCTTGATGAGGTTGAAACTTGTTTAGAAGGATTGGATTTTGGTTAGAGACATGTTTATATTGCTATATTTAAGGTGGAAGAATTTAGTTTTAATTTTGTGAAGACTTGTAAAGGATAACATCTGGGTTATTCCCTTCAGGTTGACTATGTTGTATTATTGATATAACTTGTAATGTAACATGTGGAACCTAAATGTAAGATCTTAAGATGGTCCAATATTATTCATTGTACATAAGGAAATCCTCAAGGATGACTCAATTAGTTATTAGGACTTGGTATTAAGGAAAGATGTTTCCTTGGTTGTAGGTATCATTTTTGTGGTTGGTGAGATCATATATGGTCATATGTTATTGACGTAATGTTATGCAAACTTTGGATATAAATATGCGAAGATCATAGAAGTATTTTTATGTTGAGGATAAAGTTGATTTCAAAGGAATTGTATTGGAAAAGATAATTTTTTGTTTTAGCCAATTTATTTCTCTTAGATGGGTTAGCTTGAATTATTTAAGTGAGAAACATTTTGAATCAATTTGGACATTGGGTTCAGTTATCTTCCTTTCAACTTTTAATAGGGTTGACATAGCTCCTAACAGGGTTGGAATCTTGTGATAGAGATTTAAAGTCTCCTCATATGTACTGGTTGTATTTATTTGACTCCTAAAAGGGTCACATCCTTTCACAATGAACATTTATATTAGTTCATCATCTTGTAGGCATCATTCCTATCACAAATTTTCCCTCCGATCAAGGGTTCCCCTAGTTAACATATCTTATATCACATTGCATGGTTGTTATCTTGTGATTGTTTTATCTTTTGATTAAATGGTTCGTATGTATTAAAGTTCATAAAAGTTGTTTAAATAATATGTTAGAGTAATAAAGTCTTTTCTTATTAATTAAATCATATTGAATTAATTATAAAGTCACTTATTATCTCTAGTTTACTTAAGATAAACTTTAGGCATATAATAATTAATTTTTTTATTAATTATGTTGAAAATAAGATTGTTGAAATGAAGAAGATTGATGGAACCTATTATGGAACAATCATTATTTTGCCACTGATGTCAAACCTACTACTTGTTGGTATGACAATTGCTTATTTTGGTTTGAATTCTATTTTATTGATTGATGAAGAGGATTTTAAAAGAAAAAATAACAAGATAACCTAGAGAAAGGTTGAGTTATACAGTGTATAAAAGGAGCACTAAGACCAAGCAAGACTTTGATGATATAGTGTTTAGCTACTTAAGGCTATCAAGAAAGGATAATTGAACAAAGACTAGAAGGATCCTAACTAAGAAAATAGTGGAAGAAAAGTAGTTTAGTTCAAACCAAGAATAAAGTTAGTTCCGATCAGGCAAGTTTAGTATGTGTCGAGAAAAGAGAAATCTTAGTATGTGTCAAGTGTCAAAAGATGGCAGTAGTGATTGAGTGAAAATTAGTGTATGTTAAGTAACCTAGTGTTGACCAAGCATCAGAAAATAGTGTTTGTTGAGCAAACAACATTTATTTCCGAGTGATGTTAAAATGAGTTTGACCAAAGATTTGACAAATCTGAGCTGACAAAGTTGATTTCTTGAATTGTGTAAAGTGTGTGGAAGATAATTATGACAAGCTAGTAATATAGAGTTTAAGATAAAGTATTTTGAGATGAATTTAAAGAGGATTTTAAGGAAAGTTTCTAGGAGGAACAAAATGGAAATATGGGAAGACTAAATGAATTTGACTTAATCCTAAAATTGACAATTGTGGTTCAGCAACAAAAGATCTAAATTTTCTATATAAGGAGATAGTAGGCCATAAGCAATTTTTCAAGAGTGAGAATGTGAGATACAAAAGAGCTCTAGGGTCTTAATTTATATGGTGGCCAAATGAAAGAGTATGCAGTTGACATACTAAGAAAGAAGATGGCTTAAGGAGATGAAGGCTTGAAGAGTGAACAAGATATTAGAGATGAAGATGATGAATACCAAGTAGAATGGAGGATTGAATGTGAGATCTATAATGTGCAAGTGAGTTGTTTTATTATTAGATCAAGTCTTGTTGTTACTTTCTAAAAATTCTATCAGTCTAGATAAGACCTTTGGACTAAGGTTGATCTAATAGTCATAAGTAAATCCCTTAATAGAGTGACATTCTAGTGGAATTTTTTTAAGTCCTCTAACAAGGCTCACTCTTAATAAGGTGATTGTAATCCTTTAATCAAGGTCACATGTAACAGTGTGCATTGTAACCTTTAACAGAGTTGGCTCCTCACATGGCTCACATTAGAAGAGTGAAAATTGGTAGCATGTTACTATTGGTTTTTCCCAAATTGTTTTTCTAAGTTAAATCCTTATGTCAAATGTGTGATTGATTTTATGGTATTTCATTTTTACATTTATGCAAATTTAATTTGATGTAGGACAACAATATGCAAAAGTTTAAGATATTAAATGATCAATGCATGCATAAGTACTAAAAAGTTTTATTTTTACATTTGGACCTTGGATAATTGATTCACTGCCCCAACCCCCCCCCACTCTTAGTTATTTGAAACATTCCAACAATTGGTATCAGAGCACCAAGTGCTTGTGAAGGAAAACCTTGAAGGTACTTACAACTAAAGATCAAGATGTACAGAAAGGAGGTGCCCAAGTTAAACAATGAAAACTTTCCTATATGGAAAATTTTGATGAAGCTACATCTAGGAATAATTGGAGATTATGCCTAGTCAACTATTCCCACTAAACATGTTGATGCATTTGGAGCCCCAACTATTAAATAATTGAAACAGAAGAAGCAACACAATCAAGCAATGTTGGAGATTGCATCTTCCCTAAGCTATCTAGATTTTAATGACATCAAATCATGTAATTCTACTAAGAAAATGTGGGATTCCCTATAGAAGATCTATGGAGGAGGCAAGAATGTGCTTAGAGACAAATTGAAAGTCTGAGGTAAATTTAATGAAATAAGAATGCAAGAAGGTGAGACTATAGTCTAGTATTGTGCAAGAATTAAAGATGTCATTAATACAATTTGAGGATTTGATGGAGCTATAGAAGATAAGATTTTCATAAGAAAAGTATGGAGAACCATTGACAAGTTTGAATTGAGAGCCTATATAGATAATGAACACCTTTGCAGAGATTCAAGAGTGATATGATGTAGTGCAGGACATAGAGAAGAAGCTCCTTGACTTGCATCAATTTTTCCTGGATATGGTTGTGCTTGTAGAGTCATAAGAAAGCATGCTTGATAACATTGACACTCAGGTTTCAAATATTGTAGACCATGTGTAGTTAGGAACTATAGCTCTTCAAAAAGCCAAAATTTTAAAATAGAATTTAAGGAAGTGGATGTGTATTGCCATTATAATTTTTTAAATTATTGTCATCATAATAGTTATTGGAGTAATTAAGTTACCATGGACTATCAGTAGCAAAAAATCTTAAAGAGAGTAGTTCGATGTACTAAAAATGTCGTGTTGATTTATGTGAGAAGTTTGGGCAATTACATCTAAAATCTTCTAATCTAAGCTTCTATTTCAATGATTAGTAACTATTCTAATTACTATAGCTTCAGTTCTTCTAGTAATCATCAAAGCTTTACACTAATGTTGAATTGTGTTATTTATAGTAGGCATCCATTTTTTGTTTCTTCTAGGTGACCACACTATACAAGATATGTCTTTGAATGCAATGCACCCATTCATGGCATGCTCAATACCATATTTAATTTCTAGGCATTTTTCAATTCTTTGACAAGACATTTAATTTGAAAATGCAATAACGATGCAGGAGCATCCTAGATGTAAGAGAAATCTTGCATCACCCAAAAATATTTTTATTTTCAGTATTTTCTATTTAATAAGGACTAGTAGATGGATTGGTTACTATTTATGGAATCTTACTATTTTTAGTAAGTATGTCATATAAGCTCAAGATATTATCATTTTCTACATGAAGGTTCATTTTAGAATTATAAGCCTACCATAAATATGTCTTTTCTTTAGCTTATGTATCAGAGAAGTTATTGTAAATTTTTGGTGGAAACATTTGTAGAAAAATATCCAGGCTCACCATTGGAGGCCTTAGATTTCCTAGATGAGGTCCAAAAACTTGATAAAAGGGTGCTAGCATTGTTTCAAGCCTATAGATTAGAAGCTGGCATTTCTAAAAAGTGGTTATAATAGCCAATCAGGGCAATGGTTCGAGAGTTATGGCCTTCTCAAGTTGAGCTACCCAAAATTTCTAAAATATATGTCAAAGATGTATTTTGGCCAACTCTATATGTATTGTTAGGGTCTATTGGCCCTAGGCATTAAGTTTGAGCATCTAGAACCTTCTCAAATGGCATAAAATTGCCTAATTAAGAAACACTTGAATATTGTCTAGGACAACTCAAGGTGGTAGTTCAGAGCTTAGTCTTGCAAATTACTATAATGAAGGTGCCCATGTGAGTGAGCATATTGTACTTGTGAATTCTATAATTCCACATCCGTGACAATAATAAGAAGTCCATATTTTGTTGCTGCATTTGTTGTTGTTTCTTTGTTTTTGTTATGAGTTTATGGTATTAAGGGGAGCACCCTTCATCAATAATTGAACCAAAAAAGCTAGAAAAATTGAAATTGTAGTAATCTTAACATTTCAAAATATTGAAATAGTAGCTCAGATTAAAAGATTTTAGATACAGTTTCCTAACTTCTCACATAAATCAACAAGAAATTTTTAGTACATTGAACTACTCTCTCTAAGAATTTTGGTTGCTACTAGTCCATGGCTTAATTACTACAATAGCTATTATTATGACAATAAACAAAAGAATTATAATGACAATACACATCCACTTCCTTGAATTCCACTATAAACTTTTGGCTTTTTGAGGAGCTATAGTTCTTGATTGCACATGGTCCATAATATTTGAAACTTGAGTTTCAATGTTATCAAGCATGTCTCCTTGTGATTCTACAAGCACAAACATATCTAGGAAAATCTGATGCAAGTCAAGGAGCTTCTTCTCATAGATGCCCCTTACTACATCATGTCGCCCCTAAATCTCTGCTAAGGTGACCATTATCTAGCCTTGGTGCTTCTATGTAAATTCCATAATCATGAGGCTCATTCCCTTGTAAAAGCCTATACCACATAGAAATCACCTCTAAACCATGCATAGGATGTTGAAGTAGTTCCAAACCTTGAAACACTCTTATAAACATTTGATACTTGAGATCATGGTAGGGAGACTATGGTAATACTTGAAACAATCTTATATGCATTTGATATTTGGACTACAAACTCTTAAATACACTTGCAAGTGATTCCAATGTCATAGTACCTATTGAAACACTTTCCTAGATTCTATCCAATGGCTCCCATAATATCCTCTATGTTATCTAGTTGTTGTTTCTATTGTGTAGTATCTTTCTAAAGCTGCTCTTCTCCTTCTCTTTCTAAAGTTGCTCCTTTTCCTTCATTCTCATGCCTTAAATTTTGATTTTTCAAACTTCTGAATATCTACCTCTATCTTATCTAAAATCAATTTCACATTGTGTTGTAACTCTATCGTAGGTGTTTGATCATTGATAGATTTCATTTCAGCATTCAAGTTTTCAAGTTTGGTCAACACCCTCACTTACAAACCTCTTATGTCAAGCACTTTTTGTATTGTTTCAACACCATGTTCTTGCTTCTAAGCTAACATTTCTTCAGGTGCATTTTATTGTAAAACATTAATTTTTTTGAAAAATTGTAAACTCTTAGAAAGTGCATTGTTGTTTTCATGTATCTATGTATATATAATAATGAATAATAAATTTTTTTTCATGTATATTAAAATAATAACTAAAATAAACATTAGATCATATAATAATGAATTAATCAACCCAACAAATCAGAAACTAGACCAATTTAACTAGTTTTTCAAATGTCATATTACCTATTGTAATACTTTCCTAGATTCTATTCAATGGATCCCATAATATCCTCTATGTTGTTTAGTTGCTATTTCTATCATGTAGTCTCTTTCTAAAGTTGCTCATTCTCCTTCTCTTTCTAAAGCTGCTTCTTCTCCTTCACTCTCGTGCCTTAAATTATGATTATCAAACTTCTGAATATTTGCATCTACTCTATCTAAAATAAACTTCACAGTGTGTTATAGCTCTAGCATAGGTGTATTTTCTTGTAAACCATTAATTTTGTTGAACAATTGTAAACTCTTAGAAAATGCATTATTGTCTTCATGCATGTATGTATATATGTCGATATGTATATATGTATGTGTATGTATGTATATGTATGTATGTATGCATGTATATATATGTATGTATATATATATATATATATATATATATATATATATATATATATATATATATATATATATATATATATATATATATATATATATATATATATATATATATATATATATATATGTGTATGTATGTATGTATATGTATGTGTTAGAAATATAAGAGGAGTAACTGAGAGGGGAGGGGTGAATCAGTTACCACTAAAATAATCCCAAATCCCTTAGATGTTAGTACAAAATAAACTCTAAAAATTGAATTCTATTGATGCTCAACAAGCACATAGAAAAATATTGTAACTCCGTAAACACTAAAAATGCTCGGCAAATACTTAACATGAAAATATTAAAATGCTATCTGTGATTACTTATTACTTTAACTTAGTTGTAAATGCATAATAGAAATAACATGAAAATATTTGACACCAAGACTTAATGTGGAAATGCAATTTGGGAAAAACCACCAATTGACACTAGTTACTGATTTTCACTCTTCTGAAGTGAACCCTGTTAGGAGACAACCCTATTAAAGGTTACAAAACACACTATTAGGTATGACCCTATTAGAGGATTTAATCACCTTGTTAGGAGTGGCCTTGTCAGAGTTCTTTAGACACTTCTATATAAATGTCACCTTGCTAGAGGATTTACAAATGGTTATTAAGCCAACTTTGTTAAGAGATTTAGATAATTGCTACAATGGTTAGAGAGTAACAATGACATGACCTGATTTTTGATGTAACTAAATTACTGATTATAGATCTCAATTCTAGCTTGTATACTCGATCCTTCTTGATTGAATATTTCTTTTCAGCTTTACAAGGATAATTTTCTTTATCCTTTTAATTTGCTTCCTCTTAGCATCATTAGATATTCAATTATCTTTCATGTATTCACATACTTTTTAACCCTCAACTTGCCCTTTTATTTATATCTTCCATATTGTCAAGTTAGCTAGAATACAACTTAGAATAATTAATATTCATCTCCTCAGTTAGCTAGAACCAATAGATAAATCAATTGAATTTAATATGCAAAAATAAGGAAATCCTTCATTTTCTGATCCTACTCAGTAGACACTAACTCATAAACGGTATTCCTATGTTAACCAAGTAAAATCAGTTAAAACTACATATATGCAAAGTTCCTTTGGTAACCAAGTGAGCTTGGTTAACACTAGTTCCATCCAACATTTCCTTCATTAATCGAGGGAGCTTGGTTAACACTCAACTTCTGCAAACTTTCCTTTGATGCTCGAGTAAACTTGATAGATACTATCTTTTGAACTAGGAAAACTTTGGAATGCTCGATAGACACAAAAAAATGTCTTCAATGCCCAAGTGAGCTCAGCATACACTGACTAGTGATGATATGAAATTTTGTGTAACATCAAAGATAATATACAATTAATAAATTATTCCAACAATCTCCCTTTTTGGTATTGATGGCAACACAACATGTCATAATACAATAAATTTTTTAGAGCAAGAATAAAGTAAGGAACATATCCTTAGTTTCATTTTGATTCTCATCCATAGAACTACCTCCATCATTATGAACTTCTTCTACCTTCAGTTTCTACCTTTATTAGAAAACTTCTAACTGCTACAACTTCTTCTACCTTTGATATCAAATCAAGTTCATTCTCCCTTTTTACATTTCTCAAAATTTCTATGAGATATAGTAGAAAACTTCTTCATCTTTGACATCTCATGCCAAAGACAATAAACATTGAATATCAATGTACCTCAAGTACTAATTCATTTGCAATATGCCCTTGTCAATTATGCACCAACTGAATGATCTTCAATAATGCTCTAGTTGATCCATCACTAAACTCAATTTAGTGAGCTTCAGATAGGGGAACGATATAGAAATGCATCCTTAGGTAATGACTTGGTGAACATATCTACAATTTGTTCTTTTGTATTTACATATTCCAATCTTACCTCTTTATATTGCACCAATTCTCTCAAGAAATGATAGTTTATAGCAATGTATTTTGTTTTGGTATGCATTACTGGATTCTTTGATATGTTAATTGCACTGGTGTTATCATAGTATATAACCATTGGATCCTTGATCTCTATCTTCATACCTACCAATAGTTATTTGAACCAAATGAAATTAGAATAATTGACTATTACTACCACATATTCTACCTCTGTTGTGGGCCGAGAGATACAATTCTATTTCTTGCTTGTCCAAGACACTAGTCTTTTACCAAGAAAGAAAGCTCTACCACTGATGTTTTTTCTGTAATCAATACTTCATACCCACTCAGCATCTATGGATACTTTTAAGTCCAAATTGCCTCCTATTTTGTACCATAAACCATATTCTTCAATACCTTTTAGATATCTCATGATTCTTTTGATTGCTATCATGTGATTTTCTTTGGGATTTGATGAGAATCTTGCCACCATATCGACTGTTAATGCAATACCAAGCCTTGTATATAGTATATACTATAATTTTCTAATCATTGATCTATATGTGGTCTGATCTACCTCTTTGGAATCATCATTTTTGCAAATTTTATGTCTAGTAGACATAGGGGTTTCAACTGTCTTGAATTCTCCATTCCAAATTTCCTTTGTATCTCCTTGATATATTTAGATTGAGCAATGTAGATACCATCTTTCTTTTGTTGAATATGTAATCCAATAAAGCATTTTATCTCTCCAAACATAGACATCTCAAATTATTTTCTAATTTCTTCTGAAAATGCCTTGCACAAGTCATCATTTCCTTTGAATAAAGTATCATCAATAAATATTTTTACCAACACAATCTTTTTGTTTGATATATAGACAACTATTATCATATGTTCTTTGAAAACCAATCTATATCAAGTAGCTATGAAGTCTTTCATACCAAGCTCTAGGAGCTTGCTTGAGACCATATAATGCTTTATGTATTTTCTAGACCATGTCCTTTTTTCTTAGATCTATAAAACCTTTAGGTTGTTCAATGTAGACTTCTTCATCAAAAATTCCATTCAAGAATGTAGATTTTACATCCATTTGATAAACTTTAAATCCTTTGTGAGCTACATATGCTATTAAAGTTCCAACACCATTTAATCTTGCAATAGGACCAAATCTTCCACCCTAATCAATACCTTCTTCTTGAGAATAGCCTTTACATACCAACCTTGCTTTATTTTTGGAAACTTTTCCATCCTCATTTAGCTTATTTTTGAATATCCACTTTGTTCCAATTACATTTTTATCCTTGGGTCTAGGAACAAGAGTCCAATTTTTGTTCTTCTCTATCTATTCTATTTCTTCATTCATTACTTCAATTCAACTTTCATTATCCAAAGCATCTTTAACATTTCTATGCTCAAATTCAACAAGTAAACATGTACCTTTTGATTTGTTTCTTGTCATTATTCCATCTAATTTGTCTCCAATGATTCGATCGATTGCATGATGCTTTCTAACGTATCTTACTAACATAGGTTCTTTGAATTTGGAATGAGTTTCACTAATTTCATCATGAACTTCTATATCAAGCTCGTGTCTCTATGATTCAGATCCATCAGACTTAGCTTGCTCTATCTTGGTAGCCTTTGATTGCAACTCAAGTCCTTTAGAGTATGACTCGGTAGTTATTGGAGATTTTTGGGACTTAGAAGATGAGGCCTCTTGTCTACAAGATATATTTGGTAGGGTATAAGGTTCATAGTAAACAAAACTTCTATAATCCTTAGGCTCTTTGCTACTTTTTTCTTCACTCTTTTCTACAAACTCATCAATTCTCACATGTGCACTTTCTATGATTTAATGAGTAGACAAATTCAAACACTTGTATGATTTAATTTTGTAGGAATATCTTAGGAATATGCCTTCATCACCTTTGACATCAAATTTTTCTTTCCTACATTCCTTCAAGATATAACATTTGCTTCCAAATACTTTCAAGTAACTTACATTAGGTTTATAGCCATACCATAGTTCATAAGGAGTTTGATTTGAGTCTTTCTTTAGCTACACTCTATTCAAGGTATGAACTATGGTGTATTTATTCATTCTAGTATTTGATTGCAACATTCTTTTCTATCATTAATTTTCTTGCACAATCTATGATGGATCTGTACCTTTTTTTAGCTATACCATTCTACTGAGGTGTACTAGGGGTTGATACTTGTCTTTTAATTCCTTTTTCAATGAAGAATTCATTGGAGTTGAATTCACCACCTCTATTTCATCTCAAGAATTTCAACTTCTTTTCAGTTTCTTTTTCTACTCTTTCTAGATACCACTTGAATTTTTGAAAAGCTTTAAATTTTTCTTTTAGATGAATTACAGTCATCTTCTAGAATAGTCATCAACAAAAAAAAAGAAAAAAAAATTCTCCACTATAACTCTATATTCCAAGAGGTCCACATAGGTTTGCATACACAAGCTCTAAGACTTATTTAGAATAATAGTTCTTTCTTTTGAAACTAGTCTTTCCTATCTTACAAATTTGACAATTTTTGCATAGACCCATATTAGGTTTCCTCGAGCTAGGAATACCTCTTACTTTTTTGTGTTTTCTTATCTTGACTAGGTTAACAAAGTTTACATGACATAATCTTTTGTACCATAAAAATATTTCTTCTACTTGAGCAATAAAACATGAACTTTCACTGAGATCTAGATAGAATAGATTACCTTTTGTTTGTTTTCTAGATCCAACCAGATTTCTTTTTCCATCCAGTAATTTGGCCTTCCCATTCATAAATTCTACCTTGAATCCAATGTTATTCAACTATGACACACTAAGTAGATTATGTTTTATTCCTTCAACCCAATAATAATTATCACATATAAGTTCATTGGTTAATGAAATACATCCTTTTCCTTTTATACAATAAGGTTAATTATTTTTAATTCTCACACTACCACCATCCTAATATTCCATGTGCTCAAACTTTGTTTTGTCTTTGATCAGATAATTTGAGTAGACACTATCAATAATCCATGTATCATTTTTTCTAACATGAGAGATAAGTGTCATCTTATCTCCATCATCAGATTCATCTTTTACAATAATATATACCATTTCATCTTCACTATTATCAGAATCTTTAGCCATAAAACAAGATTTCTTACCTTTGTCCTTGTAGTTCTTGAATTCCTTCTTGCCTTTGTACTAATTTATTTTCTTTTCATCCTTTTTTTCTCTATTTGGGCATCTTGCAAAAATGTGACAAACTTCTTCATTAGAAAAAATACATTAGAGGAATCTTACCTTTGTACTTTTCTTTGCCTTTAGTATATTTCTTTGCAAGTAGGGCTTCAACAACTTCAAGATCACTATCAAAACTTTTTTTTTTTTAATCCTTCACTTCTTGATTGATTGACCTTTGATTTCTTAAAATTTTTCTTAAGTGAGACTTTGGCTTCAAATGTAGACTCAATACCTTTGGAGCTAGGAATATAGTTATTATAGTTATGCAACTCAAAAGCTTCCAATCTTCTAACTAGAGCATCCAAACTTATATTTCTATTGTATCACATCAATGTCTTGATTAACAAAGCCTCTAATTCAATAAATAGGAAGAAGAGTTCTGAGTACTTTTCTTACAACTATTTTTTCATCAATGTTTCCTCCTAATGCTTTGATTATGCTCACACTTGCTTTAATTCTTTCTACATATTTTGCAATGTTTTCATCTAATCAAATTATCCTCTAAGACTATCTAACTTTAGCTCTTCTAACATTTTCATCTCCTCCATAATTTTTTTAAAGTTTGTTCCACATTGAATGAGCTATAATGCAATTTTTTACTTCATCAAATTTTCATAATTAAGAGTAGATGCAATATCAATCTGTATGTAAGAAAACTTAACTTGTTGGAAACAAGAGTAAACAAACACACATCAGTTGCAATAGATATATCAAGTTTTCAAAATAAAACAAACACAACTAATGCTATGATTGATTTTTGAAACTCAAAGAAACCAAAAAGATACATTCTCATGCAACCTCAAATAGCTCAACAAAGGCACTCATGAGAGGCCCTATTGGTGTGCTTTAGATTGGAGGGATGTTGGTGTGCTCTCCCAAAACACAACTATTTGAATCCCAAGGTTACAAAATGCAATATAAGAATAAATACTATATTAAATGAGTGGAGAATGCTTCAAACAATGGCTATCAAAGAAACCATGCTTGAGAACATTCAAATGGATATGTAGGTGGATGCAAGATGAAATGAAATCTATCTGTTGGTGTTTGAAAAAGTTACCCATTTCCAATTATCCCCATGAGAATATGACACATCTAGGGGTAGCTAACTCCCATTATCAACGTATCATTTCAGACACAAGGCCAACTATAAGGCATGACCATTCTTCTACTTCAAGCTCTGCAAAACCTAGGTAGGTAGACCTATGGATTCTTTATATGGTACCAGTTGTCAAAGCATACACTGAATCTATTTAAAGCAGATAAAACCCTTATTTCTCCTAAGAACTCATGAAATAACACAGACCTACGATAGCTAGATGCAGATTTATGAACCTCATAAGCTGAGTGAGGGCATTCTATTGATAGCTCTTCAACATGAAAGGGGAAAAGCATTTGATTTTTGATGTTGATTTCAACAACCCTCAGATATGCAGCAGTGAGAAAGTAATGATCCTGGAGCTGATCAGTGCCTAGTCCATTGGGCAAATTCATGGATCACAAACATACATATGAATATCTGAGACATGTGTGTATCTTCAGATATAGATCTATCTATTTAACTTGTAAATAGACATCTATGTTCAGTTTAAAATCTCGTTCTTACTTGATATCCTCCTCAATAAATGTGCAACCCTGTTGATTTCTATGAAGCATTTACACAATTCCTTGAACTATCAGCAACAATGAAACAACATACAGTCTTAGGGGACTACAACTATGACCTAAACTCTTTGTTCAGAGATTGTAAAACATTGAAATTCAATGAGAATGGAGACAAGATTCAACTGAAACTTAATTATTTGTTGCTCTTTGCATTATTTCCTTGAAAATATACAATCATATGCATGAAATGAAAGACACGAAACAACCTAACAAATCTGAACTATCTGTATTTATCTTCCTACTACTGTTCACATGAGAGAAATTGCTGAAGAAAATATGTGGTATCACAGTATGGGAACATATCAAAACTGGATCCAAAATTTGGTATCTTAGTAGTGACTGGTTTTTCTCCAAAGATTGGAACCATTACAAAGTATCAGAGAAAGAAAGATATAGACAAGAAAGAAATCTTGAATCTAATCTTTACTTGACAAGTGTCCACTTGAAAATCAATCTTCTAGCAACTGAAAACTTCTTCCTTCCTTCTCTCATTCTGATCTGATCTTGTTTCATCATTTCTGTTACTAACTTGCATAATATCTCTGTTTAAATGATGAAACATTGTTGAGTCACCACAATATTTGATTTACCCATTGAAATGCCTGGCAAAATCGGGTTAAATTGAGTGAATGTGAGAAATGTGAACTCCAACCGCATTCTTACCAAGTTTTACTGATCCCCTAACTGGGTTTTCAATTTTTTACCCATTCCATTGAGGAAGCCCCAAAATTCATGTTTCTGGCTATAGCTCAAACCAGGAAGCACCTATGAAAAAACTAACTTTAGAAATGGAAAATTTGGATTCTCACAATTCCAACGGTATATGATAAGGCATATCTAGCCTCTGGGAAACACCTGAAATCTTCATTTGAAAAACAGTCCCCTTCGCTAGAAACTCATGTCTGCACATTTGATTTTTTTTTTTTAATTTGAATTTTTTTAAAAAATCTAAAGTCAAAACTTAAAAAAAAAAAAATCTCTTGGATGACTGAACATGAATGTTTTATAAAAATAATAATAAAATATTATTATTTTTATTCTTTAATTTCACTGCCTTTTGAATCTATGGTCAACTCCATGTTTGACCAGTGCCACATGGCGATCCATGATTGGACGCCTGATCTACATCATCCACCACGTGTCATCTCCTCGCTACTTTGCCATGCTTAATCGGTGAGCAACTTCGGTTAGCGAGGTAATGCAAACCGTCAGATCTTCCACGTGGCACAATCTGGTGCGCTCCTAACATTCACTCGCCACATCATTACCCAGTCACTCTGTTGCTGCCACTTGTCACCATCTAATTCGTTGTTGGTATTGCACGTGAGACCCACATAACACTTTGAATCTTGCCAAAATTTGAGGTTTTTTGACGACCTCGCTATCTCGCTAGCTGAACTTTTCGAGATTTTTTGGCTAGCGAAGTAGCGAGGCACCGAATTTTTGAGTTCTCTGGTCACCTGCAACTTGCTGACATCATCAACTCTGACTGCGCACTTGCTCAAAATTCAAGTTTTGGACCTGCGACCAACTGTTCTACATGTGGGCCACTTACGTGAGTCACTTTAGCCTTGTCTTTCAAAAAGTGCCCTCTCAATGACAATAAGCTAATAATGTAAACTTGTATTTAAAGAGTTGAGAAACCTCGTCACGATGCATATGGGATAAAAAGCTTTTCATGGTCTTCCCCTGTTCTTACGTCTCTCGAGCTAGTTACCTCTATTCTGATGCATGATATAGAAGTTCAAGAAATGGAAGCTCTTCTAATGGAAGTTGGAGAAATAGAAGCTCTTCAAGTAGAAGCTCTTCGGATGTAATTTCTTGTAGAAGCTCTTAGCGAGCAATCTCTCTTATATTGTAAGAATTTGGAGTTTTTTTCCACTTGGAGAATATTCTAATGAATTTCAAGTATTAATGGAAGTTTTATGAAGCATTTTGTCATCTCTCTCTATCTCCATATTGTTGCATTTTTGGTTGTGAGTTGGTACGGGTGGTGTGGCCCGTCATCAGTGGTATCAGAGCAGGAGTTCCTGAGAGTGCGGACAGATACCACTTGATAATTACAACAAAAATTACAAAAATCAATAGCACTTTAATGGACAAAAATGTAATCTCTTCTAATGGATTTCAAGTATTAATGGATTCTTTATGAAGCATTTTTGTCATCTCTCTTGTCCCCATATAATTGTATTTTTGGTTGTGAGTTGGTACGGGTGGTGTGGCCCGTCATCAGTGGTATCAGAGCAGGAGTTCCTGAGTGTGCGGACAGATCGCCGAATGTGAGGCAGTTTGCACCAGGACCTTGAGTTGGGTGAAGTTTGTGAAGAAGTTCTTGATTGTGTAGACAGAGCGCCGACTATGAGGCAGTTTGCACGAGGTTCTTGTTTTGGACAAGATTTGTTTTCTGAAGACTTGATTATGGAGAAGAGACAAACAAAGATGACTTTTGTGATTGGATGGATTCTGAGGATTCCTCGACTTGAGAAATTTAGAGCAAGAAATCAACAATTATTGCTAGTTGATTTGCAGAAGCAAATGAATGAATTAGAAGCTGAGTTGCAAAAGAGAAGAGCATGTCACCAGAAAAGAGATGTTGATAATTCCTTGGATGTGGAAAAGAAAGATGATCCAGTGGAAGAGCAAGCAGATGAAGAGGAAATTATTTGCGAACCTAAAGTTGAAGAAGATGAAAGAGAAGAGGAAGAGCATAAAGATGACAAGACTTACGAACCTGAAGTAGATCAAGATGATTTGAAGATTGCAGCAATGGAGGAGAAGTATAGTGCCTTAGTTGGAGATCAAGCAAGTGGATTAGTTACGTGCATTGTTGATGACATAAAAGAGGCAAGCAAAGATGAAGATGTCAAATAGGTAAATTCTTATGAATTATATGATGCTGAATTTGAGGTGATTTTGAAAGATACTAATGATGGTTTGCATGAGGATCTTGTTCGTGATGTGTGGTATGCAAAGGAAGATTGGTATGGTGTTACTGGGTTTATTACAGTTGTGATTAATTCAACAAAATTGGATGAGGATGAGACTTATACTTGGTTAGAGTTCATTGCGAAGGAGTATTTTCAGCAACAAACACTTGTTCCAGCTAGGTGTTGGAAAAGAAGAAAGAAGGAAATATATTGGCATCGGATACTTGTTCCAGCTATGTGTTGGAGGAAGAGAAAAAAAAAATGTAAACAGTGGCTACTTCATTTTGTGAATCCGTACTCACAAAATTTTTCCTACCATGGGAGTCGGATGCAGGGGCATCATGCATCAGCAAAAAAAAAAAATGTGGAAGATTTGCATGTTGGTTTTTCTTGTCCCTATTGAGGTCGTAGCTTGTGGTGAAGATGAAGATGGTGGTATATCATTCTTTTGGCATCAAAGTGTGGGACACACTTTTCTATCTACCAAGGGAGTCTGATGCAGGAGCATCTTGCATGGAAAAATTAAATTATTAGAAAAAAAAAAAAGAGAGGAAAAAAAAAAAAGGAAAAAAAAAAAAAAAAAAAAAAAAATTTGTGGAGGAGAGAGAAAGTGACGAAAATTAGAGGAGAAATAATAAAAAAATAAAAAGGAGAAAAGAAAGGAAAAGGAGATTTCTATTTTCGAGGCGCATAGGTGGCGTAAAAAGAAAAATAATAAAAATAGTTGTCATTCCATTAATCAAGGTGTATAGGTGGCAATTTAGAAGTTTGTGGAAAGATCCTTAAATCATGTATTTAATATTTGTTGGGTGCTTAGTTGTATTTGGGTGGGAATTTAATATTTATTTAAAGATAGTTGTATTTACCTTTTATCCCACATTGCTTGTGTTTGTAATGTCTTGGGTTAGAAGTGCCTATTTAAGAAAGGCCTATTATCATTTGTAATCAAGTTCAAGAAGTTGAAGAAATGGAAGCTCTTCTAATGGAATTTTGAGAAATAGAAGTTCTTGAATTGTAAGCTCTTCAAATGTAATCTCTTCTAGTGGATTTCAAGTATTAATGGATGCTTTATGAAGCATTTTTTTTGTCATCTCTCTATCTTCATCTTGTTGCATTTTTTTGTTGTGAGTTGGTACAGGTGGTGTTGGCCCATCATCATATTCATTGATGCAAGTTTCTAAATATAGGTGACTTCCTTTTAAAACACAGGTTCTTTCTATAGTGCTGGTGTGAAGGCTTTTAAAGATGCTTGCTTTGACACCTTCATTCGCACAGTTTTGATGCTACTTTGGATGCGGCTTGGTCTTTTCAAGGCGTCCTCTCATGATCAGACTGTAGTGGCTTTCTATGTGTGGAGGCTTGTTGCCTATCGAGGGCGTGAATGTTGTGATGTTTTCTACTCAGTTTGTCCCCTGCTACGATTTCCTCTATGCTCTTGAAAAGCGCTGTTGGAACAGTCAAATGATTTGGTGACTGGCTCCTCTTTAAAATGTTTTTCACTTCAGTGTCCAATCTTTCCACATCGGTAACAATGGCCATTTCTGTTGGATGCTCTAGCGCCTACAGCTTTGTTGGCAAATGTGCTTTGTCACGTGAAAACAATATTTCCTCAATTAGCTACACATGTTCTTTAATAATATATAATCCAGTGATATACACTATTGGAAACCATCTACGCTCTCAATTTTGTGAAGACCTTCCAGTACAAATCTTTAGAGAAACTAACCTTCCAAGATTTGGAATTGCATTTAGCTGTGGATAGTCCTTTATTGTCATTATGCGCCAATGGTGTGCAGTCTTGTAAATTTTCTATCTTCTTAAATTTCTAAAGATTGTGTAGATAAATGGATGGGTAATTGGTGCTGCTAGAAGGCTATTGAGACAAGATACAATAGTTTCTTACTCAATGCCGCCTTGTCTTCAAACACTGATTTCTTCTTGATGTGGGAGTGTTGCCATTTCATTATTTCGGTTGTTCCCTATCATTAGACATGCTCTATGCTACATATTATCTCCTTGGCTTCTCTTGGCTCCATCAAAAAAAAATACTGGCATCTTAGTATGATTTTGTTGTTTGAGTTCTATTCTTGAATGTTGAACTGGGAGATCCTTCAATCTGAGATCCCCCTTACCTCACCTCCATATGACTCAGATATTTATTTTATTGTCTTCAACAAAAGTATAAAATTGTTTTCTCTTTTGTCTGGTGATTGTGGGCAATAACATAATTTATTTTTTCTTATTTCTTTACCTCTCCATTATGCATAGGATCCCTTTGCAATTCGAGCTTTCTCCTTATTCCTTTTAGACAATATGATAAACATATGAAATGCATTTCGGTGATTAACATTATTACAATCTCTCCTCTGAGATATCTTTAAATTCCCTTGAGCTTTATCAATCCTAGTACATTTAGCCAGGCTTCAAGTGGGTCCAACTCAAAAATTTTGTTTTCAAACAATTGATTCGACCAATTGATCCCATGACTCCATTGCAATGACTGGAATTAAAAACAATCACAAGAACATTACTTTAAAACTCCTTTTTAATCATTTTCGTACCATTGTGAAAATTGTGTCAGGAGGCCTGCTAGGTGGCCGTAAAAACTAACTTAATCAAGTAACCAGGCCATAAAAATCGGCATGAGTGTTCAATCCTGCATACTTTACCACACTGCAAATTTTTAGCCCATGAAAAAACTCTAGTCAAAAGATTTTAATTGCTGAATATCCATACTTCAATAACCCTACAGGCAAACAATGTTAAAAAAAAACATAAACTGGGCTCAAGTTCAGCATTATAAACTGGGTTATTGATCACTTGGGGTTTTGAAAACTAGGATATAAGTTCTTTGCCATGGAGAGAATATAATTCCATGTTTTGGGCTCATGACGAATCACAGGGCACATTTGGTGAATTTTCGAAAATAGGCACTTGGAAATTTTAACTGAGAAATGTGTCAAAAAGTAATTTTTAGCAAATGTACGGACATGTGAAAGTATGTAGAAGGATTCCTCATGACTTAAGAAATGGCATACTTCAAGGATTTTCAGGACACAACACAATGGTACAATTCACTTAGGCTTACCAATCATAGGATCAAATTTATAACGTGCCGAACAGGGGTACAGATCAATCAAGATACCTTAGCCGTAACAAAATAATATAAACTAGGTTTTTGATCATGCTAGAAAACTGATCAAATGGATTCATCTTGATCTCAAAATTGAAACATATGAAGTGTCTGACCCCTAGAACAAAATGCAAAAATAATTTCCTCATTTGGATCAACTGGGTCAAAGATATCATTGGTCGAACAGGGCTTCCCAGAATTGTGAACAACTACACAAATGTACAAAATAGTAAATGACCAACTTTGAGGGGTTCGAAACCTAGTCAAACGAATTTGAAATTACTTGAAAACTAAAACATAGATTCTTTTCTATGGACATTAAACACTCCCAAAGTGGCTAGTCATGACACATTCTTGGATAAAAGATATTCAAATGCAAACTAGGCCTCTGGTTGCTATTTGACAATTGGGGCAGAATTGCAAATTTTGACACTAGCTCAAAATGGAACTTCACAGAATGATTCAGGATGGCAAAATAATATTGTGGATCACATGCACATGTCAAATGGAAGGTGTTAAGCCACTTAAACACTATCTAGGCCTCAAACTGACAACTATACACATATGCATAAAGGGCACTTTAGGGCATGATTTTTTCAACGGTGCTCAAAATTAGGGCTACAATTTTGAGCGCTAACAGTGGCTCTGTCTAGGGATGCATGCCCCTTGTTGGCATGGCAAGATTTTAGATCTCTGGAAAAAGCAGATCACACACCTGAATAGCAAAACTTTCTCGAACAGCTTTATTGAAAATAGGAAACTACTCTAACTATGTACAAGCGATGGCCCCAGACCACCAAAAAGTTTCAGAACTCCTTACCTCTATCAAAAACCTAATTCTCATTTACATCCTTCTGAGGCAAACTGAATCTCTCTTTCCCATCAATTCCACCAATCAGATTAGCACTTTGAAGCAAAACACTCAGCAAAATTGAATTCACACTTTCATTCTCATAATGCATACATATATCAGAATTACCCTTTACTTCATGCTCATTATGAGAGAACAAATCAGCATGCTCATAATTATACAAACTGGTTTTAGAATCAAAATCCAACAATGATTCATGCACGCTGATCAAAAACACAAAGACTTCATATTCTAAATCATTCATCAAGTTGCATGTATTAAAGGCTTGCAACTCACCTTGTGCCTCCGGCTTCAAAAAATACAACGGATTTGAATCAACTTCATGTATCATGTCATCACACACCGAATCAGATCTGAAACTTACTAAAAATTATCACCATAGTCTTCAAACAAAGGTTCATCAGACATATGAAAAGAATCTTCATTAAAATTTTCATAAGTAGGAACTCTACTGGCATCAATATTCTTATACAAGAAATTTCTAGAGAGACTTGTGAATGCGTCAAACTCACTAGCATAAGACTCACCAACCTGTAGAGAAGATTTAACTATATATTCATGTGTACCATTGTCAGTATTCACTTTATTGCATGAATTATCAAATCTCATCTCAAGTAACTGCAGATTACTGTCATATAGTCCATCTGGATCAGATAAAAAACCAGCTGATCTCTCATCATCATTAGTAGCATTAACCATAGGAGTTTCTTCATTAAATGTTAAATCAGAATCAAAAGACATCAACAACCTCTTGTTATCATCTCTATGACATAGATCTGATTTAACATCACTCATGACAGTAGTAAATACATCTCTACTGGTCTTCATTTCTTCAAACAAATCTTCATTCTTATGCTGAAAGTCTTCAAAAGAATAAAAATGTTGATATGCAGGAGAAAAAAAATAGGGGTATATATCATACCTTACATCATCCTTACGAGATGCACGCACTAATAAAGGCAAAGTTGAATCACACATTGACATATACCTTTCAAACTCATGCTGTAACAAGGCTAAGACCTCATTTGTATTCAACAGATTGCTTTCATAAACTTCTTCATCTTGATTGCAATTATTTCTTAGATAATCTGAAGAACTTATAACAGTAACACCATTAGTCATACAATCTGAACAATTAGTAGTACTTTCACAAGACATATCCTCTTCCCTACACCACATCTGGACATTAGATGCATCGCTACATTCAACTTCATTGTAGGAAGATATTTCAAGATTACTGTTATAACCCTTTTCATTCTCAAACATATTGTCATAGGACTCATCACTTTCACTATGACTATCAACATTTTCAATTTCGACAATACAATAACCATTCTTTTCTAAATAGCCTTCACATTCTCTAAATACTCTCTCAAAGTATTTGATCTTTTCAAATCTATCTTTCGCTGTCCAATGTACTGAATCAGGCATGAAGACTAATAAAAAGACAAAAACCCATGATAATTCACTGGGTCTTACTAAAATGGGAAGCTCTAAGATTTCCAACTTGAATTGCATGTAAATTTGAATTGCATCTAAGTCATCTACGCTTCCCACATTCCTTCGGATAGAAGAAATGACTTGACTATGAAGCTTTCCATACAACATAAAAAAAAATTCATGTACCTTTTCATAGCTTGACATAGTATTATCAGATCTACAATCTGAATCCATTTTGAGAATGAAATTTCTACCTCTTTATCCTAGTGCTGAAGACCACTGAATAGAGGCAACCCTTTTAAAACACTTAACCTTCATGAAAAGAAACATGAAAATCAAAATACCTCAAGTGCTGATGCAAACTTCGATTTGCTGATTTGGCATAGGTGCAGGACTGAAAATCCTTTGCACCACTGGTCAAAACTTTGTAGAGCTGCCACCTCTTTGCAAGAGGAATGAAATAACCACTATTGTGATCTACTTTTACATTTCAATTCTTTATAACAGCAGATTACAACAACACTTTTCTAAAAACTCATCAAGAATTTAAAACTTTCTCTTCAAGAAACTACCAAAATCTTCAGATCTACCCATACAACTGAAAGTCCTTCAAAATTTAGCAATGAAATCAGCTAGGAACAACTGGTAGAGAGATTTGAGAGTCGCCACTCATGCTTTATGAGAAATAAAACATAATTTGTCACTTGACAAATTTGAACCAGACCTTCAATGTAGGAAAAACTTGCAAATCACTGACATCTTGAAAAGAAAATATAATTTATAAATGAATTCTTGACTCTAAAACTTTCTCAACAGTATTTGCAAAAACTAAACTGATTGAAGATAGACCTATGACAGTCATAGAACATAATTTTCATCTAGTTTCAACATACTGCTGGTAATGAATAATGCTTAACTGGGGAACATGAAACTTTAGTGAGGAAAAGGAACACATCTTGCTCTAGATTTGCTATATCCAATCTGTTTCACATCAGAGGCTCCTATTCTTTCAACAAAATGGATTGCCATCTTATCTCCCCAGTAGAGTCACCATTTTATTGGTGTTTGAAAATGTTACCCATTTCCAATTATCCCCATGAGAATATGACACATATAGGGGCAGCTAACTCCCATTATCAACATATCATTTTAGACACAGGGCCAACTATAAGGCATGACCCTTCTTCTACTTCAAGCTCTACAAAACCTAGGTAGGTAGACCTGTAGATTCTTTATATGGTACCAGTTGTCAAAGCATACACTGAATCTATTTAAAGTAGATAAAACCCTTATTTCTCCTAAGAACTCAAAAATCTGGTGCCTCACTACTTCGCTAGCTGGAAAATCTCAAAAAGTTCAGCTAGTGAGATAGCGAGGTCACCGAAAAACCTCAAATTTTGGTGAGATTCAAAGTGTTATGTGGGTCCTGTGTGCAATACCAACAGTGAATCAGATGGTGACAAGTAGCAGCAATAGAGTGACTGGGTAATGATGTGGCAAGTGAATGTTAGGAGCGTACCAGATTGTGCCATGTGGAAGATCTAACAGTTCGTGTTACCTCGCTAACCAAAGTTGCTCATCGGTTAAGCATGGAAAAGTAGCGAGGAGATGACACATGGCAGATGATGTAGATCAGGCGTCCAATCATGGATCACCATGTGGCACTGGTCAAACATGGAGTTGACCACAGATTCAAAAGGCAGTGAAATTAAAGAATAAAAATAATAATATTTTATTATTATTTTTATAAAACATGCACGTTCAGTCATCCACTTTGTCAATTTTTCAAATTTTTAGGTTAGATAGCATTTCTTGTAGCTTAAATAGGCCAAAAATGCAAACAACAAAATAGAGACCGCGAGGTTTCTAGAGAGGACAGGATCCATACTATCATCTGTGCAGATGACAAAAGGGGGGAAAGGGGGTTTGCGGAGATGACAAGATACATCCTATCATCTGTGCAGATGAAAAAAAGGGGGAAACTAGGGAAAAGATGGCAATATACATGTTGTTGTCTCTGTAGACAACAAAAAATTAGTTGTTGATGGGAAACTAGTGTCTGTGCAATCGTCGAAGATGCCAAAGAGGCATCTCCATAGACTATCATTTGCCCCAATCAGCATCTCTATAGATTGACATCTACGTCAATCAATGTCTAGGAAAATTGTGGTCTATGTTGATTCACATCTTCTCTTATTGAGAAAAAATTTCTTGAGGGCAGGTGAGGATGCCCCATACAGGGGGCAGCCACAAGGTAAAGGAAATTGACCATCTACATGTCTATGTTGTAGGAGGAGACGGTGGTATTCTGGTTGATGGAGCACTATCCTCTGACCATAGCACTAGAGGAGAGATTGATAAAGGCTTAGTGGGGACACATGCGGCTATGCAGACTAGAGAATGTGCATGAATGGCCTAACCTATGAGCTCATTCAACATAGCTATTAGCACTGATTGAGCAATGGCATATGCCAACATCCAACTTCCATCTACCTACTAGAGAGGTGACAATTACCCTGCTCGATGTGCGGTGTCTACTACAAGTGCCCATCTATGGGATGTATCTTGAGTACATACTGGAGGGTGCAGATCCCTTTCTTCAGGAGTGCTTTGGTAGGTGATGGAAAAGACTTCTTATTTAGAGATCATGGCTCACCTAGATGGAGGCACTAGAGTAGCGATTACCCCAATTGGCCTTATATTTTGCGTCGCTCATTTGGAGGATGGTGCAAGACCATGCTAGGTATGGTTTTCCCATTGGATAGACATGGGTGCCTAGCACCCTACTATAGGATGATGGTGCAATGTGCTACTGAGGCCAAACCATTCTAGTGGAGTTATATCATGATTTACACATGTGTGCCTATAGAGTACAGAGGACTATGGGGTTGGGTTGACACTGTTGATGGTATGGTCATGGGAGCACATAGGTGTCATGTAGCCTATCACTAGATGAGAGACTAGATAGCCTGGGGAGCCATTTGCATGTAAGCATAGGCTACCCATCCAATATAGGGATTTTGGTGCAAGTGCCTAGATGAGATCATTATGTTTGACTGGATGCCATATGATGAAATAGAGTGATGGGGCAGCATGTTGGAAGCTAGAGGAGAGGATGACTTAGAGGATCAGAGCTATCTCTCATATACATAGACAGACTACTAGCTCATTGGGAGGTCCATGCACATGATTATGCAATATATGCTCTCTAGGTTGCAAAGATAGTTTGGTAGGGCACAAGATGTAGTTTCTGATAGGTTTCTATACTTTTTTGTATCACAACAGTACGATAGGTTATGGGGTCATAGGACCAACCTACAATTGGTGAGGATTTCCTAGCAATCTATGTAGCTAGTGCCCTAGGTTCATGGTCAGGATATAGGTAAAGTAGGGATGACACTAGCTTATGCCTAGTGGTGGACAACACACCAGCTAATCTGTTTGATAGTGCCTAGAGCACCACCACCAGTAGAGTCGACATAAGGAGAGGGTGATGGCATATGGGATAGGGTGTAGTCAACAATGATGCCACTACCAACACATGGGGGCGTAGGAGGGGTCGCAGGGGTGTAGAGCCTATGGGAGGAGATCACCAGCACAGGGGCCACATATATAGGTTCCGCCAGGGTCATAGGTATAGGGGCCACTAGGGCTAGAGGATGCAAACATGATGAGAGTGAAGCAGTATAGTCCCTGTATAGAGTTTTCCCAACTCTAGGGTGAGGTACAGGTAGAACAAGCATGGGTAGATAGTGCACAGTAGGTCCTGGCAGCCCTACAAGTAGAGGGCTAGAGTGGATAGTGCATAAGAGGCCCTACCGACCCTACAGAAGTACATTGATGCTGGGGAGTTTTATGATTTTTGGATGGAGGAGGATGTCAAGTAGCTCGCAGAGATAGAGGCCCTCTGGTAAGAGGTGACTACACTATGGGCAAAGCAAGACACCCACTAGGCCAAACTAGATGAGATTTGTAGGTAGCGGGATATAGCCAGGAAGGTAATATAGCTTGGGGTAACTATTGCAATTATGTAGGAGGCAATGGTAGCTTGCCCAGTAGAGATATGAGTAGTTCAAGAGGTGGCCTATTACAAGTCCTTATATCATGATGTCGTGCCTACCAATCAGTGGCAGCCAAATTTTTAGGTAGCCTTGAGTTCATGAACTACAAGAGGTAGGTATAGGTCAGAGCAGTCTATGGGATAGCACCAACCTCCATGAGGCACGAGTATGGGGGGGGGGGGGCGGGGGGGATAGGCTCTCATAGCTAGCTTCCTAATTTTATATAGTGGGCAATTTTGACAGAGGTATAGATGCACTAGGTTTTTGATGATGCATATGTACATAATGACACTATATGATTCTTTTCTATATAGATTGTACAGACATTTATTTTGTTGATATATATATGATATGATTCGATGGGCCTATGTGTACATATATGCTTAAGATTTATGCATATGACATCTATGATGTGGATATTGATGCAGGATGTGTGTGATGTGATATTACATATGATTTATATATGATGCCTAATGTGTGTATGATACAGGTTTGCTATCAACTATGAGATATATGCATTGTGTTATTTTTATATGTATGGATGCACTATATGTATTGTGAGATTTTTTTTATGATGTATATGCCACTAGATATGATGTTTAGAATGGATGCTTGTAATGAATTAATGTAATGGACTAATGATGTAATCTAATAATGAATAAAATGCCTAATGAAAAATGACAATGAATGTATCCTAAAATGTCAATAACTAATAAATGCAAAGTGAAATGAGTGAACCTAATATGAAAAACATAACATGAATGAACCTAATGAGTGGACATGTGTCAAAACTCCCCACTTGTAAGAACCAAGTAGCGTAGCATAGGATGGGGCAAATAAATAGAACCTTTGTCTCAAGCAAGGCTCAATGAAACCTTATACTACATGAACCCTAACTACATGATACCAAGGGATTCAATTGTGTTTATATGAAAGAGCACACCTTAGTTTGATTTTGTAAAAGAGTTTATGCATTATATGCTGTAGAAGCATAAATGACAAGGATCCTTTGCATAGACTAGATACTTAGAACATTAGGTGTAGCTTGCATAGTCATGATGGAAAAAATGTCGTATAAACCCTAGAGAGGTCTAGGTACACTCAAATTTTTTTTAGGGATCTTTAGTGGAAAGTGTACTAACCCATTGCCCCCATTGTGCAATGCATAAACATAACCTAAAACTAACATATATGTAGTAAAGCCTCAAAAATAGATCATACCACGAATAACACATGTAGTCAATGAGAGTAATTTAGGTGTGACCAAAATATGGAAGATCAAATCATACCATAAAAGGATTCCACTAACACACAAAATGAAATAAACCAAAAAGAGACCTCATGACCAAGTAATCATTTAGTCCATAGTTCTTGCCAAGAACCTTAAGGTCTAGAGGTGAATTTCATACAGCCATGTGTAGGAAGGATTCATCCTATGAAAGTGTGTTTTGATTGACGTTAGTTATTGCAAATTTTTTTTTGGAAAGGGCTATGAAAAGAATAAGTTTCTCAATCATTAAGTCTCAAAGGTGATTTTGGTTAAGTTCCATTATGTTCACTATTGTGGGAAAAGCTCAGTGTAATGAGATTGGGACAAACACTCAATGGAAAAATGTCTCATGGACTAGAGGTCTTTTAAAAAATGTGAGTGAAGTTAAGCCTTGCGGATAGGAGGTCTTTATATTTATTTATTATTGGATGCATGAAAAGTGGAAGCTAGATAAGACTTTTGCACAAACAGGGAGATGAAATGGTGGAATGGGGTGAAGTGAAATGAGCCTTCTAAATAATGAACCAAAATACTTTTTAAGGAACTTTTTCTTCTTTTTAGTTCTTTTTTAGGAACATTTTATGAATTTTTTAAGATTTTTTAGATTTTTTTTTTCTTTCTATTTTTGTTGGACTATAACAACACTATACAAGAACTGCAAGAATCAAGCATAAAACCACTTGAGATGTTGGATATTTACAGGCTTAGGGAATTGATCTCCCTTTGTAGTGGAAATTTGATATGCACTAGAACCATATTTGGCTATAATGATAAATAGAGCAATCCATTTAGCTTCAAATTTTCCTTTCTTTTCACAGTTCTAGAGATTCTTCATGTTATCCTACAAAACTAAGTCACCCACCTCAAATTCTTGTGGCTTGAATTTTTTGTGATACTAAAGTTGAAGGTGATTTTGATACATATGGAGGTGGTTTAGGGCATTGAGGTGTCTCTCATTGAGGAGTTATAGCTCTTGCAAGCAAGCAACTCAGTATTCTTCTTCAAACATCAAATTCTTGAGAGAGATTCTGAGGGAAGGGAGCTCAATTTTGATGGGTAAGATCACTTCAGAACCATAAACAAGGGAAAATGGGGTGGCTCCAGTAGGGGTATGGTAGGCCCAAAGGGTAGGAGCAATTTGAAGGTGCCAATCACGACCAACTGCATCAATGGTTTTCTTTAGGATTTTCAAAATAGTTTTATTAGTAGCTTCATCTTGGTTATTTCCTTGGGGATAGTATTTGGTGGAAAAATCATGGGTGATTCCAAATTTCCTACATAATGTGGAAACTTCCTAATTTTTGAAAGGTGTTCCATTATCAGTCATAATATCTTGAGGTAGACCAAAATGATAGATAATGTAGTTCAAGATGAACTTCAAAATCTATTTTCTGATGGTGTAGGTTAATGGGATAACCATGACCCACTTTGTGAAGTACTTAGTGGTGGTAATAGTATACTTGTGGCCATTTGTAAAATCTGGGTATACTTGACCAACAAGATAGAATCCCTAGTAGGAAAAGGGCCATGGGGTGATGGTGGGTTAGAGGTCTTGGGCAAGGGTGTATCAAATCGCCATGTTGCTAACAAGGAACACATCTCTTCACAAAATGATAAGCATATGCTTCCATAGTAGGCCAATAGTAACCTATTCTAAGGAGCTTTTTTGCTAATGTAAGGCCACTAGAATGGGCACCACAAATTCCTTGGTGGACCTCTTCTAACATCGTTATGGCTTTGTCTGAATTGAGACATCAGAGGAGGGTTCCATCAAAGTGTTTTCAAAAAAGTGTATCACCTAGGATAGTATATCAGGTAGTGCAACAAATGAAGGTTTTGCTTTGATTTGGGCTGAGGGCAATGTGAACAATTTTGTGATGGAGATAGGCAAAAATGCTAGCATACCATGGAGACTTAGGATTGACAATCTCACACACAAACTCTGAATCATTTTTGTAATAAGCATGAATAAAAATATTCTCAACAAGAAACTCACATTTAGAACTATATTCAGGCATGGCAATCATGGAGGCAATGATAGCCATAGCACCTGTTGCTTTGTTATTAGCCCTTGGGATCTGTTGAAAGACTATTCCTATGAATTGTTGTTTAAGATCCTCAACTATCCTATGATATGGCAATAAATTTTCACCTTTTGTGTGGTATTCATCTATAACTTGTTTAATGACCAATTTTGAGTCTTCAAAGACAAGAAGGTTTTTGATATTCCATCTGATAGCTTAACACAACCCTGTGACTAATCCTTCATACTCAACTATATTGTTTGTGCAAGGAAATGAAATTTTATAAGACTTAGGAATGAGGTTTCCTTGCGTTGTAACAAATAAAACTCTTACCCCCAGTCCCTTTTGTGTGAAGGAACCATCAAAAAATAGCTTCCATTGTGTACTAGAGGTAACAGTCATAATCGTGCCATCTGGAAAGTTTGCTACAATGGGATGGTCTCCTTGAAGAGGAGCTTCAACAAGCTGATTTGCAATTACTGGTCCCTTAATGGCCTTGTGATCTTTATAGACAATGTTGAATTCACTTAAAATCAAGACCCATTTTGCAGCTGGACTAGTGAGGGAGGCTTTTAATACCAAATATTTAAGTGGGTCTATTTTGGCAATGAGATGTGTAGTATGATTAAGCAGATAATGGTGTAGTTTCTGCATGCAAAAGACTACCACCAAACAAGCTCACTCAATAGCAATGTAATTCAACTCATAGCCAACTAGCATTCAACTAAGATAATATATAGCTTGCTCATTACCATTTTCATCTAGTTGTGCCAAAAGGGCACCTAAGGCAACTGAAGTGGCTGAAATATATAGAATCAATGGTCATCCTACAATTGGAGGGACTAGAACTGGAGGATTAGCCAAGTATACCTTAATTTGTTCAAATTATTTCTAATATAGGCAATCCCACTGAAACTTAGTGTATTTGCAATGAAAATGTTGAAGTGGATGGACCTTATCTACTTACTAGGACACAAATTGTTTGATGGACTACAACTTTCCTTGCAAACTATGGAGTTGTTTCAATGTGGTAGGTGGAGGCATGTCCATGATGGCTTTTATTTTGGTGAGATCTACCTCAATACCTCTTCTTGACACAATGTAGCCTAACAACTTGCCTAATTTGACACAAAAACATATTTCTTTGGATTTATGTGCACTTTATATTTCTCCAACCTTTCAAAAATGGTGGTGAGGACATCAATGTGGGAATTATGTGTCTTTGATTTTCCTAGGATGTCATAAACATAGTCCTCCATTATGACATGTAGAAGATCATGGAATATTGTAGTCATTGCATGTTGATAAGTGGCACCGGCATTCCTCAAGCCAAAAGGCATGACTTGATAACAAAAGGTTCCCCATGGGGTGGTAAATGCCATTTTATGTTGATCTTCTTCTACAATTTTGATTTGGTTATAGCCAGAGAAACCATCCATCAAAGAAAACATCTCATGTCCAGTAGTCAAATCCACTATGATGTCTATTTTAGGAAGTGGAAAATCATCCTTAGGACATGCAAGGTTCAAATCTTAAAAAATTGAACAAATGCGGATGCCCCTAGATGCTATTCCTACAGGAAAAATTTGGAGACTCACTCAAGATAATCAATAGGATGAATAAACTTTGCCTCTAACATTTTTTGCAATTCTGCATTGACTAAAAGTGCTACCTTAGGATGCATTTAGTGCAAATTTTGTTTCACAAGTTTAATCTTAGGATCTACTGTCAAGTGATGCACAACCAAATTTGTGTCTAAACTAGGTATGTCTTTGTATGTCCATGCAAAATTGATTTACCCTTTTTCAGGAATTGAGTCATTGCCTTTTGTTTTTTAGGATTAAGGTAGCTGCAATGTAGGTGATTTGTGGATTATCCTCTATATCCAAATTGACTAGAATTGTGTCCTCATTCAAAATAGATGACTTTTCTGGTGGCAAAGATCTGAATGAAAATTCAACATGTCCCTCTTCTAGCACCTCTAGGAGGTTTTCACCAGAAGATGCATCCTTTATTTTATCTTTTTCTTCATCCAAAAGTGCCCTAAAAGAGTTTTCACTAGAGGATGTTTCTTTTATGTTTTATTTTTTTATTTCTTTTTCACTTTTGTGGCTAAGAGAGTTGACTTGGCTACCAAAGTAGGCTTCCTCATTGTATTAGATCTCATGTTCATAATCTTGGAGATTCTTAAGGCCAAAGAGTGCCATCACTACTTCATCAGAGTTACAAATATCAAGAGTTGGTGGTGTGTCCTGAAGGTCTCAGACTATCATGTTAGGATTGGTAAAAGGTAGGTTAGTGGATGAAAGGTCAACTATGGTAATGGCATGGACATGGGTATCTAGGTTATCTCTAATGTATTGGAATGGTACTTCAAAGAATTCCTCCTCTTTAGTCTCAAAATCAAATTCAACCATACAATAGTTGTCAGCAAAGGACACCTTGGGTTTAATGGAACCCAAATCACATCCTTTAGGATAGCTATTAGCCTCAAGGGCTTTTTTGATTCCATCTTCTTTAGGTACAAGGCCAGTACCATGATATCCCATGTTTTTTATAATGGGAGGGGCCTTAACATATTTACCCTTGGGGAATTCCACAGGTTCATCTTTTCCATCAAAATATAGCCAATCTAGGATGTTAGATTCCATATGCTCATCACAATGTGAACCCCAATGTTCAAATGTTGTTTTGTTAACATGCATAGTATCCTTGTTGGCAGGAGGTGGTAGTTGTGAAGGTTTTCCAAAGGAACAAAGGGAGAGTGGTAGTTTTCCAACACACAAGGCATTTTCAAACAAATACTCTCCCATTCCTAAATCACAAAAAGTAACCTTCTTTCCTATAGTATTGGCCTTAGTATCTTCCAACTTTTCTTTTTCTTTGTAGGAATTGGAATCATTATTGGATAATTCTGGCATTGTTATGGAACGTGATTTCGTTATGGTGAGAGGTTTAGGTATAACCTTAGCAAACTCAATGATTGGACAAAAATTACTTTGTGCACCTTCCAATCTTTTGCAAAAGGAAAAAGATGTAGGATCACCTAGAATCATGACCTCTCTTCCTTGGTGAGGAATTTTAGGCATTGATGATATGTGGATGGTACCACTTTGAGTGTCTATATCCATGGTTGACCAAGAAAAATGTTATAGGGAAAATCCAAGTCTAGGACATGGCATTTAGTATTTATGACAACTGGCCCAACCTTTAGTGGTAACATAATAACTCCTTTTGATTCTATTTCTCTTTTATCATATGCTTTGATTGTTATCCTTTTATTGATATCTAGGAGGTCCTCTAGAAGTCCCAAGAAATGAATCATCTTCAATGTACAAAGGTTCAAACCTGATCAATTATCTATAAGGACTCTTTTTATGTTATGTTGTAGTATAAGGACTTCAATGTGGAGTGACAAATTGTGGTGTTCGTTAGGACCTTGGAAATCTTTGTTTGTGAAGATGAGGTGTTGTTGTGTGGCAAGGTTTCCAATCATGGTGGTGAATTGGGATGCATTAATATTTTTAGGAACATGAGACTCTAAAAGAGTAGTCTCCAAAATCTCTTTGTGGATGGGTGATGTGATTAGGAGCTCTAGAATGGATATTTGCATAGGAGTCTTACCTAACTAGGACAACACATCATAGTGAAAAGTGGGCCTTTGTGAAGTGGATAGTGCAACAGGCACATGTGGAACTAATGGATTAGTGGGGTTGGGAGTGGCAACTTGCAAAGTGATTCTTCCCTATCGAGTGGTTGCATCACAATCTGCTGCTTGTAGGACAAGGGTGTTCATATGAGTGTTTACCTCTTCAATGTGACCACACATGGAGTCAAACCCACATATATCATTGGTTTCTATTACCACACAAGGAGTCAAACCTTGATATGTGGTTAGTAGAATAGTCATAGTGTAATGCACTTGATGTGGAAGCTCAATTTGCATTCTTTGTATTGTTGTTTCCATTGTTATTATTATCATTGTTGTGGTATGAAAATGGCTTTTGAAATATCTTCAATTTATCATTTTTAGAGGATGGTCCTCCTTCTACCTTAATTTCTCCATCATCGACAAGATTTTGAATGAACACTTTGAGTTTTATACACTTTTTTGTGTCATGTCCTTTGATGCAGTGGTATTTGAAATATTCATTTTCCCTATACCATTTTGATTTGGGTTGATTTTCATCAAAGGGTCATGTGTTGGGAAATACTATCAAATTGTGATCCACTAGTTTTTGGAATATGGCTTCTAAGGGTTCATGAAAGTTAGTGAACTTCCTATTGTGATCATAGTCATGGTTGCAATTTTTGTTGGTATTGTTGTTTTTGCGAGGGAAAATTTGTGTTTGATTGCAAGATTGCTGATTGTTTTGATTCTGATTGTCATGGTTTGAATTGTTGTTGTTTTGATTGCAATAGTTGTTTTTGTTTCCTCCTTGAAGTTTTTGTACACTTTTAACATCAGTGACACCATCATGTGTGACACCTTTGTTTTTGGACCATAATTTGGGTTTTCTATTGTTGCTTGTGTCATTGTTTGAGGATGATGAGCTATAATGTTTAATGGTACCTTTGTGTAAAAGTCCATTTTCAATGATCTTGCCTCTCTTGACTAATGTAGTAAAGTCTTTAGGACTAGCCATCTTCATGTGGAAATAAATTTTTGATAAATATATCCACAAGGTGAGAATCTTCAATTTTATAGGGCATGTGATTAGCAAGATGCCTCCACCATTGTAGAAAGTTGGCAAATGTTTCACCGTTTTGTTGTTTTGTGTTACACAATTCTCTTAGGGAGGCATGATGTTAAATGTTGTAAGAGTATTGTGCTAAAAAATTCCTCATTAAATCATTGAAAGAGGTAATGGAACCCTTGGGTAAGTTTATTAGCCACTCTAGTGTGGGGCCTCCGAGATCTTGTGTGAAGAGCCTCTTAAGATAATCCTCACTATAGGCTACTTCTTGACACAAAACCAAGAATTCCTTGAGATGTGTAATAGGACATATTTCTCCCATGTATTTGTCAAATTTATGAATCTCAAAGTTTGATGGGAATAGTATCATGTTAATGGATCTATCAAATGGAAAGGGACAAACTTCCTTAAAAGAGAAATCCTTCACCCCTTTGTTGCTCATGGTATGGACCAAGTTTCAATGTTCATGCAATTGTTGGGCTAGATCTTGGTTTGGTTGCATTTGTGATCGTTGGGAATTCATAAATCCACCTCCCAATTTTTAAGGGGTTCCAAATATATTATGAGGTGGTGGAAGTACTCTGCTTTGGCCAATGTATTTATATGTAGTTGTTGGAATTGGCACAAATGTTTTCACCATACTAGTTGGAATTTACAAATGAGAGGAGTGCATTGTTGTGTTGGAATTGCCATCTATTGAGTAGGCACATGCCCAATGTTTAAGCATCCTATAGTTGGACCTGTCATGGTTGATTGTGGAAGACTAGCATTAGTAGTCTTGGGCATAGCACTAATGATTTGTTGGATATGTTCTTCAGTTAATTGGAATGTCAATTGTATGGTGCCATTTGATATAGATATAGCACTAGCTGTCATTGTGGGTCCTTTGCTAGATGATTGGGCAGTGTTTTCCAATATGGGAGCACCACCCTTCATAATATGTCTAAACAAGGTGCTCTCATCAAAACTCATAGGGACATTAACACCATATTTAACCAAGTTAAGGAAGATCTCAGTCTTGTTTGCCCTAATAGATTTTTCTATCATTTCCACATTGTATGGATCTACAAGGAATGTTTGGACATCATTAGGGATATTTTTTTTGTCAATAGTGTCTTCCTCTTGGTATACTTCTTCGTCATGACTACCCAGAGTTGTGTTGTGAAAAGGATCTTCTGGTTCTTGTGTAGATGTTAAGCTAGGCATTTCAAATTCAAACTAGAGGGAAATGCATCCCCCAATGAGGTTGGTCATGGAGGAAAAGGATTCTCCATCTCTTTTTGCCTTAGTGATTCCAACAAATGAGACATGGGGTTAAATGTGAATCTACTAGATAGTGTATGTACAATACAATAGTGACCAAACGAATGAATGGAAGATTATGAAAGAAAGAGAGGAATGTGAGGGAGAACTACTGAACCTTACATGATGAAAGGGGCCATCAACCTAAACAAAAAATCTTGATTTAGCAAACAAAGTGTGATTATAGGGTAAAAGTATCTCTCTCCTACCAAAGATGGTCAAGTGATCTTTAGGCAAGATAGGACACCAAATTGACTACCCACTATTTGGAGATGGACTTATTATCTCAAATGAGTGATAAAAGGTCTAGTGTTATGATCTTAAAAGGTGTTCTTATGCCAAAGTCTTTAGATTAGAATGATCAAGCTCTATAGAGGAAATTTGCAAATGGAAGACTAAAAATTTGGAAAAATGGGGTTGATGTGGAAAATGAAGGTGTTATGGTCACGTATATGGTTAACTCATTCCTCTCTTACTAGGAACAAAAATCTCGGGTTCACTCTAGGGAAGGTAGACCAATTTCAAAGTTTAGCATTGTACTTAATTTTATTGTAATGGTCTTCTTTAGATTCTTCTTTTTGGATGTGTTTGATAGTGTATCAGAATTGTTTATCACCATGTGCTAGGTTTTTTCTTTCCTTGTAGGCAAATGGTTTGGAAAATTTCACCTTCTTATGTTTGAATTTGTCAGTCATGGCAGGAACAAAACAAAACCTAGTTGCAAGCACAAACTATAACTAGACTTAACCAATTTCAAATGCCAAACCAATATAGAATTCTTGAAAATAACCATGATTGAAGAGGACCCACTTACCACTATTTCACTCATTGAAAGTTTAGCTCACAATTTCACTCATTTTTGCACTTGTTTGATGTTTGGTTTTTAGTTTTGAATGTTTAAACAATCAAGCACATAGAACACATCAACAATCCTAATAAGGCTACCGCTAGGATGTACAAGGATTATCTAGAGGGTGTCATTGATATATGCAAGATATGTGAGGCCCAAATTTGTAGATGAAAGAAAATAATGCCACACAGCTGGGGGGAAATGGTAACTCAAATCTCTATCTTCACTTCTCAAAGGTCTAAAGTTCTTTGGGGCTTATCCAAGAGTGATAATATTTTACTTCCAAGAGAGGTGTCTTTTGATTGACCTCCTAATTCTTATACTTTGCCAGAACATTGGAGTTGAGGTCATCCCAATGGGTAATGAAATCTCCAAGTAGGCCTCCTAAAAAAAGAAAACAAGAACACTTATTTTTTGTGCACTCAAGATCACCCAAAGGTGTGAGAGGAGAGAATACATAAGTTTCCTCAGGGGTAAAAGACACTTGTTCTTTCCCAATGAAGCTTTAAGTTTTGTAATCTACTCTTGAAGACACTCATGTTTAAGCATGCATTGTTCTTTCCAACTTGAAAATGTTATCAACATAAATAAAAAGCGCAGATTTGTCAACAAAAAGTAAATCAAGTGTACGTATAAGAAAATTGCTTAAAATGAAATCAATTTTCTTTAATTCATTCAAGATTGAGTGAATTCATTTTAAGCATCAAATCCAAATGTTTCATAGAAAGCTTTATTAACCTTAGGAATTCAAGAGTGTGTTCATGATCCTAAACATTCATTCCAATGAAAGCATGTCAATTTCCTTAAGGCATTCAAGATTGACTTTGCTATCCTAAACATACATTCCAATGAAAGCATGTCAATTTCGTTAAGGCATTAAAGATTGAGCTTTCTATCTAAACATACATTCCAATAAAATGTGAGTAAATTCCCCTTAAAGCATTCAAGATTGAGTTTGCTATCTAAACATACATTCTGATGAAAACATGTCAATTTTTTTAAGGCATTCAAGATTGAGTTTGCTATCCAAACATACATTCCAATGAAATGTGAGTAAATTCCCCTTAACACATTCAAGATTGGATGTAATGTTTGACCTTAGAGCATTCAAGAGTGTGTTTAGAATTTAGATATTAGTTTGCAACATACATTCAAAGACAAGTGGTTATTGCATACAAGTGTATTAGTGATAAAAATCACTACAAATTTCCCAAATGATAAAAATCACTATGAGTTTTTTTTTAAGTCCTCCAAGGTCTACTTTCTATAATATAAACTTGTTAGAAATCCTTGCAAAGCAAATAATCAATGAATTAAGTGTTTAAAATTTAATAAATTTATCAAAAAGTGCAAACAACAGATGACAGGCATAGACGAAAAAACTACGCATACGCTAAAATGTGTAGACAATAAAGTACAAGGTGTATGGTTTGTAGGCACATGAAAACTTTAATAGGTGTAGACGATAGAATAGGTATGCAGATGCTAAAACCCATTGATGAGAAAACTCTTCGGCACATAATGGACATGACAAAACAATGATTGTAGATGATAGAACTCTTGGTCGCAAATGATAGAACTATGGGTCACAGATGAAAAATAATACCACACAAATGATGATCTAGTTTTATAGTGAGTTTGGAATCCACCCACAATAGAGATGACAGAGTATACAATGCAGAACACAAGCAAGTTTTTTAGCAAGTTTAGATATGCCTACCATGTAGATGATAGATTAAATAGTGTAGATGCCAAAACTAGGTTTTGATTTACAATAGGTGGGCTTAAAGCAGTAAGGAAAAGATGTCGATCAACACAGAAGCTAGTCTATGTAGACACTAATCTGTGGAGACCACAAAATGTAGATGATGTTGTGTCTAGTACAGACAATAGTGTGTGGGTTTTGGTGAGAAGTTATAGTTTTTTGACAGATTTTTGAAAGGAAAACAGAGACATAGGTCTCACTAGGCATGCCAAAATGTATGCAAGAAAAATTAATCTTTCAGGAACAAGAGTAAATAAACACAAATTAGTTGTAATAGATATATCAAGTATTCAAAATAAAACAAACACAACTAATGCTACGCTTGATTTTTGAAACCTAAAGCAACCAAAAAGATAAGTTCTCATGCAAATTCAAACAGTTCAACAAAGGAACTCATGAGAGGCCCTGTTGTTGTGTTTTAGATTGGAGGGATGTTGGTTTTCTCTTCTAAAACACAACTATTTGAATCCCAAGGTTGTAAAATACAATATGAGAATGAATACTATACTAAATGAGTGGAGAATGCTTCAAACAATGGCTATGGAAGCAACCATACTTGAAAGTATTCAAATGGATATGGAGGTGGATGCAAGAAAACAAACTAATCTAACAATGCAAGATAAAATAAAATCTATCAACTACCAAGTGTTAGTAACAATGTAACTATGAAAATCACTAGAAAGCTCTAATACCGAACTAGCATAATAACAATGCATATGAGGGAGATGGAAAATGCTTAAGACAAGGGCTCTATTTATAGGCTTGAGGGAGGAATTGATGAGGTGGAATCTATGTGGCATCCACATAGGTGCCACAAGGGAGACATGTGGGCAAGTCATGCAAGTAGTCAACATTCAAATTTTGCTCACACGTGTGAACAAACTTGAAGGAAGGAGTGGGGGGAAAAAGGTGTAAGAGGTGTGGAAAGCATGAGAGGTGCGAGAAGTGTGAGTGTTCTTCACACATGTGTAAACATGCACTTAGGAATAAATGGGGGTTTAACAAGGTGTTTAGAGTAATTAAGTGGGATTAAGTAGTGGGTAGGCTTAGAAGGGTGAAAGTGATGGTTGTAGACTAGGTTTTAGGCTAGGTTTATGATTAAATTAAATAGGATTTAATTTAATCATAGGTTTAGAGAAATTAATAGAATGGAGGAATTAAATAAATAAGATTTATTTAACAATAGAATTTATGGAGGATCATGTATTAAATAAATTTAACACATTGGGGATGGAAATATTTAAATTAAATTTAAATATGTTAGGAAAGTGAATTTATTTAATTAAATAAATTTAATTAAATAAGTAGAAGAATATGACAAATATAATTAATTAATAAATAAATAATTATAATGTCAAGGGAAATATTAAATGAATTAATATAGTGTTTGGGACGATTTTAAGCATCTACACAATCATCATGATATTATGATTTTTCTTTTTAGCAATATCTTGAACTGGTATTACTCTAGCAGGAGTCTTGTACTCAATATCAATATTCTTAAAACCTAAATCACTGATAGTTTCCAGATGTAATCTAATAAGTCATTTCCATGCTACAAAGTTGTCTTGGTTCAACCTGAGAATCTCTCTTCTATAAGACATCCTAATCTTTAGCTTAGGTCCCTGAAACCTTTTCTACAAAAACCAAGATCTCTGATACCAATTGTTGGAAATATAAGAGGAGTAACTAAGAGGGGAGGGGTAAATCAATTACCACTTAAATAAATCTTAGATCGCTTGGATATCAATACAAAATAAACTCTAAAAACTAAATTCTATTGATGCTCGACAAACACATAGAAATTTTTTGTAACTTGGTAAACATTGAAAATTCTTGGCAAATACTTAACATAAAAATCTTAAGATGTTATCTATGATTATTTATTACTTTAACTTAGTTTCAAACACATAAGAGAAATAGTATGAACACATTTTGTTGAAATACTTTAGAATAATTGAGGGGGGTGAATCAGTTGTCCAAGGTCTAGATGTATAAATAAAACTTTTCACAGCTTAGTGAAACTATAAAATAGTATTTATCATGCATGCATCCATAAGATTATGCAATCTCTTAAAACTTGTAGGTTACTATCAAATCAACTTGCAAAAATGTAAACATGAAATAGAATAGATTCATCAATACACTTGACACAATAATTTATGTAGAAACTCAATTTGGGAAAAATCACTAGTAACATGCTACTCTTTTTCACTCTTTTGAAGTGATGCCCTATGAAAGGCCAACCCTATTAAAGGTTACAATACACACTATTAAATGTAACCTTGTTAAAGGATTTCAATCACACTATTAGGAGTGAGCCCTGTTAGAGGACTTTAGACTATTCACTTGGAATGTCACTCAGTTAAAGGATTTAAAAATGACTGTTAGTTCAACCTTAATCCAAAGGATTTACCCTAGACTAATACAATTGTTAGAGAGTAACAATAAGGCTTTGATTTGATAACAACTTACAACTTCATTTTCAGATTATAGACCACTATTTAGTCCTCCATTATGCTTGGCCTTCATACATTGTAGCTCTGATAGCTTATTCACACTTCAAGCATTCATACTCTTAAGCCTTCTTGCTTAACATGCCATTGGAGACTCTTCTCTTAGGTCACTTGATGAAGAAAAAGCCTTGACTCCTTGTCTTCCTTAGGTTCTCACACATTACAACCTTGCTTCATGACTAGTCATTCCTATAAATAAGAAATTAAGATCTTTTGTTGCTCATTCTCCATCATCCAATTCAGGGTTTGGATGGATTAGGTAGGATATAATGAATCTATCCCACATTCCATATCTCTTCTAGAAAATTCTCCTATAATTTGCCTTACCTTGAATTCTGTGCCTCTAGCTCATCAATCTTATCTTCTACCTAATTCACATAATCCAAGAAAACAAACTTGTCAGCTCAGATCCATTAAATTCATGATCTTTTAAATAATGTAGCAACTTGGCATTATCTTACTTCTAGTGTTCAACACATATTGCATTGGTTGACATCCTCTATGAAATTACTCAACATGAACTAAAGTTTACTAGTTCTTGACATCAACTAAACTTTACTCAACGATGTCCACTATTCTACTTAGCATACACTAGAATAAGTATTTACTTAGCTCTAACTAATTTTCTACTCGACTTGCACTAACTTTTCTCAGCACCTACTATCCACTCAGTCAAGCTTGATAGAAAAACTCTGTGTAACTTGTTCTTCTAAAATTTCTTAGTGTAACTAGCCTTTAATCTTGAAGTAGATTATCAATACATCATGTTATCACTATCTTAACTGATTCTTGTAATCCTTTGCATAATCATAACTCAACCTTTCCTCCAGGTGCTATTATTACATCTTTTGATCATATCCTCTTCATCAATCAAATAAATGATACTACTTAAATCGTATAAGCAAATGTCTTATCAGAAAACTATAGGTTTGACATCAATGACAAAGTAATGATTGAAGAATATTGGTCATACTTGTATATTCTCAACAATATTCCTTTACAATCTCCCTCTTTGGCATTGATGAAAAACCAAACTAATCAACCAAATGGCAAACATCGTGTTCAACCAAACTGACTAGGATAAAATAGTAAGACTAGAAAAATACCAAAAATAAAATAATTCCTTGTATTGTAATCTCTTCCTCTATCAACAACTTCCATCTTCTAAATAGGTTACAAAACTCTTTTCTGTCATTTTTATGAGTCCTTCTAAGTTTCTTATAGTCTCCCTCTTACAAGGTAGATGTTGGAATTTCCCTCTCTTTCATTTCTCTATCTTTCTCATCATACTTATGTTTTCCTCTAATTAGTAATATCAACAAATCTGCACTATCTCTTAATTAGTAATCTCTTCAATTGTCTTTCCTTTCTCCTTCTAATCAGTGAATCTTTCCTTCTGTAATAATTATCTCTTGATATCTCCCTCTTGATCACTCAATCTTTGCCTCTTTGACAAAAATTCCAAAGACTTATACCAAAAACTTGTCATCTTAATATATAGATTTTAAGCTTCTTCAATTTCTTCAATTTTCTCCCTCTATCACCTTGCTTGTGACTGATTTGAAATTTCAACTCTTTGATTACTTTAGGCAGTTCCTAAAGTAAAATCCACTACATCAATATGTAACATATGAACTTTAGCTTGTTTAATGCAGGACATTTCTCTTGTTACTTAGATAGCCTTTGATAGGGGTATCACCCCTAGTTTACCTCTTAGATACTTATGAGCATCCTTAGGTAATGCTTTTGTGAAGATATCAACAATTTTCTCTTTAGTGTTAACATATTCCATCTTCACCTCTTTATCTTGAATTAATTCTCTCAAGAAATGATACTTGATTGTAATGTGCTTAGTCTTTGTGTGCATCAAAAGATTATTTGATATATTGATAGCACTTGTATTATTACAATAAAGTGTCATTGGATATATGATCTCTTCCTTCATTCTTTTGAGTAGTTGTTTGATCCATACATTTTTTGTACAATTTACAGAAGCAACAACATATTAAGCTTTAGTAGTAGATTCTGAAGTGCAATTTTTTTTCTTGCTAGTTCATGTAACCAGCCTCTTGCCTAAGAAAAATGCTCCTCCAGTGGTGCTCTTTCTGTTATCAATGTTTCTAGCCCAATCAACATTAGTGTAGGATCTTAATTCAAATTTCTCATTTTTCTGATAATATAGACCAAACTATTATGTTCATTTTAGATATCTCGTTATTCTCTTTACAACCATCAAGTGATTCTCCCTAGGATTAGCAAAGAATCTTGCAACTATCCCTATAGATAATGCAATATTAGGGTCTGTTATGTACTACATATTATAATTTGCCCATCACAGACTTGTACAATATTTGATTCACCTCAAACAACTTGTATCTTGTTACCATATGTGTACTTACTAGTTTGGAATCCTCTAATCCAAAAAAATTCAATATTTCCTTGACATACTTTGACTGAGTGATGTATATACCATATTTCATCTAATATACTTGCAAACCAACAAAAAACTTGATCTCTCCAAACATAGACATTTCAAATTCTTGCTTCATTTGATTTACAAAATCCTTACATAAAGCATCTTGACCTCCAAGTATGATATCATCAACAAAAATTTTAGATAGTAGAATACATTTTCCTTTCTTTGTCTTCATGTACAAATTCTTGTTATCATCAATCCTTCCAAATCCAATCTTCATTTGATAATTATGAAATCTATCATACCATGCTTTTGGTGCTTGTTTCAAACCATATAGAGCTCTATGTAATCTACATACCATGTTCTTATTGTTAACATCAAAAAATCCTTCTGGTTGTTTTATGTAAACTTCTTCTCTAATATGCCATTCAGAAATGTAGATTTAAAATCCATTTGATAAACTTTGAAACCTTTGTATGTAGAATAAGTAAGTAAATTTCTTACTCCTTACAATCTAGCAATAGGAGAAAATGTCTCTCCATAGTCAATTCCTTCCTCTTGTGCATACCCTTGCAAACTAATTTTGCTTTGTTCCTTCTGACATCACCATTTTCATCTAGCTTGTTTCTGAACACCTACTTAGTACCAATCACATTTTTGTCTTTTGATCTAGGAACTAGAGTCCATGTTTTATTTTTCTCTATTTTTTCAATCTCTTCTTCCATGGCTTTATTCTAGTCCACATCTTCTAATGCATCACTCATTGATTTCGGTTCCTTCATACTCAACAAGCATGTATCATTTCTCAATTTTTTTCTTGTCATTGGTCTAGGATCTTTTTCTCCAATGATTTGAGCAGCAAGATGATGCCTTTTGACATATTTGGAGAATCTTGGTTTAGCTCTTGTTTCTTCATTTTGTCTTCCAACTTTAAAATCAATGTTTACATCTCTACCAGGTAGCTCAAAATCTCTTTCATGTATACTAATCTTACAACTAGAATGTACTTCAAATTCATTCTGTAACTTGGCAAATAAATGTAGCTCTGTTCCTAAATGCAACTCAACATTCATAATCTATGACTCAGCAATCACTGAAACTTGCTATTGGTTCATATCTTGATTTGAAGCATTTTCTGTAGCAAGCATACCTTCATAAAAGTATACAAATTATTTTTATTCTTCTTGTTCTTTCATAGGTTCAACCTCATGCACTTCTGTATATTCATCAAAATTTACATTTGCACTTTCCACAACTTTGTTAGTGTTAGTTTGTAAAAGTACAAAGTTGTGTCACCTTTTAGGCTAACTTATCAAAATGACTGAATTTGAGTATTTCTATCCAAAAATATTTTTTTCTCAAGCATGTGATCTAGATAAATTAATTATGGCCAAGTTATATATGGTCTCACACTTTTTCAATTGTAAATGTCTATTAAATGCATGTTTTATACTAGTTTGTATCCAATTACTAAAGAAATAAAATTATTTCAGAAAATTGGCATTTCAATAACTCTTATTATTTTTTATGATTTTATTTTAGTAAAATATAAACATCATTTTATAGATCTCTAAGTGAAGAATATTTTCATATAGAGTTTATAGTGTTTTAATTAGATATAGTATATTGTAATTAAAAAATTCTACAAGCACATATTTTAACACTAAAGAGGATGTCAATTTTGAGAAACAAAAAAATATTAAATATATAAAAATAATTTAAAAATTATATGATGTTCTAGAGGAGATAGTCCTCTTTCAAAATGTATAATTTTTCTTCTAGTTAGAATAGATTTTTTTTGACAAATGTAGTGGGAGATGAAAACTATTGATTTCAGGTGAGTTGAAATTTGAATCACTAAGAGAAAATATAGGTCTAAATTAAATTTTTATTTTTGATTGTTCTATCCATATATTTTTTCTATAACATAGTATGAGTTTAAATGAAAATAAGTTTTGTGGTGGGAACTAAACCTCTAATTTTCAGCATTTTTCAACAACTAAAAAATTATCTGTAAAATTTAGAAAAATATATAATTTCTTATTCTAAATAATTATTTAAAATTATAATCTTAAACTTCAACCATTTCTACACATTTCATTAGTTTACTTCATTTTCAAATTCTAAATAATACTACCAGTTTTATGTCATTGAAGATGAATAGTTATGCTTCTGTTAGCCTTTTTCTTTACAAAAGGGTGACATATATTTGTGATTTTACCCTGGTACTAGTATTTAAACACTTATAAGCTTGACTTCTTGTGGAGTATCCTAGGAATATGCCTTCCTCACTTTTTTCTTCCTTACAGCTTCTCTCAAATATTTCAAAGGAACATTCTTCTCCATCATGAGTGTTCTAGCATAGTCCATTATAGATCAAATTCCTCCTTTTAGTTATTCCATTTTATGGAGGTGTTCTAGGGGCAGATGTCTGTCTCTTGATTCTTTTGTCATTATAGAACATCTCAAAATCATTTAATGTAAATTCTCCTCCTTTGTCAAATCTCAAACACTTCATACTTTTACCTATTTCCTTCTCAACTCTTGCTAAGTATCACTTAAACATTTGGAAAGCATTAGATTTCTATTTTAGAAACATAACTATCATCATTCTAGAATAATCATCAACAAGTTGCATAATGTACTTATCTTCTTTGTAGATTTGCACATCAATTGGACCACACAAGTTAGTATGAATAATCTATAGTATCTCTTTAGAGGTAAGCTTTATTCTTAAAACTTGACTTTGTCATTTTTCCTAACATTGTTTGCAAATTATATTATCAGGCTTCTTCAACTTATCCAAACCTCTAACTTTTTTGATGTGACTGATACTAACTAGGTTATCCAAATTGACATGATATAACCTTTTGTGTCATAGCTACACATCATCAAATTTTACAACTAGACAAGTAGCATCCTCTATATCAAGATAGAATAGATTATTCCTAATTTGATCACCCTTTTCAATTAATTTTCCATCAGTGTCATATATCTTAGCAATCTTGTTTTCAAACTCAACTTTACATCCCAAATTATTTAGTTGTGACACACTCAACAACTTATAGTTAAGTCCTTCAACATAGTAAGCATTTGTCACATAAAATCTTATTTTGGAGCTTGATAGAATCTTTTCCTTTTATCAAACATGGTGTGTCATTACCAAATCTTGTACTATTTCAATCATAACAATTCAAGGTAATGAACTTACTTTTGTCTCTAGTCATATGATGTGAACACCCATTGTTAATGATCCATCTATCATTCATGTTCATACAAGTCAAAAGTGAAGTTGCCTCATCTTCATCAAATTCATCCTTCATTGCAACATACACCACTTCATCATCATGTTCTTTAGATTCATTTCTTGTTTCCTCTTTAGCAATATAGCATGACTTCTTGCCTTTATTTTTTTAGTCCTTTCTATCTTCATCTCTTCTACTCTTGTATTTGTCACCACCTTCATAATTCTTCTTTTTTGGACATCTAGCAGCAATATGACCAACCTCATTGCAATTGAAACAAATGATAGGTAATTTACCTTGAATGTGCCTTTACCTTTGTGGAATCTTCTTGCTAGTAGTGCTTCAAGATATTCTACATCCTCCTCATCTATATCACTATCACTAGACACATACTTCTTCTTTTTCTTCTCTTCAGGATACTTTAATGATATCTTGGTTTTGAAAATAGATTCAATACTTTTAGGTTTATAATTATCAAAGTTAGATAGTTCAAAAGAAGTGAGTCTACCTACCAGACCTTTTAGTGATAGATCATTCCTTGGTATACATCTCAGTTCTTGAATTGCAAAAACTCTAATAGCATGTATAGACGGTATAATTCTTAAAACTTTTCTTAGCATAGTGTCATCATCTATTTTATTAGTAGCTCCTCTTATTGCATTAACAACTTCTTTTATCCTTGCAACATATTGAACAATATTTTCACCTTCTTCCATTCTTATATCATCAAACTTACCTCTGAGACTTTTAGTTTTGGCTTTTAGAACATTTGCATCTCCTGCATAAATAATGGTTAGGGCATCTCGCATTTTCTTTGCACCATCAAGACCTTTGATATCATAAAATTTAGTGTAGGTTAGGGCAGAGGCAATATTCAATATTGCCTAGTTATGCTCTTTCTTCTTTATCACATCCTCTATAGTTGGAGCTCCAATAGGATTAACATGCTTAGTGGTAATGATAGATTGTGCATGATCTCCAAGTCCTCCAAGGTGTAGCTTCATCAAAATTTACCATGTAGGAAAGTTATCTCTATTAAGATTTGGTACTTCTTTTTTTGACATCTTGATCTTTATGCTTCTAGTACCTCCAAACTAGTCCTCTTATGTAGATGACTTTGATACCAATTGTTGGAATACTTTAGAATAACTAAAGAGGGGGGGGTGAATTAGTTATCCAAGGTTGAGATGTATAAATAAAACCTTTCACAGTTTAGTGAACCTATAAAATATTATTTATCACGCATGCATCCATAAGATTATGCAATCACTTAAAACTTGTAAGTTGCTATCAAATCAACTTCCAAAAATGTAAACATGTAAAATAATAGATTCATCAATGCACTTGACGCAATGATTTATGTGGAAACCCAATTTGGGAAAAACCACCAATAACAAACTACTCTTTTTCACTCTTCTAAATTAATGCCCTATGAAAGGCCAACCCTGTTAAAGGTTACAATACACACTATCAAATGTGACCCTTTTAAAGGATTTCAATCACCCTATTAAGAGTGAGCCTTGTTAGAAGAATTTAGACCATTCACTTGGAATGTCATCCAGTTAAAGGATTTACAAATGACTATTAGGTCAACCTTAATCAAAAGAATTTATCCTAGATTGATACAATTGTTAGAGAATAATAGCAAGGCTTTGATCTGATAACAATGTACAACTTTTTTTTGAAGATCATAGATCACTATTTAGTCCTCCATTCTACTTGGCCTTAATATATTACAGCTTTAATAGCTTGCTCACCCTTCAAGCATTCAAACCCTTAAGCCTTCTTGCTTAACATGCCATTGCAGACTCTTCTCTTAGGTCACTTGATGAAGAAAAACCCTTAACTCCTTGTCTTCCTTAGGTTCTCACAAATGACAACCTTACTTCATGACCAGCCATTCCTATAAATAGGAAATTAAGATCTTCTATTGCTCTTTCTCCATCATCCAATTTAGGGTTTGAATGGATTAGGTAGGATATAATGAATCTATCCCACATTCCATATCTCTTTTAGAAACTTCTCCTAGAATCCTCTTTGAATTCACCTAAAAATGGTTTAACCTTGAATTCTATGGCTTCAACTCATCAATCTTATCTTCTACCTGGTTCACATAATCCAAGAAAATAATTTTTTTGGCTCAAATCCATCAAATTCACGATCTTTCAAATAATGCAGTAGCTTGATATTATCTTACTTCTGATGCTCGATACATACTGTGTTGCTCAGCATCCTCTATGAAATTAATCAGCATGAACTAAAGTTTACTGCTGCTCAACATCAACTAAACTTTACTTAGTATCTACTGTTCTACTCAATATACACTAGAATAAGAATTTACTTAGCTCCAACTAATTTTCTACTTGGCTTGCATTGACTTTTCTTAGCACCTACTATCCATGCAATCAAGCTTGGCAGACAAACTCTATGTAACTTATTCTTCTAAATTTTCTTAGTGTAACCAGCCTTTGTAACCTTAAGTAGATTATCAATACATCATGATATCATTGTCTTATCTAATTATTATACTCCTTTACATAATCATAAGTCAAACTTTCCTCTAGTTTCTATTGTTACATCTTTTGATCAAATCCTCTTCATCAATCAAATAAGTGATAGTACTTAAATTATACAAGCAGTTGTCTTACCAAAAAATAGCAGGTTTGACATCAGTGAAAAAATAATGATTAAATCATGTTGGTCATACTTGTATGTTCTCAAAAATCTCTCTTTACAATCTTCCTCTTTGATTAGCTTCTTCAATCTATTCTCAATGCATTTGACACTAAGATTTAATGTAGAAACCTAATTTGAGAAAAAACAACCAATTGCAACTAGTTACTAATTTTTACTCTTCTGAAGTGAGCCCTATTGGGAGCCAGCCCTATTAAAGGTTACAAAACACACTATTAGGTGTGACCCTATTACAGGATTTAATCACCCTATTAGGAGTGGCCTTTTTCAAGGTATTTAGACACTTCAATAGAAATGCCACCTTATTAGAGGATTTACAAATAGCTATTAAACTAACTATATTAAGAGATTTAGATCACTGTTACAATGATTAGAGAGTAACAATGACATGACCTAATTTCTGATACAACTAAATTTTTGATTACAGATCTCAATTCTAGCTTGCATACTTGATCCTTCTTGATCAAATATATCTTATCAGCTTCATAAGGATAATTTTCTTTATCCTTTGAATTCTCTTCCTCTTTGCATCATTCAATCTTCAATTATCTTACATGCATTCACACACTTTCTAACCTTCAACTTGATCTTATATTTATATCTTTCATATTGTCAAGTCGGCTAGAATACAACTTAGAATAATTAATATTCATCTCCTCAGTCAGCTAGAACCAATAGATAAATCAATTGAACTTAATTTGCCAAAAAAAGAAAATTCTTCAGTAGCTGACTCTGCTCGGTAGACACTAACTCAATTTTTTTTTCTATCAAGTAAACTCGATTAACACTACATATATGCAAAGTTCCTTTGGTAACTGAGTGAGCTCATTTAACATTAGTTCCAACCAATATTTCCTTCATTAATTGAGTGATCTTGGTTAACATTCAACTTCTACAAACTTTCCTTTCATGCTCGAGTGAACTCAGTAGATACTACCTTGCAAACTAGGCAAACTCTGGAATGCTCAATAGACACAAAAAACTATCTTTAATGCCCAAGTGAGCTCAACATACATTAACTAGTGATGATATGACATTTTGTGTATTATCAGAAATAATACATAATTAATCAATTTTTCCAACAGTATGTATGTATGTATGTATGTATCTACATAGAGAGATCTTGTGGATTATGGATTTTTTTTTATAATGACATTAATCATTTCTCATTTGTTTTGTTTTATTATGGAGAGTTGTGCACAAAAGAGGGCAGAGAGCTCTGAATGCTAGTGGAGATCACTAAAGATCTAGGATTTTGTTGGCATTCCCTTATAATCACTGCATTTCATTACCATGTCATGCCCTTGTAATATTTATGCCCTTTCTCTATGATTTTTTTCAAGGGGAGAAGAGATACTTATGTAAATGTTCTTTTTTTTCCTTCTAAACATGTATCTCTTGTTCATATATAATAGCTTTGGTCAGATTGAAGGATACCACCTTATGATGATTGTATGCATATGTGCATGTATGTATGTATAGCAATTCACTATGTGAACTGCTTTACATGCATACATACACACTTGCATAATACTTGTGCTAAATTAAGTTAATCATTCATGTCTTGAATTTACACAAGCAATTATCTTTGCATTCAATCGTGACTATTCATACCAAACTAAGTATGTAAAAATTTGTACTTATAGATTATATTATCACTTGGTGATTGAGTAAGGATCTTGTGCATAATATCATCTAGGTAATGATTGGATGCATTCACATTAAGTCATAATAGGATCGAGTAGAGGATTTATTTATGTTACTTTATACTTGTTTTATTGAACATTTTGTTTAACATAAATAGTAATACTAGAATTATACAGCTACAACTAGTACTCTTGTTAATTTTATTTAATCATATACATTTAAGACTATTTTTTTTTTTAAATTGGACTGTATTGCATAAAAATGTAATAACAAGAATAAAAATTAAGCAACTAACATCTATTCCTACATGATCATGGAAACCTCAAAATATGAAAGATAAACATGTAAATAAGCATAACATGAAATCAAAATAGCTTAATCTACTAATGTAAGCCTCATGAAATTACCAAGTGGTTGATGATTTCCTTGCTTATGGGATGTGGTTGCTTACAATTCCTGTAGCATAATAATAAGCTAGATAGTACATCATATGAGATTGAATGCAAGATGAAGGGTTAGGATCTCTCAGGATCAATGAGGTGTCCATAAGGTGGAGGCCAAGTAGACTCCATGTGGATTAGGGTTTTGACCATTCAAAGGGAGGACGATGCTCACACATGTGCAAGCAACCTTTGATGTTGATAGGTTAATGATAGGTGTAAGAGGTGTCAGAAGCATGGCTTCTCACACATGTGTGAGAGAACTTGATTCTCATGCAAGAGGACAAGTGTGCAAGAGGTGTAAAAAGCATGAGGGGTGTGGGAAGTGTGAACATTCCTCACACATTTGTGACGATTCCTCGCACATGTGTGAGCACACACTTAGGATTAAAAGGGGATTAGCAAGGTGATTAGGAAAAGTAAATGGGATTAGGTAGTGGGTAGGCTTATAATGATGGGTTAGGTTAACAAAGTGAGGTTGGGTAAGGGTTAAAGTTAGGAGCCATGTGCTCAAATAGGATTAAATTTAATACTTAATTCCAAATGGGATTAGCAAAGGATTAATTAAGTAAACAAAGTACTTTACTTAATTAAAGGGAATGGGTTAGGAAGCAAGTGAAAAGGCTAGGATTTAAACAAACCTTAGTTTATTTAAATCAAGGAAAGACGAATATAATTAAATAAGTGTAAATTTATTTAATTAAAAGTAGGGTAATTAAATAAATAATAAATATCTATTTAATTGATCGTGAAAAAGGGATTTGGACAATTTTAGGTGTCTACATAGACTATATATTTTTTATCTCTAAAATACTAAAATATATCTTTGATAGTTATCTTTTTTAATTTTAAGATCTTTGTATTTAACATGAAGATTTTCTACTACTAGACAGTGGAATAGCCACAATGTGTAGCCAAATAGCTCATGAATTTTTCCACCAAATTATATTTTTATTATATTTTTGTCCTTGAAAGATATTATAGGTGAATGTTCTTCTGATTTTCCATACATTTAATAATTTGTCACTTGTTTTTTGAGGTAATTTTATATTCTGAGATAGAGACATCTATCATAAGGATGAACATGCCAATTTTGATCATCTTGCTTTGAAAGTTGATTCCATTATCAAACTAATGAAACTACTTGCAACTGACACCCTAATTTTTTGCAACTTGCTTGATTGACCATTCACACAACCATCTTTCTCCTACCCCACCTTAGCATGTAGCCCTTGTTTGAGGTTTATATCTTAGTCCCTCTTGGGTTTTGAACCTCATTGAACCTATTTCAAAATGGTTCCATTGGTTCAAGGTGGTTCATATGTTTAATAAGTTCAATGTCCTAGATGGTTTAGTAGTTTCAATGTTCAAAAGTCTCTTGGCTTAGACCAGAGTATTGAGATTCAAAGATTCTATAGTTTAGATTGAATGGTTCATATCAATTTGTGCAAATGATTTTAGATGTCTCCAATAACATTTAGGTGTCTTTTGGTTCATAAAAGTCCATGCACCACAAATCAAAATCAAAGTTCACATTTTAAAGGCCAAAGGTTTTGAACATGAAACTAGTGATTCAAAATGTTGGTTCAACATTCTAAATGTAAAATTCAATAGTTCAAGTATGACAATTCCAGGTAGCCCATACTATTTCAAAAGACCAAGTTCAGTGATTTGTATCTAACAATTTGATGATATAGAAATTCAATATGGAGGAGGATATATTGGCATCACAAATGAATCATCCCATATCCATAAACAACATCTAATATTTTGTAAGTCTCTCTCCTCTAAAGACCAAATACATGGAGCCCTTATCATCATGAGTAGACTCACTCTCTTTAGACAAATTCAATTGAAATTATTCATTCCAAACTAAGTAAGCAAAAATCTATACTTACAAATTATATTATCTCTTGGTGATTGAGTAAAGATCAAATATAGTTTTCCAAGGTGATAAAATTGCATATGCAGATGTATGTATGTATGTATGTATGTATGTATATGTGTGTATATATAGATATATATACACACACATATATGTGTCTATGTCTATGTATATAGAGAGATCTCTTTATATAGATACATACACATATACACACACACACACACATGTGTGTGTGTGTGTGTGTGTGTGTGTGCATAAAGAGAAGCTTCTCTAATCACCTACTAGGGGAAATATAAAGAGATAAATGTTTAGAAGGAAAAGAAAAGAACATTTACATAGGTATGTATTCTCCCCTTGAAAAAATTTGTAGAGCAAGCACTACTATATTTGGGCCCGAATACACCACAACTTACACTGCCATCACAATTTGACCTCAAATGTTATAGTCTCAAAGGGTGCAAAGATCACAAGGGTATGACATGACAATGAAATCACAGAGAAAGGGCATAGATATCACAAGGGCATGACAATTAAATTAAGAGATCACAAGGGTATGATAATGAAATGCAACAATCACAAGGGAACGATAAAAAAATTGTAGATATCCACTAATATCCACCAAGGGAATGAAAAAAAATTGAGGAGATCGTAAGGGCATGAAAATGAAATGTAGTGATCACAAGGGCATGGTAATTAAATCTCCACCAATGTTCAGAGCTCTCCACCCTCATTTGGAGCTCTCCAACCTCTTTTGTGTGAAACTCTCCACAGTCAAAACAAATGGGGAATGATTAATGTCATGTTTTTTTTAAATATCTAAAATCAACTTCACATTGTTTTGTAACTGTGGCATAGGTGTTTGATCCTTGATATCTTTAATTTCAACATTTCAACATTCAAGCTTTCAAGTTTTTTCTTCATTATATATTCCTTTCCACCCTAAAAACCACTTTGTTATTTCATTAAAATTAGGATATGAATAAAGCCAGTGATACAAAACCTACTACCATGGAAAAATATTGCCTCCAACATTGCAACCATGTGATAAATGGGACTAACACATGCCAAGGCCATACCCCAATTAAATTAGTCTAGTTTCTAATTAGCTGGGTTGATTATAATTTTTTGAAGAATTGCCTTCAGATTAGGTACAATAAAATGAACAATGAGTTGTTCCTAGCTAGTAGGAGCAAATATAGTTTCCCAAGGTGATAAAATGGCATATGCAGATGCATCATTTGGATACTAGGCATAAAGTGCATTCCTCAATTTATAATGAATGGTTGGATATAAAGGCTCCATACACTAGGTCAACAATGGAAGCCAAGGATGTAACCATGCATGTATTGAAATTAATTTAGGCATCACTGTATGATCTAGAATGTTATGAAGTATTGGAGCTGGTAGTAACTTCTCCCATGTATCCAAAAAATGTAGCATAGTTTTAGGGTCACTTGGCTCCTACGAATTTGTAGCATAGGTTCATAGTAGTAACTCCTTACACTCAATTCTTCACTGAAGTTATTCTCTTTTCCACAATGACATTACCTTTAAACTATGCAAAGGATTTTGAAGTGCTTCCCAACCTTGAAACACTCTTATAAGTAATGACAAAGAAAACACAAATGTAATACATGATAAATTGCACAACTTGTCTTTATATATAAAGAGAGATATTTTTTAAGTTTCTTATTACATATTAGCACAACAAAAAAATTGATCCAATTGCATACATATTCCAAAATCCAAATAATAAAACAATAAAACTCACTCAACTTGTCCTAAGTGACTTAGCTCAAGATCCTGCACAAAATAATGCAGAATAGGAAAAATGGGAAAAATTTGCAAGAAATTTTAGAAAAACATATCATAGAAGATATTTTTAGAAAGAAATAAGCCATAACCTAGTTAAATTGGTCTAGTTGTGGATTAGCTGGGTTGAATACAAATTCCTATAGAACTATCATCAAATTAGGTATAATAAAATGAATAATAAGTTGTTCCTACCTAGTAGGATCAAATACAATTTTTCAAGATGATAAAATTGCATATGTAGATGTATGCATGCATGTATGTATGTATATGTATGTTTATATATATATATATATATATATGTATATGTATATGTATATGTATATGTATATGTATATGTATATGTATATGTATATGTATATGTATATGTATATGTATATGTATATGTATATGTATATGTATATGTATATGTATGTATATATGTATACATATATACATACATACATATATACATACATCTATACATACATATACATATACATATACATATACATATACATATACATATACATATTCATATACATATACATACATACATATATATATATATATATATGTATGTATGTATGTATGTATGTATGTATGTATATGTATATATAGAGAGAGGTCTTATGGATTGTGGAGATCAGTAGAGATCTAGAATCTCATTGGTGTGCCCTTGTGATCTTTGCATATGTATTATGTATATAAACAAAGAGATCTTGGTGTTAGGATTAAACCTCATATAGAAATAATAGTTAGATGCAAATATAATAGATCACACAGAAGAGAACATAAGACACCAAGATTTAAAATGGTTCACCCATTCCTTAGGCTATGTTGACCAACAACAAGTCCAATATTATTATTATCTAGTGATTACAATCCACAATCCCCTACAACTAAATACCATCTCAAGAAGCTACAATATCATAATTAAATTATGAAATCCATAACCTAAGCCTTTTTATACAAGCTTTTTTTGCTTATAAAATTAGGGCTAGAATAAGTAGTCCAATGAGAAAAATAATAGTCAACATTTTTTATGATATAAGATCATTTTTGACTTTGGCGGTGCTACCCTCAAAAACACCCATAGGGGTATTACCCTTCGATCACATCCTATACTGCAATAGGGAGTGCACCTAGGGTGCTATCCCAAGACCCTGCAGGGTAACTATCCTTTGACCCCATCTTGTGTTCACTAGCCCTAAACCCTTGAAGAAATAATATGGGGAGAAAACCATGCTTAATAAACTTTTGAGTCTAAGTAGGCTCTACATCACAACAATTTCCCTCTTGAAGACTAATCATACTCCATAATAATAATCTCCCACTTGGAGAGTGATCATAATGTTGCTAAACCTATAACTCCCACTGGAATATAAAACCATCTTGGACTCTATTGTTCTTTTATTATATTCACTCTAAAAGACCAACCAAAGTTGAAAAGGAATTCAACTTCTCCCTTTTTACTATCTTGGTAAAAATATGTGTTGGATTATCATCTATATATCTTGTTTAGTTTTAACATTCCATCATCCAAAACTAGTTGAATGAAATGGTACCATAGCTATATATGTTTTGTCTTTGAATGAAAAGCTGAATTCTTTGCAAGATGAATGACACTCTAACTATCTCTTAACAAATAATTATCCTTCTGAGGGTGTCCCAACTCTTCCATGAAGAATTGAATCCATATCATCTCCTTGGTTGCATCTATAGCAGCAACATAATCTACCTCTATAGTGGATAAAACATTAACCTTTTGTAACCTAGAAACCTAGCTCATTATTGCCCACCAATAGTAAATACATTACCTATAGTACTCCACTTGGTATCAATTTCCCCTACCAAATCCAAGTCAACATAGGCCTGTATGTCAGTAGTAGAGCCCCAAAAGTATAAACACTTACTGGGTGTTCCTCTCAAATATATGAGAATCCATTTGATTGCATTCCAATCCTCAATTCTTGGATGACTCATATACCTACAAAAAACTCCCATTGCATGTACAATATTTTCCCTTGTACATACCATAGCATACATCAAACTTCCTATAGTTGAATCATAGGATACCTTGAACATCTTATCCTCCTCTTCTTGTGTCTTTGGACACATCTCCTTAGTCAACTTCAAATGACTAGGTAGTGATGTGCTAACAACTTTAGCATTCTCCATAGAGAAATGTTGCAACACCTTCTTAATATTATTAGCCTAAGATAAAGTCAATTTCCTAGTCTTCCTATCTCTGCAAATCTTCATACCAAGGATTTGTTTTGCTACCCCAAAATCCTTCATAGAAAATGCATGTACTAACTAGCATTTCAGCCCCTTAATGCAATCCATGTTAGACCTAGCTAGAAGCATATCATCAACATATAAACATAAAATAATGTATTTTTCATCATCCAACCTATTAAAGTAAACATAATGATTTAAATTACACCTAATATATCCATGCTCATTCATAAACCTATCAAATTTCAGATACCATTGTTGAGGTGCTTGCTTTAGGCCATATAAACTTTTCTTTACTCTACACACTAAGTTCTCCTTACCTTTGACCTCAAATACCTATGGCTATTCCATATATATATAGGCTATTTTAACATCAAGCTACTCGAAATGCAAATCTTCAATAGCTACAATACTTAAAATAGTGCAAATAGAAGCCGTTTTAACAATAGGAGAAAATATCTCATCAAAATCAATGCCCTTTTTCTATGCAAATCCTTTTACAACTAACCTAGCTTTAAATATTTTCTTACCTCCATCCTCTTATTTTAACTTGTAAACTCATTTATTCTATAAAGCCCTTTTACATGTAGGAAACTTGCATAAATCAATTGTCTTATTTTTAGCAAAGAGTCTATTTTGTCTTTCATTGCAAACTCCCACTGAATCTTTGTATCCACCTACATATCTTCATAATAACATTTAGGTTCACGAACATTACTAATTAAAATAGAATAAAAGGAAGGAGAAAATCTTTTTGGAGGTCTACTTAGGCTTGTTGACCATCTAACATTCACTGGGGCATGTGATATTTGTTGTTGCAGTTGTTTCACATCATGAGAAATTGTTGGAATATCATCTTTTGGAGTATCATCCAACACTACATAATCATTTTCTTTCTTCTCATGTTGCTGCAACAGATCTTTGTACAACACTTTCTCATTGAATATGACATCCCTACTTCTAAAAATTTTACAATTTTTAAAATTCCAAAGCCTCTAACTAAATTTATTAATGTCATATTCAATAAATACACATTTCTTTGACTTAGCTTCTAGTTTGGTTCTATTTTTAGAATCTATATGAGAAAATGCTTCACAACCAAAGGTTTTGAGAAAAGAATAACTCACCTTCTTACTAGTCCATGCTTCCTTTGGAATACCACATCCTAAAGGAGTAGAGGGACATCTATTAATCAAATGTATAGTAGTATTGATAGCCTCCTCCCACATGTTTGAGGGAAACCCTACATGCAACCTTATGCTTCTTGCATTCTCCATTATAATCATATTCATACGTTTAGCCACTCTATTTTCCTGTGGAGTCCTTGGAATAATTTTTTTGTCAATGAATACCATTAGTGGAGCAATAATATTCAAATTCATGACTATAATACTCACCATGATTATTAGATCTGAGACATATTAATTTCTTAGCAGTCTCATTTTCAACCAAGCATTTCCATTTCTTAAAAGTTTGAAATACATCATATTTCTATCTAAGGAAATAAACCCATACTTTTCTAGTTGCATTATCAATAAATGTAACATAATAGTGAGAGTCACCAAGGGAAGATACCTGAGCTAGTCCCCATACATCTATATGTACAAGCTATAATCTCTCACTTTTCTTTTCCTTCCTAGTCTTCACAAAACTCACTCTCTTTTATTTTCCATACACACAACTTTCACATAAATCCATATTAACACATTTTAGACCTAGTCAAACTTTCTTTGAATGAAGTACTTTCAACCTTTCTCACTCATGTGTGTCACAGCACTGTATCAGAATTTACAACAACTATTTTTTCTCCATGCTCAACAACAACAACTATTCCTAGACATTCATTTTTCTCTAAAACAATCAAAGTAGAAGGAACAATATGACCTATACAAAGATATAAGGTGCCTACTTTCACACCTTTTTCAACTACAAGGGAACCTTTTGAAACCTTAAAATTTTTATCATTAAAAGTAACCACACAACCCTCATCACTAAGTTTCCCTACTAAAATTAAATTCTTATTCAACCTTGGAACATTTCTTACCTCATGTGGTAGCCAATAATTCCCATTTTGAAAATTAATCTTAAATTTTCCCTTTCCAACAATCTAACAAGGGTCATTGTCCCCCAAATAAATAAGCCCAAAATCCCCTTGGACATAATCAATGAAATAACCTCTATGAGGCATAGCATGAAATGAAGCACTAGAATCTAAAACCCATGAATCATCAACACTTTCTAAAGATAGAAGCAAAGCATCCTCTTTGGATTTTTTAACTACCACATTTTTCTCCTTGTTTCCTTCTATTTTATCTCCTTCATTGTTCTTTTGAGTCCAACAATCTTTCTTCTTATGCCCTAGTTTACAACAGTACCAGCAATCTCTTAGTCCTCCAGATTGAGACCTTCTATCATTTTCATATTAAATAAATGCTTCATAAGAAATATCTTGTTTGAAGCATAGGGGATTTCATATAATTTTGCTAGTGTTTGCATCAACTCTTCTGTCATATTTTCTTTTGTAATATTAAATGTCACTATTGGTGTCAAGCATAATCAAATTCTTGCAAGTGCCTTTCTATCTAAAATCTCCTAGTTCTTGTCTTTCATAGCTCCTTGTTTCTTGGTTTTTCCTTCCAATGGCTTCCATAAATCCTTTTGATAATGATAGTCTTCCATTTGGCTCTTCCATAATTGAAAGTTCTTCCCATTAAACTTTTCCACCCTTAGATATCACTCGTCTGCCATTGCTCCCACTCAACCATGAGATTCCCTCTCAACCGTGAGACCTTCCTATAGAGGATCGCTAAAACAAAAATGATGGTCTAGCTTTAAAAAGCTATGATAGTCTGGCTTTGATACCACTTTTTAGGATTAAACCTTAGACAAAAATAACAATTACATGCAAATATAACCACTATCAAAAAATAATAGATCGCACAGAAGAGAATAGAAGACACCAAGATTTAACATGGTTCACCTAATCCCTAGGGTACATCCACCAATAGAAAGTCCATTATTATTATTATCTAGTGATTACAATCCACAATCACTTACAGCTCAATACCATCACAATAAGCTACAATATCATAATTACATTATGAAATCCCTAACCCTTAACCTTTTTATACAAGCTTTCGTCACTTACACAATTAGGACTAGAATAAGTCATCCAATGGGGTGCTGCCCCCAAACCCCTGTAGAAATAATATGGAAAAAGAGCCACACCAAATAAACCCTTGAGTTTGATTAGGCTCCACATCAAAACACTTGGCACAAAAAAAAACCAAAAAAACTTAATAGGTAGTATGACCAAAAATCAAATGGTAACACCTATTGGTAAGTAGATCCCTCTTTTTCTCTTTGATTTTTCATTTGTCTATTTCACTTGAACTATTATTTCTTAGGGGGTATTTTTCAATATTAGATTCATTCTATGTAGGAGGTGATGAGGACATTCCTGGATGTACCTATGTGATGAATTTATCATGAGCAATGAAGATGGACTTATCCTGAGAGTAGTAGGCACCAATGAGGACATTCTGGGTACTTTAAAGATTGATCTCATGACATTTGAGGTAACTTAACATGCATGTACACATATGTATGTTTAGGTAATCAACCTTACATTTAATAAAAGGAATATGTGCTTCAAAACCAGCTTTGCATTAAATAAAAGAATCATGCATGTGTAACCAATTTTACATTTGAATAAAGGGTCCCCTTATAGAATGAAGAATCTGTACTTATGATCTATCTTAAGACATTTTAGTAGATGCAGCCTAGTCTAGTTGGCTTTTAAAAATAGAAGGCTAAACTTTGAGTTTGAACATTAACTTGACTAGTCTATTTATCTACTTTGTCAAGATTCAAGTGTATGTTTTAACATTGGTACCATATAAGTGAATCTTAGGTACACCCGCCCAAGTTTTGTATAGCCTAAAGTAGAAGAAGGGTTTAGCCTTATAGTTGGCTCTATCTCTAAAATGGTATATTGAAGATGGGAAGTAGCTTCCCCTAGATGTAACTTGTTCTCATCAAAGTAATTTGGAATTGTGTTGCTTCAAAACATCAACAAAATGGTGACTATACTCGGGAAATAAGATGGCAATACACTTTGTTAAAAGGACAAGAATCTCTAGTGTAAATTGAATATATCAGTCCTAGATTTTAGTGTGGTTTTTTGCATTTGAGTCACCAACAAAATGACCACTCATTTGCCTAGACAAAAGTTGTAAATGCTTGATAAGGAGTTGAAAATCTCTGATATATTGTGCATATTCAATTTTTTATGCAAGGTTTTGTGTTCCCTAGTTAAGCTTTATTCATGGACAACAATATGTTGTAAGATTTGATGTCAATTATGTTTTTTTTAACTATTAGAGTTTAATCTTCAATTTTTTATTGTTGCATGCACTATTGAGAAAATTTTGAAGTTAGGAATTGGTTTATGAAGTGTATTCTCTTTTCAAGTTGTTGATGATCTGTAAGCTTTTCATATTGAAAGTTTGGTTTAGAATTTACAAATGGTAAACTGTTTCAAATCATTTCTCATAAAGTGGGCATGGTGACTCTAGTCTAAATCTCTATACTAGTGCATGCTTTATTTTAACATCAAACACTTTAAGTATTTATGGGCAGATCTAGTTTGTTGGGAAAGAGGAAGTATAAGTTTCTTGATTGATAGTTTATGTGGTTGTTTCTATCTACTGATGTAATTGATTTCAAAAGGTGAATCACTACTATGATTTCATTTTATTCTTCAAGGAGGTGGTGGCTCTACAAATATTTTATCTATGGTGTGAAGGATTTCATGTTTACACAATGCCAATTAGCACATTAGAGGTTTCATGCTACAACACATAAAGGTATTTTTAATTTTCATATATTTCTCTTTCATGAAAGTTGAATGAAACAAAATGGTTGCCTCCATCTAGTGGTTTTAGCACTAACAAAATAAAGGTATAATTTTAAAATTTTAAAAGATGGATTCAGAGTCTAGGTCTAAAAGTGATGTGCCAACTCTTGAAAGTGTTTGTGCAAATATTGGTAGGCTAAAAAGACAGGTTCATAATAAGACCATCATTTGCATAAGAAATGCAATTGGTAATATTAAGGGTCTTAGTAATTGTCAAGTTTACATGAAGTTTAAATCAGTAGTTATGAATCTTGATGGGTATATTAGACTTGAGGAGTCTTCATGGCCAGTGGTACTTTTAGAAGTTTTTATGTCACATTTAGTTGATTGGTCAGCAAAGTCAAGGTTAGAAAAGATTATTGAATTCCAAGATTTGATCATGGAGATTGAAAGTGATTTGAATTCCAATGAATCTAATGATAATGAATGCAAGGAATCTATTGAAAATGATGTTGAGAATAAAGAGTCTTAGCTTTATGAATTAGAGGATAGTAATTAGCAATTTGATGATAGGCATAGTGTGGATTCATCTTGTTATGATGGTGATTGTAAACAAGAGGAAAAGTGTAACAACGGTAAGAATGTTTCTTCTAGTGATGAATATGAATGCGCTAAGATAGGGGTTGTTGAGGTATTGTCTAAAGGAGTAGATGTATGTGATGATCAAAGTTCTATTTTTTTAGAATGTATTGCTAATGAGTCTACTATTGTAAGTGTGTCAAGTTATCTAAATAATAATCACAGCCATGGAGAAAAAAGTAGTGATGAAGTCTTGTTAAGTGTTGATGATATTTCAGATTTGTTGGCTCATGATTTTGAAAGGTATGAAAATCTATCCAAGGATGTTTTATCTTTTCCACAATTTTCCTTTTCATATGGTGAAGTCACTTCCACTAAATTTGATGTTTAAGAAGATATAGTATTAGAATATGCAATGTCAAATTTTAGAGGTGTATGTGATGGTAGTTTGTACATCAATATACAAGATGACTTCTATGTTAAGAAGGAAGATGTAGAGATAAGGTTTATTGCCAGTTAATTTTCTTGTTTTTCTCATGAGGTTGAGATACATTTTTATTTTTCATGTGATGAGGAAAGTAATAGTAATGAAGTGGTTCATTCTAACGAGTTATTTAAGGAAAACATTGATATAGATCAACATATTATGAAAATGCAATTTCATGATGATTCTTGTAATTTGGTATCTAATCATTTGTTGGAGTGTGAGGAAATTACAGCATATGTTTAGTCTAATTTATGGAGTATTGATATTACAAATGAGGAGAAATCATATTTTATATTCTCTTCATATCTAGATGCACAAGGTAAAATTGATTCATGTAAATCGTTGAATGGAGTAGAATACCAAATTTTTGTGTCTCGGTTGAAGGTGTCCATGAGTCAGTTAGTGGTGATTAGTTTTAGTTTGATATTATTAGTTATGATCATGCTAATTCATATTTTCATTATGATCAAGATGAAGAAAGTATGTCTAGTTTTTATATATACTATGAAAGTGATGGTGATAGTTTTTTTTTGCCTAACAAAGTGATTGAAAGTGTTGGTGTGTTGGGTGAAACAATGGAGAATGAGAGTTTTAGTTTACCTCAAGAAGATGTCAATGAGAATTAGGTATATAATAAAGGTAAGAAGCTTTGAAAACTTTCTAGTGGCATAGGGCCATCATTTGTATAGTTTATGAGTAGTTGTTTTTGCTTTCAGTAAAGTTGTTCAAGAGAAGTTTTTTGCTATCAATTGTGTGGTCTGCTTCTTCAAGAGATCTGAATCTTTTCCATGCCCACAAGGGGCATGCATCCCTAGATAGAGCCACTATTGGTCATGCTTTTACCTTATGTTTTTCTTGATCATGTTTTTTTGAGAATGTTCCTAGTTTTAATGTGCAAAGAAGGGTTTGTTTTTTTCTAAATTAATTAACCCTTAGAAAAACACTAATTAAATAGAATTTGTGCCCTAAGCAAGCCCTTTAGGTCTTATGTGTCCACCTTATAAATTGAGCAAGAAAATATTTTTGAAATAGTATATATTTTTGGGAACCTTTGAAAGACTTTTTACTTTGTTTCATACATTCCTCAAAATAATCTTTACCGTCAGATCTTTTGAGATCTATGGTAGTCACCTTATTGCTATAGAAACTTGTGTTTATTTTACTTCATGTGACATGGCAACCGAGAAAGTACTACACCTAGGTCCTAGTTAATGAAAGCATGGTTATGAAGTGCTTTTCCCACACCATCAAATTTGTTTATATCAATGGTGGTCTCTATGTCACCATTGGGAATTGCAAGGTTTTTACTGATCATGACATGTTGACCTCTCGCAAAAGAGAAACATGGTGAGGCTAAATTTAAAGATGGCCTCATAAACTTTGATTGTCATTAATAGTTTTTGTCAACACAATGGGTTGTCAGAAGTGTTAGGCATAGGAAAGGATATACCATGGTGAGAACATTCTTATTTCACGATGTTAGATTTCTTTGAAGTATACGATGGTCATTATGTCACCACCAAAAATTGTGGGAACTTTGCTGGTGGTGACATGGGGAACTCCCATGAAATAAGAAGGTGGTGGGGCCTATTTTTAAAAGTCAACATTGTGGGAACAACTTGTTATAAAAAGCCTTGTCAACATATCAGGATGGTTTTATGTCATATGTCACATGGTTCCACACTCAAAAAAGGATATGTGTTGGTTGGTCCCATCAGATCTTCTTAGATTGACAGTGGGTGCTATGTCACTATGCAAACTTGCTCAATTTTTAGTGAACGTGACATGGTGACCAAAGGAAATTTAGAAGAACCCACTAAAATTGCAATAAAATACTCATAAAATGTACATTGTCAAATCAAAGATACATCAATGATGGTTTTTATGTTGTTGTTGCCCTACATTTAACCATAGTCCAATTTTGCGAAGTGGAGGATTTAACTTTTATTGTGTGTGGATCAATCAAGTCAGTTGTTTCTTCCTTCCTCCAAGTGTTAAGTATCTCCATCAGGTTTCCATCTTTCCCTTTTCTCACATTGTATGGCCAGGTGGGTTTTGTTTATCGTCATGATTCTTTGGGGTAGTTTAGGAGCTTTCTTGATGGATATTCTTAAACTATTTTAATTTAGATGAACTTACTCACAAGTCATTTTTTTTTTAACTTATAGAAGGTTGGACTGGCAGAAAATCTAGTTTCATCTTCTCCTTGGCAGTTTTCGCACCCCGAACGTGAAACTCCATCAAGATTCGTAAATGCAATTCTTGAGCTTAAATGAAGAGAAGAAAATTATGTTATCGATAGATCATTCAATTGTTGCCATGTTTTCACTACGAAAACCTTTCAAAACACACTAAGATGATAAAAAAGGGGAATAGTGGAAAGCTCAAAAATGACTTCTCCTCTGCGAGTTTTGAACCAAGAAGTTAGTTTTTTGAAAAGTGTTTGTAGAAGAATTAAGTGAGCCAGTGGGTCCCACTTTTCACTTGCGAAGTTAGTTTTATATTTTCCAAAGGCTTAAAGCAAAGTGATTAGTGAAGAGAAAGTAAAACAATGGGCATTGGCAAAAAATCAAGTTTCTTCTTCTCCATAGCGGGTTTTCGCATCCCAAAGGTGAAACTCCGTAGGGATCCATAAATGCTATTTGTAGGAAGAAAAAAGGAAAGGTAAGCCATATTATGGATGAATCATTCAAATATTATCATGTTTTCATAGTGGGAATCACTCAGAACTCATCAGGATGATTAGGATAAGGATCGATGAAAAACTCAAAAATAGCTTCTCCTTTGGGGGATTTTGAACCAAGAAGTAAGTTTTTCGAAAAGGCCTAAATAGGAGGGTAAAGTTACTAGTGGGTCCTAATTTTTTCTTTCCAATCCTTCTTTATTTTTTTGAAGGCTTATAGTAAAGCGCTTAAGGCAGAAAAGGTAAAGTGAACGCTTAGGCAGAAAAATGGAAATCACCTTCTCCAGTGTGGGTTTTCTACCCTGGAGACCAATATTCAGCATCTAATGAAAAATTGCTGTTGTAAGCATGATAAGTGTTTGAATAGATCATAGGATTTGTTTGGGACAAAGATGGAAGAAAATTAATGAAATTTGTAAGGATGTTTTGAGCAGAATCTAGCCAAGCGGATTTTTCTCCAAGCGGTACTCCGTTCTTGCTTTTTCGAAACTAAGTGAAAATGGAAAGGTAAGTCAGTAATAAAGGGGAGTTACCATTGGGCCAATAGAAATAGTAAAATGACAAGGAGAAATTTGTTAGAACCCTTACATTTACTAACCCAACGGATTTATCCTTAAAGTCGCTTGTGTGGCACAAATTATGAAATTTAATGGGCAAATCAAGGGTTTTCATATTAAGAAGAACATAACAGAATTTCAAATCACAATTGTTGAATTTCTATCATTCTATATTAGGAAAGATGGCATCAAGATTCTCTAGTTTTGATGGGTTGGGTGGAATCAAGTCAACATGGCAGAGTATCTCTGATACTTCACTATGTTTCTTTGATATGTAAGATTTTTAGAGAAGGTTGAGAACTGAGATGACTAACCCTATAATGGAGAAGCTCTAAGGAAGTGGACTGGTGGAAGCAACCGAGTTTCCTATTGCAGTGCAAACTCTAGAACTAATCGTGGAATGTATTAATTTTTTCAACTAGGACACCAAGAAGATCCTATTGCCTAATCAAATTGTATTGATTTCAATTGATAGGCAAGTGGTGATGAATTGTTTTTAGATTCCAAAATGAGAGGAGTTCTTTGAGTTAACAATCAGAGGAGCCATGTCTAAATTCTCCTTGAAGAAGATGGTGTGGCGAAAGGAGATCATGAATTCTTGGTTCCAAAAGCCCAGAGGGGCAAAGAGTAAGGTCCCTAAAACCCTATTTGGCATAGATCTTAAGCTCAAAATCATGGATATTTTGGTCCTCTTGCATCAGCTAAAAGGTGAGGTAGAAGAATTCAATTTTATAGAACAATACTTCTTTATGGTGCAAATTATCTACTCAGACACACAGTATGTTGACTAGGCATATGAAGTTAGTGAAGATCTGTCTAGAGCTCTTAGTGCAGCTAAGTTTTACAATTCATTTTATGTCGTCTTTCTTGATATATATGTTGGCTTCCCCACAATTGTGGCCAGGACTCCCCATAATAGAGAATTTTCTCGAAAATGTAAAAAGTTATGAGTTTTATCCATGCTTGCAGTTATAGAATAGATATGCAGAGTAAATCCAGGTTAATGATGCATTTACTACAAGAATCTATAGGGAACTTCAAGGGTGTCTGGAGTAGAGGTTCATCCCAGAAGTGATGGCGGTCATTAGCCAGTTTAGCTGTTATTTTATTCAATTGTCATCTTTTTCTTATTTGCATCTGGCAGTGTTTGATGGATTTCCCCTGAAGCTACCTAGATATCTGAATGATATGATCATGCTCATCGAGGTTGTCAGGAAAGAAATTCAAGTAAATGTGTTGAGCACTAGTTTGAAGAAAAAGGGATATGAATTTCCCATAAAAGTTGGAGCATACAGTTGTGAGTCCCGATCAGATGTGCAGAACATACTCAAAGCATTCAAGAACAAATATAAGCTAGAGGAGTATGAAGTGATAAGGTCCATGTTTGATCCAAATGGGTATGCTAGAGATGTGCTTCAAATTGGAAGCATCATCAAACATGTAACTACTATAGAAGATTACTGGGCTGATTGCAAAGATGAGCTAAAGAGTTGAGAATGTGCCTTTGCTAGACTCACAATAGAACAAATAAAGACATATGGCATTAACTTAGAAGTGGAAGGGCTAGAAGATGATTGGTAAAATATGTATAGTAATACATGTTTGACCAAATTGAGAAATACTCCAATTAGTTCTAAGCCATATGTCAATGTGGAGGAAGACCTTGATGTTATGATGGCTCAAATTATCAAAAGAATCGAGAAATGGGTTGAGTGGACAAGAAAAAAAGGCCGGAGTAGGAGCAAGACTACTCAAGCTTCACTAGCTATTGCTACTCCCACTCCTTCTCAAAGTGCCATGCCTAGTGCTACAATTTTAGCTGCTCTAAGACTTGCTCAATCTATAGGAGGAGATGATCAACCCTCGAAGAAGAATATTCCAATAGCTCCCACTTGCTAAGGAGGTTCTCTACCAATGATTGAAGCTCAGGCTGATACTATAGAAAAAGGGATAGAAGAGCCAAAAGATGGAACCACTGCTCCAACTTCACCCTCACATGTGGCTGCTCTAGTTTCACCTCCTCATGTGGCTACTACTCAATCCCCTCATCATAGCCCTGCTCCATCTGCAAGCACTCCCCTTTTGAAGCTGATTGGTTCCCCCATTTAGATAGTAGAGATTAGGGATGAACAAAACAGTAGCGGAAAATCCACTGAATCTGATGAAATCGCAAGGAAAACTCAAGAGCAAGAGAAAGTCCAAAGTTCTTCTAGGCTTCTATTTCAGGATCCTAAGAATCCATTTTTTGCTACTTCAGTGCCAATGACTCCGGTGAGGAAGAAGATGTTCAGTATAGAATCACTTGGGGCTACTTCTAAAGTAATTAGCATAGAATCCTAGCTAGAAGATACTCTAGAGAGGAAGAGAAAGAGGAAAGAGGAGAGTATCCTTGCAAAGGATACTGTGTCTCAAGCAGCTCGCCTTGGATCTACAGTAGTGAAAGCTAAAAAGCAGAAGACTTTATCAATACTTGGGCAAGATCTAGAAATAAAACACTTAACAATGGAGGTAGTAAAGCCAAATAAAGTAGGGAGAATTGAGGACATGACACCTAAAGATTTCTCTCTACATTCGATTGATCTTGAAGAGGCTAGGCATGATACAAAGGTGGGCCTATGGAGATCAAGTAACAAGGTGATAGAAGAATAATTTGAGAACCTCAAATTGCCAAAAATCAAAATGAAAGCTAAGATTGAAGAATTGAAAAGATTTATTAGTGAATTAGTTGTTCCATTGGCAACCATTACTGGTGTGCCTGCTACTGAGAACCCTACTGTAGAAGAAGTGCAAGCCTTCATCTCATAGCTTCAAAAGGATAGGAATTTTGGCCAGATTGAAAAAGCATGGATTGAGAAACTCAATGCAGATGGAACTATTATGATTGATCAAATTAGCAATGTTATCCTTCAACTGGAAATTGAGAAGGATAATATCACTTCTAATCACAACACTTTGGCTGCAAAAAAGGCAAGGTGTGATGAACATATTTCTCTCCTAAATATGGTCATCCAAATGAAGGCAAAAGAGGCAGTTGAAGCAAATATTTTGAAGAAGGGGACTAAGCCTCTATTCGAATGGCTTCAAAACATGCAATTCAAGCAGGAGATGATTCAAGAGGCTAAAGAAGGACTCAAAGAAACAAAGGAAAAGGTGAAGAAGATCCAAGATAGAGCATTTGAATTCATGTGAGGATTACACAATGACCCACAAAATAGTGGGCAAGGAAAAGCTCTCATTGGGGTAGAAGTAATGAAAAATAACTTCTCCACATATTTGAGTAATATATCTGGAATAACTTCAAGCTGTCAAAACAAAGTGGTAGAGTTGCAGACCCTTCATGGATACATACATATGGTGGCTAGAGAATTGACAAGTCAGCTAAATGCAGTAAAGGAGTTGGCTTGAAAGCATTCAAAGTGGCTCTTAAGATTCACTAATGTACATGTGCCTAGTCATGAAGAAATGATCCCAATTATAGTGGCTGCCAAAACATATAGGACAAAAATAGAGAAGGGAAAGAAGTCTAAGTAATTCATTTGACACTCCCTTTTTTGTTCTCTGATGTAAATTTTGCAAATTTTGTAAATTTTGTAAAATGAAAAACTGGCATCTTGCCATTTGTCATCCTCGAAAGATGAACCGATTAAAATTCCTATTGTAATGATCATCTCTCAACTCTATATGTATGAAGTTGAATGATTAATGAAAAGTTGGCAAAATTTTGGTGTGAAGTAGTATTTGTTGTAGAGACAATTGAATGGTATTTTATTTCAATCATTTTCCGTTCCAGTACGAATTATGATTAGTTAGTATTTCCTTTCTATTTTATAGAGAACTAAGGAAGAACTGAGTTTCATTTCCCTTATTTTCCAGAATACAAATGAATGTAATAAGTATTGTTATAATTCATTTGACAAAAGGATTCTATTAGTTTTTCCTGATTCATCAGTTGCAGTTTAGATCTAAATTTCAACTTATTCTAGTCTTATGCGAATAGATTTATGGATTCATAAGAGGTGTGGATACATGAATCTATTTCAGTTTTTATAAGTTTTTCTTGCTTGAATTAAGTTCTAGTAAGGCTTAGTTTGGTTTGCCTCTTCTGCTCTCGGGTTAAGAGCATACCGCATATTATTTTTAGGAATAAAACATAATTCCTTGAACATCATTCACATACGGAGATATACCTACCAATTTAGACAGAAGCCAATAATCAAAGATTGGCTTTTCAACTATTGTAAAGAGATATTTTTCATCATTTAGGCATTAAGAGTCATATCTTCACAAGAAACAAGAGAGGACAAATCTATTTTACAACAGATTTTTGGCGACTCTGCTAGGGAGATGAATAGTCACTTGACCAAAAAGCCTATGTCATGAGGGAATATGGTACTACCTCATGAAAACATAATCCTAGTGCTCCAACCTAACCTTGGTTTTCAAGATGAACAAGAGGACATAATTTCATCTCTTAACACATTTGTTTGGAGGCACAGAAGGAACACTAAACATTATCGAAATGCTAGCCAGGTGTTAGAGGAAGAACAAAGAAGAGCTTAGGCCTTTGAAAGAGCTATTCAAATGAGAGATATCTGGAGAGTAGAAAGACAATTAAGATAATAAGCTTAGATTTAAATTACACCTAGCATCCTAGAACAATTTAGGTTCCTCACAAGTACCAAAGAATAGGGTGGGCAAGATTCCACCTTTGATAAACTAACAGAGCTCGGTTTTCCTATTTTAGAAGTTCCAAAGCAGAAAGGTGAAGGTAAGAGTCAGAGTAGAGCCCCTTCCCCTATTAGAAATCAAGACACCAACACTTCACATTCCACTTGTCAGGTGTTAGTACTTCACGGAGTTACTGCACCTCCAGTTGTTAACTTTTCATCATATACTGCTAGAACAATCATGGCTACTCCCTGGGCCACAAAAATAGGGCCGTTAGCACTAAATGCTTATCATCCACTCCTAGCTGGTTAAAGGAAGAATTTCCCTAAATTCTCAAGTGATGGGAAAGTCACTATAGATGAATACATTAAAGCCTTCTTTGTAGCTACCCATATATTAGGGGTGGGACATGAAGATGTTGTTGTAAGATTGTTCATAGAGACCCTTACAGATAGTGCAGCAGACTAGTTTTATCATTTAGCTGATGGTTCAATAACAAATTGGGACACGATGAGAACTAAATTTGAAACAAGATTCAAAACTACAGAAGATGAACACGCCTTGCTAACATAGTTGACTTCAACTAAGAAGCAACCAACTATGAGCATGAGGGATTTTGTTTCCAATTTCAATAAGATTAATAGCAAAATTCTTACTACTAATAGACCCACACCTGGCAATCTAAAAACTTTCTTTATTAGTGTTATGCCTCCAGATATCAATTATTATATGAGAAGAGCACACCCCACTAATCTAGCTTACAAATAGAAGAAAACTATTGAATGTGAGGATGACTTAATTTTCACAGGAAAATGGAAACAAGAATTTCAAACTAAAGGGAGCTCTAGTAATACAGCATCATCATAAGAGATGATTTAGAAGTTGTCTAATGAGCTAGTAGTGATGAAAAAGCAATTACCTAGATTCAACCACTCTTATCAACAAAATTACCAAAACTCACCAGGAAGAAGCAATGAAAGTAGATTTTTGCAACTTACAGGTTCACAGCCTAGGTTGCAAATCGAAGTAGCATCAAAAAAAGGAAATATGTGCATTTTTCATTTGACCATAGATCATGACAATGAGAATTGTCTAGAGACTATTCGTATGATGTAGTTGTTATCTACTAATGAATTAAATATTGCAGCTCTGTGTTCAGAACCTAATTCTTGTTCAAGTGGTGACTCTAGAAATTTATTTTTAGAATATGAATCAGATTCTAAATCAAAAGGTGAATGTTATGCAACCATTGATGGAACCTCATACACAGTACTTACCCATGGAAAAAGGATGAAGAATCAAGCCTCTAGTCATACTCCCAGAGACAACTCTAGTCCTTCTACAAGTAAGGTACATACTGATCAAGAAACATCCACTTCATAGATGGGTAAGGACAAGACATCTTTTGATTTCATTCAATTTTGTGAAGAGTCAAAAGTTCAAATTTCCACTATTGATTATTTAAAGACACATCCTTCTAAGTTAAAGAGATTAGTGGATAGATGTAAAGGAGGTACCTCAGACTTGAATCATAATGTGACTATTGAAATTGAAGATGAAACCTTAACATTTGGCTTGTTTAATCAAGAAGATTCTACTATTTTACCAACCTCCCCTGGAAAAAAACCTGAACCATTTTATATTTCATTGTACATCAATGGATGTAAACTTAGTAATTGCATAATAGATTCAAGTGCATCAGATAATGGTATGCCATATTTTGTAGCTAAAGCCTTGGGACTAAATCTTACTAAAGTGCATGGGAGATGTTGTTCTATGGATGCCAAACAAGTCCCATTACTTGGAGAAATCAAAGACACTAAAGTAGCCTTAGCTTCACATTTGGAAAAGAAACTCCTATTGACTATCCTAGTAGCTGATATTCCAGCAAGCTATGGACTTCTATTAAGTAGAAGTTTTTGCCGAGACTTCGGAGGAGAAATAAAACTAGATTGGTCTCAAGCAGTAATACCTATTGGGAATAAGAAGGTCAAATTAGAACCTGAGAAAAAAGAAAAGGTTATAGTTTTGAAGTCAGACGATCCTAAAGCTCAAATTATGTATCAAGAACTGGAATTCGACAATTATATGTTGTTTACCGAGGAAGGTATGAATGAACAAACTGATGAAAATCTAGGTGATAAAATTCCAAATGAAAAAAAAGATGTACTAGGTATATGAACACTTGAATTTGATGAAAGTTGTGCCTCCTCAAGATCTGGAGCAGGTGTAGTATTGATATCCCTAGAAGGAGAACCTAAACCTCTGCTTTCAAATTGGAATTTGGGAATACTAATAATGATGCAGAATATGAGGCCTTATTATTGGGAATAATGTCAGTAAAGGAAAGAGGGATATAGATTTTAAAAGCGCAAGGTAATTTCGAGCTTATTGTGAAGCAAATTAAAGGGTAGTATTCTATTAAAAACCATAAGCTTAAAAATTATAGGAACAGAGTCTGGGATGAGATCGAAGGTTTGGATGCTTTTTCTATTGAAGCAGTTCCAAAGGAGATGAATAGCAAAGCTAAATCCTTAGCAGTTTCCACCTCTTTATTGCTTCCTCATCCAGATTTCAAAGATAAGAAGTACCAGATCAAAATTGTATATCAATTTGTCATCCCAAATAACACAAAATCTAGGCAAGTTTTTAGTGATGACAAGAGTCTATAGATGTTTTTAGAGAATGACAAGTCTAGTTTTGAGCATGAGTCCGGAGGAAGTGATCATGAAAGCTCTGATGTAATTGAGAAACAAGGTCAAAATGGAGAAGTTTCATTGAAAGGTAACACCATTCCTCCATATTTTGTGGCTTTAGAAAAATTGTTTAATAGACATGATGCTTACATAGAGCAAAAGAAAGTGGAAAAGGGACCTACCATAGGTGAATATGAAGGAGTTAACATTGGAGATATTCATAATCCCAAACTAATTAACATAGGGAAATGTTGTTCACCTAAAGAAAAGGAGGTCACAAAGAATCTCTTTATGGAGTATAGAGATGTTTTTGCTTGGAGTTATGAAGATTTGAAAAGTTATAAAAATGGGAAGGTAAAACATGAGATCCCACTGAAGCCTAATGCAACCCCTTTCTAATAGAAACAAAGGAATTATAATCCTAACATTGCAGATGCCATTTTTTAGGAGGTAGATAAGATGCTGAAGGCAAGGATAATTTATCCCATTCATCACTCCACCTTGGTAGCCAATATAGTACCCATTAGAAAGAAGAATGGAGAGATAAGGATCTATGTTGATTTTTGCAATTTGAACTAGGCATCCCTAAAAGAAAACTTTGCTCTTCCTAATATGGACTATTTATTGCAAACAGTGGCGAGATCTAAAATGATGTCTATGCTCAATGGCTTCTCGAGTTATAATCAGATTGAAGTAGAGGAGATGGATCAACATAAGACAACATTCACTACCCCTTGGGGTACATTTGCATACCATGGAATGCATTTTGGGCTTATTAACACTGGTGCTACATTCCAAAGGTGCATGAGTAAGACATTCCCTGATTTGAAAGACTGAATCATAGTCATATATCTGGATGACCTCACCATGTTCTCAAGAAAAAGAAAAGATCATATGGAAGATTTAAGGAAAGTACTACAAAGGTGCAGAGAGCATGGAATATCTCTTAACCCAAAGAAGTCAATTTTCTATGTGATAGAAGAAAAGATTTTGGGTGATATAGTGTCCCAGGAAGGCATTAGAATTGACCCTGAAAGAGTAGAGGCTATTCAGAGATTGAGTCTACCCTCAAACAAAACAGGGGTTAAGTCTTTTTTTGGACAGGTAAATTTTCTCAAAAGATTTGTGCCTGATTTCGTAGAAACTACTAAAAATATAGTAGACATGATGAAAAGAAATTCAAATTTTAAATGGAATGAGGCAGGAAAGCAAGCCTTTCAAGATATAAAAACTACTATTGCCCATACCCTAGTTTTGAGTCGTCCAAATTATAAATGAGATTTCTTTATTTATTGTTCTACTTCTGAGCATACTTTATCTGCAATATTAATGCAAGATAATGATGAAGGGGTACAAGCTCCTATAGCCTTTATGAGCATACCTTTGAAAAATCATGAACTGAAATATTCACAAATTCACAAGCATGCTTATGTAGTAGTCAGAGCACTTAAGAATTTTTGGTTCTATATCTTACATTCACACTCTGTCATCTTTGTCCTGAACATAGCAGTAAGAAGTGTACTAACACAACAGGAAGTAGGTTGCAATGTCAGAGGAGCGTGGGTAGAAAATATACAGGAATATGATATTGGGATTAAACCTACAAAATTGATAAGAGGGAATGCTTTATGTAAGGAAATTGCAGAGAACAAAATCACTGGAGAGTCAAAAGAACTGGGTGAGAAACAATTGGTTTTAACTATAAGTCTCCACGATTCATGGTTTGAAAAAATCATTTACTTTTTAACATGTGGTGAATATCTAGAAGGCCTAAATGCGAAACAAAGAACAGACCTTAAATTGAAAGTTGCTAAATATGTGATATTGGGATGATAAACTTTACAAAAGGTCTATTGATAGTACGTTCCTTAGGTGTGTAGATAAGTAGCAGCAAGAAAATTTGTTGAAGACATTTCATGATGAAGCTTGTGGTGGACATTTCTCTTCTTTAGTCATAGCATTTAAAATACTAAGGCAATGTTGTTACTAGCCTGGGATGTTTAAAGATGCATATGCTTGGGTAGCAAAGTGTTAAAAGTGAAAAATGTTCTTTGGACGTCCCCAACTAGCTACCCTACCGTTGAGACCTGTTATCATAGAAATCCATGACATAGAAAGCTACATGCTATGATAGAGAAGGAGCAGAGCAAAAATAATCATAAGAAATATCCCACATGCATTATGATGTGGTTCTTTCAAATGTTTAAATATAACCATACACACATTGTATGATGTCTTGAAGATGCCGCCTTTTGAAAGGCAGAGCTCATGTGGTGGATCCGCCCAGCTAGAGACAACCATGCCAAAATTTTCAATGGCCATGCTAACATCATCAAATGATGTGGACCTATGAATGAATCTTGAAATCACATGTGGCATGCTTGGTCAAACAAGTTTGACCTAGAAGGAAAATGGTGGGAAATTTTCAAAAAAAATGCAAAATTTAATATTTTAATATATGTTCCTAGAAGTACGTGTAGAGTATTTTTAAATAAAGTTTGAATTAATCCTATAGTTCAAAGTTTAGAAAAAATCAAATATTTGTAAATATGTTGTTTGAAGCCATAGAAAGGAGCCTAATTTTCAAAGCAAAATTTTGAGCATTTTTGGTAAGTCCATATAGGAGTATTATATATTGTTAGAATTGGGAGGAAACAAACTTTTCATTTCTAGAGTTTGTTTTTGTATAGGAGGTCACTAGTTCTAGTTAAGCAAGGATTTGTCTCAGGTGCCCAGTTTTCAGTTTAATTCATTTGAGGTAGTTCAAATCTAATTCCCAATAAAATGATGAACTGAATGAAAATAAAAGGCATCATGAATGTAGTTATGGATGAGTTTTGTCACATCCAAATCAATTGAATCAAGGTTTTGTTAGCATTTCATGATACATTTTATATGTTTTGGTAGCAGAATGGTTTTCATTATTGAGGAAGAGATATTTTGGGTTTATTACAAAACAATGATGAAAACCAAATCAGATCTCATGAGTAGAAAGATTAGAGAGGTTTTACAATAGCAAAGAATGGAGATTCAAGTGAACACATGTCACTTCCAAATTAGATCTAGGATTTCATTATTCTCCTATATCTATCTCTTTCTAATTCATTGTAGGGGTTCTAGTTTTTTACTATGAGACTAGAAGGTTGGTAACTTTTAGGGTGGTACCACATTGTTGGTTCTAGTTTTGTCTGTGAGACCACATTGTTAGATCTAGAACTATGATTCCACCACATTCTTCAGCATATTTATCTTGTATGAACAATAGTAGTGAAGATAATATAGATATTTGTGATCTATTAGGTAGTTTTACATTTCATTTTCATGCATCTTATTGTATTTGTTTCAAAGAAATGAATGAAAATGCAACAACAAGTTAGTCTTTATTCTAATATCTTGTCTCCCATTCATATCATTTGTGATCTTTTTTGTTTTGTAAAAAAAGGTATGAAGCTCAGTTGCAATATGTTGGTTGTATATGTTGATTTATTTTTCTTATGACTCAAGGAGTTATGTAAATACTTGATTCATCATCATAGGATTGCAAATCTCATGAAGGTAGAGATTGAGTATGAGATTCAAAAAGATGTAGATGTCTAATTCACAAGGTGGATAGATAGATCAGTAAGTCTTGATGTATGGGATATGTCAATGAATTTTAGGGATGTGTGTTAGGGTTTTGTGTGATTTTCTAATAGATAAGGAACTAATCAACTATAGGATCATAGTGTTATGTTGTTCATGTTAGGTTTGTCTGAAATTAACATCATTAATCAAATGTTTTTCCCTGTCAATGTTGAAGAACTAAAATGTGATACCCTCACTTAGCTTATCAAGTTCTTTGGTCATGTTATTAGCTATTCCATGTCTGATATCCTTTCCTAAGTGTTAGAAGATTTAGGGTTTTTATCTTCTTTGTCAAGATTCAAGTGTATGTTTTAGCACTAGTACTATATAAGTGAATCTAAGGTACACCCACCTATATTTTGCAAAGCCTAAAGTAGAAGAAGGGTCTAGCTATATAGTTCACTCGATGTCTAAAAGGGTATGTTGAAAATGGAAAGTAGCTACCCCTAAATGTATCTTGTTCTCATTAGGGTAATTTGAAACTATGTTGTTTCAAAACACCAACATATTGTATGATGGAACTTAGAACTACAAAAGATCAACCACCCTATCATATGACATGGGTTCCTACACCTAAGAAACTTGAAAAACATACTTTAAAATGACAAAATCGAGCTTAGTTCTTTTTATCACTTATTGATGGTTTGTAGACTCAAGGCTGATTGTGCCTCTACTAAGAACAATTGAATGAAAGCCTTATAAACTATAGGCAACTAGAAGGAGCAAAATTGCTAAAGCCAGATGATTGGTTTGAATGGTATTTCTCCATTTGTTTCTATGTTTGACCTGCGGCCTAGCAGCACCCACCCCTTGATTTCTTTAGGCAACTTTAACAGCCCCTATATTGATTAGTTTGATACTAGTGAAAGAGCTAGAGGAGACTAAAAGGAGAGGAACCACCTATAGATTGTAAGGGGCCAATAAACACTCTTCATTCCTTCCCCCCTATCTTTTTTTGAGGCATTTGTGAGCTTTGATCCTGGTCCCATGTTCTGAATGCCTCTGAGTTGCCCTACCCAATAGTGCTAAAACAACAATAGGAGGACTTGCCAAGCAATAGAGCAAGACTGCCTTAGAATAGTAGGGACCCTCCAACTGCCCTTTAGATAGTAGTAGATTCTCCACAGTTTCTCATCTACTTAATATCATTATCCCTCAAAAAATAAAGAGGCCCAATGGCACTAGGAGCTTGTTCAAGTCTATTATTTCATACTAGAACTTGCTATTTTCTTTTTCTCTTAAGTCTTACATGTAGTGCCTCTCATTTTTATAGTCTATACCTTGTTATATTTTGATTTGAGAGATACTTGTATTCATGTTATTTTTTATGCATTTGAGATGACCTAAGGGTCAAATGTTACACTTTGATTTTAAATACCATAGATGCTATACTACTATGTTGTGTAGTTGATCATATTGCATGTTGATGTCATTTTGAGATGATAGTATGCTTTAGGATGATATCTAGTTATCTAGTATTGGACATATCTCTTATTATGTTATGTGATGGATTTAAATGCTATGGTAATTTACTTCATTCTTTCTTCTTTATGCTTTATGAAAATGTGAGTAATGTAAATGGATTATTTTAGTATAATGGAATAGATGGTTAATTTAGGTGATTTAATTCATTCATTTCTTTGGCTATGTTATTATATGCAACTACACTTGATCATATGTTTTAGTGAATAGGATTTATATCCCGGGCAATGACACCTAGAGATAGTGATTTAGCTGGTCATTAGTACCAATGTCATCCCTCTATAGTCAACGTATCCTTATTTAAATTATTTAAATAAACATTATAGTGATTTGATTAAATCTGGAATCATTTGCATTATGTGACTAGACTAGTGAAAGTGTCTATGCATTTAGTGATTCACACTGTTGTGAAATTTGTTAAGTTTTTTTTTTTTGTGATTTTGGATTTTCAACCTTAAGTTTTTATTAGATTTAATTTTTGGAAACTTTTCTTTAGATGAATTCTAATTGCTTGAAATAGCTAGGTTTCATTTTGGTTGATTTGGAATCAAACTAGTTTAACTAGTTATTTACCCTAACCAGTTATTCACTTGAAAAGTGAACAAGTATTGAAAGAGGGAATTATTTCCTCACTTCTCATTTTTTCAAATTACAAAATTGAGATTTTTTTTTTTAGAATCATCTTTTGGAGGATTGTGTTTCTATTTATTGTGAGAGCTATAAGCATGGGATTTTTGCAAGGTCAATCTCATTGGATCTAGCTTGAGGAGACTATTGTGCCATGATTTTTTGTAGTTTCTGCAAGTGATTTATTTTTTGGTGTTGTTTCCTATTTTAGCCCCTTTTTTTGTTAGCTAGGACTCTCTCATTTTCATGTTTCAGCTTAGTTTCTATTTTTTTTTCTAGTAGCTATTTTTTAGGAGGCTAAGACTTGGTGTTCCCCTCTATTTTTGTTTATTGGTTCTACCCGATTGGACGGGTATGAACATTTTCCCATTTTTTGCGAAGAGGGTTTGGGGTTTCACACTGTTATGCTGGAAATTTTTGCGTACCATGTTTGAACCTAATTTTTATTGGATTTTTGTGACTTTTGTACCCTAAGATCAAATGGGTTTAATTTTAAAATATTTCTAGTTTTGGGGTTTTTACCTTGATTTGTGTGTTGCCTAGTTTTATTGTGTTTTCTTGGCATGATATTGGTCATATACTTAGATCATCCATTAGGATTCCAATTAGATCATTGCTACATTCTTCTATTTTATTGGGATGTGTGCCACATCTGTCCTCCCAAGTTTGTTTTCAATTGAGTATGTCTTTGCATTGTGTTTCTCATCCAATCCTTATGTATGATCTTCGTAATGGTGGTATGTCACACACAAGCATGTGCACATGCATTTTTCAAGTGATTTGTGAGGTCAGATGTCACGTTTGTACTTTGGTTGAGTTATGATCATTTGGAGTTGGGTTGGGAATTTGCATGCCTATGGGCACTCATCATTGGGTGAGTATGCATAGGTTAGGGTAATGCATGGTGGGGGTTTCTATCTCCCAACCTAGTGATCATTATGCCCAATGGGTTGGCAGAGGAAGTTTTAAGTAAGTGATAACTAAATAAAACACTTGGTGGTAATAAAACATAAGATAATAAAATTGTGTCAAATGTGAGAGCCTTCTATTGGGAAGTGGAGTCTACATAGTACCAAGCTTAGGTTTTTTTATGCCGAGCAACTCTCCATGCAATGAGTCCCTACCTAGTTATCCTTTGTGTGTTTGACCAAGACATATAAGTACTTGCATTATCCCATGTTCTTGGTTTTAGTCATCATTACTATTTGGTGTGAATGTTAGTCATGGATGTTTGTTTATGTGTGTTTGGGATTGGATCATTATCTCCATCAACACAATGGGAGTGGACATATGGGTTAAATGTGATTGGGAGGCATAGCTACCTCCACCACTACTGGGGATTGGTGTACAAAGATAGTCTTTTATCCTAGTGTGACTATTTCTTGATGTATTCACTTGGTACTTCGGGTTCTAGCATATACTTTCTTGTGATTTATGTTTTCATTGGAATGCTTGGATATCATGTTAGATGATGTTAGTTTAATTGATGTATTCCTATATTATGATATTTAGCATATGTTAGATGATGAGTTGGATTTATGGGAATATCTTATGCTTTACTTTTAGCATGTTATATTTCCTTATTCTTATGTTGTAGTACATTATAGTAGTGATGTCCTCATAAGATAGCTTCGATGATCTAGTTGGTAGTTTGGGATGTTATGTGTAAGGATGGCAAGGATGTTTGAGGTCTCATGATGCTATTATGGTTGGGAGGAACCGCACATGAGTTTTTTTTTCTTGTACATTGCAATATTGCTTTTGTAAACTATGATGTTGCTTTTAGTAGATTCTTTTACTATTATGTTTTTAGATGATAGGATGTAGTTCCTTCTTGCAGTTATGGTATTTGAGTGTCTAAACCTCAATTTATGGATCTAGTACTCCCTAGTGTAGAGAAAATTTGTTCTTTGGGCTTTTACCTTAATGTTTCTTGGCTTATTGATTTATAACCTCGCATGAGAGTGAAAAAGTTCACATGGTGTATTGAGTTTCCTTGTGTGGTTCATAGTGCTTCCTCACATGAAACTCCACATTAATTTTGGGTGTTTGGGTTGTTGGGCCAAGCACTTTCTTGTGTCATTTGGTGCATTTCCTTGTGTGAACAAAAAATCCTCACATGGCATGTTGTACTTCTTCATGCAAAATTCTATCAGTTGTATGTCCTCACATGAAAAATACAATGCATCTCTACTATTTTTTGGGTAATGCAATTTGGTGTTTTAAGTACCCTTTGGGTTTGCTTAATCTTCCATGCTTAAACAAAACTGAGATTTTTTGTTTTGTTGTCATTTTGGTTTTTCATTTCTTTGTTTGAGTGTGTCAGTTTGGTAGTGGCATTTATAGATTTTTTGGTTGTTGAGATTGTGGTTAAGTCTTCTATTGTGATCTTATTGATCCTCATATATCTTATTTCATGTGCATCCATACTTGTTTTTAAAAAAATTATTGGCTTATATTGAATCCTTGTTCCAAGGATCTCTAAGTGGGGCATTACATAATATGCTCACTAAAATATAAATGATTTGAAAATGACCCTTTTGGGCCCTTATATAGATTTTGACTTAATTTTAAACTATTTTATATTTTCACAAAAAAATTAGCCTAACATAATTACAATCCTTTGAATCCATTTTTGGGATCCAAATCAAAATTGAGATTCATCTTTCTTGTCAAAATTGCTATTTAAATTTCTTTGGTCAAACATAGTTGACAACTCTTCTGAGGCACATCTTTCCATCAAAAAGAGGAAAAATCATCAAAATCATTTAATTTCACCTATTATCACTTCTACAAATTTTTGGTCAACCCTTTGTCAAATTTTCTGAACTTGGTCAAATTGGGACAAAATTTCAGCATGAGGTGGTCAAACATGGTCCAACTACTCTTCAAATATTTTTGATTTGATTATCAAACATCTTAGACTTTATCTAATCTCTATTGATCAAATATATCTTTCTTTGCATCTCTTCAATATCATTTTGATTTTAATCTTGAGCGGGTAGGAACAATATATCAATGATCTTTTCAAATATAAAAATCAATCAAGGTACCAATGCTAGGGGCATCTTAGCTTCACCACTTTATATCAAGTTGAGATTTTTTAATATTATTCATGAGTTACTTCATCATTTCACATCAAATTTCATAGGAAAGGTACTCAATTTGATGAAGGGTGTGTTTGTTCTCATCACATTGCATCAATATAATATTGTATAATCAACCAAAATAGTCTTAATGTTCAGTTTCATCACTTCACATCAAACTATGCATTTGGGTTTCTCATTGATTCTAGTTCAATAAATTTTAGATTTGGTGCAATGCTATCAAAAATTTATAATCCATGTTCAATCAAGTTCAGAATCAATCTTCCTGACCTTTGTTGATTCAACTTTATATTTAACTCAAGCTCATTGTGCTTCATTCAATTAGGTTCATAGTTAATTCTATCAAAATAGTTCATCACTTTCAAACAATTATTTGACATCAACACATTCTTTGACTCAATATGTTGCTAGCATAATGACTCAAAGAGGGGCAAATGTAATTAGCCCTTTTTTTGGTAAACTACAAGCCCCCTTTCTACATAATTTAAATTAAATACTAGACTACCATTATGCATTAGATCAATTTTGCATAATTAAACATTAATAATCTTTGATCAAAACATGACATAATAATTTATTTAATTACATCCTAAAGTATTACCTCCTTATCCTATGTTTATATGATTAAAAGAACATCTCCCCTTTCAATTAAATAAAAAGTTCCCTTTATCCTAAATTCATATGAAAAAGGCATTTTCTAAAATTAAAATATAAGAAAATACTAGTTAAGCTACACTTCCCCATGTAAGAGGTATCTTTTGACTTTTCAAAAGGCTTTTTTTGGCTCGTTATCTCAACCACACATTATTTTTCCTCCTAATATTGATGACCCATTAATTTCCAAATATTTTAAAAGGAGGCTCTCTCCTCAGCATTTTACCCACACTTGATTTGTGCTAATAATATGTTGTTTCTTTTTCATTCAAATTCTTGAAAATCTTGCATTATCATTTAGCTTATCTAAATTTTATTTCATCGACCATATAGAATCTAGCTCAATTAGAATGGCATATTAATCTTTCATCTATGTTAGATTATCTTGCATTTTTCATTTTAGCTTACTACTATTTCTTTACCATGTATACATTCATGGAGATCTCTTTATGCTTGAAAATCAATTTATTAGCATTCTTTGAATCTTCTATTTCATAGTGCAACTTGCAAGGATCTTTCTTGCTCCATTTGAGAATCATTTTCATCATCATTGGAGTCTTGTATGCTATGACTAGGAAGCTATAAGATGTCATTTGGGGATTCAAATCTATTGGATTTCCCAAATATAAGGGTTTATAGAAGTGACCAACATTTTTGGTACACATCCCCCATCAACAATTTTTTTTTTTTTTTTTTAAACATTTTTTTAGAGGTTATAGATCTCTGAAAGAATAACATAGTACACATTCACATATCCATTTTTCCAATATTTGGAGATCTAAAATTAGTTTATGATTAGGAATATAAGGATAGGAAATACATTTTATCTCTGTCCCTACATATTGATCATGTCCTAGATTGAGACCATCCTTGCAGGTCGACTCTATCCTAGAGCCAAATATTTTATGGTTTTTTAGATCTCATGATTCTAGGTGTAGAACTTGAATTTTAGAAGTTTCTAACAATATATTTATAGGGTTTTATTCCTCAAGATTATTTTTGTTCCCTTCTCTATTTCAATACACATTTCCATTCCTTTAGATTTGTATTTATTTCACATATCTACCTGGACAAAACCCTCTCTTTATGGAGGTGAAGGGGAAGTAATTCCAAGTAATTCACCCTTTTTCATAGGTTACAAATTAACACTTTATCTTGTGTTATTCAGGCCTACATGGGGAGTTGAATCTTGGATTCCGCGCTTCATCTTTACATAGGGTAGTGGGTTCATTTTCCCCCTATATAACAAGAACATGTGACCAAGTTTTAAATTTGGATTTATGGAAGCTTCAGAACCATTTATAGGTATAGAAAAGAGCTCTACAATTTTTGTGCTTTTGGATATAGGTCAACTTCTTTCTCCACATATCTAGGTATACATCACTTAAATTTCATATAGTCTGAGAGCTCTATAATTTTCACAATTAATAGATATAGGTCTCTATATATCGAATCCAAAACAATCTTAGTTTTGGATAAAAAAATTTTACTTCCATTTGTAGATCTAAATTTTTGACTTCTTCTAACCCTTAAGTTGAATACATCTTAATTATCACTCCCTTTAAGAACTTTCTTTCATGCATTAGATATGATATTACATCTTTCAAGTATTTAGTTACTTATTCATTGAATAATGCCTCTTGTGCATTTTACATATCATACATTTTTTATTCCCACATGGAATACCCTAAATCCACTCCTTATCTGGATTTTGCATTTTTAGTGTTTCATCTTTTTGATTTGTTAAAATGGTATTAAATCTAAGGGTCTAATTTTAGTATTCCAATGTATATGAGAAGTGGAATTTTACCCTTTCCAACCATTCCCCATATTAGAAATAGAAAGCTACTCTATGTAAGATGGCATATGGTAGGAAGCACCTTTGTCAATAGTTGAGCATCATTACTAAGAAATTTTTATGACATAAATAAAAAATTAGAACTAACCTAATCTATTATTTTTTATGAAGGGTGCACCCCTTTATGAAATAAATTCACTACATAAATAGAAAAATAACAAGTTGCAAGAATAAACAAATTATCTTGTTATTATCTCCAAAAGTATGAGATTACAAATTTCAAAACTATAACATACAAAGCCACATGGGCATTTTCATTATAATATTTTGTAAGCTAGAGTCACCATATACATCACAAAAATTTTCCTAGACATCACTATGGGCCTTCTTTATATAGACAATTTTAACCACCAAAGAGGATTCTAGAAAATTTAACCCTAAGATTTGAGGTAAACCAAACCTAAATATTATACTCATTTCATAACATTAGAGTAAGCCCTAATAAATCTTGGATCTCAAAATATGTCTTAAAACAATTTCATGTGTGCCCATTTTTTGTGGCACAACTTCTAGAGACCATAACTCCTCATCAATTGCTGCAATTGGATATTATAACCCCATCTTGAAATTGCAAAAAAGTTCCCTATAGTGATTGAGTTGTGCAAGCTCTAGTCAACCAAGTTGTAACCCATTTTAGAGCGTCTAAAGGCTTCAAAACTAAGTTCAAATTTTTCATATCATGCTTCCAATACCAAAAGCTTTTAAGAACTTCACAATTAGACTTGATCTTGTAAGGAAAATTTACCATCAAGTTGATATATTTTAAAGAAACATCCAGGGATATAATTAGAACGTTATGAGCTTGAATGACCAACTTACTAGAAATATAAGCTTCCAAAAGTATAAAATTTAGCACTAAGATATCCCTTATAAATATGTGTGTGTGGTTGTATATACATACATACATATATACATACATACATACATATATACATACATACATAAATATGAATGTATGTATGTATATATACATATATATACATATACAGATGTAGATATTTATATATGTATATGTATGTATATATGTATATACATATACATATATACATACATATATGTATATATGTAAATGGGTGATGTGACATTTCTCTTACACCTAAGATGTTGTTACATTAGATACATGAGGTTATTTGAGAAGTGAGTGTGTCACATCTTAGGTGTTTAGCGAACAAATAAGATGTTCAAACTCTACCCTTCATATCCATGATGAATCTTCAATTGGTCTCCATTTCCATTTGACTATTTATATTCTTCATATATCTTATTTATGGTGCTTCTACCAGCATGACGATCCAAAATATATTCAATGTCTTTTGTAGTTAAAATAGTTTCTAGAATATTCTATTATAATAAAGTGACATCATCTTCAACACCTTCTTCATGATACTCTATCAGATCTAAAATTCTAAATACTGGTGAAATATTAAGGTCATTGGAAAATTCTACTTTATAAGAATTTCTCAAATTGTTCATCTTCAGTATCTTGCATGGCCCAAACTTTTTCATCTTCAACTTATTATATGTTCCCATTTAAGACATCTCCTTCCTCAAATGAGTTGTGACATCATCCCCAATAAAAAATTCCCAATTCCTTATTTTTTCATTTACTATAGCTTTTTATTGCATATTTATTTTAGCAATATGCTTCATCACTTCCTCATGTGAACTCATCAAGTATTTCATAAAGGATTTGGAAAAAAAATTTCTTATGTCCTTTGATCGAGCAACAAAATTATGCCCTAAATCAACCCTAACACAAGGTTCAAGAAAGGGGCCCAAAATAGGCCTAGGATAGGGATACACTATTGTTGGAATGTTCAAAATGGGAAGAGTACTTCCGAGAGGAGGGGTGAATCAGAAGTACCGCACTTTTAAACTTTTCTAATCCTTTAAAACAAATAACTAAAAAATAGATTGCATGCATGTAAATACATCAAATAACCATAAAGTGAACACTGACAGTATGCAATCTTTAATTGCTGGATTCAACCACTAGATCTGCTCTCTTTGATGTGACCCTTGCTTGATCTAATCTTTGGTCTTATCCCTTATGCTATTCTGGTCAACTGGATGTATAGTTGTTGCCCTATTCCTCTAAGTCTTGCTCACTTCATGTTGAATTTCTCTATAATCTTCCCATACATTTTTCTCATCCACATACCTAATGAAGTTTTTGACCTCCTTTTAAAGATTGTGAAGACTTAGGGTTAGGTATGGATCTACGATCCATATTGAATCTTTAAGTTCTCACTCATTCCTTGCATTTTTCTCATTGGTTCCATGCCTTCTCCATTTTCCTGATTGGCTACAAGCTAATCGCATAGGAAACATAAAAGGTTCATCCTTATCCTTTTTCTCCTTTGAAATCTCTCTATGTCGACTCAAAAAATAGTTTACATCTAAATTTTTGGGGCACAAACTCATATGTAGATTCTGTGTTACTCAGCACATACTAGACTACTGGTGCTTGGCACATATACTATCCTAGATTGCTTGGCACCTATTACACTCTATCTTGCTTGGCACATATATGATTCTAGATCACTCAGCATATGAAGCATTCTAACTTGCTTGGCATCAATTGTCACTCAGCACCTATATGTCACTTAGCACTTATATAATTCTCAGCTCCTGAAGTCACTCGGCACCTATTGAAAATCTGACTCAGTACACACTATGACTCAGTATACATAGTGTACTCAGCTTCAATGTAGAAAGTGGTTAAGTGTGTTGACACTCAAATGTCAAAATCTTCTAACACCAAAAACTATGTCCTTAGAACACGCACTAAATTTGGGAGATTTTGTGCAAATTTTAAGAAAAACTCTATTAAAGTACATAAAAGTGATTTTTTTATTGGAAGATGAAAAAGGACACCGTGGGGATAGGTCCTACCTCAAGCTTTGTTCCATAAAATAAGTATGTGAAGGACGACCCATTTGATCATATCCAAATTACATCTAGGAAGGGGAAAAAAAGAGGTGAGGAGAAATGTTAGAATGCAAATTAAGTGCTAGTTTATAATGAAATCACATTAAATGGGTGCTACACCATCATTAAAATTGTAGCACTACTACATTTGGACACTACTACTACTATTATTAGTTTCATGTTGAAAACCTTTCACCTTTGAAATATGAACTTTGATTTTGATTTGTGGCCTATGGACTATTATGAACCAAATTACACCTAAATATTCTTAGAGGCATCTAAAAGCATCTACACAAATTTATATGAGCTATTCAAACAATCTTTGAATCTTTGTCCTTTGATTGAAGCCAAGACCCTTCTAAATATTATAACCACTAAACTACCTAGGACACTAAACTTATTGACGTTATGAACCTCCTTGAACCAATGGAATCATTTTGAAATAGGTTCAATAAGGTTTTGATGAGGGCACAACCTAAGACAAAATGAACACAATAGGAAAAGGAAAATATTATTATTAGAAGTGATATGCTATTACATTTAGTACAATGAAAATAGACTCAATAACATCCCCTGTGGCCTTACAATGTTATCAGATTCTAGAGAAAACCCTTCTCATAGAACCTTCTCCCAAACTCCACAAAAAACTGCATTTATAATGCTAGAATAACCTTTAGTAACCCAAATTAGGTTTAGGGTTAGGAATACATTTTAGAATATGCCTTTTGGAATCAACCACCAAAATAGAAGGTTCTAGGAAACACGTCAGAAGTTCATGTAAAATTAGAAGAATCTAGAAATGGTAGTCCAACTTCTGGGAGGCATAACTTTTGACCCAGGACTCTGATTGACAAACTATTTACCTTTTTGGAAAGCTCTCCAAGTCCTCTATATGCATATGGACTAGATTTTCTCATACCCCATTTTTTGGTCCTATACAAGGCCATTTAGTTCCTCAAATTTGGCTTTGAAGCACTCATCATAATTATAGATAAATTACAAAATAACCTATATTTTTCCTTGGCACATATCCCAAGGTGCTCTAAAACTCTAACCTAGAAAACCAATAGTGAAACTATGAGAGTTAGAATCTCTATTTGACCCAAATGGGTATCCAGAAATAAAGACACATTAGATAGAAACTAACACCAAACATTTTTTGGGTGACATAGGATTGCCCTTACACCACTAGATGCTCTTGTATCAAGTTCAAAAACTAAGAGGGACTATAATATAAACCTAAAACAAGGGCTACATCCTATAGTGGGGTAGGAGGAAGATCGTTGTGTGAATAGTTGAAATGACAAGTTACAAAAAATTAGGGTGTCAGTTGCAAGTAGTTTCATTATTTTGATAAGGGAATTAGCCTTGAAATCAAGATGATCAAAATTGGCATGTCCATCCTTATGATAGATGTCTCTATCTTATAACAAAAAATTACCTCAAATGATAAGAGACAAGTGACAAATTATTAAATGTATGGAAAATTAGAAGAACATTCAACTATAATATTTTTGAAGGACAAAAATATAATAAAAATATAATTTGGTGGAAAAAGCCATGAGCTATGTGGCTTCGCATTGTGGCTATTCCACTGACTAGGAGTGGAAAATCTTCACGTTAAATATGAAGATCTAGAATTTTTTTTAAAAAAGATAACTATCGGAGATCTATATTTTTGTTTTAGTGATAACAAATATACAATCTACTTTTAAGAAAATAATAGTCTTAAATGTATATGATTAAAAAAATAAACAAGAGTACTAGTTGTATCTATGTAATTCTAGTATTATTGATTATGTTAAACAAAATGTTCAATAAAATAGGTATGAACTAGCACAAATGGATCATCCACTTGATCCTATTATGACTTAATGTGAATGCATCTGATCATTACCTAGACGATATTATGCACAAGATCTTTACTCAATCACCAAGAGATAGTATAATCTATAAGTACAAATTTTTTGCATACTTAGTTTGGTATGAATAATTTTGATTGAATGCAACGATAATTTCTTGTGTGAATTTAATACATGAATGATTAATTTAATTTAGCACAATTACTATGCAAGAGTATATGTATGTATGTAAAGCAGTTCACACAGTGAACTGATATACATACATATATGCACATATGCATACAATTATCATAATCAATTATCCTTGAATTTGACCAAAGCTATTATATATGAACAAGAGATACATGTTTAGAAGGGAAAAGAAAAAAAGAACATTTACATAGGTACCTCTTCTCCCCTTGAAGAAAATAGTAGAGCAAGGGCACAACATGGCAACAAAATGGAGAAAACATAAGGAACGACAAAAAAATCCTATATCTCCCCCAACATTCATCGCTCTCCACCCTCTTTCATACACAACTCTCAAAAATCAATCCAAAAAAATAGGGAATGATTAATGTCATGTATTATTTCTTTTTTATTCATAATTCACAGTCCACAAGATCTCTCTCTCTCTCTCTCTCTCTCTCTCTCTCTCTCTCTCTCTTTCTCTGTATATATACATATATACATACATACATATATATACATACATCTATATACATACATACATACATACATATATAAATACATATATATATATATATATATATATATATATATACATACACACACATACATACATATATATACATACATCTATATACATACATGCATGCATGCATACATACACACACACACACACACACACACACATATATATATATATATATATATATATATATATATATATATATATATATACGTACATACATGAAAATAACAATGCACTTTCTAAGATTTTATAATTGTTCAAATAAATTAATGTTTTTCAAGATAATGCACTTGAAGAATTGTTAGCTCAGAAGCAAGAACATGGTGTTGAAATAGTACAAAAAATGGTTGACTTAACAAGAGGCAAATATTTAGAAGTTTGATAATCAAAATTTAAGGCAAGAGAGAAAAGGAGGAGTGCCTTTAGAAAGAGACTACATGGCAGAAATAACAACTAAACAACATAGAGAATATTATGGGAGCCACTAGATAGAATCTAGGAATTTTTTGCGATAGGTACTATGACATTGGAAACACCAATTAAATTGGTCTAGTTGTTGATTTGATGGATTGATTACTTCATTACGATATGATCTAATGGTAATGTTAGTTATTATTTTTACATACATGAAAAAAATATTATTATTCATTATTATATATACATACATACATGAAAACAATAATGCACATTTTAAGAGTTTACAATTGTTAAATATAATTAATGTTTTACAAGAAAATGCACCTGAAGAACTATTAGCTCAGAAGCAAGAACATGGTCTTAAAACAATAAAGAATGTGCTTGACATGAGAGGTACACAAGTGAGGGTGTTGACCAAATTTGAAAATATTTCTATAAGAATTTGAATCAACCTAGCTAATTAGCAACTAGACCCATTTAACTGGGTTATGGCTAGTTTCTTTCTAAAAATATCAGCTATTATATGTTTTTTGCAAAATTTCTTGCGAACTCTGCCCTTTTTCCTAGTCTGCATTATTTTTGTGGAGGATCTTGAGGTAAGTCACTTAGCACAGGTTGAGTGAGTTTTATTATTTTATTATTTAGATTCTAGAATATGTATGTAGCTGGATGAATTTTTTTGTTGTGCTAAGATGTAATAAGAACCTTAAAAAAGATCTTTGAATATACATGTTTAGAAGGTAAGACAAACAGATGCCTATTTAGAAGGAAATAAAACCAACATTTGCATAGCTCACTTGAAGAAAATTGCAATGCTAGAGCATAGAAATGAAATTGCATAGTAAGGGCATGACATGAAAACAAAAACATAGAGTAAGGGCATGACACGTCAACAAAATCACAAAGCAATAGAATGGTCATGAAATCAAAGAGCAAGGGCATGAAAATGAAATGTAGAGATCATAAGGACATGATAACGAAATCATAGAGAAAGGGCATGAAAATGAAATATAGAGATACACAACAATGAAATCATAGAGCAAGCGCATGAAAATGAAATACTGAGATACATAGCAATGAAATGCACCAATGACAAGGGCATGACAACATCTAGAACTCTCCACCATCTTTTTCATGCAGGTCTCCACAATCAAAAGAAATAGGGAATGATTTATGTCATTTTTTCATTTTCTTATCATTATGTGGGTGTCACAATTACAATTTAGACGTGGGTATTATGACAACATCAAGGATAATTGCAAAAAAAACATGAAAATTACCATAAATTACACCATTGTCACAAATTGTGATTGTAATTTGAGCCCAAATGTTGTAGTGTAGTGCTTCCAATTTAAGATGATACACCTATACGCAAGGAAAATTGTGAATTATTATAGGTAAGGAGCTTTCCTTGGTCAAGATCCTATATAGGAATTAGCCTTGAAATGAAATAAGTAAAACATATAAAAACAAGATAAATGTAAGTATTTATCTTGCTTAAAAAACCCTCATGGGTGGACATTGATCAAATAAACCCACAAAGACTTATAAATTCTTGTTTGAGATATGTTATATATTCAATATTGTCTTCACAAAAGAAATGGATCTACACTTTCCAAATCCTAGATCTGAAATGTATGTATTCTTAATCACTTGAATGGAGATGGAAAGTAGAGTGATGTGGCTCTTCTTTCTTTCTTGTGAATTTCTCTACTTGACCATGAAAAAAGAGAGAAATTTTAATCAATGAGAGAATATTTACTTTAAATAGATATTGAATGGGAGAAGACTTGGAGATCTTAAATTTAGACCCTTGCCTTTGAATATACAATCCAAAAGAGTTGCATTGCACTTGAAATCACCAAGTTTTGGTTGCACATATATTATTTTTATAATAATGTATTTCTTATAATTATATGTGGATGTCAATGTTAGGAACTTGAATGTCCTTATATACTGATTTTGGGATTCAATTTTGGAAGGCCAAATTATCAAGAGTGGGAAAAGAAACACCCCTACAATGGCATGGAGCCCATTTAGAATCCACCTCTTTAGGTATAGATCAACTTTATTTTACCTATAAAAATTATAGGATGAATTGAGTTGACATATAGCTATTGGTCTTTTTTGCCTTCCCACCAAATTACCATATTTAAATTCAAATGTAGCAACATTCACCTATTTAAAAATTCAAATAAAATAGGGCACAAATACTTATACTAAAACCTTAGGTTATTCCCCATTTTCGAAGTGTTGGTACAATTTAATATCATTGTAGGCTCGTATCTTCCCCATTGTTAGATCTTTTTGTGATCCATAGCCATCTCTTTTTCACTTTGTAGAAGTGCTTGTTGCCATTTTTTGTCTCTCGCCAAAAATTCAAATTTGTATGCCCAGCCTGTCTAACGGCCACTTCCAGTTCAATATTATTTAATGCCCTGGAAATATCAAAAAATCAACGATCAAAACCTTAGGTTATTTCTTTATTTCCTAAGTGACTACGCTTTAACATTTCTGTGGACCCACAACTCTGTAGCTGTCAAATCTTCTCAGAATCTACGGCCCTTGCCATGTCGCTATGAGAAAATGTTCGATCTTTTGCTATAGCAACATAGCGAGTCTTTTTTGCATCGATCAGCGAGCCCAATTTGGTAGAGGTGGTTTGATTTGTTTCTCTGGTGTCGAGTTTGGGTAAAGCTACTAATGCTCGCTACCTCGCTATCAGAAAAACTATACATGTCACCATTAGCAAGATAGCAAGGCATCATGAAATTCATGGTAGGTGGGTCCATGCCCTTCTTGTGGGCCATAGGATGGAAAGCTAAGCTGGCATTTTTATTGGTGCCCACTTTCCCACATTTTGAGCTTCATGAGACCTTCTGACGGTGTGGGGAAGCACCCTGGTGACACGTGTCCAGATGAAATCACAAAGGTTAGTCACGCAGTGGTCCAGAGGCATTTGTTCCAAGAACCATCAAATCTTCTCTGATCCACGGCTGGCACATGCTCATAAGATGAAGATGTGAAGACCTTAAGAATTGCAGGCATGCCTCCTTGAGACACAAGAGGGATTCTGACTATCAGATCAATGCAAAATCAACAATCCTCACCAACTCACTATGGAAAGTTGCAAGTTGTTTACTCATAGTGACATAGCGAGTATGGGACCCACCAATGTTCAGAATACTTGATGCAGTTTGTTCACCCTTGGATTGACCCTAGATCAATGGCTTTCACTATCTCGCTATGGGAAGTAACTTGAAGGATATGTATAGCGAGATAGCGATTCACTACCGCGTGTCTTTGCAGGGCTAGGTTTGTTCCATAGGCCACAAGGTGGACCTCAAACAAGTGGTGCATCAGGAATGAGTGTACAGATTAATGACACATTAGCATTTGGTTGATTTCTCATTGGCTAGGGTGATGACAGTACAAAATGAGGGCCAATCCCTTTAGTGTGTCTTATTCATCATCAAATCAACATGGATCTATGGTCCTCACTAACTTGCTATGGGAAGATGCACGTTGTTTAGGTATAGCGAGTTAGTGACCTAGTGATGCATGGATTGTGGGTCCTATTTCCCTTGGTGGGCCACAAAAGCAAGAACTTACTGGATAAATTGGAAAATGGTCAGATTTCTATTGGTCAGCACATTGACAGAGTGGGTGTATCTTCAGGGCCATCAGATGGTGGAAGATCAATATTTCTTGCTATGTCATTATGAAAAAATGCTCAATCTTTAGCTATAGTGACATAGTGAGGATTTTCCATGTATCCTCAAAGCTCTGTGGGTCTAGTTGAGGTAGTAATAGTTAGATGTGGTCGGTAGTTATAGTGACTGTCGCGGTCAGTGTTTGCAAGGTGGCATGGTTAGTAATGAAAAACATGGTCACCTTGGGGAGACTTTGCAAGGTAGCAAAAAGATAAAAGACTATTGGTCCATGTGGCTCATCCTAGTGCCGAGATAGGTTAATTTGCTAACCTTGATAATTCACAAGACAAAAATGGGGGAAATCAAGGGTTTTTGCATGAATCTGATCTTCATGATTGATTTCAACCACTCGTGAGTTAATTTTGTGCTTGATAAATGGAGGAGAACACTCCACCACCGCTAGTTGATCCATCTACTTGGTCAGAGCATAGTTTTTGCACTGCCTCTATCTTCTTAAGGCCTTATTTTAGTTAAAAATTAGATTTCATGGTACCAAAAGGGTATACTTAGATCAAATTTCTTCAGATCCTCATGATTGTTCTCTATAGGACTTAATGGTAGGTGGTTGGGGATTAATTATAGTTGGAGGGAAAATCCTAGTTATGCCTCAACTATAAAGGCAATTTTTGTAAATTTTGAAAAGGTGGATCATTCTGTATTGTTCTCTATTATTGCTCTACAATTCTCAGTGTAAATTCCCCTGTACCTTTGAACTGTATGATTCTCTACTTTATCTCCTTTAGCCATTGGTATGAAAGTGTAAGAACTCTTTTGCTTCGCCATTGTTTTGTGGAAGTCTGTAATCCACATGACTATATCTCTTCTAGCCTGTGAATGATATATAAGTGAATCTTCTCTTTCCTTGTGTCATTCATTTTGGTTTTCTAATTTGCATGTGATTATTAGATTAAAGAAAGTCTGAATGTGTATATCCTTAGTTTCATTCTAGTTCAATAGTGCATATATGGGCAGAGATTGGTCTAAAAACTCTATTTTGGTGCATCACCTCTTTAGATTAGACTAGGTAGATTTTCTTTCATGCTTTCCTTCTCCCTTTTCTTCTCCAAGAGTAGTTAGGTGCATCTTGATAGTAAGAGGAAGCCAACCTTCTCTGGAGACTCAACCTCATAGTTCAAGTCCCATAGCTTGGAGGTTGTTTCCATGTTTCACTAGGTTTTCCTCATGCATAAGCTCTAAACAAGGGTGAAAACCTAAGTACCAATAGTTTTTGGCATGCCTAGTGGGACAAATAGCCAGATTCAAATCAATTTCCAGAACCTCCACCGGTCATACCAACAGTTTTTGGCACGCCTGATGGGACAAATCTTTCAAAAAATTTCAAGACTACTGGTGTCAAAAGGGAAGATTTCAAGATTAATACCAAGGAGATAGTACTAGATTTGGTGTTTAGGCCTTCAAGCGGCTCATTCTTCAAAGTACTTGGCGACTCTGAGCTTTAAAAAACATATCTAGTTCCAGACCAAGGTTGCAGTGATTCATGCCTAGAGCTAAAATAAGGACATCTTCTAGAGGTAAGTTTCAGTATCAAGAGCTTTCATTTTCAAACCCTAGAAGAATGAATACTAGAATATATTTATCACCAGTTAGGAGTGCAGTAGTAAAAAATACACCTACAAGATCTATCTCTACTCCTCCTACTATTAGATCTCAGCCTAGACTGCCATCAATACATATCAATAGATCACTTGTCTATATGGTGTTGCCTAGAGCTCATACTTTTTCCACCTTTAATGGTGGGAGCCCTCTCTTATTAGCCCAAAGACATGACATACCAATAGCTACACTCAAAAGTCTACTAGAGTTTACTGGTGAAACTTCTATCTTTCCCTCAGAACACATTCAAGAGGTTGCAAATGTTTGTAATATCCATGGTATTATAGAGGATGATGTTGCAGTTAGGCTCCTAGCCTCATCCTTGAAAGGAAAGGCACTACAATGGTATAGAGGTTTAGCTCATGGTTCTATAACAGATTGGGATGGATTAGGAGTAGGATTGTGCAAACATTTTGAGGATAAGAGTGATTATTTGTCACTTTTAGGGCAATTGACTACTATAAAAAGAGCTCCCCATGAATGTATGACTTATTTTAACTATAGATTTCAAAATACATGGGATAGAATACCTACTTCAGTGAAACCTACCCCTGGTAATGCCTTCTTGCATTACCTTAGAGCTTTTAATAGTGATATTACCACTACAATCCAAACTATGGGAGGAGATACCTTGCCTAATTCTTATGACATAGCAATAAGGGTAGAAAATATATTGATACAAGGAGGTAAGTTAGCTCCAAGGCCTCCTATGCCTTTTTTCCCTGATGTTCCAAATCATCAACCAACAATGGCTCCTCTTCCCACAACTTCTACATCACAGTCACTTGTCCCAATACCTCAAACTTCCACATCTTCAAATGGGATAGATGAAATGAAATAGATGATGCAATCTCTAATGAAAGACATGGATAAAAGATAAAATAACCTAGAGAAAAGTTTGCAAGATCAAGGGAAGAAGTTAGAAGATCAAGGAAAGAGGCTGGAGGGTAATTTGTCTATGATGCAGAAAGTGAGCAACAAGGTGGTGAATTTAGAAAGACAACAAGCTCAAGGTAGTAAGCCTCATCAATTACACTATCAAACTCCAAGAAGTGGTAGGCCTCCAAATCCTAATAATTGGAATGAGTCTTTTGATCAGAGTAGGCAGGGTGGCCATGCTTCAACCTCAAATGTAAATCAAAATAGGGCCATAGTCCCTAAAAACAATATGGCTCAAGATCAAGACTTTTGTCCCTCTTGTAACTACTCCTATGCCTATTGTATGTTTCAAAAGGCTAAATATTTTATGGCTTTGATAGTCCAAGAACTTGCACCAAAACAATCATCCAAGGAGGACCAATTTAAAGATGCCTCAGCTATGCAAAGACAGGGTGATTGCTCTTTTATTAATCATCAGATGGAGGAGCATTGTAATGTAAACTAGGATTCCATTGCTCATAACACTAGAAGAAAAAGAAGAGCTATGGAAAATGATATCCCTCCTCCCAATCAAGCCTCAACTTCAAATGTAGTATCTCATGAACATGCAGTCAATGATCAATCAAGTGACTTTCAGTAGCAAAGGCAAAACCATGGTAGAAAGGATGCAACTGATCCTCAGGTTATTTCATCTCAACCTCATACAATTACAGCTCCCAAAGTTTCTACCAAAGCACCTGCTATGCCATTCAGTGTGGTAGAGCAAACAAAGAAGACAAATGTGAATATCTCCATGTGGAATGTTTTTGTTACTATACCCATGCAAAATAGGTTGTTTCAGCAAGAATTGGAAAGAATGGAACCAAAGGATCAACCACTTAGCATGGAAAGTGCCATAAGCCTAGTACAACCATCAAGGGAGGTAGAAACAAGTAAAAAGGTTAGAACTCCATTCTATGTTTCTCTAATTATAGGGGGCAAGCTAGTCCATAATTGCATGATTGATTCAGGGGCTAGAAGTTTAGTGATGCCTAGGTGTGTTGTTGATGCTTTGGGAATGAAATATGAGCCCATTGTTAAGGATGTATTATAGTTGGATGGTAGTACTATCAAGACTATAGGGATCCTTAGGAATTTGGGTATGGCCTTACATGCATGCCCTGGTTGTACTGTAACCCAAGATATCTCTATTGCTGAGGTCAAGCCATCTTTTGCCATCTGTCTGTCAAGGGACTTCACTGCCCAAATAGGTAGTTTTATATCTTTTTATTGGTCATATATGTCCTTCAAGACAAGATACAGAGCCAATGCTTCAATTAGAGTAGAGCCTCAAGCCCTCCATCATACTAAACCCTACACCCCTAATCTCATTAGCATGAATTTCCCTATTCTAGAGATAGATGAGAATGACATAGTGAATGAGCCCACCACTTCCCTAGTAGAGATACCTGATTTCTTCTTAGATGAGTGGGCTGATGCATATCAATTTGATTCTACATCAAAAATCCTTGAAACAGGTCTTAGTACATATTTTATATTGGAAAAACATGCTCTAGTTCCCAATCTTGTGGGTACTAAAGAAGATGTGAGTGGGATATGGAGTGTGTACTTTGATGGATCAAGGAATAAAAATGGGTTAGGAGCTGGTGTGATGTTGTTTCTCCTACATAAGTAAGATATTACTTCTCCTTTAGGCTCCAATTCAATTGCACTAACAATATAGCCAAGCATGAATCCTTGATTCAAGGTCTCCTACTTGCTCAAAAAAGAGGAATCCATGCCTTAAGGGTGTATGGAGATAGTGAGTTGGTGGTTAATCAAGTGAGAAATCAGAATATCACCAAAAATGGTTTGCTCAAGTCTTATAAACATAGAGTATGGGATTTGCTTGAAGCTTTTAATGCACTTAATATTCAAAGCATCCCTAGAAAGGAAAACAGACATGCTGATAGACTTGTAGCAATAGGTGCATCTTATGATGTGCTAGGGAATCTTGAGGAGGAGAAGAAGCAACAAATCAAAGTGGTACTAAGGCTTGCCATCCCTAATAACAACATCCATTGGCAAGTGTTTGAGTCTGATGAACAAATTGTGAACTTCTTGCAGAATGAGGAAAAATTTTCAGTGAGGAATCAGTCAAGACTACAGGATCAGTATGGTGATCAAATCATTCATTTCAGTTCTAACAAATTGCCTAAGGGCCTCATTACCTTAAAAAGTGTTTTCAATCCCGATGACCAAGCAAGAGGCAGGGCCATGAACCTAGTTTCTGATGAAGGTGACTACACTCCGGTCATGGTTGCTGATGGGAAATCCTTAAACATGGGGAAGGTATGTTCTGAAATTGAACAAGAAAATTGTGTTCATCTATGTCAAGAATTTAATGATGTATTTGCTTGGACATATGATGACTTAAAGGGGCTTTGACCCAAGCTTGTTTCAGCATACCATAGATTTAATTGATGATGTAAAACTAGTAAGACAAAAATAGAGGCCAGTGAATCCCAAAATTGAACCCTCAAATGAGAAAATAGCTATCCAAATTGATTGAGGCCCACATAATTTTCCCCATCAAGCACTCATCATGGGTAGCGAACCTTGTCCCTATTAGGAAGAAGAATAGAGAAATTAGATTGTGTGTGGACTTTAGGGACCTTAACCAAGCTTCCCTTAAAGACCACCATCCTCTTCTTTCCATTGAGAAGATCTTGTCCAAGGTCAGTGTTTCAAAGATATTTTCATTCCTTGATGGATTTTCTAGCTACAATCAAGTGCTAGTTAAAGAGTCTGATAGGTACAAGACTGCATTTACCACTAAATGGGGTACCTATGCTTATTGTAAGATGCCAGTTGGGCTAACCAATGCAGGTGCTACATTTTAGAAGGCAATGGAGATGGCCTTCAAGAATTTGATTGACAGGTTTGTATTAGCCTACCTTGATGATATCACTGTGTATTCTAAGGATGTAGAAGATCATTTTGATCATCTAAGATAGGTATTCCTAAGATGCAGAGAGTTTGGGGTTTCTCTTAACCCAAGCAAGTGTTTCTTTGCTACTAACCAAGGGAAATTATAAGGACATATTGCATCTAAAGATGGCTTAACCATTGATCTAGAGAGAACAAAAGCAATACTTGCCCTTCCTCTTCCTAAACACAAGAAAGGGTTGCAAAGTTTCCTTGGTAGGATAAATTTTGTAAGAAGGTTTATCCCTAATATTTCTACCATGGTGAAACCTCTTACAGCTCTGCTCAAGAAAGGTATGGTCTTTGCATGGACCAAGGAAGGGAAGGAAAGTTTTGAAGAGATTAAGACAACCATAGCCTTAGCCCCTACTCTCATTAATCCAAATTTTGAGAAGGATTTAATTCTTTATACCTTAGGTGGTGAGTCAAGTATCTCTGCTATCTTGACTCAAACAAATGACAAGAATGAAGAGTAGCACATAGCCTTCTTTAGTGAAGGGCTCAAGGAGTATGAAGATAGGTATAGTTATGTAGAGAAGCAAGCCCTTGTAGTCATCGAATCTTTAAATAAATTCAGACACCTCCTGTCCCATAACAAGATTCATTTGTTAGTACCCCATGCTAGAGTGAAGGATTTCCTTTTGAGAAAAGATGTTAGTGAGAAAAAAGCTGGTTGGATTACAAAGGTAATGGAATATGATGTTGACATTTAGATTACCAAGTTGGTAAGGGGGAAAGGATTGTGTAAATAGATGTTATCATCTCAAGAACCTGATGAGGAAGCTGCTACAATATTGATAAATAAACAAGAGGTAAGGAATGGCGACCCAAGAAGTTGGATGGATAATATGAAGAGTTTCTTATTAGGCAATGGATACCCTCAATGATTGGATAGAACTAAAAGGAGACAATATAGATTACAGTCAATTTCTTATGTCATAGTTGAGGGTGTTCTCTTCAAAAAAGATTTTAATGGAGCCTTATTGAGATGTATTGATATAGAACAGGCTGAAAGAATGATCAAAGAACTTCATGATGGTCCTGATGGTAGTCATTTCTTGGTAAGGACAACTGCAATGAAAATCATGAGGGCTAGTTATTACTAGCCATCTTTATTTCATGACTATCATAGGTATGTAAGGAAGTGTGAAAAATGTGCCCTTTTCTCTAAAAAACAAAGGCTTGCAGCTCTTCCCCTTCATCCTATCTAGGTGGATCAACCTTTTTCTCAATGGGGATTGGATTTCATATGTCCTATCAATCCTCCTTCTAGTTCTAGTCACAATTGGATTTTAGCTGCTACAGATTACTTCACCAAATGGATAGAGGTAGTTGCAGTGAAGGATGCCACTGAATCTTTAGTTGTTAAGTTCCTTGATGTAATTGTGACCAAGTTTGTTGCCCCTTCAACCATTATTTTAGATAATGCAAAGTCTTTTGTTGGAGCTTAGATTTGTGCATGGACAGTGGACCATAATATCTATTTGAGCACATCCTCAAATTATTATCCTCAGGGTAATGGTTTGGCTGAGTCCTCCAACAAGAACCTGATCAGAATCATGAAAAGGACAATAGAGGATAATCAGAGGTGTTGGCATTAAAAATTGAGGATAGCTCTATGGGCTGATAGAATAATGCCTAAAAGGTCAATAGGGAATTTACCATTTGTGTTAGTTTATGGTAGAGAAGCAAGGCTTCCAATTTTATTGGAATTTCCATCCCTAAAGCTAGCTCATCAGTTGGAACTAATTGAAGATTATGCCATGATAGTGAGAATGGAAAAATTGATGGAGCTAGAAGAGAAAAGAAATCAAGCCATGCAGACCCTAGAGACACACCAACAGCAAGTAAAAAAGAGTTTTGATAGGAAGGGTAGGGTCAGAATCTTTAGGGAGGGAGATTTGGTTCTAAAATGGGATGCAGATAGGGAAAAACTAGGAAGACACTCAAAGTTTGATGCATTGTGGAGTGGTCCCTATCTGATCGACAGTTGCAAGCAGGCCAATGCTTTCTAGTTAAGTAGGCCTGGTGGTGAGATTTTGTTGATCCCAGTCAATGGGATCTATCTCAAGCCATGTTTTTGAGGGTTTGAGATTCCATGTATTTAGTTAACATAGTTTCAATCCAGTTTGTTCTTTCTTTTCCAAGAAGTGCATGAGCACAGCTGTCTCACTGTGAGATAGCAGGTTTTCAAAATTTTCAAGGTTGTAGAAGGTTTTTGTTCTTTGGTTCCAGTTGCAGAGATAGGGTTTTTCAATGTTTTTCTATCTCAGAGGTAGGGTTAGGGTTTCATAGTGCTCAAAATCTACATATCTTCTCGACTCTATAACCCAATGGATGCTTCAAGCCACTGGTCTTATGCATAGCTAGCTTGCGTCCCCTATGAGTCGCCAAAAATGTTGCCATTTTTTGTCTACCGCCAAAAATTCAAATTTGTATGCCTAGCCTATCCAACGGCCACTTCTAGTTCAATATTATTGAATGCCCTGGAAATATCAAAAACTTAATTATCAAAACCTTAGGTTATTTCTTTATTTCCTAAGTGACTGCATTTTAACATTTCTATGGACCCACAACTCTCTTTCCGTCAGATCTTCTCAGGATCTACGGCCCTTGCCATGTCGCTATGAGAAAATGCTCAATCTTTAGCTATAGTGACATAGTGAGTGTTTGCCACATGGATCGGCATGCCCAATTTGGTAGAGGTGGTTCAATTTTTTCTCTGGTTCCAAGTTTTGGTAAAGCCACCAGTGCTCGCTAACTCGCTATTAGAAAAACTATACATCTCACCATTAGCGAGATAGCAAGGCATCATGAAATTCATGGCAAGTGGGTCCATGCCCTTCTTGTGGGCCATAGGATGGTAGGCTAAGCTGGCATTTTGATTAGTGCCCACTTTCCTACAATTTGAGCTTTTTCAGACCTTCTAATGGTGTGGGGAAGTGCCCTGGCGACACGTGTCCAGATTAAATCACAGAGGTTAGTCACGCAAGGGTCTAGAGGTGTTTGTTCCAAGCACCTTTAGATCTTCTCTGATCCATGGCTAGTGCATGCCCGTAAGATGAAGATGTGAAGACCTTAAGCATTGCAAGCATGCCTCCTTGGGACACAGGAGGGATTTTGACCATCGGATCAATGCAAAATCAACAGTGCTTGCTAACTTGCTATAAAAAGTTGCAAGTTGTTTACTCATAGCGACATAGCGAGTATGGGACCCACCAATCTTCAAAATACTTGATGCAATTTATTCACTCTTGGATTGACCCCAGATCAATGGCTTTCACTATCTCGCTATGGGAAGTTGCTTGAAGGATATGTATAGCGAGATAGTGATTCGTTGTCGTGTGTCTTTATGAGGCTAGGTTTGTTCCATAGGCCACAAGGTGGACCCTGAACCAGTGATGTGTTAGGAATGAGTGTATAGATTAATGACACATTGGCAGTTGGTTGATTTCTCATTGGCTAGGGTGATGACAGTGCAAAATGTGGGCCATTCCCTTTAGTGCATCTTACTCATCATCAGATTAGCATGGATCTATGGTCCTCACTAACTCTCTATGGGAAGATGCACATTGTTTAGGTATAGCGAGTTAGCAACCTTGCAACGCATGGATATTGGGTCCTATTTCCCTTAGTGGGCTGCAAAAGTAAGAACCTACTGGATGAATTGGAAAAAGGCCAGGTTTCTATTGGTCAGCACACTAATAGAGTGGGTGTATCTTCAGGGCCGTTGGATGGTGGAAGATCGATGTTTCTCGCTATGTCGTTATGAAAAAATGCTCGATCTTTAGCTATAGAAACATAGCAAGGATTTTCCATGTATCCTCAAAGTTTTATGGGTCCAGTTGAGGTAGTAACAATTAGATGCGGCCTACAATTATTGTGACTATAGTGATCAAGGTTTGCAAGGTGGCGCAGTTAGTAATGAAAAACTTGGTCAACTCGGGGAGACTTTGCAGGGTGGCAAAAAGATAAAAGATTGTTGGTCCACGTGGCTCATCCCAGTGCCAAGATAGGTTGATTTGCTAACCTTTCTAATTCATGAGACAAAAATAGGGGAAATCAAGGGTTTTTGCATGAATCTGGTCTTCATGATTGATTTCAACCACTCTTGAGTGAATGTTGTGCTTGATAAATGGAGGAGAACACTCCACCACCCCCAATTGATCCATCTACTTGATCAAAGCATAGTTATGGCACCGCCTCTATCTTCTCAAGGCCCTATTTTAGCTAAAAATTAGATTTTGTGGTACCGAAAGGGTACACTTAGATCAGATTTCTTCAGATCCCCATGATTGTTCTCTATAGGACTTAATGGTAGGTGGTTGGGGAGTAATTATAGTTGGACGGAAAATCCTAGTTATGCCTGAACTATAAAGGCAATTTTTGAAAATTTTGAAAAGGTGGATCATTCTCTATTGTTCTCTATTATTTCTCTGCAATTCTCAGTGTAAATTCCCCTGTGCCTCTTAACTATATCATTCTCTACTTTATCTCTTTTAGCCATTGGTATGAAAGTGTAAGAACTTTTTACCTTCACCATTGTTTTTTGGAAGTCTGTAATCTGCATGACTGTATCTCTTCTAGCCTGTGAATGATATATAAGTGAATCTTCTCTTTCCTTGTGTCATTCATTCTAGTTTTTTGATCTGCATGTGATTATTAGATTAGAGCAAGTCTGAACGTGTATATCCTTAGTTTCATTCTAGTTCAATAGTGCATATATGGGTAGAGATTGGTCTGAACACTTTATTTTGCAAGTGATGGCAAGAAGGGTTATAATCCTACGATATATGGTTGTTGTAATATCATAGATCTTGATGCAGAGGTCTTCCAAAGGCATGAAGATAAAGGATCTATCACAATATCACAATGATCGTAAGATCATAAGGAGACTTCAAAGGAGGTCTAATAATAAGATAGGTTAACAATCGTAGGATCGTAGAGCCTTGGTTGACCATGATAAATTTTTCAGTTGTCTAAGCTGGAAAAGAAAAAAGGGGCTTCAACCAATAGAATATAAGGAAGGATACAAGATGAGCATTGAATATGATTGACTGTGTAATACATCTACCTTGGCATGCTGATAATGAAGAAGAAACAACATTTTAATGGTGGATTAGATTTTTGATTGTCTGCGAATTTCTTTTAGCATCCATGTGCCTAGTAAATGTAAAAGGAGCATGCATTCATCACATGGTTATCCATCTACCTAACTATGCATTGATTGGCATCATTTCTATCACATGACGGTTTACTCTAGTCAGGGTTTTTTATTATTTTCATGCCTTTACAAGAATACTAGATAAAATCTATTGTTTAGACTGTCTTGATTGTTATCTGAGCACTTAATGATAGCATTTGTAGAGTAACTTTAGTGAGAAATATCTCAATTATTCTTGAAATACAAAAGCAAGGTTGTATTTCTTTTTTAGGGTCAAATCTTCTCTATTTCTTTGGCATGCTACTATAAATCCTCTTTTCCTTTGAACTACATGGTATTCTACCTTATCTCCTTTAGCCATTGATGTATTGTGTAAGACCTATTTGCCTCTTATTAGTGTATTGTAAATATCTACAATTTTGCATGATTTTATCTCTTTGAACTATGAATGATATATAAGTGAATCTCATCTTCCTTATGTCATTTATTTGGGTTTTTTTTATCTATATGTGATTATTAGATTAAAAAAAGTTTAGATGTGTATATCTTTTAGTGTCATGATGGTTCAAAAGTGCATGTATGGGTGGAAATTGGTTTGAACACTCTATTTTGGTGCATCAAACCTTAGGATAGATTAGGTAGATTTGATTTCATACTTCCCTTCTCCCTTTTCCTCTCCATGTGTAGTTAGGTGCACCCTAATAATAAAGGAAGTTAGCCTTCTCCAGAGACTCAACCTCACAATTCAAGTCCCATAGCTTGGAGGTTGTTTCCATGTTTCAAAAGGTTGTCCTTAGGTAAAAGCTTTTTTACAAGGGTGCAAACTTTTGTGACAACAATACCCAAGAAGGAAATATTTGAAAAATGTTTCAAGATTTATAAAGCTTAAAAAGATTCCAAGAAGAAACTGGGAGATAAGTAGTAAATTAAGCATAAATGCATCTAAATTTTTTGAATTTGCTACATTGGGGCAATATAATTCATATAGCTTCTAAAAATGGGTACTAAAATTTTAGAGCTATACATATATCTTTCACTTTAGTGAGAGTATGAGGAAAACTCATGCTTACAATAAAGTAGATCAAATGCAAAGGATGATATCATCAAGGTTAAGGAGACAAGGAAACACCAAGCCCCTAAGTGACTTAAGTCCTCGCCAAATTCAAAACTAAGGTAAGCGATAAATTTCTCAAAAGAGAGAGAATATTGTGATCACCTTACCTCAGTAAGATTGTGTCTTACTATGAAACACATATAAGGGACTATAAAAGATGGTATTGAAACTAATAGTAGGTCTGTGTTCAATTCTAGTTAATCCATCAAGGATATATCTTGAAAGAAAGTGTATCCAATAATTTATCTAGAAAGTAACACCTTATCTTAAGAGAATATAATATCTTTGAGGGGTCAACTAGGACTGGAAGGATTATTTCTTAAGGAAAGTGTATTCATGAGGGTGATCTATGCTAAGGGAAGGTAGGATTCCTTAGGGGTCAAAAAAAATGTAGGATATATGTTTAAGAAAAGTGCATCCATTAAGGGATCAAAATGCAAAGAAACATTAAAAATAGTTGATGTATACAAAATGTTAATTAAGTGTATCCCCCCATGTCAAAGCTATTTCCATTTCCTTAACAAGAGAAATTGATTTAATAGAGTGTAAATTCATCCATGAGAGATTTTTTCTACATTGATAAGCCTCAATGAAAGGAAAACCAAAGGAAAATGAGCACATAAAAAAAAAGAGGTCAAAAGGGATCTACCAACTTAGGGTTCAATATGATCATATGATAATATTTAATATATTATTTGAATATGAAATTTTGTGATTCCTCAAAGGATGTAGTGTTGGTAGTGGAATAGCATCCCTTGCAAGATTTGTGTCATGGCTTAACTACCTCTTGTAGTTTAATAATATAATTGGTTATATCGAGCATTGATAGGTCAATCTTTGGTGCAACAATAACCCTAGCCTTTCTAACAATTGGTATCAGAGCTTGGTCACAAGTTTAAATCTCACAGATCATGATGAGTGATGTATGAAGGGGATTTTTTGGTAGTAGGCCAACATCTCTCACAAGATTTATGACATGGCTTGGCTGCCTTCTATGGTTCTACAAGAAAATTTGTTGTATAGGGCATTGACAAGTCAATATTTTGGTACAACAACAACCCTAGCCTTTCTAACAAGTAAAGCTATGACATAGTGGAATAAATAACACATAATAATTATGGAGAAGAATATTTTTGGGCTGCTATTAGGTAGACCAAAAAGAATAGGTTTCTACCCTCTTGCATCATTCCAAGTGAACAACACAAAGGAACATTTATGAATAATGACACATGCATAGCATAGCATTGAATGACATATAGAAGAATAAAAATATAAAAACAAGAATGTTTATGACATGGAAATTCCTTTATCACCTTGTGGTGATGGAGAAACGTGGAATATTTGGATAAGTATAAGAAAAAATATAACACACAAGGCATCATGGAGGAGGTACATTATGATAGGAAAATAAAAAAATTGACTATACAAGAGGATCTAGTCAAGAGTATAATCTCTTTCTCTCAATCTTACTCTATAGTGTTTAGGGATGGTATGAAACCTACAAAAGGAGAGACATCAAGAACAATAGATGGAACAATAGCTAGTTTAAAAAAAGGACCCAGTATTGAGATTAGGTCATTGAGTGTATTACTAGGATTGATAAAAAACTATTATTAAAGCATAAATAGTAAATAATTATCAATATTAATAGTGTCATACATTTAATCATAATTGCTAGTATGAATATCATTATGAGCATCATGAACATCATCATTTGAAGTATCTTCATAAATATTACTTGTAATAGAATGCATGATATGAATAGAATCATCATGGTTTTTTATTTTAACTTTGTCTAAATTCACTTCCTCCATAGCCTCAAGTATGGATCAATCAAAGGGAACTGAACTCTAAGGAAATATTTGAGCTCAAGAAAATTTTTGAAAAATTGAATGATGGGATTTAGTATGATTCTTATGATGGTAATCAATAGCATGATGGTGATGTTTTTCTTGCTAAATATTTGGGTTTGGATAGGTTTTATCAATATTGAGTTCTTTTCTTGTTTAGGAGGAAGAACATAAGGAGCACCACTAAGTTGAGTGATGACATAAAGAGGATGTGTATAAACAATAGAGGGTGAAATAGATGAATATAAAGGAGGGGTAGGTGGTCTAAGAAGTATTTCACAACTTGTATCATCCTTAGGTTTTCTAATATCACAAATATTTTGAATCTTGAAGGCCTAGTGTGATTTTTAAAAAATGATAATCAAGATGGATTTTAGTTGGTTGAGGCATGTAAGGCCAATAGAAAAAATAGTCAATGGAGTCTTGAGGATTAGAGGGATAATAAATAATATAATTAACAATCATTATCTATTTATTATAAGGGAATTTGATAAAATTTATGAATAGGATAATTCATAGTGTACATGGAGTTGATCCAAAGAAGATCGTGTGTTAGCACTATTTTAAATAGGCTATAGATTTGTTTTGTCTATATCACTATAAATAGTCATTCTTTTATCTTATGAAGGTTTTGTATTGGTTTTAATATTGATATATTTTTACCTAATTGTCAAATCCTAGTTCTATTTGTATCTTGTACTAATCTTCATTTTTATTTTCATATCCTAACCCATGTTCTATTCTTTTTCTTAAATGATTTGCAATTTTGCAAAAGGCATAAGGTTTTACCTTTTTCAAAGTTGTAAAGTGGTGATGTGGTATGCGTCATTGCATCTCTAGCCTATTTTAAAATCCTAAGATTGTGGTTACAATCTAGTGATGTGAAGGATCACACAACTTTATAATATGAATTTTGCTCTTAAATAACTTAAGACATGAAGTGATAATTGGCAGTCAAGCACAACATCTCTATTTTTGTTGATAGTTAGCTATTCAAGTTGTGAGGGTGTGACTCACAAAGTTTTAACTACAAGTGCTAAATCACCACAATATTAATAATAATAATTGTCAAACTAGTAAAGTTGTGATGTATATAATTATGAGGACACCATGACTTCTCTACAGTTGGCACAAAAGACATAGAATAGTTGTGAGGTGGTGATGTCATCTAGCAATAGTTAAGTGTGACATCTCATCTGCTAGTTCCCTAATGCATTATTAAGTTGTGATATTGTGATGGCTTCATAAATTGTAGAAAGTGATACATCTCGATAGTTTTCTTAATGATTACAATCAAGGTTCTGATGTTGCAATCCACTATGCTATTTTAAAATCATGACTTCTCTACGGTCAAGCCTAACAATTTTAAGATAGCTGCAAAGTGGATTGGGGTAAATAAATGTCAAGGAAAAAATCTCTACTAATTTCTCAATAAATTATGATTAATTTTCATTGTTGTGATGGTTACAATTAGTTTGAGCATTATATGTCTACATTTTCTTCAAGCTAAATGTGTTAAGTCATGAGGTGGTGACAAGATAGTTATGTTCAATTTCGCTTGGATAGTGATGAACATATATGGTGTAGGGAACCTCCCTAAAATTGAGTTTTTGGTCTGATTAGGGTTTGGTTAGGTGTGAGAGTGTGTTTAATAAATTCCAAATGTCCTTGGAAGACAACTACTCCAATTGTGAGAGCTAAAATGCTCACTAGGTCTTAATTGTTCAAAAGTGGCCATTGAGCCAAAGTTGCTCAATATGGAAAATATGGGAAGGGATGAGTAAATAGGGTCTTTGATTAGCCAAATAGGTCCTAGGTATTATATCTAAGGTTTTATGTGGATCCATTTGGCCACAAATTCTTGTGAGCAAAAAGTTGCTCCAAAATTGCAAAATTGCAAAAAGTTGCTTGAGCAACTTTTGCAATTTTTGCAAGAAAGTGCATTTATCAATTTTGGAGGTTGTAACTACCCATGCTCAAGTATATGAGAAGGGTAGATCATATTTCAAGGGTTATAATAATTACCATCAATTTTTTCACATGTGATTGTATTGTACAAAAATCTCTACAGGGTTTCTTTGTGTTTTCATTGCAATAGTAGATCCAATTCATGTTTTTGGTAGATCATTTTTTACTACTTCTTTTCCATGTTCATTTTGGTTTTGGAGTTCTAGGGTTTGAAAGTTACAAGTTTTTCTTGCTGATTGGTCTTTGAATTAGTTCACAATGTTTTTTGCACAAAAATGCCTCTAACCTAATTACCCACAGTGAAAAATACATGAAACTAGGTGGGGTGATAGGATATAAATGTACATAATGTTACCTTTTTTCTACATTTTTTTGATGGGGTTCCAAGTTAAATATTAAAGCCTTAGGCTAACTACTAGGAGCAAGTGAGCTAGAATAGTTTTACAAATGTCAATGTAAGGCACACCTTTGATCATCCATTAGAAAAAAAATGTCATTCCTAGAAGCCTTAGGATGTAAAGTTGAGCATGCAAGAGGAATGGAGGCTTTTTGTGAATTTTGAGGAGTTGGGGAAATTTTTATTTGTTGACTAGACTAGATGCCTAATGTTAAGGCTGAAAACTAGGGCTTGGTACTAAATAGGGTTGTGGGTGTCTTAGAGCCTTGAAAGTTTAGATTCTTGGTGTGCTAGGAGATAGCTACCAGATTCCTAAGGTTTTTTTGTAGATTTTTTGGGGAAAATTGAAGAATGGAAGAAAAATAGGGTCACTAGACCTAATAGACAATAGGCCTAATTGGTCTATGTGAAGAGTTTGGAACTTCTTGGTGTTTTATTGTGACCAGAAGTGGCAAGTGAGTTCATGAAGGCTACAAGGAGCATCTACATGGTTAGTAGACTCCAAGGTAGGGGAAGGTTAAGATCCTAAGCAAGGATTAAGGTCTTAGGAGGAGGAGGACTAGTTGGACTAGTGACTTGGAATGAAGTTTGAGTCCATATCAAATCAACTATACCTTGGAGGAAAGCTGGTGAAGAAGCCTTCAAGACTTAAATTAGTGCAAAGGACAAGGAGAAAGAATCCTTGGAAGATTCAAGATTATTTCTTAAGTAAAGGTTGTTGGATAGCAACCTAATCCTTCTACTTCAAAGTGGTATCAAAGTCAACTTTCAGGTTGGTACATGTTTGAAAAAGAAGGAAATCAAGGAAGTCAAGAAGTTGATAGTATACCACCCAAGGTAATGAGAAAGGGCATCATAGTGGTCTTGTTCAAGGACCTATTGGCCAAGGCCAACTAGGTAGAGACCAAGAGAAAGAAAAAGATCACAAAATGGGGAGATGAAAGTGATGAGGAAGATGAAGGCCCTATAGTGGAGACAATAGATAGTAAGGAGGAGGTGGATCAAGGAAAGAAGGTATTTTTGGAAGCCTTTAAGTCTCTTAACAAGGATAGTATGGATCACATACCTTACTACAATAGTATCTTGAATGGGGATGAATTGCTAGATTGGTTAGAATCCAGTGATTACCAATTTGACTACAAAGAGGTACAAGAGGAGAAAAGAGTCAGTTATGCCAAAGCTAGACTCAAAGGATCAACATTAGTTTGGTGGAACATGATGCAAGATAGTAGGGTAGAAATAGGAAAGAAGAAGATAGTGTGATGGGAGAGAATGAAGATAAGAATTAAAGCTCAATTATTGTCCACTTACTATGAGATCCAAATGTATTGAAAGTTGTAGAATCTAAGGTAGAGAGACATGATAGTAAGTGCTTGCACCAAAAAGTTTAATAGTTTGAGCCTTAGGGCTAGAAGACAAGAGGAAGAGGTGGAAAAGATAGAAAGAAACCTTAATGGCTTAAGGCAGCGGATTCAAGATGATATCACCATGATAGCTCTAGATAGTATGCATCAATGCTTCCAAATGGCCTTGGGAGTAGAGGAAAAGGCTAAAAGGAGGAATAGGTCATATCAAATAGGAAGAGGCAATAATAGAGGGTTCAATGGAAAAGATAACTTTGGAAGAGGAAAAAGTCCTATAGGGTTGATGAAACACAATTGGTTGACAATAGTGGGAAAAACCAGTACAGGGGGTCATCTCAAAGTGGGGAATTTAGAGGAAGGGGACCACCAAGAGGAATATTTCAATCACAAGGTAGGGGTAACATTTTTTTTACTATAAAATGTTACAACTATAATCAAGTGGGCATATAATAGGAAGATATCTAGAGAACTCCATCTTCATCCATTGGAGAAAGGGGGAATCAGTTAGTGCAAGAGGATGACACTCAAAGTGCCACATCACCTATCTCTAAGGTACGGCTAGTAGTAGATGGTGAAAATATAATTCTAAGGAGGACCTTTTTGAAGGTACCTAGTGTGATTGAACCACCAAAAAGGGAAAAAAAATAATTTAGAAGCCACATGGAAATATTTGCAAGGTAATAGTGGATTCAGGTTCCATTGAAAACAAAATGTCTACTGAAATGGTGGACAAGTTCAATCTTAAGAGAGTATCCCATGCCACACCATACAAGGTGTTACGGTTGAGCAAAGGTCAACAAGTCATGGTGGATGAGCAAGCCTTAGTGGAGTTTGAGATTGGGGAATATAAGGACAAGGTCCTATGTGACATAATACCTATGGATGCATGTTATCTCTTATTGGGGCATCCATGGCAATATGATGTAAAGGCCATTCATGATAGTGAGAGGAATAGTTATTTTATAACCAAACAAGGTAGGAAGTATCAAATGGATCCTTTGGTGGAACCTAGTGAAGAGAAGCAAATTAGAAATTATGTTATGTTATTGAGTGGAAAAGAGTTCTTAAAGTTCATGAAGAAGGAGAAAGGGGTATGTTGTGTAGTAATTCTAAAACCAAAGGAATAGAGTAAGGTAAAGGTTAGTATACCTCAAGAAGTGCAACATTTGTTGGAGAGATACCATGAGATAGTGGATAATGGGATGCCTAGTGCACTACCACCTATGAGGAAAGTGAGTCATCAAATAGACCTAATACCAAGAGAAAACCTACCTAACAAGGTAGCCTACAAGATGACACCAAGCCAAAATGCAGAGATGGAAAAAAAAATTCATGATTTGTTGGAGAAAGGGCTCATAAGGAAAAGTTTGAGTCCTTGTGTAGTCCCTACAGTCCTTTCGCCCAAGAAACATGGCAAGTGGAGGATGTGTATGGACTTTAGAGAAATAAATAAAATCACCATTGGATATAGGTTTCCTATGCCAAGGGTTGAGGACTTACTGGAAAATCTAGGAGGCTCATGCTACTTATCTAAGATTGATTTGAATTCAGGATATCATCAAACCAGAATGAGGCCTAGTGATGCGTGGAAAACAACCTTCAAGACAAAAGAATGGTTTTATGAGTGGCTAGTAATACCATTTGGCCTATCCAATGCTCCAAGCACCTTTATGAGAATAATGAATGAGGTCCTAGCTAAATTTATTGGTAAGTTTGTAATTGTGTATTTAGCTAACATTTTAATCTTTAGCTCATCCAAGGAGGAGCATATGAAGCACTTGTAGATGGTAGAGGAGGCTACACCAAGATAAGTTATTAATCAATAAAGACAAATGTGAGTTCCTAAAAAACTAAATTAGTGTACCTTGGTCTTTTAGTCGCTAATGGATGTATCAAGATAGATACTAATAAGGTCAAAGCCATCTTAGAATGGCCAAATCTTAAATGTATAGGGGATTTTATAAGTTTCCATGGTTTAGCATACTACTATAGGAAGTTTGTAAGAGGTTTCAACCATATATGTACACCTATACTGAACACCATTAAGGGGGGAATGAAATATTAGTTCAAATGGACAGATGTAGTAGATAGGGGATTTGAAATGTTGAAGAAAAGGATAGTAGAATAGCTTACTCTAAAGTTTCTTGATTTAGATCAGTTGTTTATGGTGGAGTGTGATGCTAGTAAGCTAGCCATTGGAGTAGTTCTAAGCCAAGACAGACATCTTGTGGCATTCTTCTCAAAGAAGATAAATGAGGCCAAATAGAGGTACTCCACCTATGCTTTGTAGTTATATGCAATGGCATAGGCCTTGAAGAAGTAGAGGTATTACCTCCTTCCAAAGGAATTTGTGGTTTATATAGATAATCATGCCCTTAGTTTTCTAAATAGGCAAGATAAATTGAATCAAGGACATCTCAAATGGGTGGAATACTTGCAAGCATTCACCTTTGTAATCAAACATAATAATGGTGTGATCAACAATGTTTTTGATGCTCTCATTAGAAGAGTTATAGCCATCCAAGAGATTCAGTTGCAAAGTGTGGGAATGGAGGATCTATGTGACCTCTATAAGGAGGACAAGGATTTCAAAGAAGCATATGAGGTATGTGTGAAATTTTAACAAGGTTTTAAAACTAATTTTATTGATTATATGATGTAGGAGGGTTAGTTGTTTAAGGAAAATCTTTTGCGCCTTCCTAAATGTTCTATGAGGGAGAATATCCTCAAGGAAAAGCATCAGGGTAGCTTGGGAGGACACTTTGGAATCAACAAAACACTAGAGAAAGTTTCTAGGTACTACCATTAGCCTAGGTTGAAGACTGATGTAAGGAAGTTTTTGGAGCAATGCCATGTGTTTCAAAGAGCTAAAGGACATAGTAGTAATGTAAGATTATACCAACCACTCACCATATCATAGAGACCATGGGAGTACTTGAGTATGGACTTTGTTCTAGGCCTTCCTAGAACACCTAGAGGGCATGCCAGTGTGTTTGTGGTTGTGGACCATTTCAGCAAGATGAAAAAAATTATCCCATGCAAAAAAATAAAAAAGAAGCTTCGCATATTAAAGGTCACTTCTTCAAGGATATAGTGAGAATCCATGGTTTGCCACTTAACATTGTGAGTCATAGGGACACTAAATTAATATGACACTTTTTGAGGATGCTTTGAAAGATGTTGGGAACTAATTTATCATTTTCTTCAGCCTACCATCCTCAATCTAATGGGAAAAAAGAGGTGGTGAATATATCTTTGTGAAATCTATTGAGGTTTTTATCCAAACATTATGGTCAATCATGGGATCATGTTATAGGGAAGGCATACTTTGTTAGAAACAATAGTCCACCAAGATGATTGAGAGGTGGGGGGGGGAGTGAATCAGTTATCCAACAATTAAAACATTTATCTTCTTTAAAAAAACTTAACCATTCAACTAAAGTAAATAGCAACCATAATAAGATACACATGGACAATTACACCATATATGTTAACTAGGGAAACTCTTGATCAAAGGGAAAACCCTAGTGGGAATGATGCCCACAAGATGATGTACTAATATAAATATTCCTTGTTAGAGGATGGACCTTGCTATGAGTCTATTACATTATTTAGTGCATAGAGTCCCTATTAGGATACTTTGAATCCCTATTAGAAGATTCTTAACCCTATTAGGAGTTGTACCAACCTTGTTAGGAGTTGCAGTATAATGTATGCAAGAATAGCCCACTACCCAAACATGCAATTTCAACTACAAGAAAAGCTCACTACGCAAACATGCAGTTTACTATTATGTTCTTCTTTCCTTTGTTCTATCAACCAAAACAAACACTATGCGACCTTGTAGACCAAATCACAAACCTTGGATCCAAATATTAAACCTCAGATCACTCAGCAAAACCTCAACAATGAAGTTTCCTTCACTTCTCCTCCACTCTTCTCAACTTTGCATTCTACTCTTGTGCTACTTACAAATATTATCCTCATCCATACATATCCATTTCATGATAAATAAAAATGTCCTTCCTTTATACTGAGTACATAAAAATCAATTGTTAGACCTTCTCAATTAATCATTATAGGATCACATTAACAACACGTTACACTTAGCAATAACATCAATATTCTGCCTTGCAACTTGAATAACTTTTCATATGAGAAATATTATGATGAGAAACTTTATCCATGTCATCATCAACATGTCTTCTACATAACCTTAACCTTGATTCTCAAAATAACAATTTTTCTAAGAGATATAACAATTTTACTAGAACATGCCTTTGTAAACTCTATCTCAAAATAGACATCACCAAAACTTACATAACTTCTTCCAGACTTATCATTTCTTCTTCTAACATTAACTACATCTACCAAATATTTATATATCTCTCCCATAACCTTAGATAGTTAGAATACTCAACTAGCCATCCATGCAAACTTGATCTTTCTGTTGTTCTTCTATCAAATACCGCAGAAAATTACTATGTTGACAACAATGACAAACTTAGTCATGAATGTAACATATCATCATAGTAACATATCTGTAATAATCCCCCATAGAAATATCATCAGCATTCATGCTTCCAACAATCTTGCAACAATATCCCCCTTGGCATTGATGGCAACATAGATGAAAATCATCTAGTTCTAAGAATACTAACAAAAAGATTGTTCATCTTTCTTTTCAAATCCTCTTTGTTAATCATTCTCCCATGCTAAACTTTTCCAACTTCTCCTCCATTAATATACCTCAATGTTCTTCTCATTGAACTATTTTTCCATTCTTTCCAAACTAATTTACTTATTCTTCATGCAACTTCTCCTTCATGATCTTCTCATAATGTTTTTCATGCCAAACTTCTACCCGATTGACATCAATGTCAAAGGTTTTAGCAACCAAATTTATTGCATCAAAATCTATAATAACTAATTCTTACTAGCTCAAGTGTCCAAAGACACCATTCATAATAACATCCCACAAGAGTCCTAGATGACTCTATCCATCACAGATACTCCCCCGTATAGGAAGCTTTAGCATTTAGTCCAGACAACAATGGTGCTCTATTACATTAGACTGATGCACTCTTACATCTTCTACTCTGATGTAGGAAGGGGCATAACCCCAAGCATACTTCAAAATACTCAAAAGTCTCTTTGTGAAGAGGCTTAGTGAATATATCTACAATCTTCTCTTTAGTGCTCACATACTCCAATCTAATTTCCTTATATGCAACTTTCTCGCTCAACATGTGATACTTAATTGAAATGTGCTTAGTCTTCAAATGCAATACTAGATTCTTAGACATATTTACTGTGCTTGTGTTGTCACAATGTATGACAATAGCTTCACTAATTTCTATCCTTATATCCTTCAGCATTTGCTTCATCCAAACAACTTGATTATAATTTCTTGTTGCTACAACATATTTTGTTGTTGTTGAACTTTGTGATGTATAATCCTACTTCTTACTTAGCCAAGAAACCAATCTTCCTCTAAGAAACAAGGCTTCACCACTGGTGCTCTTTCTGTCATCCATAATTCCTGCCCAATCAACATCAGTATAAGCACTTATAGTAAAATCATTAGATCTATCATACCAACAATCCAAACTTAGATGTTCCCTTTAGATATCTAAATATCCTTTTGAGTGCTACATAATGTGCTTCCCTAGGATCATCTTGAAATCTTATAACAATTCCAACTGCATTTCTATATCTAGCCTTGTGTAAGTTAGATATTGCAAACCTCCAATCATATATTTTTACTTCTTCTTCTCAATAGTAGGTGTCTCATCCTTTGTAGATAAACTTGTGTCCAGATACCATAGGTGTTCCAATGAGTTTACATGCTTCTAAACTAAACCTTTTCAGTAAATCTTTCAAGTACTTAGTCTAAGAAATAAATATTCCTTCTTTATTCTATATAATTTCTAATCCTAGAAAATATTTTTTTTCTCCTATCATATTCATCTCAAATTATTTCTTCATCTCTTCTGCAAACTTCTCACTTTCTTCATCATTCCCTACAAATACGATATCATCAACAAATATTACCAAAATCATCAATCATCATTAATTTCTTTCCAATAGAGATTATTATCTTCCATACCTTTTCTATATCCAAGCTTCGTCAAATGGTTGTCCAACCTCGCATACTAGGTTCTTGGTGCTTGTTTCAAGCCATACAATGCTTTCTTTATTATGTATACTATATCCTTGGCATCTATCAAAGGACATCCTTTAGGTTGTTCAATGTATAACTCTTCTTCAAGTTCTCCATTCAAAAATGCTAACTTGACATCCATCTAATGTACTTTGAATTTCTTTTGTGCTGCATAGGCTAAGAATAATATTATTACTTCTATTCTATCCATTGGAGAATATGTCTCATCATAGTCTATTCCTTCCTACTATGAGTGACCTTTACATACCAATCTTGCCTTATTTCTTACAACTTCACCTTTCTCATTCATCTTGTTTCTGAATACCCATTTAGTTCCTATTACATTCTTGTTTACTGGTCTAGGGATCAATTCCCATGTCTCATTCTTTACTATCTAATCCAATTCCTCTTTCATAGCTTGTTTCTAATAATCATCTTTACATGCTTCATCTACAGTCTTAGGTTCAACTTGAGATATCAAACATAGTTCTTCATTGACTCTGCTTCTTGTCATCACACCTTTATCTTTGCTTTTGATGATTTGCTCAAATGGGTGATCCTTTATAATATTCTTTCCTTAAGTAGGAGTTGCTATCTCAACTTTTATCTCTACTGAAGGTTCTGAGCTTTTTTACTGCCTTAGCTCTCCTTCATTCTAAAAATCATTGTTAGTTTCAAGAAATACTTCATCATTCCTTGGCTTAGTAACAACATCATCATCTAAATTGTAATCAATTATTCTCTCTTGTATCCTAAATTTCTCATCAATTCTCACATTTTCACTTTCCATAATAGTCTTAGTTCTCATATTATAGCATTTGTAAGCCTTGTTTTTCAATGAATAACCAAGAAATAAACCTTCATCACTTCTACCATCAAACTTACCAATATCATCATCTCTTTTGATATAGCACTTACTCTTAAAAATTCTAAAATACTTAACTATAGGTGAGTGACCAAACCATGGTTCATAAGGGGTCTTTTTTGTGTCTTTATTGACTTGTACTCTATTCATGGTGTAGACTATTGTATTTATAGATTCTCTCCAAAATGTTTTGGATACATCATTCTCAAATAACATAGCTCTTGCAACTTATGTAACTAACTTGTTCCTTCTCTTTGCAATGCCATTTTTTTTAAGGGCTCTCAAAGCTTATAACTATCTTCTGATTCCATTTTCTTCACAAAAGATGTTAAACTCATTTGAAGTAAATTCTCCTCCTCTATCTAATCTTAAACATTTAATCTTCATACCAAATTAATTCTCAACTCTATTCTTGAATATCTTAAACTTATCAAATGCCTCAAATTTCTCTTTAAGAAATGTAGCTCACATCATTCTAGAAAAGTCATCAATTGGATTCATAAAATACCTTTCACCATAGAATCCTTTAGTCCTTGTAGGACTACTGAGATCTATGTGTACAATCTACAATTTTTTTTGTAGTAGTAAACTTCCTATAGGGAAAATAAGTTTTTTTATGCTTTGCCAACATGCACTCCTTGCAAATTGTGTTAGTAGGCTTTACAAGCTTAGGCAAATCTCTAACTACAAACATACTACTAGTTTTCACAATCATGTTAAATTTTATATGACAAAACATCTTATGCCATAACCAACTATCATCTACCTTAGCAACCAAACATTTCATTTTAGTAGGATTCAACTAAAATACATTACCTCTAGATCTTGTTCATGTTCAAATTATCTTTCCATCTTTGTCTCTAATCATGCATGTCTTTTCTATGAATTACAACTGATAACCTTTGTCTACTATGCTTTAAACCATCAACAAAATATACATGCTCAGTGTTAGTTTTACCATCAAGAGTTATAGATCCAATACCTTTTACTTGGCATGTTACATTGTTTCCAACTCTAACAATGCCTCCATTTAGACTTTTGAAGTTAACAAACTTGTTCATATCACTAGTCATATGATGTGAACAACCACTATAAATTATCCAAATAGATATCTTCTTAGCCTATGAAACCAAAGCTACTTTCTCTGGACTTTCTTCTTCAATTGCCACAAATTCAATTTCATCATCACTAGCACTTACCACTTGTTCATCAAAATCATTTTCTTTATTTGGATACAAACACCCTCTATTTCTTCTAGGTTTGTAATTTCATTTATACTTTTTCTCTCTTTTAAGACATTTAGATGCATAATGACCATATTCATCACAAGTCCAACATTTAAAGATTTTCTTACCATCTTTTTTTTTTCTTACCAAAAGGGCTACTCCTTCTTCAATCTTTCTATCTTTCTCAAATTTGTTGTTGCTAGCAAAATCTCATCTAGCACTTGTTCTCCTTGAGAAACTAGGTCAAATATTCAAGGCACTAAAATTTATCTCTATTCTAGTAAATTCTCTAGACTATCTAAGTTCATTCTCAACTGCTTCAAGTCTTCCAAGCAATGTTTCCTTTGTTAAATCTTTAGTACAAGATATCAACAACTGTATTATTTGACCTATTGGCTTAAATGGTTGTGTTAATCTCTTTAATATCTTCCATATCAACTCATCATCTTCTTTGGTTCCTTGTTGAGATCTAATACCTGTAGTAGTCTCTAATATTCTACCTACAAATGTTCTTATAGATTCATCTTCCATCATGTTAGCATCTTCAAATGCACAAATCCAACTTTGTAGCCTCAATTTCTTAGAATGTTCATCACCTTCAAAACTATTTTCCAAAGCTTTCCAAATCAAATGTGAAGTAGCAAGTGATTTTACCTAATTGCATTCAATTTCAAGAAGTACAATCAATAGTGCTTCTCTAGATCTCATGTCACACATAAAAAGATCTCTTTCTACCTCGGTACAAGTTTCCAAATCCTTTTCAAAAATGATTGTCTTCGCTAATTTTTTCAAGATCCAATATCCCAAACCCATACACTATAGATATGTCTTCATCTTTTCCTTTGAACTATCATAATTTGTTCTATTAAAATTTGGACTATCTTTTCTGCACATGCTCTCCATGGATCTCCCAAAGTTGTTAAACTTTATCTTCAAGGACCTAATGCTCTGATACCAATTGTTAGAAATAATAGTCTACCAAGATAACTAAGAGGGGGGGTGTGAATCAGTTATCCAAAAATTAAAACATTTATCTTCTTTAAAAGAACTTAACCATTCAACCAAAATAAACAACAACCATAATAAGATGCACATAGACAATTACACTAGATATGTTAACTAGGAAAACCCTTGATCAGAGGGAAAACCCTGATGGGAAGGATGCCCACAATATGATGTACAAATTTAAATATTCCTTGTTAGAAGATGGACCCTATTAGGAGTCTATTACAACATTTAGTACATAGAGTCCCTATTAGGAGACTTTGAATCTCTATTAGGAGTTGTAGTATAATGTATGCAAGAAGAGCCCACTACCCAAACATGAAATTTACTATTATTTTATTCTTTCCTTTGTTTTTTCAACTAAACCAAACATGGTCAGACCTTATAGAATAGGTCATGAACCTTGGATCCAAGTATCAAACCTTAGATCACTCAACAAAACCTTGGCAATGAAGTATCCTTCACTTCTACTCTGCTCTACTCAACTTCACATTCAACTCTTGTGCTTCTTACAAATATCATCCTCATCCATACATATACATTTCATGATAAATGAAAATGTCTTTCCTTTATACTAAGTCCATAAAAAAATTTATTGAGTTGGCTATTAGACCTTCTCAATTCATCATTATAGGACCACATTAAGAACACATTACACTTAGCAATAACATCAATCTTCCACCTTAAAACTTGAATAGCCTTCTGTATAAGAAATATTATGACAAGCAACCTTAGCCATGTCATCATCAACATGTCTTCTACACATCCTCAACCTTAATTCTTAGAATAACAATTTTGCTAAGAGATATAACAAGTTTACTAGAACATGCCTTTGTAAATTCTGTCTTAGAACAAGCATCACCAAAACTTACATAACTTCTTGCAAACTTATCATTTCTTCTTCTAACATTAATTAAGATGTATCTCCCATAACCTCAAATAGTTAGAATACTCAACTAGTCATTCATACCAACTTGATCTTTTCATTGTTCTTCTATTAGATACCATAAAAAACTACTATGTTGACACTAATTACAAACTTAGTCATGAATGTAACATATCATCATAGTAACATATCTACAATACTCCCCCAAAGGAATATCATCAGCATTCATGCTTTCAACAATCTTGCAACATAATTTTCTTATAATGACTCCATCAATAGGAGCACTCGAAGAATCCCATTTAAAGTAGCATATGGAGCTCACCCTTGGGGGATTTTGGATTTGGGGATCTTAGCCTACATGACAAAAGGAGTGCACAAGGGGAGTCATTTGTTGAAAAAATGAAAGAGCTACATGACCAAGTGAGGAAGACATTTCAAAACCAAGTGAACAAGTATAAATCAAGGGAAGATAAGACAATGAGGGATTTCCAATTCAAAGTGAGGTATTTGGTACTTGCCTACCTCAAAAAAGAGAGGCTATTAAAAGGCCATCCAAGTAAGTTGTTGGTGAAAAAGATAGGGCCTTTGAAGATCCTACACAAGTATGGAAACAATGCCTATGAAGTAGAACTCCCTCCAGACATTGTAATATCTCCCATTTTCAATGTGTGTGATTTGTTTCCATATAAGGGCATTGATGTAGATGTTGATCACCATACTCTTGTAGATGTGGAACGGGTTGACTGGGTACAAGACTTACACACACCCTAAACTTTATAATTAGAATGCATTATGTATTCTAAGGTGCTCAAGAAGAACAAGAAGGGTACCTAAAAGAACTACTTGGTAAATTGGAAAGGACTAACAGGTATTGAGTGCACTTGGATGACTAAAGTAGACATACTGAAACATGGGGTTAGCATTGAAGACCTTCTAACTCGAGGGACTTGATTTCTTTGTCCCAGGGGAGTATGGTGTAGGGCACCTCCCTAAAATTGATTTTTTGGTGTGATTATGGGTTGGTTAGGATAACTACTCCAACTATAAGAGCTAAAATGCTCACTAGGTCTTAATTTCTCAAAATTACTCATTAAGCCAAAGTTGCTCAATAGGGAAAATATGGGAAGGAATAAGTAAATAGGGTCTTTTATTACCCAAATAGGTCCTAGTTATTCTATCTAAGGTCCTAGGTTGGTTCTAGGTGGATCCATTTGGCCACAAAGTGTTGTGAGCAAAAAGTTTTTCCAAAATTGCAAAATTGCAATTTTTGCAAGAAAGTTCATTTATTAGTTTTGGAGGTTTTAACTACCCATGCTTGGGTATATGAGCAGGGTAGATCATATTTTGAATGGTTCAAAGAGTTACCATCAAGTTTGGTACATGTAACTATAGTATACAAACATCTCTGCAAGGTCTCTTTGTGTTTACATTTAGTAGTATAGCCTTTTATAGATTGTTATGATAGATCCAATTCATATTTTTGGTAGATTGGTTTTTACTGATTATTTTTCATATTCATTTTAGTGTTGGATTTCTAGGGTTTGCAAGTTACAATTTTTTCTTGTTGATTGGTCTGTGAATATGTTCATAGTGTTGTTTGCACAAAAATGCCTCTAACCTAATCATCCATGGTGGAGAATGCATGAAACTAGGTGGGGTGATAGCTTAGAAGATGTACATAATGTTCCCTTTTATTCTACATTTTTTTGTTGGGGTTCCAAGTCAAAAATAAAAGCCCTAGGATCATTGCTAGGAGCAAGTAAGCTAGAATTGTTTAACAAATGTCAATGCAAGGCACACCCATGATCATGTTGAGGCAAACCAATGTCATTCCTAGAAGCCCTAGGATGTAAAGTTGAGTATTCAAGAGGAATGGAGGCTTTTTGTGAAGTTTGAGGAGTTGGGGAGATTTTTGTTTGTTGAATGGACTAGAGGCCTAATGTTAAGTCTAAAAGCTAGGGCTTCGTACTAAATGAGGTTGTGGGCATCTTAGAGCTTTGAAAGTTTGGATTCTTGGTGTACTAGGAGATAACTACCAGATTCCTAAGTTGGTTTTGGGTATTTTTTGGGTAAAATTGAAGAGTGGAAGAAAAATAGGGTCACTAGACCTAATAGACAATAGGCCTAATTGGCCTATGTGAAGAGTTTGGGACTTCTTGGTGTTTTTTTGTGACCAAAAGTGGCAAGTGAGGCTAAGAAGGATATGGGGAGCATCTACATGGCTAGTAGACTCTAGGGTAGTGGAAGGTTAAGATCCCAAGAAGGGTTTAGGGTTCTAGGAAGAGGAGGACTAGTTGGACTAGTTCCTTGGAAGGGATTTTGAGTCCACAACACATCAACTATACCTAGGAGGCAAGTTGGTGAAGAAGCCTTTCAGGCTTACATTGGTAAAAACAATAAGGAAAAAGAGCCTTTGGAAGATTCAAGATTAGGCCTTAACTAAAGGTTATTGGATAGGAACCTAAGCCCTCTGCATCAATATACATTGCCATCTAGATAAATTTGGTAAGCAATGGTCAACATTGATTTTCACTAAATCACTTTGGTTAGTTTCCTTAGTAACTATTTATGTTGTAACATTATATGTATATTTAAAGTTTTAATTTGTGAATTGGCAAGGAAGTTATCAAGTGTACTAAACTATAACATTGTCAATTATGTACCATAGCCTAAAGAAAAGATTGTGATGTCATGATGAACAAGGTAAAATAGTAAATGCAACATTGCTTCTCTTAAGCAGCTTTACCTTGTAACCTCAGTGATATCGTGATTGAAGTATGGAATATAATTAAGCATGACTTTGCAATTCAAAATTATAGTAGAAAGGTAGGGTTGTGACCTAGCAAAAAGAGGTTAAGTGCAGCTTTGCAAGTCAAATTTAATATTCAAGATATAGGGTTATGATGTTACATAATAAGAAGAAATAGTTAAGCACACCATCTCAACCTCGGCATATGGTTTGTAGCTAATAGTAATGAAGTAGAGATTAACTAGAGTGTGACTTTACAACAGTCCAAGAAGCATTGAAATTTAGGGTTTTAATGCTTTGAACAGTTAAGATGGTTAACATTAAGTGGCCTAGCATGATATTGTAACAACTAGTAGTCATAGTCAAGATCTAGTTGTGAAATAGAGATAAATATGAAATAAAGTAAGGTGCAACTTTAAAAAGGTTAGAGAGATGTTGAGATTAATAGTTGTAAGGATGAGAATAGGGTTAAGAAATAGCTAATCATAACATCATAGCTTTTCATTTTAAATGGAATACAATGCTAATAAGGACAAACAAATTCAAGGTAGAAAAAGAAGAATAGTACAATTGCTAATAGGGAAAATTGATGATAGGGAAGTACAAATACTAAAAAGTATAAGTTAATTTTTTTAATGATAATTTACAATATTTCACTCATGTAAATCTTTAATAAAATGAACAACATTTCTAACTCATTGGAGCTATTAAGACTATAGAGACTAAAATTACTACCATAATTCTTGAGTTGCAAATTTATAGAGAGAAGGAGAGTAATAGGGATTTGTAAGGCTGATTTTCAATTATTAAATGGTGGAAGAAGAAGGTGTATTGATTTAACAAGTTGAAATATTGAAGAAAATCCATCAAGTCTAGCACAAATGAAAGCTAAAAGTTAGATCCCTTATGTAGATGAATGGGTGTGTTTCCTCCTTGGCTCCTCAAATGCACAAGGTGCTAACTTGCATGAGTTAAAGAACTTATATTGTTTATCTAGAGACACAATTGTACCAAACACAAATGAAACTATATGTTTCTTGTTCTTCTATGACAATAGACTATAGAACCATCCAACTTCAAATCCACAGTACAAAAACTTGGGTAAGCTAATTACTCTTGAAGTCTTCGTTGATGTAGATCTTGTGAAATCCTTCATTAAATCTTAGAACCCAACCACTAACTCATTACACAAAAAAGATAGGAGTGTACTTTTTTCATTAGACAGAGAATCATTCATAGAAGCATTTGGTCTTGAGGAACTAATGGGTTTAGAAGTTGAGTTGGAAAAGCTTGAGAATAGCTTCTAGTCAAAAAAAGAATTTTTTCACCAAACAAGTCATGAGGTAGATCATTCATTTGGAGAAGAAGAAATTGCGAGAAATTCTGAAGAAAGTGGTTGATTTTATGCCTCTTTAATTTTTTAAGAGATGTTTCTACAACACCATCTTTGGTTTGGACTTAGTGTTGGGAGTTGATGGGACTATGAATACTGTTGGTGTAACATATGCAATGGTCATTAACATTCAAGCTCAATAAAAAAAATGTTGGATATGATTATGTCAAGCACATAATCACATTCATGCATAACAAGATTGTGGACATGTAGCAAGGAGAATTGAGAAATTTTAAGTTCCACCATTATTCATTGTTAATGCACTTGATCTTATACAAAAATATTGGCCATCTCAATCAAATTTTTATTGAACAAACTAAGGAGATGGGAGAGGCATTTACTCTATACCAATGGATAGGGGTATGCAACATGTTTTAACCTTATGAAAATTTTGTTTGATTTTACAATGATTTTTTCCCCCTATATTCAGTATTCTAGATAGTAATTTAGAAAGAGTTTCATGAAATGCAAGAAAATTGTTAAATCCATCTAGGTGATATGATGAAAACTATAAGTTAGTACATGACTGGGGAGATCTTTCTCTATTTTATAACTTTACTATCATGAAGATTTATACATGCCCATAACCACCCCATGTTCTACCATGATTTGTTCTAGAAAGGTTGGGGTTTATGGAATTCTTCTTGTAGTTGATTCTAATGAACAAAGAGCATTTAGGAACTGCAAGGCAAAGTGATGCAGAGTATGCAGAAAAAGCACCAACTACCCTTCCAACTCCAGCCAGCACTTTAACTTGCTTCCAACCTCCAAGCAGCAACTAGGTTTCTTCCAAGGTTAATGACTGACCCAATGGGCTTCTAACAAAGGTAGACTCTACCTCAAAGCAGATTCCACTTCACAAGCCCAATCCTCAAACCTAGGGTTCACAAAAAACTTGGGACAATCACACCTATTAGGGACTCCCTAACACCAAATAGGCCTAAAATGGCAAATACTTCTTAAATTGGGTTAGAACTCCATACCCATGATAGAAATGGTTCTTACTAACTCAAAATAATAAGAAAACCCCCACTTTGAAGTTTCTCAACACCCAACACTGAAAATTACAAACTATTACCAGCACTTTTATTAGGACAATTCCTAGTTTCAATGGTCAAACTCCCAAACAATACAAAGAACCATCCAATATTTTCACATCACCAAACACCCTTCAACTACTCCTACAAGATTTAAAAAGGTCAATTACCAACTCTACTCCAGCATCAAGTTATACCCACATTGTGTCACAGTCTTAAATGGCCAGTTTAGGCTGGGTTACAAGGAAAGCATAAATAAATGGGTTCAAAGACTTGGTTCAACCCCTTGGATCTCTTCTAAACCTTTTATTTTTCCTTCTAAACCCTTCACTTGGGTCAAATCAATCAACTTGGGAGCATGATCCTTCATTTTTCTTCAAAGCTAGACTAGACATAAGACTATGTTCAGCCTAGGGCTTGCTGGTAAAAATAGGTACCCAACTCCTATAGCCCTGAAACTCTTCCATCTTCAAGTAACCTCTCCTAACTTGCATTCCACAAAGCAGCATTGAAATCCCACAGTGGATTTGCAAGTTAGGAGGCCATCTTGGTGAAACCCTCAATGTGCAGCAATTTTAGACCTACATCTGCTAAAACAGGTATAACTTTTAACCCAGAATAGATAAAAACTTCAAACCAATTCAAACATGTCCTAATGACTCAAATCCACCTAAACATCCTAAAAATAGTAAAATACTCAATAATGCATAAATAATGACTCCTTGGTTACAAATGGTCACTTGGCTTATAACCACACCAATGTGCCATTGTACCTTACAATTGAGTCTTCATTACAAATAAGGACCAACTTCATTCCTAACAACTCTAACATACTAAAAACCTTGAATTCATGCCTAAGAGCCTTAGGTGCCCTACACCATACTCCTCAAGCTGAAAAAACTCAAGTCTCTTGAGTTGGTAATGTGGAAACATTGTATCCCATCTTCTTTATAGCTGATCCAAGCAGCCAACTTGCATCTTCAACTGGTCTACTTGTCCATTTGATGAGGTAGTCCATGTACACCTTCCTCCTAGTCCTTTTTCCTTCTCTTTTATCTGAAATACTTTCTATAGTGACTACCCTTGCCTTGGGAAGAGAGTCCATGATCTCTTTATCTACTATGGTTGATTCAATGCCACTATTTTTAGTCAGAGAACCTCTGTAAGGATATAAATCAGAGACATTAAATGTATTAGAGAGCCCAATGTCTGGTAGAAACTCCACCTTATAGGCATTGTGTCCATATTTTTGCAAGATCCTAAAAGGACCTATTTTCCTCATCATCAACTTAGTAAACTTACCTTTAGGAAGCCTCTCCTTTTTAAGGTTCACCATAACCAGATCTCCTATTTCAAATTGAAGATCTCTCCTCTTAGTATATGTTGCTTCCTTATACTTCATTTTCACTTTTCCTAGCCTATCTTTGACCTCTTCATGAATTTCCTTCATCACCTCAGAAAAATCACATGCTTGAGCACTAGTTCTTTCCATAGATTTGACATCTCTGACCTCCATTACTCCTCTAGGATGAGTGCCATAAACAATTTGAAATGGGCTCAATCTGATTGTCCTATTCACTGAATCATTATAAGAAAACTCTACTTGTGCTATGACTGAGTCCCAAGATGATCCATGTTCCTTAGTAAGGCATCTTAATAGGTTGCCCAATGATCTATTAACCACCTCCATTTGGCCATCCGATTGTGGATGGTATGCTAATGAAAATGAGAGGTTTGTACCAAGTTTTCTCCACAAAGTCCTCCAAAAGTGCCCAAGAAGCTTAGAATCTCTATAAGAGACTATGGATAATGGTAATCCATGTAGTCTTACTACTTCCTTGAAAAAGATACCTGCAATATAAGAGGCATCATGACTGGTTTTACATGGCAAAAAGTGTGTCATCTTGGAAAACTAGTCTACTACAACACAAATACTATCATAGCCCTGCTTGGTACTTGGAAATCCAAGTAAAAAGTCTAAACTTATAGCATCCCAAGGCCTATTTGGTATAGGTAATGGTGTGTACAGTCCTGCATTAGAAGTCTTCCCCTTTGCCTTTTGACAAATCACACGAGTCTCTACAAACTTCCTCACATCAGTAGGCATCCTAGACCAATAATAAAATCTTCTTACTAGTTAAAGGGTCTTGTCCAATCCAAAATGACCAGCTAGACCCCCATAGTGCTTCTCCTTTATAATGTTCTCCCTCAAGGATCCTCTAGGGATGCATAGCTGACTCCCTTTGAGGAGCAATCCTTCTTGTAGCATGAAATTTGCATAAATGTTGTGATACTGCCCTGTCATATCCCTACAAACTTGATAAGCTTCTTTGAAGTCTTCATCACTTTCATACATGTCTTTTATGGAGTGGAATCCCACATTCTCCAACCTCATTTCTTGAATGGTCAAATTTCTTCTACTACGGGCATCAGAAACCTTATTTGCCTCCCCTTTTTTATGCTTAATAGTGAAGGTATATGATTGAAAATACTCCATCCATTTTACATGCCCATGGTTCAACTTTTCCTATCTATTCAAGAAACTCAATGCATGGTTATCTATATAGACAATAAACTCCTTGGGCAATAAATAATGTCTCCATTTTCTTAGAGATTGAACCATAGCATACAATTCTAAATCATATGTATAATATCTTTGTTTTGCTTCATTTAACTTTTCACTAAAAGAAGGCTATTGGTTTACCTTCTTGACTTAGGACTCCTCCTATGGCCCTATTACTTGCATCACATTTAATAGTAAATATCTTCTTGAAATCAGGTAGAGCAAGGATGGGTGCCTCTGCAACCCTTTTCTTCAAGTACTCAAAGGACTGATCAGCGTCTCCTGTCCATGCAAATTTACATTTTCTTCCACCCTTGATTGTATCAATCATAGGGGCACACACATTACTAAAACCTCTAATGAACTTTCTATAAAAGCTTGCCAAACCATGAAAGCTCTTTACCTTACTTGCATTCCTTGGTGTAGGCCAGTTGAGGATTGCTTCCACCTTTTCTGGATCCATCTTGAGGTTTCCCTTGGAGATGAAAAAACCTAGGAACACCAACTCTTCTTTCATGAAGACACATTTATTCAAATTTATCTTCAATTCCTTCTCCTTGAGTTTCTTCAAAACTAATTCCAAGTGTGTTAGATGTTCCTCTTTAGATTTGCTAAAAATCAATATACAATCAAGATAAACAACAACAAAATGATTGATGAAAGGTTCCAAAACTTCATTCATGAGTCTCATGAATGTACTAGGGGCATTAGAAAGGCCAAAGGGCATCACCATCCATTCATAAAGTCCCTCATTAGTTTTGAAGGTAGTTTTCCATTCATCTCCTTCCCTTATTCTGATTTGGTGGTAACCGCTTTTCAAATCAATCTTGGAATAGTACCTTGCCCCTCCTAGGTGATCCATCAAATCCTCCATCCTAGGCATTGGGAACCTATATCTGATGGTTATCTTGTTTATGGCTCTTGAGTCCGTACACAACCTCCATGTACCCTCCTTTTTGGGTGCCAACAAAGCAGGGACTACACAAGGGCTGATGCTCTTTCTTATGAACCCTTTTGCAAGAAACTCCTCAACTTGTCTTGCTATTTCCTTGTTTTGTTTTGGTGTCAACCTATAGGCAGGCTTATTAGGCAATGTAGAACTTGGAATAAAGTCAATACAATGACTTACCTCTCTAAATGGTGGCAAGGTATCAGTAGCAGGGTCTGAAATAACTTCCTTGTATCCATCCAAAAGTTGCCTCACTTCCTTGGATTCCACATTCCTTATTCCTAATCTGCCTTCCTCCTTTTTATCTTCTTGTCTTGGCTTTACTACAATGGCAAAGCATGGTGTGTTCTTCACCTTGAGAGTCTTCAAAAACTTCTTCTCCCCAACCACCATCACACTAGATGCATGTTGAGTCTCCTTTCCATCTTCTAGCAATGGTGTCATAGTGTACTCCTTCCCATTTTTGGTGATGATGTAGACATTATTCCTCCCATCGTGCTTGGAATTGACATCATACTACCATGGCCTGCCTAACAAAAAATGACAAGCATCTGTATCTGCAACATCACAAACAATTTGGTCCTTGTACTCCCCAATTTGAAATTCAACATTAACTTGTTCATTAACCACAACTTTTTGCTCCTTACTTAACCACAAAACTTTGTAAGGGTTGGGATGAGGTGACCTCTTCAATCCAAGCTTATTTACCATCTCTATTGATGCAATATTATCAGTTGAACTAGAATCAACAATTACCTTACACACTTTACCTTTTACCTTGCACAAGGTCTTGAATAAGTTCTTCCTTTGGGGAGGTTCTTGTTCTGCAATTGTCTTCAGTAGGGTTCTATTGAACATTAAAGATTCCCCTCACTTTGGATCAGCATTCACTCTTTCTCCTTGGTCACTTTGTGCATCCTCTTCTTGAACCAAGTGGATTCTTCTATCTCCTTGTTGACTACTGCTACCCCCTTTCTCTAGACACCTAGAGGATCTATGCCCTATTTGATTGTAGGTAAAACACCTTCTAGTGAATACCCCTAGAGTCCTTCCTCCAAATCTTCCTCTCCCATTAGTTCTCCTACCTCTAAATCCTCCTCTAGGATTGGATTCTCCATCTTATTTTTCTTGACTGCTGCTAGGTTCACCTTGAGACCTATTAGATGAACCTTTGCCCCCAAATCCTCCTCCACCTCTATTACTTACTCCTCTCCCTCTTCCATGGGAATCACTTCTCCTCTTGAGTTTCTCCTCAATCTTGAGGGCCATTTGATAAAATTGGTGGATAGTCTTAGGATTGAATAGAACTAGTTCATCCTTGATGGAGTACTTGAGTCCATTCAAGTATCTTGCCAACTTTTTCTTTTCACTTTCAGGAACTTGAGCCCTTAGAGAGAGTTTATGAAACTCCTCTGTATATGCTCCTACATCCAAGTCCTTTTTCCTGAGACTTTGCAACTTTTGATGCATTAGGACCTCATAGTCCTCTGGTACAAATTGTTTCTTGATCTCTGATTTCATTCTCTTCCACGTGGCTATGGGTGCCTTCTCTTCCTCTATTCTCTCATTTTGAAAAAAATTCCACCAACTAAGGGCAGATCCTTTCATCTTAGACTTAGCCACCTTTATCTTTTGGTTTTTTAGCACATTATCACATTCAAAATGATTGTCAAGTGCTTCAATCTACTCCATGCATTCTTCTAGATTCAACTTACCACTAAACATAGGTAGGTATGATCTTTGATCCTTTCTTCCTACCCTTTCTAGGGCCTTCAACATGGCTCTTTGATCCACAGGCATTTCATCTCTAACCTGCCTAGGCTCTCTAACTTCAATCCTTTCTTCTTTTCCTTCACATTCTTCCATGACTCCTCTAGCCATCTTGCCCTTCAGTTTTTCCAATTCTCTTTTCATGCTTCTGTTTTCTTCCCTTACTGCTCTACTTTCTGCCATTTGTTCTTTGACCAACTTGGCCAATTCCACATTTGTGATCCTAAGAGGTATCTCCCTCTCTCCTTCCTCATTATCTGACATCTTTCCTCTCTAATTAGGCTCTTAGTGGCTCTGATACCACTCTGATGCACAGTATGCAGCAAAAGCACCAACTACCCTTCCAACTCCAATCAGCACTTTAACTTGCTTCCAACCTCCAAACAGCAACTAGGTTTCTTCCAGGGTTAATGACTGACCCAATGGGCTTCTAACAAAGGTAGACTCTACCTCAAACTAGATTCCACTTCACAAGCCCAACCCTCAAACCTAGGGTTCACAAACAACTTGGGACAGTCACACCTATTAGGGACTCCGTAACATCAAATAGGCCTAAAATGACAAATACTTCTTAAATTGGGTTAGAACTCCATACCCATGATAGAAATGGTTCTTACTGACTCAAAACAATAAGAAAACCCCCACTTTGAAGTTTCTCAACACCCAAAACTGAAAATTACAAATTGTTACCAGCACTTTTATTAGGACAATTCCTAGTTTCAATGGTCAAACTCCCAAAAAATACAAAGAACCATCCAATATTTTCACATCACCAAACACCCTTCAATTACTCTTACAAGATTTCAAAATATCAATTACCAACTCTACTCCAGCATCAGGTTATACCCGCATTGTGTCACAGTCATAAATGGCCAGTTTAGGCTAGGTTACAAGGAAAGCATAAATAAATGGGTTAAAAGACTTGGTTCAACCCCTTGGATCTCTTCTACACCTTTTATTTTTCCTTCTAAACCCTTCACTTGGGTCAAATCAATCAACTTGGGAGCATGATCCTTCGTTTTTCTTCAAAGCTAGACTAGACATAAGACTATGTTCAGCCTAGGGCTTGCTGGTAAAAATAGGTACCCAACTCCTACAGCCCTAAAACTCTGACATATTAAAGTCACCTCTCCTAACTTGCATTCCACAAAGCAGCATTGAAATCCCACGGTGGATTTGCAAGTTAGGAGGCCATCTTGTTGAAACCCTCAATGTGCAGAAATTTCAGACCTACCTCTGCTAAAATAGGTATAACTTTTAACCCAAAATAGATAAAAACTTTTAAAAAATTGCATTAGAATGCTGACTCAGTCCTATTTCCAAAAATATAATATTTGTACCACTAAAATTCCGTACATTCCGTACATAATTGAAAAAACAAAGAAAATTGCAGAATTTCTGAGTTTTATTCACTAAATGTTGTCCACCCTTCTGTACCATGGCCTTCCCCACGTGTGGAGACCTTAAATAAGTGTCTTAAAATAGTTATAACTTCCATTTGTATTTTTGGAAGACCATACAAATTCCTTTTTTTAAGTTTGACAACAAATTTGCAAAAATTGTTCTTTAGCAACTTTTTGCATTTTGCAACTTTCTTGCACCTTTGCACTTTTTTTACACACCTTCAATTCAAACATTTCCTAATGACTCAAATCCACCTAAACATCCTAAAAATATTAAAATACTCAAGAATGCATAAATAATGACTCTTTGGTTACAAATGGTCACTTGGCTTATAACCACACCAATGTGCCATTGTACCTTACAATTGAGTCTTCATTACAAATAAGGACCAACTTCATTCCTAACAACTCTAACATACTAAACACCTTGAATTCATGCCTAAGAGCCTTAGGTGCCCTGCACCACAAAGGCAACTTTCCTTTGTAGGAATTTTAAGATAGGGGATTTTAATATTGGTAAAGATGAAATAGACATAAATGATAGATTTCTCAAACAATATAAATTTCTATTTTCAATTAGCAGAATATATGACCCAAATGATATAGTTAGGATTGAATTATGAAAAATAAGAGGGCATAATTTTCCTGCAAGAAAACCCTACTTAGAAGAGGATTCTATTCAAAAATATATATATGAAGATATTTTCAAGGATAAGACTTTGAAATGGAGAGACATTATGAGGGTGGAGGAAGAAATGAGAAGAATTGATCCCTCTTCTCTAGGTTTCTATCATGAAGAAAAATACTTGGATAGGTTTGATAAATGCATTCAAAATTACCAAGAGATAATTTCACATATGGCAGATGAAGTTGGGGATCAAGAAGAGGAAAGTTTCAATCAAGATTCCCTTGAGCCTGATATTGTGCTTGAGTTAGATGAAGAAGAGGAGCATAATGAGATCTCAGCCTAGGCATAAAGAGGGAGGAATAAGCAAAAGTTAATTGAAATTCACCAAAAGTCAAGATAAAAATCTTTGAAAATACCTAGCAAAAAATAGTACTTTTCTAACTTGAGGAATAGTTCTCTTATTAACCAAGCTATTCAGAATGAAAAGGCCCCTAGAGAATTAAAAATTGTAGAAAAAATGTTAGATGACAAGATCATCCAAGTGTAATAATTCTTGTAGGATGATAACTTTGTCAAGATTGATGAGTTCAAGAGTTTTGTATTTAAACTAAAATGAAATCAATTCTCCCTAACATTACACCCCAAAGATTTAGATGAAAAAGTGCCCAACAATGAGACTCTCATTGTGGAAGAGGCTAGAAACTTAGTGAAAAGAAGTGGGATGTTTTTATTTCCTAGTAGGAACTTGATTTCATCTTTCATGTTAGATCAAATAAGGAGACAAGAAAAATCAATTTCCTTTGAATCTATTGGCCCAAGTGGGTTGCCAATAGGATTGAGGTATAATATAGATGCACAAACCCTGGCTGCATGGAGTATCACTCCATAATTAAATAAGCCAAAGCTAATGGAGATGAAGAATAAACCTGAAGGAAATAATTTTTTTGGAGTGCGTAGCCTACTCATGGAAAGGAAATGTCTAGTTTATTGAGAGCAGTGACAATTATGAGCTCTGATAAAGTGATCCAAATTGAGGATCAATTACATCAAACTTTCAAAGATTGTGTTACTACCAGGAAACAATATAAAGAGGAGATGAAAATGAATTATGTAATGGGAAAAAAATCAATGAACTGTAGAAATAAATAGGAACTTTGAAAAGTACTACAAGGTCTATTACAAAGGTTGTTGACAAAGAAATCTAGATAGCGGAAGAGTGATCAATATCCACAGTGATGATTGACCAGCCATCAGGCATGGATATTGATGAAAATGATGTTGGAATTACAATAGGAAAGGTAAACTTCTAGGTGGGGTGAATCAGTAGTTTAAACTTGGACCCATAAAAATTTCACCATATTGTTAGAAATATAAGAGGAGTAATTGAGATGGGGGGGCTAAATCAGTTACTACTAAAATAAATCCTAGATCCCTTAGATGTTAGTTCAAAATAAAGTCTAAAAGCTAAATATTGCCGATGCTCAGTAAACACACGTGAAATGTTGTAACTCGGTAAGTACTGATTATAAAAATCTTTACATGTTATCTATGATTATCCTTTCTTTAACTTATTTGCAAATACAAAAAAGAAAAATAGCATGAACACATTTGACACCGAGATTTAATGTGAAAACCCAATTTGGAAAAAAAATCACCAATTGTAACTAGTTACTATTTTCACTCTTCTAATGTAAGCCCTGTTAGGAGCCAACCTTGTTAAAGGTTACAAAACACAATGTTAGGTGTGACCCTATTAAAGGTTACAAAAAACACTATTAGGTGTGACCCTGTTAAAGGATTTAATCACACTGTTAGGAGTGGCCTTGTTAGAGGTCTTAAGATAATTCAATAGAATTGCCACCTTGTTAGAGGATTTGCAAATAGTTGTTAAGCTAACTATATAAGAGATTAGATCACTGCTTCAATGGTTAGAGAGTAACAATTAGATGACCTAATTTAAATGCAACTAAATTTTCTAATTATAGATCTTTGTTTTGGCTTGTAGTTGATCCTTCCTAATCAAATATATCTTTTCTGCTCCACAAGGATATTCTTCTTATCCTTCAAATTTTCTTCCTCTCTTCATCATTAAGTCTTTAAATACATTCATAACTTCTTACTTACATTGAATCCACAACTTGACCTTATACTTATATTTTTCATATTGTTGAGTTGGCTCATATACAACTTAGAGTAACTAGTATTCATCATCTTAGTTAGCTAGAACCAATAGATAAATCAATTAAGCTTAATATTCCAAAACAAGAAAATCCTTCATTAGCTGACCTAGCTCGATAGACACTAACGCATAAATAATTTTTTGTGTTAACCAATAGAAGCTCAGTTAACACTACAACTTGCAAAGATCCTTTGGCAATCAAGTGAGCTTGGTTAACACTAATTCCATCCAACTTTTCATTATTAACCTAGTGAGCTCAATTAACACTCATTTTATGTAAACTATCCTTCAACACCCGAGTGAGCTCGGTAGATACTACCTTCTAAACTTGGCAAACATAGGAACACTCAATAGACACAAAAAATTGTCTTCGCTACTTGAGTGAGCTCAGTATACACTGATTGATAATCATATAACATTTGTGTAACATCAAAGACAATACATAATTAATCAATTATATCCAACAATCACCCTTATTGGCATTGATGATGACACAACATGTCATAACACAATAAAATTTTGGAATAAGAATAAAGTAAGGAACATATCCTTAGTTTTATTCATGAGAACTTCCTCTGTCAATGTGAGCTCTTCCTTTCTTCAATTTATCCCTCTATTTGCAATAACTTTTTCCAAGTTCATTCTTCCTCTTAGATATAAAGTTTCTATGATAGAAAACTTCTCCCTCTTACAAAAACACTCTTCTTCTTTGAATTGACAAAAATTTCTATGACATATGATAGTAAACTTCTCCCTCTTTGACAACACATGCCAAAGACAAAAACTCTATTAATATCAATGCACTTTAATTACTAATTCATTTGCAATATGCCCTTATCAATTTTGCACCAACTGATTGATCTTCAACTTTCTCTTGTTGATGTATCACTAAACTTTATATAGTGAGCTTTAGATAGGGGAATGACCCCTAGCTTGCCTCTTAGATATATAAATGCATCCTAAGGTAATGACTTGGTGAATATGTCTGCAATTTGTTCTTTTGTATTTACATATTCTAAATTGACTTCTTTATTATGCACTAACTCTTTTAAGAAGTTATGTTTTATAGAAATGTGCTTTATTTTGGTATGCATTATTGGATTCTTTGATATATTGATTGCACTAGTGTTATCATAGTATATGACTATTGGATTCTTGATCTCTATCTTCATTCCTTCCAACAATTGTTTGAACCAAATAATGTTAGAACAATTAACTGCTACTACCACAATATTTTGTCTTTGCTATGGATTGAGAGATACAATTTTGTTTCTTTCTTGTCCAAGACAATAGTCTTTTACTAAGAAAGAATGCTCCACAACTAGTGTTTTTTTCTATCATCAAGACTTCCTATCCAATTAGCATCAGTAAACACCTTCAAGTCCAAATTGCCTCCAAGTTTGTACTATATACACTAATCTAATGTGCTAGAAATACTAATCTAATGAAAGCATTTACACATTAAACTAACATAACATATAAGAGAGACAAAGAGAAGAGAAACTCAAATGAGAATGTGAGCCATGGATAGGCTCTCTCAATGAGATTTGTTCTCTTGTTTTTGAGATGTGTCTATGTGTAAATTGGGGATGTATACTCAAATGCTCAAAGTTGCTTCAATGGTGAAGATGGATAATAGAAAATTGGTAGCTTTGTGAGCTCTCAATTTGGCATTATAAGGGTATGGGTATGGCTTTTGGCTCTCAAAAGGGCATGGTAACTTTAGCTCAAAGATTTTTATTAAATAGCTTGGGATGGGATTCAATTTATAGGCTAAGGGGTAGAGGGATGGAGGGCTTAGATGCAAGGATGGATGAAGGCTTAAGGAGGGCTAGGATGAACTCAAAGGAGAGCACATGGATTGTGCTTGTTTAGCACCAATGGGAAGGTGACACTTGTCACAAGGAGGATGAGTGTGAGAGGGTAGGGTAAAGGGTTGGTTAAAGGCATGATGAGTGGGGTTGAGTATGTAAGAGGGATGTAAGAGGAATGAGTGTGGAAGAGGGAAGAGTGTGGAAGATGGATGTAAGAGTCATGAGTGAGCTTGTAAGAGTCTTTTATGGTTTGTAAGAGCACTCGTGACTTGGTGGTTGGGATTTTTGAGGGGAGACTTTGGTTTGGATTAGGAAAGTCTTAAACTTGTTTAAGGAATGTGACAACATTAGGGGGTGGATTAGGCTTGGCTTTAGGATTAGATTAGAGATGTTAGACATGTGCAAGTGGATGGCATTAATGAGGGTGGGTGAGTTAGTGGCTAAGCTAGTTTATTATGGGTGGATGGGGTGGATTAGGCTAAATGGAGGATTAGGTATAGGTTAGGGGTTTTTGAATTTGAAGATTTTATTTATCAAATAGATTTATTTAATAAATGGTTATTTTTGGAATTAGATAGAAGAATAGGATTTAATTGATAAATGATAGGTTGTTTGATTTATCAATTAGGACTATAGATGATTAATAAATTAATCAACTAGGGGATGACAAAGGATTAATTAAATAGAAATTTAATTAATGATGCCCTTAGAGATAACTAAATAGGATTACTAAAATAGTGTAATCAAATTTAGGTGTCTACATGTACCATAAGCCATAGTCTTTAGTACTTTTCAAATATCTCATGATTCTCCTAGTTTCCATCATGTGATTGTCTTTGGTATTTTTTGAGAATCTTGCCACCATACCAATTTCTAATGCAATATTAGGCCTCATATATACTACACACTACAATTTTCCAATCATTGATCTGTATGTGGTCTGGTCTACTTCTGTGGAATCGTCATTCTTGGAAAGCTTATGTCTAGTAGACATAGGGGTTCCAACTAGTCTTGAATATTCCATTCCAAACTTATTTAGTATCTCCTTGATATACTTAGATTGAGTGATGTAGATACCATTTTTGTTCTACTATATCTGCAACCCAACAAAGAATTTTATCTCACCAAACATGCACATCTCAAATTCTTTAGTCATTTTTTCTAAAAATTCTTTGCATAAGTCATTATTTTCTATGAATAAAGTATCATCAAAAAATATTTCTGCGAACACAATCTTCTTGTCTGGTCCTTCTTTGATATACAGACTACTATTATCATTTGTTCTTTGAAAGCCATTATGTACCAAGTACTTATGAAGTCTTTCATACCAAGCTCTAGGAGCTTGTCTGAGACCATATAATTCTTTGTGTACCTTGCAAACCATGTCTCTTTTGCTAGGATCTACAAAACCTTTTGGTTGTTGAATGGAGACTTCCTCATCAAGAATGTAGATTTTACATCCATTTGATATACTTTAAATCTTTAGTGTGTTGCATATGCTAGTAAAGTTTTAACACCTTCTAATTTTGCAATAAGAGCAAACTCTCACCATAATCAATACTTTCTTCTTGGGTATAACATTTACATACCAGTCTTGCCTTATTTTTGGAAATGTTTCCATCTTCATTCAACTTATTTATGAACACCCACTTTGCGCCAATTACATTTTTATCCTTAGGTCTAGGAATAAGAGTTCAGGTTTTATTCTTTTCTATCTATTCTATCTCTTCATTCATTGCTTCAACCCAACTTTCATTTTATAGAGAATCTTTAACATTTCTAGGTTCAAATTTAGCAGGCAAACATGTACCTTTCAATTTGCTTTGTGTCATTGTTCCATCAAAATTGTCTCTAATGATCTCATTAGGTGCATGATGTCTTATGATGTATCTTTCTAACACATGTTGTTTAGGTTTATCATGAACTTCAATATCAAGCTCAGGTCCCACTATCTATGACTCAGGTCCATCAGACTTGGTTTGAACTAGCTCAATAGCCTCTGACTATGACTTGGGTCCTTCAGATTGTAACTCAGGTTGCACTATCTATAACTTGGTAACTAATAGATATTTTGGGGACTTGGGAGATGAAGCTTCCTTTCTTTTAGATAGGTTTGGTAGGGTATCAAGTTCATATTAAACAAATCCTTTGCAATACTCTAGATCTTTGTTGCTTTCTTCTTCACTCTTTTCTACAAACTCATCAATTTTAACATGTGCAATTTCTATTATCTTATGAGTAGACAAACTCAAATATTTGTATGCTTTACTTCTGTAGGAGTGTACTATAAATATGCCTTCATCAATTTTTACATCAAATTTTCCTTTTCTAGATTCTTTCAAGATATAACATTTGCTACCAAATACTTTCAAGTAACTTACATTAGGTTTATAGCCATACCATAGTTGATAAGGAGTTTTGTTTGAATCTTTCTTCAATTCTACTCTGTTCAATGTATGAACTGTAGTTTTGATAGCTTCTTTCTAGTATTTGATAGCATCATTCTTTTCAATCATCAAGGTTCTTGCACAATCCATGATGGATCTATTTCTTCTTTTAGCTATACCATTCTATTGTGGTGTACCAGGGGTTGATACTTGTCTTTTAATTCATCTTTCAATGCATAAATTATTGAATTCATTGGAGATGAATTCATCACCTTTGTCTAATCTTAAACATTTAATCTCTTTCTAGTTTCTTTTTCTACTCTTGCCAGATACCATTTGAAATTTTGGAGGGCTTCTAATTTTTCTTTTAGATACATTACAATCATCATTTTAGAATAGTCAACAACAAGAAAAATGAAAAAAATTTCTCCATTGTAACTCTCTATTCCAATAGATCCACATAAGTTTGTATGAACAATTTCTAAGACTTCTTCTGACTGATAATTTTTTCTTTTGAAACTAGTCTTTCCCATCTTACCAATTTGGCAATTTTTGCATAAACCCATATCAAGTTTCTTCAAACTAGGAATACCTATTACTCTTCTATGTTTGCTTATCTTAACTAGATTATCAAAGTTTACATGACATATTCTTTTGTGCCATAATCATCTTTTTCTACTTGAGCAATAAAATTTGAACATTCACTAAGATTAAGATAAAATAGATTACCTTTTGTTTTCTTCCTAGATCCAACCAGATTTCCTTTTCCATCTAGAAGTTAGGTCTGTCCATTCATGAATTCTACCTTGAATCCAATGTTATTCAATTGTACCACACTCATTAGATTATGCTTTAGTCCTTCAACTCAATAAGCATTGTCACATACAAGTTCCTTAGTCAATGAAATACATCATTTTCCTTTTATGTTACAAGGTTTATTGTTTCCAAATCTCACACTACCTCCACCATAATATTCCATGTGCCCAAATTTTGTTTTATCTCCAGTCATATGATGTGAATAGCCACTATAAATAATCCATATATTAGTTTTACTAACATGAGAGATAAGTGTCATCTTATCTCCTTCATCATCAGATTCATCTTTTATAGAAATATATACCATTTCATCTTCACTGTTATCAGAATCTTTAGCTATAAAACAAGATTTCTTACCTTTGTCCTTGTAGTTCTTTTAGATATTGGAACCCTTATTGCCTTTGTGCTTGTTTCTTTTCTTTTCATCTTTGGTTTCTTTATTTGGACACCCTATAGCAATGTGACCAACTTCTTCACAAGAAAAATAGATCAAAGGAACTTTACCTTTATACTTTCATCTGCCTTTGGAATACTTTCTTGCAAGTAGGGCTTCCACAACTTCAAAATCATTGTTTGAACTTTATTTTTCTTCTTCTTCACTTCTTGATTGACTGGTCTTTGATTTCTTAGCCTTTTCTTTCAGTCACAGTTTAGCTTTAAAAGAAAACCTTTAAACTAGGAACATAGTTATCAAAGTTATCTAACTCAAAAGCTATCAATCTTCCAACTAGAGCATCCAAGGATATTTAATGTTGGATACAACTGTCTAATTATGTGTTGTCTTTGATGTTACACAAATTTCATATTAGTTTGCAAATAGTGCTTACCGAGCTCACTTGATCAACAAGGCAATTTTCTGTGTCTACCAAGTATTCCTAGAAATTAGTTTGTGTAGACAGTGTTTACCATGCTCACTTAGGCATTGAAGGAAATTGTGGTAGAAAGTAGTGTTAACCGAGCTCTCATGGTTAACAAAGGAAAGTTGGTTAGAGGTTATTGTTTACCAAGTTCACTCAATTTCCAAAGGATTTTGTAGGTTCATAGTGTTAACCAAGTCTTTTTTGGTTAACACAAGAAATCATTTTAGGATCAGTGTTTATTGAGCAGGGTCAACCAACGAAGGATTTTGTTAATTTGAGAAATCAAGTTTAATTATTTCAAGTATTGATTCTAGCCAACTGAGGTAATGATTATTGGTAATTGTAAGTTGTAAATGAGGTGACTTGATAATCTAAATGGTACATATGAAAGGTCAAGTTGAGAATTCTAAAGTGTATGAGTGAGTATGCAAGATTATTGATTGCTTGAAGAGGAAAGTGTGAGCAGATTTGAAGGATGGTCAGATATCCTTGAGGAGCAGCAAAGTTATATTTGATCAAGAAGGATCTAGTGTAAAGTATAACAGAGATCTATAATCAAAAAATTTAGTTGCATCCCATTTAGGTCATTTCATTGTTACTTTCTTATCATTGTAGCAATGATTCCAAAATCTCTTAGCAGAGTTCGTTTAACAGCTAGTTGTAAATCCTCTAACAAGGTGATAGTTCTATTGAATTATTTGAAATACCTCTTACAAGGCCACTCCTAACAGGGTGATCAAATCCTCTAACAAGTCACACCTAATAGTGTGTATTGTAACCTTTAACTAGGTTGGTTCCTAATAGGGCTCACTTCAAAAGAGTGAAAATTAGTGGCTAGTTACTTGGTAGTTTTTCCCATATTCGGTTTCCATGTTAAATTAGGTGTCTAATGTGTTCATGTTATTTCTTTCATGCTTTCATATTAATCATTGTGAATGTTTAAAGATCAATAATAAATGTAACATACACTGCATCTACCAAGTTACAATAATTTATGTACATTTACCGAGTGACAGTAGTAATTAGTTTTATCTAACATCTAAGGGATCTGTGAATTTTTTTTTTGTGGTAACTAATTCCCCCTCCCTCTTATTTACTCCATCTACATTTCCAACAATTATTATTAGATCTTTTGGTGCTTGCAGGAAAGGTTTCAAGGACCTAAGCTAAAGATTAGAATGTCTTACAAGAGAGAAATTCCAAGGCTTAACAAAGATAACTTTTCAGCATGGCAAGGTCTCATGGGGCTTCATCTAGCTTCCATTGGTGATTCAAGAATGAAATACCTTGATGAAGAATACACAACTCCTTTTGGTACATTATCTATTTGTGACATTTCCAAAAAAAAGACTCATAATACCATGATGATAGACATGGCATCTACTCTAAGCTATGAGGAATTTGATGATATCAAGGACTGCAAAACTACCTTTGAAATGTGGAATAAGATAAAATATATCTATGGTGGTGATGACAATGTGAGGAGGGCCAAAGAAAAAATTCTTAGAGGACAATTTGATCAAATTAGAATGAGAGAGGATGAAAACATTGCCAAATATGTTGAAAGGATCAAAGAAAGGGTCAGTGCAATCAAAGCTTCTAGAGGAGAGATCAAAGAAGAAATAGTTGTAAGTAAAGTTCTTACAACATTGCTTCCCATTTATGCAATTAGATTATCTACAATTCAAGAAAGAAGGTGTGAGACAAATCATAAGATAACTTTGGATACCCTGGTAGGAAGATTGACAACCTTTGAGCTAGATAACTATGATAATTATGTTCTGGCTTCAAAGAATATTGAATCTACATTTGAGGCCAAGCTTTCACTTAAGGAAAAAGGTAAGAAAATGAAGGACACTCAGTTAGAAAGTGAAGAAGAATTAGAGGAAAGTTCTGAAAATGATCTTGAAGTTGTTGAAGCTCTACTTACAAGGAAATATTCTAGAGGCAGAGGAAAATATAAAGGTAAATTTCCCTTCATCTTATTTTCATGTGAAGAACTTGGTTATATTGTAGCCAGGTGCCCAAAAAAAGCTAGCAAGGATGAGAAGAAAGGTCAGAAGTGCAATCGCAAGAAATATTTCAAATCATTCAAGGACAAAGGTAAGAAAACATGTTTTATGGCTAAGGATTCTAATAATAGTGAAGATGAAATAGTTTGCATTGCTATGAAAGATAAATCTAATGATGATGAAGAAGATAAGATGGCATTTATCTCTCATGTGAGCAAAAATGATACATGGATCATAGGAAGTGGATGTTCACATCATATGACTAGTGAGAAAACAAATTTTGAACACTTTGAAGACTATGATGGTGGTAGTGTGAGATTTGGAAACAATGAACCTTGTTGCATAAAAGGGAGAGGTCGAATCTCATTAACTAGAGAACTTGTATGTGATAATGCCTATTGGGTTGAAGGACTAAAAAATAATCTGTTAAGTGTGGCATAGCTAATCAACATTGGATTCAAGGTGAAATTCATGCATGGCAAGGCAAGACTACTGGATGAATAAGGAAAACTAATTAGGTCAGGCAAACAAAAAAAAGGTAACTTGTTTTATCTTGATCTTGGTGAGTGTTCATATTTTATTGCTCAAGTTGAGGAAATTTGGTTATAGCACAGAAGGTTATGTCATGTAAATTCTGATAATAGGGTGAAAATAAGAAAATTTAGGAAAGTAAGAGGCATTCCTAGTTTAAAGAAACCTGATTTTGGTTTACGCAAGAATTGTTAGATTGGTGAAATGGGAAAGACTAGCTTTAAAAGTAAAAACTATCGGTCTGAAGATATTTTGGAAATTGTGTATACTAATTTGTATGGACCTATTGGAATTAAGAGCTATAGTGGAGAAAAGTTATCCATTCTTTTTGTTGATGACTACTTTAGAATGATAATTGTTATGTATCTAAGAGAGAAGTTAGAAGCATTTGAGAAATTCAAATAGTATTTAGGCAAAGTAGAGAAGGAAATAGGGAAAAGACTAAAATGCTTAAGGTCAGATAGAGGTGGTGAATTCATCTCCAGTGAATTCGATAACTTTTGCATTAAAAGAGGAATCAAAAGACAGATATTAGCCCCTGGAACTCCTAAGAAAAATGGAATAGCTGAAAGGAGGAACATATCTATCATGGATTGTACAAGGACTCTAATGATTGAAAATATCATTGCTATCAAATACTAAAAGGAAGCTATCAGCATTGCAGTTCATATCTTAAACCAAGTATAGTTGAAGGACTCGTTTAAAACCCCCTATGAGTTATGATATGGCTATAAAGCCAATGTAAGTTACTTGAAAGTATTTGGAAGTAAATGTTATATCTTGAATGAATATAGAAAAGGAAAATTTGATGTAAAAGGTGATGAAGGCATAATTTTAGGATATTTTTGCAAGAGTAAGGCATATAGATGTTTGAATTTGTCTACTCACAAAATCATAGAAAGTGCACATGTGAAAGTTCATGAATTTGCAGAAAGGACTGAAGAAGAAAGAAAAAAGGAACTAGAAGATTACAGGAGATTTGTTTACATTGAACCTAATACATTTCTAGACACATCTATCAATCAAGAGACTTCTACTCCTAAGTCTCCCTCAGTCACCAAGTTGTAAGAAGTTCAAACATATTCACAAGGACCTGAGTCACATTTTGAAGCTATCAAGCTGACGACTACTAAGTCTGAGCAATTAGAACAAGAAGCCAAATTTTAAGAGGATGACAATGCAATTCATTCAAAAGGAAAGTAACCTATATTGGCCAAGTATGTTAGAAGGCATCATGCACCAGATTAGGTTATTGGAGATAAATTAGAAGGTACTATGACAAGAAGTAAGCTAAAAGGTACATGTTTACTTGCTAATTTTGAACTTAAAAATGTCAAAGATGCATTGGAAAATGAAAGCTTGATTGAAGCCATGAATGAAGAGATAGAGAAAATAGAGAAGAACAAAACCTAGACTGTTGTACCTAGGCTTAAAGATAAAAATGTGATTGGAAAAAAATGGGTCTTCAAGAATAAGTTGAATGAAGATGGTAAGGTATCAAGAAACAAAGCTAGACTATTGTGTAAAGGATATTCTCAAGAAGAAGGAATTGATTATGGTGAGACTTTTTCTCTTGTTGCAAGATTGGAAGGTGCTAGGACCTTACTTGCATATGCATCACATAAAAGATTCAAGGTATATCAGATGGATGTTAAATCTACATTTCTCAATGGTATTCTTGATGAAGAAGTCTACATTGAACAACTTGAAGGTTTTTTTGATCCAGACAAAAGGGACATTGTTTACAAATTACACAAAGTATTGTATGGTCTAAAATAAGCCCCTAGAGCATGGTATGAAAGATTACATAACTATCTTATTCAGATTGGTTTCCAGAGAACTTGTGATAACAATAGTTTGTACATTAAGGAAGGACTAGATAACAAGATTGTTTTCGCAGAAATATTTGTGGATGATACTTTATTTATAGGGAATGATGATCTATGCAAAGAATTTTTAGAGAAAATGAACAAAGAGTTTGAGATGTCTATGTTTGGTGAGATTAAGTTCTTTTTTGGTCTTCATATATAGCAGAGCAAGAATGGTATCTACATCACTCAATCTAAGTATATCAAGGAGATACTCAAGAAGTTTAGTATGGAAGATTCAAAACTAGTTGGAACCACCATGTGCACTAGACTAAATCTTACCAAAGATGATGATTTAAAAGAGGTAGATTAGACCTTATACATATCAATGATTGGAAAATTATAGTATATAGTTCATACAAGGCCTGTTATTGCTCTTGCAATTGGTATAGTGGCAAGATTCTTGGCAAAACCTAGAGAAAATCATATTATGGCAATCAAAAGGATCTTGAGATACTTGAAAAGTACTAAAAATTATCGATTGTGGTATACACTTGGAGGAAATTTGGACTTAAAAGTATTTACTGATGTTGATTGGATAGGAAACATTGATGACAAAAAGAGTACAAGTGGTGGAGCATTCTTTCTTTGAAAAAGTTTGGTATCTTGGACAAGAAAAAAGAAAAATTGCACATCTCAATCTATAGTAGAAGCAAAATATGTTGCAACAATAGTAAACTATTCTAATATTGTTTGGTTTAAATAGTTGTTGGAAGGAATGAAGGTTGAGATCAAAGAACCAGTTGTCATGTTTTGTGAAATACAAGTGCAATAAACATATCAAAGAATCCAGTGATGCATTCCAAAGCCAAACACATTGCTATAAAATATTATTTTGTCAAAAAATTGGCACAGGATAAGAAAATTAGATTGGAATATGTCCATACAAAAGAATATATTGCAAACATATTCACCAAGCCATTACCTAAGGATGCATTCTTGTATCTAAGAGGTAAGTTAGGGGTCATTCTCCTATCTAAAGCTCACTAAAATAAAGTTTTAGTGATGCATCAATAGGAACCAACATGAAGATCTATCAGTTGATGCAACATAGTCAAGGGAACATTGCATATGAATCAGGACTCAAGGTACATTGATACTCATTTGGTATGTGTTGTCTTTGGCATGTGTTGTCAAAGAGGGAGAGTTTACTATCATATCTTTTTGAAATTTGTTTGAGGGAGAGTTTACTATTTGGAAAAGAAGCTATGTAATTCCTTCACAAAGGGAGATTACTATATTAGAGAAGTTTGTGGCATAAAATCTAAGAGGGAGAAAATTTCTATCAAAGAAAGTCTTGTTTTTAAATTTCATTGTGTTATGACATGTTATGTTGCCATCAATGCAAAAGAGGGATATTGTTGGATACAATTATCTAATTGTGTATTGTCTTTGATGTTACACAAATGTCATATTAGTTGGCAGACAATGCTTACCGAGCTCACTTGATCAACAAGGCAATTTTCTATGTCTACTGAGCATTCCTAAAAATTGCTCTGTATAGGCAGTGTTTACCGAGCTCACTCAGGTGTCAAAGGAAATTGTGATAGAAAGTAGTGTTAATCGAGCTCTCATGGTTAACAAAGAAAATTTGGTCAAAGGTTAGTGTTTACCAAGTTCACTCAATTTTCAAAGGATTTTACAAGTTCACAGTGTTAACCAAGCCTCTATCGGTTAACACAGGAAATCATTTTAGGATTAGTATTTACTAAGTAGGGTCAGCCAATGAAGGATTTTGTTAATTTGAGAAATCAAGTTTAATTATTTCAAGTATTGATTCCAACCAACTGAGGTAATGATTATTGGTAATTGTAAGTTGTAAATGAGCGAACTTGATAATCTGAATGGTATATATGAAAGGTCAACTTGAGAATTCTAAAGTGTATGAGTGAGTATGCAAGTGTATTGATTTTTTGAATAGGAAAATGTGAGTGAATTTGAAGGATGGTTAGATATCCTTGAGGAGCAGCAAAGTTATATTCGATCAAGAAGGATCTAGTGTGAAGCAGAATAGATATCTGTAATCGAAAAATTCAATTGCATCTCATTTAGGTCATTTCATTGTTACTTTCTTATCATTGTAGTAGTGATTCCAAAATCTCTTAGCAAAGTTGGTTTAACAGCTAGTTGTAAATCCTCTAACAAGGTGACAGGTATATTGAATTTTTCTAAAGACCTCTTGCAAGGCCACTCCTAACAGGGTGATCAAATCCTCTAACAAGGTCACACCTAATAGTGTGTATTGTAACCTTTAACTAGGTTGGCTCCTAATAGAGCTCTCTTTAGAAGAGTGAAAATTAGTAGCTAGCTAATTGGTGGTTTTTCCTATATTGGGTTTCCATGTTAAATCAGGTGTCTCATGTGTTCATGTTATTTCTTTCATGCTTGCATATTAATCACTATGAATGTTTAAATATCAATAATAAGTATAACATACACTGCATCTACCGAGTTACAAAAATTTATGTATGTTTACCATTTGACAACAATAATTAGTTTTATTTGACATCTAAGGGATTTGTGTTTTCTCTTCATTGTCTCCTCCAGATGCTTTGATTGTACTTACACTTGCTTTAATTCTTTCCATATATTTTGCAATAATCTCATCTTCTCTCATTTTCATTCAATCAAAATGGCCTCTAACACTTTTAACCTTAGCTCTTCTTACATTGTAATCTCCTCCATACATGTCTTTAAGTTTGGTCCACCTCTCATAAGCTATTTTGTAGTCTTTGACTTCATCAAATTCGGTATAACTAAGAGTAGATGCAATATCAATCATCATGATGTTATGATTCTTCTTTTTAGCAACATCTTCAACTGATAATGTTCTAGTAGGATTCTTCTATTCAACATCAAGATATTTTCACCTTGGATCACTAATAGTAGCCAAATGTAACCTCATAGGTCCTTGCCATGCTACAAAATTGTCTCTATTCAACTTGGGAATGTCTCTTCTGTAAGATATCCTGATCTTTAGCTTGGGTCCTTGAAACCTTCTCTACAAGCACCAAAAACTCTGATACAAATTGTTCGAAATATAAGAGGAGTAACTAAGTGGGGAGGGGTTAATCAATTACTACTAAAATAAATCCTAGATCCCTTAGATGTCAATTCAAAGTAATGTTTTAAAATTGAGTACTATTGATGCTCAGTAAACACACAAAATATTGTAACTCGGTAAGTACTAATTATGAAAATCATTAAATTTTATCTATGATTACCCTTACTTTAATTTAGTTACAAACACATAAAATAAAAATAGCATGAACACATTTGACACTAGGATTTAATGTGGAAACCCAATTTGGGAAAAATCACCAATTGTAACTAGTTACTATTTTCTCTCTTCTGAAGTGAGCCTTGTTAGGAGCCAACCATGTTAAAGGTTAAAAAACACACTATTAGGTGTGACCTTGTTAAAGGATTTAATCACCCTATTAGGAGTGACCTTGTTAGAGGTCTTAAGAAAATTCAATAGAACTACCACTTTGTTAGAGGATTTGCAAATAGTTGTTAAGCTAACTCTATTAAGAGATTTAGATCACTACTAAAATGGTTAGAGAGTAACAATGAGATGACTTGATTTGAATGCAACTAAATTTTCTAATTACAAATATCTATTTTGGCTTGTACTTGATCCTTCCAGATCAAATATATCTTTTTTGCTACACAAAGATATTCTACTTATCCTTCAAATTTTCTTCCTCTCTTCATCATTAAGTCTTCAAATACATTAATAACTTCTTACTTACATTGAATCCACAACTTGAGCTTATACTTATATCTTTCATATTGTCAAGTCAGCTCATATACAACTTAGAGTAACTAATATTCATCATCTAATTCGGCTAGAACCAATAGATAAATCAATTAAGCTTAATATGCCAAAATAATAAAATCCTTCATTAGCTGACCCAACTTGGTAGAAACTAACTCGTAAATGATTTCCTATGTTAACCAATAGAAGCTTGGTTAACACTACAAACTTACAAAGATCCTTTGGCAATCGAGTGAGATCCGTTAACACTAATTCCAACTTTTCTTCATTAACCAAGTGAGCTCGATTAACACTTATCTTTTGCAAACTATCCTTTGACACCTGAGTGAGATTAGTAGATATTTCATTCTAAACTAGAAAAACATAGGAACACTCAGTAGACATAGAAAACTATCTTCACTACCCAAGTGATCTTGGTATACACTGATTGATAATGATATGGCATTTGTATAACATAAAAGACAATACACATTTAATCAATTATATCCAACACATACACCCATCTCATACATTCAATGAGTAAATTGAAATAACATGTAAAGCATATCCATCTAAATCATGTAAACACATGAGCAATCATACACATATGACACCAATTATGATTACCCAGAAACCCTCCAATGAGAAGGTAAAACTAGGGTGGGGATGACATGCACAAATCTTGACTACTACAGTAATAAAGTGTATCCAATGAAGGTTACAATATTTTGACCATGAAACATGATCTATCCTATGAAAATGTATGCCTTATTAAAGACTTACAAGGACTATTAGGCCTCACCTTGTTAGACAATTTCAACACCTTGTTAGAAGACTGCCTTTCTAAAGGACTTTAACTCACAACTAAGTAGGAACCCTATTAAAGGATTTAGTATAGCCTAGTCAAACTACTTTGTTAAGATATTTTGACTAAAATCACCTGTTAGAATGTCTCAGCCTAATTTATTTATAATAGATTACCTCTAAACAATGTCTTCTTGACCTTCTTGACTAGATGTCTCTTTGCTATATCCTTTTCTCTATCCTATATTCTACTCTAACTGATTCTACAATGTAGCTTCACTTCATAACTTCTAAGCCACCATGAATGCTCTAATTGTGCATGCAAACTTTTCTCTTCACTCCTTCAATTCCTTACACACTCACTAGAGATTTTAGGGTTTGTCCTCCTTAAGATGAATTTGGTAACTTAGGGTTAGGTATAAATCTATAGCTAAGATTTATCCATATCCTTCCCATTTTCTAATTGGTTGCATGTAATTTCATAGGGAATCCAACTAGAGATTCATCCTTATCTCCAAAATATCAAAATTCAATCTTAAGTCAGCTCAAAAATGGTTTACATAGTTGTTTGTGCCTTTACAAACAAATATTTCAAGACTTTCTTACTTGACATTTGAATTCTTTGATGCTCGGCATCCATTGTTCACTCAGCTCCTACGTCACTCAACATATAATGTTTTCTTGTCGCTTGAGTGACTTGACACATGAGTGGATTGACACTCACTATGACTCGACATGGTCTAATATATACATGTTGTGCTTGGTATGTACTACTAGTTTGGCATGAACTAAGTAAATAACTTAAGTGTGTTGACACTCATTTGTCAAAACCAATCTGAGATCAAAAATCTCCCCCTTTGACATGCATCTTAGCTTAAATGCAAAGCTTCAAAATTTGAAAAAATTTTAATCACTTAGATACCTCAAAATTTGATAACTCGCCCTGAGTTGATATGTTTGTTATGTATCCAAAATTTTGTGATCCTACTGTGTAAATGTGTGTCCATTGATACACTTTGACTTCATGTTGTTTTGCTAATACTCTTTCATCTGATACTTCTAATATGTTTTAATTCTTGCTTTCCTTTAGTTGATTCTAGCTTTTCTTTGTTTTTACTTCTGATATGTTTTGATGCTTGCTTTCCCTTAATTGATTCTAGATTTTCTTTGTTCCTCTCATTTCTTACTCTCCTTATATCTCCCCAAAATTCTTATTCTTTATTACTCCCAAAAGTAATATCCCCCCTATTCTCTTATTTCATTCTCCCCCTTTGCTCTATTTCTCCCCCAAAAATATGTCTCCCCCTTTTTGACACTTATGTCAATGGGCTATACACTTATTATGTGATTTTCTAGAAAATATTTATGAACATCCAATATCAACTTAAGAGCTACATCCTAGTTCTCACATGCTACATCCAATGACTTGATTTGGATTGCTAGCTCGATAGCAAGGTGGAGTAGACCATCTAAAGTAGAAAAATTTGGGTCTTTCTTCATTAAATTTTTGATATAGCCTAGCTCCTTATGCAAAATTTCCATATGGGCAATGAGAGTTTCCTAGATGCTAGTTAGTTTGGCCCTTATGTTGGCCTCATCTACTTTCAATATAGCTAACTGACTTTATTTATGAAGCAATGTCTTGAAATGATCCTCACTCTGAGCTAGATTAATTGGTAGTTTCATACCTGATGCAATAATTTGGCTCTCCAAACTTAGAATGTGACTTCTGGTCTCTTGGGTGAAGAGTGAGGGATTATACAATTTAGTGTATAGTGAGAACATGTTCTCAAGTACCTTCTTCACATTCTCAACCTTAGTTGCCAATGCAGCTTTTGTTAGTGCTATATCACTTGATATTTTATCATCAACTTTTCTTTGAAACCTCTTTTATGACCATTCAAAGAATTTAGCATTAGTATCTTGTAGTGTTTTCTTCTACCTATGCTCCCTTCTAAGCATTTCCTAATGCTTTTTCCTTGCTAGGGCCTATTTCAATATGCCTATTTGATGTATAGTCATGGTATCATAATCATACTTGGGCAAAATGATTTCTTCATCAAGGCTCACATCTCTATACTAAATTACTTCTCTAGCCTTTGATGAACCTAGGCTCGGCATTAAGAACTATAGTGGTGTAGCATTTGTGCTTGGCTTCTAAAGAGTATGACTTGATGGAGTGCTAGATATTGGTAAGGTTATCAGGGCTTGGATGGTAGTTTTCTCCTTTAGTTGTGGTGTCATCCCATTCTCTTCAGGCTTGCCTTATTCTACCACAATGACTTGACTTGCACCTTATCCTTGTGTTGCAGGTGTCAATAAGTTATTTGACCTATTTATTGTTATTCTATAGTAGCAACTTGTGTTTCTATTGTGCTCTTCTCTACTGTATCAATCTTAGCAATTGTATCAACCCTATTAGATGTATCTTCTAGCATTTGGACTAAAGGTTGTACATTGGTGACTAGAGGGATAATAGAAGATGGTTCTTGTGGATTCACCTTTTCCCTTGCAACATCAATTATTGACTTTTGTAGCTCATCCATACTGACCAAAATAGGATTATCACAAAGTTTGGCCTGCAGTATAGACTTATCTAGTATCTTCTTTAAATCATCCTCTATAAGGGGATTGATGTTTTGAGTTGATAGATTAGAAAAATCTTTAATAGTTGTTTTAGTAGTCTCACTTGTGACATCTGGAGGATTGAGACTCGACAATTTTGTGTCTTGCATACTCTATTCTTCTAGCTACTCTTCCTCAGTTGTTGCCTTGTCATCTACTATCACTTTTGCTCCTTTCTCAATTGTAACTTCATTCCTATCATCTTCTTCATTATCCTTGACCTCAATGGGTTCTTCCTCACCTTTATTTGTTGTAGTTAACCCATAAGTAAGTTTCCACATCTGAGTGGCCTTCTTAACAACATCCTCAATATTTCTTTACAAGATGCTAAAGGCTTTGTATTTAGTTGTGAACCTAACTACATATTTCTTTACATTCTTAGCAATTTTTGCCTTGGTTAGTTTAGGCATCACTTGGGCTAGAGATGTTTCTCTAATTTTTTTCTACAAGTTTAGGCAATAGTGCCATTTTTTCTCAACTCTATCATATAGACTCTTAGGCATTGAGTTGACATGTTCTAGTGGATTTGTTTTGAATTTTTCCATCATGGCATATAGAGCCTCCTCCACTTGATTTTTCTCTACTTTACCCAAATTATCAAAATCTACATGCGTAAATCCTGATAAGTCTACACTATTCTTAATGTTTTGACATAAATTTTCAAGATATGACAAAGGATTATGACTCACCACCTTAAATTGGCTATTTTCATCCGACTCTATTTTCTCCTCATCAAAATTTGTTTGTGCAACATATTTTATTCTTGGTCTCTTCTACTCTTGACCTCCTTGTTCTACTTGTTTTTTCTTTTTCTTGGCCTTTTGGGTTGTTGCACATGTACTAGCTCTTGTAGTAGGTGTAGTGGGCTTGGGTTGACTCCGTCTAGCTACCTTCTTAGCTTTAGTCACTAGTTGAGACTTAGCCTTCTTCTTCTTTGGCTTAGCAAGAATGAGTGTTTCCTCGGATTCTTCTCCCTTGGCACCTTCAATATCCTCCTCTTCTTGGTCTTCTCCCATACCCTAAGTTAAAGCAAGTGGTTCTTGTGCTTGGGTTTCTTCTTCCTCTTCATCCTCTTCTTCTTCTTCTTCTTCCTCAGCACCCTCTCCAAACTTAGATTTCAATTTCTTCACTATCTTCTCCTTTTTCTTTGTGGTAGAGGTAGTCTTCAATTTTATGGTAATTTTGGACTTTACCATCTCATATTTTACAAATACCTTTGTAGTTTTATCTACCTCTTTTGCAAGTAATGTAGTAATGGTTGTAGAGGACTCATCCACATTTATTTCATAACCTAAGGGTCTCAACCATCTCACCCTAGGTGTAATAGCTTGTACAAATGTATAATCAATATCCACAAGAAAACATACATCATCATAGTGTTTCTCAACTAACGATACTAGTATTCTCAATCTTTCCTTCATTGACTTCTTGAAGTCTTCAAAATAATTTGTCATCAAAGATTAAAAATTTGCTCGCAATTGCTCAATGTACTCACCAATCTGCACTACTACTGATCTATTGGTTTTCCATCCCATGATGCCAAATGAGGGGAATGTTTTTTGGACATAAAATAATATAAAAATCAATATTGAACCAAATTTTCATTATGCACTCTTAGTCTTTCTAATTGCTCCAAGGTTCTCCATCAATTATTGCAATTGTAGCTCTGCTACATCATATGTGTGATCTTTCTTTACAATTTTGTATCCCACATCCACAACTATATAGGACACACTATTTAATCTACTAGATTGATAGAAATTGTTTAATATAACCCTTACAAAAGGGTCTATCAGAGGATCAGTGATTGTGTCAATTGTCATGCCTCTCTTGTTCTAGACAGCTCCAGTATTCTTCTTAATCACTTCCTTTGAATCACTTCTCAGTGTCTTAGGCCAATCTAGGGTTGGGTAACCAGTAACCCTATTAATTATTCTCTTAGTAATTTTGATAGGCCCATTGTCTAGACATAATGAACCATCATGAATTTGGCTAAGCACTATCCTGATCCACTCTATCTTGAATACATTCAAAAAATCTAGGGATCGTGTCAATCCCCTCTTCTCTACAATTTTGAATTATTCCTTTAGTACACCATTATCATAGAGTTTTTCATATGCTTCCATAATATCCATATCACTAATGCTTCCTATCTTATAGTTGTAGAATTTTCTTACATCTTGCACCATTATCACATTCGGTGGAATCATTGGCAATACAATATAAGGGTCTTGCTTGTATGTAATATCAAGAATAGCTTTAAAAATGGGTTACTTGACCTCATTACTCACTAACTGAACATTCAAAGCTTCCTTTCTCTCTACATTATTTGAACTAGATACCATAATGTGAAACTAGGGTTTACAAAATTTAAACTATGTAGCTCAACTATTGATAAATACCTTACAAACTGATGTAGAATCACTACTCAAATCTTCTACAACTACTTGGAATGGATTTCTAGATCACCTTCTACTCTACTTTATCTTTCTCAAATTTGAAATGATGTTAAATGAGCTAAAATTGATCAAATAACCTTTGAAAACCCTATAATTAATGTTGAGTGCTTACCCAACTATAAGCTTGGCATCTCCTAGCATTACACTTGGCACATATAGGAAACATTTCATGCTTAGAAACAACATGAAAAACTTAAATATTTATCTTGAATTCCTAACTACATTTTGCATCTTTTTTCATGCTAACATAATCTTTTCAGTACTATATTGCTTTGGAACTAATGTATGGTATAACCTTTAGATATCAATCCCACATACCTTTTGATTACCTAGTTTGATGAGGTATAATCACCTAACCCATTGGGTGAAGTGACCCCTTCTCCATTTGATGTGTTGCAATCATCTCTCTTTTTCTATGTTTTATTCATCTCATATTTGATGCGTTCAACATCTACCTTGCCTTTTCCTTTATCAAATTCACAACTTGGTGCCTTTGACCTAGTTGGACAATACCTACTAATGTGACCAGTCTTCAAATAGCTAAAACATGTGGTTTGACTTAACACCTATTGTAGTTACCACTGAAGTGTGTCCTAATACAAGTCTCAGGAACATGTCCATGTTCTTGACAATAATGATAGCTATATCTTGTATTATAATTCCAATTATAAGAATTTTCGTTGTTCCTTACCTTTGTTTGCTTGTTTGATGACCACATGTGTTTGAATCTACATTCAAAAGCTCTATGTCCATACTTCTAGTAGTTGTAACAATATCCTTCAAATATTTGTGTATGCACATTCTTGGTTATGTATTCATGTGCCTGAAGACCTTGCTTGTTTCACTTATGGAAGTGAACCATGCTCCTGGCTTGACATTCTGATTTATAGTCTTGCTCCTACACACATTAGTAGTATGTCCTTTCTTACTACAATTACGACAAGTAAGTTTGGAGTTCTTACCTTTTTTGTTCCTTTATTTTACACTTTTAGATGATTCTCCTTCTTTAGTACTTGTGTATCCCAATCTAGATGTATCATTATTAGATCTAGGGGATCTTAATAGTTGCTCAAAGTATTTGATGGCTTCATTTGTCTTGTTGAAACTTTCAAAAAAATCTTTTTCTCTCTTTAGGCCACTCTACAATTGTTCATTATGCAACTTCAATGTAGTTATCTCAATGTCCTTGACATTCAATTCATAGTTGGCATTCATCTTTTGACTCAGAGTATCCAATTGCATGTTGGAAATATTGGTTAGCTCTATTGACTTCTCTGCCAGTCTATTAGACAAAATTCTTTTGTCCTCTTCAGTCATGGCTTTGTCTTCTATGGCTTTCTTCTTTTGTTCAACCACTTTATATAGCATTATAGCTTGTGATCCTTGCTCTAACTTGAGAATTTTTATTTCCTCAGCCTTGGCTCTATTCTTTTCCATTAGATCTACAACTCTTCCATCAAATTCATTGGAATCTCCGTCTACAAAAAAAATTAGTAGTGTCTATCTCCCTGTGTTGTGTGTTATTCTCCACAATAGCAATTTCCTTCCTTCTCTTCAAGGGTTTCTTTAGTTCTTATCTTGCCTCATTAAGTTGATTTAGAATGAGATGTATTTCAATCTCCTGGTTCTCAATAGTCTTTCTCAATTTGTAGACTTCCATTTCAAGATCTTTCCTCAAAACTGCAAAGCTTCTCTTTTAGAGAACAAATCTCTAATACCAATTCTTGGAATTACAATAGGAAATGTAAACTTCTAAGGGAGGGTGAATTAGTAGTTTAAACTTAGACCCATAAAACTTTCACCATACATCTATCTCATACATTCAATGAGTAAACTGAAATAACATGTAAAGCATATACATCTAAATCATGTAAACACATAAGCAATCATACACATATGGTATAATTACCCATAAACACTCTAATGAGAAGGTAAAACTAGGGTAGGAATGACACCCACATATCTTCACTACTATAGTAATAAAGTGTATCCAATGAAGGTTACAATGTTTTGACCATAAAACATGATCTACCCTATGAAGGTTTGCCTTGTTAAAGGCTTACAAAGATTGTTTGGTCTCACCTTGTTAGAGGATTTTAACACCCTATTAGAAGTGTGCCTTACTAAAGGACTTTAACTCATAATGAAGTAAGCACCCTATTAAAGGACTTCATACAACCTGTTAGGACTACTCTGTTAAGAGACTTTGATTGAAATCACCTGTTAGAATGTCTCAACTTTGATCATGCAATTAGCACTTGATTTCTTGATAACATATCACCTCTAAACAATGTCTTCTTGATCCTTTTTGATCAAATGTCTCTTTGTTGTATCCTTTTCTCTATCCTTATTTCTACTCTAACTAATTCTATAATGTAGTTTTACTTCATAACTTCTAAGC